>CM057453.1:906287500-907487500 GCA_016271365.2 Neoceratodus forsteri
CATACCATAATGGTAGTACAAACGAGACCCATATACCAGAAATCCTACCGGCTGCCTGAGAGAGTTAGACAAGAAGTCATAGACGAGGTGAGGAAAATGGAACACCTAGGGGTTATAGTACCATCAAGAAGTGCTTGGTCCTCACCGCTGGTAGTAGTGTCCCAAAAGAAAGGAGTATCCGCTTTGCTTGGATTTCAGGAAGATTAACACTGTCTCCACCTTTGATGGGTACCCCATGTAGCTGACTTACTAGACAAAATAGGGAATGCCAAATACATCAGCACCCTTGATCTGACAAAAGGCTACTGGCAAATCCCTCTCTCTTTACATGGACAGGAATTGACTGCCTTCAGCACCCTGATAGGCCTTTAACAGTTCACAACTATGCCTTTTGGACTGCGTGGTGCCCCAGCAACCTTCCAACGCTATGTGGATCAAGTATTGTGTGCTCACACATAATACAGTGCTGCCTACTTAGACAGTGTTGTTATCTTCAGCTCTGACTGGCAGATGCACCTAGTACATCTTAGTGCAGTCATTCAGCCCATTCAAGACTCCGGACTGACCATAAAACATACCAAATGCGCCATTGCCAGGACTGAGACCAAATACTTAGGGTTCATTATAGGGGAAGGTACAGTCAAACCAGACATCAGCAAAACAGAGGCAGTAGCTAACAGACCCATCCCCCTGACAAAGAAACACGCATGTTCCTTTTTGGGACTGGCTAGTTATTACCGCCATTTTATACCTGATTTTGCCACCATAGCAACCTCACTGACAGATCTGACCAAAAACAAATGACCCAATAAGGTGTTATGGTCCAAGGAATGTAATGAGGCCTTTCAGAACATTAAAGCAACCCTATGTTCATCCCCTGTCTTGATCATTCCTGAGTTTTCTCTCCTGTTTGAAGTGCACACTGATGCCTCTGATATTGGTATCGGTGCAGTCCTTTCTCAGACAAGGATAGGTGAGGAGCACTCAGTCCTATACATCAGCCGCAAACTTCATGAGAGGGAGAGGAAGTATTCAACTGTGGAGAAGGAAAGCTTAGCATTAAAATGGGCGATAGAGGCCTTGAAATATTATCTGTGGGGCACAGAGTTTAAGGTTCTCACTGTTCAGAACCCTCTGAGCAGCTCCAATAGATGAAAGACAAGAATGGCCAGATAATGCGGTGGTATTTGACTTTACAGCCTTATCGCTTTACCATTCAGCACAAAGCAGGGTCGAAACATCAGAATGCTGATTTCTTGTCTCGATATGGGGTCCATACTGATCAAACTTGATGAAATGTGTTGATATGATGTGTTTTTCTTTCTCTAACAATGTTGAAATGTTTTGCGTATGATATATGAGATAGGGGTTTGTATTAAACCCTTGATATTATGCCTCAGGAAATAGATCAATATCAGAGATATGTTTAGGTATGTCTCATTATAGGTACCAATTCAGTTTATAAGGGTCCCTGAGGTGGAGCTTCTGACAGTGGGTAGGCGGAAGCTCCAACTCTCCTAGGGTTCAGGGAGGGTGTCTGACAACAGTATTACTGTTGCCTCTTGGTGAGGGGAGGGTGTAACAGGAAGTCCCCTGATCTTATCTGTGTCAATCCTCACCATTCATCACTATTTGGGTATAGCTCACCGGAGCTAGGACCCTGCGGGAGACACTATTTTTTTTCCATGGGCGGAGTCGACACTGGTTGAGACCGCCTCTCGAGGTCGTGACGTTCCACGTGGCACTCGAGTGTTGGTAGTTATCCATTGACAATTCTGCCCCAGCCTCAGTTCTTTCTCTCCCACCATCGAGTGAGGATTCTGCGTGCGAGACTGAAGAGATTTCTGCGGCCTAGTCCGTCATTGATTAGTTGTTGCCTCGGTTCTGACTGTCTGCTCGATGTCGCTTCAACGGCCCGGTAAGATCTTTCCTTTTTATAAAATGGCATAGAGTACTGTGTTTTATTTAATTTTCGTCTGGTCATGTTTTGTCCAGGGGGCAAGAAGACGTCAGAAGCAGGGCGGCCCCCCATGCATCGGTGCCCCTGTGGCTGCCTTTACTCCGTAACAGACCAGCATGACCATTGCCTCTCCTGCCTCGGCCCCGGACATGACATGGATAACTGCGATATCTGCTTCTCCATTGACCGCCATGTCATTGAGATTCGTGTTTGGAAAGTTGGACATGCACCGCCGACTTTCAGAGGACGGATTCGCAGTCATCAAGCCAAGGTCAGGACTCTCAGCCCTTCCTCCAGGTCCCCTCCCGCCTTTTCTAGCCTTACCATGGTGGGGGTTTCTTCCATGGTGCAGGAGGCCCAGGCTGACCCTCTTGGGGATCAGTCAGGAGGCACCGTCCTGGCAGTTGCTACTTTAGTAGCTAAGGCTCCCTCTGTGTCGCGTTCGGGTCCCTAGGGACCGAGACTGCACCGTCTCCGGTGTCATTTTCATCCACGATAGCTGATCATTGGCACCGTGGGCTCAAAGGGCAATGCCAGGGCAGCATTGGGCCTGTCCTCGGTGCCGTCGTTGCCTCTAATTATGTGTGGCGTTGGGGCTTTCAGCGGCGGCGGGTTGGTAGTTTGGAGCTTTCTGGGCTGGTTCTGGTCCGGCACCATTGGCAGTGCGAGTGGGGCCAAGTGATATCTCTGTCCCTGTATCGCCAGCGCGCCAGGGACAGAGTCGATAGCCGGGTTGGCATTGATCCTGTCTTTGGCACCTGAGCAGCACCGAGTGGTGTGGTGTCGGGCTCGGTGCGGATCTGCCTCTGTGTCTTTCGCGCGCCAGGGTGGATGTCGGCACCAGCGCCAGTGCCGCTTTGGATTTGGCACCAGCAGCCAAGGAGGGAGTGTGAGCTGCTCAACACACCCGACCCGGGCGCCTGCTCAAGGTGTTGGGGAGGGGAATGGCGGGGCTGTGCTCTGCTGCTGGGAGCTTTGCATCTGGGGTGCCTGACCTCGGGCCTGGAACTGGAGGAGTCCGTGGGGTGGGTGGGGTGGGTGGGTGGTATGGCATCGGGCCTCAGAGTTCTACCTCTTCGGAAGCGGATTCTGGATCTGATCTGGACTGGCTTCCGGATTCTTCGGGATCTTCGATCCTTCTGTCTCCAGCACCTTGGCCCCCACTCTTCCCCTCTTCTGGAATTCAGCTCTCACCGGTAGACCTCAGGGTCAGGGGGTCTGACCGGCCAGCGGTGGCCTCTTTGGCTACTGCTGAGCAGCCTGAGGTCACTAGTGAGGCTGTTTCTTCAGTTGAGGTACCCCCCTCCTTGATGTGTTTGGACAGTCCAAGTTTGGGGCAGCCCAAGGCGCATTGAGGGCATACAGTTCCCTGGGTGGACTCCTCGGAGTCTACTCTGGGATGCCAGCTGCCTAAGTTTGTGGCTAGGAGGACGAGGTCCCTCTCTGACTCAAGGGTTGAGAGGAAGGGTGCAGTGCAGCAGCCCTTCCTAGGACCCAGCCGGGTCCTGGTAGGAGCCAGAGTGCAGGCCCTCGCTTTTCCCTGACTGAGTCCTGAGGGGACTTCTACTTATGAGGTCAGGGCTGTCTTTCTGGACTCACACGGTCCCAGCCACCCCATGGGGGATTTCTTCTTTGAGGCACAGCTCTGACCTGCTCCTCTGGTTGAACGACTGTTAGCTGCAGCAGCTTTGGGTTCCCCCTCCTTGCGAAGGGTTTCCTGTTGGCCTCCCTGCTCTGACAGAGACTGTTCTCCTGTTGCCAGGAGCCTGCCCGCCGAGCCTCTGTCTCCATCTCCAGTAGTCCCAGGTATTCCTGGTCCTCACGGGCCGCTTACCTGGGAACAGTTCAGAGGTTCGGCTGCATTTTTTCCCACCTACCTCCATGCACTGAACCAGCAGGTGTTTCACCATGCCGCCGTGCAGCCGGCCCCTGAACTTGGGAGCTCGTCTTCCTCCTCTTCTCCCTCTACTGAGGGAGAGGAACCCTCGGTCCACATATCCCCAGCGTCTGATCTGTCCTCCTATCAGCGCTTCCTTGTGAGGATGTTGGACGAACTCCACCTGACCCCCCTTACCTATCAGCTATCCCGAGCATGTGACTGCGCCTTCTTGGGTGAATTCAGTGCGGCCCACTTGGTGGCTTCCGCCTGGCCTGTTCCTTTTCAGGAAGCATCACATCGGCTCTGGCTTCGTCCCTTCTCCACTGTTCCTGCCCCAAGGGGCTTATACCAGTGGTATTGTGCTCCCCAGGGTCTCCAGGTTTTCTGCCTCATCACTCTTCGGGTTTGACTTCCTGGACACCACCTCAGGCTTCGTGCCCCCTACCATGACCGCCCTCCAGATTCGGACTCGGTGGGCTTCATTTCTGGGAAGACGAGTGTTCACTTGGCACGGATCTCCCTGTCAACTGCAGCACATCAGGCCCACTTTGCAGCCTATGACAGGTTCTTGTGGTCCAGACTAGGACAATTCCTAGCTTCTATGCCTGATTCGGAGGAAAACAGGCAAGCCATTGCCCTCTCTGCTCGGGGCCTGGAGCTAGCAGGGAACCAAGCAAGGGCATCTTATGATGTCAGTGAGGTAGCTTCCAGAGTGGTAGGGATAGTAATCTGCCTTTGGTGGATGGCATGGCTTCGCCTATCCTGGTTGTCACCCCTGGCCGAGTGATTTACTCCACCTACCGGAGAACCCACCTCTTCTCCTGATGGGTGAGATGGCGACTTCCGGGGCGCCTTCCTTCTCCAGGGGATCCCCATCTCACCTGGACCAGTCTCAGGCGTCCGAGGCCTGTAAGGGTCTCCTCTGCAGTGTCTCACCCACTGGAGGCTAAGGGACCTAGTCCTTTAGGGTGTTCTGGTTGCCCCCTTTCTGGGGTGGGGCTTGGTACTCACCCAAATAGTGATGAATGGTGAAGATTGACACAGATAAGATATGAAAATGATGTACCTACCGTAATTGTTGATCTTTCTGTGTATCTTCACCATTCATCACTAAATCCCACCCTCCTTCCCCCTGGGGCCTCAGTCTCTGGACTCCACCCCCCCCCTGTGTGTCTTTCTTTTCCTCTCTCTCCTTTCCCTTGTATGTAGGTGGGAAGGAACTGTGGAGACACACAGGAGTAAACCCTTTAGATGTTGTTGAGTTTGGAAGGCCCCCCTCCCTCTTTCCAGAGGGGTCTCGGAGTGGGGGGGAGGCATCCTCTTCTTTTTCCCTCTTCTAGATTTTGATTATTAGTGAGCTCAGTTTTTGAGGCCACATTGTTTCTTTGAAGCCTCTGGCTGTTAAAACTTTCTCCCTCTTTTATTTTGGTGGGGGTGGGAGCGCACTCTCAGCCTGCACTCTTGTTGTGGGTGGTCTTCAGGCCACGCTGTGACATTTCATCCTGCAGCTGAACTTTATAGTCCAGGTCTGGACCTTATTCCCTGAAAACACATTGTGCATCTCCGCTTCTGAGGGTGTGCTACCCTTCCCCTCCCTCCCCTTATTTTCCTTCCCTCCCCTTCTCCTTCTTCTCCTTCCAGAGATTGGGACCCTCTCCCCAATATCCTTTTCAAGTCTCCTCCTCTGTCGCCTTTAGTCGTTTATTTCTCCTTTTGGTTTATTGTTCCTTTCCTTTATTTATCCCTTAGGCTTTCTTGCCTCATCCCACCCCTCCTTCCGTACACTCCGTGTGTCAGAACTGGGGCTGAGATGGAGTCGCCATCGCTGACTGGCAACCCTTGAGCGCCACATGGAACATCGGTTTCATGGCACCAGCCCAACATCGACTCTGCCCATGGGGAAAACAAGTTCCACAGGGTCCCAGTTCCGTGAGCTATACCCAAATAGTGATGAATGGTGAAGATACACAGAAAGATCAACAACATGGTAGGTACGTAATTTTCATTTATGTGTTTAAACCCCTGTCATAAATATGAATATGTGCAATCCTGCCTCCCCTCCCATTTTCCTTTCACTCTTTCCTTTCCTCTTATTTTTCTGCCCTTTCTTTAAATTCTTGTCAGGGTGGCCAACCTGGCAAACTCCAAAACCCTTTGCTGTCCCATATTCTCTTTACCCCTTCTTTATGAACACAGCATTATGCTCCTGATTGTGGAGATGGAACTAAGCATAAGTTTCGTTTTATTGTTAATGTCTGGTGCCCTTGGTTTAAGAAGATAGTGGCGTCCATTTCTGGGATGCCAAGCTCTGGAACCGCTGCTGCTGAGTGAAGCTTCTTTGAGTTATGTGGCTCCGGTGTGAGGGACAGCATTGGTCGTCGAGTGCAATTCTTTTTCTCGGAGCGTGGATATGTTGTTCAACCACACTCGTTGGCATGTCCCTTTCCCCTTTAAATCTGTCTGGAAGTCTTTAAGCTGGCTCCTCCCACCCACCCGGGTGGTGAATACCTCGGATCCACCCCATGACGCCATATCTTCCTTTCCGCTGGAAGATACAGGTTCCCTCGTGCTACTTCTACACTGTCGTAGGCTCTGGTTACTAATCAACGTTTTTCACCAAAATCGCTTTCTTTGAAACTAGTACAAGTTTACAATTCTGATCCGAGCACATCAGACATGGAGGACAAGTCATCCCCTGGGTTTCACCAGTGTCACTGCGGACAGAAAATGTGCGCACCGATCCCCACCTCTCATGTGTTTATTGTTTGGGTGTCGTGCATGACACCTCTTCGTGCACCATCTATTTGGCCATCCATCCCAATGTTCTGGACGACCACAAGGCGCGCCTTAAGCTGGGGAGACGGGAGCTTCGCAGTCCACCGGTGAAATTGAAGGAGGCAAGGTGGGCGGTTTCCACAGCTGCGGGATCTGCCGAGCAGCTCGACCAGATGGCGGCATTTGAAGAAGAAGCTGCCCAAGCCTCGGCCAGCCGAGGTTTTTTCATGCCACTAAACCTTGGCTGTACCTTCACAGGATCGTTTTGGGAGCTGTGCCAGTCTCTCCCCACCAGGGGTGAGGCGCCCTTGGACATGCACTCCTCCCACCCTGGAAAACAGGATAAGGACCCTAAGTCTTCTTCTCAGAGAAGACGTTCCTGGGACCGAGAGAGGTCTGAATCCCATGACCTTGCGGTCTCGGCCTCGTTCGAGATCGCTTCCTCGGCCACCGGCTTCTCGGACCTTCCGTCAGGCCAAGGCGCCGAGGAAACAGCCGAACCAGCTGAGATATCTCTCAACCCGATCGAGCCGTTGTCACCGACCCCAGTCGACGACTCATTGGAGAGGACACCTATCCTTTCCTTCCCCGACGAGGAGGCCCAGCCCTTGGGTATCCCAATCAAGGGACAGGAGCCAGAACCTCGCTTTTCACTGACTCCAGCCTCTCCCAATCGAACAAGCCGACCACATCGGTCTCGGTCGAGAACCAGACCCTTTGGTCAAAAAAAAGCAGATAAAGGTCACAAACACTCTTGGAAGAGGCATGCCACCGATCCTTATCCTCCTCAGGCGAGGGAGACTCTGTGGAACCTCCGTTGGCGTTATAGAGGACCTTGTGGCAACAGCTATTCTGACGGTCATAAGCCGGCTCTCCGGCTACACTGGCCATTACTTGGCCCCAGCCTCTTAGGCCGACCCCTCCGGAACCGAAGACTCTGGTTCTTCCTCCGGTAGGACCGGCACACATTCCTGTTAGGCCTGTTCGGTCTCCCCACCAGTTTTGGTGGAGCCACCGCCTAAGCAGCCTCAGGAGGGTCTCCTCGAAGAGGACTGGACAGATACAGGCCTTCCCATCGTCTGTCCATCACTGTTGTCTCTGATCGCCTCTGCGTCATTGAAGGGACATAGGTGGGAGACCCTATATTCTGACTCTTGGACTCGATACCACTGGTTTACACTCACACCCCGATGATGAGTTATCAGTGACAGGCTTGGAGGAAGGTTCTTCCTCTTTCCAGGGCATCCTCCGCCTTATTTCAGAGTCAACCGGTATGCCCTTGGAGCCTATCCAAAAGAAGGCAGAATATCCTCTCACGGATATCCTTAAGAGGGGGGATTGTTGGCCCCAGCTCTTGAGCTATGGCAGTGCCCTGCCTCTTGCCCGGCTCCATCTGCCCACATGGCTTGCAAGTACACTGTACCCATGGGGTTCTTGGCGGGTTTCACAGAGCATCTCTCGGCCGAGAGCCTTGTGACTGCCTCTGTGTTTAGACGCACGGGTAGCTCAGCTGATACTGACCACCCTCCAGACAAGGAGTCCAAGAATATGGACCATTCTGCCCGGAAGGTGTATGCGGCCTCATCCTTGGGTCTTCATCAGGCCAGCTCAACAGTGATCATGGCACACTTCTCTCACGCCCTCTTGGGGTCGCTAGATGAAGTCTTCCCTCATCTTCCAGCAGACATGCAGACCACGGTTAAGCAGGTCTGTGACCAGGGCCATGCTGTTGCAGAACAGCAGCTCCAGACGGCCTTGTATATTGGAGATTCCTGTGCCCGCTCACTAGCAGCCGCAGTGGCCACTCTCCGAGGGCCTGGCTGAGGTTATCCTCTTCCCGTGGATACTCAGCACAAGTTATCTCTCATGCCCTTCCTTGGCACCCATCTCTTCGGTCCGGGAGTGGCAGGTCACCACCAGCCATAGAGCAGTCCAGTGCCACCTTGGATGCCACTTTTGCAAAGGTTCTTTGGGCAAGAACCAGGCAGCAGCTCAAGAAGAAACCTTTCGTCACTCTTCCTCCTGTGGTTAGACAGCCCTCCTTCCAGGGAGGTCAGCAGCATCAGCAGCAACAGCAGGCTCAAGCTTAGCACCCTAGGGCCCAAGCAGGGTCCCCTAGAGCCCCACAGAGGAGGTTGAGGTGCCGGTCCAGGAGCCTCCTCCTCCTCTAAGCCTGCTCAGTGACAAGTCAGGGGTGGCCACCCGATACCCATCACGCCAGTTCTGGGTCCTCCCGTGGGGAGCCGGCTCCGCCACTTTCTTTCCGCCTGGTCCGGTATCACTTTGGACAGGTGGGTCCCATAAGTGGTTGGTCGGGGACTGCCTCTAGAATTTGAGCATTACCCTCCCTACCGATTCCGTGCCCCTCAGGAGGAAAGGATCTCAGTTTGCACTCAGTCAGCCTTTCGGGACGACATTGCTGTGCTCCTCCACAGGGAGGCGGTAGCTCCAGTGCCGGATCCTCCTACAGACCCAGGCTTCGTGTCCAGGTACTTCCTGGTGCCCAAGCAGACAGAAGGTTGGCGCCCCAACCTAGATCTCCACGACCTGAATCTATATCTCGGGTCTCGTTCCTTCCGGATGATAACTCTGAATCAGATCATACTATCTGTGGAGCGAAACATGTGGATCTTCCTGGACATAAGTCTCCACCACTCATTCACACTAGTGGGATTAGCACCGGAGGCACTAGGACCCATCGGGAGCAAACTTTTTGCTGGAGGGTCGGCGCGAGAGATGGCGCCGCGAGGCACGGCGCCACAAGCAGCGGCTCGAGCGGTAATGACTATCTCCGCGACGACCCTCCAACCGCCTCAGTTCCTTGTTTTCCGCCGTCGAGTGCGCTTCAGTGATTTACACGGCCGCTGTTAGTTATGAGTCAAACTTCAAACTAGCGCATAGTTTTCAGTTTGTTTTTTTGTAACTTTATCACGATAGTAGTATCGCTTAATTTTATTCTATTTTCGTTAAATTTTTCGAATATTTTAATTTTTACTTGAAGAAGTCTCGGCCTACTGGACGGAGTCGACCATGAGCAGGTCAGGTGACGGTAGGGAGACTTCGTATGAAAGCTGTTCAGTCAGCCGGGCTGGGTCCGGTCAGCCTCCTTCTCCTCAGCGGGGTTCCGACAACGGTCAGTCCGATGCCCGGGGGGGTGGGCGGTCCCCGCCCGGCATAAAAAATAAGCGGTCGCATTCTCGGCACGTTCGGCCTCGAGCTCTTCTTGACCCACAGGTCAAAAGAGAAGGCATCACTGCGAGGTCGCCCTCTGTAGCTATATCTGCCAGCGTCGGCTTCGGTTATCGTTGTAGTTGCCGGTCTCCTTCTTGAGTCGCCAACTTCCGTAATCGCTCGCCCTCGACATCGGAGCCTCCCGCCTATAGGTAGGACTCAGATGAGCAGTTTCATCAGTGGGCTTCTTATGGAGCAATGGGCTCGGAGGTTGGTTCTTCTGCCTGGCGCTGTTGCCTCGAGCCCTCGGGCCCTCCGCGATCAGGTAGGGCGGTTGGACATTCCTAGTCGCGTGGCGTCTTCTTGTGCCAGCGATCTGCTTAGGTGTTCCCCCTCACATGGCTGCGTGCGCGAGGGGCCTCATCGATGCTTTTTGGTCTCCTAGTTTTTTCCTTCTAGCTTCCAGGTTCCTGGGCTCTTCCGCGCCTGCAGGGTTCAGTGGCTTGTCGGCGCCTGCTGTGCTGCCAGTCTTATGTGGCGTCATTCACAGGGCGCCGCTGTGATCTCGCGGGCGCGCCCGTAGCGCTGGCTGAAGCCAGCGGTGCTGGCCTCACAACATCTGTGGCGCCGCTGGGATGGCGATGTCACAGGCTCTCGCGCCATGCGCCTCGTGCCAAGGCTTAACCTGTTGCTGCCCTGGCGCTGGGGCCCTCGGGACTCTCCTTGTTTTTCTGCTATTTCCTTTCCTAATTTTCACTCTTTCCTGTCCAAACAGTCCTTTCTGGACCATCAGGAGATGATGTTGAGCCTGACCCAGGACCTTCGGTTGGGTGATGAAGTGAGAAACAGGATCTTTCTTTGGCATGTGCGCGTGTGTTAGGACCTGTCCTTGTTCTGTTGGGAACCGATCCACTCTTCTCTCCAGACTACAGACATCGATCCTGGAAGATATTAAGACTCCAGTATCTTCATGCTCGGAGATCCCTACGGATTTGACCTCCTATCCAGTCTTTCCTTCGGACGCTGTCTCAAATGGTATGGATATCCTGCTTTATTCCCCTTGTGGCTAAATCCATTGATAAGAAGTATTCCTCTCCCAAGGATCGCCCCATTTTGGCATCCTGCCTTTATGTGATCCTATTGTAGTCCTGGCAGAGAATGACAATGTTGCTCTTCCTCAACTACTTCAGTTCTAATTTATTAACAAAGAGTCTCGTAAGATTGATACATTAGGTAAAAGAGTCTTTGCTGCTTCCACTTTAAGTATGCGTGATGTCAGTTATCAAGGCTATTTTTCTCAGTATGAGTATATCCTGTGGCACTCTATGAAAAGAATGGTTGAAGTTTTTCCAGATTCGACTCAAGTCAGAGCTTCTTCTGACCATTATTAGAGGTATTGAGTCCAATAACCAACAGGTCAAAGTCATGGACGCAGAACCTGAGATCCACTCTTCTCCAGACTAAGACATCGATCCTGGGAAGATATTAAGACTCCAGTATCTTCATGCTTCGAGATCCCTACGGATTTGACTCCTCCGATCCAGTCTTCCTTCGAGACGCCTGTCTCAAATGGTATGGAATAATCCTGCTCTTATTCCCTCAGTGGCTAAATCCATTGATAAGAAGTATTCCGCTCCCAAGGATCGTCTCCATTTTGGCATCCTAAGCCTTTGTGGATCCTATTGTAGTCCTGGCAGAGAATGACAAGGTCGTTTCTTCCTCAACTACTACAGCTCTAACTTATTAACAAAGAGTCTCAGAAGATTGATACATTAGGTAAAAGAGTCTTTGCTGCTCCACTTAAGTATGCGTGATGCAGTTATCAAGGCTATTTTTCTCAGTATGAGTATATCCTGTGGCACTCTATGAAAAGAATGGTTGAAGCTTTTCCAGATTCGGACTCCAAGTCAGAGCTTCTTCTGACCATTATTAGAGGTATTGAGTCCAATAACCAACAGGTCAAAGCCGCCATGGACGCCGACACTGCTTCCGCCTCAGCAGCCGCAGGGATTTGTACCGGCGCCATTCCTGGCTGCGCATTTGGTTCACGAATGATGCTCAGCAGCAGGTAATGGCGCTGCCTTTTTGATGGCTCCTATCTTTTGGCCCTCAGGTGGAGTAAGCTCAGAGGCCACTCAGAAGACTAGATCGCCATATCTGGCCAGACCTCGCCTACCCCCTCTCGGGGCATGTGGAACAGAGCAGCTCATTGTTGTCATAGTCCTCGAGGCAGGAGGCAGGGAAGCTTCCATAAAGCCAACCTGCCCAACCTCAAAAGAAGACGCAGCAGAAAGCGCAGGGCCCAAAGCCCCCAGCGCCACCTTATGAATTGCTGGCCCAAGTTCCATCCTCTGCCCGCGGTGGAACTTTCTTCTCGTGGAGGTCATCTGATGCATTTCTACAACCAGTGAAGTCCATAACTTCGACAAATGGGTCCTTCGGATAATTCACGAGGGTTATTCTCTCAATTTCTTGAAACCCCCTAATTGTCCTCCCAGACGACAACCCAGGTTGTCGGCTTCTCAGTCAGACCTCCTCACACCATCCAGGGCCTCTGAACAACAGGGCATAGAAATCTGTGCCCCCGTGATTCAATGAACACAGGTTCTACTCCCTTTACTTTCTGGTTCCAAAGAAATCTGGGATGCCCCATTCTAGACCCTCAGAGTTAAACAAATTCTCCCAGGAGAAATTCAAAATGATTTCTAGGTACCAATTCTGTTACCTTGCTGCATCAGCACGACTGGCTGGCCTCTGGATATGCAGGATGCTTACTAGCATATCCTCGCCCACCCGCCCACCGCAGTTTCTCAGGTTTGTAGCTTTGGGTCAGCATTATTAGTTCAGAGTCCACCCTTGGTTATCCTCCTCGCTACCGCGAGTGTTTACAAAGTGTTGTGCAGTTCTCGCATGCATCTCAGGAAAGATCGGACTCGAGTGTTTCCCTACCTGAATGATTGGCTTCTGTAAGCCCTTCCAGCCAGGGACTTTGGAAGCCGGCATACGACTTCCCGTCTTCTCACGTCCATGGGAGTTCTGCTGAATTTGAAAAATTTCAACTGCAGCCCTCCCAGAGGCTCCTTTTCATAGGGACGCCTAGACACCTTCTTCAGCGAAGGCTTTCCTTCCAGAGGACAGAAGACTCGACATCCTTCGGATGGCCCGTTACATCAGGGAGAACCAATCGGTTACAGCTCTCTCATGCAACGCATGCTGGGTTTTCATGTCTGCCTCGGTGTTCACTGTACCTTGGCCCGAGTTGCACATGAGAACCACCCAATGGATGTTTCCACCAGTGGTCTCCGACCTCTCACCCTGAGTCTTATCCCATCAAGGTGACGGCGCCCCTTCGAAGGTCTCTCACCTGGTGGTCTCAAGAGAGCAATCTCCTGGAAGGATTCCCCTTTGCCCCCCCGGATCATCAGATCTCCATCACCACAGCACATCGCTAATGGGATGGGGAGCTCACTGTCACTCCCTCCACACCAAGGTGTATGGACTCAGTTCAAACTCATCTCCACATAAATGTCCTGAGATGAGAGCGTCTCTTTGCGATCCGAGCTCTGAGGATGTCCTTTATCACAAGAACATTCTCCTTCAAATGACAACAAAGCTGTGATGTACACATCAACAAGGCGTGCTCATTCTTATCCCTTTGCAGGAAGCAATGAGGGTGTGGAGTGTGCTTGGAGCACAAGTCTCTGATTCAGCCGGTTTATCTGCCAGGTATACAAAATCGACCTTGCAGATCACCTCAGCAGAACGGAGGCAGACCCTCACGAGTGGTCTCGATCCAGCCATAGCTCAGTCTCTGTTCAAAGAGTGGGGGCTCAGACCTGGACCTTTGCGTCCCCCTCAATCGTAAAACTGCTCTCTTCTGCTCCAGAAATCCAGGGCTGGCATTTTCTGTCAGGATGCGTTCAGGCTGCTGTGGACAAAACGCTTTTACGCCTTTCCACCGCTTCTCTAATCCAGAGAGTACTCTCGGGTTCGAGTCTCAGGGGACCAAGATGATTCTCATTGCTCTTCCTGGCCTCGACAACTATGGTTTCTACTCAACAGTATGTTGGCAGCTCTCTCGAGACCACTTCCCTTGCAAATCAATCTTTGACCTAGGGTTCATGGTCCATCCCAACCTGAAATCACTTCACCTTCATGCTTGGCTCTGAAGAGATAGAAGTGAATCGGTTCAACGCCTCTCGGAGAGTCTCAGACATCCTTCTGGCTGCTCGAAGCCAGCCAATTAAAAACGACGCTCCAAATGGAAACGCTTTTCCTCTGGGTGTGCGAGGTCCTCTTGAATCCCTTTCTGTCCTCCTGACAAGGTTCTGGAGTATCTTTTGACCTATCAAACTGAGGTCTCCAGTACTCCACAGTTAAAGTTCACCTTAGTGCCATCTCAGAGTGCCCATGAGCCGGTTTCTTCCTTGACTCTGGCTCAGTTACCTATGTGGGAAGAGATTTCTTAGGGATTCTTCATACCAGACCCCTGTTAAGCGTCCGTCTGCAACCTGGGACATTAACCTGGTGCTGGACATGCTCACCGGAAGCCTTTCGAACCCCTAGCTACCTGTGAGCTAAAATTTCTACCTGAAGACTTCTCCTGGTGGCTACACTCAGCCCTGAGGTCTCTGAGATACATGCCTTGGTTACGCGGACCCTCCGATACAGTGATATTCCATAAAAGACAAAGTAGTTCTCCCGTGACTATCCTAAATTTCTTTCCAAGGTTGTGTCAGAATTCCATCTCAATCTCAACCTCTGGTACTTCCCCTCATTTCGCTTAATTTCCAAAATGAAGGGGAACGTAGCTCTTCATTCCTTGGATGCTAAGTATTTTATGTTCTATTTAGATAGAACCAAGGATGTTCGCAGACTCAGCAACTGTTTGTTTCTTTCAGCACACCCGCGGTCAACCTGTCGCTATCAGATGCATCTCATCATGGTTAGTGGCATGCCTTACGACATTTTGCTATTCCATGGCTCAAGTTAAATTAGAAGGTAGAGTTATCGCCACTCTACTAGGGCGATCGCGGCATCCCTAGCGGAATTCGCAATGTTCCAATTGCAGATATCTGCAACGCCGCCACCTGGAGCTCAGTGCATACCTTCGTTAAGCACTATGCACTGGATGTTCGTGGTACGCTGTTCTGCATTCGCAGAACTATCCTCAGTGGACTTCTGTCTTAGTCGCGTGAGCTCTGGCTCTCCTGCCCTTTGGGGATTATCTGCTTGGTACTCTCCCACTAGTGTGAATGAGTGGTGGAGACTTATGTCCAGGAAGATATGAACATTACGCCTACCGTAATTCTTGATCTTCTTTGGACGAGTCTCCACCACTCATTCACACGCCCACCCTTCATCCCCGAGCTCACTGCCAGTGCTGGTCTTCACCTCAAATCTTTAGGCCGTGAAGACTTCTTTGTTGACCCTTCTTCACGGGTCGTACGGACTATCTTTATGTCCTTTTTAAGGTTACATTTACTCTTTACGTTAGTTGTGCTGCATCTCCTTGGTAAAAAGGTGCTGGCGGTTTGGAGGTGGTGCGAGATAGTCATTACCGCTCGAAAGCACGCTGCTTTCATGGCGCCCGTGCCCCCATGCGTGCCATCTCACCACCTCCAGCAAAAGTTTGCTCCCGGAGTGGGTCCTAGTGCCTCCGCGCTAATCCCACTAGTGTGAATGAGTGGTGGAGACTGTTCAAGAAGATCAAGAATTACGGTAGGTACGTAATTTTCATTTCTGTTCACTGGATCTACAGGACGCGTTTTTCCACATCCCGATCCGTCCGTCCCACCAGCGGTTCCTCCGCTTCAGGGTGGAAGGGACCCTGTACGAGTTCCAAGCCATGCCGTTCAGCCTGTCATCTGCCCCTCGGGTCTTCACCAAGTGCATCACAGTGGTGGCGGCCCATCTACGGCGTCAAGGGGTTCGGATATACCCCTACCTTGACGATTGGCTCCTGGTGGGTTCCTCCCTGCAGGAGGTGGAGAGGTCCAGAGACCTGGCCCTCCGAACCTGTTCCCAATTAGGCCTCCTGATCAACGAGGCCAAGTTGGAACTCATGCCCTCTCAGGTGATGGGCTTTATCAGGGCAGAGCTCGACTCTCGTCAAGCCAGAGCTCGGCTCCCGGCGGACAGGGCAGAAGTTCTTTCCTCCTTTGTCCAGTCATTTCTGGTCGGGCACATGCGCCCTGCCCGGGACTTCCTGCGCCTTCTGGGTTACATGACGGCGTGCACCTCAGTGGTCCATTGGGCCAGATTGCACATGCGCCCCCTCCAGTGGGAGCTGGCAATCAGTGGACTCAGTGTCAGGGTAATTTCGACCAGCTAGTCACTGTCACCCAGAAGATGTGTGACGCTCTCCAGTGGTGGACCATCCCAGGTCATCTGCAGGAAGGAATCCCATTTGTCCGCTTCTGAGCTCGGCCGTGTCGCTCACGGATCGACAAGGCTTCTCATGGGCTGGGGAGCCTGCATGGGGACAACAGAGCCTACGGGTTCCTGGACCCCGAGGAGTCCTGATGCCACATCAGCCTGCTGAAGCTCAGAGCAGGCAGACTGGCACTGTCAGCTTTCGCTCCTCCGCTCCCGGGTCAAGTGGTTCAAGTCCAGACAGACAATATCACGACCATATACCACCTCAACAAACAGGGCGGCATGCACTCCCATCTGCTATGCAAGGAGGTGCTCCATATCTGGACCCTTGTCAGCTGACTGGAGGCGGATCTCCTTGCCATTCATGTGGCAGGAGTCTCGAACCAACTGGCTGATGCTCTCAGCCGCATAGGCCAGACATCCCACGAGTGCTCTCTCCATCCAGAGGTAGCTTACAATCTGTTCTCCCATTGGGGCAAACCGTTGGTGGACCTGTTTGCCTCCAAGGAGAACACCAAGCTGAGGCTGTACCATGCCTGCCTCCCTCAGCAGGGCTCGCTGCAGGGGGATGCCTTCACAAGGCCGTGGTCCCCAGGCCTGCGCTATGCCTTCCCTCTATTTCCCTTGATCCACAAGGTGTTACTCAGGGTGAGGAGGGACAAGGCAAAGGTGATCCTGGTAGCCTCAGATTGGCCCCACCAGTTCTGGTATCCAGATCTCCTAGCTGCAGGCCCCGGAGTGGCTTTGTACACGCCCAGACCTGATATCATTGAACCAGGGAAAAGTATTCCATCTGGACCTTCAATCCCTGCACCTCACAGCCTGGTACCTGAGCGGCTAGAGTTCCAGGCTCTGGGTCTTTCCGAGGATGTCTACACAGTTGTGCAGGCATCTCGTAAGGAATCGACCAGGAAATGTTATGCCTTCAAATGGAAAAGGTTTTCCATTTGGTGTCAGGGTAAGAGTCTGGACTCCTTATCCTGCTCTGTGGCTAACATTTTAGACTACCTTTGGTCTCTCTCCAAAGGGGGTCTACAGTCATCGACCCTTAGGGTGTACCTGGCAGCCACTTCCACATACGGGGCATGGGCCGGTCAGTCGACATTGGCACAGGAGACAGTGGTCGGGTGCTTTTTCAAAGGCCTGGATCACATATCCCCTCTGGTGCGTAAACCTCCACCTCCATGGGATCTTTTCCTGGTTTTGGCAAAGCTCATGGGCAAGCCATTTGAACCCATGCACAAGTGTGAGCTCTCACACTTGTCATGGAAGGCTGCCTTCCTGGTGGCTATCACGTCAGCCAGAAGGACAGGGGAACTCCAGGCGCTTTCGGTGGACTCTCCTTATCTGGTCTTTCACAGGGACAAAGTTGTCCTGCGCCCCCAACCGAAATTCCTTCCGAAGGTGGTGTCAGAGTTTCACCTTAACCAGGTGTTGACTCTGTTGGTATATTACCCTAACTACACCTCGGATGCCGAGTACAGACTCCATACCCTGGACCTTAGACATGCTCTCTCCTACTACAAGGAAAGGACGGTGGAAATTCAGGGAGAGGTTCGCCAGCTCTTTGTCACCTATGCTGAAGCCGCTTCTGGCAGACCTGCAGCCAAATGGACCATTGCAAGATGGATTACATAATGCATAGGTCTGTGCTATGAGTTGGTGGGGAAGGAGCCTCCCAGAGGGATAAGAGCTCATTCTACCCGCCATACTGCTGCATCGGTGGCTGCTTCCAGGGACATTCCTATCCAGGAAATCTGTCGAGCTGCTACCTGGAAGTCAGCAAACACCTTCATTACCACATCGACCTTGAGTCACATCGGGATGCTGGTTTTGGGGCCTTGGTTCTCCAATCTCTGTTTCCTAAGTAGGGGATGTGCGCCTTGCCTCCCTCCTCCCGGAGAACTGCTAGGAGTCTGCCAAAGAGTGTGGATGAACAACATATCCACGCTCCTAGAAAAACAGGTTACTTACCTGTAACAGTAGTTCTAGGAGTAGTATATGTTGTTCATCCACACGCACCCACCCAACCTCCCCGGCTTTAGGCACATCACCTTGCTTCCAGCAGGCTAAGATCTGGTATCATGGGGTGGAGCCGAGGTATTTACCACCCGGGTGGGTAGGAGGAGCCAGCTTGAAGACTTCCGGCCAGATTTAAAGGGGAAAGGGACATGCCAAAGAGTGTGGATGAACAACATATACCACTCCTAGAACTACTGTTGCAGGTGAGTAACCTGTTTTTTTTTGGAGTAGGTTGTTCCATGTTGGTGTAGCTGCATATCGCAGCTGAATGTACAATGATTGCTTCAGAGCAAAAGCATGCTCCGAAGAAAAAGCCAACTGCAAGGGGCAAGATCAAAGTCGCTTAAATACTTGACTGCCGTCGAGTGAGCCACTGCGGGCAAGGATAACTGTAAGCCCCGTAGTGTCTAGAATAAAGTGTACCCTATACAGAAGCAGCCCCAGAGATGCTGTGATTGAGAGCTGCATATGAAATAGAATAATTTGTGGGCTAGTGGAGCAAATAAATGAAAGAAACTGGCCCTGTTTGCATGTTCTGAAGCCTGTGATGTCACGGCCTATGGAAACTCCCCAATTATGTAATGTCATGGTCTATGCAAACTCCACAATTATGTAATGTCACAGCCTATGGAAACTCCCCAATTATGTGATGTCACGGCCTATGGAAACTCCCCAATTCTGTGATGTAATCACAAGAAGTTGTAAAAAGGGCTTATCACTTGGGGAATGTTAGTCGAGTCAGTCTAGTGCTGACAGTGAGTAGGGTAAGACCTACAGTTGGTGTGTGTGTGGGTGGATTTCACACAGGTTACCTGAGAAAAGTATTCATTAGATTATTTGGGCTGAAGCAAAGCTGCAAACTCTGCTGAAGGAAGCAGAGGACTGAATTTCTTCGTGCAGGACTAATTATTTGACTTTTTACTTCTGTAAATATTTGTATTTTTCTGAAAATGAATTGATGAACGCATTTGTGAATTTTTTATGCACTTGATCCCTGTTTTGTTGCGTCAGTTATTATCCCACACGTTCACAGAGGCCTTCGAGGAGGAGGCGGCTCGGGCTGCCGCTCAGACCTCTTCAGCTTTGGTCTTCGTGCCGCTCAAACTGGGCTCTACCTTTACAGGCTCCTTCAAGGAGTTGTGACAATCTCTCCCGACTAAGGGGGAGGGCCCCTCAGCTTCGCACTACTCCTGTTCCCATAAAACAGAATCCAAGGAGTCGAGAGATAAATCTCATCGACGTCATTCTTGGGATCGAGAGAGAGAGGTCTCGGTCTCAGGAATCTCCTGTTTCGACTTGGGTTTAAATTGCGGCCTCGGCCACTGGCTTTAAAGTGCCCCCATCAAGCCAGCCAGCTAAGACGCGGGATGATGACCTGATTGAAATCATTATCGACCCCATCGACCTGTTGTCACTGGATGAGGCCAATAAATTCCTTGTTCAGGACTCTGGGCCTACCGAGGAGGAAACCCAGTTTGCTGGGAACCTTCTCACGGTCCCTGACCCTGGCCTAGAGGAGCCTCCGGTTTCCCTGGCTCCTTCTGAGTACCCCCGACGGTCACAGTCTCGGTCATCTTTGACCGACAGGTCAAGAAGAACTCACAGATGCCATTTTGGGCATTCTAAGAAGTGGCACCGTTGCTATTCATCCTCGAAAGAGGAGAGGCTTCGGCGCAAGTTGCATCAACGCTACAAGGATCTCATGTGGCAACAGTTGGTGTTGGCTGGTCCGAAGTTGACCCAGGCTTTCGCCCTCTAGGCCGACTCCTCCAGATCCGGCTGACACTGTCCTTTCACCCGCTGAGCCAGTGAAGGTCCTCCCGGCTCGGCCAAAACCAGCTTCTCCCTCGATTGTAGTGGAGCCATCACCTAAACAGCCTCCCTCCGGGGCTTCTATTAAGGAGTCTCAGTCTGCTAAGGGCCTCCTCCATAGGCTGTCGGTCACCCTTACTCCCGACTGTCCGTGGTGGGTTGAAAGTGATTTGGGTTGTCGGCTAATCTATCCGGACTCCTTAGAGTCTGAGAACTCCTCCTTACACTCTCATCAGTTCGACGAGGCTTCAATGGGGAGTCTCTTGACAGAGGAAGGTGCCATGTCCTTCATGGGTATTCCCTGTCTCATCTCCAAATCCACGGGGATGAAACTGATCAAAAATGGGCTCGATATCCCCTAACAGATATTTTGACTAAAGTGGATTCTCCGACAGAGGCCTTCCCAGTAGCCAAAGCCATCATTGGCCCGGCTCTGAAGCTTTGGCAGTACCCTGCCTCCTGCCCTGCACCATCAGCCCGGATGGCCCGCAGTTATGTGGTTCCCATCGGCACCCTATCGGGGTTCACAGAGCACCCCTCGGCTGAGGGATTGGTAACTGAATCTGTGTTTCGGCGCTCGGGAAATTCAGGAGACACTGATAGGCCTCCAGACAAGGAGTCCAAAAAAAAACTGGACCATTCTGCCCAAAAAGTCTATGCTGCCTCTTCGCTCGGTCTCCGTCAGGCGAGCTCAGCGGTCATCGTGGCACATTTCTCTCATCCCCTCCTGGGCTCTCTAGATGAGGTGCTTCCTCATCTCCCCATAGATCTTCAGACTACGGTCAAGCAGGTTCAGGGTCAGGGTTGGGCAGTTGCAAAACAGCAACTCCAGATGACTCTGGACATTGGAGATTCTGTGCCCGTTCTGTGGCTGCCGTAGTCACCATGCGTCGCAGGGCCTGGCTGAGGGTCTCATCCTTTACGGCAGACACTTCGCACCAGTTGGCAAATGTTCCCTTCCTGTGCACCGACTTGTTCAGGCGATGAATTGCCGGTCACCTCCAGTGCATCGAAAACTACAGTGCCACCTTGGACTCCATTGCCTCCCCCCAGAAGGAATCTCAGGCTTCCAAGAAGCAGAAGCGTCAGCCTTTTTGGCCTTCTGCCCCTGCGGCCAAGCAGCCTCAGTACCAGTTGGGGCAGCAGCCCAAGTCAGGGGCTTCAGCAGTCTGTAAGCCCGGAGGGAAGGGTCCTGGTGGTCCTGCAGCTAGATCCTCTTCCTCCAAGCCTGCTCAGTGACAGGATGGGGGTGACCACCTCCATGCCCATTACGCCTATTCTGGGTCCTTCTATGGGGGGCCGGCTCTGCCACTTCCTTTCCCAGTGGTCTGCTGTCACAGTGGACAGGTTGGTATTGGGAGTGGTCAGCCAGGGTCTGCCTCTGAAATTCGAGCAGTACCCACGAAACTGAGCCCGCACCCCATGGGAGAAGAAAGTATCCATAGGCACTCGGTCTGCTCTCTGAGACGACATCACCCAGCTCCTCCGCAAGGAGATAGTGGTCAGAGTCGCAGATCTCCCTGTCAATCCAGGGTTTGTTTTCAAGTACTTGCTGGTCTCGAAACGGACGGAGGGCTGGTGCCCCCGTTTAGATCAGTATGACCTGAACAAGTCTCTCAGGTCTCGCACCTTCATGATGGTAACTCTGTCTCAAATCATACCATCTCTTGAGCAGAACATGTGGTTTTGCTCTCTGGATCTTCAGAATGTGTTCTTACACATCCTGATCCATCCATCACACTGAAGGTTCCCCCACTTCCGAGCAGAAGGAACCCTCTATGAGTTCCAAGCCGTGCCGTTCGACCTGTCATCGGCCCCCAGGGTCTTCACCAAATGCATTGCAGTGGTGGTGGACCATCTTCGGCATTGAGGGGTCAGGGTGTACTCCTGTCTGGATGATTGGCTCACAGCAAGTCCCTCCAGACAGGAGGTGGAGAGGTCCAGGGATCTGGCCTTCCATAATTGCATCGACCTTGGCCTCCTGGTCAATGAGGCTAAGTTGGAACTCAGGCCTTCGCAGGTGATTTGCTTCATCGGGACAGAGCTCGACTCTTGCTGAGCTAGAGCCAGGCTCCCAATGGACAGGGTGGAGGTTCTCTCTTCCTTTGCCCGATCATTTCTGGTTGGGCACTTACACCTTGCCCAGGACTTCCTGCGACTTCTGGGCTACATGGTGGCCTGCACCTCTGTGGTCCAGTGGGCCCGGTGGCATATGTGCCCCCTTCAATGGGAGCTGGCCAGCCAGTGGACTCAGTGATTAGGTTATTTTGTCAAGCTGGTCACTGTAACCCAGAAGATGTGGGATGCTCTCCAGTGGTAGACCATCCCGGAGCATCTGCAGGAAAGGATCTTGTTTGTCTGTCCTGAGCCAACGGTCATCTTGACAACCGATACCTCTCTCACAGGCTTGGGGTGCCCACATGGGGTACCACAGAGTCCACGGGCTCTGGACCCCCAAGGAATCCCCGATGCCACATCATCCTGCTGGAGCTCCAAGCAGTTCAGCTGACACTGACTGCTTTAGCTCCATTCCTTCGGAGTCAAGTGGTTCAGGTCCAGATGGTCAACACCACGACCATGTACTATCTCAGCAAACAGGGCGGCAGGCACTCCCGGCCTCTGTACAGGGAAGCTCTCTGCATCTGCACCCTCATGAGATGACTGAAGGTGGATCTCCTAGCCAGTCATGTGGCAGGAGCCTGAAATAAGCTGGACAAAGCCCTCAGCCGTGTGGGTGAGGGATCCCATGAGTGGTCTCTCCAAGGTAGTACACAGCCTGTTCCCCCGGTGGGGCATCCCTCAGGTAGACCTGTTCACCTCAAGGGAGAACGCAAAGCTGAGGCTGTTTTGTGCCCACCCCCCTCAGCAGGGCTCACTGCCGGGGGATGCCTTCTCGAGGCTGTGGACCCCAGGCCTCTTTTATGCCTTTCCTGCACTTCCCTTCATCCACAAGGTGCTCCTCAAGATGAGGAGGGCAAGGCTCAGGTGATCTTGGTGGCTCCGGACTGGCCCCACCAGTTTTGGTACCCCGATCTCCTTAGCCTCTGCGTCAGGCTCCAGAGACGTCTTCCAGCACGCCTGGACCTGCTCTCAGTCAATTAGGGGAAGGTCCTTGTGACAGGGTTGAAGAGGAACCCTGTCCCAGTTGTTATGGAGAGTTAGAATGCAGGGATCTGTTCTCTTCTTCCCTTTTCTGTCACTTGTCTGTCTGGTTGCACAACCAAATTTTCTCGTGAGACCTAGGACTTGATCACCCTGACATTCTCACAATTCTTTGCCTCTCGCTATCTCTCAACCCTCCTTTGTGGTTCTGTCTTTTTTTCCTCCCTTGCATATCTGCTGGTATAAAATATGTGCAAATCATTATGTGGAAATGTAACTGATATTGGGATCCCTTTGTTTATTAATTATATAATGTTACTGTTGAAATGTATATAATTATAGTTTGAGATAATTGCAAAAAGTTATTGGGAACCCTTTTGCCAGAGCTGTAGAGAAGGGGCCTTGGTTCTGGGACATTGTGTTCTTGCTGCACCTACCTGACACTTACAAGAACATTGGAAATTGACAAGAACATTTTAGAAAAAAACAGGATGCTTGTTAATGAGGGGGGATAGCAAAGACTTACAAGAGCGAGAGAGAGCTGCAGTGTTTTAAGAGAGACAGAGATACACAGAGATTGAAGGAAAACTCAGATGGATCTTCTCTGTTTATTTGGCCTTTGTAAATAATTATTCTGAACAGTTTTATTTTTTTATGTTACTTCTAGTACTAATAAACCCTTTTTGCAAATTCTACAACTGCTCCTGGTTTTTCCTATGCTTCCTGACCTACGCCTCGACGAAAGATGGTGTCAGCCTAAGTGGGATTTACGCTGTGCATACTCTAAGCCAGGAGTTTTGTGTGTGGGTACTGGACCTACTACCAGGGAAGCATAGAGAAATGTATGGATTCTGCAGCAGCATGTCCAGTAGTGGTTACCAGGAGAATGGCACACAGAGACAGAAGTCCAAGCTGAGATTGTACAGCCAGCACAAGTTATGGAAAAAGAACATGCAGTGAGAGAATCTGAAAGCCTGATGGACTTTTTCAAATGGTGGGCTATACAACAAAAAGAGACGGAGAAGCAGAGAGAAAAAGAGATTCAATGTTTAGAAGCACAGAGGAGAGAAGAAATGCAGTGACAGGAGCAGCAGAGGAGAGAAGAGATGCAGCGATGGATGGATGCCTTGCAAGCTATCAAAGGCAAAAGATCTGGCACAGATCCAGATAAGCAACAAAACACAAGCAACTTAAAAGCCATTAAACTTACAACGTTGTGTCCCTCTGATGATATCGAGGCGTACCTGACAGATTTTGAAAGAATTGCCTGAGCCTGCCAATGGCCAAAGCAGCAATGGACAGTCAGACTGGTACCCTACCTGACAGGGAAAGCCCAACCTGTCCACAGCAGTATGGACACTGCACAGTCAGGAAACTATGACCTGGTGAAAAGCAAAATCCTGAAAAGATATGACATCTCAGGAGAAACCTACAGGCAGAGATTTCGGACCCTGAAGTACAACGCATTCTACAATGCCCGAGAAGCCTTCACCCGACTCAGAGAGCTCCTTATTAAATGGCTCCAACCAGAGGGCAAAACAGTCTCACAGATCATCGATACATTTGCAACGGAGCAATTCATCAACATCCTGCCTACAGATGTGCAGCTTTGGGTGAAAGAAAATCTACCAGAAAGTGGGGAAAAGGCTGTTTCTTTGGCTGAGGACTACCAAATGGCCAGACAGACGCCAGAGCAGCGAGGTAACAGCCAAGCACCGGTAAGACACTCTTTTTCCCATTTAAACTCCAAGTCTGATAAGAGCTCTGGTCGGGGTAACATATCTGTGCTCAAAGACGTTATTTGCTATAATTGTAATAAGCCAGGTCATATTGCAAGAATTTACCGTAAGAAGAGTGACGCTGGAGCAGATTTGTCCTTAGCAAATTGGGGCAAGTACTTAACTGATGTGAAGGTGGGAGATAAGACTGTGAAGGGGCTTATAGATTCGGGAAGCAGACAGACCCTAGTACATATTGAAGTGCTAGGAAAACAATGTTAAAAAGGACCTGGTACTGGTGTCATATGCATCCACAGGGACACTCGATACTATCCCACCATCCAAGTGACTGACCATTAAGGGTGTGTCGCACCAAATGAAAGTGGGAGTAGTACCTAAATTACCTGTACATGTGATTATTGGAAATGGCTGTCCAGGATTTACTGAATTAATCTCAGAGGAACTGAACCTTGCAGTTTCAACAGCAGTGGTGAAAAGAGCTCAGGCGAAAAAAATCCCAGATGGTGGGGACGCTTTTTCCTTTTGTTGATTTTGATTTGGACTTGTTTGAGCACAGCTTCAAGATCTGGAAATCCAGGAAAGAAAGACGATGCCTGAAGAAACTGTGGCAACAAATGACTGATTGACATAAGGGGTTAACATATGAAAATGCTGAAACTAAGCTGATAACTGATTGTGATTTTCTTTCATACCAAGCTAATGATGTTTCTCTCCAGGGTTATTTTAAGCAGCTGGGTGTGAAACCAAAACAGGGTGAACTTATGTTTAAAAAATATAATGGGTTACTGTACAGAACATAGGTTAAACCTCAGACATGGGAACATACAGAACAATTGGTTATACCACAGAAAGTATAGAACAGAGTCTTTACAGATAGCACGTGATAGTCCTATGGCTGGTCACTCAGGGAGGGATCGCACCCCTTGCCAGATTGCTGTATAGATTTTACTGGCCTGGAGTTCATGAAGATGTTGCTACCTATTGTAATTCCTGTGCTGAGTGTTCAAAAGTAGTCCCAGTCAATAGAAAAGACAAGGTGCCCCTACCCTTGATAGATGTGCCTTTTGAGAGAGTTGCAATGGATGTGGTTGGTCTTTTAGACAAAAGTAAAAAGGGTAATAGAATTATCCTGGTAGTATGCGACTATGCTACTCGATACCCAGAAGCAGTTCCAGTGCGTACTGTCATAGCTTCAGAAGTGGCAGCAGAGCTTGCAAAAATTTTCAGCAGAGTGGGTATGCCTAAAGAAATTATTACTGATCAGGGTAGTAATTTTGGTGCTGCATTACTTAAGGAGCTGTACAGACTACTAGGTATCACTGCCATGTAAACCTCCCCGATCACCCTCAGACAGACGGTCTTGTTGAGCGTTTTAACCAAACCCTAAAATGCATGTTAAAAAGGTTTGCAAAAGGGGAAGAGGGGAAGGGAAAGGTTGGGACCAATACTTGCCTTACCTACTTTTTGCTTACAGAGAAGTGCCACAGGCGTCAACAGCGTTTTCACTATTTGAAATTCTGTATGGTAGACTGCCAAGAGAGCCACTGGATGTGATAAAAGAAACGTGGGAAGATAACCTCACTCAGAAACAATCTATAACGTCTTATATGTGTGCTCTAAGAAAGAAGTTGGCAAAATATGTTGAAATTGCCCATAATAATCAGGAAGAGGCCCAAAACCAGCAGAAGGTATGATATGACCATGGGGTAAAAGAAAACGTTTTTGAGCCAGGTGAAAAGGTTTCTCTACTGTTACCCACAGCAGAAAATAAACTGTTAATGAAGTGGCAAAGGCCTTATAGAGTGCTTAGACGTACTGGCGCCGTTAACTACGAGATTGAGACCCCTGACAGGAAAAATTCTATTAAGATATACCATGCTAACCTCCTCAAGAAATGGGTTGAAAAAATGCCAAAAGCTGCTTTGCTAGTTTTACCAGAAACTGATAAAGAAGATATTGATGTAGTTTATGATAGACTGGAACAAACTGGAACTGCTGATGCTGTAAAGGTGAATGTTTCCTTAACCTCGGAACAAACTGCAGACATTCATAATGTGCTAATGACATTTAACAGTACTTTTACCACAGTACCAGGCCGAGCAAAAGGGGTCAAGCACATAATAGTGTCAAGGAATGCTCGCCCTGTTATGCAGAAGACATACAGGTTACCAGAGTTGAGGGGAAGACTGCCTGCTACCTGTCCCTCCCCTGCAGAAAGCCGACCAGCTGATTGCGACCCCTGCCTGGACAATCGGGAATCTCTTCAGGGATCGAGAGACAATTCCTGGCTGTATTTTGTTGTCCCAACCACCCACCCAGCTTGTTAAATGGTCGGTGAACCACTCCCCTTGAGTCAAGCAACCAACTAGGCGGCAGCTGTCTCACATATACTGTCGCCAATAAGACTATCCTGAACCTACATTTCTTTTGAACTGACTGTAAGACTCCTGGACTTTTTCTCCTCTAGAGCTGAGCTGTGGCCAAGAATACAGACTGCCTGAAGCTTTTTTCTCTTCATTAGTTATGTAGCATAGAGTTGCAAGTATAAGATCTACTGGTCTGCCAAGTGAATTAACATGTACCGTACCTACTATAGTCAGGGATAGAAAACCTTGCTGTGGTAATTACTAATATTAGTGGTCTATTATGAATTATATGCCTTAGGTCAGCCTGCTATTGTTAGGGGTAGTTTAACTCTCTGTGATAATTAAAAGCATTAATATCAATAAGGGAAAACTGTATTTGAATACCTATGTACAGCCACAATTACCTATAGACCCTCCCTCTTATTCCAGGCTCCTCTAGCCAGAAACTGTGTCTTTGGTATTGCTAGGTAAAGACACACTGTACACTCTCTTCTCTCTCCTGCATATACCCTAAAAAGCTTAATGCAGGTTGTTAAAGGGAACTCTTCTAGGGGTAGCTTATATAATGGTAGTCTTAGGTTCTGACCTGGCCACACGAAACCTGCATGACTGTCCCAGGGCAGCCGCTATACTCAACTGAACATGACTCCCTGGCTATCATTCACCCTGATTCTCAGCTGTATACCCTGATATACATGGACGGACCCTGGATAAAGGAATACTGTTCTGCCCTGATATCCTATACAAGGAGCCACCTTTGTTGACCACCCCTCCAAGCCCCAGACTACCGGATATTTCTCTGATATACCTGATAGTATCACTCAGACTCATCCTGGCTGGTGACATTGAACTGAACCCAGGCCCTCAGAACTCAAACGCACACATTGGTATTGCTAATGCTGTGCTGTGAACTAGGACTAAGGGCCTGAAGTTGGCTCATATGAATGCATGCAGCCTGCGACCAAAAATGCATGAAGCTGAGGCATGGGTGGATTCATACTCCCCTGATGTGTTGGCAGTCTCTGCGACATGGCTCAAACCTGGTATACTAGGGCATGAAGTTGAACTCCCCGGCCACACGATGCTATGTGCTGATGGAGTCAATAAAAAGGGAGGGGCGTGTTGCCCTATACTTAAAATCATCACTTTACATCAAACCAATTACACCTGGGACTTCTGAGAACTCCCATTGTGAAGCTCTGTTTGTACAAGTAACGATGGGAGATGCCAAATCCCTTAGTATTGGTTGTGCTTACATCCTCCCAAAAGACGCCCCTCACTGCCTTTAAGGCACTTATGGGGGCTGTACAGTCCCTTCATCCACAGGAAAAGATTATCCTAGGGGATTTTATCATCCACTGGGGTACCCCAACAAATGCTGGTATCAAGTTCACCCTAAGGGACCTCAATCTGACCCAGATAATTCAAGCTGCAACAAGGCTAAACATGAAAACTGGCAACCACTTTGCACTGGACTGGATCCTTGTATCCTGGCCAGATTGAGTTAAACTGACTGGGACGTTTAGTGACTCACTTAGCGACCACGTCCCGACATTTGTGATATGGAAAAATGACTCCCCGAACCTTCTTGTCTAGGGACTTCTCCCACTTCGACCAGGCCTCCTTCCTAAGGACACTGGCTGAAATGAATTGGACCCACATAAAATATGCCCACATGTTCGATGATGCCCTTGATATGTTTATACACTACTTCTCCTCTTCTGCCAATTAACATGCCCCTTACAAGCAAATAAGGGTAAAGGGACAGGTCGCCAAATGGCTAACCAGGGACCTAAGATTCCTCATGAGACAAAGAGAAAAGGCCTGGCATACCTATAAATCCACTAGCCTAACTGAGGACTGGGTGAAATTTAGAACCCTGAGGAACAAATGTAAAAGTGAACTTAAATCGGCTAAAAAAAGGTACCTGAGAGACCTACAAATTGGAAGCCTGTCTGACCCTAGAAAGTTCTGGGCCAATATCAGTACCCTCCTAGGGAAAAGTCTTCTTAGCTAATGTGGACATCGTGTCTAATGGGTCAAGCCACTTGGATCCAGCTGAATCTGACAGAGAAATAAACGCCGTCTTTGCTGATCTGGGCAAATACAGACCCTCCCCCAACTAACACCCCTCATTCAAAAAAAAAAAAACAAAGCCCTCCCCAATGACCAAAGTTTCACCTTAAACTCATCACACATTCTGATGTCCTAAAGCTCCTGCAGAGGATTAATGAGACAGGATCTGCAAGCTATGATAAACTTGAGCCCAAGCTACTAAGGTTAGCTGCCCCGGTCATCGCCTCCCCTGTCATTTGGCTATTCAGTAGATTACTTATGGAAGGGAAGTTACCCTTCTTATGGAAAGTGGCCCTGGTCACTCCAGTGCATAAAGGGGGGGGTCCCAAGAAATGGTAGAAAACTATAGACTGATATCAATTCTACCTGCACTAAATAAGATCTTGGAAAGGCTTATCTATAATCAGGTACAAGACTACCTGAAGAGATATAAGATATTGGCACCTGAACAGCATGGTTTCAGAAAGCACCATGGAACCGACACTGCCCTTGTCAGCCTGACCGCTGATATTTTAAACTCTGTAGATAGAGGGCTTCTAGTAGGTGGGGTCTTCATAGATCTCACAAAAGCATTCGATCTGGTCTGCCACCGCCTGCTAGTTGAAAAATTGGAATCCCTGGGCCTAGATAATCTCTCACTATGGTGGTTCACCAACTGTCTGGAGGATAGATCTCAAATAATGAAGTGGCGAGGCGCTCTCTCTGACCAGCGGCCAATACTGGATGGGGTCCCACAAGGATCAATCCTTGGGTCGCTGCTGTTTTCGCTAGTCATAAATGATTTCTCTCAGCACACTGGAGAAACCAAAATTGCGTTATATGCAGATGATGCTGTACTGTACTGTACAGGGCTGCCCCAAAGGCTGCACAACTAAATGAGCAATTAGGTAAAGACCTTCTATCCCTGGAACATTGGATTCTTAATAGCAAACTGGTCCTGAACAGAAAAAAAAAATTATGCTATGCTATTTGGCTCATGAAGTCTTGGTGCTGATCGTGCTGAAAAGCTCGATCTCTGCCTCTCTGACAAGTCAAGAGTGGAGGTGGTCAGTTCCTTCAAATGCCTGGGGGGTCTACATTGACCAGGATGGCACATACAAAACCCACCTCAACCACCTAACTAAATCTATAAATCAGAAGTTAGGTCTCCTATACTGCTTAAGCCCCTTCCTTACCCTGAATCTTGCCACAAAATTGCCCAAACTACCGTTCTTCCCACCCTTCTCCTTGGGGTCCAGTAGTGCACTCCTTTAAGGGCACTAAGCTGCAAATTATGAGAACTCTGTACCACAGGATAAGGAGATTTGCCAACTCGGTGAAACCACTTGCACACCACTGCACGGTACTAAATACCTTAAACTGGCTATCCCTTGAGGGCAGACTGGTCTACCCATCCCTATGTTTAGCCTACAAACTTAGGCAAGACCTCACCACCTAGTCTAAAACATTTGCTGCAACCTAAGCAGTGCGCAAGTACCTTAAGATGTTCGGAACTCCTGTTACTGCAAGTACCTAGGGTCCGCAACTCTTGGGAAGCCTGATCTTTTTCCTCCTCCATTCCCTCCCTCTGGAGTTTGTTCCCGTGTAACGTCCACTCTTCTACCTCCTTAAGGAATTTTAAAAAAAGAGCTTAAATCTTACCTGCTGAAACCAGCCCACTGCTCCTGCTATGGCTGATCAGTGGCTAGCCTGTCACACTGTTGTCCGTAAAATGTTGTAGATTATTACCTTGCCGTACACTGTGCCTGCCATTTGTAATCTATTGCTTCCCCCAGCCCAATGTGTTGCTCTGAAAATGTGACTAATATTGTTGTACTGATTGTCATGTATGTCCTATTATTGTTCATATTTGTATAATGTGTATTCCAACTGCTTCATGAATCTCTGTAATGAATTCCAGGTCGCCCCTGAAAAAGGGACCATCTGGTCTCAGTGGGCCTACCTGGTAACCAGAATTCAAATAAATAAGTAAATAAATCGGAGGTAGGCCTAGGTGCAGTCCTGAGTCAAAATATAGATAGGACAGAACATCCTATTCTGTACATAAGTAGGAAGTTGCATGACAGAGAGAAAAGGTACTCCACCATTGAAAAGGAATGTTTAGCAGCAAAGTGGGCCATGGTATCCCTTAAGTTTTATTTGCTAGGAACTGACTTTGTACTTATAACAGATCACAATCCTCTCTGTTGGCTTAACCAAATGAAAGATAAAAACTGCATAATCACAAGGTGGTACCTGGCACTATAGCCATTTGAATTCAAGGTGATACACAAATCTGGTAAAGAGAATAGCAATGTTGATTTTCTGTCAATATATGGATCAGGAATTGAGTGTTCTGAAGGTTGAAAAACAAATTTATGAGTTTAAACTTTACTGTTTGCTGTACTGTCCTAGAAAAAAGGATACTGCACATATGTTTAATTTCTGAAAGTTAGAGGCAAATATCGGGAGACAATAGAAAATTTTGGAAACCTGTTTGATAAAACAGGTTCCCTCTTAAGGAGGGGGTGTATGTGACAGGGTTGAATAGGACCCAGTCCCAGTTGTTATGGAGAGTTTGAATGCAGGGATCTGTTCTGTTCTTCCCTTTCCTGTCTCTGGTATGTCTGGTTGCACAACCGGATTTTCTTATGAGACCTAGGACTTGATCACCCCAACAGTCTTGCAGTTCTTTTCCTCCCTTGCATATCTGCTGGTATAAAATATATGCAGATCATTATGTGGAAATGTATCTGATATTGGGGTCCCATTGTTTATTAATTATATAGTGTTACTGTTGAAATGTGTATAGTTATAGTTTGAGATAATTGCAGAAAGCTATTGGGAACTTAAGGGGTTAACCTGAAATGCAATTTGTAAGCCTTTTGCAGAAGCTGTGGAGAAGGAGCCTTAGTTCTTGGACATTGTGTTCTTGCTGCATCTGCCTGACACTTACAAGAACATTGGAAATTTACAAGAACATTTTAGAAAAAAACAGGATGCTTGTTAAGGAGAGGGGTTGCAAAGACTTGGAGAGCTGTAATGTTTTGAGAGACACAGAGATTGAAGGAAAACTCATGGGTCTTCTTTGTTTATTTGGCCTTTGTAAATAGTTAATCTTCCTGGACTAAGTCTCCATCACTCATTCACACTAGTGGGATAGCACCGGACGTGCTAGGACCAAGCGGGAGCCTAAAATATTTTGAAGGGTCGGCGCCGAGAGAGGACCACGCATGCGTGGCACCACGAGACTAGCTCGTGCCTGTGTAGGCTATCTCGGCATCGACCCTCCAACCACCTCAGTTCCTTTTCTCCCACCGTCGAGTGCTGTTGGATGTCGATGTCGCTCGTTTGCCGGAGTCGAAGTTTTCATCTATATGACAGCTGCTTTTAACATTTAATTTAATTTTTAAGTAGTAATTTCTTATTTTACGAACAAGAAGAAGATTATGATGAGGAAGAAAAAGAAATTATTTCCTGCCATCAATAGAGTCGTCCTTAGACGGTAGCGGTGATGGTAGGAGGACTTAATTTGAAAGTTTTTATGGCAGAGGGGCTGTGTCCGGTCCGCTGCCCTTAATTAATGGGGGGGGCCGACTACGGACAGTCCTGTGCCTCGGGGGAGGACAGTCCTCCAAAGCACAAATCTAGCGGTTCTGGGGATCCGGCTCCACTTAACCTTGAGCTCCTCTTCCTCGTTGGGGGAAGAAGAATCAGCGCCGCTCGAGGTTGCCCGTTGGTACGTCTGCACAAGGATTGTTCATCGGGAGGGGCGATGGGCCTGAACCGACTTTCGTGGGTTCCTCTTGGCACTGCTCCTAGCGGCTGCATTCTCGACCCCGAGCTCCATCTCTGTCCTCGTTGGAGCTCCGGTGGGTAGTTTCACCTCTGGGCCGCTCCTGTGGAGCAGGGGGTTTGACTTCCAGTTTTTCCTGGCTCTGTTCCTGATTTCGGGACCTCCGGGCCTCGGAGCCATTGGACTGGAGCCAGGTCGATTGGATCATGAATGGCGAGGTGCCCTCTTGGTGCCTTTGCCATCATGTCTACCCCTCGTGCCTACCCCCTCTCCCTTTTCCATGCTGGGGCTGGCATGGGCACCACCTTTTTCCTTCTCCCCTTCTCAGGATTTCAATTGGCAGTTTCCTTTGGTGCCGTGGTTCGGTGCCTTGGTTGGCGCCGTGCCTTGGAGCCGTGGCTCGGTGCCTTGGTTGGCGCCGTGGCTCGGTGCTTTAGTTGGCGCTGTGGCTTGGTGCCTTAGTCGGCGCCGAGTCTCGGAGCCTTGGTCAGCGCCGTGCCTTAGTTAGCGCTGTGAATCGGCACCATCGCTCTGTGCGGTGCCGTGGATGCTCTTGTTGCTACCACTGGTTGTCGGCACCGTCAGTGGTGCCGTGGGTGTCTGGGTGGCACTGTGCACCCGTGGGCAGCACCGTGCACCCACGGGTGCTATGGGTAGCACCCGCGGGTGCTGTGGATGGCACCCGTGGGTGCCACTGGTGCCCTTGGGTGCCATTCTTGCCATGGGTGTCATTGGTACCATGGTGCCATGGGTGTCGGAGGTGCCCTCGGGTACCTTTGCTACATGGGTGCCGGGGGTGCCTGCGGATACTGGTGCGGCTGCCCTTGGGTATCGCCCAGGTTGGCATAGGCACTGCTTGGTGCCCTCCTGTGCCACGAGTGGTGCTGGTGCCACACGGGTTCTAGTGGGTGCTGTATGGCAGAATTAGTGACACATTTTTCCTTTTCGGACTTCTTTTCCACAGAACTTGTGGTGGTATGTTTATCGCAGAATGAACTCCTGATTTGCGGATTATTTTTCCACACATCTTAGTGAGTGGCGGTCTATCTGGGATCTTGTATCATCCAGCATTTTCTGCTGATGGAACTCTGCTGCTACTGCTCTGCCAGCGAATCTCATTCTGCTCAGCACTTTCTCTGCTCCCTCATTGGTACCAAGCTCCTCGACATCCTTGCTGATGGCGAGTCTCTAGTGCTCTGACCTAGACCTCTCTTGGAGGTCCTTCTGGAGTAGAAGTGCATCTAGATGGGTCTTTCCCTGTCCTTCTGGTCAGTAATACAGTGGACGACTCATTTTATATACTGAAGGGCACATCCTCTCTATCATCAGAGTCCGTGATGGAAAATCTTTTCAGTAGTTCCTCAGTAATGGGGTCCACTATACTATTTCACACTGCATCGTGGACCATACACTTCTGCGTCTAGACCTTTTCAATCGTCAAGACAGTTACACTCTGTAGAACATTCTAATTTAATGGTCGGGAGCTGCTCTGACTCTTCGCTCCTTTGATAGGGGCATATGGCCCCCTTTTGATATTGCCTCTTCGGTGGCTTCTTTGGCACAGGTGGTTAACATCTCTCCAGCTGTGATTGTTAGTCCGGGCATGATTTCAGTATGGACGTTCAGGCTCCTTCTGCACTCAGATGGAGAACATCTTCGTCTTTTTGTATCGGGACAATCCTTGCAAAATAGCAGCCTGAAAGCCTTATTAGGCTCGGACTAAAAAAAAAAAATAAATAAATATAATTTTTATCACAGCACAAGGCCTAGCTGAAATTACCCGATACCCCCCCTTTCTGGATCTGGTCAGGTTCTGCCTCAGCCCCTGAGGCGTTCCTCTCCAGAGTACGGTAAAGAGTACCTGATTTCTTCTTCCCCTAGGGGGAGTCCAATCTGGCGGTGGTATGGGTCATCTCTTTCTCTAGAGATTTCTCTCATTCAGAGACATTTCCTAGACCTAAGCGACTGACCCAGTCTGTTAATTTCCCCTTTCTTTTTATCAGGCTTTCTTCTCTTGAGCAGAGTATTGCAGCAGCAGAAGCGACTGTCCACCAGTCAGAACTCAGGTTCCTACTTCCTTGCTTGCTTAACTTAACAGGCAATTTTTCCTTCTTGATGGAAGGTCAAGTAGGTATTTCTTCTGAGGTAGCTTCTCAAATATTCACACCTTCTCGGTTCCTGCACATGGTCCATGCCAGTCACTCATGAAGCTATCCTCTTCAAGTGCGGGATGGAGTTGTGATGTTTGGTTTTCAGCAAACAATAGAATCCTTCCTACTCCCTTCAGGAAGCCAGAGTGGGTAGTACCTCACCGCTTTGAGTCACTGCCTCTTTCAGTCACTTCAACAAATGGGTTAGCCTAACTTGGTCCTGCTGTGTCCCCCTCACGACATCTGCCTCTATTTGCCTTAGAAATCCAGCCCTGTTTTTTCTGTCAGAATGTTTTTCCACAGTGGATACATCCTCCTGTACACTTTTTCCTTTCTTCCTGAGTTCAGGAGACTGCTACTACAGTTGTACACACAGGGGCAGGATGATTCCTTTTGGAATATGCAGTGGGTACGATCTGGTTCTACTAGACCACCATGAGAAGCTTCTAAGTCGTGCTTGGCTTTCCATCAGGAAGATTCCTGTGACTAAGTGGAGACTACTCTCCTTGATGGGCTAACCCCACCTGGACCCCCTTGCTCACCAAGTAAGGGGTTCAAGTGCTCCTGGACCTGTTGTTACAGGTCAGCCATACTTGATAGTGGGGGTTTCCATCTGCACTTTCCGGTCTACCCTGAACCAGTAGACTTTACCTCCGACTCTTTCAGTTCCTGAGGTCCCTTTATGTTACATTAGTACATGTCTTTGACACTATTAATTTTGGTCCTAGACCAAATTGTGAGGCAAGTTCTTGCGCTCTTCTAGAGTGGTTGCAGCTTCCTTACAGACTTTCATTTTGTGCCCATTGCAATCGTCTGCAAAGTGACGAGTTACAGCTCGAGCGCTTATCTTGTAGGCACTATGTTCTAGATGCTCTTAACAAGGCAGCTCTTTTTATTAGCAGGACAGTCCTGGCTGTCTTTTCTGAGTGAACCCTATCTCCTACCACCCTACTCAGGGTTTTTGGTTTTAGCTCGGTACTCTCCCACTAGTGTGAATGAGTAATGGAGACTTAGTCCAGGAAGATATGGAAATTCAAACATGAAGTCTTGCTGTATTCTGACAAGTGCAGTTAGCCCCAGCCTTTAAACTACCCCGGAGAACAATGGGTTAACTTTTCTATGCATGGCATAGAATGTTCATCTCGAGCTTGGTTGATGTCTCTGCCTGTTGCTATTCGAACTGCAACCGCCAGATTCTTTACTCTGCCTCACTGAACAGTTGCTCCGGAGATTTCTCCTGCTGCTCGGTTCAAAGTCGGTTGAAGTGTCAGTTTTCGGTCGGTTTTCTACCAAATTTTGTTTCCGCGATAGTCGGTTCAAGTCTCTGTCTGTGGTACCGTGAGTACTAGATAGGTCTTGTTCTGTTTTCTGTGTGGAACTTGTAAAAGTGTGGATCGGTTCAGCTGAACCGATCATTCAAAGTAAATTTTGTACTTTACTTTAGTGTGTGGTTACGGTCCGTGCTCGGTTCTAAAAAGCAGGTTTTGATACGTTTTTCCAAGACCCATGACATAGTCAGGAACCGATAGAGAGTCTTACGTGGTGTTGCCGAAAAAGGTAAGTTTGGTTAGGTTGGCCATGTCTGAGAAACCCAAGAAAAACCGGCCCACTGGTTTAACACTGCAGTGTGTATGGGGAGGTCTTTGCTAAGGCCGATCCCTACACCCCTGAATTTATTGTCTGGGGTTTGACCACCTCGATTCAGACTGCCAATTTGTAAAATGTTCCCAAATCTACCCTGGAAAGAGATTAGGTAGACTGAGGAAAGTGAGACTAGAAGTCTGCTGACCGGATTGCCAGCCCGGTTCGGTTCGACCGAACCAGAAGAGTGCCCTCTGACCAGGCCCGATACTTCTGCGGGCAAGAGAGCCCGATTCGAGGGAATCGGTTCTGACAAAAGGAAGCAAAGAACAAGTCGACCGGTTTGGATCCAGAATCTCATACTCTGACCGCCAATGAAATAGCCAAAGTGATTCGTATTGTGGAATCACTTCGCTCGGTTCCAACTGATCCGGCACCTTTTGGCAGCGGCTCTGTTCGGTCGGTTCCCCTGGTTCAGGATTATGCCCTGGAAGAATTTTAGGAACCGGAGTTTGAGGAGGAAGGAGAGTTGGAAGATGATTATGGTGATGGTGAAAGTCTGGATGTACCTATTGACCCGGACATCTCCCCAGACAGACCTTCAGGTGTTTCTTCTCCTAGGCTTTCTGAGTCCCCTTCACACTTCATGTTTTACAGAAAGGTGGCTGATACCCTCCAGCTTCCTGTGGAGGAGGCAGTGGAGGATCAGGAGGAGCCTGACTATGTAGAGATGATGGACATCTCAGAGTCCAGGAGACTGTCTATTCCCCTCCACAAATCTTTTGGGAAACAGACACAAAAAATTCTTAAGTCTCCCAATTCCATACTTCCTGTGGATAGAAGAATGGACAAGCGGTATACTCTTTCAGGCTCAGATACGGAGTTCCTTTATCAGTAATGCAACCATGTTGGGGTTGTATATGCTGCTACCTGTGATAAGGCAAGCATCAAGGGGCGGAGCCCAGGGTTATACCACCTGGGTGGGTCGGAGGAGCCAGATTTTAGACCTTCTGACAAGATTCTTAAAGGGAAAGAACATGCCAAGAAGTGTGGATGAACAACATATACCACTCCTAGAATTACTGTTACAGGTGAGTAACCCATGTTTTTCTGAAATTAAATAAAAGAAATCAGTAAAAGTACAACCTCTCTCCCCCCCCCCCAAACACACACACCAATTACAGTTAGAGTTGGAGTTAGGGTTAGGGTTGGAGTTACAGTTAGGGTTAAAGTTGTTTTACAGTGAATCACAGGAACCATTTACACGGTCATCAGAGCCCTTGTACAGTTTCAGCTGATTGGCGTGAAACATTTGTCATTAGGTTTCTTGCGGCCTGAGTTTGTTCACAATTTCAAAGGGACCAACCCATTTGCTGGCTAGTGAGTGGGCAGGTGTGGAGTATCGCAGTTCCATGACTTTGTCACCCACTTGCCAATTGAGTTCTTTGACATCTCTGTCAAAGTACACGTTAGACCTTTGTTGAACACTGCCCAAACTTTTAACAGCAAAAAGGTGAATGTCAGCCAAGTTTCCCTGTAACTGTTTAACATAGGTGTCAGCCGACACTCTATCCATCCACAAGTGTTCTGGCAATCTCATTTGCCATCCAGTCATCACCTCAAAGGGTGTGTACTGAGTGGTTGCTGATGGGGTGGCCCTAATTGCCATTAGGAGTAAGGGCAACAGAGCATCCCAGTTCTTTGGATTTTCCTTGACAAACTTGGATAAAATCATTTTAATCTGTCCAGTGGCTCTCTCTACTGCACCTGAGGACTGTGAATGGTAAGCTGTGTGGAATTTCTGCTTGACACCCAGCATTTGAAGAACCTCTTGCGCAACCTGACCAGTAAAACTCGGTTCCTTGTCAGAGTCTATCTGTAAAGGTAGGCCCCACCTAATGAATATTTTGTCCACTAGGATCTTTGCAGTAGCTCTGGCAGTATTGGCCCTGCAGGGAAAGTCTTTGACCCATTTGGAAAATAGGTCAGTGATAACCAATGCATACTTATTATTTCTGCTGGTGTTAGGCAGTGGTCAATAAAATCCATCTGGATTGCATTCCGGGACCTGACTGTCTCTGGGGTAGTAGTTTCACATTTTTCTTGCCAGGTGTTGGGTTGCTCTGAGCACAGGTGATGCAGTTGTTCAAGTAGTGTTGCACATCGATTGTTTGACCAGGCCACCACCCTATTGTTCTCAGTCTCTGCAGGGCCTTTTCTACATCCTGATGTCCACCTGTGGGTGTGTCTTGCACCTGGTGAATGAGTTCTGACTAAATGTCTTCGGGGACCACCCATAGTACGGTGTCCCCCTTGCTGTACAAAAAACAGTTTTTGATCAGGGGAAAGGGAGAGGTGATTAAGGCATCTCTTCAGAGAGTTGTCACCAGATACTTTTGTTTGCTGCAAGAGGTGATTGTATACCTCTTTTATCTTGGGATCTCCTCTTTGGACCAGGTCCAGGTCTAATGGGATAGCTTGATCTTATCTGTGTCAGTCTTCACCATTCATCACATATGGGTACTGGCCGGAGATCAGGACCCCGCAGGAGCTTTTTTTTTTTTTTTAAAGGGTAGGCGGAGCCAACGCAGCATCGGCGCCGCCCTTGAGACTGACGTACTGCGTGGCGCTCAAGGGTTGGCCGTTAGGCTGTGTCGACTCCGCCTGCCTACCAGTTCTTCGTCTCCTGCCATCGAGGTCGCCTCATGGGAAGCTTTCTCTGTAATTTAGGCCTGCTCGAAAAAATCAACGTCAGTCCGTCGGTCGTCTACCAGTTCTGGGTTCTGCCTCCACTCGACGTCACCGGTAAGATCTTTCCTTTTATTTCAAATTGTGCGACGTCGAGTCTGTTTTGTGGTGTTTTTTTCTCTGTAGGTCATATCTCGGTCGGAGGGCAAAAAGTCTTCTAAGAGCGGGTGGCCCCCCCCATGCATCGGTGCCCGTGCGGCCGAAAATATTCCGTCACCGACCAGCACGACTGGTGTCTCGCGTGTCTTGGCCCACTTCATGACATGGATTTGTGCGATGCCTGCTTCTCCATGGACCGCCGCGTCCTTGAACAGCGAGCGTTGAAAGTGGGGCGGAGCTCTGCCGACTTTGGTAGGGTTCACCGCTGGGCCAAGCTGCCTCTCTCGGCCCTTCCTCCGGGTCCCTCCCGGGTTATATACGGACTGAGGAGGAGGGAGCCTCGCTGCCTTAGCCTGGCCGTGCCGAGCTCCTCCCGGCGCAGGAGGCCTATCCCTTCCTCCAGGGAGGCGGGCAGGAATCGCCATACAATCACCCCGCCGAGGTGAGCTCCCAGTGTCACTCCCGCAGCTAGGAGGCAGGATGGCACCGTCCTCGATGCGTCGGTCGGTTGCCATCGAGACCTTGAAGCTCCGTTTGCGGCGCCCGTGGGCCCTGTCGAGCGCCGACCGTGCATTTCGGTGCGTGGGCCCTGTCAACGCTATTCACGGCACCAATGCAACTCACGGACCCGTGGGACAGAGATCTGGCGTCTTCTTTCGCCATGTCTGCACCTCAGTGCGAGTTGAGCACTGCGCGCCGTGCCTGCGGCGGCTAAAGGCGCCCATGGGGCCTTCAACCGGCTGTCGGTTCCGTCCTCGGCGCCGTCACGCTCTCCAGTGCGGGTACTGTGACCCGGTGCAGGTCCGCCCTCAGTACCATCGTCAGTGCCGCTTCCATCCTCGGTGCCGCCTGCGGCACCCGAGGCCCTAGCAGTGTCGTCATCTGAGCGGGTTGCTGCTAGGGCTGCTGTCGCGCCGTCTCTATCCTAGTACCGCCCCGGTGCTGAAGTGGAGTTGGCGGCGCCCGTCTGACCCTGGCTCTGGACCTTTGGCCCGAGCTGCCCTGGTGCCTTCTGGAGCCCCACCAGCGGGGTTGCAGAGACAGGAGTGCCATCTCAGACACAGCTCTGGCTGCGGGCCCTCTGGCAAAGTTGGTTTCACCCGCGCCTCCTGCTGTTGGCTCAGAGCCTCGGGACTCTACCTCTTGGTCAGTCGGGCTCGAGGTCAATGAGCAGTCACACCCTTCTGGGGTTGTCTGCGGAAGAGGCGCTCCCATGGTCTCACAGTCAGAAGCCAGCCCCTACTGAGGAGAGTCAGGTGGCCCCGAGGCTAGGGTCAGTGGTGTGACCAGCAGGCAGTGTGCGTGCCACCATTGCTCTACAGCCTGCCTTGGGGGTTTCATCGACCCCTCGGTGGTGGTACCCCCTCAGTGGTGTGCTTGATCGCCCAACTTTGGGGCCCATCGAGAAACCTGCGGAGGGAGGGTGCTGTTCCTGGGTCTCCCCTTGGGGACAGCCCAGAATGCCAGCTACCTAGGCTGGCCCTCTTCGAGAGGAGGACTCTCTCGGACTCTGGGGGTCGAGGGGTGTGGGGTCGGCGCTGGCCTTTCCCTGGGGTCCACCTGGTCCCTGGGGCGAGCGCAGTCAGATTCCACCTTCCTTCCAGTTCCTTGAGAGTCCCATTCTTTTGAGGCAGAGGACCGTCCTTCTGGACTTTACGGCCCCGGTCGCCTCACTGGGATTCTTCTGGGCGCAGCCAAGGCAGTACCAGCGTGGTTGTGGCTGTCGGCTGTGGAGTCTTCGGGGCACCCTCCTCGGGTGCTCATGGTCGCTCCCTAGCCCTGGCGGAGGTCAGCCGACTTCTTTTCTCGGCTTGCCCATATTCCTCTGCCACATTCTCCAAGCGCTCCCAGGCGTTCTTGGTCCCTAATGCCCTCTCACCTGGGAGCAGTTCAGAGTGGTGGCTGCCGGTTCCCCTACCTACGTTGGGGCTTGGACAGCCAGATTTTTCAACCTCCCCGTGCAGCCACCCTCGGGCATGATGACCTCAGCTCCTCATCCCCTCTTCTGGGGAGAGAACCCTCTATCACATCTCTTCGGCTGCTGATCTCTCCGAGTATCCCGGCTTCCTCGTGAGGATGTTGGAGGACACTTTCTCCCTCTTCTGTTAGCAATCCTGAGGCATGTGACGCCTACTTTCTGGCGTGTGTGGCGAGCCACCTTGTGGTGCCGCCCTGGCCTGCTCCCTTTCGGGAGGCGTCCTTGCGTTTCTGGCAGAGGCCCTTCTCCGGAGTTCCTGCCCCATGGGACCTCAGCCAGAGGTATTGCTCTCCCCCGGAGTCTCCAGGTTCTATGCCTAATCCGCAGTCCGGCCTGACGCATCTGGACATCCCGATGGGCTTCGCGCCCTCCACCGTGACCGGCCCCTGGATCAAGACTCCTCGGACTTTGATTTTTGGGGAGGAGGACCTTCTACTCGGCACGGTTGCTCACTTTCTGTTTCCACTCACCAGGCCCACTATGCAGCCTACAGCAGGTTGTTGTGGTCCCGCTAGGTCAGGTCCTAGCTTCTTTGCCTGACTCGGAGCAAACCAGACAAACCCTTGGCGCTCTCTGCGTGGCCTGGAGCTAACAAGGCACCAGCGAGGAGCATCTACGGCGCCAACGAGGTAGCTACCAGGGTCGTAGGGACAGCGATCTGCACCAGGAGATCGGCGTGGCACGTCTTTCCCAGTTGTCACCCTTGGCCGGTGTGAGGGTGATTTGCTCTGCCCACCAGAGACCTACCTTTTCTCCCATAGGCGAGGCGGTGACATCAGGGCAACTTCCTTCTCCCTCCGGGAGGTCGTCTGCTCTCCCCACTCTCGGGCCTCCCCAGACCCGGAAGGTTCCCCATAGTGTGTCACCCACTGAGGGGCTGAGGACTCTGTCCCTTAGGGTGTAAAGAAACAACCCCCTTCGGGGGGCTTGGTACTCACCCATATGTGATGAATGGTGAGATTGACACTGATAAGATATGAAAATTATGTACCTGCGAGAGGCCAAAAGTCCGCTGACCCGGATGGCCAGCCGGTCCAGTACCCACTGGACCAGAGGGAGTGCCCTCTGACCAGGGCAAGACTTCCTCAAGAGCAAGGAAGGCTGGTTCAGAGGAACCAGTCCCAAGTAAAAGACAAGGAAATCAGTAGGTCTGGAGTCAAAATTGTGTCTCCAACTGCTGCAGAGATAGCTAAAGCCATTCAGATTGTCCAGTCACTGTCTCAGGGATCTGTGAACCACCAACAGCTGGTAAAAGGTTGGTTCGTTTCAGTCCCAGTGGTTCAGGATTTTGAAGTTGAAGATTTTATGAGACCACAGGAGGGAAGAGAATTTGATCAATATATATGTGGCTGGGGGTCTGGGCGTGCCCATTGAACGGACATTTCTCCAGACAGACCTTTAGAATCTCCTCTATTCTGTCTGGGTCCCTTCTTTCTTTATTTTTTACAAAGGTTGCAGAAACCTCCAGCTTCCTTTAGGAGGCTGTGGATGAGCAAAGAGGAGCCTGATTATGTGGAAATGATGGATATTCCAGAGTCTGGGAGGTTGTCTATTCCTTTGCATAAGTCATTTAGGAAGCAAACAACTAAGATTTTAAAAATCCTCATTCTGTCCCTCCTGTAGATAAAAAATGGACAGAAGGTATAGCTTTGTCAGGCTAGGATACAGACTTCCTTACTGAGCAGTGTAATTCATGTAGGTGTGGTACAAGCTGCAGCCTGTGACAAAGCTAATATTCCTCTGGCTCACATCCTCCTGATAAGAGTTCCAGGAAGATTGATGCCATGGCGAAAAGCAGTATATAGCAGCTTCTTTGGGACTCAGGCAGGCAAATTATGTGGCTTATGTGGCTAGATATCAGAAATCTAGGTGGGACACAGTGTGCAGTTAGCCAACAGGCCATGGCCAGCTGGCTGAGTGAGTTGGAACAGGTGGCTGCTGATGGCATTGAAGCCTCTAAAGTTCAATTTCATACTGCTGTTGATGTTAATGATGTTTCTTCTAGGGTCATGGCCACTTCTGTAGCTTCCGTGGAGTCGGCATGGCTCAGATGCACTAATCTGTCCCAAGATACCCAGTCAAAGGCTATGGATTTTCCTGTAGTGGGAAATTCTCTTTTGAGGAACAAACAGAAAACTATATGAAAAAGATGGATGAATACAGAACTACCTACAAAGTGCCCAGGCTAGGAGGCATGCCATGCCACAAGGCATGCTCCCAGAAGGTAGGGGCAGGCCCTTTTCCAGGCCTTTTACCAATTTCAAGCCTCCTCTGCTGTCTCTGAAGGGTTTCTTCAGAGGCAGGGGTGAGCGTGGCACAGTGGACCGCCCCTCCCCTCAGCCTAAGGCTGCTGCTAAGCAGGCACCTGATGGGGTGTCCAGGGCGATTCTCCTGTACCAGTGGGGGCAGGTTGGCCTATTTCAGCTGGAACTGGCTGTCCCCTAACTACGGACAGATGGGTTCTGGAGGTAATAGGCTAGGGTCTAGTTCTCAGCTTCAAACACTTTCAAAGATGAGGCCAGGCATTTCCACCTGATCCTTCAAACCCTTGCTTTGGAAGCAGAGGTTCTGCTCTGCTGGACTGCAAAAGCAGTGGAAAGGTTCCTCCTTGCCATCAGGGCAGGGGCTTTATTCAAGATACTTTCTTACCCCAAAAAGACAGGAGAATGGCGGCCCATTCTAGATTTAAGATACTTGAACAAGCATCTGTTGAAACCAAAGTTCAAAATGTTGACTCTGGCAATGATATTGCCTTCCCTAAGGCCAGGGACTGGCTAGCTTCCCTGGACCTCAGGATGCCTATTTTCATGTTCTGATCAGGCCTTCTCACGAAAGTACCTCAGGTTGAACTGCCCTCAGGCCACTACCAGTTCAGGGCAATGCCCTTGCCGCTTACCTCTCGCGAGGTATTCACAAAATGTCTCGCTGTAGTAGTGGCTCTTAGAGGGCAAGGGGTTGCTGTGTTTCCCTACCTGGACGACTGGCTCATTGTGGGTCAGTCTCCAGGTCAAGAAATCCACTTGCAGTCATCAGCAACCTTCTCACTTCCTGGGATTCTGCTAAACTTACCAAAGTCAGTTCTGGAACCAGTTCAGGTCCTAACTTTCATAGGCATAGAATTGAACACAAGGTTAGCCAGGGCTTTTCTTCCTCGGGAAGGGTGGACAGAACTCATCGCCTGGCATCCTCCTTTACCCTCTTAGGTCTCTGACCAGCAAGGCATTTTCTGCAACTCCTCGGCACATGGCTGCTTCCACAGCTGTCGTGCAGGAGCAAGATTCAGATGAGGACATTCAGTTTCCATTTGAGGGCCTATTGGTCTCAAAGGAAGGACCCCACTCAAGTTGGTCCCAGTTACTCAAACTCTGATCCTAGCCTCCACTGGTGGCGGTCCAAGCAATTTAAGACAGGGGTTCCTTCTATTCCCATTTCTCACTCTACCTCACCATGGATGCCTCCCTGTTGGGTGGGGGGCTCACCTGGGCGGACCTTGCCACTCAGGGGTATGGTCTCCTCAGGTCTCTGCTCACATCAATCTTTTGGAACTCAGAGCTGTCTTTTTAGCTCTAAGGGTGTTTTTCAGATTCTGTCCAGAACAAAGTGGTTCCAAGTCAGGACAGACAATACCACCACAATGTGGTACATCAACAAACAAGGGGCACTCGGTCTTCAGCCTTGTGCACAGAAGCAATAAAGTTATGGTCTCTGGCTTACTCCTGAACACCTCCTGATAGCGGTTCATCTCCCAGGAAGGACAATGTCCTGGCGGACGCCCTCAGCAGAAATTTCTCAGGGCCATCACACGAATGGGCTCTGAATCCACAAGTGCTGGGGTCTGTCTTTGCCAGATGGGGCACTCCTCAGATAGATCTTTCGCAGCCCCAGACAACCACCAACTTCCTCTTTCTGTTGCAGGCCTCCAGTTCTGGGCTCAGTCCTCTGAGCAGCCTTTCTGTTGGACTGGAAAGGGAAGTTCCTGTGCCTTTCCCCTTTCCTCTCCTTTTCCAGGGGTACTAGTAAAATCAGATCTCAACCTTGCAGGTGATTCTGATTGCCCCAGATTGAGCCAGACAGCCCTGGTACCCTCTGCTCCTGTCCTTGGCAGTCCACCCTGCCCTGAGCCTGCCCAGAGTCACGACTTACTGGCCTGTGCACAGGAGTGTGGTATCCGGACCTCAATCCTCCACCTCAAGGCTTGGCTCTTGAGGGCTAAGTGCTGACTTACACCTTTCTCAGGGTGTCATGGATATTTAAAGGCTTCAAGGAAGCCTTCCACTAGAACCACTTATAATTCTAAGTGGAAGGGTTTTCCATCTGGTGCTCTGAGAGGCAGATTGTCCCAGAATCTGCTGATCTTCCCATTCTACTGGACTATTTGGTCCATCTGAATTCCCTAGGCCTTAGACCAGCTACCCTGAAGGTTCATCTGGCAGCTGTCTCTGCTTTTGTGTCAGCAGGAAGCCTGCCTCCCTTTCTTCTCACCCGGTGTTCTCCAAGTTTTTTAAAGGGTTACTTCATACTAACCCTCCTTTTAGGAACCAGCTCCGCCTGGGACCTGAATATTTGCATTCTCAGTTAATACAACACCTTGAGCCTCTGTCTTCTGCAGAGCTCAAGTATTTAACGGAAAACCGTTTTCCTAGTAGCTATCATCCTCTGCCAGGCATAAGTGAGCTACAGGCCCTGTCAGTGGAAGAAGATTTTATCTCTTTCCACAGAGATAGAGTAGTCCTTAGGACTAATAGAAGTTTTTGCCTAAGGTGGTTTCTGATTTCCACCTGAATCAATCTATCTCTCTCCAGTATATTTCACTGAGCATTCTTCCTCAGGTGAGAGGAGACTGCACAGCTTGGATGTCAAAAGAGCCTTAAGCTACTATTTAGGCGCACCCAGAGGTCATAGGTTGAATCCCTCCAACTCTTTCTTACCTATGGCGAGGGTGGCAAATGAAACCTGCCACTAAGAGAACAATTGCAAGGTGGATTGTTTCTTGTGTCCAATTCTGTTATCAGAAACTGGGTGAGTACCCTCCTCAGGATTGAGGCCCACTCCACCAGGGGTACAGCTGCGTCTCTAGCGGCTGCTGAGACATCCCATTCTGGAGATTTGTCAAGCTGCTACCTGGAAGACAGTTCCACCTTTACAAGCATTATTCCCTGGATATTTCAGTCCAGGAGAGATGCTTCGGTTTAGCACAACTATACTTCAGACCCTATTTCCTAAGTGGTTCTGACCCTCCTCATGAGGTACTGCTGTAATCTGCTGTGTTTATAATATAGCAAGACTTCATGGTGTTTGAAGAAAAAATTACTCACCTTAGTAATTGCTTTTCTTCTCATGAGTCTTACTTATCTACCACCTCCCTCCTGCCCCTCTCAGAACTTCTACTTGGGTAGGGGTGCGAATTGGTGCAAGCACTGTGTCATGCCATTGTAGTTTTCCTTACCCTCTTTTCCTTTGGGTTGGGATCTAGATTGTTTCATTTAGGTTATTTATATTGCCCCTTCCTGGACTTGAGTCTTTGGGGAAGGGGGTTCATATAATGCTTGTCAAGGGTGGTAAAGCGAACCATAATACCATCAATTTTTGTTATTATGGCTCTGTGTGTTTCTTTGTTCTTTATATGTTGTTATTACTACTAGTAGGTAGCCATGGGCTAGTGTAGTTTTTTCACACAGACTTTCCGTCCTTTGATGTTGGCCTATTAAGATCTGACAGTTTCATTTGAAACTGCCAGATGAAACTTGAGCACAGTGCCCTCGTGCTGTAGAACTCCAGATCTTCTGGAGTTAACTCCTTCCTCTCCAGGGCAGTTCAGCTGCAGTGGCTGACTGCTATTGTTATAATATAGCAAGACTCCATGAGAAGAAAAGCAATTACTAAGGTGAGTAATTTTTTCTTTCTGTGTATCTTCCTGGACATAAGTCTCCACCACTCATTCACACTAGTGGGATTAGTGCCGGAGGCACTAAGACCCATCGGGAACAAACTTTTGCTGGAGGGTCGGCGAGAGGCAGGCGCCCGCGAGCAGCAGCTCGGCGGTAATGACCATCTCGGCGACGACCCTCCAACCGCCTCAGTTCTTTTCCCATGATCGAGTGCTTCAGTAGTGACGTCCTTTCGCTGTCGGAGTCAAACTTCAAACTAGCGCATAGTTTTCAGTTTGTTTTTGTAACTTTATCCGCGATAAGTAGTATAAAAAATTTTATTCTATTTCGTTAAATTTTTCTAATATTTAAATTTTACTTGAAAGTCTCGGCCTACTGGGAATGTCGACCATGAGCAGGTCAGGTGACGGTGAGACTTGTGTAAGCTGTTCAGTCAGCAGGCTGGGTCGGTCAGCCTCCTTCTCCTCAGCGGGGTTCCGACAACGGTCAGTCCGATGCCGGGGGATGGGCGGTCCCACGACATAAAATAAGCGATGCATTCTCGGCACCGTTCGGCCTCGAAGCTCTTCTTGGACCCAGGTGAAAAAGAAGGCATCACTCGAGTCAGCCCTCAGATATGTCTGCTGCAGCGTCGGATTGATTATCGTTGCTAGTTGCGGTCTCCTTCTTGAGTCGCCAACTTCGGTAATCGTCGTCACCGACATGGAGTCCCTCCCGCCTATAGGTAGGACTCCAGATGAGCAGTTTCATCAGTGGGCGCTCTTGTGGAGCAATGGGCTCGGAGGTTGGTTCTTCTGCCTGGCTCGGTTGCCTCGGAGCCCTCGGGCCCCTCCGGCGTCAGGTAGGCGGTTGGACCTTCTAGTCGCGTGGCGCCTTCTTGATTCCAGCGACTCCGTGCCTAAGTGTTTCCCCCTCACATTGGCTGCGGCGAGGAGGGCCTCACGATGCCCTCATCTCCTGGTTTTTCCTTCTCTAGCTTTCCAGGTTCCTGGGGCTTTTCAGGCGCCGGCAGGGTCTGTTGGCTTGTCGGCGCCGTTTTTCGGTGCCCGCTGGGTCTTGCGGGCGGCGCGCCAAGTCTCGTGGCGCGCCCGGTGGTCTCGATGGATGGCTGGCGTCGTCCGGCGGTGCCGTTAAGCGGGCGCCGTCGACGCGCCATCACGCGTTAATCGTCTCTGGCGCCGCCCGGGCGCTGCGGGCCGCGTGCCTCTTCGGCGCCATGCGCCTCCTCGGTGCCGTCTTCAGCCCGTTTTGCCGTCTCGGCGGCAGCCGCCCAGGGACTCTCCTTGTTTTTCTGCTATTTCTTCCTCTCCTAATTTTCACTCCTTTCCTGTCCAAACAGTCCTTTCTGGACCATCAGGAGATGATGTTGAGCCTGACCCAGACCTTCGGTTGGGTGATGAAGTGGAGAAACAGGATCTTTCTTTGCTACAGAGCCTGTGGTGAGGACCTGTCCTTTAAGTCTCTGTTGAAGAACCTGGGATCCACTCTTTCTCTCCAGACTACAGACGTCGATCCTGGGAAGATATTAAGACTCCAGTATCTTCATGCTGGAGATCCCTACGGATTTGACTCCTCTGATCAGCCTTCCTTCAGACGCTGTCTCAAATGGTATGGAATAATCCTGCTCTTATTCCTCAGTGGCTAAATCCATTGATAAGATATTCAGCTCCCAAGGATCGTCCCATTTTGGCATCCCAAGCCTTTGCGGATCCTATTGTAGTCCTGGCAGAGAATGACAAGGTCGTTCTTCCTCAAACTACTACAGCTCGACCTATTAACAAAGAGTCTCGTAAGATTGATACATTAGGTAAGAGAGTCTTTGCTGCCTCCACTCTAAGTATGCGTTTGCCAGTTATCAAGGCTATTTTCTCCAGTATGAGTATATCCTGTGGCACTCTATGAAAAGAATGGTTGAAGCTCTTCCAGATTCGGATTCCAAGTCAGAGCTTCTTCTGACCGTTATTAAGGTATTGAGTCCAATAACCAACAGGTCAAAGCCGCCATGGAGCGCTTTGACGACTGCTTCTCGCTCAGCAGCCGCGATTTGTACCGGCGCCATTCCTGGCCATGCATTTCTGGCTTCACGAATGATGCTCAGCAGCAGGTGATGGCGCTGCTCTGATGGCTCCTTTCTTTTGGCCCTCAGGTGGAGCAAGCCTTAGAGGCCACTCAGAAGACTAGATCGGCCATTAGTTGGCCAGACCTCCGCCTGCCCCCTCTCGGGGGCATGTGAACAGACGTCAGTTTCATAGTCGTCAGTCCTTTCGAGGCAGAGGCAGGGGAAGCTTCCATAAAAGCCAACCTGCCCAACCTCAAAAGAAGATGCAGCAGAAAGCGCAGGGGCCTAAAGCTCCCAGTGCTACCTTATGAGTCGCTGGCCCAAGTTCCATCCACTCTGCCCGAGGTGGAACTTTCTCCTCCGGTGGGAGGTCGTCTGATGTACTTCTACAACCAGTGGAAGTCCATAACCTCGGACAAATGGGTCCTTCGGATAATTCGCGAGGGTTATTCTCTCAATTTCTTGGAAACCCCCCCGAATTGTCCTCCCATCGACAACCAGGTTGTCGGCCTCTCAGTCAGACCTCCTCACGGAGATCCAGGGCCTTCTGAACAACAGGGCAATAGAACTGGTGCCCCGCATCTATGAAACACAGGGCTCTACTCCCATTACTTTCTGGTTCAAAGAAATCTGGGGATGCCCATTCTAGACCTCAGAAAGTTAAACAAATTCCTCCCCAGGAGAAATTCAAGATGATTTCCCTAGGTACCCTGTTACCCTTGCTGCATCAACACGACTGGCTGGCCTCTCGGATATGCAGGATGCTTCCAGCATATCCCCGTCCACCCGACCCATCGAAGTTCCTCAGGTTTGTAGCTTTGGGTCAGCATTATCAGTTCAGAGTCCTGCCCTTTGGGCTATCCTCGGCGCCGTGAGTTTTACAAAGTGTTGTGCAGTTCTCATGGCGCATCTCAGGAAAGTCGGACTCCAGTGTTTCCCTACCTGGACGATTGGCTTCTAGCAGCCCTTCCGTCTAAGGACTTTGGAAGCCGTGCAAGCGACTTCTCGTCTTCTCACGTCCATGGGAGTTCTGCTAAATTTGAAAATCTCAACTGCAACCTCCCAGGGCTCCTTTCATAGGACGCTTCTAGACACCTCTTCAGCGAAGGCTTTCCTTCCAGCGGACAGAAGACTCGACATCCTTCGAATGGCCCGTTACATCAGGAGAACCAATCGGTTTACAGCTCTCTCGATGCAGCGCATGTTGGGTCTCATGGCGTCCTCGGTCTTCACTGTCCCTCTGGCCGACTGCACATAGGAACCACCCTATGGATGCTCTCCACTCAGTGGTCCCGACCTCTCACCCCCAGTCTTATCCCATCAAGGTGCGGGCCCCTTGAAGGTCTCTCACCTGGTGGTCTCAAGAGGAATCTCCTGGAAGGATTCCCTTTGCTCCCCGGATCATCAGATCTCCATCACCACAGGCGCATCGCTAATGGGATGGGGAGCTCACTGTCTCTCCTCCACACTCAAGGTGTATGGACTCAGTTCAAACTCATCTCCACATAAATGTCCTGGAGATGAGAGCGGTCCTCTATGCAATCCGAGCTCTGAAGGATGTCCTTTGTCACAAGAACATTCTCCTTCAAACGGACAACAAAGCAGTGATGTATTACATCAACAAGCAAGCGTGCTCATTCTTATCCCTTTGCAGGAAGCAATGAGGTGTGGGAGTGGTGCTTGGAGCACAAGTCTCTGATTCAAGCGGTTTATCTGCCGGGTATACAAAGCGACCTAGCAGATCACCTCAGCAGAATGGAGGCAGATCCTCACAGTGGTCTCTCGATCCAGCCGTAGCTCGGTCCCTGTTCAAAGTGGGGACTCCAGACCTGGACCTTTTGCATCCCCACTCAGCATAAAACTGCCTCTCTTCTGCTCCAGAAATCCAGGGCCTGGCATTTTCTGTCAGGATGCGTTCAGGCTGCGGTGGACAAAAGCGCTTTCTTTACGCCTTTCCACCGCTTCCTCTAATCCAGAGTACTCCTCAAGTTCGAGTCTCAGGGGACCAAGATGATTCTCATTGCTCCTTCCTGGCCTCGGCAACTATGGTTCCTCTACTCAACAGTATGTTGGCAGCCTCTCGAGACCACTTCCTTTGCAAATCAGTCTTTTGACTCAGGGTTCGTTGGTCCATCCCAACCTGAAATCACTTCACCTTCATGCTTGGCTCCTGAAGAGATAGAATTGAATCGGTTCAGCGTCTCGTAGAGTCTCAGACATCCTTCTGGCTGCTCGGAAGCCAGCCACCCAGCATCACGCTTCCAAATGGAGAAGCGTTTTTCTCTGGTGCAAAATCCTCTTGGAATCCCTTTTCCTGTCCTCCTGGCAAGGTTCTGGAGTATCTTTTGGACCTGTCAAACTTAGGTCTTCAGTACTCCACAGTTAAAGTTCACCTTAGTGCCATCTCAGCGTTCCATGAGGCGGTTTCTTCCTTAACTCTGGCTCAGTTACCTATGGTGAAGAGATTTCTTAAGGATTCTCCATACCAGACCCCTGTTAAGCGTCCAGTTGCAGCCTGGGACATTAACCTGGTGCTGGACATGCTCACTCGAAGCCTTTCAACCCTTAGCTACCTGTGAGCTAAAATTTCTTACCTGGAAGACTGCCTTCCTGGTGGCCATTACCTCAGCCATGAGGTCTCTGAGATACATGCCTGGTTACGGACCCTCATTATACTGTATTCCATAAAGACAAGGTAGTTCTCCGTACTCATCCTAAATTTCTTCCCAAGGTTGTGTCAGAATTCCATCTAAACCAACCTCTGGTACTTCCCTTTCTTCGCCAATTTCCAAAATGAAGAGACAGGCTCTTCATTCCTTGGATGTTAAGAGAGCCTTGCGGTTCTATTTAGATAGAACCAAGGATGTTATAAGACTCAACAACTGTTCGTTTCTTTCAGCGACACCTGGCTGGGTCAACCTGTCGCTATTAGATGCATCTCTTCATGGTTAGTGGCATGCCTTCGTCATTGCTATTCCATGGCTCAAGTTAAATTAGAAGGTAGAGTCGCTCACTCTACTAGAAATGATCAGCGGCATCCCTAGCGGAAGTCGCAATGTTCCAATTGCAGATATACCATGCGCCACCTGGAGCTCAGTGCATACCGCCGTTAAGCACTATGCACTGGATGTTCATGCTAGGCGACATTCGCATTGGCAGAACTATCCTTAATGGGCTTCTATCTTAGGCAGCGTGAGCTCTGGCTCTCCTGCCGCCCTTGCAGGATTATCAACTTGGTACTCTCCCACTAGTGTGAATGAGTGGTGGAGACTTATGTCCAGGAAGATAGGAAAATTACGTACCTACCGTAATTCTTGATCTTCTTGGACGAGTCTCCACCACTCATTCACACGCCCACCCTCCATCCCCCGAGCTCACCGCTGTATTGGTCTTCACTCCCTCAAATCTTTAGGCCGTGAGGACTTCTTTGCTGACCCTTCTTACACGGGTCATACGGACTATCTTATGTCCGTTTTTTTTAATGTTGGGTTTACTCTTTACGTTAGTTGCGCTGCACCTCCTTGGTAAAAAAGTACTGAAGGCGGTTGGAGGGTCGTCGCCGAGATGGTCATTACCGCTCGAGCCGCTGCTCGCGGCGCCGTCTCTCGCGCCGACCCTCCAGCAAAAGTTTGCTCCCGATGGGTCTTAGTGCCTCCGGCGCTAATCCCACTAGTGTGAGTGAGTGGTGGAGACTCGTCCAAGAAGATCAAGAATTACGGTAGGTACGTAATTTTCCTATCTTCACCATTCATCACAACCCCACCCACCATCCCCTTGGGCCTCAGTCTCTGGGCCCCCCTCCCTCTGTGGCTCCCCCCTCCTCTTTGGAGCGGGGTAAAATAGGGACACACAGGGGGGTATTCTCCTTCAAAGGGTTCAGCTCGAGTGGCACTCCCTCTCTACTACATGTCTCCACCCGGTGGGGTGGAGTTAGTAGTTGCCTTCTCCTGTTCTCCTTCTGGTTTCCATCCAACTGTTTTAAAAAAAAAAAAAAAAAAAATCCTTTCTACCAAACATCTTTCCTGAGAGAGTATTAAATCCCTGTACCCTGTCCTTCTTCCAGAATAGCCGACTCTGCTTCTGGGGTATTTGCCAGTTATTCTGTGCCTTGAATTCTGGCAGACAGCTTTCTCTCCTTGCAGTTCCTATACAATCTGGTGACGGACAAGGGTCTCGTTACTGTTACCTCTCACTCTCTCCTAATTTTCTCCCCTCCTACCTCCTTCTTCCGCTTCCACAGATTGGGGCCCCTACCCAATCCCTTAGTCTCATCTCTTCTTTGCTGTCCTCTCAGTCGTTATTTCTCCTTTTAGTTCAGTTTTCCTTTCCTTTTCTGTCCTTGTACTCTCTTGTCCCACCTCTATCCCTTCCTCTTTTCCTCTCCGGACTCAGAACTGGTAGGCAGGCAGATGGGCACAGCCTAACGGCCAGCCCAGGCGCCACGCGGTACGCCGGCCTGCAAGGCGGCGCCGATATCGGCGTCGGCTCCTGCCTTTTAAAAAAAAAGTCTTCAAGGGGTCCTGATCTCCGGCCAGTACCCATATGTGATGAATGGTGAAGATACAGAAAGATCAGAATTGCGTGTAGTACGTAATTTTCATTTTTGCTTTTGGGTGACCACTGGATGTGGCATTTCCATACCCCCTCCACGGTTATGCATCTTCTTTGGCCATTGTATCAGCTCGGTCATTCTTCTTATGATAAGGCTCTGCCGTGGGTGGGCCTTTACTTTGTGGATATACAGCTTGAAGATGACTTTTCTGCCAGGATTTTAATGTACCAGAACAAGTCTCGGTGCTTGACTGGGGTACCTTCCAAAGAACCACACTCATGGGTCTTCCAGAGGGGCAAACATTCTGTCAGAGTAGGGACACCCATGCAGAGTCAGAGAGAAGGATAGTATCCCCCTCTTGTTCTTCATATATCAGTTCCATTGCACATGCACTGGCTGCCAATTCTGCATATTGCAAGGATTTGACAGTACACTGCCTAGATATCGCCACCATCTCCCCCCACCCCACAGGTAGAGGATGACTGTTCCAAATCCTGCTACCTGGCATCCCTCATGGTAAGATGAGGAACCATCCGTGAAAATATGGCATGCCTGGGGTCCCCCAAGACAACGTCTGTGGCGGGCAAAAATGAACTGGGTTCTGGTAGGGAAAGGGGCTCAAGTCCATTGTAAAGAAGGCCATGGGCCAGAATGGACGGGGTTTTAGTGGGGTAGGCAGTGATGTCTTGATCCTGCAGAAGAAGTGACCAGTGTGTGAGTCTGGCATTGGAAACATTTCCATCTATGACTCTGTCTGACAACAGAAAATTAGGGGTGTGATTGGTGTGCAACACTATTGGACTGAGTCCAGTAATGTACGTAAAGTGCCTCATAGCCCAAGCAGTAGCCAACAGGGTTCTTTCACACAGGGTATTTTTGTTCCACTGGTGAAAACAGATGTAGGATGCATAGGCAATAGGTCTAAGGAATCCGTGCACCTTCTGTGCCAAAACAGCAGACATGGTAGTATCAGAGGTTGCAGTTTCTAACTGGAATGGCAAATCTGGATTTGGATCAACCAGAGCAGAGGCTGAAGCCAAGGTATATTTTAAAGTGGTAACTGCCATGGTGTGTTCTGGTCCCTACCCGTTTTTCACCATTTCATATAATGGTGAAGTTTTGGAGCAAAATGGGGATAAAGTCCATCAAATAGTTTACCATGCCTAGAGGCGTCTAAGGATAGTCACTGGTAGGCAGTGCCAAGTCCTGAATACCTTGCACCTTGTCAAGGGTGAGGCTCCTCGCTTATGCAGTAACTTGCAGTCCCAAAAAGGATACTTCAGACTGGCAGATTTGAAATTTTGCAGGGTTTCATTTCAAACCTGCATGCAGCAGGAGCTCAAGGAGCTATGCAAAACTGGAAGTGCTACCCTTGTTCTACTGTTGCCAAGAAAGGTCATCCACGTATTGGAGGAGACATTCGGGTGTAGAGAAGCCCTGAAGGGCATCCCTCATGTGGATGTGGAAAAGGGAGGGGCTGTTATGGAAACCCTGAAAAAGGTATGTCCATGTGAAATGACGTCCTTCAAAGGTGAAGGCAAACTTGTATTGGCTCTCAAGGGTCAATGGCAATGACTAGAAGCCATTGGAAATGTCCAAAGCACTGAAGCACTTGTTTTCAGGCTTTAGGAGCTTCAGCACATCTGAGGCCGAGGCCACGGTTGGTGCACAAGTTGTAGTCACCTGATTGTTTTCTGTAATCAATTGTGAGTCTCCAGGAATTGTTTGGGTATCTCATGGGCCATATTGGAGAAGTGACAATGGATACACAGTGTCTGATGACATTCTGTTTGAGGAGCGATTCAGTAGTGGCCCTCAGGGATGGAATGGCCTCTGCTAGGAAGGGGTTCCCCACCAATGACCCATATGAGGGTGTCCATCCTTCCACAGTCATGTGTTTGGCAAAAGTGTCCCAGTATTGCTCCAAAATAGGCTTCAGCCTATCAAAGGGTGATGATGCGTAAACATGGTGATGACATCATATTCCACATCATTCTCCTATACAGCTGCTACTATATAGGGATCAGGAATAAGCAGCATTCTTTCTGATGCCTGGCACCTGGAGGAGTAGTCCGTTGACTAAATCCACCATGCACCCATAATGGGAAAGAAATCTGTTCCCAAAATGCTTTGATGATGGGGAAGTTCCATGAGATCAAAGCAGTGTTTGGCCTCTAGGGTACCTACAACAATTGGTATTGGGATGGACCGCTAGGTTTTCACTATGGTCCCTCAAAGGTCTGGGATGATGTGGCCTGACCAGTAGACCATCAAGAGTCTTTGGAGTCGTTCTATGTAGAACTGAAATGACTGCTGCTGTGTCAAGAAGGATTTGGAGCTGGTGGCCCCCAACCAGCTGCTTTCACACGGTGCCCTGAGTCCTCCATTACCAGTGATGTAAGGATGTGTACTAGGGCCTGGCACCATCAGGATGGATCATCCTGATCTGGACAGATGTCAAAAGGGGTGGAATCCATTTTGTGGAGCTGCTTGCCTCTGCATACAGGGATTCTGGCTGCCAGCCCTCCCCAGTCATGGAGTTGTCACCAGGGATGGCTGCCACCACCCAGATTGATTCCGCTTTGGACTTGTATGCCCGGAGCTGTTCCACCTTCCTCAGCAAGTCCCAATATGAAGGTCCTTGGCACTGTCCTTGCCCCTTGTTCCCCTTTGTATCCTGCTGATACTTTTGTCGATTATTCTTGTTATATGAGGGCTTGTTCTGCTGAGGGTCCTTTAACTTACTTCTACCTCATATTGAGTGGATATCTCTGTGCCTTTCTGCACAGCAGCAACTTTGGGCTTTGAATCCAAGCCAAGGTCATTGGCATGGACCTGGTAAATATGTTCCACCCTCTCCAGTATTTGTTCCAGTTTGTCTCACTTAGGGAACACTGAAGCATCCATTCTCTCCCGAGTTACTGGGAGGAGGTTGTGTAGGAACAGACACCTATACTCGATAGAGTTTCGGTCTGATTCCTCCCCTGTAAGTGCCTTGCCTGTGCTGTAAGCAAACCACAGCTGGCTCTCATACTGGGGAGGTGTCTGCTTGTTATGCTGTTTAACCTGTGTAGCCAGCATTACACTGACAGAGTTTGGATCATGGGCCGGCGGTAGTTGGGTGGCGACTGCATCGAAAGAGGCACTAGTACCTCTTCAGACCTCCTCCTGTAGCTTTGCCCACAGTGTGGGCTCCACTGTTTGTTTGAGAACTTGGACCTGATACTCCAGTGACAAGCTAAGCATTTGGCAGTGCTGCTGCACCTTCTCCAGGTGGCAACTCAAATTATCTCTCAAGAGACATCCACCCAATTTTGTCTGTTATGTTTTGAACAGCTTGTGCAGATTGGAGAGCACTGTGGCTCGAGGGGGATTCAGGACTCCTGGGGTTAATATTTCTGGCGACTGCCTCTGCTGTGGCTGTAACCATGCCCTGAATGAGTGACTGTGTTTCCACCTCCCTTTTCAGAGCTTCTGTCACAGTCTTCTGCAAGCTTCTTGCCTGCTTTTCTGACAATTCACTCTCAGCTGTAACCTTTGAAATCAGATCCTGTATCTCACTTTTATCCTCCTTGGTCAGAACAGCTACTGGTGGGCAGCGCTTATCCCTCCAGCGTCCCAGGGAACAATGGCATCATCGTCATGACCCTCATCAGAGGATGACAACATGGGGGCGGTGCCGAAGGCATCACTTTCACATAACTCTTCAAGATCATTAGCTGCTGATGTAGCTTTGCAACCTGATGCCTATACTAAGTATGATTCCCACCACCATGAAACATTTAAGCAATAAGGCATGACAGGGTGTGGGTTATTGGGGGAATTACCCACGCCTTGTGTGGTGTGCGACGAGGTGCAGCTGAGTGACTTAACTACACAAGTGGGTAAATCCACCTATAACCCATGCCCTGGAGTACCTTATTGCGATTATACAATGGACCAATGTGTAAAATACATTTAAAATGTGTTTAAGTATGTTTTTTATAAGTGCCATTTCTTAGCTCTGGGTTATTGCAGGATATACCATGGTCATGTGATGTGTTTTGACCAATGAGGTTACAGGATTTTCGTACCCCATTGTATAATCCCTTACTGACATTATCCTGCAACATTCTATACAGGGCGCTCTCTTTGAGGTTCTGTTCCGTTTCTTTCCCCAAGTCTTTCTGGCATCTTTCATACTCCATTTCCAACTCTGTTCAATCACTTTTCAATGACTCATTCATGGTCATAAGCACACCATTCATCTGCACTTTATCCTGCTACAACTTTACACATTCCTTCCGCAACTACTAATTTTCTTCTGATTCCCCTGTTTAACCACCTGACTCTCTTCCTTAACACACAAACCTCTGTTCAGAGCCTCAACTCTGGGTTCTAAAGTCTGACACAAAGCAAGCAAAGCAGCAACCATTACACCATTTTGATTATGTTTTTGCTTTTGGACTTAACTTCAGTATATACAGTAGCTTCTCTGCATACTGGGTTGGGTCCATCTCAAGTTTTGCCTCAGAGGCGAAATCTTTCCAACCTCCATGGGAGGTAAGAAAATGTAGGACGTCCACATTGAGCGCAGAATTATTGGCCATTATTTTGGGGTCTTTCCCTTTAACTGCTCTGACTGAAGATCCGAGGAGTATTGACCCGCCTTGATCCCAAAAGTCAGACAGCTGTGTGTGCACTGTCAGTGGAGGTCCCTCATAACCATTCCTGCGCGGCAGAGAGGGGCATTAGGCTTAAACACGTTTCGTTATCCCACCCTTATTCCTGATGAATTTTGGCATTGGTTCTGTCCAAAAGGTGCTGCTGCGGTCACCACTTGTTGCAGCAGAATTCTGGACCTGATGGAGGAACACAACACAGAGGCAGAGATACGGCAGGAGAAAAGTTTGTTACCGAACACACAGAAAAACAGCATATACCTGCTGGGACCCAGGAAGAGGACCCCAGACATCTAGATGTCACGCCATTCTGACTTGGCAAAATGATATTTTGCATACATTCTTATACTTAAAGATAAGAAAAGTATGTTACTAAGTAACGGTATTCCAAATAAGGCAAAATCACATATAACATGAACCTCATTGCCAGAAGGTCAGCACAGTGACCAGTTAGCTTGTCTGTCTCTTTCTGCATGTACTCTCTAAGAGTCAAACTAACTAAGACTAATTTGGAGAACAATACAACATGCTTAGTATTGCAGAATAATAGTAGCTGCATAGCAAAGAAAGGAGCTATAAACTGTGCCTAAAGGATTACATAACGAAATACATAAGTAATGTTAATACTGTTAGTCAGGGCCAGAGGTTACCAGCACATAGCCCTGTCTCAATCATATGCACACATTTTATTAGTATAACATTAGTGTCACACTGTATTTTATCCCACTAAATACATGTAGAAATAAATCATGATAAATCACACACAAGTGTGTCTGTACCATATGTTACACTGAGTGTGAGGTTGTGGGCGGTGGTCCAGGTCTACGCCCTAGAAAGTGGAATCTGAAAGCAGGTGGCTTTTGGACCAGATACGGACGGCCTTAACAACTTCAGCATTCTCTGCCATGTGGCCATACCATCGTTCCCTGCGCACTGGTCAGCCAAGATCGGAGGGACTCCTCCTGATTGTGGATCATACAGATTGTGGACTTTGCAAGGGAGTATTCATTTGCAAGCTTGACAATACCCTCCCCAGCTCTCAGCCGATCCAGGACTGTGATTTTGATGCTGACATTGACTGCCTTTCATTTTTGGGCTCAGACATGTTGCCTTGCATTTCAGGTTGCTGCTCTTGGTTTGCTTAGGGGTTTGAGACTGTTTTTAATCACAAGTGCTAACAAACACTAATAACTTAGGCCAGGTGAAAGCACTTGCTATCGGGGTCCAACGTATGATTCAAGCAACCGGATCAAGCTATAATGAGATTCGCTACAACAAGGAGGACTGTAGTAGGTCCTTTAGGCTATAAATGAGCCTACACTGTATATATTAAAAAACGGCACTTTGGGCATTCAGTTTGCGATTAGCTTTGTTAAATAACAATGAAAGATTTCTGTCCAAAGGACATATAATACCTGGCAAAACACCCTAAGAATAAAAACTTTTTCTAAACAGTTATACACTAAAGGCTGTAGCATCACAAAAACTGCATGGGTAGAGTCTCCATTTTCAGAATCGTTTAATTACCAGCCTTTTATTTATTATTCTTCTTCAGATGTTTCTTGAGTTTTCGAAGCGATTGTTACAGACAGAAAGTCAGAGCGATTACAGACAGTAGTGTAGCCAGCCATGATGGTAGTCAGTAAAGTGCTAAGAATTATAATAAAAGTCTTTCTTTTACAGAGTAGCTTCAGAGTTCAGTAACTTTTGTTTCTTCCATCCATTGATAAGCTGCTGATAGCCTGCGATTCTGTGTGGGAATAGAAAGGTCAGGACAAGCAGAAAAAGAATAATCTGAGTCATCAGGTACAATCTAAGTGGATTAAGGGGGTAATATGATGGTGGGGATAACCAAGGAGGAGAGGTCTGCTAGGCCTCTGACCCCCTGGACAAAGGAGGCATCATGATCCATGAAATACAATACCCATTGTTGTTACCTAGTCCTGAACTGCAGCAGACGCACCTGCAAAGTGGAAAACAAATGCTCCATAGTGTAAATGGAGCTTTGAGAGGTATCCCACTGTGACAAGCTTTTTTTTGGGGGTTCTGTAAGCCAAAGGTACCTGTTGCTTTTTTAGCTGCTAGGATATAAGTGAAGAGCAGATTACGGGAGAGATTAAGCATCCTCTGCCAAAAATCAGATAATTACCAACTGTGGGGTGAAGAGGGCATGGTGCTATACATTTCCAAGGATGCCCTCCAGAGCCTCTCAGAAGGGCCAGAGAATGACACAGGACCAAATATGCATAATTACCAACATTGAGGCCCAAATGCGCATTGTATTTCTTGTCTGAATAACCTTCATCATCCTCCTGTGTCTTCTGAAAGCCAGTTGTCTGCCTGCCTTTCCAGGCATCAAGAAGGGTCTGTAAAATATACATTTTATCATCCATTACAATCCAGAGCCTGGCAGGGAAGATGATCGATTGGGCAGCCCATTTTGTTTTTCATGGTATGCCTGACCCCTTCATATTTTTTTCCACTGCCTTTTGTCCTACCTTATGTCTAGAAGAAAAAGTATTTGCTTATCATCTAGTAGTATGGGATCTTCTTGCCTTGCTAACTGTACAATATGGTTTCAAACAACATGAAGTCTTGCTATATTCTGACATATTCAGTGAGTCCCAACCTTCAAAGTGCCCCGGAGATGAAAGAGTTAACTTTCCATGCCAGGCATGGAACGCTGAGCTCGAGCTCGGTTGAGACTCTGTCTGTTGTTCTTCAAACTCAAACCGTCAGATTCTTTACTCCGCCTCACTGAACAGTCGCTCCGGAGATTTCTCCTTCTGCTCGGTTCATTTTGTCGGTTAAAGTACAGTTTTTCTCGGTTTTCAGCTGAATTTAAACCGCAACCTGTCGGTTCAGTCTCTGTCTGTGGTATTTGTGAGTACTAGATAGGTTTTACATTATTTCTATTCTGTGTGGAACTTGTAAACGGTTTATCGGTTCGGTTTGAACCGATCAAGTTGTTTAAAAAATCTTAATTTGTGATTTAGAGTGTGGTTACCGGTTCTTATCAGTTCTAAACAAAACGGATTTTATTACGTTTTTTTCCACTACCCGTGACACGGTTGGGAACCAATAAGAGGGTCTTGCCTGGCGGATTGCCATAAAAGGGTAAGTTTGATTAGGACTGGCACTATGTCTGAGAAACCCAAAAGAAAAACCGGACCCACTGGGTTTTAACACTGCAGTGTGTGTGGGGAAGTCTTTGCCAAGACTGACCCCCACACCACCTGTGTTTATTGTCTGGGGTATGACAACCTCAATGCAGACTGCCAGATTTGCAAAATTTCCTGCAGCTACCCTAGAAAAGAGAGCTGGTAGGCTCAGGAAAGGAGGCCAAAAGTCCGGCTGAACCGATGGACAGCCCAGTTCTGGTTCAAACCGAACCAGAAGGAGTGCCCTCTGACCAGGGCGGACTTCTTCGGGCAAAAGGAGAGCCGATTCTGAGGAGTCGGTTCCGGCTAAAAAAACTAGAAAAGAAAAATTAGCTGGTGTGGAGCCAAAACTTTCCTCTCCAACCGCTGAAGAGAGCAAAAGCGATCAAAATTGTTCAGTCGCTTTTCCCGGTTCCGACCGAACCGGCACCATCAGGCAGGCGCTTGGTTCGGCCGGTTCCACCGGTTCAAGATTATGAGTTAGAGGAGTTTTATGAACCGGAGGAGGAGGAGGAAGAGGAGTATGAGGAAAGTGAATGTGGATTTGAAAGTCTGGATGTGCCCATTGACCCGGACATCTCCCCAGACAGACCTTCAGGGGTGTCTCCTCCTAGGCTTTCTGAGTCCCCCTCCCATTTCGTGTTCTATAAAAAAGTGGCTGAAACCCTCCAGCTTCCTATGGAGGAAGCTGTGGATGACCAGGAGGAGCCTGACTATGTAGAAATGATGGATATCCCAGAGCCTAGGAGGCTGTCTATTCCCTTTCACAAATCTTTTGGGAAACAGACATTTAAAATTTTAAAGACTCCTAACACTATACCTCCAGTGGATAAAAGAATGGACAAGAGGTATACATTGTCAGGCTCAGACATGGAGTTCCTTACACAACAATGCAGCCATGTTGGGGTAGTGCAGGCTGCAGCCTGTGATAAGGCAAACATTCCCTTGGCTTCACACCCCCCGGACAAGGACTCCAGGAGGATTGATGCCATGGCAAAGAAACAGTACATGGCAGCATCCTTGGGACTCAGACAGGCCAATTATATGGTCTATACTGCTAGGTATCAAAAATCCAGATGGGACACTGTTATGGCCCTAGCAAAACAGGTCCCTGGCCAGCTTGCCAAGGAGCTGGAGCAGGTGGCTGCTGATGGTATTGAGGCATCCAAGGTGCAATTCCATGCTGCAGTAGACTCCAATGATGTGTCTTCTAGAGTCATGGCTACATCTGTGGCACTTCGAAGAATGGCTTGGCTCAGATGTACTAGCCTGTCACAGGATACCCAGACTAAGGCCATGGATTTTCCTGTTGTGGGTAATTCTCTGTTTGGGGAGCAAACAGAGAATTACATGAAGAAAATGGATGAATATAGGACCACCTATAGGAGTGCACAGGCCAAGGAAAGGCAGGCCACTCCTCAAAGGCAGCTTCCCAGGGCAGGCCTTTTCATAGGCCTTTTTACCAAGCCCAGGCCTCCTCTTCTGCTTATGCCCAGAGGGGGTTCTTTAGAGGGAGAGGCAGACGGGGTACAAGCAGGCTTGCTTCCACCCCTCAGCCCAAAGCCCCTGCCAAACAGGCACCCTGATGGGGTTGCCAGGGCCGATTCTCAGCTACCTGTAGGGGGCAGGCTGGCTTACTTTGTCCAGGACTGGGAGTCTCTAACATCAGACAAATGGGTCCTGGAAGTAGTAAACCAGGGACTGGTTCTCAGCTTCAAAAAGTTTCCAAAGAAGAGAACCAGATCCTTTCCACCTGCAAATCCATCAGAAGCACTTGCCCCAGAGGCAGAGGTCTCTTCCCTCCTGGCTCTCAGAGCTGTGGAAAGGGTTCCACCCCTACACCAGGGCAAAGGGTTGTACTCCAGGTACTTCCTTACCCCAAAAAAGACAGGAGAATGGCAGCCCATCCTGGATCTCAGATACTTAAACAAGCACCTTTTAAAACCAAAATTCAAAATGGTGACTCTGGGAATTATTCTACCCTCTGTAAGGCCAGGGGACTGGCTAGCATCCCTGGACCTCAAGGATGCCTACTGTCATATTCTCATCAGAAGCTCCCATCAAGTACCTCAGGTTCGAGGTGCCCTCAGGCCATTACCAGTTCAGAGCAATGCCCTTTGGCCTCACCTCTGCTCAAGGGTATTCACAAAATGCCTGGCAGTAGCAGTTGCTTCTCTAAGAAGGCAGAAAATTGCCATCTTCCTTACCTGGATGACTGGCTCATAGTAGGCCAGTCCCCAGACCAATCAAGTTACACCTACAGATAACTCAGCAACTGCTCACCTCTTTAGGTTTCCTTCTGAATCTTTCAAAGTCAGTTCTAGAGCCTGTCCAGCTCCTCACCTTCATAGGTGCAGAGCTGGGCACAGAGAAAGCCAGAGCCTTCCTTCCCTTGGACAGGGCAAGGACCCTGGTCTCTCTGGCCTCCTCATTCACCCTGCAGGTGTCTCGACCAGCAAGGCATTTCTACAGCTCCTGGGGCACATGGCTGCTTCTACAGCAGTAGTGCAGGGAGCAAGATTCCAGATGAGGGGCATTCAGTTCCATTTGAGAGCCTTTGGTCTCAAAGGAAGGACCCTCTGACCAAACTGATCCCAATAGCAGAACCCTGATCCAGGCCCTATAGTGGTGGCAGGATCAGAGCAATCTGAGACAAGGGGTTCCTTTTGTCACTCAGTCTCACTCCTTAATCCTTACTACAGATGCATCCCTCTTGGGGTGGGGAGCTCACATTGGCGACCTCACCACCCAGGGGTTGTGGTCCCCTCAGGAATCTCTGCTCCACATCAATCTGTTGGAACTCACAGCAGTATTTCTAGTACTTAAAGCTTTTTCCAAATCTGTTCAGAACAAAGTTGTACAGGTCAGAACAGACAACACCACCACAATGTGGTACATCAACAAGCAAGGAGGCACTCGGTCTACGACCTTGTGCACCGAAGCAATGAAGTTGTGGTCTCTGGCTTACTCCCTGAACACCTCCCTTACGGCAGTTCACCTCCCAGGCAAGGACAATGTCCTGGCAGATGCTCTCAGCAGGATTTCCCAGGGCCATCACGAATGGTCACTGGATCCCCTGGTCTTGGAGGTGATATTTTCCAGATGGGGCACCCCGCAGATAGATCTTTTTGCAGCCCCAGACAATCACCAACTTCCCCTTTTTTGCTGCAGGCCCCCAGTGTTGGGCTCAGTCCCTCTGGACGCCTTAGTTCTCAATTGGGAAGGGAAGTTTCTCTATGCTTTTCCCCCCTTCCCACTCCTGTTCAAGTGCTAGTCAAAATCAGATCTCAACCCTGCAAGACGATCCTGATTGCTCCAGACTGGGCCAGACAGCCCTGGTATCCACTCCTACTGTCCTTAGCAGTCCATCTTCCCCTGTATCTTCCCAGGAATTACAACCTGTTAACCTGTGCTCAGGGGAGGGTTTGGTACCCGAACCTCAAATCTCTCAATCTCAAGGCCTGGCTCTTGAAGAGTTAGAGTTTGCTGATTTACCTCTCCCAAGGTGTAATGGATATCCTGAAGGCTTCTAGAAAACCTTCCACCAGCGCTACTTATAATTCCAAATGGAAAAGGTTTTCCATATGGTGCTCAAGCATATTTCCCAGAATCTGCTGATTTGCCCACAGTCCTGGATTATATGGTCCACTTAAATACCTAGGGCTGAGGCCAGCTACCCTGAAAGTGCATCTGGCAGCTGTGTCTGCTTTTATTTCAGCAGGTAAGCCCACTTCTCTTTCTGCTCACCCTGTATTCTCCAAGTTTTCAAGGGATTGCTTCACACAACCCTCCATTCAGGGACCCTGCCCCCACCTGGGGCCTTAATGTTTGCATTGCTCAGCTTATGCAACCTCTTTGAGCTCTTTGTCTCAGCAGAGCTAAGTACTTGACTTGAAACTGTATTTCTGGTAGCCATCACTCTGCCAGACGATAAGTGAATTACAAGCTTTGTCAGTGGTGCCTGATTTTATCTCCTTTCACAGAGATAAGGTAGTCCTCAGGACTAACAGGAAGTTCTTGCCTAAGGTGGTTTCAGATTTCCACCTTAATCAGTCTGTCTCTCTTCCAGTGTGCTTCACTGACCATTCCTCCTCTGGCAGAGGCTGCACAACAGAGGTGAAAAGAGCCCTTAGTTACTACATAAAGTGTACCAAGGGTCACAGGTTTGACTCCCACTAACTGTTCCTCACTTATGGTGAGGTTGGTAAAGGGAACCTGCCACTAAAAGATCCATTGCCAGGTGGATTGTCTCTTGTATCCAATTTTGCTATGAAAACTGGGTAAGGTTCCTCCTCAGGCCTGAGGGCTCACTCTATCAGAGTACAGCTGCTTCTCTGGCTGCTGCCAGGGACATCTCTATTCTAGAGATATGTCAAGCAGCTACCTGAAAACAGTTCACACTTTTGCAAGCATTACTCCTGGACATCCAGGCTAGGAGTGATGCTCGGTTTAACACAGCTAGTAGCTTCAGAGCCTATTTCCTAAGTAGGTTCTGTCCCTCCTCCATGGAGGTACTGCTTTGTAGTCTGCATATGTCAGAATATAGCAAGACTTCATGTTGTTTGAAGAAAAAATTACTCACCTTAGTAATGTTGTTTCTTGTAATGGAGTCTTGCTATATTCTGACCTCCCCCCCTGCCTGCCCCTCTCAGAACCTCTGTTTTGGGATCTGGGTGGGCAGTGCAGTGTTGGCACTTGGTAGGTGCCCACCTTGTTGTTTTTCACCCCTCCTTTCTTGGGGTGAGTTGGTGTTGTGTTTTTCATTTTTTGGGTCTCCTGACTTGAGTCTTTGTTTTGGGACCAAAAAATGTGTTCTTATGTTTAATAGCCAGTTGGCTAGTGTGGGTTTACAGCTTCCACACAGAACCTTAGTGAGTTTGGCTCATAAAGATCTGACGGTTTGAGTTTGAAGAACAGCAGACAGAGTCTCAACCGAGCTCGAGCTCAGCGTTCCATGCCTGGCATGGAAAGTTAACTCTTTCATCTCCGGGGCACTTCTAAGGTTGGGACTCACTGCATATGTCAGAATGTAGCAAGACTCCATTAGAAGAAACAACATTACTAAGGTGAGTAATTTTTTCTTCTGGTTCCAGTTCCATCAGTGAATATCATAATTGCACGTAGTGTGTTGTTCTCCAGCTGGCAACTTCTGGGGTGGCTGTAAGTCTTTTGAATAGCATGTGCAAAGCTTCCATATTTTTAATCAAAGTTTCTGTAAGCCACTCTGTCAGATAAATTCTCATGTGGTTCCCCTTAGCCACCTCTTGTATGCCTAATATCTGAACAGTAGCACCTCGTAACTGTTTTTCTAAACTTCCTAACCTGGATGTGTGATGCTGGGTTTCTCTGATGAGCATGGTGGAGGTGTGTGGTTGTATGTGGCCTCCTGAAGAAGTGGCAGTGTGCCACATAGGTTCTGGGGCTATGAGGCATTCCGACTATTTGGGCAGAATAAACCAGTTAGTTTAATTATTTACATAATCTTTAGTGTTCGTTTTCTGAATGTGCTTCCTGTTTTTTCTCTTGTGCTAGTTTTCTCATTTGGGAGTAGCAACTATTGTATGTGGATGTTTATAGCATAAGCTCCATTTGTTTTCCTGTATAGCTCGATTCCATGGTGCAGGAACTCGTCGTCCACTTTGAAAACATCAACTAATGTTTTAACTGTTTTATGCACATAGTAAGAGTCCAATTTTGTTCCTTTTGATTATGGAGACTATTAACTGTTGTAACATGCTGCCCAGTGTCTGCAACGCTCTCGGCGGGGCTGAGGCTTTTGCATCTACTCGCTTAGCTGCCACATGTTTTGAAGAGGGGAGCTGCAATGAACTGGCATCTTTCCCCTCAAACCGGCCACAACATTGTGCTGAGGTTTCCCCATAGTACTCATGGAGATTCGAGTGAACAAGGCAGTAGCTGTGGAAAATTGATGTTATTTCCAGAGTACACACTAAGTTGCTCTGCTTTAAAGTACTACAACTTTGTCGGGCTCCACAGTGCACCAGTTCATCAAACATGTTGGCCTATCCAGCACACAAATTTTAGTATTGTAAATCTTAGTCTGTGCTGAATATAGTTGAAGACTGCACATGGATGTGTGAAGTATTGTTGCAGTATGTAGATGATGCTGACAAACAATTTATAACATGTTTAAAAGGTGCTATAGAAACCTAAGTTCCTTTCCTTACTATAATTTGTTCCCCTACTATGTTCAGTAATACTACAATTTTTACATCAATCACTCAATAGAAACTTAGATATTGACAGCAGATAAGGACTGCTTGGCTCACCTAGTCTTCCCATTTTCCTTTCTACTATAACACGGAGACCCTACTTGATCTCCAGTTTTACCCCACCCCTTCCCTACCTCTGAGGTTCCCTTATGCCTTTCCCATGCATTCTTGAAGCACGTTACCATTTTTGCCACCACCACCTCCGCTGGGAGGCTGTTCCAGGCACCCACCACTCTTTCTGTGAAGTACTTTTTCACATTACCCTGAGTCTCTCCCCCAGCTTCATAGCATGTCTCCTTGTTCTTGAGCATCTTTTTTTCTGAAAAATGCTTCCCTCTTGAACTTTATTTGTACCCATGAGGTATTTGAATGTTTCTATCATATCCTCCTCTCACTCCTTTCATCCAGGGCATACATAGTGAGGTCCTTCAGTCTCTTCTCATAGGGCTTTTGATGCAGACACTGCACCATTTTGGTTGCCCTCCTATGGACCGCCTCTACCCTGTCTATGTCCTTCTGGAGATGTGGTCTCCAGAACTGGACAGAGTACTCTAGGTGAGGTCTCACCAGTGATCTATACAGTGACAACACCACCTCTCTATTTCTGTTGGTGATGCCCCTCCCTGTGCACCCTAGCATCCCACTAACTCTCCCCACTGTCTTGTCACACTATCTGGCCACCTTTAGGTCATCAGATGTGATTACTCCCAGGTCCCTTTCCTGTTTGGTGGTGGCTAATACTACCCCCCCATTTTGTTCACCCCTGGGTTTCTGTGCCACAAGTGCATGATTTTGCACTTCATATTGAAACCTAGCTGCCATACCCTTGACCACTCTAATTTTCCTAGATCACTATTTATTTTTTCCACCCTCATGGAGTGTCTACCCTGTTATAAATTTTAGTGTTATCTGCAAAGAGGCATACCTTCCCTTCTAGCTCCTCTGCAATGTCACTAATAAAGCCATGAAAGAGGACTAGTCCCAGTACTGATCCCTGTGGCACCCCACTTGTCACCCTCCCTTCCTTGGAGTGAACTCCATTTATGACCACTCTCTGTCTCTTGTCCCCCAACCAATTTGTCACCCAGTTCACCACCTTAGGACCCACACCTAGGCTTCCCAGCTTGTTTACGAGTCTTCTGTGTGGAACAGTATCGAAAGCCATACTGAAATCTAGGTAGGCCACATGCACCGCTCCACCCTGATCCAATTCCCTGGTCACCCAGTCAAAGAAGTCTATCCGATTTGTTTGACTTGATCTCCCCCCCCCCCCAAAGTGAATTCAAGCTGCCTCGGATCTGCTCCACCCTAATTCAATTCCCTGGTCACCCAGTCAAAGAAATCTATCCGATTTGTTTGACTTGATCTCCCCGTGAATCCATGATGTCTCAGATCCTAAAGGCCAATGGCTTCCAGATATTCCACAGTCCTCTTCTTCAGTAGTGATTCTGTTACTTTCCCCACCACGAGTCAGGCTGACTGGCCTGTAGTTGCTAGCCTCCTTTTTGCCTTCACTTTTGTGAAGTGGGACTACATCTACCCTCCTCCAGTCCTCCGGAACCACTCCCATCTCCTATGAGTTGTTGAACAGGGCTATCAGAGGTGCAGCCAGTACCTCCTTGAGCTCCCTCAATATCCTAGGATGCACCCCTTCTGGCCCCATTGCCTTGTCCACTTTCAGATTTGCGAGTTCCCTCAGAACTCTCTCCTCTGTAAATGGACTGGTGTCTACCTACGTTTCTTCGATGCTCCTGGCCCTTTTCTGTGGTCCCTGTCCTTCCCATTCCTCTGTGAACACTAAACAAAAGTACTTGTTCAAGTTGTCCACTTTTTCCCTGGTCCCCTTCCACATACTTCCTTCATTTCTAAGCCTTACTATCCCTCCCCTGGTCTTTCTTTTTCTTTCGCTGATATGCCTGGAAAATACCTTGTCCCCTTTCTACACTGCCTGGGCTGTTTTCTCCGCCATCTGTACCTTTGTGCTCCTGATTGCTTTCCCTGCCTCCCTCTGTTTCTCTGATACACCTCTCTATCTTCTTCTCTCTGTTTCTTCTTATACCTCCTGAATGCTAACTTTTTTCCCCCTTACCTTCCGTTCCACCTCTTTTGAGAACCATAGTGGTCTCTTTTCCCTCCTGCCTTTGCTTACATGTCTGACACAGAGGTTTGTTGCCTTTTCTAGCCCTCCTTTTAGATTTGTTCACTGTTTTTCTACTGTCCCCCAAGTCCTCCTCCCCTGCCCTGATGCATTTCCCCATCTTTTTAAAATCGGCTGTCCTGAAGTCCAGGACCCTTGCTTTTGTGTGGTGCGATCCTGCTGCAGTACTTATATTGAACCACACTGTACAGTGATCTCTGGTCCCCAGGTGGTCAGCCACTGTGATGTCTGCAGCACTGTCCCCATTGGTGAGTACAAAGTCTGGGACTGCCCCCTCATGAGTAGGCTCTTTTACTAGTTGCCTGAGGAATGCCCTGTGCAGGGAGTCCAGGATGTCCCTTTTCCTAGCCGAAGCTGCAGCTGGGATGCTCCAGTCTGCATCCAGCAGATTGAAGTCCCCCACCAGCAGCACCTCTCCTTTGTTTGCCATCTTTTGGATGGCTTCCACTAGAACGTTATCTAACTCTCCCCCCCCACATGTTGGAGGTCTGTAGATCATGCCAGTGCCAATAGCGGCTCCCTTCCCTGTTTCTAGGGTGACCCAAAGCACCTCCACCCCTTCCTGATTTCCCTGTATCTCAGCAGCCTTTATGCTGTCCCTCATATAAAGAGCCTCCCCTCCCTTTCTTTCCCACCTGTCCTTTCTGAACAGAGTGTAGCCTGGTATGTCTATGTCCCTGTCATGTTTCTCATTGCACCATGACTCGTAATGGTGACAATGTCCAGGTCAGCCCCCACCATGATGGCCTCTAGGTCCGGGATTTTGTTTGCCATGAGCTTTGTTTGAAGTGCCTGGGTCTAGACCATGACTTCACAATTTGTAAGTCCTGTCTTATTTTTTTTGCCCTAAAACCTGAAAGAAAAGGGTAAAAAATTGAAGCAATTATGGCTTCTCTGTCTGCCTCCTTGTCACCAAAATAATAAAAAAAAAAAAAAAAAAGGCTCGAGGAGCTCCTAATGATGATGGGTCCCACAAGATCTCACTAAGCTCAGGGTGGAAAAGACAGTGGGACCTGATGTTATACATCCCAGTGTACTAAAGGAGCTAAGAGCGGAACTAGCAGAGCCACTAGCAGAACTGTTTAGTGAGTCTCTGAGCACAGGAGAGGTCCCAGAAGACTGGAGAAGGGCTCCTGTGATCCCGCTCCACAAGAGTGGCATCAGGAAGGAGGCAGAAAAACTACACACCAGTCAGTCTTGCCTCAATAGTGGGCAAGATTATGGAGGCACTCCTAAGGAAAGGATAGTGCAACACCTGGAATCCATAGGAGCACAGGATCCAAGACAGCATGGGTTTACAACAGGAAGGTCCTGTCAAACTAATCTCATAGATTTCTTTGACTGGATAACCAGAGTGGTGGACCAAGTTGATGTTGCCTACCTTGACTTCAGCAAAGTTTTTGATACTGTTCCACATAGAAGATTGATTAATAAGCTGGGTAGGCTTGGGGTGGGTCAGAAGTTGGTCAACTGGGTGGCAAACTGGTTGGCGGGCAGAAAACAGAGAGTGATGGTAAATGGTATACAGTCAGAAGAGATGCAGGTCACAAGTGGGGTACCTCAGGGATCAGTTCTGGGGCCAGTCCTCTTCAATATCTTCATCAGTGACATTGCAGGTGGACTAGAGGGTAAGGTTTGCCTGTTTGCAGAAGACACCAAGATCTGCAGCAGAGTAGATGATCCAGATGGGGGTGGGCAGAATGAGAAGAGATCTGGAAAAACTGTCAAAATGGTCTGAAGAGTAGCAACTGGGGTTTAATGCAAAGAAGTGCAAGATCATGCACATAGGGAAGAGAAACCCTGAAGCTACCTATAGGTTTGAAGGGGAGTTGCTGTAATGTTGGTTCATCTGCTATCACCCCTTCTTTCTCCAATTGGGTGGTGTATAGCACTTCTTAATCTCTCCTCCCTTTCCTTGCCCTCTCCTCTCCCCACCCACTCTATGTACATGTTCCTATTTACCGGGCAGCTGTAGCCCCTTGTATCGCTCCCGCATCATGTATATCGACTATCCCTCTTCTTTTTCTAGTGAGGTGTGTATTGCACTTCTTAATCACTCCCTTTCCCTGCCCCGCCTATATACCGGTTTCTACTTTACCACCAGAATCGACTATGACTCCGTTATCACTGCAACCCACCCTAGGTCACTTCCCCACAAGGGAGCATCTAGCACTTATTATTCTCTCTTCCCTTTCCCCTGTGCCTTCTCTCCCCTTACACTATCCCCCCACTTGCATACCTGTTTCCTTTTGTATAATTGATTACTTATGACTACCAATGTACTATATGTTGCCTCTGGAACTCTAATTAAGACTTGATATCAATGTTAGTTATGTATCGATTGGTATACTAGATCTTACTTCGAGAGGGCTCTTGCAGTAGATAATTACATATAGGACTGATGCCGACAGGTGGCAGGACCCCACGGAAAAATTTCTAGCTAGCAGTCCCTGGCGAGGGAACGCCCCCACGTCAGGTGACCAGCATCAGGAGATGTCGGTATAAAGGGGCGGTCCCTGACGCCCGCCTTCCAGTTCTTTCCTGCCGTTAGCTCGTGCAGTGCCTCGCAGAAAAGTTTGTGCTTCGTCAGCCCTATCTTCATGGTTTTTTTACCGAAATAATTGTTTTTTCGACTGACGTCAGTACAATCGTCGGTGTATGTCATCCCCTACACCCTCCGAGCACAAGAATAAGTGTGATTCATGCAGCGCCCAACAACTGCACAAGGACGGCCACTCCCTGTGCCTGTTCTGCCTAGGTCCCGATCACCCGGTCGAGAAGTGCCAGCACTGCCTCAGTTTCAATGCGGCTACCCGGAAAAGGTGGCAGCAATCCCTGGAAGCCCATATTCTGAAGAAGAAAATGAGTTCAATGGAGAAGGAGCTCAAAAAACTGAGGCAGGCGTCCACTTCCCCCGAAGGCCATCGGAAGAAGAAGGAGAAGGAGAGGCACCGGGACAAGGGCTCCTCCACCGCGTCTCCCTTGGGAGTCGCTGGGATGCAGGTAACGTCTCCTCCGGGGGACCGCTCCTCGACGGCCGCCTCGGAGGTTTCCGAGGGGGCGTCGGCCCGCCCATCTGGCTCGTGCTCGGGCCTTGCGGGCGCCTCCAGGCAGTTGGAGGCCTCCGCCCCTGGCTCGGCCGCATTCTTACCGTTGGCGACTCTGGTAGGCCGGGCGTCGGCTCCTCCAACGTCTGCCCGGAGAGGGCCGGTAAGACGTCCGACCCTTTGGGGCAGCGTGCGGCCTCCACTCCACCGGACCAGGCCGATCCCTCTACTCGACCTGCCTCCAGTGATGGCTCTCATAAGTCGGACACCGACTCCTCCGGCGCCCACCGGGAGCTCGCCCTTAAGCCACACGTCAGCTCGTCCGGCATCCGGTTGGCGAAGGAACTGACGACGGACCCTCCCACATCCGTCGTACCTGGTTCCCCGCAGCCTTCACTGCCGTCTGAGGAACCAGAGTCTCCCCAACTCAACCCTGAGGATTTTCCCTCCATCCCGAGCGAGCTGGGGATCTTCCTCCTCCCGTCAGTCCTTCCGCCACCTGGTGCACGGACCTGACGCCGGCTCCCAGACGCGGCTTCTCTGGCGTTGGTACCTCCGACGTCGGCCCTGACACCGGCCTTACCGACTCCGGGAGACATCCCGCTCCCGTCGGGCCCTCCACTGTGGACCCGCCCCGTGAGGCCACTGGCCGGGCCGTCTGCTCCGCAGCCCCCCCCGGCTTCTGGGTACCCTCCGTCCTATCCGACGCCGGCGTACCCGGGACCGTAGTGTCCAGCGCCACAGTACCTGATGCTGCAGTACCCGACATCACAATACCCGATGCCAGGCTACCCGCAGCCGGGTTTTGGATACGCTCCATACAGTTACAACCCGTATCCTTATCCCCTGCCTCCTCCTCCTCCACTGCCCTCACGGCCGCCAGTGGACCTGCAGGAGACTCTGGCCTCCTGGTGGGCTGAGTCCAAGGCTCAGCTCACCAAAGAGGTCGAGAGCCGCCTTCCAGCGACGGTGCCGTCCCAGGTTCCCGTACGTCCGAGGCGGCACACTCCCTCACCACCTCCGGATTCCAGGGTTCTTCCGTCTGGATCCAGAGAAGGGCAGGACACGCTTCCCCAGGGACTTCCCAGGGGGTCCGTTCCTCCCCCAGGTCGGGAAAGGGAGTCTTTTTCCTCTTCATCCTCCTCTTCACCCTCTGACTCCTTGGATTCTTCCGACGGTTGCTCCGAGAGAGACGACGAGCCACGCTCTCTGTCGAAGCCCAGGACAAGGACTCCTCCAAAGTCTCCTCCGGAGGATCCTTCTTTTACGGAGTTGCTGAGGAAAATCCAGGAGGTTCATCAGTGGCACTCCCTGGAACCAGATCCTCAGCGTCTGAAACTCACTGAACATCTGGATCTGCCCATGACAGCTCCTACCTTGGTGCCACCCTGGATAGAGCCTCACGACGACCTCATTACCACAATATGGAAACAGCCGTCGGCTCTAGCCCCACTTCCTAGGAAGTCGAACAGGCTATATCAGGCTCCAGAGGGTGTTGATTTTCTGGATTCTCACCCTTCCGACTCGGTCGTGATTAGCGCCGCTCACGGCCGGTCGGCAAACCCCAAACATCTTAGCTCGTCACCATCTGATAAGGAATCGCCTTCTGGATCAGTATGGGAGAAAGATTTATGCTTCCTCCACGCTGGGGATCAGGGCCCTGAACTATGTCGGCCATATGGGGGACTACCAGAAGGCCATTCTTACTCAGGTGGAAGCCAAACTGGACTCCTTGTCTGACTCCCAAGTCAAGCAGGAGTTGGCTGATCTTATCCGCTCTGCTTGTTGGCCAGTCACCACATGCTTCATGCAACATACGATTCAGTGGACACTGCTGGGCAGACTCAGCTTTCGCTGTAGGCCTATGGCGTCATGCTTGGCTCCGTGTGTCAGGGTTGGTCCCGAGTGCAATCTGCTATCCAGGAAGCACCCGTTCCGAAGTCGGTGCTTTTGGGGTGATGTCAAGGACATCATCACCAATTTACAAGAGAAGGGACGGCACTGAAGTCAGTTGATTCCATGTACCGTCCCCATCAGCAGCAGTGCCGTCCCTTTTTCAGACGGCATCGGCCAAAGCGAAACTACAGGGAAAGTGGGCCACATAACGCCGGCCCCACAGCTGCTAAGCCCCCGCCCCCAAAAAGCAGTGGTGCTTCAGCTGCGCACTGCCCCACACCACCTGACTCCTTCCTCTCCCACTGCCTACGGACTCCCCGGAGGAACCGGTAGGAGGGAGGTTTTCCCTCCACCTTCCAGGTTGGGAGAGGATAACCACAGATTCTTGGGTGCTCCAGCTCATATCAGAGGGGCAGTCGATAGAGTTTCTTCAGAAACCACCCCGCCACCCCCCTCTGAAGTTGTCGTATTCACGGGAACATCATCTTTTGGTCCAGGAGGAAATTTCGGCTGTCCTACTGAAGCAAGCTATAGAGCCCGTTCCCCTTCTTCTGCGAGGGACAGATTACTATTCCCATTTCTTTCTGGTCCCAAAGAAGACTGGAGATCTCAGGCCAATTTTGGATCTCAGTTCCCTGAATCTTTTCGTAGAATACAAAAGGTTCAGGATGCTCTCTCTGCAGAGCCTTTTGCCTCTCCTCCGGCCGGGTCAATGGCTTTGTGCTCTGGATATGCAGGATGCTTATCTGCACATTCCCATTTGCCGTTCTCATCGCAAATACCTTCGTTTTGCATTCCAGGGGGACCACTACCAGTTCAAGGCGTTCCCGTTTGGTCTATCCTCGGCCCCCCGAGTGTTTGCCAAATGCCTGGCAGTGGTGGCGGCCCACCTGCGTACCAGGGGAGTGCAGGTTTTCCCGTACCTGGACGATTGGCTCCTGGCGGCCTCGTCCAGGGAGGAACTCCTGCGTTGCCTCTCCCTTACCCAGCAGGTTTTTGCCTGCCTGGGTATTACCATCAGCCATTCCAAGTCTCATCTGGTCCCATCCTAGAGACTACAATTTATTGGGGTGATTCTTGATATGACCATGGGCAAGGTCTTCCTGCCTCCGGACAGGGCGTCCACCCTCCAGACCCAAATAAGTCTGCTGTCCGACCGCGGGGCGGTCTCTCTTGAGGTCAGTCCTTCACTTCTCACTCATGGTGGCTGCTATCCCGGCGGTTCGTCATGCTCGCCTCCACATGAGAATTTCTCAGTGGACTGTCGCCTCAATGGGATCAGCTAGTGGACGATCTAGATCACCCAGTTATGGTCTCCTCGCTGATGCTTCATGACTTGCAATGGTGGATGGTTCGAGAGAATCTGTTCGGGGAGTTCCTTTCTTCGTCCTTCCCCTCCCAGACTCTAACCACAGACGCCTCAGGCGAAGGTTGGGAGGCCATCTGGCCTTCATCGGACCCGGGGCTCCTGGTCCAAGCTAGAACAAGCTGTCCACACCAATGTGCTTGAGCTTCGGGCAGTGTTGTACGCTCTCCAAGCCCTTCACCAATACATCGCTTCCCGGCCACCTTGCCGTCCAGACAGACAACATGTGCGTGGTGTGGTACATCAACAAACAGGGAGGGGCTCGGTCCTACCCTCTTTGCAGAAAGGCAATGAGGGTTTGGGATTGGGCAACACAACATGACCCTCACCTCATGGCAATTCACGTTCCGGGAGTCGACAACACCATGGCAGACAAGCTAAGTCGCTCTTCTGCTCTGACTCACGAGTGGGAACTGGACCAAGGGGTCCTAGACAGTATCTTCCGGCTTTGGGGAACACCACAGGTCGACCTGTTCACATCCCCTCTAAATGCAAAACTTCTTGTCTTCTGCTTGCTCATTCCAGAGCGCGGTGCTTTTTGGAGTGACGCTCTGTCTCTAGACTGGAAGGACAGATACGTCTATGCCTTTCCCCCAATTCCACTTATCCCATGAGTCTTGCAGAAACTAGCTTCAGAAGGAGCACGAATGATTCTGATTGCTCCTTTCTGGTCCAGGCAAGTTTGGTTCTCTCTTCTACAACAATACTCAGAGGATCCTCCTCTTCCTCTTCCTCTCTCTCTCTCTCTCTCTCTCGAGGTTTACTGACCCAGGATCAGAGGACCCTGGTCCATCCAGGCCTCAAATCCCTTCAACTGCTTGCATGGCTCCTGCAGACTTAGCCCAATCCCGTTTTGGAGTGTCTTCCAAAGTGGCGGAGATTTTGGTGGAGGCCAGAAAACCCTCCACCAGATCCACCTATGCCATGAAGTGGAAAAGATTCACTATCTGGGCTGCTTCCAAGAACATGGAACTCTTCTCCTGTTCAGCGGGGCTTCTGCTGGAGCATCTATATCATCTGTTTGACCTGAGTCTCAGTCATTCTTCTCTGAAGGTACACATGGCGGCCATCTCGGCCTATCATGTTCCCTTCACAGACAAAGTTTTCGCTCAATTGGAGGTCTCTAAGACCTTTCTCCAAGGGTCCTCCACCTGAGGCCCCCATCCTCTCCTGCTCCCCTTGGGACTTAAACTTTGTTCTCAAGAAACTTACTCTCCCTCCTTGAACCTGCAGCTTCTGCAGATTTGAAGTTTCTTCGTGGAAGACTCTCTTCCTGGTGGCCATTACTTCAGCTCGGAGAATTTCCGAGCTCCAGGCCCTGATGCGAGGTGCCCTCGGGTACCTTTGCTACATGGGTGCCGGGGGTGCCTGCGGATACTGGTGCGGCTGCCCTTGGGTATCGCCCAGGTTGGCATAGGCACTGCTTGGTGCCCTCCTGTGCCACGAGTGGTGCTGGTGCCACACGGGTTCTAGTGGGTGCTGTATGGCAGAATTAGTGACACATTTTTCCTTTTCGGACTTCTTTTCCACAGAACTTGTGGTGGTATGTTTATCGCAGAATGAACTCCTGATTTGCGGATTATTTTTTCCACACATCTTAGTGAGTGGCGGTCTATCTGGGATCTTGTATCATCCAGCATTTTCTGCTGATGGAACTCTGCTGTACTGCTCTGCCAGCGGAATCTCATTCTGCTCAGCACTTTCTCTGCTCCCTACGTGGTACCAAGCTCCTCGACATCCTTGCTGATGGCGGAGTCTCTAGTGGCTCTGACCTAGACCTCTCTTGGAGGTCCTTCTGGGGTAGAAGTGCATCTAGATGGGTCTTTCCCTGTCCTTCTGGTCAGTAATACAGTGGACGACTCATTTTATATACTGAAGGGCACATCCTCTCTATCATCAGAGTCCGTGATGGAAAATCTTTTTAGTAGTTCCTCAGTAATGGGGTCCACTATACTATTTCACACTGCATCCGTGGACCATACACTTCTGCGTCTAGACCTTTTCAATCGTCAAGACAGTTACACTCTGTGGAACATTCTAATTTAATGGTCGGGAGCTGCTCTGACTCTTCCGCTCCTTTGATAGGGGCATATGGCCCCCTTTTGATATTGCCTCTTCGGTGGCTTCTTTGGCACAGGTGGTTAACATCTCTCCAGCTGTGATTGTTAGTCCGGGCATGATTTCAGTATGGACGTTCAGGCTCCTTCTGCACTCAGATGGAGAACATCTTCGTCCTTTTGTATCGGGACAATCCTTGCAAAATAGCAGCCTGAAAGCCTTATTAGGCTCGGACTAAAAAAAAAAAATAAATAAATATAATTTTTATCACAGCACAAGGCCTAGCTGAAATTACCCGATACCACCCCTTTCTGGATCTGGTCAGGTTCTGCCTCAGCCCCTGAGGCGTTCCTCTCCAGAGTACGGTAAAGAGTACCTGATTTCTTCTTCCCCTAGGGGGAGTCCAATCTGGCGGTGGTATGGGTCATCTCTTTCTCTAAGAGAGATTTCTCTCATTCAGAGACATTTCCTAGACCTAGGCGACTGCCCAGTCTGTTAATTCCCCTTTCTTTTTATCAGGCTTTCTTCTCTTGAGCAGAGTATTGCAGCAGCAGAAGCGACTGTCCACCGAGTCAGAACTCAGGTTCCTACTTCCTTGCTTGCTTAACTTAACAGGCAATTTTCTCCTTCTTGATGGAAGGTCAAGTAGGTATTTCTTCTGAGGTAGCTTCTCAAATATTCACACCTTCGGTTCCTGCACACTGGTCCATGCCAGTCACTCATGAAGCTATCCTCTTCAAGTGCGGGATGGAGTTGTGATGTTTGGTTTTCAGCAAACAAGCTAGAATCCTTTCCTACTCCCTTCAGGGAAGCCAGAGTGGGTAGTACCTCACCGCTTTGAGTCACTGCCTCTTTCAGTCACTTCAACAAATGGGTTAGCCCTAACTTGGTCCTGCTGTGTCCCTCCTCGACGCACATCTGCCTCTATTTGCCTTAGAAATCCAGCCCCTGTTTTTTTCTGTCAGAATGTTTTTTTCCACAGTGGATACATCCTCCTGTACACTTTTTCCTTTCTTCCCTGAGTTCAGAGACTGCTACTACAGTTGTACACACAGGGGCAGGATGATTCCTTTTGGAATATGCAGTGGGTACGATCTGGTTCTACTAGACCACCATGAGAAGCTTCTAAGTCGTGCTTGGCTTTCCATCAGGAAGATTCCTGTGACTAAGTGGAGACTACTCTCCTTGATGGGCTAACCCACACCGGACCCCTTGCTCACTAAGTAAGGGTTCTATGCTCCTGGACCTGTTGTTACAGGTCAGCCATACTTGATAGTGGGGGTTTCCATCTGCACTTTCCGGTCTACCCTGAACCAGTAGACTTTACCTCCGACTCTTTCAGTTCCTGAGGTCCCTTTATGTTACATTAGTACATGTCTTTGACACTATTAATTTTGGTCCTAGACCAAATTGTGAGGCCAGGTTCTTGCCGCTCTTCTAGAGTGGTTGCAGCTTCCTTACAGACTTTCATTTTGTGCCCATTGCAATCGTCTGCAAAGTGACGAGTTACAGCTCGAGCGCTTATCTTGTAGGCACTATGTTCTAGATGCTCTTTAACAAGGCAGCTCTTTTTATTAGCAGGACAGTCCTGGCTGTCTTTTCTGAGTGAACCCTATCTCCTACCACCCTACTCAGGGTTTTTGGTTTTAGCTCGGTACTCTCCCACTAGTGTGAATGAGTAATGGAGACTTAGTCCAGGAAGATATGGAAATTCAAACATGAAGTCTTGCTGTATTCTGACAAGTGCAGTTAGCCCCAGCCTTTAAACTACCCCGGAGAACAATGGGTTAACTTTTCTATGCATGGCATAGAATGTTCATCTCGAGCTTGGTTGATGTCTCTGCCTGTTGCTATTCGAACTGCAACCGTCAGATTCTTTACTCTGCCTCACTGAACAGTTGCTCCGGAGATTTCTCCTGCTGCTCGGTTCAAAGTCGGTTGAAGTGTCAGTTTTCGGTCGGTTTTCTACCGAAATTTTGTTTCCGCATAGTCGGTTCAAGTCTCTGTCTGTGGTACCGTGAGTACTAGATAGGTCTTGTTCTGTTTTCTGTGTGGAACTTGTAAAAAGTGTGGATCGGTTCAGCTGAACCGATCATTCAGGTAAATTTTGTACTTTACTTTAGTGTGTGGTTACCGGTCCGTATCGGTTCTAAAAAAAAAACGGGTTTTAGTACGTCTTTTTCCAAGACCCATGACATAGTCAGGAACCGATAGGGGAGTCTTGCGTGGCTGTTGCCGAAAAAAGGGTAAGTTTGGTTAGGTTGGCCATGTCTGAGAAACCCAAGAAAAAAACCGGGCCCACTGGGTTTCAACACTGCAGTGTGTATGGGGAGGTCTTTGCTAAGGCCGATCCCCACACCCCCTGCATTTATTGTCTGGGGTTTGACCACCTCGATTCAGACTGCCAAATTTGTAAAAATGTTCCCAAATCTACCCTGGAAAAGAGATTAGGTAGACTGAGGGAAAGTGAGACTAAGAAGTCTGCTGACCCGGATTGCCAGCCCGGTTCGGTTCCGACCGAACCAGAAGGAGTGCCCTCTGACCAGGCCGATACTTCTGCGGGCAAAAAGAGAGCCGATTCCGAGGAATCGGTTCTGACAAAAAGGAAGCATAGGACAAGTCGACGGTTTGGATCCAGAATCTCATACTCTGACCGGCTAATGAAATAGCCAAAGTGATTCGTATTGTGGAATCACTTCGGCCGGTTCCAACTGATCCGGCACCTTTGGCAGCGTTTGTTCGGGTCGGTTCCCTGGTTCAGGATTATGCCCTGGAAGAATTTTAGGAACCGGAGTTTGAGGAGGAAGGAGAGTTGGAAGATGATTATGGTGATGGTGAAAGTCTGGATGTACCTATTGACCCGGACATCTCCCCAGACAGACCTTCAGGTGTTTCTTCTCCTAGGCTTTCTGAGTCCCCTTCACACTTCATGTTTTACAGAAAGGTGGCTGATACCCTCCAGCTTCCTGTGGAGGAGGCAGTGGAGGATCAGGAGGAGCCTGACTATGTAGAGATGATGGACATCTCAGAGTCCAGGAGACTGTCTATTCCCTCCACAAATCTTTTGGGAAACAGACACAAAAATTCTTAAGTCTCCCAATTCCATACTTCCTGTGGATAGAAGAATGGACAAGCGGTATACTCTTTCAGGCTCAGATACGGAGTTCCTTTATCAGTAATGCAACCATGTTGGGGTTGTATATGCTGCTACCTGTGATAAGGCAAGCATCAAGGGGCGGAGCCCAGGGTTATACCACCTGGGTGGGTCGGAGGAGCCAGATTTTAGACCTTCTGACAAGATTCTTAAAGGGAAAGAACATGCCAAGAAGTGTGGATGAACAACATATACCACTCCTAGAATTACTGTTACAGGTGAGTAACCTATGTTTTCTGAAATTAAATAAAAGAAATCAGTAAAGTACAACCTCTTCTCCCCCAAACACACACACCAATTACAGTTAGAGTTGGAGTTAGGGTTAGGTTGGAGTTACAGTTAGGGTTAAAGTTGTTTTACAGTGAATCACAGGAACCATTTACACGGTCATCAGAGCCCTTGTACAGTTTCAGCTGATTGGCGTGAAACATTTGTCATTAGGTTTCTTGCGGCCTGAGTTTGTTCACAATTTCAAAGGGACCAACCCATTTGCTGGCTAGTGAGTGGCAGGTGGAGTATCGCAGTTCCATGACTTTGTCACCCACTTGCTAATTGAGTTCTTTGACATCTCTGTCAAAGTACACGTTAGACCTTTGTTGAACACTGCCCAAACTTTTAACAGCAAAAGGTGAATGTCAGCCAAGTTTCCTGTAACTGTTTAACATAGGTGTCAGCCGACACTCTATCCATCCACAAGTGTTCTTGGCAATCTCATTTGCCATCCAGTCATCACCTCAAAGGGTGTGTACTGAGTGGTTGCTGATGGGTGGCCCTAATTGCCATTAGAGTAAGGGCAACAGAGCATCCCAGTTCTTTGATTTTCCTTGACAAACTTGGATAAAATCATTTTAATCTGTCCAGTGGCTCTCTCTACTGCACCTGAGGACTGTGAATGGTAAGCTGTGTGGAATTTCTGCTTGACACCCAGCATTTGAAGAACCTCTTACGCAACCTGACCAGTAAAACTCGGTTCCTTGTCAGAGTCTATCTGTAAAGGTAGGCCCCACCTAATGAATATTTTGTCCACTAGGATCTTTGCAGTAGCTCTGGCAGTATTGGCCCTGCAGGGAAAGTCTTTGACCCATTTGGAAAATAGGTCAGTGATAACCAATGCATACTTATTATTTCTGCTGGTGTTAGGCAGTGGTCCAATAAAATCCATCTGGATTGCATTCCAGGGACCTGACTGTCTCTGGGGTAGTAGTTTCACATTTTTCTTGCCAGGTGTTGGGTTGCTCTGAGCACAGGTGATGCAGTTGTTCAAGTAGTGTTGCACATCGATTGTTTGACCAGGCCACCACCCTATTGTTCTCAGTCTCTGCAGGGCCTTTTCTACATCCTGATGTCCACCTGTGGGTGTGTCTTGCACCTGGTGAATGAGTTCTGACTAAATGTCTTCGGGGACCACCATAGTACGGTGTCCCCCTTTGCTGTACAAAAACAGTTTTGATCAGGGGAAAGGGAGAGGTGATTAAGGCATCTCTTCAGAGAGTTGTCACCAGATACTTTTGTTTGCTGCAAGAGGTGATTGTATACCTCTTTTATCTTGGGATCTCCTCTTTGGACCAGGTCCAGGTCTAATGGGATAGCTTGATCTTATCTGTGTCAGTTTCACCATTCATCACATATGGGTACTGGCCGGAGATCAGGACCCCGGGAGCTTTTTTTTTTTTTTTAAAGGGTAGGCGGAGCCAACGCAGCATCGGCGCCGCCCTTGAGACTGACGACTGCGTGGCGCCTCAAGGGTTGGCCGTTAGGCTGTGTCGACCGCCTGCCTACCAGTTCTTCGTCTCCTGCCACGAGGTCGCCTCATGGGAAGCTTTCTCTGTAATTTAGGCCTGCTCAAAAAATCAACGCCAGTCCGTCGGTCGCCTACCAGTTCTGGGTTCTGCCTCCACTGGACGCCACCGTAAGATCTTTCCTTTTATTTCAAATTGTGCGACGTCGAGTCTGTTTGTGGTGTTTTTTTCTCTGTAGGTCATATCTCGGTCGGAGGGCAAAAAGTCTTCTAAGACGGGTCGGCCCCCCCATGCATCGGTGCCCGTGCGGCCGAAAATATTCCGTCACCGACCAGCACGATTGGTGTCTCGTGTTTCTGGCCCACTTCATGACATGGATTTGTGCGATGCCTGCTTCTCCATGGACCGCGGCCCTTGAAACAGCGGTTGAAAGTGGGGCGAGCTCTGCGACTCGGGGTAGGGTTCACTCGCTGGGCCAAGCTGCCTCTCTCGCCCCTTCCTCCGGGTCCCTCCCGGTTATATACGGACTGGAGGAGGAGGGAGCCTCGCTACTTGTAGCCGGGCTATTGCCGAGGCTCCTCCCAAGGGCGCAGGAGGCCTGTCCCGTCCTCCGGGAGCGGGCAGGAGGTGCCGCTAATGAAATCACTCTTCGGGGTGAAGGCTCCCAGTGTCACTCTCGCAGCTTGAAGCGGGATCGGCACCGTCCTCGATGCGCCGGTCGGTGCCATCGAGCCTTCGGCTCCGCTTGCGCGCCGGGCCCTGTCGGCGCCGACTCGCCGCCGGGTGCCGTGGGGTCCTGTCGACGCTTTCCGCGGCACCGATGCAGCTCTACGGTGCTGCGGGACAGGATCTGGCGCCTTCTTTCGCGCATGTCTCGCCTCGTGCCGAGGTTGAGCACAGCGCGCCGGGTCTGCGCGGCTCGGCGCCATAGGGCCTTCAAGCTCGGCTGTCGGTTCGTCCTCGGCGCCGTCCCACGCCTCGGTGTTGCTTGGTGCTGTGTTCGGTGCGAGAGTCCGGGCCTCAGTGCCATCAGCTGCTGCCTGTCCTCGGTGCTACTTGCGGCACCGAGGGCTTGGCGTGTCGTCGCCGTGCCGCCGAGGTTGCTGCTAGGGCTGCTGTCGGCGCCGCCTCTGTCCCTGGTACCGCCCCGGTGCTAGTGGAGCTGGACGGGCGCCACGCCTGGCCCTGGCTCTGGACCTTTGGCCCGAGCTGCCCTGGTGCCTTCTGCGAGCCCCACCCACGGGGTTGCAGAGGGCACGGGTGCCATCTCAGACACAGCTCTGGCTGCCGGGCCCTCTGGCAAAGTTGGTTTCACCCGCCCTCCTACTGTTTGGCTCAGAGCCTCGGACTCTACCTCTTCGGAGTCAGAGTCGGGCTCGGAGTCAGATGGGCAGTCACACCCTTCTGGGGTTGTCTGCGGAAGAGGGCGCTCCCATGGTCTCGTCAACGAGTCGAAGCCAGCCCCCTACTGAGGAGAGTCAGGTGGCCCCCAAGGCTAGGGTCAGTGGTGCTGACCAGCAGGCAGTGGTGCGTGCCACCATTGCTCTGCAACCTGCCCTTGGGGGTTTCATCGACCCCTCGGTGGTGGTACCTCCAGTGGTGTCTGATCGCCCAACTTGGGGCCCATCGAGAAGCCTGCAGGAGGGAGGGTGCTGTTCCTGGGTCTCCCTTCGGGACAGCCCAGAGATGCCAGCTACCTAGGCTGGCCCTCTCGAGGAGGAGTGACCTCTCGGACCTGAGGGGTCGAGGGTGGGTCGGCATGATCGGCTCTCCCTGGGGTCCACTCTGTCCCTGGGCTGCCAAGTGCGGATTTCCACCCTTCCTCCAGTTCCTTGAGGGAGTCCCATTCTTTGAGGCAGAGGACCGCCCTTCTGGACTTTACGGCCCGGCCGCCCACTGGGGATTTCTGGACGCAGCCAAGGCAGTACCAACGTGGCTGTACAGCTGTCGGCTGTGGAGTTTCCGGCACCCTCCTCGGGTGCTCATGGTCCGCCTCCCAGCCTCTGGCGGAGGTCAGCCACTTCTTTCCTCGGCCTGCCCATATTCCTCTGCCACATTCAGCGCTCCCAGGCGCTCTGGTCCCAGCGGCCCTCTCACCTGGGAGCAGTTCAGAGTGGTGCTGCCCGGTTCCCTGCCTACGTTAGGGGCTATGGACAGCCAGGATTTTTCAACCTCCCCTGCAGCCACCTGAACGTATGATGACCTCCAGCCCTCATCCCCTCTTCTGGGGAGAGGAACCTCTGTCCATATCTCTTCGGCTGCTGATCTCTCCGAGTATCATCGCTCCTCGTGAGGATGTTGGAGGACTTGCACCTTTCTCCTCTCTGTTAGCAATCCTGAGCATGTGTGGCCGATTTCTAGGCGATTATGGCTGAGGCCACCCTTGTGGTGCCGCCTCCTGGCCTGCCTCCCCTCGGGAGTATGCCCATGCTTTCTGCAGGCCCTTCTCCCGGAGTTCCTGCCCCATGGGACCTCAGCCAGAGGTATTGCTCTCCCCGGAGTCTCCAGGTTCTATGCCTAATCCGCAGTCCGCCTGGACGATCTGGACATCCCGGATGGGCTCTTCGCGCCTCCACCGTGACCGCCCCTGATCAAGACCTCGGACTTTGATTTTTGGGGAGGAGGACTTCTCACTCGCACGGTTGCTCCTTTCTATTTCCACCACCAGGCCCATCATGCAGCCTACAACAGGTTGTTGCCATGAGTCCACGCTAGGTCAGGTCCTAGCTTTTGCCTGCTGACCTCGGGAGCAAACCAGACAGCCATCGCTACTTCCTCTGCATCGCGGGTCTGGAGCTAGTACGCACTGCGCGGGCATCTTACTACGCCAACGAGGTAGCTACCAGGGTCGAGGGACAGCGATCTGCACCAGGAGATCGGCGTACTGCTCTTCTTCCCGGTTGTCACCCTGGCTCGGTGTAGGGTGATTTGCTCTGCCCACTAGTGGAACCTACCTTTTCTCCCATAGAGCGAGACGGCGCTTGTCAGGGCAACTTCCTTCTCACCGGGGACCCTGTCCTGGCTCTCCCACTCCTGGCCTCCCAGACCTCGAAGGTTCCTCCAGTGTGTCACCCACTGAGGGCTAAGGACTTCCTGTCCCTTAGGGTGTAAGAACAACCCCTTCGGGGCTTGCAACCACCCATATGTGATGAATGGTGAAGATTGACACTGATAAGATATGAAAATTATGTACCCACCGAGGCAAAGTCCGCTGACCCGATGGCCAGCCCGGTCCAGTACCCACTGACCAGGAGGGGAGTGCCCTCTGACCAGGGCGAGACTTCCTCAAGAAGGAAGGCTGGTCTGAGAGGAACCAGTCCTAAGTAAAAAGACAAGGAAATCAGTAGGTCTGGAGTCCAAAATTGTGTCTCAACTGCTGCAGAGATAGCTAAAGCTATTCAGATTGTCCAGTCACTGTCTCAGGGATCTGTAGAACCACCAACAGCTGGTAAAAGGTTGTTCTGCTCAGTCCCAGTGGTTCAGGATTTTGAAGTTGAGGATTTTTATGAACCACAGGAGGGGAAGAGGAATTTGATCAATATAGTGTGGCTGGGGGTCTGGACGTGCCCATTGAACCGACATTTCTCCAGACAGACCTTTAGAATCTCCTCCTATTCTGTCTGGAGTCCCTTCTTTATTTTTTTTACAAAAGGTTGCAGAAACCTCCCAGCCTTTTTAGAGGAGGCTGTGGATGAGCAAGAGGAGCCTGATTATGTGGAAATGATGGTATATTCCAGAGTCTAGGAGGTTGTCTATTCCTTTGCATGTTCATTTAGGAAGCAAACAACTAAGATTTTAAAAATCCTCATTCTGTCCCTCCTGTAGATAAAAAATGGACAGACGGTATACTTTGTCAGGCTCGGATACAGACTTCCTTACTGAGCAGTGTAGTCATGGTGGTGTGGTATGCTGCAGCCTGTGAGAAGGTTATTCCTCTGGCCTCACATCTCCTGATAAGGATTCCAGGAAGATTGATGCCATGGCTAAGAAACAGTATATGGCAGTTTTTGGGACTCAGGCAGGCAAATTATATGGCTTATGTAGCTAGATATCAGAAATCTAGGTGGGACACAGGAGCTTGTAGTTAGCCAAGCAGGCCGCGCCAGCTGGGCTAGTGAGTTGGAACAGGTGGCTGCTGATGGCATTGAAGCTTCTAAAGTTCAATTTCATACTGCTGTTGATGTTAATGATGTTTCTTCTAGGGTCATGGCCACTTGTAGCTTCCTCGGGTAGTCGGCATGGCTCAGATGCACTAATCTGTCCCAAGATACCCAGTCAAAAGGCTATGGATTTTCCTGTAGGGGAAATTCTCTTTGGGGAGCAAACAGAAAACTATATGAAAAAGATGGATGAATACAGAACTACCTACAAAAGTGCCCAGGCTATGGAGAAGCATGCCATGCCACAAGGCATGCTCCCAGAGGTAGGGGCAGGCCCTTTTCCAGGCCTTTTACCAACTCTTTAAGCCTCCTGCTGTCTCGCAGAGGGGTTTCTTCAGAGGCAGGTAGACGTGGCACAAGTAGACCGCCCCTCCCTCAGCCTAAGGCTGCTGCTAGCAGGCACCCTGATGGGGTGTCCAGGCCCATTCCTCCTGTACCAGTGGGGGCAGGTTGGCCTTATTTCAGCTGGAACTGGCTGTCCCAACTACGGACAGATGGGTTCTGGAGGTAATAGGCCAGGGTCTGGTTCTCAGCTTCAAACACTTTCCAAAGATGAGAGCCAGGCATTTTCCACCTGCAACTCTTCAGAAGCCCTTGCTTTGAAGCAGAGGTTTCTGCTCTGCTGGACTGCAAAAGATGGAAGGGTTCCTCCTTGCCATCAGGGCAGGGGCTTTATTCAAGATACTTTCTTACCCCAAAAGACAGGAGAATGGCGGCCATTCTAGATTTAAGATACTTGAACAAGCATCTGTTGAAACCAAAGTTCAAAATGTTGACTCTGGCAATGATATTGCTTTTCCTAAGGCCAGGGACTGGCTAGCTTCCTGGACCTCAAGGATGCCTATTTTCATGTTCTGACTGGGGCCTTCTCAACGGGGCACCCTCAGGTTCGAACTGCCCTCAGGCCACTGCTCAGTTCAGGGCAATGCCCTTCGGCCTTACCTCTCTGCGCCCATACAAAATGTCCCGCTGTAGTAGTGGCTCACTTAAGAAGGCAAGGGTTGCTTAGTTTACCTGGACGACTGGCTCATTGTGGGTCAGTCTCCAGGTCAGGTGAAATCCCACTTGCAAGTCACCCAGCAGCTTCTCACTTCCTGGATTCTGTTAAACTTACCAAAGTCGTTCTGGGAACCAGTTCAGGTCCTAACTTTCATAGGCGCAGAATTGAACACAAGGTTAGCCAGGGCTTTTCTTCCCTCGGAAGGGTGGACAGACTCATCGCCTGGCATCCTCCTTTACCCCTGCGTGGTCTCTCACCAGCAAGGCATTTTCTGCAACTCCTCGGCACATGGCTGCTTCCCACAGCTGTCGGTAGGAGCAAGATTCCAGATGAGGGACATTCAGTTCCATTTGAGGGCCTCATTGGTCTCAAAGGAAGGACCCCTACCAAGTTGGTCCCAGTTACCAAACTCTGATCCTAGCCCTCCACTGGTGGCAGGTCCAGAGCAATTTAAGACAGGGGTTCCTTCATTCCCATTTCTCACCCTTACCCTCACCATGGATGCCTCCCTGTTAGGGTGGGGGGCTCACCTGGGCCACCTTGCCACCAGGGGTATGGTCTCCCAGGAGTCTCTGCTCCACATCAATCTTTTGAACTCAGAGCTGTCTTTTAGCTCTAAGGGTGTTTTCAGATTCTGTCCAGAACAAAGTGGTTCAAGTCAGGACAGACAATACCACCACAATGTGGTACATCAACAAGTCAAGGCACTGGGCTTCAGCCTTGTGCACACAAGCAATGAAGTTGTGGTCTCTGGCTTACTCCTGAACACCTCCCTGATAGCGGGTTCATCTCCCAGGAAGGACAAATGAACTCATGGACGCAGCAGAATTTCTCAGGGCCATCACGAATGGGCTCTGAACTACAAGTGCTGGGTCTGTCTTTGCCAGATGGGCACCTCAGATAGATCTTTCGCAGCCCCAGACAACCACCAACTTCCTCTTTCTGTTGCAGGCCTCCAGTTCTGGGCTCAGTCCTCTGAACGCTTTCTGTTGGACTGGAAAGGGAAGTTCCTGTATGCCTTTCCCCTTTCCTCTCTTTTCAGGGTACTAGTAAAATCAGATCTCAACCTTGCAGAGTGATTCTGATTGCCCCAGATTGGGCCAGACAGCCCTGGTACCCTCTGCCCTGTCCTGGCAGTTCACCCTGCCCTGAGCCTCGCCAGAGTCCACGACTTACTGGCCTGTGCACAGGAGAGTGTGGTATCCGGACCTCAAAATCCCTCCACCTCAGGCTTGGCTCTTGAGGAGCTAGAATTTGTTGACTTACACCTTCTCCAAGGTGTCATGGATATTTTAAAGGCTTCAAGGAAGCCTTCCACTAGGGCCACTTATAATTCTAAGTGGAAGAGGTTTTCCATCTGGTGCTCTGAGAGGCAGATTATCCCAGAATCTGCTGATCTTCCCATTCTACTGGACTATTTGTCCATCTGAATTCCCTAGGCCTTAGACCAGCTAGCCCTGAAGGTTCATCTGGCAGCTGTCTCTGCTTTTGTGTCAGCAGGGAAGCCTGCCTCCTTTCTTCTCACCCGGTGTTCTCCAGTTTTTAAAGGGTTACTTCATACTAACCTCCTTTTCGGGAACCAGCTCCCGCCTGGGACCTGAATATTTGCATTGCTCAGTTAATGCAACCCCCTTGAGCCTCTGTCTTCTGCAGAGCTCAAGTATTTAACTTGAAAATCTGTTTTCCTAGTAGCTATCACCTCTGCCAGACGCATAAGTGAGCTACAGGCCCTGTCAGTGGAAGAAGATTTTATCTCTTCCACAGAGATAAGGTAGTCCTTAGGACAATAGAAAGTTTTTGCCTAAGGTGGTTTCTGATTTCCACCTGAATCAATCTATCTCTCCCAGTATATTTCACTGAGCATTCTTCCTCAGGTGAGAGGAGACTGCACAGCTTGGATGTCAAAAGAGCCTTAGGTTACTATTTAGAGCGCACCAGAGGTCATAGGTTCGAATCCCTCCAACTCTTTCTTACCTATGGCGCAGGTTGGCAAATGGAAACCTGCCACTAAGAGAACAATTGCAAGGTGGATTGTTTCTGTATCCAATTCTGTTATCAGAAACTGGGTAGAGCACCCTCCTCAGGATTGAGGGCCCACTCCACCAGGGTATAGCTGCCTCTAGCGGCTGCTAGAGACATCCCCATTCTGGAGATTTGTCAAGTTGCTACCTGAAGACAGTTCACACCTTTACCAAGCATTATTCCCTGGATGTTCAGTCCAGGAGAGATGCTCGGTTTGGCACAGCTATGCTTCAGAGCCTATTTCCTAAGTAGGTTCTGACCTCCTCCTTGGAGGTACTGCTGTGTATCTGTTATTAAAGAATATAGCAAGACTTCATGGTGTTTGAAGAAAAAATTACTCACCTTAGTAATTGCTTTTCTTCTCATGGAGTCTTGTTATATTATAACCACCTCCCTCCTGCCCTCTCAGAACTTCTACTTGGGTAGGGTGGCTAATTGGTGCAAGCACTGTGTCATGCCATTGTAGTTTTTCCTCACCTCTTTTCCTTTGGGTTAGGGATCTAGATTGTTTCATTTAGGTTATTTATATTGCCCTTCCGGACTTGAGTCTTTGGGGAAGGGGGTTCATATGTGCTTGTCATATGGTAAACGAACCATAATACCATCAATTTTTGTTATTATGGCTCTGTGTGTTTCTTTGTTCTTTATATTGTTGTTATTACTACTAGTAGGTAGCCATGGGCTAGTGTAGTTTTTCCACACAGACTTTCCGTCCTTTGATGTTAGCTTCAGAAGATCTGACAGTTTCATTTGAAACTGCCAGATAGAGCTTTGGGCACAGTGCCCTCGTGCTGTAGAACTCCAGATCTTCTGGAGTTAACTCCTTCCTCTCCAGGGCAGTTCAGCTGCAGTGGCTGACTGCTATTGTTATAATATAGCAAGACTCCATGAGAAGAAAAGCAATTACTAAGGTGAGTAATTTTTTCTTTCTGTGTATCTTCCTGGACATAAGTCTCCACCACTCATTCACACTAGTGGGATTAGTGCCGGAGGCACTAAGACCCATCGGGAGCAAACTTTTTGCTGGAGGGTCGGCGCGAGAGATGCGCGCCATGAGCAGCGGCTCGAGCGGTAATGACCATCTCGGCGACGCACTCTCCAACCGCCTCAGTTCTTTTTTCCCTATTGGCCGAAAGGCGCTCAGTGATTGACGCCGTCGCGACGTCGAGTCAAACTTCAAACTAGCGATAGTTTTCAGTTTGTTTTTAGTAACTTTATCACGATAAGTAGTATCGCTTAATTTTATTCTATTTTCGTTAAATTTTCTAATATTTAAATTCCCTTACTTGAAGAAGTCTCGCCTACTGGACGGAGTCGACTATGAGCAGGTCAGGTGACGGTGGAGACTCGATGAAAGCTGTTCAGTCAGTCGGGCTGGGTCCGTCAGCCTCCTTCTCCTCAGCGGGTTCCGACTAACGGTCAGTCCGATGTCTGGGGATGGGCGGTCCTCCGCCGCATAAAATAAACGGTCGCATTCTCGGCACCGCTCGCCTCGAGCTCTTCTTCGCCCACAGGTGAAAAAAGAGAAGGCATCACCGAGGTCGCCTCTGATATGTCTGCGCCGACGCCGGTTATCGTGCTAGTTGCCGGGTCTCTTCTTCGGAGTCGCCAACTTCCGTAATCGCTGCCCTCGACATCGGAGTCCTCCCCGCCTAGGTAGGACTCAGATGAGCAGTTTCATCAGTGGGCCGTTCTATGGAGCAATGGGCTGGAGGTTGGTTCTTCTGCCTGGCTCGGTTGCCTCGGAGCCCTCGGGCCCTCCGGCGATCAGGGTAGGGTGTTGACCTTCCTAGTCGCTGGGGCTTTCTTGGTTCCAGCGACCTGCTTAGGTGTTTCCCTCACATGGTTGCGGCGAGGGGCCTCACCATGCCCTCATCTCCTGGTTTTTTCTCTAGCTTTCCAGGTTCCTGGGGCTTTTCAGCCGTGCAGGGTCTGTTGGCTTGTCGGGCGCTGGCTGGTGCCGCTGGGTCTTGCGGGCGGCGCCGCAGGGTCTCGCGGCGCCGCCGGTGGTGCTGTTGGCAGGAGCGCGCCGTCTGCTGGTGTGCTGTCAAGGCTGGCTGCCGCCATGGCATCGCTCAGGCGCTGGGCTGGGCGCTTATGGGCCACAGGCTCTTCGGGCGCCATGCGCCCTCGGTGCCGTCTTCAGCCCGCTTTTGCCGCTCTCGCGCCTGGCAGCCCTTGGGACTCTCCTTGTTTTTCTGCTATTTCTTCCTTCTCCTAATTTTCACTCCTTTCCTGTCCAAACAGTCCTTTCTGGACCATCAGGAGATGATGTTGAGCCTGACCCAGACCTTGGTTGGGTGATGAAGTGGAGGAAACAGGATCTTTCTTTGCTACAGAGCCTGTGGTCGAGGACCTGTCCTTTAAGTCTCTGTTGAAGAACCTGGGATCCACTCTTTCTCTCCAGACTACAGACATCGATCCTGGGAAGATATTAAGACTCCAGTATCTTCATGCTTCGGAGATCCCTACGGATTTGACTCCTCTGATCCAGCCTTCCTTCGAGACGCTGTCTCAAATGGTATGGAATAATCCTGCTCTTATTCCCTCAGTGGCTAAATCCATTGATAAGAAGTATTCAGCTCCCAAGGATCGTCCCATTTTGGCATCCCAAGCCTTTCGGATCCTATTGTAGTCCTGGCAGAGAATGACAAGGTCGTTCTTCCTCAAACTACTACAGCTCTACCTATTAACAAAGAGTCTCGAAGATTGATACATTAGGTAAGAGAGTCTTTGCTGCTCCACTCTAAGTATCGCTGTGACAGTTATCAAGGCTATTTTCTCAGTATGAGTATATCCTGTGGCACTCTATGAAAAGAATGGTTGAAGCTCTTCCAGATTCGGATTCCAAGTCAGAGCTTCTTCTGACCGTTATTAGAGGTATTGAGTCCAATAACCAACAGGTCAAAGCCGCCATGGACGCTTTCGGACTGCTTCTCGCCTCAGCAGCCGCTGATTTGTACTCGCGCCATTCCTGGCCGTGCATTTCTGGCTTCACGAATGATGCTCAGCAGCAGGTGATGGCGCTGCCTTGATGGCTCCTTCTTTTGGCCTCAGGTGGAGCAAGCCTTAGAGGCCACTCAGAAGACTAGATCGGCCATTAAGTTGGCCAGACCTCCGCCTGCCCCCTCTCGGGGGCATGTGAACAGACGTCAGTTTCATAGTCGTCAGTCCTTTCGAGGCAGAGGCAGGGGAAGCTTCCATAAAAGCCAACCTGCCCAACCTCAAAAGAAGATGCAGCAGAAAGCGCAGGGCCTAAAGCTCCCAGCGCTACCTTATGAGTCGTTGGCCCAAGTTCCATCCACTCTGCCCGAGGTGGAACTTTCTCCTCCGGTGGGAGGTCGCTCTGTACTTCTACAACCAGTGGAAGTCCATAACTTCGGACAATGGGTCTCTTCGGATAATTCGAGGTTATTCTCTCAATTTCTTGGAAACCCCCAATTGTCCTCCCATACGACAACCCAGGTTGTCGGCCTCTCAGTCAGACCTCCTCACCGGAGATCCAGGGCCTTCTGAACAACAGGGCATAGAACTGGTGCCCCCATCTCATGAAACACAGGGCTCTACTCCCATTACTTTCTGGTTCCAAAGAAATCTGGGGGGATGCGCCCCATTCTAGACCTCAGAAAGTTAAACAAATTCCTCCCCAGGGAGAAATTCAAGATGATTTCCCTAGGTACCCTGTTACCCTTGCTGCATCAGCACGACTGGCTGGCCTCTCTGGATATGCAGGATGCTTACCAGCATATCCCCGTCCACCCGACCCACCGCAAGTTCCTCAGGTTTGTAGCTTTGGGTCAGCATTATCAGTTCAGAGTCCTGCCCTTTGGGCTATCCTCGGCGCCTCGAGTTTTTACAAAGTGTTGTGCAGTTCTCGGCGCATCTCAGGAAAGTCGGACCTCGAGTGTTTCCCTACCTGGACGATTGGCTTCTAGCAAGCCCTTCCGTCTAAGGGACTTTGGAAGCCGTGCAAACGACTTCGCTCTTCTCACGTCCATGGAGTTCTGCTAAATTTGAAAAATCTCAACTGCAACCTCCCAGAGGCTCCTTTTCATAGGGACGCTTCTAGACACCTCTTCAGCGAAGGCTTTCCTTCCAGCGGACAGAAGACTCGACATCCTTCGAATGGCCCGTTACATCAGGGAGAACCAATCGGTTACAGCTCTCTCGATGCAACGCATGTTGGGTCTCATGGCGTCCTCGGTCTTCACTGTCCCTCTGGCCCGACTGCACATGAGAACCACCCTATGGATGCTCTCCACTCAGTGGTCCCGACCTCTCACCCCCAGTCTTATCCCATCAAGGTGCGGAGCCCCTTGAAGGTCTCTCACCTGGTGGTCTCAAGAGAGAATCTCCTGGAAGGATTCCCTTGCTCCCCGATCATCAGATCTCCATCACCACAGACGCATCGCTAATGGGATGGGGAGCTCACTGTCTCTCCCTCCACACTCAAGGTGTATGGACTCAGTTCGAAACTCATCTCCACATAAATGTCCTGGAGATGAGAGCGGTCCTCTATGCAATCCGAGCTCTGAAGGATGTCCTTTGTCACAAGAACATTCTCCTTCAAACGGACAACAAAGCAGTGATGTATTACATCAACAAGCAAGCTGCTCATTCTTATCCCTTTGCAGGGAAGCAATGAGGGGTGGGAGTGGTGCTTGGAGCACAAGTCTCTGATTCAAGCGGTTTATCTGCCGGTATACAAAGCGACCTAGCAGATCACCTCAGCAGAATGGAGGCAGATCCTCACGAGTGGTCTCTCGATCCAGCCGTAGCTCGTCCCTGTTCAAAGAGTGGGGGACTCCAGACCTGGACCTTTTTGCATCCCCACTCAACGCAAAACTGCCTCTCTTCTGCTCCAGAAATCCAGGGCCTGGCATTTTCTGTCAGGATGCTTCAGGCTGCGGTGGACAAAACGCTTTCTTTACGCCTTTCACCGCTTCCTCTAATCCAGAGTACTCCTCAAGTTCGAGTCTCAGGGGACCAAGATGATTCTCATTGCTCCTTCCTGGCCTCGCAACTATGGTTCCTCTACTCAACAGTATGTTGGCAGCCTCTCCGAGACCACTTCCTTTGCAAATCAGTCTTTTGACTCAGGGTTCGTTGGTCCATCCCAACCTGAAATCACTTCACCTTCATGCTTGGCTCCTGAAGAGATAGAATTGAATCGGTTCAACGTCTCGTAGAGTCTCAGACATCCTTCTGGCTGCTCGGAAGCCAGCCACCAAAACGACGCTCCAAATGGAAACGTTTTTCTCTGGTGCAAATCCTCTTGGAATCCCTTTTCCTGTCCTCCTGGCAAGGTTCTGGAGTATCTTTTGGACCTGTCAAACTTAGGTCTTCAGTACTCCACAGTTAAAGTTCACCTTAGTGCCATCTCAGCGTTCCATGAGCGGTTTCTTCCTTAACTCTGGCTCAGTTACCTATGGTGAAGAGATTTCTTAAGGGATTCTCCATACCAGACCCCTGTTAAGCGTCCAGTTGCAGCCTGGGACATTAACCTGGTGCTGGACATGCTCACTCGGAAGCCTTTGAACCCTTAGCTACCTGTGAGCTAAAATTTCTTACCTGGAAGACTGCCTTCCTGGTGGCCATTACCTCAGCCCGCAGGGTCTCTGAGATACATGCCCTGGTTACGGACCCTCCGTATACTGTATTCCATAAAGACAAGGTAGTTCTCCGTACTCATCCTAAATTTCTTCCAAGGTTGTGTCAGAATTCCATCTAAACCAACCTCTGGTACTTCCCGCTTTCTTCGCCAATTTCCAAAATGAAGGGGAACGAGCTCTTCATTCCTTGGATGTTAAGAGAGCCTTGCGGTTCTATTTAGATAGAACCAAGGATGTTCGCAAGACTCAACAACTGTTCGTTTCTTTCAGCGACACCTGGCTGGGTCAACCTGTCGCTATTAGATGCATCTCTTCATGGTTAGTGGCATGCCTTCGTCATTGCTATTCCATGGCTCAAGTTAAATTAGAAGGTAGAGTGTACGCTCACTCTACTAGGGAGGTCAGCGGCATCCCTAGCGGAAGTCGCAATGTTCCAATTGCAGATATACACGCGCCACCTGGAGCTCAGTGCATACCGCTTAAGCACTATACTGGATGTTCATGCTAGGCGACATTCCGCATTCGGCAGAACTATCCTTAATGGGCTTCTATCTTAGACGCGTGAGCTCTGGCTCTCCTGCCGCCCTTTTAGGGGATTATCAGCTTGGTACTCTCCCACTAGTGTGAATGAGTGGTGGAGACTTATGTCCAGGAAGATAGGAAAATTACGTACCTACCGTAATTCTTGATCTTCTTGGACGAGTCTCCACCACTCATTCACACGCCCACCCTCCATCCCCCGAGCTCACCGCTGTATTGGTCTTCACTCCCTCAAATCTTTAGGCCGTGAGGACTTCTTTACTGACCCTTCTTACACGGGTCATACGGACTATCTTATGTCCGTTTTTTTTAATGTTGGGTTTACTCTTTCGTTAGTTGCGCTGCACCTCCTTGGTAAAAAAGGTACTGAGGCGGTTGGAGGGTCGTCGCCGAGATGGTCATTACCGCTCCGAACTCTTTCATGGCGCCGTCTCAGCGCCGACCCCAGCAAAAGTTTGCTCCCGATGGGTCTTAGTGCCTCCGGCGCTAATCCCACTAGTGTGAGTGAGTGGTGGAGACTCGTCCAAGAAGATCAAGAATTACGGTAGGTACGTAATTTTCCTATCTTCACCATTCATCACAACCCCACCCACCATCCCCCTTGGGCCTCAGTCTCTGGGCCCCCCTCCCTCTATGGCTCCCCCCTCCTCTTTGGAGCGGGGTAAAATAGGGACACACAGGGGGGTATTCTCCTTCAAAGGGTTCAGCTCGAGTGCACCCTCTCTACTACATGTCTCACCCCGTGGGGTGGGAGTTGGTAGTTGCCCTTCCTGTTCTCCTTCTGGTTTCCATCCAACTGTTTTAAAAAAAAAAAAAAAAAAGAAAATCCTTTTTCACCAAACATCTTTCCTGAGAGGTATTAAATCCCTGTACCCTGTCCTTCTTCCAGAATAGCGACTCTGCTTCTGGGGTATTTGCCAGTTATTCTGTGCCTTGAATTCTGGCAGACAGCTTTGCTACTCCTTGCAGTTCCTATACAATCTGGTGACGGACAAGGGTCTCGGTTACCTTGTTACCTCTCACTCTCTCCTAAATTTTCTCCCCTCCCTACCCTCCCTTCTTCCGCTTCCACAGATTGGGGCCCCTACCCAATCCCCTTAGTCTCATCTCTTCTTTGCTGTCCTCTCAGTCGTTATTTCTCCTTTTAGTTCAGTTTTTCCTTTCCTTTTTCTGTCCCTTGTACTCTCTTGTCCCACCCTCTATCCCTTCCTCTTACCTCTCCGCGACTCAGAACTGGTAGGCAGGCGGAGGTCGACAGCCTAACGGCCAGCCCTCAGGCGCCACGCAGTACATCGGCCTCGAGGCGGCGCCGATCAGGCCGGGCTCACTTTGCCTTTTAAAAAAAAAGCTCCCGCGGGGTCCTGATCTCCGGCCAGTACCCATATGTGATGAATGGTGAAGATACACAGAAAGATCAGAATTGCGGTAGGTACGTAATTTTCATTTTTTGCTTTTGGGTGACCACTGGATGTGGCATTTCCCATACCCCCCCTCCACGGTTATGCATCTTCTTTGGCCATTGTATCAGCTCGGTCATTCTTCTTATGATAAGGCTCTGCCGTGGAGTGGGCCTTTACTTTGTGGATATACAGCTTGAAGATGACTTTTTCTGCCAGGATTTTAATGTACCAGAACAAGTCTCGGTGCTTGACTGGGGTACCCTTCCAAAGAACCACACTCATGGGTCTTCCAGAGGGGCAAACATTCTGTCAGAGAGTGGGACACCCATGCAGAGTCAGAGAGAAGGATAGTATCCCCCTCTTGTTCTTCATATATCAGTTCCATTGCACATGCACTGGCTGCCAATTCTGCATATTGCAAGGATTTGACAGTACACTGCCTAGATATCGCCACTATCTCCCCCTCTACCACAGGTAGAGGGATGACTGTTCCAAATCCTGCTACCTGGCATCCCTCATGGTAAGATGAGGAACCATCCGTGAAAATATGGCATGCCTGGGGTCCCCAAGACAACGTCTGTGGCGGGCAAAAATGAACTGGGTTCTGGTAGGGAAAGGGGCTCAAGTCCATTGTAAAGAAGGCCATGGGCCAGAATGGACGGGGTTTTAGTGGGGTAGGCAGTGATGTCTTGATCCTGCAGAAGAAGTGACCAGTGTGTGAGTCTGGCATTGGAAACATTTCCATCTATGACTCTGTCTGACAACAGAAAATTAGGGGTGTGATTGGTGTGCAACACTATTGGACTGAGTCCAGTAATGTACGTAAAGTGCCTCATAGCCCAAGCAGTAGCCAACAGGGTTCTTTCACACAGGGAGTATTTTTGTTCCACTGGTGAAAACAGATGTGGGATGCATAGGCAATAGGTCTAAGGAATCCGTGCACCTTCTGTGCCAAAACAGCAGACATGGTAGTATCAGAGGTTGCAGTTTCTAACTGGAATGGCAAATCTGGATTTGGATCAACCAGAGCAGAGGCTGAAGCCAAGGTATATTTTAAAGTGGTAACTGCCATGGTGTGTTCTGGTCCCTACCCCGTTTTTCACCATTTCATATAATGGTGAAGTTTTGGGGGCAAAATCGGGGATAAAGTCCATCAAATAGTTTACCATGCCTAGGAAGCGTCTAAGGATAGTCACTGGTAGGCAGTGCCAAGTCCTGAATACCTTGCACCTTGTCAAGGGTGAGGCTCCTCGCTTATGCAGTAACTTGCAGTCCCAAAAAGGATACTTCAGACTGGCAGATTTGAAATTTTGCAGGGTTTCATTTCAAACCTGCATGCAGCAGGAGCTCAAGGAGCTATGCAAAACTGGAAGTGCTACCCTTGTTCTACTGTTGCCAAGAAAGGTCATCCACGTATTGGAGGAGACATTCGGGTGTAGAGAAGCCCTGAAGGGCATCCCTCATGTGGATGTGGAAAAGGGAGGGGCTGTTATGGAAACCCTGAAAAAGGTATGTCCATGTGAAATGACGTCCTTCAAAGGTGAAGGCAAACTTGTATTGGCTCTCAAGGGTCAATGGCAATGACTAGAAGCCATTGGAAATGTCCAAAGCACTGAAGCACTTGTTTTCAGGCTTTAGGAGCTTCAGCACATCTGAGGCCGAGGCCACGGTTGGTGCACAAGTTGTAGTCACCTGATTGTTTTCTGTAATCAATTGTGAGTCTCCAGGAATTGTTTGGGTATCTCATGGGCCATATTGGAGAAGTGACAATGGATACACAGTGTCTGATGACATTCTGTTTGAGGAGCGATTCAGTAGTGGCCCTCAGGGATGGAATGGCCTCTGCTAGGAAGGGGTTCCCCACCAATGACCCATATGAGGGTGTCCATCCTTCCACAGTCATGCGTGTGTTTGGCAAAAGTGTCCCAGTATTGCTCCAAAATAGGCTTCAGCCTATCAAAAGGGTGATGATGCGCAAACATGGTGATGACATCATATTCCACATCATTCTCCTATACAGCTGCTACTATATAGGGATCAGGAATAAGCAGCATTCTTCTGATGCCTGGCACCTGGAGGAGTAGTCCGTTGACTAAATCCACCATGCACCCATAATGGGAAAGGAAATCTGTTCCCAAAATGCTTTGATGATGGGGAAGTTCCATGAGATCAAAGCAGTGTTTGGCCTCTAGGGTACCTACAACAATTGGTATTGGGATGGACCGCTAGGTTTTCACTATGGTCCCCTCAAAGGTCTGGGATGATGTGGCCTGACCAGTAGACCATCAAGAGTCTTTGGAGTCGTTCTTATGTAGAACTGAAATGACTGCTGCTGTGTCAAGAAGGATTTGGAGCTGGTGGCCCCCCAACCAGCGTTTCTACACACGGGTGCCCTGAGTCCTCCATTACCAGTGATGTAAGGATGTGTACTAGGGCCTGGCACCATCAGGATGGATCATCCTGATCTGGACAGATGTCAAAAGGGGTGGAATCCATTTTGTGGAGCTGCTTTCTTGCCTCTGCATACAGGGATTCTGGCTGCCAGCCCTCCCCAGTCATGGAGTTGTCACCAGGGATGGCTGCCACCACCCAGATTGATTCCGCTTTGGACTTGTATGCCCGGAGCTGTTCCACCTTCCTCAGCAAGTCCCAATATGAAGGTCCTTGGCACTGTCCTTGCCCCTTGTTCCCCTTTGTATCCTGCTGATACTTTTGTCGATTATTCTTGTTATATGAGGGCTTGTTCTGCTGAGGGTCCTTTAACTTACTTCTACCTCATATTGAGTGGATATCTCTGTGCCTTTCTGCAAGCAGCAACTTTGGCTTTGAATCCAAGCCAAGGTCATTGGCATGGACCTGGTAAATATGTTCCACCCTCTCCAGTATTTGTTCCAGTTTGTCTCACTTAGGGAACACTGAAGCATCCATTCTCTCCCGAGTTACTGGGAGGAGGTTGTGTAGGAACAGACACCTATACTCGATAGAGTTTCGGTCTGATTCCTCCCCTGTAAGTGCCTTGCCTGTGCTGTAAGCAAACCACAGCTGGCTCTCATACTGGGGAGGTGTCTGCTTGTTATGCTGTTTAACCTGTGTAGCCAGCATTACACTGACAGAGTTTGGATCATGGGCCGGCGGTAGTTGGGTGGCGACTGCATCGAAAGAGGCACTAGTACCTCTTCAGACCTCCTCCTGTAGCTTTGCCCACAGTGTGGGCTCCACTGTTTGTTTGAGAACTTGGACCTGATACTCCAGTGACAAGCTAAGCATTTGGCAGTGCTGCTGCACCTTCTCCAGGTGGCAACTCAAATTATCTCTCAAGAGACATCCACCCAATTTTGTCTGTTATGTTTTGAACAGCTTGTGCAGATTGGAGAGCACTGTGGCTCGAGGGGATTCAGGACTCTGGGGTTAATATTTCTGGCGACTGCCTCTGCTGTGGCTGTAACCATGCCTGAATGAGTGACTGTGTTTCCACCTCCTTTTCAGAGCTTCTGTCACAGTCTTCTGCAAGCTTCTTGCCTGCTTTTCTGACAATTCACTCTCAGCTGTAACCTTTGAAATCAGATCCTGTATCTCACTTTTATCCTCCTTGGTCAGAACAGCTACTGGTGGGCAGCGCTTATCCCTCCAGCCCCAGGAACAATGGCATCATCGTCATGACCTCATCAGAGGATGACAACATGGGGCGGTGCAAGGCATCACTTTCACATAACTCTTCAAGATCATTAGCTGCTGATGTAGCTTTGCAACCTGATGCCTATACTAAGTATGATTCCCACCACCATGAAACATTTAAGCAATAGGCATGACAGGGTGTGGGTTATTGGGGGAATTACCCACGCCTTGTGTGGTGTGCGACGAGGTGCAGCTGAGTGACTTAACTACACAAGTGGGTAAATCCACCTATAACCCATGCCCTGGAGTACCTTATTGCGATTATACAATGGACCAATGTGTAAAATACATTTAAAATGTGTTTAAGTATGTTTTTTATAAGTGCCATTTCTTAGCTCTGGGTTATTGCAGGATATACCATGGTCATGTGATGTGTTTTGACCAATGAGGTTACAGGATTTTCGTACCCCATTGTATAATCCCTTACTGACATTATCCTGCAACATTCTATACAGGGCGCTCTCTTTGAGGTTCTGTTCCGCTTTCTTCCCAAGTCTTTCTGGCATCTTTCATACTCCATTTCCAACTCTGTTCAATCACTTTTCAATGACTCATTCATGGTCATAAGCACACCATTCATCTGCACTTTATCCTGCTACAACTTTACACATTCCTTCCGAAACTACTAATTTTCTTCTGATTCCCCTGTTTAACCACCTGACTCTCTTCCTTAACACACAAACCTCTCTGTTCAGAGCCTCAACTCTGGGTTCTAAAGTCTGACACAAAGCAAGCAAAGCAGCAACCATTACACCATTTTGATTATGTTTTTTGCTTTTGGACTTAACTTCAGTATATACAGTAGCTTCTCTGCATACTGGGTTGGGTCCATCTCAAGTTTTGCCTCAGAGGCGTAATCTTTCCAACCTCCATGGGAGGTAAGAAAATGTAGGACGTCCACATTGAGCGCAGAATTATTGGCCATTATTTTGGGGTCTTTCCCTTTAACTGCTCTGACTGAAGATCCGAGGAGTATTGACCCGCTTGATCCCAAAAGTCAAGACAGCTGTGTGTGCACTGTCAGTGGAGGTCCCTCATAACATTCTCATGCCGCAGAGAGGGGCATTAGGCTTTAAACACGCTTCGTTATCCCACCCTATTCCTGATGAATTTTGGTATTGGTTCTGTCCAACGGGTGCTGCTGCGGTCACCACTTGTTGCAGCAGAATTCTGGACCTGATGGAGGAACACAACACAGAGGCAGAGATACGCAGGAGAAAAGTTTGTTACCGAACACACAGAAAACAGCATATACCTGTGGGACCCAGGAAGAGGACCCCAGACATCTAGATGTCACGCCATTCTGACTTGGCAAAATGATATTTTGCATACATTCTTATACTTAAAGATAAGAAAAGTATGTTACTAAGTAACGGTATTCCAAATAAGGCAAAATCACATATAACATGAACCTCATTGCCAGAAGGTCAGCACAGTGACCAGTTAGCTTGTCTGTCTCTTTCTGCATGTACTCTCTAAGAGTCAAACTAACTAAGACTAATTTGGAGAACAATACAACATGCTTAGTATTGCAGAATAATAGTAGCTGCATAGCAAAGAAAGGAGCTATAAACTGTGCCTAAAGGATTACATAACGAAATACATAAGTAATGTTAATACTGTTAGTCAGCCAGGAGGTTACCAGCACATAGCCCTGTCTCAATCTATATGCACACATTTTATTAGTATAACATTAGTGTCACACTGTATTTTATCCCACTAAATACATGTAGAAATAAATCATGATAAATCACACACAAGTGTGTCTGTACCATATGTTACACTGAGTGTGAGGTTGTGGGCGGTGGTCCAGGTCTACACGCCCTAGAAAGTGGAATACGAGAAAGCCGTTGGCTTTTGGACCAGATACGGACGGCCTTAACAACTTCAGCATTCTCTGCCATGTGGCCATACCATCGTTCCCTGCGCACTGGTCAGCCAAGATCGGAGGGACTCCTCCTGATTGTGGATCATACAGATTGTGGACTTTGCAAGGGAGTATTCATTTGCAAGCTTGACAATACCCTCCCCAGCTCTCAGCCGATCCAGGACTGTGATTTTGATGCTGACATTGACTGCCTTTCATTTTTGGGCTCAGACATGTTGCCTTGCATTTCAGGTTGCTGCTCTTGGTTTGCTTAGGGGTTTGAGACTGTTTTTAATCACAAGTGCTAACAAACACTAATAACTTAGGCCAGGTGAAAGCACTTGCTAATGGGGTCCAACGTGATGATTCGTTGTAACCGGGATCGTTACAATGAGATTCGTTACAACAAGGGAGGACTGTAGTAGGTCCTTTAGGCTATAAATGAGCCTACACTGTATATATTAAAAAACGGCACTTTGGGCATTCAGTTTGCGATTAGCTTTGTTAAATAACAATGAAAGATTTCTGTCCAAAGGACATATAATACCTGGCAAAACACCCTAAGAATAAAAACCTTTTCTAAACAGTTATACACTAAAGGCTGTAGCATCACAAAACTGCATGGGTAGAGTCTCCATTTTCAGAATCGCTTAATTACCAGCCTTTATTTATTATTCTTCTTCAGATGTTTCTTGAGTTTTCAGGTTATTGTTACAGACAGAAAGTCAGAGCGATTACAGACAGTAGTGTAGCCAGCCATGATGGTAGTCAGTAAAGTGCTAAGAATTATAATAAAAGTCTTTCTTTTACAGAGTAGCTTCAGAGTTCAGTAACTTTTGTTTCTTCCATCCATTGATAAGCTGCTGATAGCCCATGTATCTCTGTGGGAATAGAAAGGTCAGGACAAGCAGAAAAAGAATAATCTGAGTCATCAGTACAATCTAAGTGGATTAAGGGGTAATATGATGGTGGGGATAACCAAGGAGGAGAGGTCTGCTAGGCCTCTGACCCCTGGACAAAGGAGGCATCATGATCCATGAAATACAATACCCATTGTTGTTACCTAGTCCTGAACTGCAGCAGACGACCTGCAAAGTGGAAAACAAATGCCCATAGTGTAAATGGAGCTTTGAGAGGTATCCCACTGTGACAAGCTTTTTTTTGGGGTTCTGGAAAGCCAAAGGTACCTGGTTGCTTTTTTTAGCTGCTAGGATATAAGTGAAGAGCAGATTACGGGGAGAGATTAAGCATCCTCTGCCAAAAATCAGATAATTACCAACTGTGGGGTGAAGAGGGGCATGGTGCTATACATTTCCAAGGATGCCCCCTCCAGAGCCTCTCAGAAGGGCCAGAGAATGACACAGGACCAAATATGCATAATTACCAACATTGAGGCCCAAATGCCGCATTGTATTTCTTGTCTGAATAACCTTCATCATCCTCCCTGTGTCTTCTGAAAGCCAGTTGTCTGCCTGCCCTTTTCCAGGCATCAAGAAGGGTCTGTAAAAATATACATTTTATCATCCATTACAATCCAGAGCCTGGCAGGGAAGATGATCGATTGGGCAGCCCATTTTGTTTTTCATGGTATGCCTGACCCCTTCATATTTTTTTCCACTGCCTTTTGTCCTACCTTATGTCTAGAAGAAAAAGTATTTGCTTATCATCTAGTAGTATGGGATCTTCTTGCCTTGCTAACTGTACAATATGGTTTCAAACAACATGAAGTCTTGCTATATTCTGACATATTCAGTGAGTCCCAACCTTCAAAGTGCCCGAGATGAAAGAGTTAACTTTCCATGCCAGGCATGGAACGCTGAGCTCGAGCTCGTTGAGACTCTGTCTGTTGTTCTTCAAACTCAAACCGTCAGATTCTTTACTCCGCCTCACTGAACAGTCGCTCCGGAGATTTCTCCTTCTGCTCGGTTCATTTTGTCGGTTAAAGTACAGTTTTCTCGGTTTTCGGCCGAATTTAAACCGCAACCTGTCGGTTCAGTCTCTGTCTGTGGTATTTGTGAGTACTAGATAGGTTTTACATTATTTCTATTCTGTGTGGAACTTGTAAACGGTTTATCGGTTCGGTTTGAACCGATCAAGTTGTTTAAAAAATCTTAATTTGTGATTTAGAGTGTGGTTACCGGTTCTTATCAGTTCTAAAAAAACGGATTTTATTACGTTTTTTTCCACTACCCGTGACACGGTTGGGAACCAATAAGAGGGTCTTGCCTGGCGGATTGCCATAAAAGGGTAAGTTTGATTAGGACTGGCACTATGTCTGAGAAACCCAAAAGAAAAACCGGACCCACTGGGTTTTAACACTGCAGTGTGTGTGGGGAAGTCTTTGCCAAGACTGACCCCCACACCACCTGTGTTTATTGTCTGGGGTATGACAACCTCAATGCAGACTGCCAGATTTGCAAAAATTTCCCTGCAGCTACCCTAGAAAAGAGAGCTGGTAGGCTCAGGGAAAGGGAGGCCAAAAAGTCCGCTGAACCGGATGGCCAGCCCAGTTCGGTTCAAACCGAACCAGAAGGAGTGCCCTCTGACCAGGGCGAGACTTCTTCGGGCAAAAGGAGAGCCGATTCTGAGGAGTCGGTTCCGGCTAAAAAAACTAGAAAAGAAAAATTAGCTGGTGTGGAGCCAAAACTTTCCTCTCCAACCGCTGAAGAGAGCAAAAGCGATCAAAATTGTTCAGTCGCTTTTCCCGTTCCCGACCGAACCGGCACCATCAGGCAGGCGCTGGTCGGCCGGTTCCACCGGTTCAAGATTATGAGTTAGAGGAGTTTTATGAACCGGAGGAGGAGGAGGAAGAGGAGTATGAGGAAAGTGAATGTGGATTTGAAAGTCTGGATGTGCCCATTGACCCGGACATCTCCCAGACAGACCTTCAGGGTGTCTCCTCCTCAGGCTTTCTGAGTCCCCTCCATTTCGTGGTTCTATAAAAAGTGGCTGAACCTCCAGCTTCCTATGGAGGAAGCTGTGGATGACCAGGAGGAGCCTGACTATGTAGAAATGATGGATATCCCAGAGCTTAGGAGGCTGTCTATTCCCTTTCACAAATCTTTTGGGAAACAGACATTTAAAATTTTAAAGACTCCTAACACTATACCTCCAGTGGATAAAAGAATGGACAAGAGGTATACATTGTCAGGCTCAGACATGGAGTTCCTTACACAACAATGCAGCCATGTTGGGGTAGTGCAGGCTGCAGCCTGTGATAAGGCAAACATTCCCTTGGCTTCACACCCCCCGGACAAGGACTCCAGGAGGATTGATGCCATGGCAAAGAAACAGTACATGGCAGCATCCTTGGGACTCAGACAGGCCAATTATATGGTCTATACTGCTAGGTATCAAAAATCCAGATGGGACACTGTTATGGCCCTAGCAAAACAGGTCCCTGGCCAGCTTGCCAAGGAGCTGGAGCAGGTGGCTGCTGATGGTATTGAGGCATCCAAGGTGCAATTCCATGCTGCAGTAGACTCCAATGATGTGTCTTCTAGAGTCATGGCTACATCTGTGGCACTTCAAGAATGGCTTGGCTCAGATGTACTAGCCTGTCACAGGATACCCAGACTAAGGCCATGGATTTTCCTGTTGGGTAATTCTCTGTTTGGGGAGCAAACAGAGAATTACATGAAGAAAATGGATGAATATAGGACCACCTATAGGAGTGCACAGGCCAAGGAAAGGCAGGCCACTCCTCAAAGGCAGCTTCCCAGGGGCAGGCCTTTTCATAGGCCTTTTTACCAAGCCCAGGCCTCCTCTTCTGCTTATGCCCAGAGGGGGTTCTTTAGAGGGAGAGGCAGACGGGGTACAAGCAGGCTTGCTTCCACCCCTCAGCCCAAAGCCCCTGCCAAACAGGCACCCTGATGGGGTTGCCAGGGCCGATTCTCAGCTACCTGTAGGGGGCAGGCTGGCTTACTTTGTCCAGGACTGGGAGTCTCTAACATCAGACAAATGGGTCCTGGAAGTAGTAAACCAGGGACTGGTTCTCAGCTTCAAAAAGTTTCCAAAGAAGAGAACCAGATCCTTTCCACCTGCAAATCCATCAGAAGCACTTGCCCCAGAGGCAGAGGTCTCTTCCCTCCTGGCTCTCAGAGCTGTGGAAAGGGTTCCACCCCTACACCAGGGCAAAGGGTTGTACTCCAGGTACTTCCTTACCCCAAAAAAGACAGGAGAATGGCAGCCCATCCTGGATCTCAGATACTTAAACAAGCACCTTTTAAAACCAAAATTCAAAATGGTGACTCTGGGAATTATTCTACCCTCTGTAAGGCCAGGGGACTGGCTAGCATCCCTGGACCTCAAGGATGCCTACTGTCATATTCTCATCAGAAGCTCCCATCGAAAGTACCTCAGGTTCGAGGTGCCCTCAGGCCATTACCAGTTCAGAGCAATGCCCTTTGGCCTCACCTCTGCTCCAAGGGTATTCACAAAATGCCTGGCAGTAGCAGTTGCTTCTCTAAGAAGGCAGAAAATTGCCATCTTCCCTTACCTGGATGACTGGCTCATAGTAGGCCAGTCCCCAGACCAAGTCAAGTTACACCTACAGATAACTCAGCAACTGCTCACCTCTTTAGGTTTCCTTCTGAATCTTTCAAAGTCAGTTCTAGAGCCTGTCCAGCTCCTCACCTTCATAGGTGCAGAGCTGGGCACAGAGAAAGCCAGAGCCTTCCTTCCCTTGGACAGGGCAAGGACCCTGGTCTCTCTGGCCTCCTCATTCACCCTGCAGGTGTCTCGACCAGCAAGGCATTTCTACAGCTCCTGGGGCACATGGCTGCTTCTACAGCAGTAGTGCAGGGAGCAAGATTCCAGATGAGGGGCATTCAGTTCCATTTGAGAGCCTTTTGGTCTCAAAGGAAGGACCCTCTGACCAAACTGATCCCAGTAACGCGAACCCTGATCCAGGCCCTATAGTGGTGGCAGGATCAGAGCAATCTGAGACAAGGGGTTCCTTTTGTCACTCAGTCTCACTCCTTAATCCTTACTACAGATGCATCCCTCTTGGGGTGGGGAGCTCACATTGGCGACCTCACCACCCAGGGGTTGTGGTCCCCTCAGGAATCTCTGCTCCACATCAATCTGTTGGAACTCACAGCAGTATTTCTAGTACTTAAAGCTTTTTCCAAATCTGTTCAGAACAAAGTTGTACAGGTCAGAACAGACAACACCACCACAATGTGGTACATCAACAGCAGGAGAAAATTGGTTCACGACCTTGTGCAATCAAGCAATGAAGTTGTGGTCTCTGGCTTACTCCCTGAACACCTCCTCACGGCAGTTCACCTCCCAGGCAAGGACAATGTCCTGGCAGATGCTCTCAGCAGGATTTCCCAGGGCCATCACGAATGGTCACTGGATCCCCTGGTCTTGGAGGTGATATTTTCCAGATGGGGCACCCCGCAGATAGATCTTTTTGCAGCCCCAGACAATCACCAACTTCCCTTTTTGCTGCAGGCCCCAGTGTTGGGCTCAGTCCTCTGGACGCCTTAGTTCTCAATTGGGAAGGGAAGTTTCTCTATGCTTTTCCCCCCTTCCCACTCCTGTTCAAGTGCTAGTCAAAATCAGATCTCAACCCTGCAAGACGATCCTGATTGCTCCAGACTGGGCCAGACAGCCCTGGTATCCACTCCTACTGTCCTTAGCAGTCCATCTTCCCCTGTATCTTCCCAGGAATTACAACCTGTTAACCTGTGCTCAGGGGAGGGTTTGGTACCCGAACCTCAAATCTCTCAATCTCAAGGCCTGGCTCTTGAAGAGTTAGAGTTTGCTGATTTACACCTCTCCCAAGGTGTAATGGATATCCTGAAGGCTTCTAGAAAACCTTCCACCAGCGCTATTTATAATTCCAAATGGAAAAGGTTTTCCATATGGTGCTCTGGAAAGCATATTTCCCCAGAATCTGCTGATTTGCCCACAGTCCTGGATTATATGGTCCACTTAAATACCTTGAGGCTGAGGCCAGCTACCCTGAAAGTGCATCTGGCAGCTGTGTCTGCTTTTATTTCAGCAGGTAAGCCCACTTCTCTTTCTGCTCACCCTGTATTCTCCAAGTTTTTCAAGGGATTGCTTCACACCAACCCTCCATTCAGGGACCCTGCCCCCACCTGGGGCCTTAATGTTTGCATTGCTCAGCTTATGCAACCCCCCTTTGAGCCTTTGTCTTCAGCAGAGCTTAAGTACTTGACTTGGAAACTGTATTTCTGGTAGCCATCACTTCTGCCAGACGCATAAGTGAATTACAAGCTTTGTCAGTGGTGCCTGATTTTATCTCCTTTCACAGAGATAAGGTAGTCCTCAGGACTAACAGGAAGTTCTTGCCTAAGGTGGTTTCAGATTTCCACCTTAATCAGTCTGTCTCTCTTCCAGTGTACTTCACTGACCATTCCTCCTCTGGCGAGAGGAGGCTGCACAGCTTAGAGGTGAAAAGAGCCCTTAGTTACTACATAAAGTGTACCAAGGGTCACAGGTTTGACTCCCACCAACTGTTCCTCACTTATGGTGAGGTTGGTAAAGGGAAACCTGCCACTAAAAGATCCATTGCCAGGTGGATTGTCTCTTGTATCCAATTTTGCTATGAAAAACTGGGTAAGGTTCCTCCCTCAGGCCTGAGGGCTCACTCTATCAGAGGTACAGCTGCTTCTCTGGCTGCTGCCAGGGACATCTCTATTCTAGAGATATGTCAAGCAGCTACCTGAAACAGTTCACACTTTTACAAGCATTACTCCTGGACATCCAGGCTAGGAGTGATGCTCGGTTTGGCACAGCTGTGCTTCAGAGCCTATTTCCTAAGTAGGTTCTGTCCCTCCTCCATGGAGGTACTGCTTTTGCTCAGAGCATAAGTCAGAATATAGCAAGACTTCATGTTGTTTGAAGAAAAAATTACTCACCTTAGTAATGTTGTTTCTTGTAATGGAGTCTTGCTATATTCTGACCTCCCCTGCCTGCCCCTCTCAGAACCTCTGTTTTGGGATCTGGGTGGGCAGTGCAGTGTTGGCACTTGGTAGGTGCCCACCTTGTTGTTTTTCACCCCTCCTTTCTTGGGGTGAGTTGGTGTTGAGTTTTTCATTTTTTGGGTCTCCTGACTTGAGTCTTTGTTTGGGGACCAAAAAATGTGTTCTTATGTTTAATAGCCAGTTGGCTAGTGTAGGTTTACAGCTTCCACACAGAACCTTAGTGAGTTTAGCTCATAAAGATCTGACGGTTTGAGTTTGAAGAACAGCAGACAGAGTCTCAACCGAGCTCGAGCTCAGCGTTCCATGCCTGGCATGGAAAGTTAACTCTTTCATCTCCGGGGCACTTCTAAGGTTGGGACTCACTGCATATGTCAGAATGTAGCAAGACTCCATTAGAAGAAACAACATTACTAAGGTGAGTAATTTTTTCTTCTGGTTCCAGTTCCATCAGTGAATATCATAATTGCACGTAGTGTGTTGTTCTCCAGCTGGCAACTTCTGGGGTGGCTGTAAGTCTTTTGAATAGCATGTGCAAAGCTTCCATATTTTTAATCAAAGTTTCTGTAAGCCACTCTGTCAGATAAATTCTCATGTGGTTCCCCTTAGCCACCTCTTGTATGCCTAATATCTGAACAGTAGCACCTCGTAACTGTTTTTCTAAACTTCCTAACCTGGATGTGTGATGCTGGGTTTCTCTGATGAGCATGGTGGAGGTGTGTGGTTGTATGTGGCCTCCTGAAGAAGTGGCAGTGTGCCACATAGGTTCTGGGGTATGAGGCATTCCGACTATTTGGGCAGAATAAACCAGTTAGTTTAATTATTTACATAATCTTTAGTGTTCGTTTTCTGAATGTGCTTCCTGTTTTTTCTCTTGTGCTAGTTTTCTCATTTGGGAGTAGCAACTATTGTATGTGGATGTTTATAGCATAGCTCCATTTGTTTTCCTGTATAGCTCCGATTCCGCCTGGTGCCGAGAACCCTGTGCGTCCACTTTGAAAACATCAACTAATGTTTTAACTGTTTTATGCACATAGTAAGAGTCCAATTTTGTTCCTTTTGATTATGGAGACTATTAACTGTTGTAACATGCTGCCCAGTGTCTGCAACGTCTCTCGGCGGGGCTGAGGCTTTTGCATCTACTCGCTTAGCTGCCACATGTTTTGAAGAGGGGAGCTGCAATGAACTGGCATCTTTCCCCTCAAACCGGCCACAACATTGTGCTGAGGTTTCCCATAGTACTCATGGGAGATTCGAGTGAACAAGGCAGTAGCTGTGGAAAATTGATGTTATTTCCAGAGTACACACTAAGTTGCTCTGCTTTAAAGTACTACAACTTTGTCGGGCTCCACAGTGCACCAGTTCATCAAACATGTTGGCCTATCCAGCACACAAATTTTAGTATTGTAAATCTTAGTCTGTGCTGAATATAGTTGAAGACTGCACATGGATGTGTGAAGTATTGTTGCAGTATGTAGATGATGCTGACAAACAATTTATAACATGTTTAAAAGGTGCTATAGAAACCTAAGTTCCTTTCCTTACTATAATTTGTTCCCCTACTATGTTCAGTAATACTACAATTTTTACATCAATCACTCAATAGAAACTTAGATATTGACAGCAGATAAGGACTGCTTGGCTCACCTAGTCTTCCCATTTTCCCTTTCTACTATAACACCGGAGACCCTACTTGATCTCCAGTTTTACCCCCACCCCTTCCCTACCTCTGAGGTTCCCTTATGCCTTTCCCATGCATTCTTGAAGCACGTTACCATTTTTGCCACCACCACCTCCGCTGGGAGGCTGTTCCAGGCACCCACCACTCTTTCTGTGAAGTACTTTTTCACATTACCCTGAGTCTCTCCCAGCTTCATAGCATGTCTCCTTGTTCTTGAGCATCTTTTTTCTGAAAATGCTTCCTCTTGAACTTTATTTGTACCCATGAGGTATTTGAATGTTTCTATCATATCCTCCTCTCACTCCTTTCATCCAGGGCATACATAGTGAGGTCCTTCAGTCTCTTCTCATAGGGCTTTTGATGCAGACACTGCACCATTTTGGTTGCCCTCCTATGGACCGCCTCTACCCTGTCTATGTCCTTCTGGAGATGTGGTCTCCAGAACTGGACAGAGTACTCTAGGTGAGGTCTCACCAGTGATCTATACAGTGACAACACCACCTCTCTATTTCTGTTGGTGATGCCCCTCCCTGTGCACCCTAGCATCCCACTAACTCTCCCCACTGTCTTGTCACACTATCTGGCCACCTTTAGGTCATCAGATGTGATTACTCCCAGGTCCCTTTCCTGTTTGGTGGTGGCTAATACTACCCCCCCATTTTGTTCACCCCTGGGTTTCTGTGCCACAAGTGCATGATTTTGCACTTCATATTGAAACCTAGCTGCCATACCCTTGACCACTCTAATTTTCCTAGATCACTATTTATTTTTTCCACCCTCATGGAGTGTCTACCCTGTTATAAATTTTAGTGTTATCTGCAAAGAGGCATACCTTCCTTCTAGCTCCTCTGCAATGTCACTAATAGCCATGAAAGAGGACTAGTCCCAGTACTGATCCCTGTGGCACCCCACTTGTCACCCTCCCTTCCTTGGAGTGAACTCCATTTATGACCACTCTCTGTCTCTCTTGTCCCCAACCAATTTGTCACCCAGTTCACCACCTTAGGACCCACACCTAGGCTTCCCAGCTTGTTTACTAGTCTTCTGTGTGGAACAGTATCGAAAGCCATACTGAAATCTAGGTAGGCCACATGCACCGCTCCACCCTGATCCAATTCCCTGGTCACCCAGTCAAAGAAGTCTATCCGATTTGTTTGACTTGATCTCCCAAAGTGAATTAAGCTGCCTCGGATCTGCTCCACCCTAATTCAATTCCTGGTCACCCAGTCAAAGAAATCTATCCGATTTGTTTGACTTGATCTCCCCCCAGTGAATCCATGATGTCTCAGATCCTAAAGGCCAATGGCTTCCAGATATTCCACAGTCCTCTTCTTCAGTAGTGATTCTGTTACTTTCCCCACCACCGAAGTCAGGCTGACTGGCCTGTAGTTGCTAGCCTCCTTTTTGCCTTCACTTTTGTGAAGTGGGACTACATCTACCCTCCTCCAGTCCTCCGGAACCACTCCCATCTCCTATGAGTTGTTGAACAGGGCTATCAGAGGTGCAGCCAGTACCTCCTTGAGCTCCCTCAATATCCTAGGATGCACCCCTTCTGGCCCCATTGCCTTGTCCACTTTCAGATTTGCGAGTTCCCTCAGAACTCTCTCCTCTGTAAATGGACTGGTGTCTACCTACGTTTCTTCGATGCTCCTGGCCCTTTTCTGTGGTCCCTGTCCTTCCCATTCCTCTGTGAACACTAAACAAAAGTACTTGTTCAAGTTGTCCACTTTTTCCCTGGTCCCCTTCCACATACTTCCTTCATTTCTAAGCCTTACTATCCCTCCCTGGTCTTTTCTTTTTCTTTCGCTGATATGCCTGGAAAATACCTTGTCCCCTTCTACACTGCCTGGGCTGTTTTCTCCGCCATCTGTACCTTTGTGCTCCTGATTGCTTTCCTGCCTCCTCTGTTTCTCTGATACACCTCTCTATCTTCTTCTCTGTTTCTTCTTATACCTCCTGAATGCTAACTTTTTTCCCCCTTACCTTCCGTTCCACCTCTTTTGAGAACCATAGTGGTCTCTTTTCCCTCCTGCCTTTGCTTACATGTCTGACACAGAGGTTTGTTGCCTTTTCTAGCCCTCCTTTTAGATTTGTTCACTGTTTTTCTACTGTCCCCCAAGTCCTCCTCCCCTGCCCTGATGCATTTCCCCATCTTTTTAAAATCGGCTGTCCTGAAGTCCAGGACCCTTGCTTTTGTGTGGTGCGATCCTGCTGCAGTACTTATATTGAACCACACTGTACAGTGATCTCTGGTCCCCAGGTGGTCAGCCACTGTGATGTCTGCAGCACTGTCCCCATTGGTGAGTACAAAGTCTGGGACTCCCCTCATGAGTAGGCTCTTTTACTAGTTGCCTGAGGAATGCCCTGTGCAGGAGTCCAGGATGTCCCTTTCCTAGCGGGCTGCAGCTGGGATGCTCCAGTCTGCATCCAGCAGATTGAAGTCCCCACCAGCAGCACCTCTCCTTTGTTTGCCATCTTTTGGATGGCTTCCACTAGAACGTTATCTAACTCTCCCCCCCCACATGTTGGAGGTCTGTAGATCATGCCAGTGCCAATAGCGGCTCCCTTCCCTGTTTCTAGGGTGACCCAAAGCACCTCCACCCCTTCCTGATTTCCCTGTATCTCAGCAGCCTTTATGCTGTCCCTCATATAAAGAGCCACTCCCCCTCCCCTTTCTTTCCCACCCTGTCCTTTCTGAACAGAGTGTAGCCTGGTATGTCTATGTCCCTGTCATGTTTCTCATTGCACCATGACTCGGTAATGGTGACAATGTCCAGGTCAGCCCCCACCATGATGGCCTCTAGGTCCGGGATTTTGTTTGCCATGAGCTTTGTTTGAAGTGCCTGGGTCTAGACCATGACTTCACAATTTGTAAGTCCTGTCTTATTTTTTTTGCCCTAAAACCTGAAAGAAAAGGGTAAAAAAGATTGAAGCAATTATGGCTTCTCTGTCTGCCTCCTTGTCACCAAAAATAATAAAAAAAAAAAAGGCTCCGAGGGAGCTCCTAATGATGATGGGTCCTACAAGATCTCACTAAGCTCAGGGTGGAAAAGACAGTGGGACCTGATGTTATACATCCCAGTGTACTAAAGGAGCTAAGAGCGGAACTAGCAGAGCCACTAGCAGAACTGTTTAGTGAGTCTCTGAGCACAGGAGAGGTCCCAGAAGACTGGAGAAGGGCTCCTGTGATCCCGCTCCACAAGAGTGGCATCAGGAAGGAGGCAGAAAACTACACACCAGTCAGTCTTGCCTCAATAGTGGGCAAGATTATGGAGGCACTCCTTAAGGAAAGGATAGTGCAACACCTGGAATCCATAGGAGCACAGGATCCAAGACAGCATGGGTTTACAACAGGAAGGTCCTGTCAAACTAATCTCATAGATTTCTTTGACTGGATAACCAGAGTGGTGGACCAAGTTGATGTTGCCTACCTTGACTTCAGCAAAGTTTTTGATACTGTTCCACATAGAAGATTGATTAATAAGCTGGGTAGGCTTGGGGTGGGTCAGAAGTTGGTCAACTGGGTGGCAAACTGGTTGGCGCAGACGAAAACAAGAGTGATGGTAAATGGTATACAGTCAGAAGAGATGCAGGTCACAAGTGGGATACTTCAGGATCAGTTCTGGGCCAGTCCTTCAATATCTTCATCAGTGACATTGCAGGTGGACTGAGGGTAAGGTTTGCCTGTTTGCAGAAGACACCAAGATCTGCAGCAGAGTAGATGATCCAGATGGGGGTGGGCAGAATGAGAAGAGATCTGGAAAAACTGTCAAAATGGTCTGAAGAGTAGCAACTGGGGTTTAATGCAAAGAAGTGCAAGATCATGCACATAGGGAAGAGAAACCCTGAAGCTACCTATAGGTTTGAAGGGGAGTTGCTGGCAATGTTGGTTCATCTGCTATCACCCCTTCTTTCTCCAATTGGGTGGTGTATAGCACTTCTTAATCTCTCCTCCCTTTCCTTGCCCTCTCCCTCTCCCCCACCCACTCTATGTACATGTTCCTATTTTACCGGGCAGCTGTAGCCCCTTGTATCGCTCCCGCATCATGTATAACGGCTATCACCTCTTCTTTTTTCTAGTGGGGTGTGTATTGCACTTCTTAATCACTCCCTCTTTCCCTGCCCGCCTATATACCGGTTTCTACTTACCACCAGAATCGACTATGACTCCGTTATCACTGCAACCCACCCTAGGTCACTTCCCACAAGGGAGCATCTAGCACTTATTATTCTCTTCCCTTTCCCTGTGCCTTCTCTCCCCTTACACTATCTCCCCCACTTGCATACCTGTTTCCTTTTGTATAATTGATTACTTATGACTACCAATGTACTATATGTTCTCTGGAACTCTAATTAAGACTTGATATCAATGTTAGTTATGTATCGATTGGTATACTAGATCTTACTTGAGAGGGCTCTTGCAGTAGATAATTACATATAGGACTGATGCCGACAGGTGGCAGGACCTCACGGAAAAATTTCTAGCTAGCAGTCCCTGGCGAGGACGCCCCCACGTCAGGTGACCAGCATCCAGGAGATGTCGGTATAAAGGCGGTCCCTGGCGCCCGCCTTCCAGTTCTTTCCTGCCCGTTAGCTGCGTGCAGTGCCACCATGAAAAGTTTGTGCTTCGTCAGCCCTATCTTCATGGTTTTTAAAATAATTGTTTTTCGACTGACGTCAGTACAATCGCGGTGTATGTCATCCCCTACACCTCCGAGCACAAGAATAAGTGTGATTCATGCAGCGCCCAACTACTGCACAAGGACGGCCACTCCCTGTGCCTGTTCTGCCTAGGTCCCGATCACCCGGTCGAGAAGTGCCAGCACTGCCTCAGTTTCAATGCGGCTACCCGGAAAAGGTGGCAGCAATCCCTGGAAGCCCATATTCTGAAGAAGAAAATGAGTTCTATGGAGAAGGAGCTCAAAAAACTGAGGCAGGCGTCCACTTCCCCCGAAGGCCATCGGAAGAAGAAGGAGAAGGAGAGGCACCGGGACAAGGGTTTCTCCACGCGTCTCCTTGGGAGTCGCTGGGATGCAGGTAACGTCTCCTCCGAGGACCCGCTCTCGGCAGCCGCCTCGGAGGGTTTCCGGCGTCGGCCCGCCCATCTGAGCTCGTGCTCGGGCCCTTGCAGGCGCCTCAGGCAGTTGAGGGCCTCCGCCCCTGGCTCGGCCGCATTCTTACCGTTGGCGACTCTGGTAGGCCGGGCGTCGGCTCCTCCAACGTCTGCCCGGAGAGGGCCGGTGGGCGTCCGACCCTTTGGGGCAGCGTCGGCCTCCACTCCACGGACCAGGCCGATCCCTCTACTCGACCTGCCTCCAGTGATGGCTCTCATAAGTCGGACACCGACTCCTCCGGCGCCCACCGGAGCTCGCCTTAAGCCACACGCCAGCTCGTCCGGCATCCGTTGGCGAAGGAACTGACGACGGACCCTCCCACATCCGTCGTACTCTGTTCCCCGCAGCCTTCACTGCCGTCTGAGGAACCAGAGTCTCCCCAACTCAACCCTGAGATTTTTCCCTCCATCCCGAGCGGCTGGGATCTTCCTCCTCACGTCAGTCCTTCCGCCACCTGGTGCACGGACCTGACACCGGCTCCCCGACGCCGGCTTCTCTGGCGTTGGTACCTCCGGCGTCGGCCTGACTACCGGCCTTACCGACTCGGGAGACATCCCGCTCCCGTCCGGGCCCTCCACTGTGGACCCGCCCCGTGAGGCCACTGGCCGGGCCGTCTGCTCCGCAGCCCCCCCCGGCTTCTGGGTACCCTCCGTCCTATCCGACGCCGGCGTACCCGGGACCGTAGTGTCCAGCGCCACAGTACCTGATGCTGCAGTACCCGACATCACAATACCCGATGCCAGGCTACCCGCAGCCGGGTTTTGGATACGCTCCATACAGTTACAACCCGTATCCTTATCCCTGCCTCCTCCTCCTCCACTGCCCTCGCGGCCGCCAGTGGACCTGCAGGAGACTCTGGCCTCCTGGTGGGCTGAGTCCAAGGCTCAGCTTACCAAAGAGGTCGAGAGCTGCCTTCCAGCGACGGTGCTGTCCCAGGTTCCCGTACGTCCAAGGCGGCACACTCCCTCACCACCTCCGGATTCCAGGGTTCTTCCGTCTGGATCCAGAGAAGGGCAGGACACGCTTCCCCAGGGACTTCCCAGGGGTCCGTTCCTCCCCCAGGTCGGGAAAGGGAGTCTTTTCCTCTTCATCCTCCTCTTCACCCTCTGACTCCTTGGATTCTTCCGACGGTTGCTCCGAGAGAGACGACGAGCCACGCCTCTGTCAAGCCCAGGACAGGACTCCTCCAAAGTCTCCTCGGAGGATCCTTCTTTACGGAGTTGCTGAGGAAAATCCAGGAGGTTCATCAGTGGCACTCCCTGGAACCAGATCCTCAGCGCCTGAAACTCACTGAACATCTGGATCTGCCCATGACAGCTCCTACCTTGGTGCCACCCTGATAGAGCCTCCACGCCCACCTCATTACCACAATATGGAAACAGCCGTCGGCTCTAGCCCACTTCCTAGGAAGTCGAACAGGCTATATCAGGCTCCAGAGGGTGTTGATTTTCTGATTCTCACCGCATCGACTCGGTCGTGATTAGCGCCGCTCACGGCCGGTCGGCAAACCCCAAACATCTTAGCTCGTCACCATCTGATAAGGAATCGCGCCTTCTGGATCAGTATGGGAGAAAGATTTATGCTTCCTCCACGCTGGGGATCAGGGCCCTGAACTATGTCGGCCATATGGGGGACTACCAGAAGGCCATTCTTACTCAGGTGGAAGCCAAACTGGACTCCTTGTCTGACTCCCAAGTCAAGCAGGAGTTGGCTGATCTTGTCCGCTCTGCTTGTTCGGCCAGTCACCACATGCTTCATGCAACATACGATTCAGTGGACACTGCTGGACGGAGCTCAGCTTTCGCTGTAGGCCTATGGCGTCATGCTTGGCTCCGTGTGTCAGGGTTGGTCCCGGAGGTGCAATCTGCTATCCAGGAAGCACCGTTCCGGGGGTCGGTGCTTTTTGGGGGTGATGTCAAGGACATCATCACCAATTTGCAAGAGAAGGGGACGGCACTGAAGTCAGTTGATTCCATGTACCGTCCCCATCAGCAGCAGCGCCGTCCCTTTCGCAGACGGAATCGGCCAAAGGCGAAACTACAGGGAAAGTGGGCCACATAACGCCGGCCCCACAGCTGCTAAGCCCCCGCCCCCAAAAAGCAGTGGTGCTTCAGCTGCACTGCCCCACACCACCTGACTCCTTCCTCTCCCACTGCCTACGGACTCCCGGAGGAACCGGTAGGAGGGTTTTCCTCCACCTTCCAGGTTGGGAGAGGATAACCACAGATTCTTGGGTGCTCCAGCTCATATCAGAGGGGCAGTCGATAGAGTTTCTTCAGAAACCACCCCGCCACCCCCCTCTGAAGTTGTCGTATTCACGGGAACATCATCTTTTGGTCCAGGAGGAAATTTCGGCTGTCCTACTGAAGCAAGCTATAGAGCCCGTTCCCCTTCTTCTGCGAGGGACAGATTACTATTCCCATTTCTTTCTGGTCCCAAAGAAGACTGGAGATCTCAGGCCAATTTTGGATCTCAGTTCCCTGAATCTTTTCGTAGAATACAAAGGTTCAGGATGCTCTCTGCAGAGCTTTTGCCTCCTCCGGCCGGGTCAATGGCTTTGTGCTCTGGATATGCAGGATGCTTATCTGCACATTCCCATTTGCCGTTCTCATCGCAAATACCTTCGTTGCATTCCAGGGGACCACTACCAGTTCAAAGGCGTTCCCGTTTGGTCTATCCTCGGCCCCAGTGTTTGCCAAATGCCTGGCAGTGGTGGCGGCCCACCCTGCGTACCAAGGAGTGCAGGTTTTCCCGTACCTGGACGATTGGCTCTGGCGGCCTCGTGCCCAGGGAGGAACTCCCGGTGCTGCCTCTCCCTTACCCAGCAGGTTTTTGCCTGGGTATTACCATCAGCCATTCCAAGTCTCATCTGGTCCCATCCTAGAGACTACAATTTATTGGGGTGATTCTTGATATGACCATGGGCAAGGTCTTCCTGCCTCCGGACAGGGCGTCCACCCTCCAGACCCAAATAAGTCTGCTGTCCGACCGCAGGACGGTCTCTGCGAGGTCAGTCCTTCACTTCTCGGGCTCATGGTGGCTGCTATCCCGACGGTTCGTCATGCTCGCCTCCACATGAGAATTTCTCAGTGGACTGTACGCTCTCAATGGGATCAGCTAGTGGACGATCTAGATCACCCAGTTATGGTCTCCTCGCTGATGCTTCATGACTTGCAATGGTGGATGGTTCGAGAGAATCTGTTTCGGGGAGTTCCTTTCTTTCGTCCTTCCCCCTCCCAGACTCTAACCACAGACGCCTCAGGCGAAGGTTGGGGAGGCCATCTGGGCCTTCATCGGACCCGGGGCTCCTGGTCCAAGCTAGAACAAGCTGTCCACACCAATGTGCTTGAGCTTCGGGCAGTGTTGTACGCTCTCCAAGCCCTTCACCAATACATCGCTTCCCGGCCACCTTGCCGTCCAGACAGACAACATGTGCGTGGTGTGGTACATCAACAAACAGGGAGGGGCTCGGTCCTACCCTCTTTGCAGAAAGGCAATGAGGGTTTGGGATTGGGCAACACAACATGACCCTCACCTCATGGCAATCCACGTTCCGGGAGTCGACAACACCATGGCAGACAAGCTAAGTCGCTCTTCTGCTCTGACTCACGAGTGGGAACTGGACCAAGGGGTCCTAGACAGTATCTTCCGGCTTTGGGGAACACCACAGGTCGACCTGTTCACATCCCCTCTAAATGCAAAACTTCTTGTCTTCTGCTTGCTCATTCCAGAGCGCGGTGCTTTTTGGAGTGACGCTCTGTCTCTAGACTGGAAGGACAGATACGTCTATGCCTTTCCCCCAATTCCACTTATCCCATGAGTCTTGCAGAAACTAGCTTCAGAAGGAGCACGAATGATTCTGATTGCTCTTTCTGGTCCAGGCAAGTTTGGTTCTCTCTTCTACAACAATACTCAGAGGATCCTCCTCTTCCTCTTCCTCTCTCTCTCTCTCTCTCTCTCTCGAGGTTTACTGACCCAGGATCAGAGGACCCTGGTCCATCCAGGCCTCAAATCCCTTCAACTGCTTGCATGGCTCCTGCAGACTTAGCCCAATCCCGTTTTGGAGTGTCTTCCAAAGTGGCGGAGATTTTGGTGGAGGCCAGAAAACCCTCCACCAGATCCACCTATGCCATGAAGTGGAAAAGATTCACTATCTGGGCTGCTTCCAAGAACATGGAACTCTTCTCCTGTTCAGCGGGCTTTGCTGGAGCATCTATATCATCTGTTTGACCTGAGTCTCAGTCATTCTTCTCTGAAGGTACACATGGCGGCCATCTCGGCCTATCATGTTCCCTTCACAGACAAAGTTTTCGCTCAATTGGAGGTCTCTAAGACCTTTCTCCAAGGGGTCCTCCACCTGAGGCCCCCCATCCGTACTCCTGCTCCCCCTTGGGACTTAAACTTTGTTCTCAAGAAACTTACTCTCCCTCCCTTCGAACCTGCAGCTTCTGCAGATTTGAAGTTTCTTTCGTGGAAGACTCTCTTCCTGGTGGCCATTACTTCAGCTCGGAGAATTTCCGAGCTCCAGGCCCTGATGTGCAAAATCCCATACTTGATTTTTCACAAGGAACGAGTTGCTCTTCACACGAATCCTAAGTTTCTCCCTAAAGTAGTAGCCGAGTCTACTCTGAATCAGTCCATAGAATTGTCTGCCTTTTTTACGCAGTACTCTAATCAAGGGGAGTATTTACTCCATACTATGGATGTCCACCGGATTCTGAGATACTACACCAACAGGACAAAGGATCTCAGAAAGACTGACCAATTGTTCATCTCTTTTGCTCATAAAAGGGAAGGCAATGCTGTTTCCAAGCAATGCCTGTCTATGGTTGGCTCATTGCATCACTTTCTGTTATGACAATATAACAAGACCCTACTGGTCAAGTAAGAGGCCACTCCACCAGAGCAGTAGCTGCCCCAGCGGCTTGTTTCAAAATGTGTCTGTGGCAGACATCTGTGTTGCCGCCACCTGGACGCCGGTCCACACCTTTACTAAACACTACAGTTTGGATGTTGCCTCTCGCCGTAGAGCAGGCTTTGGGCTCGGCTGTTCTGCAAGGCCTCCTGTCGTGAGGCTTGCACAGCTAGAACTGCTTTTTGGAGTAGTTTTCCTCCTCCCGGTGCCTCTCTTTGCTCCAGACTGCTTGGGATTCAGTCCTATATGTAATTACCTACTACAAGAGCCCTCTCAAAGTAAGATAGTACAGTTACGTAAGAACTTACCGTAACAGTAGATCTTCGAGAGAGGCTCTTGCAGTAGGCAATACCTTCCCATCCTCCATCCCCCTAGGCTTTTTCAGCTCCTTTTCCAGCGAGGGAACTATCTGCTACACTCTCGTCCGGTCTTTTCTGGCCCATGGCAGGAAAGAACTGGAAGGCGGGTGTCGGGGACCGCCCCTTTATACCGACGTCTCCTGACGCCAGTTACCTGACGTGGAGGCGGTCCCTCGCCAGGGACTGCTAGCTAGAAATTTTTCCATGGGGTCCTGCCGCCTGCCGGCGTCCGTCCTATATGTAATTACCTACTGCAAGAGCCTCTCTCGAAGATCTACTGATATGGTAAGTTCTTACGTAACTGTACTTTATGACCTCACACTTACGTATCCCATGTGTGTTATCTTTGTATAGGCCTGTATATTCCTCCAACTGTATTATGTATGTACTGGCATACCAGTTACGACTTCACTTTTATGTATCATATGTGAATTACATATGTTTAGGCCAGATTTTCCCACATAATGTACTATGTCATCTCCCTGTCTCCCCTCCTCTGTTACCCCTGTTCTGTATTATGTCCAGGATCACCTTGAAAACGAGTTTGCTCAATGCTGTCCATGTCTGGTTAAATAAAGTTTGATTGATTGATTGATTGAATCACAAGGGAAGAAAGAGACTTGGGCATCATCATCACAGATGACCTGAAATCATCCAAGCAGACCACTGAGGCAGTAGGTAAGGCTAGAGGGATGTTGGGGTGTATTAGTAGGGGTATCACAAATCATAAGAGGGAGGTAATAATCCTTCTTTACAAGACACTGGTTAAGCCCCTTCTAGAGTACTGCATGCAGTACTGGAGGCCTCACCTGCACAACGACATTAACAAAATGGAGGCAGTCCAGAGAAGGGCAACCAAAAATGGTGCAGGGACTGCATCAGAAAACATATGAGGACAGATTAACTGAGCTCAATATGTATACCCTAGAGCAAAGGAGGGAGAGGGGTGATATGATCGAAGTATTCAAATATCTTAAGGGCATTAACAAGGTGAAAGAGTCTAACATGTTTCAATATAAGAAAAATAGCAGGACAAGAGCACACAGCATGAGATTAGAGGGGGGGCTGATTAAGGGGGTAATGCTATGAAGTTCTTTTTCACAGAAAGGGTGTTGGATGCATGAAACAGCCTTCCTCAGGAAGTTCTGGATGTGAATACAGTGCAGGGCTTCAAACAGGCTTGGGATAGGCATAAGGGAGCAGTACAGATGAGTATGAATAGATAGGCCATTGACAGGGTAAAGGCCTATGGCACATTCATAAGGTAGAAAAAATGGGTAGACTGGATGGGCATTGCAGTCCTTATCTGCCGTCAGCGTCTGTGCTTCTATGGAAAGCACACTTCAGAAGGGTCCATCTCCTCATGTACAGCAGCAGCAACTACTATAAAAAGGTGACAAGAATAAAGATAAAGCTGCTCAGCCATCTGAAAGGCATGGTAAAGATGGATCTAATACCAGGGTGTCCAAGAGGCAGAACCCTGACTCCAGTGATGGCAGAAATAAAAATAAAAGTCTCAGAGTAGACACTGGAAATGGAAAGAAAACATGTCACTTCCACTCTACCTGAATGGAGAAAGGAGTAGGAAGATGACACAGAAAAAATGCCCTCATCTGAGGACATATCAAAGATGTGGCAGGTTATCTAGGCCATAAGAAATTTTAATAATGTGACTGTCACCCCTGCCCCTGGCTCTGGCTCCAATCTGTCTGCCTGTGGAGGAGGAGGAGGAAGAAGAGTACTATGTACAGGAAGAAGAAGTTGACCCCATGGAAACAGAAGATGCACCTTAGCGAGACTTGGCTCTCCTCCAAGGAATAATGAGAACAATCCTTCCTTTTCTGCATTTGTCAGACAAATGCCTGATACTTTCAACATCCCCCCTCAAGAAACTGAGGAGGATGCAGAATTTATGGATGCGATGGGGATAGCACCTGCAAGGAGGTTGCTAGTCCCCATACATAAATCGCTCCAGAGGGCCATATCAAAAGTCATGGTTGCACCTACTTCAGCTGCAACCATTGACAGGAAAATTTAAATAAAATAGAAGGTGAGCAGACGGGGGTAGACTATCTGTATACTCGCCCTGATCATCAAGGTATAGTCCAGGCTACTACTTGTGAGAGATTAAAGGTCTCCCTTTCTGCACAGCCGCCTGAGAAGGACTCCAAAAACTTGGATGCTATGATCAGAAAGGTTTATACCTTAGCTTTCCTGCTCATCAGGCAAGCTGCATATTCAGCACATATAGCACAGTACCAGAAAGCACTGTGGAACACACTTTTGGCATTTGCTGATAAAGCAGATGGTAAGCTAGCATATGACTTACTTGCCACAGTAAGATAGTCCTGGTTGTCAGTGAATACCATTTCTTCACTGCTGTGGACAGTAATGACCCTGCTGCTAAAGTTTTAGCTAATGCAGTATCCATAAGAAGATCTTCCTGGTTAAGCTTACAATCCTTCCCCAGAATCATCAAACCAAAGCCATGGATTTCTCCTTTGATGGAAATTCACTTTTTGGTGACAAAACAGAGGCATACATGAATAAGTGGATGACTACAAAACCACTTACAAGATTAATATTGATAAGGAAAAGGTCTCTACGTCATACAGGCCTTGTGGAACAGAGACAGATGCAGGGGAGACCTATACCCCATATGTCCCTTATGAATACCTGCTACAAAGAGGATACTGTAAGGGCAGGGGTAGAAGTGGCATCAAGCATACTGCAGACAGAATCCCTGGCAGTTCTTCCCAGGTCTCCCCGCCATTGCCAGTGGGTGGAAGACAGACCCACTGCTTCTAGGAACTGGTAAACATTACCACAGGCAAATGGGTTCTGGAGTTTTGGGGCCAGGGATTGTCCATGCAGTTTAAAAAATGTCCAAAACTGTAGAAACACAAATGCATTCCAGCTCATTCTCCCACAGAAAGAATTCTGCGAGAACTAGAAATAAAAAATAATTTTTGCTAGCAAAATTTTTAGAAAAGGTCACTGTCTGTCAGCAGGATAAAGTATTTCCTGACCCACAAGAAAAATTGGGATTGGAGACCCATTTTAGATCTCAAGTTTCTGAACAAGCATGTAAAAAAAGAGAAATCCAAGATGGTCACACTACAGTGATACCATATTTGCAACCAGGTCATTGGCAGACAAAAGACAGACAAAAGAAGTCAGGTCCCAAAACATTCCACTTTTTGTTACCCATGGCGAGGCTGGCAATGGTAAACCAGCAACCAAGTGGTCTGTCTCTCACTGGATAATCTCTTGCATCCAGTTCTGGTGTGAAAAAGCTGGGAAAATGCCACCCAGAGGCTTAAGAGCATACTACACAAGAGTACCTTGCCTCTGTGGCATCCACGAGGGGAATCCTCTTAGACAGTTGTAAAGCCGCTACCTGGAAAACAGTGTGCACCTTCACAAAGCACTACTGCCTGGACATACAGTCCAGGAGGGATGCCAGCTTTAGAACTGCTGTCTTACAGAAATGTTTTCCCAAGTAGGTTCTTGTCCCAGTCTCCCAAGGTTCTGCTACTGAGTCTTCATAGAGCAAACAATTAACTGAGTAATTCCTAGAGTTAGAAGAAAAAAGTTACTCACGGTAGTAATGTTGTTTCTTCTCAGGGATCCCTCACTATGTTTTCACTTCCGGCCCTGCATCCCCTTCCAAAACATGAAAACAGGTTCTCACAAGAATCTGTTATTTTCATTAAGGTTGCTTGAGCATTACTATTGCAGGTACTCAGCAATAGTGAAGTTTGTTTTTTCTTAAACATTCATGATTCTTACATTTACACGTCTGCTTCAATTTGGTGTTTTTTTTTTTTTTTACAAAGTTGTGTTTAAAATTTTAAACATTTTTGGTAGTCTTTTAGCTAGATTTAGTAGCCACTGCTCAATTCTGACTATAGAAAAAAATCTGAACAACTTCTGGAATGGAGATTGCCTGCAGAGTCTGAACCAAGAGTCTAAATTGTAGAATTAGAATAGGTTACATCTCCAGGGTATCTGTCTCCAAGGAGCTTGATGCATAGATTGTAAACACAGTGAAGGATCCCTGAGAATAAATTACATTACTAAGGCAAGTAATAATTTTTTTCTTTTCACTACTGTTCTCTCTTTCCAGGACACATCAAGAAATGAGCTGCTACCAGTTCAGTATGTCTTTCCTGGTACATAGATACATGAATACATATACAATGACAGCAACAAAAAGCCCATCCAGTCTGCCAACTCTGACTACTCTGTACTGGACCTAGTAGCCATCCTGCCTCTCTGTTTCTGCCATCCCTATTCTCACTAATCCCATATGCCTTCCCTTCTCTGCTTGAAAGTGTTTACTGAAGATATCTGTACCACTGCTTCTGGCAGCTTCTTCCACTTATCCACCACTCTTTCTGTGAAAAACTGTGCTTGTGGATGTCCCTCTTGATTCCACCCCCCCCCCCACCGTGAGTTCAAGTCAGTTCTCCCTTGTCTCTGTATTTGAACCCAAGGAGAAAGTTCCTTGGGATCCACTCTTTTTATCCCATGCAGGTACTTGTATATTTTGATCATGTTACCCCTTTCCCTCCTTTCCTCGAAGGTGTACATATTCAGGTCCTGCAGTCTCTCATTATATGTCTTACCCCTAGTCCCTGGGCCATCTTGGTTGCCCAGCACTATACTGCCTCCACTTTGTCACAGTCTTTCCTCAGATGTGGACTTAGAATGGCAGAGAAAGGGGAGATACTGTTGATGGGAGACCTGAATATGCCAGATGTTAACTGGAGCACATTTGCTGCAGCCACATCCAAGAGCAGGGCCATTCTTGATGCCCTACAGGTGGCAGGCATTAGACAGCTAGTTTTGGAACCCACTTGTGAGGGAGCAATCTTAGACCTTGTACTCTCAAACGGGGGCAGTGAGAGGATCTCAGATCTAGAAGTGGGTTGCCATCTGGGGACAAGTGACCATCAAACAGTGTGGTTCACGTTAAACTCAGCTACAGAGTCAAGCCATACAAAAGTGAGGGTACTGGACTTTAGGAGGGCTGACTTTGGCAAGATGGGAGAGTGCCTCAGAAAAGCACTAGCAAACAGGCTAGAAGAAGGTGTGGAGCAACAATGGGGAATCATCAAAACTGCCATCACAGAGGCAACAAGCCTTTGTGTGAAGCAAATAAACAAATCAAAACGAAAGAAAAAGCCACTATGGTTCTCAAAAGAGGTGGCAGTGAAAGTCAGGAAGAAAAAGATAGCATTCCGGAAGTATAAGGAAACACAGAAGGAGCAGGACAGAGAGCTGTACCAGTTAAGGCAGAAGGCAGGGAGGGAAGTCAGAATAGCAAAGGCCCAAACTGAGGAAAAGATAGCCAACTCAGTTAAGAAGGGGGATAAAACCTTTTATAGGTACATCAGCGAGCGTAGAAAGACAAAGGGAGGGATAGTGAGGCTGAATAGAATGAACGGTGGGTGGGCAGAGGGGGACAGTGAAAAAGCAGGGATACTGAATGAATATTTCTGCTCAGTATTCACAAAAGAGGAGGGGGAAGTGCCTAATCCAATTAACAGAAGCAATTCTTGATAGGGGGTCATCCCAGTCCTTCACAGAAGAAAGGATTCTGCAAGAACTCCTAAAACTGAAGGTGGACAAAGCAATGGGTCCTGATGGAATTCACCCAGAATTCTAAAGAATTAAAGGGAGGAACTAGTGAAACCACTGGCTACTCTTTTAATAAATCATGGGAGGATGGTGTGGTACCCGAGGACTGGAGGAAGGCAGATGTGATTCCCTTCACAAAAGTGGGACCAAGACAGAGGCAGGAAACTACAGACCTGTCAGTCTGACCTCTGTGGTAGGGAAAGTGATGGAGTCACTTGAAGGAAAGAATAGTTGAGTACCTAGAGGCCAGTGGAGCACAGGACCCAAGGCAGCATGGGTTCACAGCGGGAAGGTCATGTCAGACAAATCTAATAGATTTCTTTGACTGGGTGACCAAAGTAGTAGACCAGGGAGGGCTGTGGACATGGCCTACCTAGACTTTAGCAAGGCATTTGACACAGTCCCACACAAAAGATTAATAGTCAAATTAACCAGCCTGGGAGTGGGTCCCAGGGTGGTAGCCTGGGTAAAACATTGGCTGGACAACAGGACACAGAAGGTAATTGTAAATGGAGTCCACTCTGAAGAAAGAGGGGTTACTAGTGGGGTACCGCAGGGTTCAATATTGGGTCCAGTCCTTTTTAATGTCTTCAGTGACATTGCAGAGGGACTGGAAGGAAAAGTATGCCTTTTTGCAGATGACACAAAGATCTGCAACAGGGTTGATACACAAGGAGGCGTGGAAAGGATGAAAGGGACTTGGCAAGGTTGGAGGAATGGTCAGAAGTATGGCAGCTAGGATTCAGTGCAAAGAAGTGCAAATAATGCACCTGGGAAACAAGAACCCAGGGAAGAATACACAATGGGTGGGAGGTAGTAACAACAACAAAAAAAGAAAGGAACCTGGGGGTAATCATATCAGATGACCTTAAGGTTAGCAAGCAATGTGAGAAGGCAGTAGGGAGGGCTGGGGGTATACTGGGATGTATAGGGAGAGGCATCAGAAGCAGAAAGCAGGAAGTTGTTATCCGTCTGTACAGACAGTTGGTGAGACCCCATCTGGAGTACTGTGTCCAGTTCTGGAGACCCCATCTCCGCAAGGACATAGACAGGATAGAGGTAGTCCAGAGGAGGGCAACTAAAATGGTGCAGGATCTGCAAGAGAAGCCGTACCAGGAGAGACTAAAGGACCTTAATATGTATACCCTTGAGGAAAGAAGGGAGAGGGGGGGACATGTTAGAAACTTTTAAGTACCTCAGTGGAATCAACAAAGTCCAAGAGGGTAGCATCTTTCAGAAAAAGAGACTTGCAAGAACAAGGGGACACAATTTAAGGAAGTAGAAGGAGGGTTCAGGGGCAATGTGAGGAAGTATTTCACAAAGAGGGTAGTGGATGCATGGAACAGCCTTCCTGAGGAGGTTGTGGTTAAAACTGTGGGAGAATTCAAGAATGCATGGGACAGACATAAGGCAATTCTTGTGGGGGGTAGGAAGAAATAGGCTGTTGGTTAACTAGGATCTGCGGCCTATCCTGTAGGTAGGGAAATGGGCAGACTAGATGGGCCTAGCGGTCCTTATCTGCCGTCAAAGTCTATGTTTCTGTGTTTCTATGACTCCAGTACCTTGCGCAGTATTCCATACGTGGTTCTACTGGTGACCTGTTCAATGGGAGGAGCACCTCCTGGCTTCTTCTACTTATCTCCCCTCAAGCTTCCCAGCACCGGTTTGCCTTACCACAGTTCTGCTACAGTGTGCTGTTGTTTTTAGGCTCTCTGATATAATGACTGCTAGGTCCTTTTCCCAACATGATGCTTTCCAGCACCACCACTCCCATTTCATAATGCACTCTGAGAGTCCTTTTCCCAGTGCATCTACTTACATTTTTTAGCATCGAAGCCCAACTGCCAGGTCTTTGATCAGCTCTCCATCCTGCCCATATCTTTTCTTAAGTTCCCTTATCCCTTCCTCCTTGTCCGCCCTTGTGCAGATCTATTTGTTGTGTGCGAAGAGGCAGATCTTGCCCTTGACGCCTTCCTCAGTGTCATGAATGAACACATTGAAAAGGACTAGGCCCAGAACTGACCCATGTGGTACTCTGTCTGTCACTTCTCTTATTTCTGAAAACTCCCCATTAACCACTACTCTTTGTGTTGTTCCCCTCATATAGTTTTCCACCCAAGTCACCAGTTTTTCCTCCAAATCTAAGTTCCTTAGCTTCTTAAATAGCATTATTCTGGGTACTGAGTCAAAGGCCTTGCTGAAACCCAAGTATACTATAGCCACTGCCTGTCCCCTCTCAGCTACCCTGGTCACCCAGTCCAAGAAGTCGATCAGATGCATCTGGTAAGACAGTCCCCTTATGAACCCTTATAAAATGGGTAGGCTAAATCAAGCAATTTGATTGTCTAGTTACCCATGCATGAAATATGTTCCATGCATGGGTAAAAAAAGGTCAGAGAAGCAGAACCGCATTTCCAAATGAAATCAGGAGCGTTAGAATGTTGGCATTTAAAATGCTGCCATCTTCTATTTACTCGCTAACGCTCTGTTTATTTCATTTTAATTTATCAACATTTGAACAGATGTGTGCGTTTTGAATAGAATGCAGTTGACAAATTCCTGCTAAAGATTGTTTTTACTGTCCATTAAACCCCGCCATAAGTCACTTTCCGGCAGTCAGCCCCTATGAAGCAGTGCTATTTCACGTCTTGTACGGCAGTCAGCCCCTGTTGCCGTCTAGTCTGTTTTTCTGCTGCTTGCTCCCAGGTAGTTTCCCGTAGCAATTGCTCTTCTCTACTGTGTGGGTCTCTTAATCAGAGGAATCAAAATGCCACTGTAAATGTAGAGAAAGGCTCGGTCAACAACGGAGGGGGAGCGACCGCATGAGAGCAGCACAAACATACAACTGCTGGCGGGAGGTACATGGACTGGGGATAGCGTACTTCAGTCAGCTTCAGCAGGCGTGTTTACAAAAAAAAAAAAACACGCTTCAGCACTTGTTTGCAGACTGTGCACACAACAATTATAGCAAACTGGAGTCACATAAATGCAAATCTGAAATATGTTTCAGCACTCGTTTGCAGCACAGACTGCACAGTACACATAACCTGGAGTCAGAAATGCAAATCAGCTCATGAATAATATAACTCCGTGTCTGCGGAAGGACTATTTTATCTTACATTAGCATCTTAAAGTCTTTTTTTCCACATGCAAGCAAGATTTTTCTACCTGTAAAAATAAAAATAAATATAGGTGCCCATTTTATTAGCATAATAAGACACTCCAGGTGTGTCGTGGAACATATTTCACCCACCCAGGGCTAAAGGCACCGCCATGTCTCGCGGCCTTATTACGCCCTTGGCCATGCGGTAAAATATGTTCCATGCACACCCTGCCGTGTCTTATTGCTTACATGTTGTCTAGCGTCCTGTAGCCCATTTACCTCCTGGTAGTCCAGTGGTTCCTCCCTTAGTATAGGCTCCATAATCTTTCCTACTGTAGATGTCGAGCTGTCTGGCTTGTAGTCCCCTGGCTCATCCTTCCTTTCTCTTGTGTAAAGGGACCATATCCACTGTCCTTCAGTCCCTAGTGACTACCCCTGTGGCCAGCGAGCAGTTGAATATGTCTACAAGTGAACCTACTATCACCTCTGTTAAGCATCCCTTGGTGCAAGTCATCAAGTTCCATTGATTTTTTTTTTTGTACTTTCATCCCTGTAAGCTTTTCCCGCACCCTTTTCCCCATTATTTTGCCCATGTTACTTTAGCACTTGCCCTCCCCTTACCCAACATTCCAGTAGTGGCCTGTCCTTGTTCCTAGTAAATACTGAACAAAAATATTTGTTCAGTATCTCTGCTTCTTCTTTGTCCCACTCCTCCTACCCTTCCCTTCTGCCTCACTGTACCCCTTTTCAACCCTTACGCTTCTCCCTACCTGTACCTGAAGAATGCATTTTCCTCTTGCTTAATTCCCACTGAAAAGTGGGATCCCATGTCCGCCTTTGTCTCTGTTACCTTTCTGATGGCTACCTTTGTTACTTCCTGGTACTGTCTCTATCCCCCTACACAACTTCCTTTATACTTCAAAATGCTGTCTTTTGGCTTTTAATCCGCTCACTTCAGCTTGTACTGCATTAGGCCCATTGCACTCCTTTTCCCTTCAGTAGCCTCCCAACTGAGCTTTCTGCCCCTTCTAATATTGCTTTTTAAAATTCTTCCCATTTTTTCTGTACCTCTTCTACATGTCCTATTCTAGTTGTGCTTCTTTCCAGCAGTCCCCTCACCCTGTTGAAATCCACCTTTTTACAACTTTTATAAATAAAATAAATGTGGCAGCCAATACTACTGGCGCTCAATAACACCCCCACAAAGCCAAAGAAAGCTTTACTTGTTGCATGTGAAACATGTAGTCTCTGCTCATCTGCTTACAAGTGTTCAAAATAAATGAGAACGAAGTGCAGTGGGACTTGTTTTTGTTGACACAGAGCATGCTGGTCCTCTCCTTTTTATTAAATGTTATGAGATCATTCATTTCTACCTGGATAGCCAGCAGAGCTAGGCAGAAGAGGCCTCCATTTAGCTTCTCGTCCAAGGACAGTACCTGCAACAGTGGAACACAGATGTTGGAAAAGAACAGTACTGGTATTGCGCTGCACTGCCATGTCAGCGTTCAGTATGACCCTAGGTCTCCCGTATAGGATTTGAGCCTATTCCAAAGCCCAGGAGCAGAAGTACTGTCAACTGAATCACTCTGGCACACACGGAGCCACACTGACATACTTCGTATTTTGGACAATAGGGGCTACTGTGTTGCTGTTTGCCGCACTATGGCAATAGCCTGCAGCATTTGAATTTGGATGTACTGTACCGTACTAGCGTTCCAGTCACATTATACCAATTGTTAAAATACAGAAGTGTGACAGTGGTTGTTTGCCACCACTGTACTTGGAAATAAGCTGCATTTTGAATAGCTGTAATGTTTCTTTGTAGTATGTCTAATCTGGCAAAGTAACAAGAAACAGGATGGATAAAATGTGTGGAATCTGAAGATTATCTGCTTTTGAAGAAACGACTACTTTCAAGCTTCCTCGCTTGAAAGTTAATCGGGAGAATTAAGGGCGCTCTATGGGACGACTTCTTTGATTCCCCAACAACATACATTACTGTGACATTACCAAGCAGGAGGTTGCTCTGTAGATAATCACTAACAAGTGAAAGACATTTTATTAAACAGCATAATGCAGGAGATCTATCATTAGGTTGTTACCTATTAACTACATTTACTGAAATGAATCATATGTAGTAGCATGTATAATGCTGCTAAGAAGCATTAACCCCTTTCCTCATTAATTTTAACAGAAATAATCTCATAAAGTAGTGCAGCAATTATAAAGCATTAACTACTTTCTTCTTGTCAAGGTAATAAATATACATATTCCCTGTACTACGTATGTGCTATGATTTATATAGCTCACTCTTGTTTATCAGCTTCTGTGGGAGTCTTTTTCAAAACCAGAATTGTGTTCCAAAGTACACTGTCAAAATCCTTAAAGCTAAAACATGCCATTTCCAAATTGGCAAAGTACATATTCCCCTGCTCTGACAAGTTGAAGGGCTGTTAAATGAAGTGTCCTCGAATGACCCCTGCTTGGAGAGCAATAGAGCAGCTGTAGGCAGCTCTGTAGCCACTGTTTACTCACCCTGTTGGCTGCTCATTAGTGCGCATGGGGCAGATTTAGGACCTAACTTGGTGGGCGTGAGGGGTGGGGGGATCTCCAGCATTTCAGTATAACAGCCTGAGAAACATGTTTCTGGATATCTGTTGGCGAACAGTGCCAGTGAATATGTCACTGATTAAAGCCACTGCATCACGCTCATTAACCTCTGAGTCTGGTTTCCAGTGAACTGGAGCTGGCAGTCATGATATCGTGAGTGTGATACACAGTACAAATAATTGCAACACAGCCTGAAAGGAAATCCTGCCTTTCCAATTAAGTGGCACTCGTTGTCTAGGTGAAATTCAAATCTCTATTGGCCATTTACCAATCTCCAACTAAAACAGTGCGTGGAGGAGCCTGCCCGACCATCGTCATGTATTTTGGCTTAGTTCCATGAACTAAGAGGAAGGCACGTGATTTACCTAACATGACTATTTCTTTTTAAACGGCTATTTGATCTGTTTCCCAAGTTAAAATTTTGTGTGGGCATCTGTCTCTCTGCATCCTTACTTACCTCTTCCAAATCCGACATTTTGTTCTCTCTGTCCTATCCTGGACCTTCTTGCAAATGAGCTTTACTCAGTGGAGCTTTCCTGGTAAAATAAACAAGCAACTAACAAACTAAGTAAATAAATAAATACATGCTTATGTAGCAGCATGTAGGAATACTGGAAATTGTAGAGACAGAAAAAGTGATACTGAAGTAGTTAGCATTATTTGTTGAAGCAGGGTGTAGAATGTTTGAGACTAATGTCTTATTTACAGAGATGTCCTAGAGCAGCAGCAGCAGAGTTACAGTAACAAAATAAAATATAATAATTGAGTAAGTAACATAAATGCAAAGCTTAGCAAGAAAAAGATGCAACACCAGAGTTTAGAAACTGTTCTCATAATAGTGGTTATTAAAGACGGGGGGGGGGGGCAAACTAGTAGAGCAACCAGATGAAACAGGAAGAATGGGAAGGGAGAGGGGATGGGAAACATGGGATGTGGACAGTGATATCCTTAAATGCCAGGAGTCCAGGCAGCAAAATGGACAGAGCCTCCAGACCATGATGGATGGCTGAGCAGATCTAGTTGCAGTCTTCCAGACCTGGGCGACCCTGAACCATGACTGGGATCTGTTTGATCTTATCTGTGTCAGTCTTTACCATTCATCACAGTTGGGTATGTGGCCGAAGGTCATGACCCTGCAGGAGATTTTTTTTTTAGTTTTTTTCGGATGGGCGGAGTTGACGCACCGTCTGCGCCACCCTTGCTGACGCACTTAGTGGCGCTCTCGGGTTGGCTGTTAGGTGTCGTCGACCCTGCCCTCCAGCCAGTTCTTCATCTCCTGCCATTGGAGGAGCTCCTGAAGTTTTCAACCTGTTGACGACTCCATTTTTCTCGACGCAGATCTTTCCCGTCGGTTCTATTGCCTACTCGATGCCGCTGCCTGATAAGATTGTTCCTTTATTATTTTCAGCGATATTGAGTCTGTTTTTTCACTTTGTTTACCGTCATTCATGTCTAGGTCGGAGGGCAAAAAGTCGCTGAAAGCGGGGCAGCCTGCCATGCATCGGTGCCCGTGCGGCCGCAAGTACTCCATTACCGACCAGCATGATCGTTGTCTTTCGTGTCTTGCCCCGCTTCATGACATGGATTTGTGAAATGCCTGTTTCTTTATGGATCGTTGTGTCCTGTAACAGCGCGCGTGGAAAGTTGGACGACCTCCGACGACTTTCGGGGGACGGGTGTGCACTCAGGCCAAGCCGTGGTCTCACGGCCTTTCCTCCAGATCCCCTTCCGGTTCTATACGGACCGCAGAGGAGGGGGCTTCCGACCTCTTATAACTTTGCCGTGGTGGAAGCCCCTTCTGCGGTTCAGGAGGCCAGTCCGTTTCCAGGGCGGGCGTGAGGCACCACTCTGGCACCGCCTCTTCGGGTGCAAAGGCTCCCCTGGTGTCATTTCCTTGGGCTGGAAAGCCTGGGTCAGCACCGTCCTTGACACCATCTGTTGGTGCCATTTTGGGCCTCAGCGCCGTGGGCCCTGATGGCGCTGTAGTTAGCCCCGGTCTGCTGCTCAGCACTGTCTCAGCTGTCGACACCATTCGTGGCACCGATGGCGCTGACAGCACTGTGGGAAGTTCTAGGGCACCATCTTCGGCTGTTTCTGGTCTGCTGCGCAGACTGGGGATGGCGCCGTGTCTAGGTCTGGCACCGCTTGCTGCACTGTGCAGGGCCATGGCACCATGGGAGGTGTTGTTCTCACTCGCTGCACCACTCGTGGCACCGAGGTGGCTATTGGCGCTGTCCCTGACCCTGGTGCTGTTCATGGCACCATTGCCGACTCCGGTTCCGCTGCCACTCTCAGTGCGTCTCTTCCTCGTGTGCTGTTTGCAGTGCCATTGGGAAGTTCGGTGCCTATTCTGGTGCAGATTCTCAGATTGGCACCTCCTTCGGTCTGGACAGGAGCAGGCGTCCGTGTACGGTCTGGCACCAGACTACGGTCTCTACCTCTTTGGCGGTGGACTCTGAGTCTGGTTCGGACCCGCTGTCCGACTCTTCAGAGTTGGCAGCCCATCTGGACACCTCAGTAGCTACTTCGGCTGACCGGAACCAGCCTCCCTCTGAGGAGTGGGCAGTAGCCCCCGAGTCTGGGGTCAGGGGAGCAGACCAGCAGGCTGTGGTCCAGGCCACTATTGTCCTGCAGCCTAGACTTGGAGGGTTTTCTGCCCCTTCGGTTGGGACACCCCCTCACATGGTGTGACTGGATCACTCAACTTTAGGGCTGACCAGGGCGCCCAGAGAGGGGAAGGGTGCTACTCCCTGGGTGGTCTCCTTGGGGACCAACTAGGGTTGCCAGGTGCCCAGGCTGGTGTTTTTGAGGTGGAGGTCTCTCTCAGACTCTGAGGGGGTTGAGGGGCCAGGGTTCGAGGAGGCAGCCCTTCTCTGGGACCCACCTGATTTTTGGGAAGGAGTCGCAGCACGGACCCCTGCCCTTCCATCTCAGTGTCCTCGAGAGTGCCCTGGTCTTTGGAGGGAAGGGACCATCCTTTTGCTCTCACATGGTCCTGGTCACCTCACAGGGGGGGATTCTTCAGGGCACCGTTTAGGCAGTTCCAGCGTGGTTGATCAGCTCTGAACTGAAGCTCTTTTCAGTAGTTCCTCAGTAATGGGGTCCGCCATAGTATTCAGACTGCTTCTGTGGACCATGCACCTCTGTGTCTAGACTCTTTCAATCGTCAAGACAATTACACTCTTTGGAACATTCTAATTCAATGGTCGGGAGCCGCACAGACTCTTCCGCTCCTTTGATAGGGGTATACAGACCCCTTCTGATACTGCCCCTTTGGTGGCTGCTTCGGCACAGGTGGTTAACATCTGTTAAGCTGTTATTGTTAGTCCAGTCAAGAGTTCAGTTATGGATCCTCAGGCTCCTCCTGCCTCTCAGAGGGATGACATCTTCGTCATTTTTGTATCAGGCAATCCTTGCGAAATAGCAGCCTGGAACCTTGTCAGGCTCGGACTAATGGTTAAAAAAAAAAAAAAAGGGTTAGAGTTATCACAGCATAGGGCCTAGTCAGAATTACCCGATACCACATTTTTGTATCTGGTCAAGTTCCGCCTCAGCCCCTGAGGCGGTCGTCTCTAAAACTATGGTAAGGGGTACCTGATTTCTTCTACCCCTTGGTGTAGCCCAATCCAGCGGTGGTATGGTCATCTCTTTTCTCTAGGGAGATTCCTTTTATCCTGAGATAATTCCAAAACCTAGGCGTTTGTCCAGTCTGTTAGTCCCCCTTTTTTTATCAGGCTTTCTTCTCTTGATCAGAGCCTCGCGGCAAGAGAAGTGACTCTTCAGTAAGTCGGAACTTAGATTCCTACTTCCTTGCTTGCTTCAACTTAACAGACGACATGCTCCTTTCTTGACCATAGGTCATGTAGGTCTTTTTCTGAGATAGCTTCTCAAATATTCACACCTTCATTTCCTGCGCACTGGTTCCATGCCAGTTGCACACGAAGCTGTCCTCTCAGAGTGCGTGACAGAGCTGTGATGTTTGTTTTTCAACAAAGCAAACTAGAGTCCTTCCTACTCCCTTCAGGGAGGCCGGAGTGAGTAGTGCCTCACCGCATTGAGTCACTTCTGCCGCTATTCTGTCACTTCAACGAATGGCTTAGCCCTAACTTGGTCCAGCTGTGTCCCTCCTCGACACACATCTGCCTCTATTTGCCTTACAAATCCAGACCCTGTTTTTTTCTGTCTGAATGTTTTTTTCCACAGTGGACACATCCTCCTGTACACTTTTTCCTTTCTTTCCTGAGTTCAGAGACTGCTACTACAGTTGTACACACAGGGACAGGATGATTTCTTTTTGGAATATGCAGTGACTAGGATCTGGTTGTACTGGACCACCACAAGAGGCTTCTAAGTTGTGCTTGGCCTTCCATCAGGAAGGTTTCAGTGACTATGTGGAAACCAAATTCTCCTTGATGGGCTAACCCCACCAGGACCTTCGTTTGCTCACCATGTAAGGGGTTCAAGTGCTCCTGGACCTGTTGTTACAGGTCAGCCATACGTGGTAGTGGGGGTTCATCTGCGTTTTCGGTCTACCCTGAACCAGTAGACTTTACCTCCGGCTCTTACAGTTCCTGAGGTCCTTTTACGTTAGATTAGTACATGTCTTTGACACTATTAATTCAAACAACATTAAGTCTTGCTATATTTTGACAATTGCAGTTTGACCCAGCCTTCGAACTGCTCCGGAGGTGAAAGAGTTAAGTTCCATGCCAGGCATGGAATCTTGAGCACGAGCTCGGTTGAAAACTCTGTCTGATGTGCTTCAAACTGTAACTGTCAGATTCTTTACTCCGCCTCACTGAATAGTCGCTCCGGAGATTTCTCCTACTGCTCGGTTCATTTTGTCGGTTTTAAAGTATTTTTTCTCGGTTTTCAAACCGCATTTGTCTAAAATTAAACCGCAACCGGTCGGTTCAAGCTCTGTCTGTGGTATCGTAAGTAATAGATAGGTTTTACATTTTATTCTGTGTGGAACTTGTAAACGGTATTATCGGTTCGGTTTGAACCGATCAGGTTGTTGTAAAAACTATTTTAAATTGTATTAGAAGTGCGGTTCCCGGTTCTTATTGGTTCTAAAAAGCCAGTTTCATTAGCGTTTTCCCGACCGATGACATGATCTGGAACCGATAAGGGTGCCTTTAGCAGCTGGGGCCGTTAGCGGGCGAGTTTCTGGTTAGGCTGGCATTATGTCTGAGAAACCCAAAGAAAAACCGGCCCACTGGGTTTCAACACTGTAGTGTCTGTGGGGAAGCTTTTGCTAAGGCTTACCCACACACCACATGTGTCTATTGTCTGGGTTTTGACCACCTCAATACAGACTGCCAGATTTGTTTGAATTTCCTGCAGCTACCCTGGATAAGAGAGTTGGTAGGCTCAGGGAACGGGAGGCTAAGAAGTCCGCTGACCCGGATAGCCAGCCCGGTTCGGTTCCAACCGAACCAGAGGGAGTGCCCTCTGACCAGGGTGAGTCTTCCTCGGGCCAAAGGAGAGCTGACTCGGAGGAGTCAGTTCCAGCTAAAAGGACTAGGAAATCAGCAGGTGTGGAGCCAAAAAGTCTTTCTCCAACTGCTGCAGAGATAGCCAAAGCGATCAAAATTGTCCAGTCGCTTTCCCCGGTTCCGACCGAACCGGCACCATCAGGTAAGCGGTCGGTTCCTCCTGTTCAGGAATATGATATAGAGGATTTTTATGAACGGGGGAGATTATGAGGAGAGGAATGTGATTTTGAGAGTCTGGATCTGCCCATTGAACCGGACATTTTCCGGACAGACCTATAAGTGTCTCCCCAGGCTTTCTGAGTCCCCTTCTCATTTTATTTTTTATAAGAAAGTGGCTGAAACCCTCCAGCTTCCTATGGAAGAAGCTGTAGATGACCAAGAGGAGCCTGACTATGTAGAGATGATGGATATCCCAGAGTCTAGGAGACTGTCTATTCCTATCCACAAATCCTTCAGGAAACAGACAGTAAAAATTTTAAAAGCTCCCCATTCTATACTTCCTGTGGATAAGAAAATGGACAGGAGGTACACTTTGTCAGGCTCTGACACGGAGTTCCTCTCACAACAATGCAGCCATGTTGGGGAAGTGCAGGCTGCAGCCTGTGACAAGGCAAATATTCCTTTGGCTTCACACCCCCGACAAGGATTCCAGGAGGATTGATGCCATGGCTAATAAACAGTACATGGCAGCATCTTTGGGTTTCAGACAGGCAAATTATATGGCTTACGTTGCAAGATATCAGAAATCCAGATGGGATACTGTTATGGCTCTAGCAAAGCAGGTCCCTGGCCAGCTTGCCAAGGAGCTGGAACAGGTGGCTGCTGATGGTATTGAGGCATCCAAGGTGCAATTCCATGCTGCAGTAGACTCTAATGATGTATCTTCGAGAGTCATGGCTACATCTGTGGCTTTTCGTAGAATGGCTTGGCTCAGATATACTAGCCTGTCACAGGATACTCAGGCTAAGGCCATGGATTTTCCTGTTGTTGATAACTCTCTGTTTGGGGAGCAGACAGAGAATTACAAAGAAATGGATGAGTATAGGACCACCTATAGGAGTGCACAGGCCAAGGAAAGGCAGGCCACTCCTCAGAGGCAGCTTTCCAGGGCAGGGCAGGCCTTTTCACAGGCCTTTACCAAGCCCAGGCCTCCTCTTCAGCCTACGCCCAGAGGGGGTTCTTCAGAGGAGAGGCAGGCGGGCACGAGCAGGCCTGCTCCCACCCCTCAGCCTAAAGCCCCTGCCAAGCAGGCACCCTAATGGGATGGCCAGGGCCGATTCTTCATTACCTGTAGGGGGGAGGCTGGCTTACTTCGTCCAGGACTGGAAGTCTTTAACATCAGACAAGTGGGTCCTGGAAGTAGTAAGCCAGGGACTGGTTCTCAGCTTCAAAAAAATTTCCAAAGATGAGAGCCAGATCCTTCCTACCTGCAAATCCATCAGAGGCTCTCGCCTTAGAAACAAGTTTCAAACCTCCTGGCTCTCAGAGCTGTAGAAAGGGTTCCTCCCCTACACCAGGGCAAAGGATTGTACTCCAGGTACTTCCTTACCCCAAAAAAGACAGGAGAATGGCGGCCCATCCTGGATCTCAGATACCTAAACAAGCACCTTTTAAAACCAAAATTCAAAATGGTGACTCTGGGAATTATTTTACCCTCTCTAAGGCCAGGGGATTGGCTAGCGTCCCTGGACCTCAAGGATGCCTACTTCCATGTTCTCATCAGAAGCTCCCACCGAAAGTACCTCAGATTCGAACTGCCCTCAGGCCATTACCAGTTCAGAGCAATGCCCTTCGGCCTCACCTCTGCCCCAAGGGTATTCACAAAATGCCTGGCAGTAGCAGTTGCTCATTTAAGAAGGCAAAAGATTGCCATCTTTCCTTGCCTGGACGACTGGCTCATAGTAGGCCAGTCTCCAGCCCAAGTCAAACTACACCTTCAGGTTACCCAGCATCTGCTTACATCTCTAGGTTTCCTTCTCAATCTTCTGAAGTCAGTTCTAGAGCATGTTCAGCTACTCACCTTCATAGGCGCAGAACTGAACACACAACAGGCCAGAGCCTTCCTTCCTTCCTCTCGAAAGAGCAAAGACCCTGGTTTCTCTGGCCTCCTCCTTCACTCTGCAGGTCTCTCGACCAGCAAGGCATTTTTTGCAGCTCCTAGGGCACATGGCTGCTTCCACAGCAGTAGTGCAGGGAGCAAGATTTCAGATGAGGGACATTCAGTTCCACTTGAGAGCCTTCTGGTCTCAAAGGAGAGATCCTTTAACCAAACTGATCCCAGTAACTCTGAACCCTGATCCAGGCCCTACAGTGGTGGCAGGATCAGAGCAATCTGAGACAAGGAGTTCCCTTCATCCCGCAGTCTCATTCCTTGACCCTTACTACAGATGCATCCCTCTTGGGGTGGGGAGCTCACATGGGCGACCTCACCACTCAGGGGTTGTGGTCCCCTCAGGAATCTCTGCTCCACATCAATCTGTTGGAACTCAGAGCAGTTTTTCTAGCACTTCAAGCTTTTTCCACGTCTGTTCAGAACAAAGTGGTACAAGTCAGAACAGACAACACCACTACAATGTGGTACATCAACAAGCAAGGGGGCACTCGGTCTACGGCCTTGTGCACCGAAGCGATGAAGTTGTGGTCTCTGGCTTATTCCCTGAACACCTCCCTTATGGCAGTTCACCTCCCAGGCAAAGACAATGTCCTGGCAGATGCTCTCAGCAGGATTTCCCAGGGCCATCCCGAATGGTCTCTGGATCCCCTTATCCTGGAGGTGGTGTTTGCCAGGTGGGGCACTCCTCAGATAGATCTTTTTGCAGCCCCGGACAATCACCAACCTCTTTTTGCTGCAGGCCCCCAGTGTTGGGCTCAGTCCTCTGGACGCCTTCCTTCTCAACTGGGAAGGAAGTTTCTCTATGCCTCTTCTCTCCTTTTCAAGGTGTTAGTCAAGATCAGGTCTCAACCTTGCAAGATGATCCTGATTGCTCCAGATTGGGCCAGACAGCCCTGGTATCCACTTCTTCTGTCCCTAGCAGTCCACCTTCCCCTGTGCCCTCCCAGGAATCACAATCTGTTAACCTGTGCCCAGGGGAGAGTTTGGTACCCGAATCTCAAATCTCTCAATCTCAAGGCCTGGCTCTTGAAGAGTTAGAGTTTGCTGACTTACACATTTCTCAAGGTGTACTCAGTGTTTTGAAGGCTTCAAGGAAGCCTTCTACCAGGGCTACTTATCATTCCAAATGGAAAAGGTTTTCCATATGGTGCTCTGGTAAGAGTATTTCCCCAGAGTCTGCCGGCTTGCCCACAGTTCTGGATTATATGGTGCACTTAAATGCTCTGGGTCTGAGACCAGCTACCCTAAAAGTGCACCTGGCAGCAGTGTCTGCTTTCTTATCAGCAGGTAAACCCTCTCTCTTTCAGCTCATCCGGTATTCTCCAAGTTTTCAAGGGATTGCTTCACATCAACCCTCCATTCAGGGATCCTGCCCCTGCATGGGATCTTAATGTTTGCATTGCCCAGCTTATGCAACCTCCTTTTGAGCCCATGTCTTCAGCAGAGCTTAAGTACTTGACTTGGAAGACTGTGTTTTTGATAGCGATCACTTCTGCTAGGCGCATAAGTGAACTACAAGCATTGTCAGTGGAGCCTGATTTTATCTCCTTTCATAGGGATAAAGTGATCCATAGGACTAATAGTAAATTCTTGCCCAAGGTGGTTTCGGATTTTCACCTGAATCAATCTATGTCTCTCCCTGTTTACTTCACTGACCATTCCTCCTCTGGTGAAAGGAGATTGCACAGTTTAGATGTCAAAAGAGCCCTTAGCTACTACATAGAGCGTACCAAGGGTCACAGGTTTGATTCCCTCCAACTGTTCCTCACTTATGGTGAGGTAGGTAAAGGGAAACCTGCCACTAAAAGATCCATTGCCAGGTGGATTGTTTCTTGTATCCAGTTTTGTTATCAAAACTGGGTAGGGTTCCCTTCAGGCCTGAGGGCTCACTCTACCAGAGGTACAGCTGCGTCCCTGGCTGCTGCCAGGGACAACCCTATCATAGAGATATGTCAAGCAGCTACCTGGAAAACAGTTCACACTTTCACCAAGCATTACTCCTGGACATCCAGGCTAGGAGTGATGCTCGGTTTGGCACAGCTGTGCTTCAGAGCCTATTCCTAAGTAGGTTCTGCCCTCCTCCATGGAGGTACTGCTGTGTAGTCTGCAATTGTCATAATATAGCAAGACTTCATGTTGTTTGAAGAAAAATTACTCACCTTAGTAATGTTGTTTCTTCTAATGGAGTCTTGCTATTATGACTCCACCTGCCCCTCTCAGAACCTCTGTTTTGTTTTTGGGATGTGGGTGGGCAGTGCTATGTTGGCACCTAGTGTTTGCCATTTTTGTTTGCTGTTGTATTTTCATTTTCTTGGTCCCCTGACTTGAGTCTTGCTTTTGGGACCAGAAAATGTGTTAGTATTTAGTAGCCAGTTGGCTAGTGTAGGTTTACAGCTTCCACACAGAACCTTAGTGAGTTTTGCTCGTAAAGATCTGACAGTTACAGTTTGAAGCACATCAGACAGAGTTTTCAACCGAGCTCGCGCTCAAGATTCCATGCCTGGCATGGAACTTAACTCTTTCACCTCCGGAGCAGTTCGAAGGCTGGGTCAAACTGCAATTGTCATAATATAGCAAGACTCCATTAGAAGAAACAACATTACTAAGGTGAGTAATTTTTTCTTTTGGTCCTATACCAAATTGTGAGTCTGGGTTCTCGCCGCTCTCCCAGAGTGGTTGCGGCTTCCTGGCAGAGTTTCATTTTGTGCCCATTGCAGTCGTCTGCAAAGTGGTGAGTTACAACTCGAGCGCTTATCTTGTAAGCATCATGTTCTGGATGCTCTTTACAAGACAGCTCTTTTATTAGCAGGACAGTTCTTGGCCGTTCTTTCTGAGTGAACCCTATCTCCTGCCACCCTACTCAGGGTTGTTGGTTTTAGCTCGGTACTCTCCCACTAGTGTGAATGAGTGATGGAGACTTAGTCCAGGAAGATATGGAAATTACATACTTACCATAATTATTGATCTTGGACAGTCTCCATCACTCATTCACACGCCCACCCACCATCCCCTGGGTTCACTTGTTCTCTTTCCTGGTCCTATGGTTCAGACTGTGAAGACATTGTTCTTTGACCTTTCTTACAAAGGCCATCTGGGCCTTCTCAGGCCCAGAAACTCAGAATGAGTTATTCTCATTAGTTACGCTGCACCTCCTCGGTCGAAAAGGTACTGAGGCGGTTGGAGGGTCGACGCCAAGATAACCTACACAGGCGCGAGCTAGTCTTGCGGTGCCGCATATGCCTGGTCCTGTCTCGGCGCCAACCCTTCTGAAAATTTTTGGCTCCTGCTTGGTCCTAGTGCCTCTGGCGCTATCCCACTAGTATGAATGAGTGATTGAGACTGTCCAAGAAGATCAATAATTACGGTAAGTACGTAATTTCCATTTATTATCTCACCCTCCATTGTGTACTCTTCCCCTGAATTTTTGTTTCCCAGGTGCATTACTTTGCACTTCTTTGCATTGAATCTAAGCTGCCATATATTTGACCATTCCTCCAACCTTTCCAAGTCCCTTTGCATCCTCTTCTCCCCACATTCTGTATCAACCCTGTTGCAGATCTTTGTGTCATCTGCAAAACAACATACTTTTCCTTCCGGTCCCTCTGCAATGTCACTTATAAAGACATTAAAGAGGACCGGTCCCAGTACTGAACCCTGAGATACCCCACTAGTAACCCCCCTTTCTTCAGAGTAAACTCCGTTTACTATTACCCTCTGTATCCTGTTGTCCAGCCAATTTTTAACCCAGGCTACCACCCTGGGACCCACTCCAAGGCTGGCTAACTTGCATATTAATCTTTTGTGTGGGACTGTGTCAAATGCCTTGCTAAAGTCTAGGTAGGCCATGTCCACTGCTCCTCCCTGGTCTACCACATTGGTCACCCAGTCAAAGAAATCTATTAGATTCGTCTGACATGACCTTCCTGCTGTGAACCCATGCTGCCTTGGGTCCTGTGCCCCACTGGCCTCTAGGAACTCAACAGTTCTTTCCTTTAGAAGTGATTCCATCATTTTTCCTACCATTGAGGTCAAACTAACAGGTCTGTAATTTCCTGCCTCTCTCCCACTTTTGTGAAGGGGAATCACGTCTGCCCTCCTCCAGTCCTCCGGTACTACACCATCCTCCCATGATTTGTTAAAAACTGTAGTCAGTGGTGTCACTAATTCTGCCCTTAGTTCTTTTAGAATTCTTGGGTGAATCCCATCAGACCCCATTGCTTTGTCCACCTTCAGTTTTAAGAGTTCTTTCATGACCCTTTCTTTCGTGAATGGACTGGTATCGACCTCCCTATCCAGAGTGCTTCTATTGTTTGATTTAGGTACCTCTCCCTCCTCTTCTTTTGTGAATACTGAGCAGAAGTATTCATTCAGTATCCCTGCTTTTTCACTGTCATCCTCTGCCTACCCTCCCTTCCCTTTAGTAAGCCTCACTATCCTTTCCTTCATCTTTCTTCGCTCTCTAATGTACCTATAAAAGGTTTTATCCCCCTTCTTAACTGAGTTGGCTATCTTTTCCTCAGTTTGAGCTTTTGCTATTCTGACTGCCTTCCCCACTTCCATTTGCTTTAACTGGTACAGTTCTATGTCTTCCTTCTTCTGTGTTTCCTTATACTTCCTGAATGCTACCTTTTTCTCCTTAAACTTCCCCACCACCTCTTTTGAGAACCATAGTGTTTTTTTCTTTTGTTTTGCTTTGTTGATTTGCTTCACACAAAGGCTTGTTGCTTCTGTGATGGCTGTTTTGAGTTTTCCCCATGGTTCCTCCACCTCTCCTCCTTGCCAGTTTGCTAGCGCTTTTCCGAGGCACTCTCCCATTTTCCCAGAGTCAGCCCTCCTAAAGTCCAACACTCTTGCTTTTGTTATGGCTCAGAGGTTCTCCATTTGGACAACCAACATGGCCTAGGACCTTTTTTCTTGCCCTTTCCCACAGGTCATGGAATACCTGCTGCTTCTCTCTGACCTTGGCCTTGGCTATTCTTCGCTGAAGGTCCACTTGTCTGCCATTTCTGCCTACTGCACTCCGGTGGATGGTAAAACTTCGGGGCAGTTGGAGGTTTCCAAAACCTTTCTGAAAGGAATTCTCCATCTGAAACCCCCGGTCAGGAACCCTGTTCCTCCATGGGATTTGAACTTCATCCTCAAGAAACTCACTTTGCCTCCCTTTGAATCGGCTGCAAGTTGTGAACTGTGCTACCTTTCCTGGAAAGCGCTCTTTTTAGTTGCCATTACTACGGCTCGAAGGATTTCTGAGCTTCAGACCCTGATGTGTAAGGAGCCTGATTTGATTTTCCACAGAGACCGGGTGGCTCTGCGTACAAATCCAAAGTTTTTATCTAAAGTGGTGTCTGAATTTACTTTGAATCAGACCACACACTTGCCAGTGTATTACCCCGACCATTCTAATCAAGGGGAGGCCATTCTGCGCACACTCTGATGTGCACAGAACCTTGCGTTATTATACAAACCAAAGTCAGTCCATAAAATGGATCAACTTTTCATTTCTTTTGCACCCAAAAGAGAGGGTGCAGCAGTTTACAAACCATGGTTAGCAAACTGCATTTTGTTTTGTTATCAGAAGTATAATAAGCCCCTTCTGGCAGAAGTTAAAGGGTATTCAGCCAGAGGCATGGCTGCATCTGCTACTTGTTTCAGGAATGTTTCTGCCACGGACATTTGTGCAGAAGCTACTGGAGCTCTCTCCATACCTTTAGCAAACACTACAGTCTAGACATTGTCTCTAGGCGCAGAGCAGGCTTTGGACTAGCTATCCTTCGGGGCCTCCTGGCTTACCCTGGTACCTACTGCAGACCTTTCCTGCCTCCGGTGCTTCAGCCTTTGTCTGAATTTCACTGCCTTGGACTCAGTCCTAATGGTTAGCACCTACTGCAAGAGCCCTCTCGAGGTTAGATAGTACAGTTACATAAAAACTTACCGTAACAGTAGATCTTCAAGAGAGGCTCTTGCAGTACGTACCTTCTTCCCTCCCGCCTTCCTCCTGCTTTTGTGGCTACTTCTTTATAGCCTTTCTTTTGGTTCCAGGAGCACACACCTTTCTCCTGTCACACCTTCTTAGGTCTCAGGCAGGAGTACTGGAGGGCGGTCATAGGGACTACCCACTAAATAGTGTCATGCTGACGTCCGTCACGTGTTGCTGGGTGGACGGTCCCTCACCAAACACTGCTAGCTTAAGTTTTCTGTGTAGTCCTAGTGCCTGACGGCTCTAGTCCTAATGGTTAGTACCTACTGCAACAGCCTCCCTTGAAGAGCTACTGTTACAGTAAGTTCTTATGTAACTGTACTTTCCTTGGCTTCTCTCCCCACCCTTGTCCGAAGGGTCATCAATACCCTAGCATGGTCTGATACCACTATGGGTGTAATTTCTGTGTGACTTATTCTAGAATATACATTCCTAGGGGCAGATATGTAATCTATCCTGGACCATGTGCAATGGGGGTTAGAAAAATAGGTATATTCTCTTGAACCCGCGTTAGCCTGTCTCTAGACACCAATCAGATCCAGTTCCTCTAGTCCCTCAGCCCATCTCCGAACAGCCACATCTTGCCTCTCTTCCCTTCCTGATCTGTCTATTGCTGCAGCCAATACACAATTAAAATCCCCCACCATTATTAGGTTAGGAAATTGTTCCTTTTGAAGGAAGTACAGCATCTCATCATAAAACACTGGGTCATGTTGTGCCGGGGCATATATGTTTCCTAGTGTGTATACCTTACCTTGAATCTATCCTTGTACAAATATGTATCTTCCTTCCCTTTTGTCCTTCACTACCTTCTGTTCTATAAACTATATGCCCCTCCTCATCAAAATGGCCACCCCTCTTTTGTGTCCATTAAATGAAGCAGCATAGCAGGTTCCAACCCAGTCTTTCACCAATTTCCCATGTTCTGCATCCGTTAAATGTGTTACCTGAAACATCACTATGTCTATTCTGTCTTTCTTCAATGTGTTAAGTACCTTCTTCCGTTTTATTGGTGTGGAAAAACCCTGGAAATTCCAGGAGCATATTTTTAAAGGGATTTACTATGGGAGACAGAAACTCAATCTCCCAACACCCATTAGCCTGAAACCAACTTCCCGACACTGAAAATCCCAACAGTGATATTTTGTCCACGACGGACTGTTTTTTCATGTTTCGGTGGGGCTTCCTCCACCACACCCCCGTAATTATTATAACCAACTCCGCTGCGGGCAAAAGCCCACTGTCAGAATTTTTGGTGTTAGGAAGTTGGTCTCGGGCTAATGGGTGTCGAGCTTATGTAGTGATACCTGTTAGGGTATTCATATTATCTGCATTTTGCATCCCTCTTGCTCGGGGCGGGTTGTCACCCCATCCCAGTACAGACCTAAAGCTATCCAGTCCCTAGCACCTACATCCTGGCTCTCATCCACCATATCTCTCCTCCCCACCTCTAATACTTTCCACTTTACCATAACGTTATGCAGTCTTACACGTTTTATAGAACTTGAATAACATACAAACATTTGAACTTGCATTACAAACAACAATAACATTTTGTAGGTTTGAGGAACTATTACTTCATAGGGCTCAATTCTGCATAGAGCATAGGATTCTCTACCCATTTTCGACAGCTCCTGCATTTCCCTTTTCATCAGACACATTACAATCATATACTAGCACATCTCTAGTCCCCCCTCCTCCCCCGCTCAAATCTGTGTTTAACCCTCCATTCTTCACCTTCTGCCGTATATTGAGATACTTTTAATAACATAACATCCCTGAGTCCACTCAGACATGACATGTTCTCTCCCCCATGGCGCTGCTATCCCCAGAGGACCCAGGTACCACCCAGGCTGTTTCTCCCCTGTCCACCCCCTTTAGGCTTTCCAGCCCTTCATTCATCCTCTTCATATTCCCTTCATGGGTCTGCCAGCAGCTGATGCATTTCTGTACTTGGTTTATTTCACTACCTCCATTCCAGTATCGCTTCCCTCCTCCCTCTCCTTACTTCCCCATGGTTTGGCCAAGCACAGTGCTCTGTATGCTTTAATCTTATGTTGTATGTTTTGCCCCTTCCCTCCCTCATTTGCCTACTCATCCATCTCCATATATATACCACCCCCATTCACTCCTTGCCTCCATGCCACAGCTCTATGCCCTCACCTTTAACTAAAGGTGTGCTTATCCTACCCACATCTCATCTCACCCCTTCACACTCTCACAGCATCACTGTCAAGGCTTATAGCATTGTCTCGTTCAGAGACCCTTTTCACTTACTTACTGTGGTTCGTGTGTGATCCAGGGCCAAGACAGGCAGTCTACAGGTGTCCGCCTCTTCCATTCCTGTGTCAGTCCAGCCTGCTCTCCATACTGCCTCCCAGGGCACCTGCACACCTTAGAACAGAAGTGGAAGAGGTAAGATGTGTACATTTAGCTGAGAATCAAAGCCCACCAATGAATGTCTACAGTGCAGCAAGGAATTCCTGCCTCAGCTCATCAAGTTACCTATCCCCTTTCCTTAGGCTGGTACAGACCACGGCAGCTGGCCATTTCCACATATTAACATCTCAGATTTTTCTTTTGATGTGGCCTTCGCCTTGGGTGAGCCCCTGCCCCATTATTTCCTTTCTGGGACCTTATTTAACCTCCTCATTCAAGCTGTATCCTAGTCTCCCTTGCCTAAGCCTTTCTTGCCCGCTGCACTGCACACTCAGTCTTCTGTTCTCTTCTTTTTCTCTCCCCCAACCCTTTCGCCAGCATGGTTCTTCAAATCCCCTTTTTTACATTATATATATCTCAGTGGCATCTTTTTCCCCTTTCCTTAGGCATTAATATATTATATTGCCATACCCCATGTCTACGTTTGTCCCCATTAAATTGTCATTTAATTATACTGCATCCCTCTATCATGGCAACACGAGGGTCCGCAGCTGACGTCTGGATCTCCGTATGTTCCGTTTCTCAGCCCATCCATTTAAGTTGTTGCCATGCTGATCCGTCATCCGTTTGGGTACCTTATGTCTCCTACTGTTTCATCACTTTTCAGATCGTTTTAAAGGAAGCAGTTAATCCCAGAAGTGGCACTGCTGTGTCCAAGTTTGCAAATTCTCCCCAGCAGGATGCACATGAGGATTCAGTCTGTACTGGGTGCCATCTTGCCCCTCCGGTTATGCTGCGTCAGTTCCTTTCCTTTAAAAGTACAATACTCTGGTTCTCACTGTCCCAATAGTTTCTTTTCCACACACAGTTTCCTGGCCTTTTCCACTTCCCAAAATGTGTATCCTTGCCCTTCGTGGTGGAATTTCAGCACGGACGGGAAGAAAAAAATGAAAGTCCACTTTGTTCCTCCTCAGTTTGTCCATCAAATGGGTGAAGACTGTCCTCTTTTGCAGCACCACATGAGAGAAGTCTTGAAATATAGTGATTCTTTGTACTTTATATGTGATGTCTCCAGCTTTCCAGTATGTATTTAAATTTCGCTGTTTATCCTGTAAGTTATGTTATTTAAAGATAATCTGCCTTGGTGGTGTGTTGTCTGGTGGTTTAGGCGCCAAAGCTCTATGCGCCCTGTCAATTTTAAAAGTTCCTTTTTTTTGCCAGAGATTTTCAGTCAGCCACTTGCCCTTGAATTGCTCCACATTGGGTCCTTCAGTGCCCTCCGGTAATCCACGTAGCTCAAATTGTTGCGATGTTAAAAATGTTCTTGAACATCTAGCTGTTCTTCGAGCTCTGCCATTTGGCTCTCTAGCTGTGCAGCTTTTGGCGGGAGAGGGATCACTACGTCTTCCACCCTCTGTTCTAGTTCCCCAGTCTTTTTCTGCTGCTTGCTGTACGTGTATTCAACTTATCTTGTTTTTTCATGACTGATGCCAGTTGAGGTGTGAGCGCTTTAAGTATCTGGTTCGATAGCTCTTTTGCAAACACTCCCGTTGTCTTCTCTGTTGTTTCAGGCTCCACATTTGTGTTGGGGCCTATTGCTGTTTCAGGAGGAGGTTTCTTTCCTCCCTGATGCCTCAATCTTCCTTGTTTTCCGGTCCCCAGCGCCAAAAAGACATCCATTGTACCTTCTTCCAGCCTGCTGTTCTTTCTCCTGTCATATTGTTAGGGTTTAAAATGCTTAAAAATGCACTTTATATGAGTGGGTTCTCAAAGTTCCTATAGAGACATCTACTTACGTTTCTCGCTCGTTCGCAGTTAACAGTCTTCTTTTTAATATATTTTTTTGTGGCGACATGACCTTTGTTTGCACATGCTCGAATTTGTTTCCATTTATTACCCCCCAGTTCAATATGCAGTTCATCGTGCCGTTTATTTTCTGCCTGGAAGCTATATAAAAATGTTTTACAGGGCACCCAGATCTACAAGGATTCCTATATTTTACAGGGAAATTGGTCCCATAGGCTTGCAGTAATTATACAGGAAAATGCAGCAATTCAGGTGCTGTAGGAGATAATGTAATCTACAGGAAAATTGCCCTGGAGTTACAGGGAATGCCACATCAATCTGGGAGCACTGTTTTGGTAGAAATGTATACATTCTTGACAGAATCTTATTAAGTTTGGTCCCAATAAGTACTTTCTCATTCTTGGCTCTTGTCTCTAAATTGCTTTTATTACTACTTATGTTCTTATTTATAGCTTCAAACTCAGATTATGTGGAGACATAGATATAAAGTTGAGCCAACATTCTAAACTGGTTATTCTAAACCAGTACTTCAAATTCTGGATAGTTAATCAATCTTCCTTCTCTGAGACGGTCTAGCTACCTTTTAATCCTGCTCTTTATTATTTTAAGTAGTATATTTTTGTGTGCTAAATGTATCAGAGCATGTATCCAGGGGAGGTTATTCCTGTAGACTTTGTTTATTGATAGTTAAGAAAGCATTTAAAAAATTGGACATCAGTTAATTATTTAAATTTAGATGTGAATAACAAATTGTTAAGCTTTAAGTTATACCCCCATCCTCTGTCATTTTTTTTTGCAATAATATATGCTCTCTTTTATTCTTAAAAAGGCCCATTCCCATCCCTGACCCTATTGTGGCCATGTTACAAAATATTTATCGATCCCCCAGGCATGGTTCCCTATCCTTTCCAATATACCTCCAGTGGGGTACTCAACAGGGTTGCCCTCTACCCCATTTTTGCATTATGTATTGTGCCATTAGCAGAAGTAGAGAAGCAGTTAGAAGAGACCATGGGCTAGAGGGCATCCCAGTTTTGGGGAAGGGGGAATGGAGTTTAAACTGACGTTGTACGCAGATGACACATTACTTAATTGTCAGTCCAAACTTCATCACCAGCCATATGGGAGGAGCTCGAGAGATTGGGGATGTAGCTGATTTCAAATTAAATTTGCTTAAAACAGAGCTGCTACAATATCAGTTTCAACCTGATAAGGCACTTAGGAACAGATTTAGCTTCAGGTGAAACAGGACAACCGTAAAATACCTAGGAGTCACAATTCCACAGAGTTTGGCCAGTCTAGCTCTATTCAGTTTGAAACCTACCACACAGCGGATCACAGCTGACCTAGAACGCTTAATGCAACTTTCCCTGGGGCTCTTCGCCAGACTAGATACAGTCAGAATGCACCAAAGTAGATACAATCAGAAGTAATGTGCTACCTAAACTTACTCCTCTACCACTGTCCCTTCCCCCCCAATCTTATTTTATAGCTTGGAATAAAATCATCTGTTGTTTTATTTTGAATGGTAAACTCACACGGATTAAATTTTCAATTCTACAACTTCCAAAGGATAAAAAGGGGGCTTAACCTCCCAAATTTAAAATACCCCTAGGTCTCTAACCTCTGGATTGTATATTACTGGTTGACACTCACGTGCTCCCCTCTGTGGAAACATATAGAGTTCTACCTTAATGACCTACATGATATCTCAAGATACTTGTTTGCTTATCCTTTGACTTTGACATCAGAGACTCTCCAGTTGTACAGACAGATGAATTGAGCCACTCAGTTTCAGACACTTCTGGTTTTGCGCAGACATCTGGCGCACCACTCTACGTTTGCCCTCAGTAATATCGACCATACATTTAGGAGGGGGAGACAGCTAGGGTTGGGCCATGTGTTCCAGTTCTTCGACTTCAACAGTGTTCTCCCTTTTGCAGAGCTACAAACTAAATATGGTCATACCAACAGAGAAAATTGCCTTATTTGCAGGTTTGGACATAATTACTTAAGCAGGGTAGAACGAGCCACATTGCCAAACCAGCCCAATCTAAGTTGCAATTTATTTATGTTTGCCATGTATGGGACCGGGGATATCATCTCACAGGGCTTTTTATTGGTGGCTGCAGGAACTAGGCTGTATTGACACGAGAGCCATCAGGGAGAAGTGAGCGAAAGAGCTAGACTTAGACCTCAGTTTTGAGGATTGGGTGAAAGACTCCATGTTTCATATCCTTTCAGTTCTAGAGAGAGTTTTCACAGAAGTGCTACAGTAGATACTTCTGAATGCCAGTGATTCAGGCCACTTATATGGGGGAGCAGTAGGGAAAATGCTAGAGGCTCTATGGAGCACAGCATGCAGACCAAACCCACATATTTTAACTGCGTCCAACTCTGACCACATTTTAGAGGGATGTAGAGGAGCATTTGGTACACATAGTCACATATAGGCCCACCCTTAATGCCAGTTTAGTGCTCCTTAACATCCTCCCACAGAGAATGGTGATTCATGGGAATTCCAATACCCTGCCATTAATGCTAATTGCCATAGCACGCAAAGCTATTACTAGGCAGTGGCTGAGGTCTGAGGCCCCTACATTTAAACAATGGATCATGATAATTAATAGATTACTTCATCTGGAGTAGTTGTCCCTCTCTGTTAGAACTGTGATGGTACAGTTCCTGGATGACTGGCAGCACTGGGTGCTCACCATTATTGACATTGACCCTTCTTTTTGTCCATAACTAGTTGTCTGCATCAGTCGATTATGTTTACTGTTTTACTCTGCCTTAGATAACACTTGTATAATACTTGTTGTTTGTGGTTTATATTAACTGTATAAGGTCCTGGGTGATCTAGGTAACATTAGACGTTAATGTTTAGGGCAAGCAGTCTAGCTGACACTTGATTTGACTTGTCATTTGAAGTTTTGTTGCCAGATAACCTTTCATTTGGTGCTTGTACATGTGTGTCTTGATGTCCCTTTTCTGTAATTTTTAGTAAACTTTAAATATAAAAAAGGAGTATTTCCATGCACATGCCAGTGTTTGATTTAAAAAAAAAAATCAGTGTACGGATCAGGGCAGCCATAACCTCCTTAGTTTGTGGAATTATTTTGTGATTCCTGCAATAGACCCCCCCCCACACACACACAGAAATTTACTGAAGGTATGTTTTAGATCCAAAAAACATTTATTATTAGGACCCTCACCCCAAACAATGCCTGGATCGCAAATGTGAGATGTGATAGAACCATCGTCTTTATAACTTCGATCCTGCCACAGAGAGACAAGGACAAATTCTGCTAGTTTTCAGGCTTGTTCCTTATTTTTCTTTTGCAGTGCCATAGTTCAAATTTATGTTTTGTTCATTGTTATTTATAAGAATCATCCCTAAGTATTTAATCTGGTCTTCTTTTCTAAATATTTGGATCTCCAGAAATGCATTTTGCTTATCCCCTTTTGAGACCTGCATCAGGACTGACTTAGAATGGTTTTACTTGTAACCTGCAAGAGATGCAAATGACTCGGTTTCCTGAATCATGGAAGGAATTAATGTATCCAAATGTTTCACAGTAATCAGAGATTTATTTGGTGTATTTGTGATTATTGCACAGCTGAAGCGCACGCCATGTCCTGCATTGTTTCCATATGCTTTGCCTTGATGACACTTGCTGAGGGCAGCAAAATCTCTGCTAATCAAGTGATGAAGCACGGTTTGGTACAGCATGTGTTGGTACATTGTGGCAATCCAAATATTTCTCAGTAGAAGCAGTTTGTTATTCTGCATATTCCTTTTTCAGTGGAGTGATGCATTTTAGTTTGCTGGCACTAAGCAGTATTATCAGGAAAGTGCAGGTGGAATGCATAGTGCACACATATTTGACAACAGCACTCAAGACAATCTCCAGCTCGCTGAATCTTATTTGGCTCACTGAAGCCTGAGTGTTCCTTGCACTAAATGGCAAAACAAGCACCACCACCAGAGTTATATTAATATTTCTTGTTGAAATGGTACAGAAGTTTACTTAAACAGTACTTGTATTACAAAAATACTTTAAGTTAGCCAGCCCAGTGGCGCAGAGGGCTGAGGTGTCTTAACACCTTACCTCCTGCCACCCATGTTCGGCAACGAGCATTGGTTGCCAGGGGTTGGTGAGGACTGAGCATTCCATGGACAGCTCTCCTCTCCTGGTGAAGTGGTGCAAGCTGTATTGTCCTTTGACTGCCACCACGTGGAGCCCCAGTGGCAGTAAAGACAGCGAGTGACTAAGGGTCAGGGCCGTGGATCTGCAGGACGTATGCGCCTCCACATGCACGTTTCTGACATGACTCTGCAGCAGGGATGTGGAGGGGTTGTGGGATAAGAGATGGACCAGACACAGAACTTCAGGTTCAACACACAATCTCTGTGTGATGTTTATTTAAAACACACGGGATAACTTTAAGCAATGGTATATCCCTTCTTCAATACATCAGTTTGCAGCAACAGACTATGCATGTCCTTCCTCTGCACCTAGTCAGCACCTACTGACTCACTGATCTATCTCTTTAGTGAAAATCATTTTATTCCCTATGTTGGTCTTGTGTGTTTGGGTGATGGGAGCTCAAAAAAAGGAAAACTCCAAAAACAAGCTAAAGACTAAGAACCGCAGTGCAGAAGCACTGAAGCAAGGGTACCCCAAAGGGCATTGGCAATTAAGCCAAGTTTCAAAGAAACACATCACACATACCCCCATAATGCAATGGGATTTTTATGCAAATCACCATGAAATTTTAGGCTTGTTCAGCTTAAAGCAGGAATGCATGATGCCAAAGGGCCTCTCAAACAATTTGTAATTTACATGCATTTTAAATAATACAACTAACTTAATTTTTATAATACAGTCCCTTAGTAACTTTTTACTTTTATCAAAAATACCTAGTGCCATGGTATTTTCCACATTTACAGGTTTCATACACAAAAGGCATATACATCAAGGTATTTTACGACATAGGCTTGCCCTTCCCCTTGGCATACTCCTTCCCTCTCTCACCTATGGGGTTGCTGCCTATACCTCTGTGTCCAAATCTAGCCTCCGAAAGTGGGACGTCACATATAACAATGTATGCTGCTACGTGTCCTCCTCTTACAGGTTAAAACACCACTGCCTCCTTTACTCGGATCTGGGATGGCTTCCTCCTACTGAACTTTGGCTTTATACTTATGGCTCTGTCATTGAGAACATTGTCCGGTTACAAATACCGAAACCCTTAGCGGATCTCTTCGTTAAGGTTAGCCAACACTATGACCTACGATCTGCTGATAATGCACCAGTCCTCACTCCCAGGCACTATTCTTCTAAAGGCGCTATGGCTTTTGCATGTCATGCCCCCCGTTCTGGAACTCCCTCCCACTTGCCCTTCGTCAATCTTCCTCCCGTGCTTCTTTTAAGAAAGGGCTATATAACCACTTTGTCACTTCCCTCAGTTGCACTTGCTTTAAACCCCCTTAACCTGTTTCATCCTTCACTCTGCTCCTTTCGTTTCTGTCACCTATGCTGTGTCTTTCAACACTAAGCACTTTCTCAGTTTTTCCTGTCCTTTCCCTTTTTCCTTTCCTCTTACAGGCCTCCCTCTAATGTTGGGCTGTTCAGCTTCCACTCATTTCCCCCTCTTACCACCATACATAATTTCTTAATGAATCAGTATAAAACTCCTTACCTAATGTGCTCTCACCGCAGTATCAGTAATTTATGTTAGTCTATACACTATCTACAATGACGGTGTTGTGTTTCTATGTTTCATATGTATTTTGAAATCCTGTTAAACTTAGCTAACCTTATCATGTCATATGTATTTCAATAGTTTTGATCATGTATAATCCTGTATGTGTAATGTGTTCATGCCATGTTCTGTACTGTATCCTCCCGGGTCGTGCCTGAAAATAGTCATTGCTATGGCTATTACACTTACCCGGTAAACAAAAACTAAATAAATAAATAAAATAGTGCTATTGTATACTAAATCCAACAACGAGGAACACAGCCTGTTGTTTTACATCAGCTCGTATTTCACCACAGTAACCTCCCTGTACGAGGACCTGAGAGAGACAAGGAAAATTAAAGAGGACACTATAGCATAGTCAAGAAAGGGGAAGGGACACCCATAGGTAGCCAGCCTTATGGACTAGAAATTGTAAAGGATAGATTAGGCTAAGAAGAAGAACAACTGTTGCAACAGATTTCAAAGAAAAGGTCAGTCCTCGAGAGTGGCAGGATCTCCCTGTCACAAGGGATTCAGGAGAAAACAGAAAAAGGGATCCTGTCGTTGGTTAAAGCTCTGCTCTCCTCTCTGGACCTGCACCACCACCTGGATGTTTGGAGCCAAACTGGATGTGGTTATGGGAGGGGTGGCCCTCCCCTCTCCAGGAACAAGCTCCAGGTAAGTCCAAGGGAGGTGGATGCCGGTGAAGGAGAGTGTGGGGACAGTAGCTGAAGAGCTCAATGCCGAGAGTAAAAAGTTATATAGAGGATTGTGTATGAGCAGTCGTACATAACAAGGATATTCTTGTATCGAGAGGTTTCCTTGGTAACAGATGACCTCGAGAGCGCAGCTCGAGAGGTACTCTGTTACCAAGGGAACCTCAAGATACAAGAATTTCCTTGTATGTGTATGACTGCTCATACACAATCTTTTATAGTGTATGGGCAGTCACAGCATAGAAAATCACACAAAACCAGCTGGAGAAGACAACAGAGAATAGAAATGTTAACATTTTCATTTTTTTAACTGACACAGTGTGCTGCACATGTTTCTGCAAGTTCAAGTTAAAAAAACTCGCAACTTCCAGCTTAACTGGATTGAGGAAAGCAACTCTGTGGCAGCATTTCAAGTTGTTAAGCTATAGTAGTGACATAGCTAGTGCAGCATAACAGCTGTGATGACATAGCTACTGCAGCATAAACACTCCATTCTAGTTATGGATTTCTATCCATTACAACATTCTACCATACACTATATGAAAAACACTTTAAGCTGCAAAGGTGCTGTCCATGTAGAGGAGCTAGACCTATTCCCATAATGTTTCAGTAGACAGACAAACGGAGCTTGTTATAACATTTGCCTTTAGTTAAGCAGTAACGGCACTACATACATGCCCTGATTTCACGCTGTCACAGAGCGCACACATGAACCATAATTATACCACTGGTTTCAGCAAATCAGGAAGCTGTATTTTCTCACTAATTTTTACAAATATTAGAGTGTTTCATAATAAACCAGCAGCACTGGATTTCCTGGAAGCTGTGCTCAGCTCATTTTAAATAACTCAAAGTTTTTTCCTGGTTGCACTACTTTTGTTTTACTGTATTTTATGCTGAAAAAAAATGTGAGCAGTATTTCGTCTCCTTTATAGCAAAGAATTATTTGCCATTCTTTTTCCATGTTCGGATTACTTTTTGTGAATATCCAAAGTTTGAAGAATCACACCCATTTATTTGGCAGTGTATCTAGTTTATATTTAGGCAGAACTTTGTGATTCACCTGACCTGCTTTGTACCAGTCACCTTAGATCTTAAGATCCCGTGTAGCTTTCTGCATAAAAAATACTAAGTGTAATGAAACCCTTTATTAAGTTAATGCTCAAACAGTTTCTTCGGGGAAGGGAGAGCTGCAGATTATTTAACGGTCTGTCAGCTTTTTTCAGATAAAATATATTTTCAAGCTGTGATTTCTTTAGGTTTTATAAATATTAAAACCCACAAAGCACAACACAGACTATTGTGGATTAAGTGAAATATCTCAAGGCTGTGCTGTTCTGATAACTGCAACTTAAGTGGCCTTTCCCAGACACACAATTACTGAGCTGTATGTTTTTCCTTTAATTTCATCAGGGGTTTAATTAGTATACAAATAAAACTTCCCTTATCTTCATTTCTGCCTAATTGGCCTGTCTTCACTTATATCTGAAGTATGTGAAAGTGGGCTGTAATTAGGGTGACCGTGTTCACCTTTTTCTCTCCAATGTACCATCGCCTAAAGGCCTCAAGGCCTAAAAACAGTACTTCGGATTATTGCTTTGCAATCACTCTGGCTGTCCCACAGGCTTTCTCATGAGCAGAAGGGCTTTGGGTGCTGCAGGTTCCCACTGCAGAGCGGGAGCTTCATTCTTCTCCCCACTAAATGTTTATTGATTCTCTCACTGCTCCTCACTCAGCCTCCAACAACTTAATATCAGGTGACAGTCGAGAGAGTTCTCCAAGTAATTAGAGTTGAGCATTGGGGGAACAATTAGGAGCAGAGTTATTAAACTTGATTTATCCTATTCTCTCCTGAACCGTTTCCTAGATATCAGGCCATCACACTTCTACAACCTACCCTTGTTAAGAAATTAGTGGCTAACCTGCAGCTTATCATTGTTGCCTTGCTGCCTTGAGGCACGCCCTCTTGGTTTGGTCGCTCAGCTGGAAATATTACAGTCCATAAAGTTTATCAAGGGGTTTAATTAGATCAGAGTGTATGGCTGAAAAAAGAGGCTTAGCGGCTGAAACTATATTACATATCCTGCAGCTTTGTGTGTTCTTTGGTACTATTTGGAATTATTTATATTGATCTTAAACAATAGGAACTCTTATAGGTGATTAGTGTACACACACACACACACACACACACACACTCGCATTGCAGAAAACTGTGTTACTGCATTTATTAGGGTTGAAGTAAAGCATAAAAGTAGGAAAATGAAAAATTAGGATAAAAAGTTCCTGGAACCTTGCCAAATCTGTGGTGCTCCTTGGGGTTTGTACAATCATGCGATGCAGTGTTGGCATAACTATTTTAGTGCCCTCCATGTAAGCAGTACTGTGCATGTATTTTAATTTGTCTGATAAGACAGTGATAAGATCAAGGTAATGCCACTACTATGTTGCATGCATTGTACAAACCCAAGGAAGACCACACCACAGATTCGGCAAGGTCCCAGGGACATCTTACCCTAATTTTTAATTTGCCTACATTTTATGTTTTGCTTGAACCATAATATATGCATTAACATATATATTTTTTTTTTTGCATTTTCCGTTACTTTTTGAGAACGAAGTATACTGTAACAATTTTAGCTTTCTTTGCAAAGGACGCACAGCAGACTCGTCGAGAACAGCACCTGACCTGTAGCTTGCATTGTGCAGGGTCCTTGGGATCCTACACAAAGCAGCAGACTTGTCAGGTGTTGCGCCAGATCTGTAACTTGTATTTTGAAGTTCCCCATCAGACCCATTGGGCTGGGGCATGGACCTGTATCTTACTTTAGACAGGTCCCAATGAGTCTAACATGAAGTAGCAGATCTGTTAGGCATGGGGCTAGACTTGTAGCTTGCTTTGTGCAGGGCTGTGTGGGCCCTTTGTGTAGCAGTGACTCATTAAGCATGATGATGGACCTATGGGTTGTTTTGTGCAAGGCTGTGTCAGCCCTGTGTGAAGCAACTTGTCCATAGAAAATGATGCCGGACCTGTGTCTTGCTTAGTGAACCCCTTAGCATGATGGTGGATCTATAGCTTGCTGCTAGCAGGATCCTGCGTGAAACAGCAGATTCACTAGGCAGAGGCATAGACTTGTATCTTGTTCCTCGCGAGGCCCTGTGTGAAGCAGCAGATGCATTTGGCATAGGGCTAGACTTGTGACTTGCTTCCCATGAAGCAGTCAATCCATCAAGCATAGTGCTGTTCCTATGGGTTGCTTTAATGGGGCCACACAGGCCCTACATGAGGCAGCAGATAGAAACAGAAACATGGAATTGGATGGCAGATATGGACCACATAGTCTGCCCACTTTCCCTACCTTCTGCAAAATCCACAGACCCTAGTTGATTTCCGGCTTTGTTCTCCTTCCTATTGCTAGGGTTCCACTATGCTTATCCCACGTATTTTTGAATTCCCCTACCGTGTTTGTTTTATTTTTGTTTCTGTTGACCGGGAAAGGAGGACTAGACAATTCTGCCTATTTTCAGCCTCGTCCTGGGGGAGGGGGGATACAGATGATTACCAACTGATATTGAACTAGATTAAGCTAAACGTGTTTGACACATGGGGATCAGCACTGGATCTGAAGAATGCTTCACGTTGGCCGTAAAAGCGAAACACCTGTCGGACAGGTTTGAAAGTTGTCACTTGGATTGTCAATTGGGGGGGGAGTAGGTCATCCTCAAAGTTTATGCTTAAAATGTTAAAAACTGTTGGTTATATGTGGACAGAAGTAAAAACAGTGGGGAAATGTTTTAGGGACTTATTTTTGTTGGGGATGTTTTTCTCAAGCACCTGTAACTTTTTTCTTTTCCATATATCTGGGTCAGGGTACTTACAACCCCTCTCCCATAACCACTCAGTTTGGGGGTTTGAATTTGGCTCCGAAATACGTTTATGGGGGCACCAAATTCATCCTTAAAAAATACTAAATCCCTGTGCATGCACAGTAGGGATTTCTGGGGCTTAACTAACACTCTAGAGATAAGTGTGCTCAGCAGCGGTAGGGTCCCAGTGCTCAGCATGGGGTGACTAACCTCAAATTATTAACAGCACAGTCCAAAGGAACCAAGCACTCGTAGGGTGACACCCGGATGGATAAAAATACAAAGCTTGGACTTCAAGTCTCCAAATGGAAAAATGCTTTAATCCAGCCATTGTGAGAACAAAGGTGTGAGACAAGTGTCAGCCACATTAACAACCCAGTGCTTCAACCATAGTCTTTGTCAAGGGCTGGAGTTAGTATGTCTGATGCTCCTGTTTATATCACTGCCATTTTGAAGTACAATGCTGCCACCTAGGGGCATTGTTTACAGTTTCAAAACTTTCAACAGAGTGGCACTGGGGATGCTCGAACAAGTGAACTACCAATGTGCAAAGAGAAGTGAGCTCGGGGGATAGTGGGTGGGCGTGTGAGTGAGCGGTGGAGACTTCATCCAAGATCAAGAATTACAGTAGGTACATAATTTCCATATCCTCTTGGACATAAAGTCTCCACCACTCATTCACACTAATGGCAAAGTACCGAGCTAAATAATCCCCTGAGACGGGCGACAGGAGAGAAAGGAGCTCACTTTCTAGGACAGAAGTCCGTTAAGAATTGTCCTGCCAAATGATTGATGTTGTCTGGCATGGACATCCAGGCATAGTGCTTAACAAACGTATGCACGGAGCTCCAGGTAGCCGCATTGCAAATATCTGCAATGGGGACATTATGGATTTCTGACAGAGATGCTGCGACTGCTCTGGTTGAGTCAGCGTACACTCTGCCTTTCAGCCTGACCTGTGCCATAGAATAGCAGTGGTGAAGGCGTGCCATAGAATAGCAGTGGTGAAATGCATCTGATAGCAACAGGTTGACCCAGCCAGGTTGTGCTGAAGGAAACAATCAGTTGTTTGTAATGCCAAACTTCACCCAACAACTAACACACCAAAATCTGGCCAATGGAAAATCATGTACACAAATGCTCACAGCCTGGGAAATAAGATCCCAGACCTGCAGGCAATAATGTCAGAGGCTAAACTGGACATAGTAGCAATTAGTGAGACGTGGTTTACCAGTAACCACACTTGGGAGACTTCAGTACCTGGCTATGTATTGTTCAGAAGAGACCGAGGTGCAAAAGGGGGAGGAGTGGCCCTGTATGTTAATGAAAATATCAAAGCTACAGAAATTCAGAATACACATAAGGAGCCAGAAGAACTGTGGGTCACCCTGGAAACAGGAAATGGGACAGCCATAAGAACTGGGGTTGTCTACAGGCCCCCAGACCAGGGGAGGACATAGACACATTACTGTTAGAAGATATACAAAACATGACAGCTAAAGGGGAGGTTCTGATAATGGGAGACTTCAACATGCCAGATACAGATTGGTCAATACCAGCAGGAACATCTGCCAGAACTAGACTCATAGTGGATTCCTGCAGGGAGGGCCTCAAACAACTGGTACAGCAACCCACAAGAGACAGGGCTATCCTAGATCTAGTACTGACTAACAAAGAAGGGATCACAGATCTCCAGGTAGAAGGTCACCTGGGGCCAGTGACCATCACATAGTATGGTTCAATTTGGCTACTACATCTAAATCATCCCATTCCAAGGCAAAAATATGGGACTTCAGAGGAGCTGACTTTGATAAGATGGCCAACAGAGTTAAGCTAGCCCTGGCAAAAAGAAACACAGGTGAGGAGGTACAGGCAAAGTGGGCAAGCATTAAGGATGCAATACTTGAAGCAACATCCCATTGTGTTAGACAGAAAAGGAAGTGCAAAAGAAGAAGGAAACCACTTTGGTTCTCAAATACAGTAGCAGAAAAGGTCAGAGCCAAAAGGCTGGCCTTCAGGAAATATAAGGGAACACAGCGGGATGAAGATAGGGAGGCATACCAAACTGCCCTAAGGGAAGCAGGTAAGGCAGTAAGGCAGGCAAAGTCCCAAACTGAGGAAACACTAGCACGAACAGTAAAAGAAGGTGACAAGACTTTCTATAGGTACATTAGTGAAAGGAGAAAGTCCAGAGGGGTATTGCTAAGCTTAATGGAGAAAAGGGAGCAAGTGAGGAGGAGGACCCCTGTAAAGGCATCTATCCTAAATAGATACTTTGCTCAGTATTTACTGAAGAGAAGGTAGGGCAGGCCCACAGCTCAGCATCATGGACACAGGGGGAGGAGGTGAGCACTACTCCCTTCACAAAGAAAGGGTCCTACAAGAGCTTGCTAAGCTCAGGGTGGATAAGGCAATGGGACCTGATGGCATACATCCCAGTGTACTTAAGGAGCTAAAGGAGGAACTAGCAGAGCCATTAGCAGAATTGTTTAGTGAGTCTCTGAGCACAGGAGAGGTCCCAGAAGACTGGAGAAGGGCTCATGTGATCCCGCCCACAAGAGTGGTAGCAGGGAGGAGGCGGAACTACAGACCGGTCAGTCTTACCTCAGTAGTGGGCAAGATTATGGAGGCACTCCTTAAGGAAAGGATAGTGCAACACCTGGAATCCATAGGGGCACAGGATCCAAGACAGCATGGGTTTACAAAGGAAGGTCCTGTCAAACTAATCTCATAGATTTCTTTGACTGGGTAACCAGAGTGGTGACCAAGGGGAGCAGTTGATGTCGCCTACCTTGACTTCAGCAAAGCTTTTGACACTGTTCCACATAGAAGATTGATAAATAAGCTAGGTAGGCTCGGGTGGTCAGAAGTTGGTCAACTGGGTGGCAAATTGGTTGACTGGCGAAAACAGAGAGTGGTGGTAAATGGTATACAGTCAGAAGAGATGCAAGTCACAAGTGGGTACCTAGGGATCAGTCCTGGGGCCAGTCCTATTCAACATCTTCATTAGTGACCTCGAGAGATGGACTAGAGGGTAAGGCTTGTCTGTTTGCAGATGACACCAAGATCTGCAACAGAGTAGATGATCCAGATGGGGTGGGCAGAATGAGAAGAGATCTGGATAAACTAGCAGAATGGTCAGAACAGTGGCAACTGGGATTTAATGCAAAGAAGTGCAAAATCATGCACATAGGGAAGAGAAACCCTGAAGCCACTTATAGGCTGGGAGGGGAGTTGCTAGCAGTCACAAAGGAAGAAAGAGACTTGGGCATCATCATCACTGATGACCTGAAATCATCCAAGCAGACCTCTAAAGCAGTAGGTAAGGCTAGGGGGGTGTTGGGGTGTATTAGTAGGGGTATCACAAGTCGTAAGAGGGAGGTAATAATCCCTCTGTACAAGACATTGGTTAGGCCCCATCTGGAGTACTGCATACAGTATTGGAGGCCACACCTTCAAAAGGACATTAACCAAATTGAGGCAGTCCAGAGAAGGGCACCAAAATGGTGCAGGGACTGCATCAGAAGACGTATGAGGACAGATTAACGGAGCTCAATATGTATACCCTTGAGCAAAGGAGGAGAGAGGTGATATGATCGAGGCATTCAAACACCTTAAGGGCATAAACAAGGTGAAAGAGTCTAACATGTTTAAATATAAGAAAAATAGCAGGACAAGAGGACACAGCATGAGATTAGAGGAGGCCGATTAAGGGGAATGTGAGGAAATTTTTTCACAGAAAGGGTGGTAGATGCATGGAATGGCTTACCACAAGAAGTGGTGGCTATGAATACAGTGCAGGGCTTCAAACAGGCATGGGATAGGCATAAGGGAGCAATACAAATGACTATGAATAGATAGGTCACTGACAGAGCAAAGGCCAATGGCACATTTATAAGGTAGAAAAAGAAATGGGCAGACTGGATGGGCCTTGCGGTCCTTATCTGCCGTCAACTTCTATGTTTCTATGTTGTTGAGTCTTGCAGATTTTCTTCGTTCTATTGAGATAGAACCGCAATGCTCTTTTTACATCCAGGGAATGAAGAGTACATTCCCCTTCATTCTGGAAGTTTGCAAAGTAGGTAGGAAGGACCAAAGGTTGATTTAGATGGAATTCTGAGACAATCATAGGCAGGAACTTAGGATGAGTCCTAATAACTACTTTGTCCTTGTGAAATACCATATACAGGGGGTCTGTGACCAAGGTGTGTATTTCAGAAACCCTATGAGCAGAAGATGGCCACCAGGAAGGCTGTTTTCCAAGTGAGGAATTTCAACTCGCAAGTAGCTAGAGGCTCAAAAGGTTTATGAGTGAGCATGTCTAGCACAAGGTTAATGTCCCAGGCTGCAACTGGACGTCTAATTGGAGGTCTAGTATGCAGAATCCCTTTAAGACACCTCTTAACTACAGGCAGCTGAGCCAGCGACATGGAGAGTACCGGCTCATGTTATTCCGAGATGGCATAAAGATGAACTTTGACTGTGGAGTATTGCAGACCTGTGTTTGAGAGGTCTAAGAGATACTCCAAGACTTTATTCAGTGGGCAGGAAAAAGGGTTCCAAGAGGATTTTGCACACCAGGTAGGGAAACACTTCCATTTAACTGTGTAGGTTTTTCTGGTGGCCGGCTTACGCGAGCCAAAAGAATATCTGAAACTCTACGAGAAACATTAAACCTGTTCACCTCCATCTCCTCAGGAGCCAAGTGTGAAGGTGACGTGACCTCAGGTTGGGATGGACTACAGGGCCCTGGGTCAGAAGGTTCGTCTGAAGGGGAAGAGGTTTCTGATAGTCTGTTGATTAGAGGAAACTAGATCTGACGAGGCCAGAATGGGGCAATGAGAATCATTCTGCCCCGAGTCTCCAGTTTGAGCAGTACCCTCTGAATTAGCGGACGAGGAGGAAATGCGTACACAAAACGTTTTGTCCACTGCAGCCTGAATGCATCCTGACAAAAAGTGCCAGATCCTGGATTTCTGGAGCAGAAGAGAGGCAGTTTTGCGTTGTGGAGACGCAAAAGGTTCATGTCTGGAGTTCCCCACTCTTCGAAGAGTGACTGAAGGTCGGTTAAGTCAAGAGACCACTCATGAGGATCTGTCTCCGTTCTGCTACGATGGTCTGCCAGCATGTTTTGTACTCCTGGCAGATAAACCGCCTGAATCAGAGCCTTGTGCTCTAGGCACCATTCCCACACTCTCATTGCTTCCCTGCACAGTGGGTAAGAGTGAGCACCACCCTGTTTGTTGATGTAATACATCAATGCCTTGTTGTCTGTTTGAAGGAGAATGTTCTTGTGACAGAGTATGTCCTTCAAAGCTCGGACTGCATAGAGGACGGCTCTCATTTCCAGGATGTTTATGTGAAGTTGAGACTCGTCCTGAGTCCATGTACCCTGGGTGTGGAGATTTTGGCAATGAGCTCCCCAACCCATCAGGGATGCATCTGTGGTAATGGAGATCTGATGATCCAGAGGGGCGAAGAGATATCCTTCCAGAAGGTTGTCCTCCTGAGACCACCAGGTGAGTGACCTCTTCAGAGGTTCTGTCACTTTGATGAGAAAGGACTGAGGGTGAGCGGTTGGGGACCACAGAGTACTGAGCATCCACTGAGAGGTTCTCATGTGGAGATGGTCCAAAGGTACAGTGTACACCGAGGATGCCATGAGACCCAGCATCCATTGCATCGAGAGAGCTCGTACTGAGCTGTGCTCTCTGATGAATCAGGCCATCTGCAAGATATCGTTTCTTCTGTCCTCCGAAAGAAAGGCTTTCACACAGGAAGTGTACAGAAAGGTTCCTATAAAAAGGAGTTTCTGGGAGGGCTGCAGCTGTGACTTTTTGAGATTCAGCAGGACTCTCATGGACATGAGGAAGTCTGAGGCTGCAGCTGCTGCCTCCAGAGACTGTTGCTTGGAGGGGCTTGCTAGAAGCCAGTCATCCAGATATGGGAATACTTGGATTTCGATTTTCCTTAGGTGCGCCGCGAGAACTGCACAGTACTTTGTAAAGACTCGAGTCGCCAAGGATAGCCCAAAGGGCAGGACTCTGAATTGATAGTGCTGATCCAACGCCATGAACCTTAGGTATTTGTGGTGATTTGGGTGTATGAGAATGTGCTGGGAGGCATCCTGCATGTCCAGTGAGGCTAGCCAATCATGCTGATGAATCAAAGGTAACAGGGTACTGAGCGATATCATCTTGAACTTTTCCTTGTGAAGGAATTTGTTTAACTTTCTGAGATCCAGAATAGGGAGCATGATGCTGTTTTTTTTTTGAAACCAGAAAGTAATGGGAGTAGAAACCTGTGTTTCATTGATCCAGCGGAACTACTTCTGCTGCCCTGTTGTTGAGAAGGCCTTGCACCTCGGAAGCACGAAAGTCTGACTGTGTCGCAGGCAGCCTGGACTGTCACTTGGGAGTATGATCCGGAGGGGTTTCTGACAGATTGAGAGAGTACCCCTCGCGGATTATCCTGAGGACCCATTTGTCTAATGTTATAGATTTCCACTGGTCATAGAACTGAGTCAGACGTCCTCCCACCATCAAGGAAGAGTCCCGCTCAGGCAGTTGAGGTGGGACCTTGGCTGGAAACTCAGAAGGTGGCACTGGGCACTTTTGGACTTTGTGCCTTCTGCTGTGCTTTCTTTTGCGGCTGAGGGGTATGGTTTCTGTTAAAGTCTCCTCTGCCTTTGCCACACAAGGACTGATGGTTGTGAAACTGATGCTCATTCCCACCCCCCTCAAGAGGGAGCGGGCAAAGGGCTAGCTGTCTTGATGGCAGACCAAGTCTTCTGTGTGGCCTCCCGTGCTTGTTCCAGCTGAGGCCCAAACAGATACATACCGTCGAAAGGTAAGGCCATGACTTTTTGCTGGGCATCATTAGTAAAGCCTGAAGTACGTAGCCAGGAATGGCGACAGGTGCAAATGCCAACCGCCGCCGTCCGGGAAGCTGTATCGAAGGTGTCCATTGCAGCTTTAATTTGTTGATTAATGGACTCGATAGGTCTAGTTATGGTCTGTAGTAGCTCTAAATTGACCTCCGATTCGGGCAGAGCTTCTACCGTTGCTTTGAGAGAATGCCAAAGAATATACTCGTATTGAGAAAAATATCCCTGGTAACTTCCAGTACGCATGCCCAGGGTTGAGGCAGCAAAGACTCGCTTACCCAAGGTGTCTGTCTTGCGAGATTCTTTGTTTATAGGACAGGCTGTAGACTCCTGAGGGAGGACAGCCTTATCTTTCTCTGCCAGGACCACTATGGCATCTGCAAAGGCTTGTGAGGCCAAGATGGGGTGATCCTTGGGGGGGGCATATTTCCTATCAATGGACTTGGCCACAGAGGGAATAAGAGCCGGGTTCTTCCACACTACCTGAGAAAGAGTCTCGAAAGAGGGCTGTACCGGAGGTGTTAAATCCATAGGGATCTCTGGAACATGAAGATATTGGAGACTGGGAAGCTTCCCAGGATCGATTTCTGTGGTCTGGAGAGAAAGAGTAGAGTTTACTTTCTTAAGCAGAGATTAAAGGAAAGGTCTTCAACTACAGGCTCTGCAGGGGGGATTGATCCCTGCCCCTAGGGCAGAATCAGCATCAAATTCATCACCCGGGGGCATGGCTTGCTGTCTTACTGTGTGGACGAACTTTCAGCGAGCTCCCTACCGAAACATCTAAAATTGTAATAAATTACCCCTTTGTGCCTGTTGCTAGAGACCTGCGATTACCTGCTTTATTTACTGGAGGTGCAGAGACCAATTCTAGCTGCGATCAAGATAATGGGGCAAAAACAACGGAACAAAAAGCAGATTTCTTCATGCCGCGTGGCTGGGCCTGTAAAACTCCGACCACCCCTACTGAGCAGTGCCCGGAGGGTGCTGGGCCCACGACTTTAAACTCGCTGCAAACGATCATGACCGCACTAATGAGAACAGTTCAGCAGATGGACAAAAAAATGGATGGCTATAATGACAGAATAGTAGCAGTGGAGCAGAAATTGGATGAAGTTATGGACCTAGCTAAAGGTGCGGAACGCATGGCAGAACGGGCCCATGCCACAGTGGCATCCAGCATTAAGGAACAATCACCCCTGTAGTCTAGAATTGAACATCTAGAAAATGTGACCCGAGCCTCAAACGTTCACATTATTGGTATGCCGGAGGAGGTAGAGGGGGATGATCTCTTGGCTTATCTTTCAGCCTGGATATTGGAACACTTTGAGCTAGACCTCCAAGGTCAATTAGTGTGTGCCTATAGAATTACTTTGCGAAGAGCTGCAGATCAGGAAGCTGGACCATGCACTATAATGCTAGTGACTGCTTCAATGGCGACTAGGGATCGCTTGCTCCAGGCGGCGCGGAGGAGAAGAGGAGTCGAGGTGGAGGGCAGCAGAGTGTTATTGTTCCCGGATCTTTCTTATGAGACCCGTATGAAACGAAAAAACTTCAATGAAATCTGCCGCAGGCTGAGGAATTTAGAGGTGCCCAACAGTATCCTGATGCCAGCTCGTCTGCAGGTAACGGTAGGTCGGAAGGCCTACATTTATACCGATCCAAAGGAGGCAGCCAAATTGCTAGATAAACTGGAGGCAGAGAGGGCCACTAGAGATGGAAATCCCTCCTCGGACTCTGACTCTGGAGACCCCTGACTTTTCTGTCGAGGGACCTATGCGGACTTTGTTAATAATAATAAACTAAATGCCTGAAGACATAATGTCTACTAAATAAAACATTTGCATATCACCTAACCGGGTTTTTGTTGTAGGGTAAGAGGGGCAAGAGTTCATGTTAACTAACTACGCGCCTCTATTAATCGGCTTTGTATGATTATCTGCTAAAGTTTTAAGTTAGTCTAGCTGAGAGGTGGATATCTGAGTTTAGCGTTAAGAGTTATAAATTCTAAAGATTGTTACAATGAAATGTTGGTGGGGGGGGGGTCAGCTGAGGGGAATGTGGAGCTTTTAATACTTGCAGTATATAACACAAAGGCCAGTTGGCTGGTATACATCCATTTAGCAAATTATTGGTAGACTACATTTGAGCGTTGACAGCATTGCTTTAAGTGAAAAGACTTTTAGATTTAAAAAAGTATGGGTTTTCTCCCCGTATCTTGTAACAAATCTGGTTAAAGTATTGTCTATCTGTATATCACACTGTATTGTGCAACTGATGCTGTATTACTTTACTCAGCTTTGTTATGACTTTTACAGCATCAACCAGCCAAAGATCTGTATCAGGCTCAAAATCATCTCCTGACAGTCCAGAGAGGGCTGTATGGACAGGAAAGGAGTGAAAACCAGGAGGAAGAAGAGGAGGAGAAAGAATCGGAGTCAAAAACCTCTGGGAACCATGTGGCGCCGTACATGTCCCCGGCGGTGCAGATGAAAATGGCATCGAGAACAACAACGATGGCACCAACACAGAAAACAGCACCGCACATGGCACCGACAGGGATCATGGCACCACACTAGGTGCAGGGGCGGGCGCCAGCCATTGATCAGTGCCACACGGTGCTGAAACCTTCGCTGGCGCCGCCAAGGGGGCTGGACACCACCATGTGCTGAAGGATCTCGCCACCAAGAAAGCCGGCACTATAGCAGAAGTCTGAAAACTGTAATTGGAAGGCAGAGGAAAAAATTGGCAGAAGATAAAACATTGGTGTGGACCCCTGTTCCACAGCCATGTAAGAAGAAGAATCAGCATTTATATAGCGCTTTTCATACACAGTATCCCAAAGCGCTTTACAAGCAATGCTTGACTGGTAGTGAAGTGACTGAATGTGTTGTGGCGGCCATATCACACATAATCACCCACACACAGCCTGGATAATTGCATGAACCGGTTTATGGGAAGGGGAATGTTGGCTAGGACACCGGGAATGTTCCCTGCTCTCTGCGAAGAGTGCCCTGGGTCTCTTTACTTCCACCTGACACCCACCAGGACAACACCAGGATGGGCAGACGGGACCTCGGTTTAACGTCTCATCTGAAGGACAGCACACCCCAGCAGTACAGCATCCCCCAATACTGCACTCGGAGGCCAGCGATTTTTAGGTGCAAGTCCAATCCCGGTGTGGGATGAGAACCCACAACCTTCTGGTCCAGAGGTGGATGTGCTATCAACTGAGCCACGCTGACACCCATAAGGGGGATAGACACCGGAGCGCACAATCGACAGCACCGAAGAAGGTGCCGTGCAACTAGGAAGTCCTAACTGCTGCACCTGCCGATCCAAAACCGACAGACCTGAAGGCCCCAGCGATGGACTGGTCAGCTTGTGCAATCAAGACAACCTCCATGCCCATTGCTCCATGAGAGCGGCCTAATGGTGAAACTGCTCATCGGAAGCCCCTCTAATAGGCGGAGAGGGGCTCTGGTGTCAGAGGCCGGCTACCAGAGATAGAAACTAGTGATTCCACAATAGGATGAGACTGGCTCCCTGACCCTAATAATCTACCGTCTACATGCAGACGTACCAGAGGGTGACCTCGAGTGATGCCATTTCTTCGACCAGTGGGCCGAAGAAGGACTCGAGGCTGAATGGTACTGTGAATGGAACCATTTCTTTTTATGCTTTCGGGGGGACCACCCATCCTCCCGCACACTGAACCATCCGTTGTCAGACTCTCCTCCGGAGAGGGCGGCGGAGCAGACCCAGCCCGGCTGACTGAACAGCTTTCATCCAAAGTCTCCCTACTGTCACCTTCCCCGCTCATGATCGACTCTGTCAATAGAGGGCTGAAGACTTCTTCTTGAACAAGTAAGTGGTATATTAAAATGTAATCGGTACTATTCGATATAAGATACAAAATAATAAAACTGAAAACTAAGCTGCTAGTTTGAAGTTTGACTCCCGGTGGGTGAACGACATTGTCACTGAAGCGCACTCAACGGCGGGGAAAAAAGGAACTGAGACGGTTGGAGGGTCGACACCGAGATAGTCTATACCACACGCGCCTGGCTCGTGGTGCCGGTCCCTCGCGGCTCCATTTCTGCGCCAGCCCTCCTGAAAAGGTTTGCTCCCACTGGGTCCTAGCACCTCCGGCGTACTCCCTTCAGTGTGAATGAGTGGTGGAGACTTTATGTCCAGGAAGATCAAGTATATTCCAGGGAGGCCGTGGAGGGAGGAAGAGGGTGGCATGGGTGCTAGAGGGTGGGGTTATCTTTAGGAAGTGGGCTGGTGGGGGATGAGGATTGGGTGAGCTTTGCACAATAGGTGGGGGAAGCAATTTACTTTGCACTTGGGGGTGGAGAGTGGCATGGGTGATACAGGGTGGAGTTCACTTTAACTTGTGAGGGGAGGGACAGTGTTAGCAAGCCACCGATGTTGGGCATATTGTGGCTGCAAAATGTTTAAACAAAAAAAATAACTTACACTTGACACCGCAGTTGGGCAGCCAGTGTCAGAAAAGGGGGGAGGGAGAGAACAATCTGGCATCTCGAAAAAACAAGCCTTTTTTTTTTGTTTTCATTCATGATTGACTTCCTTTTTAGTCAATCATAAATGAAGAAAAGATCATGATCTTCCTGAACATAAAGTCTCCACCACTCATTCACATTAGTGGGACTACACCGGGGGCGCTAGGTCTGAGTGGGAGCCAAAAATCTTCAGGAGGGTCAGTGCCAAGGTAGAAACATACATGCGTGGCACCGCAAGACTGGCTCACGCCATATAGGCTGTCTCAGCATCGATCATCCAACCACCTCAGTTCCTTTTTTCCCCACCGTCGAGTGCGCTTCAGTGACGACTGCACTCGCCCGCCTGGAGTCAAATCTTCATGTCTATACGACAGCAGCATAAGTCGTTCAGTATTTGATTCGTTTTTAGCATATTTATTTATAGATATATTTAGTTGAAAAAAAAGTTTTTTCCTTTTCAATGAAAAACAGAAGAAGTCTTCTTCAGCCTGCCTTCAACGGAGTCTACCATGAACGGAGCCAGTGACAGTAAATGGAGTCGGTGACTATAGGGAGACTTCGCTTGAAAGCTGTTTTAGCAGCAGGGCTGGTTCCAGTCCACCGCCCTGTTTGGAGGTGGGTTCTGACCATGGGCAATCCGGTGCTCAGGAGGAAGGGCAGTCCTCTCAAAAGTGAAAAAAAAAAAAAGAAGCAGGCCTGTTCCTGATCGAGGTCGGGGACCCGGAACCGCTTGGCCTCGAGCTCTTCTTTGTCCCACCGATCGAAGAAGAAGTGGTACCATCGTGGTCGCCCTCTGGTACGTCTGCACGGAGATCTTTGTTAGCAGGGGGCAGGAGGCTGACCCTAGCTCTGTTGGGGTCGCCTGCAGCCTTGGTTCCTGCTGGCCACGATTTTCGACTCCAGAGTCCTTCCCCGCCACCTGGGGGGGTCCTCTGGTGAGCAGTTTCATCATTGGGCCACTCTTATGGTGCAGTGGGTCTAGCGGTTGTCCCGACTTCCCTTGCCTTTGGGCCTGGGGGCTATGGACCCGCGAGCGGGGTGGTTGGGTCAACCTAGTCGTGTGACACCTTCAGTGTCACTGGTGCCGTGCTCTTTTGCTTCCCCCTCACATGGCTGCAGCGCAAGGGCCAGCACAGGTACTGTTTTCTCCTATTCCTTCTTGTATTTTCAGGTCTCCAGCCTTGGGTGCCCCAGTGTTGGGGTTGGGGTCTCCAGGCGCTCGTCCGGCACTGGTTGCGGTGCCACCCTCAGCTCTGGCCTTGGTGGTGCAGTCTCGGGTGCCGGGGTTTTCAACTTCGATTCGTGGAGCGCCTCCCCTGCTCTTTTTCCTCCCTTTGCTTGTCATACTATCCCTTCTGGGCTAGTAGGAGATAATATTGAATCGGATCCTGATCTACGATTATGGGATGATCTGGATGAGGATTCATCCTTTAGAGTGGAAAGTAAGCCCTCTGCTTTAGCAGAACCCTTGGTCGAGGACCTTTCTTTTACTTCTCTTCTGAAGAATATGAATTCCACCCTTTCTCTCCAGACTTCTGAGGTGGATCCTGGAAAGCTGTTGCGCCTTCAGTATCTGCATGTTCCTGAAATCCCTGTTGAATCAACACCTCCAGCGCAGCCCTCTTTCGAGACTCTTTCACAGATGGTGTGGGACAGTCCAGCACTCATTCCTTCTGTGGTTAAGTCCATTGACAGGAATTACGCTCCCCCTAAGGATAGGCCAATCCTTGCCTCCCAAGCCTTTGTGGACGCCATCGTGATCTTGGCAGAAAATAACAAAGTCATTCTTCGTCAGGAATCTACGGCTCATCCAGTAAATAAAGAATCCCCTAAGATCGACACTCTGGGGAAGCGAGTGTTTGCTGCTGCTACCCTAGGTATGCATATTGCTAGCTACCAGTGCTATTTCTCTCAGTATGAGTATACCCTTTGGTATTTGCTCAAAGCCACTGTGGAGGCTCTTTTCCAGAGTTGGACGTTAGTTCAGAGCTTCTCCAGACATTACTAGAGACATTGAGTCCAACAATCAGCAACTTAAGGCTGCTAAGGATGCCTTTGACACTGCTTCTAGAGCAGCAGCGGCTGGGATATGCACGCGGCGTCACTTATGGCTAAGGACTTCAGGGTTCACAAATGATGCTCATGAGAGAGTCATAAATTTTCTATTTGTTGGTGTTTATCAGTTTGGCCCACAGATGGAGCAGGCACTGGAGGCCACTCAGAAAACTAGGACTGCTATTAAGACGGCCAGACTGACACCTGCCGCCCCTCCGCAGGGTGGAAACCATTGGCAATTTCATAACCGACAGTCCTTTCATGGTAAAGGCTGAGGGGCTTTCAACAAAAATCAAACCCCTCTACCACAAAAGAAAATGCAGCAGAAGGCACAGGCCCCCGAAGGCGCCCAGTGCCACCCACTGAAGACTCGGCCCATGTCCCACCTCAACTGCCCGAGGGGGACACCTCTTTGGCAGTAGGGGGGTATCCGACTCAGTTTTACATCTAATGGAAGTCCGTCACAAGGGACAAATTGGTCCTCAGGATAATTCGAGAGGGATACTCTCAAAATTTCTCAGAGACCCCGCCAGATCGTCCACCCAAACCACAGCCCAAACTGCCTACCACTCAGTCAGACCTCCTTGCTTCCGAGATTCAGGGCCTTCTGAACAACAGGGCAGTAGAAGTGGTTCTGCAAACAGAATGGGACACAGGTTTCTACTTCCACTACTTCCTAGTTCCTAAGAAAACAGGCAGTATGCGCCCTATTCTAGACCCAAGGAAGTTAAATTCCTGTTCAAGGAAATATTCAAGATGATATCGCTAGGAATGCTTGTACCTCTGATTCATCAAAATGATTGGCTGGTGTCTCTGGCCATGCAAGACTCCTACCAACATGTCCCAGTGCACCCAAGCCACCACAAGTACCTACACTTTGTGGCTCTGGGTCAGCACTACCATTTCAGAGTCCTGCCCTTTGGGCTCTCCTCGGCACCATGTGTCTTTACAAAGTGCTTTACAGTACTCAGCACATATGTAGGTAATTACATATAGGACTGATGCCGGCCGGCGTCAGGACCCAATGGAAAAATTTCTAGCTAGCAGTCTCTGGCGGGGGACCGCACCCACATCAGGTGACCGACGTCATGTGGCGTCAGTATAAAGGGGCAGTCCCCCACACCCGCCTTCCAGTTCTTTCCCACCGTTAGCTCGTGTCAGTGCCTCGTGGTAAAGTTCATTGCTCCTCAGCTCTCTTGTCGGTAGTTTTTACCATCTTTTTTTCGATTCTTCGACTTCGTCGTCAGGCATTCATTGGTGTATGTTGTCCACTACCTTCCGAACACAAAAATAAGTGCGTGCCACGCCGGCAGCAGGTTCAGGAATGAGCCGGGTTGCTGGGGGCGACAGGGAGGGAGGGACTGACGTCCGGGAGGACAGCCCTCCTCTCCCAGGAGGGACAGGGATCCCGAGTCGGTGCTTGGTTGCCCTCTGGCGGAGGCCAGAGATGCAGCAAGTGCTGACGATGCAGAGAAGGAGTGGGGGAGTGGCAGATGTCGGTAACATGCCTTGATGTCAGGGCACCAGCCACTCCCCAAGAAACAGGGAAAAACACCCTTCAGCTCCAGCAGAGATGGAGCACCGGAGCTTGCCCTCGATCTGCGGCCACCTGCCTGGTACCCTCCCGACTGACGCTACTGACTGCTCAGGGTGTTAGGAGCTCACCTCATCCCTGCCCAGGAGGGGTAAACCGAGGTTGCATGGGGCAATGGAGGATTGTCCAGGCAGGGCAGACCATAGAGGGATGACTCCCTGGTGTCTCCCGAGGAGACCATAGCTGAGGGGCGGAGAGGAGGAATAAACATGAGAATAAAAAAAAAAAAAAGTGCGACTCATGCAGCACCCAACTCCCGCACAAGGACGGCCATTCCCAGTGCCTCTTCTGTCTAGGCCCAGATCATCAGATGGAGAAGTGCCAGCACTGCCTTAAATTCAACGCCGCCACCCGCAGATGGAGGCAGCAGTCCCTGGAGGCCCACATACTAAAGAAGAAAATGTCCTCCATGGAGAAGTAGTTAAAAAAGCTCCGGCAGGCATCCACTTCCCCCAAAGGCCATTGTAAGAAGAAAGAAAAGAGAAGCACAGGATAAGGGCTCCTCATCCACCACCACTTCTTCGGGAGTCGCCGTGCTACAGGTAACGTCCCCTCCAGGGGACTGCTCCGCGACGGCCGCCTTGGAGGCTTCCAAGGCAGCGTCGGCCCACCCATCTGGCTCGTGCTTGGGCCCTTCGGGCACCTCTGGGCTATTGGAGGCCTCCGCTCCCAGTAAAGCCACCACCATGTGGCCTACTGGTTCGAGTGGCTCTGGTAAGCCGGACGTCAGCTCCTCTGACGCCCGCACAGAGACGGTCGATAAGTCACCCGACCCTTCGGGGTGGCGCACGGCCCCTCTTCCACCCGACCAGGCCACTCCTCCTTCATGACCTGCCTCGGGCGATAGGTCCGATAAGTCGGACGTCGGCTCTTCCGGCATCTATCCGGACTCTGCTGATAAGTCAGACGTCGGCCTGCCTGATGCCCGCACGGTGGCTGAGCCAAAGCCGGACACTCTCACGTTTGCTGTTCCCGGCTCCCCGCAGCCTTCGCTGCCCTCCGGGGACCCTGGGTCTCCTCAGCCTGACCCCAGAGATTTTTCCCCTCCATAGCCGGGCGATGCCGAGGTTCCTGCTGCACCCCCGTCAGGCCGTCTGCCCGCTGGCCGATTGGCCTGACATCGGTTCCCTGGATGCCAGCTCCAATGCCGGTCTTGCCAACACCGGGCGACATCCCGCTCCTGGATGCCACTCCAATGCCAGGCCTTCCGCCCACTGAGTCTTTTGCTCCAGGCCCACCAGTGGGCCCTCCAGCCGAGTCATCTCCAGCAGACCCCCTGGTTCCCGGGTATCCAACGCCATCATATCCAACGCCATCTTACTCGGCACCGCAGTATCTGACTCCCCAGTACCCAACACTGGCCTATCTGACGCCGCAGTACCCGGTGCCTCAATACCTGACACCGGGTTTCCTGCTGTCGGGTTATGGATACGTGCCTTATGGGTACAATCGATACCCGTATCCCCCCCCTCCTCCTCCACTGCCCCCTCAGCCGCCAGTGGACTTGAAGGAGTCTCTGGCCTCCTGGTGGGCTGAGGCCAAGGCTCAGCTCACCAGAGAGGTGGAGAGTCATCTCACGATGCCGGTGCTGAGTCTGGCTCCCTTCCCACCTCTGGACATCAGGGGCGAGCCCTCTGGTTCCAGGGCAGGGCAGGATACGCTTCCCTGAAGACCTTCCAAGGAGTCCGTTCCTCCCCCATGCCGGGTGAGGGAGTCTTCCTCTTTATCTTCTTCCTCCTCGGACGACTCCGATGGTTTCTCCGAGCTGGACAATGAGCCACGCTCTCCATCTAAGCCCAGGCCTAGGACTCCTCCGGAGTCTCCTCTGGAGAATCCTTTCTTTATGGAGTTGCTGCGCAAAATCCAGGAGGTTCACAAGTGGCATTCCTTGGAGCCGGATCCACAGTGTAAGAAACTCGCTGAGCATCTGGATCTGCCCAGGACAGCTCCTACCTTGGTGCCACCCTGGATTGAGCCTCATGCCGATCTTGTTTCCACTATTTGGAAGCAACCGTCGGCTTTAGCCCCACTTCCTCGGAAGTCGAACAGGCTTTATCAGGCTCCCGAGGGTGTTGACTTTCTAGAGTCTCACCCTCGAGCTGATTCGGTTGTGATTAACGCCGTTCATGGCCGGACAGCTAACCCAAAACATCTGAGCTCGTTTCCACCTGACAAAGAATCCCGTCTTCTGGACCAGTATGGGAAAAAGATCTTTGCTTCTTCCACTCTGGGAATTAGGGCCCTAAATTATGTCGGTCACATGGGGGATTACCAGAAGGCGATTCTTAGTGAGGTGGAATCTAAATTGGACTTCCTTCCTGACTCTCAAGTCAAACAGGAAGTGGCTGACCTCGTTCACTCTGCACGTTTGGCCAGTCAGCACATGCTTCATGCTACATATGATGCAGTGGACACTGCTGGTAGGAACTCCGCTTTCACCGTAGACTTACGGCGTCATGCCTGGCTCTGTGTGTCAGGGTTGGTCCCGAAAGTGCAGTCCGCTATTCAGGAAGTGCCCTTCCGGGGTTCGGTGCTGTTCGGTGGTGATGTCAAGGACATTATCACCGATCTGCTGGAGAAGGGGACTGCACTGAAGTCTGTGGACTCCATGTACCACCCCCATCAAATGCAGCACCGTCCCTTTTGCAGGCGGAATTGGCAAAAGGTGAAACCCTAGGGAAAGCGGGCCAATAAACGTTGGGCCCCTCCGGCTGCCAAGCCCCCTCCGCCCAAAAAAGCAGTGGGTGCTTCAGCCGCGATGCAGCCCCAAACCACCTGACTCCTTTCCTCTCCCACAGGAAACTACAGACCAGTTAGTTTAACCTCAGTGGTAGGGAAAACGATGGAATCACTTCTGAAAGAAAGAATTGTCTAGTATCTAGAGGCCAGAGGGGCACAGGACCCAAGGCAGCATGGATTCACAGCGGGAAGGTAATGCCAGACAAATCTGATAGATTTCTTTGACTGGGTGACCAAAGTAGTAGATCAGGGAGGGGCTGTGGACATGGCCTACCTAGACTTTAGCAAGGCATTTGACACAGTCCCACACAAAAGATTAATATACAAGTTAGCCAGCCTGGGAGTGGGTCCCAAGATGACAGCCTGGGTAAAGAATTGGCTGGAAAATAGGACACAGAGAGTAATAGTAAATGGAGTCCACTCTGAAGAAAGGGGGGTTACTAGTGGGGTACCGCAGAGTTCAGTATTAGGACCGGTCTTCTTCAAAGTCTTTATAGTTTACATTGCAGAGGGACTGAAGGAAAGTATGTCTCTTTGCAGATGACAAAAGATCTGCAACAGAGCTGATGCACAAGGTGGGGTGGAAAGGATGAGAAGGGACTTGGCAAGGTTAGAGGAATGGTCAAATGTATGGCAGCTTAGACTCAATGCTAGGAAGTGAGGTAATGCACCTGGGAAACAAAACCCAGGGAAGAGTACACAATGGGGGTGAGATACTAACAACAACAAAAATGGAAAGGGACCTGGGGGTAGTCATATCAGATGACCTAAAGGTGGGCAAGCAATGTGAGAGGGCAGCAAGGATGGCTGGGGGGATACTGGGATGCATAGGGAGAGGCATCACCAGTAGAAAACAGGAAGTTATTATCCCTCTGTACAGACAGCGGTGAGACCCCATCTGGAGTACTGCGTGCAGTTCTGGAGACCCAATCTCCGCAAAGACATAGACAGGATGGAAGCTGTCCAGAGGAGGGCAACTAAAATGGTGCAGGGTCTGCACCGGAAGACATATGAAGAGAGACTTAAGGAGCTTAATATGTATAGCCTCGAGGAAAGGAGGGAGGGGGGACATGATAGAAACTTTCAAGTACCTCAAGGGAATCAACAAAGTCCAAGAGGGTAGCATCTTTCAAAAAAAGAGGTGTGCAAGAACAAGGGGCACAATTTGAAGATAGAGGGGGGCGTCTCAGAGGTAATTTAAGGAAGTATTTTTTCACAGAGAGGGTTGTGGATGCATGGAACGGCCTTCCGGAGGAGGTTGTGGAGTCAAAAACAGTGGTGGAATTCAAGCATGCATGGGACAGTCATAAGGCAATTCTAGGGGGTTGGGGTAGGAAGAAGTAGGCTGCTGGTTAACTAGGATCTGCAGCTTATCCATTAGGTATGGAAATGGGCAGACTGGGTGGGCCAAGCGGTCCTTATCTGCCGTCAAATTCTATGTTTCTATGTTTCTACTGCCTCTGGGCCTTCCAGAGGAACCGGTAGGAGGGAGGTTTTCCCTCCACCTCCCAGGTTGGGAGAGGATAACTTCAGATTCCTGGGTGCTCCAGCTGATCGCAGAAGGACACTCAATAGAGTTTCTTAACAAACCCCCTCGACACCGTCCCCCAAGGTCGTCGTACTCTCGGGAACATCATCTTCTGGTCCAGGAAGAGATTTCAGCACTTTTGCTGAAGGAGGCACTAGAACCCGTCCCCATTCCTCTTCAGGGAACGGGGTACTATTCCCATTTCTTCCTGGTCCCGAAGAAAACAGGGGACGTAAGGCTGATTCTCAACCTCAGCTCCCTGAACTTGTTCATGGAGTAGAAGAGATTCAGGATGCTCTCGTTGCAGAGTCTCCTGCTCCTTCTCCAGCCGGGACAGTGGCTGTGCACTTTGGATATGCAGGATGCCTACCTGCATATCCCTATCCGCCCTTCCCACCACAAATACCTGCATTTCGCGTTCCAAGGGGACCACTACCAGTTCAAGGCCCTCCCATTTGGTCTTTCCTCAGCGCCCCGGGTGTTCACCAAATGCTTTTCGGTGGTAGCGGCCTACCTGCGTACCCAAGGAGTGCAGGTTTTCCCATACCTGGATGATTGGCTCCTGGCGGCCCCATCCAGCGAGTAACTCCTGCGCTTCCTTTCCCTTACCAGGCAGATCTTTGCCTGCCTGGGTATTACCATCAGCCAGGCCAAGTCCTATCTGTTCCCGTTCCAGAGGCTCCAGTTTATTGGGGCGATCCTGGACACGACCTCTGGCATGGCCTTCCTGCCACCGAACATGGCGGCCACTCTCCAGACCCATGTCAGCCTGTTGTCCAGCCGCAGGTGGGTCAGTGCCAGGTCAGTCCTTTGCCTCCTCGGGCTAATGGTGGCTGCGATTCTGACAGTCTCTCGCGCTCAGCTCCACATGAGAATCTCTCAGTGGACACTTCGGTCTCAATGGGATCAGCTGGTAGATGACCTAGATCAACTTGTCCTGGTCTCCACTCCCATGGCGTAGGACTTGCAGTGGTGGATGGTTCAGGAGAACCTCTGCTGAGGAGTTCCCTTCATTCTCCCTCCCCCCTCACAGATGTTGACTATGGATGCCTCCAACGAGGGTTGGGGAGCCCGTCTCAGTCCTCACAGGACCCAGGGCTCCTGGTCCAAGCTCGAGAAGTCTCTTCACATCAATATGCTCAAACTAAGGGCAGTACTGTATGCTCTTCAGGCTCTACATCTGTATCTGTCTCCCGGTCACCTAGCGGTACAGATGGACAATATGTGTGTGGTCTGGTACATCAACAAACAGGGAGGAACTCGTTCCTACCCCCTTTGCAGAGAGGCAATACGAGTCTGGGATTGGGCAGTGCAGCACAACCATCACCTCACGGCATCTCATGTCCCGGGGGTCGAGAGCATGCTGGCAGACAGGCTAAGCTGGTCATCTGCTCTAGCTCACGAATGGGAACTGGATCAGGGGGTCATAGACGGCATCTTCCTGCACTGGGGAACTCCACAGGTAGACCTGTTTGCTTCCCCTCAAAACACAAAACTTTCCATCTTCTGCTCGCTCACTCCAGGGCACGGTATTTTTTGGAGAGATGCCCTGTCTCTTGACTGGAAGGGCAAATTCGTCTATGCCTTCCCCCCGATTCCACAGATTATGAGGGTCTTGCAGAAACTCTGTTCGGAAGGAGCTCGAATGATTCTGATCACTCCTTTCTGGCCCAGGCAAGTTTGGTTCTCTCTTCTGCAACAGTCCTCAGAGGAACCTCCTCTTTCTCTTCCTCTGTCGCTATTTTTGCTGACCCAGGATCAGGGGACCCTGGTCCATCCAGGCCTCAAGTCCATTCAGTTGCACATGTGGCTTCTGCAGACGTAGCTCAAGCCCGATTCGGGGTTCTCCACCCCCACCCCCGAGTAGCTGAGATTCTGGTGGAGGCCAGGAAACCCTCAACCAGATCTTCTTATGCCATGAAATGGAAGTGGTTCTCTATTTGGGCTGCCTCCAATGATGTCGAGCCCTTCTCATGCTCTGTCGGACGACTTCTGGATTACTTGCAACACCTCTTCGATCTGGGTCTCAGCCATTCATCCTTAAAGGTTTACATGGCGGCCATTTTGGCCTATCATGTCCCCTTTGCAGACAGAACGTTTGCTCAGCTGGAGGTCTGTAAGACCTTTTTGAGAGGGGTCCTTCACTTACGACCCCTTATCCGGGTTTCTGCCCCTCTTTGGGATCTGAATTTCATTTTAGAGAAGCTTACTCTGCCCCCTTTCGAGCCGGCAGCCTCAGTGGACCTAAAGTTTCTTTCTTGGAAGATTCTCTTCCTAGTGGCCATTACTTCTGCTCGATGGATTTCTGAGCTTCAGGCCCTGATGCGTAAAATCCCCTATTTGATTTTTCACAAGGAACGTTTGGCTGTACGTACCAACCCTAAGTTTCTCTCTAAGGTGGTAGCGGAATCGACGCTGAATCAATCCATAGAGTTGCCTGTCTTTTTTACGCAGCACTTCAATCAAGGAGAGTACCTCCTGCATACTTTGGATGTTCACTGAATTCTGAGATACTACACCAACAGGACGAAGGATCTCAGAAACACTGATCAACTGTTCATCTCTTTTGCTCATAAAAGAGAAGGCGATGTTGTTTCTAAGCAATGCCTATCGAAATGGTTGGCTTATTGTATCACTTTCTGTTATGACAAGTACAACAAGACCCTGCCAGGTCAAGTTAGAGGCCACTACACCAGAGGGGTCGCTGCCTCTGTGGCTTGTTTCAAGAACGTGTCAGCAGCTGACATTTGTGCAGCCGCCACTTGGACTTCTGTCCATACCTTTACGAAACACTACAGTTTGGACATTGCCTCTCGCCGTAGAGCAGGCTTCGGGCTGTCTGTTTTTCAAGGCCTCCTTTCCTAAGGCCTTCACAACCAGAGGGTCTACTTCTGAGTAGCTTTCCTCCTCCCATTTGCTTCTCCTTGTTCCAGACTGCTTGGGACTCAGTCCTATATGTAATTACCTACTGCAAGAGCCCTGTCGAAGTAAGATAGTACAGTTATGTAAGAACTTACTGTAACAATAGATCTTCGAGAGAGGCCCTTGCAGTAGGTAATACCTTTCCGCCCTCCATCCCCCTAAGCTTTTTCAGCTCCTTTTCCAGGAAGGGAAATATACACTTCTCTCTCGTCTTGCCTTTTGGCCTTTGGCGGGAAAGAACTAGAAGGTGGGCAAGGGGGAACGCCCCTTTATACTGACGCCACATGATGTTGGTCACCTGACATGGGGGCGGTCCCCCACCACAGACTACTAGCTAGAAATTTTTCTGTTGGGTCCTGACGCTGTCCAGCAACAGTTCTATATGTAATTACCTACTGCAAAAGCCTCTCTCGAAGATCTACTGTTACGGTAAGTTCTTGCGTAACTGTACTTTCCCGTACCTGGACCATTGGCTCCTAGCGAGCTCCTCCAGACTGGGACACAGGAAGCAGTTTCCACGGCTTCAAGGTCCTCACATCCATGGGAGTTCTGAACCTGGAAAAATTACAGTTTCAACCCTCCCAACAACTTCTCTTCATAGGAGCTGTCCTGGACACCTCCAGGGTAAGAGCCTTCCTCCCAGAAGACAGAAGAAACAACATTCTCCAAATAGCTGACTTCATCAAGGAGAACAACTCGTTTTGGGCTTTCTCAATGCAGTGGATGCTGGGTCTCATGGCGTTATCTGTGTTCATGGTGCCCCTGGCCTGCTTGCACATGGGAACCACACAATGGATGCTCAGCACTCAATGGTCTCTGACCACACATGCGCAATCCTTCCACATCAAGGTGATGGAGCCTCTAACAAGGTCACTCACCTGGTGGACTCGGGCAGACAACCTTCTCCATGGTTTTCCCTTTGCCTCACTGAAGATGCAGATTACCATCACCATTGATGCATCTCTGTCCGGTTGGGGAGCTCACTGTCAGGATCTCCACACCCAGAGCCTAAGGAGTCAGGACATGTCCCAGCTGCACATAAATGTTCTGGAGATGAGAACTGTCCTGTATGCTGTCCAAGCCCTGAAGAATGTCCTCTGCCACAAAGTAATTCTCCTTCAGATGGACAACAAAGCGGTGATGCACTACATCAACAAACAGGGTGAAACACACTCTTACCCTCTGTGCAGAGAAGCCATGAGAGTGCAGGAATGGTGTCTTGAGCACAAAGCCCTGATCCAGGTGGTCTACCTGCCAGGAATCCAGAATGATCTGGCAGATCACCTCAGCAGAACGGAGGCAGATCCACACGAATGGTCTCTCGACTCAAACGTCATGCAATTGCTATTCAAAGAGTGGGGCACTCTGGACCTGGACCTTTTGAGTCCCTACTCAATGCAAAACCGCCTCTGTTCTGCACCAGAAATCCAGAACCTGGCACTTTCTGTCAGATGCATTCAGACTGCGGTGGGCAAGATGCTTTCTATACGCATTTCCTCCTCTTCCCTTAATTCAGAGGGTGCTGCTCAAGTTGGAGGCACGGGGGGTAGCATGATTCTCATCGCCCCGTACTGGCCTCGTCAGATATGGTTTCCGTTAATCAACAGACTATTGGAGGTTCCACTGAGACAGCTTCCACTTCAGACAGACCTCCTGACACAGGGTCCGGTGCTCCACCGTAACCTGCGGTCTCTTCATCTCCATGCCTGGCTCCTGAGGAGATAAAAGTGGGTAGGATCAACGTCTCTCGGAGAATCTCAGACATCCTCCTGGCAGCGCGTAAGCCATTCACTAGGAAGACTTACACAGCAAAGTGGAAATTATTTTCCGTTTGGTGTGCAAAGTCCACCCTGGACCCCTTTTCTTGCTCACCAAACAAGGTGTTAGAGTACCTTCTAGACCTGTTGGATGCAGGACTGCAATACTTAACGGTAAAGGTGCACCTTTGTGCGATTTCAGCCTACCACAAGCCTATCCACAATATGTCAGTGGCTCAGTAACCCTTGGTTAAGAGATTCCTTAAAGGTATCCTACACACTGGACCACTAGTCAGGAGACCGATAGCCGCTTGGGATATCAATCTTGTGCTAGACATGCTCACCCGTAAACCATTTGAGCCTCTAGCAACCTGCAACTTAAAGTTTCTGACCTGGAAGGCAGCCTTTCTTGTGGCCATTACCTCCGCTCACAGGGTGTCTGAAATACATGCCCTGGTCACAGACCCCCCCCCGTACACAGTACTTCACAAGGACAAGGTGGTTCTCAGAACTCACCCTAAATCCTTCCCAAAGTAGTCTCAGACTTCCACCTGAACCAGCCCTTGGTCCTTCCGACCAACTTTGCAAATTTTCAGAATAAAGGGGAGCGTACCCTACCTTCTCTGGATGTAAAAAGGGTTTTGCGATTCTACATTGACGGAACGAAAGAGATTCGCAAATCCAAGCAACTCTTTGTCTCATTCAGCATTTTGCCATCAGATGCATTTCAGCATGGTTGGTAGCGTGTCTCTGCCACTGTTATTCAATGGCACAGGTCAAGCTGGAAGGCAGGGTGTGTGCCCACTCTACCAGAGTGGTCATGGCATCTTTGGAAGAGATTCGGAACGTGCCCATTGCAGACATCTGCAAGGGAGCCACCTGGAGCTCTGTGCACACTTTTGTGATGCACTACACCCTGGATGTCCATGCCAGACAGCATCCTTCCTTTGGCAGGACAGTCCTTAATAGACGTCTGTTCTGAGTGAGTTCCTGTCTCCTGCTGCCCTTCTCAGAGGATTATTTTAGCTCGGTATTCTCCCACTAGTGTGAATGAGTGGTGGAGACTTTGGGCCTGATTCTCAAAGGGGGCTGCGTTTGGTGCAAGCTGCAGCAAACTGCAGCTTGTGCTGAAGCCCCGTGTGCCATGGACCCTGCACCCGATTCAGGTACAGGAGGGGTCCCAGCACCTAAGTCCCCACACTTGTGCCACCTCCTTCCATGCAGGAAACACATGGCGCATGAGAAGGTATGCTGCAAGCCCCATGCAGCAATAGTGGGATGTCCCCAAGCCCCCAGCCACGACGTGCCCCCATAGGGACTACAGGGCAGAATCCCCCACCAGATCTCTGATGTGCCCCTCACAGAAAATATGTACTGGAACCCCCCCCCCCCATCCTGGGTATCACCATCATTATGACCACGACAAATGCCCGCACTGCAGGTCCCCATACCCCACCCAAGCAAGTGGTGCCCCACCCCATCCCCAGACAGATCAGGGGACTGGCACAACCCTCCTCACACCTCCACAGCCAGTCCCCGACTGGACTGAATGTGCAGTGGACTGTACAATGCAAGCGCTAATAGCTATTAGCACGTATACTGCATAGTCCGCTGCAGATTCAGTTCAGTCGGGGACCAGCCATAGAGGAGTGCTGTGCCAGTCCCCTGCTGTGTCTGGGGATGGGGTAAGGCATTATCTGCTTGGGTGGATGGTATGGGACCTGCAGTGGACATTGCCATGTGTCATAATGACGGGATTCAAGGATATGGGGGGTTCCAGTACATATTTACTGTGAGGGGTACGCACCGGGGATCTGGTGGGGGATTCTTCCCTGTAGTCTCTATGGGGGCACAACATGGCTGGGGGGGTCTAACCCATATAAGTTACTTGTGGTATACATCGGGTTGTGGAGGTGGGGCCCGTGGCACCAGTGCTACCACATCTCTATCAGGGGAGCTATTTCTAAGTCCCCTTAGAATTTCTTCCTCTGGGAGAGGTTTGTGAATTGCATTACTGGGTTGTGGCAGCTTACGTCTACCGCAGGGCCCCCTTGCATCTTATCGCAGCCCATTACTGGGCACAAGTATGGCGCAGGACCTGTTTGAGGCAGGCGGCCTGCGGTTGACACAGGCCGCCTTTGTGAATCGCTCAGATGGCATTCATGGACGCAAGGTGCACCTTGTATCATATTTGTTTGGCATAGGCACCTTGCATCAGATGCAGGGCTTTGAGAATTGGGCCCTTTATGTCCAGGAAGATATGAAAATGATGTACATACCGTAATTCTTGATCTTCTTGGATAAAGTCTCAACCACACAGTCACACGCCCACCCACCATCCCCCGAGCTCACTCATCCTGTTTTTGGTCTTCACTCCCTCATTGGCCTGGCTGTGAAGACTCTGTTGAGTTAACCCTTCTTACTTACTTACCCAGGACATATGGACTATCTTATGTCCGGGATAGGTTAGTTTATGTTGCACCTCCTCAGTAAAAAAGGTACTGAGACGGTTGGAGGTCTATGCCAAGATAGCGTATATGGCACGAGCCAGCCTCACAGTGCTGTGCAGGTGAGGTCCTATCTTGGCACCGGCCCTCCTGAAGATTTTTGGCTCCCGCTGGGTCCTAGCGCCTCCAGCATAGTCCCCACTAGTGTGAATGAGTGGTAGAGACTTTGTCCAAGAAGATCAATAATTACAGTAGGTATGTAATTTTCATTTCCTGGTAGCATTCACCTCAGCCAGAAGGATCAGTGAGCCCCAGGCATTGTCCATAAAGCCTGACTACATCTCAGTCCATAGGGACAAAGTAGGTCTCAGGACCTGTAGGACGTTTCTCCTCAAGGTGGTATCTGACTTCAACCTTAATGAGTCCATTACATTGCCTGTCTTTTTTACTGACGATTCCACTTCAGGGGAGCCTAGACTGCATAGCCTTGATGTTAGGAGAGCTTTCAGCTACTATCTGGACCACACAAAGGGCCATAGGCAGGGCGATATCCAGCTCTTCCTGACCTATGGAGAAGTGGGGAAAGGAAAACGAGCTATAAAAAGTGCTTTGCAGTACTCGCAGCGCATCTCAGGAAACTTGGGGTTCAAGTGTTCCCGTCCCTGGACGATTAGCTCCTAGTGAGTTTCTCCAAACAAGGGACTCAGGAAGCAGTGGCCATGGCCACCAAGTTCCTCACATCCATGGGAGTTCTGCTGAATATGGAAAAATCTCATCTTTAGCCCTCTCAACAACTCCTCTTCATAGGAACTCTCCTGGACACCTCCAGGGCAAGAGCCTTCCTTCCAGAAGACAGGGAAAACAATATTCTTTAGATGGCTTGCATCACCAAGAACAACAGCTCGGTTTGAGCTCTCTTGATGCAGTGGATGCTGGGTCTCATGGTGTCGTCCGTGTTCACAGTGCCCGTAGGCCATTTACACATGAGAACTACACAATGGATGCTCAGTACTCGGTGGTCTCTGACCACACATCCACAGTCCTTTCACATCAAGGTGACGGAACCCCTAATGAGGTCACTCACCTGATGGACTCAGGAGAACAACCTTCTCCAAGGTTTCCCCTTTGCCCCACTGGAGACACAGATCACCATCACCACAGATACATCTCTGATTGGTCAGGGAGGTCACTGTCAGGATCTCCACACCCAGGGCCTGTGGAGTCAGGACGAGTTTCAGCTACACATAAATGTCCTGGAAATGAGAGCTGTCCTGTACTCTATATGAGCCCTGAAGGATATCCTCTGTCACAAAGTAATTCTCCATCAGACGGACAACAAGGCAATGATGTATTACATCAACAAACAGGGTGGAGCACACTCTTACCCTCTGTGCAGAGAAACCATGAGAGTGTGGGAATGGTGCCTCAAGCACAAAGCCCTGATGCAGGCGGTCTACCTGCCAGGAATCCAGACCGATCTGGTGGATTGCCTCAGCAGAACGCAGGCAGATCTATACAAGTGGTCTCTCGACTCAAACGTCATGCAATCGCTCTTCGAAGAGTGGGGCACTCCAGACCTGGACCTTTTTGCGTCCCCACTCAATGCAAAACTGCCTCTTTTCTTTTTTTTTTATTTTATATATATTTACATCATTGTGCATAAGTGAATACCGATACATGCAGATCTTCCTGGACATAAAGTCTCCACCACTCATTCACACTAATGGAATCTACACCGGAGGTACTAGGACCCAGTGGGAGAAAACTTTTCAAGAGGGCCGGTGCCAGAGATGAAGCTACAAGGAAACGGCACCGTGAGCCCCAGCTTGTGCGGTAAAGACTATCTCGGCGTTGAACCTCCAGCCACCTCATTTCCTTTTTTCCCGCCGTTGAGTGTGCTTCAGTGACGATGTCGCTCGCCCCCTGAGAGTCAAACTTCAAACTAGCAGCATAGTTTTCAGTTTATTGTTTTGTAATTTATCTTCGAAATAAGTACTGATTATATTTCATTTTACTTATTATAAGAAAGAAGTCTTCAGCCCTCCATTGATGGAGTCGACCATGAGTGGGTCAGGTGACGGTAGGAAGACTTCGTATGAAAGCTGTTCAGTCTGCCGGGCTGGGTCTGGTCCGCCGCCCTCTCCAGAGGGAGGTTCTGACAATGGATGGTCCGATGCTCGGGTAGATGGGCGGTCCCCCCGAAAGCATAAAAGGAAACGGTCCCACTTTCTGCACCGTTCAGCCTCAAGCTCTTTTTCAAGACAAGTTTAAAAAGAGAAGGCATCACTCCGAGGTCACCTTCTGGTATGTCTGCGCTTCGATGGTCAGTTATTGGGGCCAGGCGCCGGTCTCCACCTCTGTCAGAGTCACCGGTTTCAGTCTCTGGTGGCCGACCTCCTTGACATAGGAGCCCGTCCCCACCTGTTGGAGGGGCTTCCGATGAGCAGTTTCACCGGTGGGCTGCTCTTATGGAGCAGTGGGCTCGGAGGTTGGTCCTGCTGCCTGATCCGGTCACTCTGAGGCCTTCGGGCCATTCGAGGGAATGGGTAGGGCGGTTGGACCTTCCTAGTCACGTGGCGCCTTCTTCGGTGCCGTCGACTCCACGCTCAGGTGTTTTCCTCCCTCACATGGCTGCAGCACAGGTGTCCACACTGATGCCTCTGTCTCCTGCCAATTCTCCTTCTTTTACCTCAAATCGCAGTTTTAGGACCCATGGGACACTCTTGGCACCGTCCGCGGTGCCAGGGACACTCTCGGTGCCTCCCGCAGCATCGGGGAGTCTGTCGGCACCATCCGTGGTGCCGGGAGCTTAGTCGGCGCCGTCTGTGGTGCTGCGGGTTCCGTCAGCGCCGTGTGCTGGGCTGTTTCTGATGAGGCTGACTTCCTTGTGTTTGGCGCCGTGTTCTTCATCGGCACCGAGGCTTGTTGCAGAGCCGTCCGGCCTCCAGGGGTTCTTGACTCCGATTCCTTCCTCTTCTACTTTTCCTACTGATTTTCACTCCTATCCTGTCCACACAGTCACTCCTGGACTGTCAGGAGATGATTTTGAGCCTGACCCAAATCTTCAACTGGGTGATGATGTTGAAGGAGCAGGGATCAATCCTGCTGCAGAGCCTGTGGTGAAAGACCTTTCCTTTAAGTCTCTGCTTAAAAATTGTAATTCTACTCTTTCTCTCCAGACTACAGAAATCGGTCCTGGGAAGCTTTTAAGACTCCAATACCTATATGTCCCGGAGATCCCTATGGATTTAACTCCTCTGGTACAACCCTCTTTCGAGACCCTCTCTCAGATGGTATGGAACAATCCTGCTCTCATCCCTTCCATGGCTAAGTCCATAGATAGGAAGGATGCTCCTCCCACGGATCGCCCCATATTGGCCTCACAAGCCTTTGCTGATCCCATTGTAATCTTGGCAGAGAATGATAAGGCCGTCCTCCCTCAGACTTCTACAGCCCGGCCAATAAATAAAGAATCTCGCAAATAGACACCTTAGGTAAGAGAGTCTTTGCTGCCTCCACCCTGGGTATGCGTATTGCCAGCTACTGGGGCTATTTTTCTCAATATGAGTATGTTTTTTGGCATTCGCTCAAACAAATGGTAGAAGCTCTGCCCTAGTCGGAAACTAATTCAGAGCTACTTCAGACCATAACCAGGGGTATCGAGTCCAACAACCAACGGTTAAAGTTGCAATGGACGCTTTCGATACTGCTTCCCGGGCGGCAGCGGCTGGCATCTACACCCGTCGCCACTCTTGGCTACGTACTTCAGGCTTCACGAATGATGCCCAGCAGCAGGTCATGGCTTTACCCTTCGATGGTATGTATCTGTTTGGGCCCCAGGTGGAGCAAGCTCTGGAGGCCACACAGAAGACTAGGTCTGCCATTAAGATGGCTCGACCTGCACCCGGCCTTCTCCGGCGGGGCAACAAGCGGTAATTTCACAACAGTCAGTCCTTTCGGGCAGAGGGGTTTTAATAAAACCCCAACCCTCAACCACAAAAGAAAATGCAGCAGAAGGCACAAGGCCCCAAAGCGCCCAGTGCCACCTTCTGAGTTTCTGGCCCAGATCCCACCTCAACTGTCCAAGGGGGACTCCTTCTCAGTGGTGGGAGGACATCTGACTCAGTTCAGTGAAAGTCCATAACATCAGACAAATGAGTCCTCTGGATAATCCATGAGGGGTACTCGCTCAGTCTTTTGGAAACCCCTCTGGATCATCCCCCAAAATGACAGCCTAGGCTGTCAGCAGTACAGTCAGACCTTGTTGCTTCCAAGGTACAAGGCCTTCTGAACAACAGAGCAGTAGAAGTAGTTCCACTGGATCAACAAAACACAGGTTTCTACTCTCATTACTTCCTGGTGCCGAAGAAAACTGGGGGCATTCGCCCCTTTCTGGACCTCAGAAAGTTAAACAAGTTCCTTCTCAAGGAAAAGTTCAAGATGATATCACTAGGTACTCTGCTACCTTTGCTTCATCAACATGATTGGCTAGCCTCCCTTTACATGCAGGATGCCTACCAACGCATTCCTATACTCCCAAAGCACCACAAATACCTAAGGTTTGTGACATTGGGTCAACATTATCAGAGTCCTGCCCTTTGGGCTATCCTTGGCTCCTTGAGTTTTTACAAAGTGTACAATTCTCGTGGCGCATCTCAGGAAAATTGGAATACAATTGTTTCCATATCTAGACGACTGGCTTCTAGCAAGTCCCTCCAGACAAGGAACTCTGGATGCCGTAGCCATGGCCTCAGACTTCCTCACGTCCATGGGAGTCCTGCTAAATCTGAACAAATCACAGTTGCAGCCCTCACAGAAGCTCCTCTTTATAGGAACTCTTCTGGACACCTCCTGTGTCAAGGCATTTCTCCCAGAGGAAGGACCAATATCTTACAGATGGCCTGATACATCAGAGAAAACAGCTCGGTTCAAGCTATCTCAGTGCTGCGGATGCTGGTTCTCATGGCATCCTCGGTGTTCACTGTACCCTTGGCACATCTCCACATGAGAACCTCTCAGTGGATGCTCAGTACTCAGTGGTCCCCAGCCATTCACCCTCAGTCCTTTCCCATCAAGGTGACAGAACCTCTGAAGAGGTCACTCGCCTGGTGGTCGCAGGGGGACAACCTTCTGGAAGGATATCCCTTTGCTTCTCTGGATCATCAGATCTCCATTACCACTGATGCGTCTCTGATGGGGTGGGGAGCTCATTGCCAGCATCTGCACACCCAAGGTACGTGGACTCAGGACGAGTCCCAGCTTCACATAAATGTTCTAGAAATGAGAGCCATCCTCTATGCAGTCCAAGCCTTGAAGGACGTACTCTGTCACAAGAACATTCTCCTTCAAACGGACAACAAAGCAGTGATGTATTACATCAACAAGCAGGGCGGTGCGCACTCTTACCCATTATGCAGGGAAGCTAAGAGACTGTGGGAATGGTGCATGGAGCACAAGGCTCTAGTCCACGCAGTTTACCTGCCAGGAGTACAAAACGAGCTGGCAGACCGTCTCAGCAGAACGGAGACAGATCCTCATGAGTGGTCTCTCGACTTAACCGTTGTTCAGTCACTCTTCAGAGAATGGCGAACTCCAGCCCTGGACCTTTTTGCATCCCCACTCAATGCAAAACTGCCTTTCTTCTGCTCCAGAAATCCAGGACCTGGCATTTTCTGTCAGGATGCGTTCAGGCTGCAGTGGACAAAATGCTTTCCATACCTTTACTCCTCTTCCCCTAATTCAGAGGGTACTTCTCAAATTCAAGTCTCCGGGGGACAAAATTATCCTCATTGCTCCCTTCTGGCCTCGGCTGATATGGTTCTCGCTGCTCAACAGTCTTTTGGAACCCCCCCCCCTTCCCCGAGGGCGCTTCCCCTTCAGACGAACCTTCTGACCCAGGGTCCTGTGGTCCATCCCAACCTGAGGTCGCTTCAGCTTCACGCTTGGCTCCTGCAGAGATAGAGGTGAATAGGTTCAATGTTTTGCGTAGGGTTTCAGATATTCTTTTGGCTGCGCGTAAGCCAGCTGCTAGAAAAACCTACACAGCCAAATGGAAGCATTTATCTGGTGTGCAGAATCCTCTTCGAACCCTTTTTCCTGCCCACCAAATAAAGTCTTGGTGTACCTTTTAGACCTGTCAAATTTAGGTCTGCAGTACTCTACAGTCAAAGTTCATCTTTGTACCATTTCAGCTTATCATGAGCCGGTACTTTTCCATGTCACTGGCTCAGTTACTTGTAGTTAAGAGGTTTCTTAGGGGTGTTCTGCATACCAGACTTCCTATCAGATACCCAGTCACAGCCTGGGACATTAACCTTGTGCTAGGCATGCTCATTCGGAAACCTTTTGAGCCACTAGCTACTTGCGAGTTGAAATTCCCCACTTGGAAAATGGCCTTCCTGGTGGCTATCACTTCCGCCCGTAGAGTTTCTGAAATACATGCACTGGTCACAGACCCCCCCCCCCCATACACTGTATTTCACAAGGACAAAATAGTTCTTAGGACTCATCCTAAGTTTCTCCATAAGGTTGTCTCAGAATTCTATCTAAACCAACCTTTAGTCCTGCCTACCTACTTTGTGAACTTCCAGAATGAAGGGGAGCGTACCCGTCATCTCTGGATGTTAAGAGAGCACTGTGATTCTATCTAGATAGAACAAAAGAAATTTGCAAGGCTCAACAACTATTTGTTTCCTTCAGCGAGACCCGGCTGGGTCAACCTGTCGCTATTAGGTGCATTTCAGCGTGTCTGGTAGAATGCCTTCACCACTGCTATTCTATGGCACAGGTTAAACTGGAAGGCAGAGTGTACGCTCACTCTACTAGAGTAGTCGCAGCATCTCTGGCAGAAATCCGGATTGCAGATATTTGCAATGCGGCTACCTGGAGCTCAGTGCATACTTTTGTTAAGCACTACGACTTGGATGTCCATGCCAGATGACATCTGTCATTTGGCAGGACTATTCTTAATGGACTTCTGTCCTAAGTATGTGAGCTGTTATTTCCTGCCACCCGTCTCAGGGGATTATTGGCTCGGTACTCTCCCATTAGTGTGAATGAGTGATGGAGACTTTATGTCCAGGAAGATATGGAAATTATGTACCTACCGTAATTCTTGATCTTCTTGGACAAAGTCTCCACCACTCATTCACACGCCTACCCACCATCCCCAAGCTCACTTATCTGTTTTTGGTCCTCACTCCCTTAATGGCTGGGCTGTGAAGACTTCATTGTTGACCCTTCTTACACAGGTCATTCGGACTATCTCATGTTCGATTTTGTTAGGTTAGTTCTTCTAGGTTAGTTACGCTGCACCTCCTTGGAAAAAAGATACTGAGGCGGTTGAAGGGGCGACGCTGAGATAGTCTTTACCGCACAAGTCGGGGCTCGCAGTGCCGCTTCCTCGTGGGTCCATCTCTGTCGCCGTTGTTCTTGAAAAATTTGCTCCTGCTGGTTCCTAGTGCTTCAGGCATAGATCCCATTAGTGTGAATGAGTGGTGGAGACTTCGTCCAAGATGATCAAGAATTACAGTAGGTACATAATTTCCATTTACAGTTTATAGATTACATATGAGTTGTACGCTTTTCTCTTCTACAGTATTATTATTGATACTTTGTACTACTTGTAGCTGTACTTCTTTTTTCTTGGTTCTTTCTTCACTGTTCCTGGTTGCATTCGTCAAATCATTGAAAATATTATTTATTATTAACAACTATTAATTAAACAAACTGTGTAACCATAACTGGTCACTTTATAACTACAGTACTATTACAACAATGTCCCGGGGACGTCTACCCCCTCTCTCTTACGGGTATTCATATTTGCTTTATGGTGGCCATTTAGACCCCTCTCCTGTGCTGTCTTAATTTGTGTCCCTTCGGATGGCTGAGACGGCCTGACTTTTTCTCTATTCTATCCACCATATGTGTGATTACTCTGTCTGCCTTTCACCCCTTCATTTCATGTCTCATATGTATTGGCATTACTCGTCTCTTGTGTTGTCCTAGTGGTGTTTTAGATCCTGTTCTCTCTGTACCTCCCTTCTTGTATTTCTATGTTAATTATTCTTGATCCTTGTCTTGTTTCTACTCTTATCATTCCTCTTCCATTAGTATAACCCATTTCGTCCATCTCTCTAAATACTTCTCAGTTCTATCTCCTATCGCAAAAGTGAGTCTTTCCATCTCTTAGATCTTGTTTATTATTTTCTCCCAATCTTGTATGGTGAGGGTGTCTTGGGAGAGCCACCTCCATCTTATTGCTTTTCCCAGTGCAGTCACACATATTGCCCATAAGTAGAGGGCATTACTTCATTGGGTGGTAATCCCAGGATGAGATGTGCTCTCAAGGGGGTGGAAATTTGGAATAAGGTGTGCATTTTAACCTTGAATTGTCGTGTCAGTTCATCTAATACCAGACAGTCTAGAAATATGTGTGTGTGTATGTAGCTTTACTCTCTCCACAGTGTCACCAGAAGTTGCCATCCCCGCTTCTCACCAAGTGGGCTTTTACATGGGGGGTGATGAAGAATCTGACCGTAACCTTCCATGCAAATTCTTTCCATCTAGGTGCTGAGGTTGTTTTGTGTGTTATCCCCAAAATTTTATCCCACTCTCTTTTGGACAACCAGATTTCCGCTTCTTGTTCCCATCTGTCCTTGTTGTGTTTGAGCGTATCCTCTTTTGTTGTGTTGAGGAACAGATAAAGTAAGGAGATAGCTCCCTTAGGTGTTTGTATATTTAGTAGCTGTTCCATCTTTATGGCCTCCTCCACCTCCTGCTTTTCCTTTTGGTGTTTTCTCGTTTGGGCTGTGATATAATTTCAGATTTGGAGATATCTAAATCTGTCTGCCTCGCTCCAGGCGAAGGCCTCTTTACATTCCTCGAACGTGAGGATATTATCCCCCCCCTTCATAATTAGGTTGGCATGGCTCAAGCCCCTCTCTGCATATCTCCTAAACCATGGGTCCTCCCTCCCGGCACAAATTCCTCATTCCATTGCCACCATGAGTATCTCCACTTTTTCTCTTTACTCTGTGGTGAGCTTGGAAGTGGTCTAAAGCCTGTAGTGTGATTTTTAATGCCTCTAGCTTACATTCTTTTCCCAGTTGAAGGGGGTTGGATTGAAATATTATGAACTCTAGCTGTCTATGTGGCCATTCTGCCCTTTCTATCATCTTCCAGTGCAAGTCCTGCTTTGTCTCTTCCCATTGCAAAGCCCAACGTATCTGTGCTGCTGTCCAGTATGCTCCCATATCCAGGATTGCCCATCCACCAGAACTTTTTTTAGCTTGCAGGACATTTTTTCTGACCCTTGGTCATTTATTAGCCCATATAAAAGTTTGCAGTTGTTTCTGTATGCCCGTCAGCCATAGTGTTGAGAGAATTACTGAGGAGCACTGAAACAAGTATAGGAACCTAGGCAGCAGATTCATCTTTACTGCCCGTATTCTTGTATACTGAGGTAGTGGGAGCAAGCCCCAACACACTGTGTCTTCCTTTATTGTTTTAGGAGGGGAACATAATTATCCTGAAATACATGTTGATTAGTGTTCCATAGTATTATTCCAAGATATTTCTGCATTTGCAGGTTCCATTTCATGGGGTTTTGTTTTTTTAAGTTCCTGCGAGGGGGGTATAGTGAAATGTGAGTATCTCTGTTTTGGTTCACGGTGTAGCCTGCTATTTTGGTGAACTGAGCTATGGTCTCCATTAATTTTAGGATAGAACTATCTGAGGATGTCAAGAAAAGGAGGATGTGATCCACGTATAGTGCCATCTTTTGTTCCCTATTAGCTATCCTAAGCCCCTCTGTTCCCCCATTCTTGGCATATTTTCTGTGCCGGGGTGCCAGATATAAAGCAAATAATAGAGGAGAAAGTGGGCATCCTTGTCTAATTCCTCTGTCTAGATTTATTCTCTTCATTATGTGGCCATTCACCCTAATGTAAGCCTGTGGGTTTGTATAGATTCTCCTGATTATATCTATAAACTCCATTTTGAATCCAAACCTGGAAAGGACCTGCCAATCTACCTTGTCAAACGCCTTTTCTGCAGCTAGTCATGAGCACAGTTTTCTGTCTGTTGAATCTGAGATGGTTTCTTATATGCATAGCCCTTCTAACATTGTCTGCAGCTAGTCTGCCGGCCACAAATCCTGTCTGGTCTAGGTTTATTATACTGGGGAGTATTTTATCCAGGTGTTTGGCATATATGGATGCCATCATTTTATAGTCCATATTTAATATTGATATTGGCCTGTACGATGCGCAGTTGCTGGGATCCTTTCCAGGCTTTGGGAGCACCGAGATCATCGCTTGTTCCCAGCTCAGCGGGGCCCTACCTCCCTCTCCTGTCACCTCCCTATATACCCTATGTAAGACTGGTGTTAATGTTTCTTGAAATTGTTTGTAAAACTCCACCAGGAGGCCACCTGTTCCTGGGCATTTCCTTGTGTTGCTCGCTTTTATTGCCCCCAGAATTTCTTCCCTTGTTATATCTCTCTCTAGTGTTTGGGTCTGTTCCTCTGAAACCTTTATCAGGTGCAGCTTCTGAAACAAATGGTGTAGCTGTGATTCCTCTGGGTGCTGGCCAGCTTGATATAGGGTTGTGTAGTATTCTTCGAAAGCTTGCAGTATATCGGGGGTACTATTTGTGTATTGCCCCAAACCCAGTTGTCTTATCTTGGCTATATGTGCCTTTGCTTTCCTAGCTTTAAGTCTGCATGCTAGTAGTTTGATGGCCCTAGGACCTCTCTCATAATATTTTTATTTCGTAAACTGGAGATTTTTTTCTATTTTGTATTCCAGAAGGGGATTCAGTTCTTTTTTCAATATTTTAAGTTCCTTTCCTCTCTCTCTGTTTCTGTGCTGTTGCTGTTGTACCACCAGAGCCTGTATTTGTCCTTCAATGTTGTTTTGTTTTTCTTCTCTTTGCTTACGTCTGGCTGCAGCAATAGCTGTCAGTTTCCCCCTCAGGACTGCTTTTATCGTAACCCATAAAAAACCCTGTGTTACCTCAGTGTCTGTATGATGTTGTACCATTTGTTCTGTTACTAGTGGGATTTGCTCAGCCATCTCCTTGTCTTTTATTAGGGCTAAGTTAAGTCTCCAGAACGAGTTCTTAGGGGTGAATGTAGTTGCACCTCTGAGAACATCGGAGCATGGTCAGATACCCCTATTGTTCCCACTCTGCATTTAGTTAATTTTTCTTTGTGATCTCTAGCCATGAGGAAAATGTCCAGACGTGAGTACATTTGATGGGCAGCAGAGTAAAATGTATGTCCCTGAGTTTGCCCCTCCATGTATCTACCAGTCCTAATTTCTGAAGTAGGGCCTTCACCTGCCTGTCCACTTTGTGTTCCATTCTTGGGATCCATGAAGTGCTGTCTAGTATCGGGTCTAGGGTGAGATTCCAGTCCCCCACACAAATTAAGGTGCCCTCTGTCATTTGAATTGTTTTCATTAAAAGTGATCTGTAAAATGTATAGGGGGATCCAGGGGGCGCATATACTGATAACAGTGTTAATGTGTCCTATGAGTCTGCCTTTAACGGTGGCATACCTTCCTTCCCTGTCTATTGTGGTCTATATACCTTCAAATGGAGTGCCCCTTGGAATCATTATGGTAGTACCCCTTCTCTGCCCCATATCATGGGTCAAAGCATATAGTTCGGCGTAGCCAAATTGTTTGAGCTTATCATGTTCCCCCTGGGTCATATGTGTTTCTTGAAGGAAGACAATATCTGGCTTCGCTTGTCTAATGCATAACATCACTTTCTTCCTCTTTAAGGATTGGTCATGCCATTCACATTAAAGGTCATTACCTTGATTGGTTGAGCCATCATTATATTGTCTCTAATTTGTTTCTCCGTTTTTGCCTTCTGCTGCCTCTCACTCTCCTTCGGGAACCCTTCTGAGGCCCAACATGCCCGGGACAAGTACTGTTATTCAAACAAACATCTGCTGCAACTTTCCTATCTCTGCCAACCGGGCAGCAGTACAGTCGAAGAACCGTACATTTCCTAACTCTTCTTCCAAGGTTGGGAGGGATTTTCTCTTTCGTCCTTGCTCTGTTTCCTGACTCTTACTCCCCCCCCTCCTCTTGGTCCCAGAGTAGTAGTGGTTGTTTCTCCCCTGCTCCCAGGGATCACTACCAGGTTATCCCATGTCAGAGCTCATACCTCCGAGCCCCTGCACCTTAGGGAACCTAAAATCCACAGTGCCACGTAACACAGACCGCACTTCCTCCCAAACGTCATTTTCTGATGTCTTACCCCTTCCCCTTTCCCCTCAACAGGGAATTGTGTCAGTCCCCCATCCATCATGTTTTTACTTCCCATCATTGTTGACCACCTTGTTTTGTTTTTTTACCAGCATATTATCACATTTTGCTAATGTCTCCTTTATTGTCATCATTATCTGGTTCACTATCACCTCATAGGTTCTAGCCCCTTGTGATCTCCCTCGCCAAGTGCCTTCCATTTTCTTGGCATTCATTAGGGTTTATCAGTTATCTTCCACTACCCCTCTCCCTCTGTATTCCCTCCCCTCTACTCCCGCTTACCTGTTCGTTGTAGTACTGTCGTGGCTTCTGCACTCAACAGAGTACTTGTCTGTAGTCTCCCAGGGTCCTCACAACATCTGCTTGTCACAGCTTCTAGATGCAGGAAGATTCCAGTTCCTGGAAGGATACATTCCCTCTGTGATCCATCAAGGTATGAGCTAAAAGTGAAACAGAAGAGACTTCGCAAATACCATATTCTGATTATTCATCTCTATATTATTATCAACATGCACTATAACATAACAAATCAATGCTCTAATTTCCTTTACTTCTCTGGTTTTGGGTACCTATTCTGTGTGCTAGTGCCCCTGTCTTCTGGCTACTACCTTGTCCCTCCCCTACTACTGAATTGGCCACTGTTTTTATCTTTCTCCCTTTCCCCAATATTCTCCTCCCTTTGGCACGGATTGGGTTTTCTGCTTTTTTCCCTCTGAAAACAACCAAGTTAGTTTTTCTTCTCCTTGTCCCTTCTAGAGTATGTTCAACGTCCATTAAGCATCTGACTTCTTAAATGTGTTCCCCTTTGAATCCTTTAAATTATGTCCCCCCCTTACAGTGACCCTTGTCTTTGCCCTTAAGTTTGTTTGCCCCCCCTTTCTTTCGAGGATGATTTTCCAGCTGCAATTAGCGATCCTCTCACATCTCGATACTCCCCCGCCCCCAGTGCCCAGAGCCCTCTGATGATTTTTTTTCCATTTCTGTACAGTTTATTAAACAAGAATCTCCCTCCCATTCCTGCCTCAGTACTTAGCTTAAGACCATTGTATTTGTTGTAGTCCTTTTTTTTTTTTTTTTGAGAGTCCTTTGTGGGTATGGTCTTCCAGTGTTGTCCGTCTTCCAGGTATCAGTTCTCCGATCTAATCCACTTCTCTTAGTCTTTGTAATTGTCCCAGTCAGAGGTTGGTGCTGCCTTCTATTGTGAGAGTTTCTTCAGGATCCCTTTTATTTCCTTCAGCGTTTTTTCTGAGATGTCTCTACCATCCATCTGTGCAGTCCCTCTCATGCGATGCTGTTTGCTCGTGGTTCCTCGTTGTTGTTGCTGTGTCACTCTGGCGGCCTTGCCTCGAGGCGTATAGGCCACACCATGTTCTGGATGCTACTTGACCTTCTTGTGGCGTGGAGTATGTCCTGATGCCCTCCTCCCAGAACAGGAGAGAACGTGGGAGGCGTCTGAAATTTGTATCTTTGTTTTCTTTCAGCGCTCGGATGAGATCCATATATTGAAGCCTTTTTTAATGGATCTCTAGGTGGTAATCTTGCTCAAAAAACAGTCTCTGCCCCTTGAACATTACCACTCCTTTTTGCCACTCTGTTCTTAAGACAGTCTCTTTGACCTGGTAGTTCATGAATTTCATGAAGAGCTGCCTGGGTCTAGCATTAGGGTCTGTAGGCTTCTGATATAGCACTCGGTGGGCCTTTTCGATTCTAATATCAAGGTCAGTTGGTCGATCCAGAATTTGATTTAGGAACCCCTGAAGAAACAACTCTACCTCCGCTGTTTCTGTGCCTCTGGCAATCTGGACTGTCTGAGTTGTCTCTGCTTGATCGCACCTCCAGATCCAGATCCAGGCACTTGCTATGCATAGTTTCTGCATGTTGTATCAGAAGGCCCACCGCATTGCCCAGCAGACCGCCTCGTTTTTCTGCTGCTTTGACCTTCTCTTTCACGTCTCCCACTCTCCGTTCGACCTTTGTAAATCTGTCTTGCATTTTTTTTTTTAATTCCATTCTAGTCTCACATTGGGAAGCCTTAATCTCTTTGAGCAGAGTTTCAAATCTGCTTCATGTTAAGGTCTTTTCCTCGTGGTTGGTGACGTACTCCCGGCCTGTGCCACTCATGGGGGAGTTGCTGTGAATACAATCAGAGCTTAAGGCTCTATATCTGGAGCCATCATCTGATTTTTTTTTTTTCCTGGCTTTCGGTCCGTGATCTGGTATGTCTGCCATCGCCTTGTTATTTTGAGGCCATTTCTGCCGGTATTTGGAGAGATTTTCTGCTGTTTTGTTATATTTTTGATTCCTGGCAAGGGGAGAGCTCTTCCTTAGGCTACTGTGCAGTCCATGACGTCACCACAAAACTGCCTCTCTTCTGCTCCATTAATCCAGAACCTGGCATTTTCTGTCAGGATGTGTTCAGACTGTGATGGACAAAATGCTTTCTGTACGCATTTCCTCCTCGTCCCTTAATTCAGATGGTGCTGCACAAGCTGGAGGCACATGAGGAGTATGATTCTCATTGCCCCATACTGGCCTCATAAGATTTGGTTTCCGTTAACCAACAGATTATCGGAGGTTCCTCCAAGACAACTACCACTTCAAATGGACCTCCTGACCCAGGGTCTAGTGGTCCATCCCAGCCTGAGGTCCCTTCATCTCCATGCCTGGCTCCTGAGGAGATAGAAGTAGGTAGATTCAACATCTCCCGTAGAATCTCAGACATTCTCCTAGCAGCGCGCAAGTCATCCACTAGGAAAACCTACATGGCAAAGTGTGAAAAGTTCCCCCTGGACCCCATTTCTTGCTCACCAAACAAGGTGTTGGAGTACCTGCTAGACCTGTCAAATGCAGGCCTGCAATACTTAATGGTGAAAGTGCACCTCTGTGCGATTTCAGCTTACCACGAGCCTGTCCACAATATGTCATTGGCTCAGCTGCCCTTGGTTAAGAGGTTGCTTAAAAACATCCTCCACACTAGGCCACCAGTCAGTAGACCGGTAGCCACTTGGGATATCAACATTGTGCTAGACATGCTCACCCATAAACCATTCAAGCCTCTAGCAACCCGCGAGTTGAAATTCCTGACTTGGAAGGCTGCCTTCCTTGTAGCCATTACTTCTGCTCACAGGGTGTCTGAAATACATGCCTTGGTCACAGACCCACCCTATACGGTATTTCACAAGGACAAGGTGGTTCTCATAACTCACCCTAAATTTCTTCCAAAAGTAGTCTCGGAATTCCACCTGAACCAGCCCTTGGTCCTTCCAACCTACTTTACGAACTTTCAGAATGAAGAGGAATGTACCCTACATTCTCTGGATGTGAAGAGGGTTTTGCAGTTCTACACAGATAAAACGATGGAGATTCGCAAATCCAAGAAATGTTTTGTCTCATTCAGCATGGCCCCCGGCTGGATCAGCCTGTTGCCATCAGGTGCATTTTGGCATGGCTGGTATCATGTTTCAACCATTGCTATTTGATGGCGCAGGTTAAGCTGGAAGGCAGAGTGTACACCCACTCTACCAGAGCAGTCGCGGCATCTCTGGCAGAAATTTGGAACGTGCCCATTACAGACATCTGCAATGCGGCCACTTGGAGCTGTGTACACACCTTTGTGAAGCACTACGCCTTGAATGTCCATGCCAGACAGCATCTGTCCTTTGACAGGACAATCCTTAATAGACTTCTGTCCTGAGTAAGCTCCTTTCTCTCCTGCCACCATTCTCGGGGGATTATTTTAGCTTAGTACTTTCCCCACTAGTGTGAATGAGTGGTGGAGACTTTATGTCCAGGAAGATATGTAAATTATGTACCTACCGTAATTCTTGATCTTCTTGGATGAAGTCTCCACCACTCATTCACATGCCCACCCACCATCCCCCAAGCTCACTTATCTTATTTTTGGTCTTCACTCCCTTGTTGGCTAGGCTGTGAAGGCACTGTTGAATTGACCCTTCTTACATAGGTCACATGGACTATCTTATGTCTGACATGGGTTAGTTTTACTAGGTTAATTTATGCTGCAACCACTCATTCACATGCCCACTCTTTAAAAAAGGTACTGAGGCAGTTGGAGGGTCTACGCTGCGATAACCTGTATGGCGCGAGCTAGTCTTGCAGCGCGATGCCGCAGTCCTACCTTAGCGCCGCCGTCCCTGAGTATTTTTGGCTCCCGCTCGGTCCTAGTGCCTCTGACATAGTCCCACTAGCGTGAATGAGTGGTGGAGACTTTAGTCTAAGAAGATCAAGGATTACAGTAGGTACATAATTTACATTTCCTGCTTGCTCCAGCAATTCTGGGCTCAAGTGCAGTTCTCGTGGCAGCCCAACAGATGGCTGTAAAACAGTGCTGTGCTGCTAGCATCATTTCACAGTCATCATAAAACAGTAGAATTCCCTGATTTTGCCACCCACCCAGTGGATCACCATTCATAAGTGAAGCACAGAAGGAGGCCAAAGCATAATTTTAATGTCAACTTTTGTGTGCGTGGAGTAGTGGGCATCACTACCTTGGTAAATACATGCTGTGGTAAAGATGAACTGCACCTTCTATAACAGAAAGCAAAAATAACAAAGACAATGAGATAAACAAATCAAAATTAAAGAAAGAGGCTACTTCTATGGGTGAAAAGAAAATTAAAGAAAGTGAGAAAAACAAAAGGAAATCAAAGAAAGATACTAACAATACTAGTCAAAACAAGTATTTGAAAGGCAAGAGCAGTAAACGTCAAGTTGTTCTATCTCCTGCTGAGCTAGATAATTTAGAGAGGAAAAACATGAAGTTAATGCTCAGAAAAATAGTGCTTGATCTATGAAAGTTTTTTCAGATTGGCTCAATTCACTACATTTGGAAAAAGAGTGCTGTGCTGCTAGCATTGTTTCACAGCCACCTATTGGTCTGCCAAGGGAACTGCAGGAACAAAACATGAAGATCTACCATAGCACACTCCCATCATGCAGTGCAACCCATATCTTGTAATACACACAGATGAAAATAGAAGAACCTAGCATAGAAAGGTAACTGCAAGTTTTTGAAAGTTTTAAAATATGTTTCAATGTTAGAAAGCTTAAAGCTTGTAATAAAAGCTATTTTTGTAAAAGTTAAACAACAGCCACAATATCCTGAACCTGCCCTCCCCCAACCCTCAGAGCGAGTCTGCAAGACAGGCCAACTGGATCCTGCGAGGGTCCTGACCAGGAGGTCGTGAGGGCTGCCGAACTTGCCCTCCCCCACCCCCCAGAGCGAGTCTGCAAGACAGGCCACCTGGATCCTGCGAGGGTCCTGACCAGGAGGTCGTGAGGGCTGCCGAACCTGCCCTCCCCCACCCCCCAGAGCGAGTCTGCAAGACAGGCCACCTGGATCCTCCGATGGTCCTGACCAGGAGGTTGTGAGGGCTGCCGAATCTGCCCTCCTCCACCCCCCAGAGCGAGTCTGCAAGGTAATAACGCCGCCACGCACAAGCCTTTGGTGTTCTGCTGAAAGCCGTATTTAGTATTGCAAGCTGTGTTCCTCACCAAAAGGCAAGCCTGATTTAAAAATAAAAACAGTTTCAACCTGCGATAAGTGGATGCCTGACAGCGCCTCTGTCCTGGGACTATGAACCTCAGGCCTGCATACTGCCACGTGGGGAGCTCCGCTGCCTAGGAGCTGCATGCAGGATTTGAACTTGGCGCCATTTTACTTCAGATTGCTGCCGGCCTAGGAGTTTAGATTGGTTCTGTATCTCTGCAAATAAGGATTCACTGCAATTTGTCACTGTTCTCAGTGGTACCTTAATTGAGCCTGTATGATATAGTAGAGGCATATCAAGTTTGTCACTCTAGTACTACGATCTCACCTTTATATTCACTGCACTGTGAGGGTACTTTAAGGGAAAGGCAGTCTTACTTTTTCCACGGTTAAATATGGGCTGTGCAAAAGCTTTTATACCTGTTACTCGATAAGCTCGCTTACATTTAAATTGTTTGGGGATTCCATTAGCAGAGCTTGAGCCAAAACTGTGCAATAAGCATTCGCTTACTTATATGCTGCCTGGGGAGTCAGCCACTTGAGTTAGAGTCATTTTAGCTGTTCCAGAACTAGAGTCAAAACTGTGCAAAAGCATTCGCTTACTTATATGCTGTTTGGGGAGTCAGACACCTGAGCTTGAGTCATTTTAGCTGTGATACGGTTTTACAGTGCTGTTAAGGTTTTTGCATATTATCAGCCCTTCTCTGTCCGCTCTGGTCCCCTCCTCCACTCTCTCTCTCCCCTTCCCCTTGCCACAGTACTTAAGATCTTACCTCTGCTCTCTCTTCTCCACAGACAGGCCACCTGGATCCTGTGAGGGTCCTGACCAGGAGGTCGTGAGGGCTGCTGAACCTGCCCTCCCCCACCCCCCAGAGCGAGTCTGCAAGGTAATAACGCCGCCACGCACAAGCTTTTAGTGTTCTGCTGAAAGCCGTATTTAGCATTGCAAGCCGTATTCCTCACCAAAAGGCAAGTCTGATTTAAAAATTAAAACAGTTTTAACCTGCGATAAGTGGATGCCTGAAAGTGCCTCTGTCCTGGGACTACGAACCTCAGGCCTGGATACTACCATGCGGGGAGCTCCGCTGCCTAGGAGCTGCGTGCAGGATTGGCCCCGCGAGCTGCCCCACCACCACCCATGGTCGTCACCGCGTTATATACCTCTGATCACGTGTTGTGCGAAAACCTATCAGCCCACTTTGCCATTTGCAGGCTATACATGTTCACCACTAGAGGCATCCTCAGTTTTACCTGCTTGTATATTGAACAATCCTGACAGCCTACAGCTACTTGTTATGAGCTGCCCTTGGGTTCCTATTCAAAGCCTTAGCATTGCTGAATAGCTGCTCTCAAAGCTATCCTACATCTCTCCTTAGAGCGCTGCCTAGCATACCCATAATCTAGCCCTGTCCCCTGGTCTCTGCTACTACTGACCAACACTAAACAGGGTACTATTCTGGGTGGCTCAAGTCTCTCCACCCCTGACCTGCCGCTTAGGGTGGGTCCCCAAACTGTTCCCTAAAGTGCACTGCATTTTCCTCCTGCTGCCAGCACCTGACCGTAATCGCCCACACTGTCGCCAACACCTGCTGACATTGGCCATGTTGCCCTTTCAGTTGGGATCAGTCCTTCACCGGGCACCTCATGCTCTCCTGCTGCTTCATATGGCTAGGGCCATGGCTCCAATTACATTGGCTGGGAACTTAGCCTTCTGTCTAGGTCCCCCGACAACCCCTTACTCCTTTAAGCCCCCCACAGCCTGGTTATCAGGCAAAGGCTTAAAAATAGCGCACCTCAATATCCGCAGCATCCTCCAAAACCTAGCTGAACTAACGGCCTGGATGGCCCACTATAAGCCGGACATTATGGGCATCATGGAAACTTGGCTGAAGCCTCGCATTCCCGACTCCGTGTGTGCCCTCCCAGGCTACAGCCTCATCCGGCGTGACAGGGCAGGCAGTAAGCGTTGGGGGTGCCCTTATACTATAGGGGGCACCTTAATGTGTCCTCAGTTTCTAAGTCACCCCCTAATATCCCAGCCTGTAAGTTCCTCCACTCCCTCTTCCTGCTTGGGAACACAAAAAAGGTGCATCTTGTCTGTGCCTACAACCCTCCGAAGGTTGGTGTTCAAGGACTCTCCTCACTACTCAACCACCTCAAAGAACAGGTTGGCTCGAATGAGCTGCTTATCCTGGGGGGCCTCAACCTCAGCTGGTTGGGGCCAAATACCAAGTAGTACGAGCCTCTTCTCTCAGGCCTTGCCCTCAGCCAGACCATCACAGGACCCACAAGGATCTCCTCCCGGGGGGACAAAGGGTCACTAATTGACTGGATACTGAGCAACAGACTGGACAGAATTGTCCACTCAGGAATACTCCCGGATGCCATCTGTGATCACTCCCCAACCTACTGCATCTGGGGCACTTCCGCACCCAAAGTCCCCAGCAGAGTGATCCAGATGAGGGACTATTCCAAACTCATCCTCAACGACTACCTTGAGGATCTACGATGTGTGGACTGGTCTAGAGTCACTGCCACGAATGACTCTGATGCAGCCCTTGATCATTTCCTTGCAGTATTTGTCCCCTTGCAGAACGGGCATGCACCCCTTATAAAAAGGAGGGTGAGGGGCACTGTCACGAAGTGGCTCCATGGAGGCCTGTTCTCCCTCATGAAGCAGAGAGACAAATGCTGAGTGAAACACAAGATCTCCTGCAACCATAATGTCCTCATCGAATATCGGCAGCTCAGAAACTCCTGCAAGAGAGCCATACATGCTGCCAAGAGTGAATACTGCAAATCTGCCCTCCTAAACTCAGCTTATAACCCTCGGCGATTTTGGCAAACCGTCAAAAACCTGGTCGGAGGGTCCGCCAAGGAAACGAGCGCTGACATGAATATCGGAGGGACCAACTGCAATAACCCCCATACTATTGCAACTGCATTTAACTGCATGTTTTCTGACCTGTCTGCTCCTCCCCCTTCCCAGCTCTCTGCCCCTAAACCTCTGGACGTGCACCCCCCCCTCGACCGCCATTCTACCTCAAAAGGATCTCAGTTCGTGAGACCCAAGAACTTCTAGGAGGTCTCTCCCATCACACGGGGGCAGGTCACGACAGCCTCGAACCAAAACTGCTCAGCTTGGGGGCCCCCCTTCTCGCCTGGCTGGTCACTCACATTTGTAATGCATTTCTCATCTCGGGAATCATACCTGACTTATGGAAGGTGGCCAAGGTTGTCCCTGTTTACAAACAAGGTGACCCCAAAGATTTGAAAAACTATCGCCCCATCGCCATACTCTCTGCTACCTGCAAGCTCCTGGAAAAGGTAGTTGCCTCACAACTCTCCCACTTCCTTCAGGGCTATGCTGTTCTCTCCCCTGCCCAGCATGGCTTCAGGAAAGGGCACAGTACATCGACTGAGCTTGTCGTGGTTACATCGGAGATCAGGTCCGCGACTGACCAAGGCAAACTGACCGGAGCCATCTTCGACAACCTGTCAAAGGCCTTCGACAGGGTTGACCATTCTCTCCTCTACTCCACTCTTCATTCTCTCGGATTCTTCCCCTAGCCCTTGCCTGGTTCTCCAACTACCTTGGGGGAAGGCAGCAATACATCTGCTTCAACCGTGCCCTCTCAGCCCTCTCCCCTATTAAATGCGGGGTCCCCCAAGGATCTGTCCTTGGACCCATTCTGTTTTCCCTTTTCATAAATGAACTGCCCTCTGTTGCAGCCTATGGGAACACAACTCTATACGCGGATGACCTTGTCATATTGTCCAGTTCCCAGGACATCACTATCGTCAACTCCTGACTTAACGCTGACTTCGACCTTATCCAGAACTGGCTTGAAGGGCACAAGCTCACCATTAACCTGGAAAAGACCCAGGCCATGCTCTTTGGTTCTGTGGCTAAACCGCCTCCGCCTGCTCCCCTAACTATCCACTGAGCTAACGGCGACCCCCGTCGTCCTGACTCAGTATCTAGGAGTTACCCTTGATCCACAACTGGATCTCACCGAGCATCTTCGGAATGTATGTAAATCCACGAATGGCAAGATTGGACTTGCCTACAAAGCCAAAGATTGCCTCACCCTGGCTGGCCGGCTCGCCATAGCCAGGGGGATACTCCTGCCCACGCTTTGCTATGATTTTGTAGCCTTTGCCCTAGTCCCGAATTGTAGCCTAGCTAAATGGGATACTGCCTATAACAATGTATGCCGGTTCACACACTCTGCACCTTGCCTTACGCATTGCTGTGAGCTCTACTCTTGGCTGGAGTGGCTCCCCCCCCGAAAAGCACCGCACCTTTGTCCTTGGCAACTTCGGAGACAATATCGTTAGAATGGCTACTCCCTCTCCACTTGTCCTTCCTCTCAAATATGGAACCCCTGCCTACCACTTAAGATCTAGTGCTGCTCAGGTCCGCCTGGTCCCTAAGACCCGCACCTTCACAGGTGATTGGGCCTTCTCTGTACATGCGCCTAGACTGTGGAACTCCCTTCCCACCCTAGTTCATGCCTCTCCCTCCCATTCCTGCTTCAAAACATCCCTATGGAACTTCGTCAAAGCAGCCTCTGCCTGTCTGTGTGCTTTATAGACCCTGGGAAGTCTCCCCCTCACCACCGACCCTGACTTGCTTTGGGAGCCAGTGAGCTGACTCACCGGCCGCTGTTACTCTCTGACAAAATCCAGCATAAGGCACTTTCTGCCCTTCTTTTGGAGAGGCGCTTCTGTCATTTCTGTACCTGCTTCTAGCTTCTCTATTTTGACCCTCTCTCTATCTCATGCTAGGCCCTCAGGTCATGCAAATACGTGCCCATACTTTCAATTCCTTTGTTGTATTCTCTGCCATGATGTTTTCTGCTGTTTTTTCTGCCTCTCAATATTGTTATGTATATTGTTGACATACTGCCGACACTCTCTGCCTTGATGTTACCCGCTGTTACTATACCTCTCAATGCTGTTATGTATCCTGTTGACATACTGCCTACTTCACCTTTTTATAGCCATGTGTACCGTTTGCTGTTCCACCCACTTGCTCGTGGGCCTGTATTGTTACCCTGACTTTGTACTATGTTTATTATGTACTCTGTAACCTCCTGGGTCGCACCTGAAAATAGGCACTTGTTGTCTAGTGTGCTTACCTGGTAAACAAAAGCAAATAAATATATTTCCAATAGGTGTTCGTTATTTTGTACTGTGTGTACACCATGTTTAACAACTCAACACAAAGCATTCCAAAACTAAATCAGTCTGTCTGTTCTCATTTATTCAGAGAATATTAGCTGTACAATAATTGCCATGTTACAAGAGGATTAAGCCACTCGTAAGGATGGGTCAGCTGTGAAATTAATCCATGGTTGGGTCGTTGGAGGCACTGGGCCTTTGGCCTTGTGCCTCAAACCCCCCAAGCCATCGATTAATTCCACAATAGACCAGTCCTTTCTCATGGCTTAATCCTCACTGTACATGTCCCTGAAAAGACTTGTGTAATAAATATGAACAGATAAAAACATGCAGGACTTGTGTCCTGTTTTAGAATGAAGAAGGAGGCAGTATACCGCAGTGGTTTAAGGCTCTGAGGTACAAACCTGGAGACCTAGGTTTGAATCCCACAGCCCCCACTTACACACTGTGTGACTCTAAGCAAGTCACTTGACTTCCTTGTGCTCCCAGGTTGCACCTGTAAACAAGTTTTCCGCTTAGTGTCTCTCTCCTGGTTAAAAAAAAAATATATGCAATCTAGGAATAGTCATGAAGTTGAACTATTTAAAAGACAGCATTTGAAGGTAGAACAAGCACAATATTCTTCCTGTTTGCTTCTGTTAACTTCAAACTGTTAAAAGTTCATCTAAAAGGCAGATCTTCCTGGACATAAAGTCTCCACCACTCATTCATGCTAATGGGATCTGCGCCGAAGGCACTAGGACCCAGCAGGATCAAACATTTTTGCTGGAGGGTCGGCGCCAGAGATGGAGCCGCGAGGAACGGCACCGCGAGCCTTAGCTTGTGCCGTAATGACTATCTCAGCATCAACCCTCCATCCGCCTCAGTTCCTTTTTTCCCGCTGTTGAGTGCACTTCAGTGATGATGCTGCTCGCCCTCCGGGAGTCGAACTTCAAACTAGCAGCTTAGTTTTTCAGTTTTATTGTTTTGTAGTAATATCTCGAATAAGTTATGCTTAGTTTATTTATTCTCAATTTAAGAAGTCGTCTCAGCCTACGTTGATGGAGTCGAACATGAGCGGGTCAGGTGACGGTAGGGAGACTTCATATGAAAGCTGTTCAGTCAGCCGGGCTGGGTCCGGTCTGCTGCCTCCTCCGGAGGGGGAGGGGTCTGACAATGGACAGTCCAATGCCCAAGGGGGTGGGCGGTCCCCTCGAAAGCACAAAAGTAAATGGTTGCACTCTTGGCACTGTTCGGCCTCGAGCTCTTCTTCGACCCGCAGGTCAAGAAAGAGAAGGCATCACTCAAGGTCGCCCTCTGATATGTCTGCGCGTAGACGGTCAGTTATTGGGGCTAGTTGCTGGTCTCCTCCTTCGGAGTTGCCGGTTTCTATTTCTGGTAGCCGACATCTTCGACATCGAAGTCCTACCCCACCTTCTGGTAGGTCTTCAGATGAGCAGTTTCATCAGTGGGCTGCTCTTATGGAGCAGTGGGCTCGGAGGTTGGTCCAGCTGCCTGGCCCGGTCACTCAGGGGCCTTCGGGCTTCTTGGGAGATCAGATAGGGCGGTTGAGCCTCCCTAGTCACGCGGTGCCGTCGACTCCGCGCTTAGGTGTTTTCCCCCCTCACACGGCTGACACAGGGGGCCACCGATGCATTTATCTCCTGGTTTTCATCCTTCTTTCTCCTCAAATCCTGTTTTAGTCTTGGGATGTTTTTGGCCGCCTCGGCATCAATGGCTTGCTTTCGGCACTGTGCGCTGGGCTCGCGCCATCCTCGTGCCGTGCCCTTTGTTGACGCCTTCCTCGGCGCCATGTGGCTTCTCGGCGCTGTGCGGCCTCTTGGCACCATCTTCGGCACCATCTGGCTTCTCTGCGCCATCTTCGGCACCATGTGGCTCCTCGGCATCGTGCATATTTTCGGCGCCATGCGTTTCTTCGGCACCGAGGCCTGTTAGGACGTCATCTAGCCTTCAAGACTGCTCCTTCAACCCTTTTCCTTACTCATTTCCTTCTGATTTTCACTCCTTTCCTGTCCATACAGTCCCTCCTGGACTGTCAGGAGATGACATTGAGCCTGACCCAGACCTTCGGCTGGGTGATGAAGTGGATGAAGCAGGATCCATTACTGCTGCAGAGCCTGTGGTCGAGGACCTGTCCTTTAAGTCGCTGCTGAAAAACTTGATTTCCACTCTTTCTCTCCAAACTACAGATATCGATCCTGGGAAACGGTTAAGACTCCAATACCTTCATGTTCCAGAGATCCCTATGGATTTGACTCCTCCGGTACAGCCCTCCTTTGAGACGCTGTCTCAAATGGTATGGAATAATCCTGCTCTGACTCCTTCGGTGGCTAAGTCCATAGATAGGAAGTATGCTGCCCCCAAGGATCGACCCATTTTGGCATCCCAAGTCTTTGCGGATCCTATTGTAGCCTTGGCAGAGAATGATAAGGTCGTCCTTCCCCAGACTACTACAGCTCGACCTATTAACAAGGAATCTCGTAAGATAGACACTTTAGGTAAGAGAGTCTTTGCTGCTTCCACCCTAGGTATGCGTATTGCCAGCTACCAAGGCTATTTCTCTCACTATGAGTATATCCTTTGGCATTCACTCAAACAAATGGTTGAAGCTCTACCGGAGTCGGTCACAAATTCAGAGCTTCTTCAAACCATAACCAGAGGTATCGAGTCCAACAACCAACAGGTTAAAGCAGCTATGGACGCTTTCGATACTGCTTCCTGAACGGCAGCGGCGGGCATTTGTACCCGCCGTCACTCCTGGCTGCGCACTTCGGGTTTCACGAATGATGCACAGCAACAGGTAATGGCGTTGCCTTTCGATGGTGTGTATCTCTTCGGCCCTCAAGTAGAACGGGCTCTAGAGGCTTCACAAAAGACTAGGTCAGCCATTAAATTGGCTCGACCTCCTCCTATCCCCTCTCGACGGGGTGTTAATAAATGCCAGTGTCATAACCGTCAGTCCTTTCGAGGCAAAGGCAGGGGCAGTTTTAATAAAAACCAAGCCCCCCAGCCTCAAAAGAAAACACAACAGAAGGCGCAAGGACCAAAAGCGCCCAGTGCCGCCTTCTGAGTTACTGGCCCAAGTCCCACCTTAGCTGCCCAAGGTGGACTCTTCCTCAGCGGTGGGAAGTCATCTGACTCACTTCTACAATCAATGGAAGTCCATAACCTCAGAAAAATGGGTCCTCCGGATAATCCACAAAGGGTATTCTCTCAATCTTTTGGAGACCCCTCCGGATCGTCCCCCCAGACGACAGCCCAGGCTGTCAGCTCTTCAGTCAGATCTTCTCACCGCCGAGATACAGGGCCTCCTGAACAACAGGGCAGTGGAAGTAGTTCCGCTGGATCAACGGAACACAGGGTTCTACTCCCATTACTTTCTGGTTCCAAAGAAAACCGGGGGCATGCGCCCCATTTTGGACCTCAGAAAACTAAACAAATTCCTTCCCAAAGAGAAATTCAGAATGATATCACTAGGAACCCTGTTACCTTTGCTTCATCAACACGACTGGTTAGCCTCCCTGGACATGCAGGATGCTTACCAGCACATTCCTATTCACCCAAACCATCACAAATACCTAAGGTTCGTGGCTTTGGGACAGCATTATCAGTTCAGAGTCCTGTCCTTTGGGCTATCCTCGGCGCCGCGAGTTTTTACAAAGTGTTGTTCAATTCTCGCAGCGCATCTCAGAAAAATTGGAATACAGGTGTTCCCATTTCTGGATGATTGGCTTCTAGCAAGCCCTTCCAGACAGGAAACTCTAGACGCCGTAGCTACAGCTTCACACTTTCTCACATCCATGGGAGTCCTGCTAAACCTCAAAAAATCACAGCTGCAGCCGTCCCAGAGACTCGTTTTCATAGGAATTCTTCTGGACACTTCCTGTGCGAAAGCATTTCTTCCAGAGGACAGGAGGAGCGATATTCTTCAGAAGGCCCAATACATCGGAGAGAACAGCTCGGTTTCAGCTCTCTCGATGCAACGGATGCTAGGTCTCATGGCATCCTCTGTGTTTACTGTACCCCTAGCACGTCTCCACATGAGAACCTCTCAATGGATGCTCAGTATTCAGTGGTCCCCAACCACTCATCCTCAGTCCTTTCTCATCAAGGTGACAGACCCTCTAAAGAGATCACTCACCTGGTGGTTGCAAGAGGACAGTCTTCTGGAAGGGTATCCCTTTGCTCCTCTGGATCATCAGATTTCCATTACCACAGACGCGTCCCTGATGGGATGGGGAGCTCACTGTCAGACTCTCCACACTCAAGGTACGTGGACTCAGGACGAGTCCCAGCTTCACATAAATGTCTTAGAGATGAGAACCGTCCTTTATGCAGTACGGGCTTTGAAGGACATTCTCTCTCACAAGAACATTCTTCTTCAAATGGACAACAAAGCAGTGATGTATTACATCAACAAGCAGGGCAGTGCTCACTCTTACCCCTTATGCAGAGAAGCGATGAGAGTGTGGGAATGGTGCTTGGAGCACAAGGCTCTAATTCAAGCGGTCTACCTGCCGGGAGTGCAGAACGAACTGGCAGACTGTCTCAGCAGAACAGAGACAGATCTTCACGAATGGTCTCTCGACTCAACCACAGTTCACTCACTATTTGCAGAGTGGGGAACTCCAGACCTGGACCTTTTTGCATCCCCACTCAACGCAGAACTGCCTCTCTTCTGCTCCAGAAATCCAGGGCCTGGCATTTTCTGTCAGGATGAGTTCAGGCTGCAGTGGACAAAACGCTTTCTGTACGCCTTTCCGCCTCTTCCTCTAATTCAGAGGGTACTTCTCAAGTTCTAGTCCCAGGGGGACAAAATGATCCTCATTGCTCCCTTCTGGCCTCGACAGATATGGTTTCCACTACTCAACAGTATGTCGGAAGCTCCTCCGAAACCGCTTCCCCTTCAGACGAACCTTCTGACTCAGGGGCCTGAGGTCGCTTCACCTTCACGCTTGGCTCCTGAAGAGATAGAAGTGAACAGGTTCAATGTCTCTCGCAGGGTTTCAGATGTTCTTCTGGCTGTGTGCAAGCCAGCCACAAGGAAGACTTATACAGTCAAATGGAAGCATTTTTCGCTCTGGTGTGCAAAGTCCTCTTTGAATCCCTTTTCCTGCCCACCAGATAGTTTTAGAGTACCTCTTAGACCTCTCAAATTCAGGTCTGCAATACTCTACAGTCAAGGTTCACCTTTGTGCCATTTCAGCTTATCATGAGCCAGTACTTTCCTTGTCACTGGCTCAGTTACCTGTGGTTAAGAGGTTTCTTAAGGGAATTCTGCATACCAGACCTCCTATAAGATGTCCAGTTGCAGCCTGGGACATTAATCTTGTGCTAGACATGCTCACTCGAAAACCTTTCGAGCCTCTAGCTACCTATGGGTTAAAATTTCTCACTTGGAAAACTGCTTTCCTAGTGGCCATTACCTCGGCCCGCAGGGTCTCTGAGATACATGCCTTGGTCACAGACCCTCCGTATACTGTGTTTCATAAAGACAAAGTAGTTCTTAGGACCCATCCTAAGTTTCTCCCTAAGGTTGTTTCAGAATTCCATCTAAACCAACCCTTGGTCCTTCCTACCTACTTCGCGAACTTCCAGAATGAAGGAGAGCGTTCTCTTCACTCCTTAGACGTCAAAAGAGCTTTGCGTTTTTATCTAGATAGAACAAAAGACTTTCGCAAAGCTCAACAACTGTTTGTTTCCTTCAGCGAGACCCAGCTGGGCCAACCTGTCGCTATCAGATGTATTTCAGCATGGCTAGTGGCATGCCTTCGCCACTGTTATTCCATGGCACAGGTTAAGCTGGAAGGCAGAGTGCATGCTCACTCTACTAGAGCGGTCACGGCATCCTAGTGGAAATCTGCAATGTGCCCATTGCAGATATTTGCAGTGCGACTACCTGGAGCTCAGTGCGTACTTCCGTCAAACACTATGCCCTGGATGTCCATGCCAGACGACATCTTTCTTTTGGCAGAACCATCCTTAATGGACTCCTGTCCTAAAACTGTGAGCTGTTGGTCTCTCCTGCCGCCCTCTCGGGGGATTATTAGCTCGGTACTCTCCCATTAGTGTGAATGAGTGGTGGAGACTTTATGTCCAGGAAGATATGGAAATTACGTACCTACCGTAATTCTTGATCTTTTGACGAGTCTCCACCAACTCATTCACACGCCCACCCTCCATCCCCCGAGCTCACCTCTGTTGGTCTTCACTCCCTCAATCTTAGGCTGTGAAGACTTCTTTGTTGACCCTTCTTATACAGGTCATCTGGACTATCTTATGTCCGGGTTTTGGTTAGGCTATCCTTCTAGGTTAGTTACGCTGCACCTCCTCGGAAAAAAGGATACTGAGGCAGTTGGAGGGTCGATGCTGAGATAGTCATTACCACATGAGCTGAGGCTCGCAGCTTCATCTCTGGCGCCGACCCTCCAGCAAAAATGTTTGCTCCCGCTGGGTCCTAGTGCCTCCAGCGCAGATCCCATTAGTGTGAATAAGTGGTGGAGACTCGTCCAACAAGATCAAGAATTACGGTAGGTATGTAATTTCCATTTTTCTTTTTTTAATTTACACTTTATTAAAAGATTTTTCAGTGCAACAAGAGTTTCCTTTTACTTACCCTGCCTCGGAGTCTTGAGAGTGGCTTGGGTTGAGTCTCAGCAGCCAGCTATCTGCTGTTTCCCTAAAGGGATGGCCGCACCTACTGTAGAATTGCTGGCTTTATAGAACACGGGATCAGTGAGTAGTGGCAGTTAAGGGGGAGGTTTCTAGTAATTCAGGGATAAAAACTCTTTTATAAAGCAAAGATGAATAGTGTGTTTTGTGAAGATGTATTTTATTGTATTGTGATTTTCTGTCGCGATGAGTGTTTAATTATTCCAATTTCTTTTGTGATTTTGGTACACTGAATGTTAATGATGTAAAATTTTAATTTGACTGACATGTGATTCTCTGAGCTATAAAAAGGTTCTTTCAGCAGCATTTAATCAGTCAGCTACAGAATTCCATGAGGCAGGCTGACAGAGACACCAGAGAGAAAAGGCCTATGCAAAGCTAAGAGTGGGAGTGTTTGGTGGTGAACAGCTGGCTGAGCTGTTCAGTTGCCGTGCTGCCTTGGTATAGGGGTATGGACCACAGTAACAGAGAATCATAAGTGAGGGATTTTGGTTAAGCCTGTCAAAGAGCTCTAGGGAGTGCCTACTAGCCATGAAGGAGCTGAGGGCAGACTCCAAAGGACTGAAGCTGTTGGCTACCGGCTAGACTGGACTCATGGGAAAGTGCAAAGACTGGTGAGACCCTTCCTTAACAAAGGTCCTCCCTAGTGTAACCTTGGTAAGGGGAAGCGAACATCCACTAGCTAGGCTTCGCTTCACTGGTAAAGACAAAAAGCCAGTATCTGAAGTAGCCAAACCTGAAGTAACTGTTTTTTATTATTTTGCATCCGTTGGAAGTGTGTAAGGATTGTCAAAAATAAATAAATTGTGACATCCTGTGGGGCTTTTACCTAAATTCTTGCCTGCTGTGTCCTTCATCAACACCTACACTTCCACATATGGTGTTAGCAGTGGGATCTTCATTTGTGCCGGACAAGGCATAAAGACCTTAGTGGGTGAGGAGTCTGGTGGAAGGATGGCTAACTGCAAGATGAAGTCTGCAAAGTCCACTGTAGAGCTGCAAGGTGGATCAAAAAAGACAATGACTGATAAACAGATCCTATGGCCTTAATGGTGGTGGTAGTGGCTCTTCAGCTATCTGAGAGCAATGATGAGATGCAGGAATGGTTGTTGACAGCAGAGGAGTGGATTTTGCCACTAGAGCAAACAGCTCAGAGGGCATCAAAGCTGATTCAGGAGCATGAAACAAAGGTCCCATCTACAGAGAAGTAGAACATTTCTGACCATGCTATCACAGACTGTAGTAGTGACCAGGAGGTTGATGTTTCCGAAAGGGGTACTGTTCGGGAAGATACCACAGAAGCTGGAGAGGAGCAGCCTGTACAGAGGGAGGAAACACACTTGTTTGAGATCCTAAAGGAAAGAACTATCGGAACAAGGTACTCCTAAGAGACTAAGTGACTGTGGTTTCAAACCAGCCCAGAAAATTGCTGAAGGGGCTAAGGACATTGGGATGCCATTGGGTTTTTGTTTGAATGCTACAGAGTGTAATATGCTGTGTGTTAACCAAATTGTTTCTCATGCAGGGGCTCAAAAGCTTACTGTTCCTAGTGCTGGAGACTAGGGTTTCATCAGGCCATATTACATCCACAGAGGTGATGAGTTATTGTGGAGGTGTCAAAAACTCTCATATGCACCAAATGGTGACGCAGTTGGTAGTATCCAAAGCACTGCATCCAAGGTGCTGGAGGCAGCACATGTAGACTCCCAAAAGGGACACTTAAAGAGGAGAAAGATGTTAGCCTACATATACATTTGAGTATGACTAAATAGGCCATTGACAGGATAAAGACCTATGACACATTCATAAGATAGAAAAAATGGGCAGACTGGATGGGCCTTGTGGTCCTTATCTGCCGTCAACTTCTATGTTTCTGTGTAGTGACAAAGTGGTACTGGTCAGGTATTTACAGGCTGGTGACAAAGTACTGTAAATCCTGTTAAGCTTGCCATCAGGAGGTGACTGTGAAAGTGCTGTCCATATTGAAGAAAAGAGTACTGTCCCAGGTTGACACATGTAAATGATTTACTTGTCCAACAGGAGGAGGGTCCCAGTTTACAGGCTCTGGCTGTACAAATTGGGCTGGATGGATTTGTGGGGATTGGATAGCTTCCTTAGTGGGAATCCATTTTACAGGGAATTTAAAAAAAATCGTAAGCTGAAGTATGGAAATAAACTTGGGTAATGTGTGTAAATTAAAAGAATAACTGTTTGGCAAGAGCAGGTTAGCTTTCTGTAGTGCTCCACACTGTCAATGAGTAATCATAACAACTGGGCATAGTGCACCCCTAGCAGGGGAATGGCACAGACCAAGCTTTAGACTGTTGGGCATATGAGCATTCCATGCTGCAGCAACTCCCCAGTTTAGCTGTGCCATTCAAAGGGGACAGAGCTATTTTCATATTCTCTCAAGATTTTTCAAGATTCAAGACTTCAAGACTTTGGGGCTGCAATTCTGTCTTGCCAGTTGAGGATGCATGTTTCAGGGAGCACCCCTAAATTAAAATTGTGCCCGTTAAGCTGCGGCTTTCCAGTTGAATAACCTGCCTTTTTGTCATTCCCTGTGTGGATTGAGAGCCACTTCTGCCTTGCTAGGGTGTTTTAATGGTCTCCATTAAAAAAAAAAAAAAAAAAGACAAAAAGGTGTCACAGGTAGGTACGATTTTATTTATTGGGAGTGTAGGGTCTCGGGGCGGGGTGTCCTTGACTCTAACTTCGGTTCCTTTTGCCCCACCCAGCCTCAGATTTTGTGTTTTGTACTTTTATACAGCTGCTGTGTGAATTTGGTCCATTTTAGAGGTGTTTTTGGTGATTTTCCACCACAGATCTTTGTTTTTTCATTAGCGTGGCTGCCATTAGGGCTGGGCATGCACTCCTTCTTTAGTTAGGCTTTTCGCCATTGGCTAGAGCATTTGCTAATTCTGTTTTTGCAGCACAATCCCCATTGAATTGCATTGCAATTGGCACGCGACGTCCATTAAGCGCTAACTTGTGCATGCACCCGCCGAGCGTGCACGATCATTCTAGCGCTTTTTTGGCATGCAAATACATTATTATGGTTGCATTTGCTGTTTTTAGCCCAACAAGCAACAGGGCTAATAATTATATTGTCATGGCTTATACATTCAGCAGTCCTGAGTTTGATTCCCATGACCCCCACTTGTGGCCCAGCAAGCAACAGGGCTAATAATTATTACATTATTATGGCCTATACATTTAGCAGTCCTGGGTTTGATTCCCACAACCCGAACTTACATGATATGACTCTGAGCAAGGCATTTAAGACAACTCTGGGGAATCTGAGCTCAGAAAAAATATTGGGGCTAATCATTATTTATTATCTCATAACTGTTATTTGACACAATTATATTTCTCTTGGCAGTATGACTTATCGGACACCATTAATCAAGAAATGATGCAAATCCTGCTAAAATTGGTGATGAGGCCCTCCCCATGAGTTCCTTTTTGCCCTCATACTAAGGATCATACTAAGGAAAGATAAGGAGCAAGAAGGCAGGTTGTGCCCATAACCGCTCCCGTGAATCAAGAGGCATAATACTGCAAATTACCACCTGACAATATGAAATTGTCCAGTCATATTTTAAATTCATTCTTTGAGTCGGCCCGGTGGCACTGAGGGCTGAGGCGCTGGACGCCTTACCTCGTGTCATACCGGCGACCCATGTTCGTGAACGGAAATGGGTCGCCAGGCATTGGCAGGGTGTAGAAGGATTGAGTGTCCCCAGGACTGCTCTCCTTCTCCAGGGAGGGGGGGTTAGTAGGGCCCGGCGATTTCCCTGCCCCCTAGCGGAGGCTGGGAGGTGGCACGTTAGCTCTAAAGAACGTGGGGAGGGGAGTGAGGCAGGCGCTTGGTGAGGGTGCGCACGCTAACACCGCTGGCACCATTGCATGCCACAGCCTCTTGGGGAAGAACAGGAAAAACAGTGAAAAATGGGATTCCTCTGTGCGAATGGCGATTGTCCCCCTCTACGGCGGCTCAGGAAGACACCACCCCGATACTATATCCGGACCGGTGGGTCAAGTCGCTCCGCATCCCTTGCCACGAAGGGTAAGTCGTGGGGTTAAGGGGAGGGGGTCTTATACCTGGTGTGGGGTGGTCAGAGGTATAGCAGAGGAATCCCGGGGAGAAAAATGAATAAAAAAAAAAAAAAAAATTCATTCTTTGTTTTACTAATGATTATATCCTTTGGCAATTTATTCCAAGGGTTCACCACTCTTAAAGAAATATTTTTTTTTATTTATTCTATTTTAGTCTTTGGTAACCGGGTTAGGCCCACTAGGCACAAGTGCCTGTTTTCAGGGGGGACCTGGGAGCACTGGGCAGTTAAGTGACTTGCTCAGAGTCACACAGTATGCAAGTGGAGGTTGTGAGAGTCAAACCCAGGTCTGGTGTGCTGGATGTACCAAGCTCGTTCACAGCTCGTTACTCTAACCTCTAGGCTATACTGCCAGCCCAGTTCCTGTTAATGAAATCAAATTGTTTGCCAATTATTTGTAAAGGATGACCTCTGGTATTATAAGTTGAATCCTTAAAACTAAGACCAAGTTCAGTCATCAAATATGGATCGTGAATGATATCGTAACGTAGTGTTTGTGTTACTCAGCACCCCCCAAGCCGGTTCTCTGGCCTGGGGAAAGGGAGGCACCTAGTTCTTTATTGACAGTGGCAGCAGAATTGCAAAAAATTACTTTTTTGGCTCTGGAGTGAGCTTGAGCCCCAATGTCCCGCAGGACATCCACGCAGATACACCTGATTACAATAGGGCTACTCAGGTCGGGGGGGGGGCCATGCAGGCACGTCCAGGTGCGACGCAGCGAGCTTAGGCTTTGATACTGATGAGCAGACCCCATTCCTGCCTTTTAGAAGGTCAGGATGACAATTACGGGGATCTTGGGGAAGTTCCTGACCTTAATTTAAAAAAACTAAAAGAAGTCTGTATCAGGGATGTGTTTCTCCCTTGCTTCATAATATGCCCTTGTCTTTTGGATAGCTGAGGCATGTAGTCATTTACAGCTCAGTAAGTACTCTGTGGAGACAGCTGATGTCAGTCCGTCTCTGTCTGCCTCTTTCTTCGGCTATTATGTGACCAAAATTATTGAGCAACGTTGGGCAGGTGTGGATCAGAAAAGTGTCTTCCCGACCATGGCTTGGATCTTCCTTTTTTAAGACAAAGGTCCCGCGGATGGGAAGTTCCTCCACTGAAGACAAGGAGGTTTTGTATTTCTGTAAAGACACCTTCCTGCCTATAGAAGGCTCTTGCCCTAACAGTCTTTCTTGTTAAGCGGTGAACACCGAATACTGGAGGAGTTTCACCTCTATCAGCACACAACAGTTGTACGTGTTATGCTTTTCTTAATGGTCAGAGCCTTCAACGTATGGGTCACTACCCTGGTCAGTTTTGTTCTGCCTTTCGAAGGGGTGAGCCTTTTTTGTGATTATGGCCATGGTTCCACCTTTTCAGGTTGTTATTCACTGGAGAATTTTGTGTCTGACCACTCAGCCTGCTTCATTGATCTTCCTGGACCTAAGTCTCCACCACTCATTCACACTAGTGGGATTAGGGCCGGAGGCACTAGGACCCATCGGGAGCAAACTTTTTTGCTGGAGGGTCGGCGCGAGAGATGGCGCCGCGAGACACGGCGCCGCGAGCTGCGGCTCGAGCGGTAACGACCTTCTCGGCGCCCGACCCTCCAACCGCCTTCAGTTCCTTTTTCCGCCAGCCGAGTGCGCTTCAGTATACGACGCCGTTCCGTCTAGTCGAGTCAAACTTCAAACTAGCGCTTAGTTTTTCAGTTTGTTTTTGTAACATTATCACGTAGTAGTATCGCTAATTTTATTCTATTTCGAAAATTTTTCTAATATCTTAAATTTAACTTACTTGAAGAAGTCTCGGCCTGCTGGACGGAGTCAACCATGAGCAGGTCAGGTGGCGGTAGGGAGACTTATTATGAAAGCTGTTCAGTCAGCCGGGCTGGGTCCGAGTCAACCTCCTTCTCAAAAACTCAAGCGGGGTTCGACAGCGGTCAGTCCGATGCCGGGGGATAGGCGGTCCCCGTCAGGCATAAAAATAAGCGGTCCTCTCACGGCACCGTTCGGCCTCGAAGCTCTTCTTGGCCCACAGGTCAAAAGAAGGCATCTCGAGGTTGCCCTCTGGTATGTCTCGCGTCGACGGTCGGTTATCATTGCTAGTTGCCGGTCTCCTTCTTCGGAGTCGCCAACTTCTGGTAATCGTCGTCCTCGACATCGGAGCCCCTTCCCGCCTATAGGTAGGGCTCCAGATGAGCAGTTTCATCAGTGGGCCGCTCTTATGGAGCGATGGGCTCGGAGGTTGGTTCTTCTGCCTGGCTCGGTTGCCTCGGAGCCCTCGGGCCCCTCCGGCGATCAGGTAGGGCGGTTGGACCTTCCTAGTCGCGCGGCGCCTTCTTCGGTGCCTGCGACTCCGTGCTTAGGTGTTTCCCCCCCTCACATGGCTGCGGCGCAGGGGGCCACACCGATGCCCTTATCTCCTGGTTTTGTTTCCTCCTCTTGCTTTCCAGGTTCCTGGGGCTTTTCCGGCGCCTTCTGCGGGTCTGTTGGCTTGTCGGCGCCGTTTTTGGTGCCGGTGGGTCTTGCGGAGCCGTCCGCGGCGCCGTTGGATCTAGCGGGCTTAGGCCGGCGCCCGCTTAGTTAGGCGGCGCCATTGGCGGTGCCGTGTGCGGCGCCGTGTGCCTCGCTATCGGCGGCGGCGCCGTCGGCTGACAGTGCCATGTGGGCGCCGTTGAAAGCGGCGGGCGCCGTTTGCGAATAACGCCTGGGGGTTTGCAGTGCCGCTTGCGGGGCCGTGTGCCTCTTTGGTGCCGTGTGCCTCCTTGGTGCCGTCTTCGGCCCGCTTTGCCGTCTCGGCGCCGGGGGTCCTCGGGGACTCTCCTTGTTTTTCTGATATTTCCTCCTCTCCTAATTTTCATTCCTTTCCTGTCCAAACAGTCCTTTCTGGACCATCAGGAGATGATGTTGAGCCTGACCCAGACCTTCGGTTGGGTGATGAAGTGGAGGAAACAGGATCTTTCTTTGCTACAGAGCCTGTGGTCGAGGACCTGTCCTTTAAGTCTCTGTTGAAGAACCTGAGATCCACTCTTTCTCTCCAGACTACAGACATCGATCCTGGGAAGATATTAAGACTCCAGTACCTTCATGCTTCGGAGATCCCTTCGGATTTGACTCCTCCGATCCAGCCTTCCTTCGAGACGCTGTCTCAAATGGTATGGAATAATCCTGCTCTTAATCCTTCAGTGGCTAAATCCATTGATAAGAAGTATTCAGCTCCCAAGGATCGTCCTATTTTTGGCATCCCAAGCATTTGTGGATCCTATTGTAGTCCTGGCAGAGAATGACAAGGTCGTTCTTCCTCAAACTACTACAGCTCGACCTATTAACAAAGAGTCTCGTAAGATTGATACATTAGGTAAGAGAGTCTTTGCTGCCTCCACTCTAAGTATGCGTATTGCCAGTTATCAAGGCTATTTTTCTCAGTATGAGTATATCCTGTGGCACTCTATGAAAAAAAAATGGTTGAAGCTCTTCCAGATTCGGACTCCAAGTCAGAGCTTCTATTGACCGTTACTAGAGGTATTGAATCCAATAACCAACAAGTCAAAGCCGCCATGGACCCTTTCGACACTGCTTCTCGTTCAGCTGCTGCAGGGATTTGTATTCGACGCCATTCCTGGCTGCGTTCTTCGGGCTTCACGAAGGATGCTGAGCAGCAGGTAATGGCGCTGCCTTTTGATGGCACCTATCTTTTCGGCCCTCAGGTGGAGCAAGCCTTAGAAGCCTCCCAAAAGACTGGATCGGCCATTAAATTGGCCAGAACCTCCGCCTGCCCCCTCTCGCGGGCATGCGAACAGACGTCAGTTTCTTAGTCGTCAGTCCTTTCGAGGCAGAAGCAGGGGGAAGCTTCCATAAAAGCCAACCTGCCCAACCTCAGAAGAAGACGCAGCAGAAAGCGCAGGGGCCTAAAGCCCCCAGCGCCACCTTATGAGTTGTTGGCCCAAGTTCCATCCACACTGCCCGAGATGGAACTTTCTCCTCCGGTTGGAGGTCGTCTGATGTACTTCTACAACGAGTGGAAGTCCATAACTTCAGACAAATGGGTCCTTCGGATAATTCGCGAGGGTTACTCTCTCAATTTCCCCAAATTGTCCTCCCAGGCGACAACCCAGGTTGTCGGCTTCTCAATCGAGACCTCCTCACCGCCGAGATCGAGGGCCTTCTGAACAACAGGGCAATAGAACTGGTGCCCCGCATTTGCGGAACACAGGGTTCTACTCCCATTTCTTTCTGGTTCCAAAGAAAACTGGGGGGATGCGCCCCATTCTAGACCTCAGAAAGCTGAACAAATTCCTCCCCAGGGAGAAATTCAAAATGATTTCCCTATGTACCCTGTTACCCTTGCTGCATCAGGACGACTGGCTGGCCTCTCTGGATATGCAGGATGCGTACCAGCATATCCCCGTCCACCCGACCCACCGCAAGTTCCTCAGGTTTGTAGCTTTGGGTCAGCATTATCAGTTCAGAGTCCTGCCCTTTGGGCTATCCTCGGCGCCTGAGTTTTACAAAGTGTTGTGCAGTTCTCGCGGCGCATCTCAGGAAAGGCGGACTCAGTCTTTCCCTACCTGGACGATTGGCTTCTAGCAAGCCCGTCCAGCCAAGGGACTTTGGAAGCCGTGCAAACGACTTCTCGTCTTCTCACGTCCATGGGAGCTCTGCTGAATCTGAAAAAATCCCAACTGCAGCCCTCCCAGAGCTCCTTTTCTTAGGGACGCTTCTAGTCACCTCTTCATGAAGGCTTTCCTTCCAGAGGACAGAAGACTCGACATCCTCGGATGGCCCGTTACATCGGGAGAACCAATCGGTTACAGCTCTCTCGATGCAAGCGCATGTTAGTCTCATGGCGTCCTCGGTGTTCACTGTACCCTGGCCCGGTTGCACATGAGAACCACCCAATGGATGCTCTCCACTCAGTGGTCTCCGACCTCTCACCCCCAGTCTTATCCCATCAAGGTGACGCAACCCCTTGAAGGTCTCTCACCTGGTGGTCTCAAGAAACAATCTCCTCAAAGGATTCCCTTTGCTCTTCCGGACCATCAGATCTCCATCACCACAGACGCATCGCTAATGGGATGGGGAGCTCACTGTCTCTCCCTCCACACTCAAGGTGTATGGACTCCGTTCGAATCTCATCTCCACATAAATGTCTTGGAGGTGAGAGCGGTCCTCTATGCGATCCAAGCTCTGAAGGATGTCCTTTGTCACAAGAACATTCTCCTTCAAACGGACAGCAAAGCTGTGATGTATTACATCAACAAGCAAGGCGGTGCTCACTCTTATCCCCTTTGCAGGAAGCAATGAGGGTATGGGAGTGGTGCTTGAGCACAAGTCCACTTCCTTGCAAGTCAATCTCTTGACCCAGGGTTCGTTGGTCCATCCCAACCTGAAATCACTTCACCTTCATGCTTGGCTCCTGAAGAGATAGAAGTGAATCGGTTCAACGTCTCCCGTAGAGTCTCGAGCATCCTTCTGGCTGCTCGGGAGCCAGCCACATGGAAAACATACGCATCCAAATGGAAGCGTTTTTCTCTCTGGTGTGCAAAGTCCTCTTGGAACCCCTTTTCCTGTCCTCCTGACAAGGTTCTGGAGTATCTTTTGGACCCATCTAACTCAGGTCTTCAGTACTCACAGTTAAAGTTCACCTTAGTGCCATCTCAGCGTTCCATGAGCCGGTTTCTTCCTTGACTCTGGCTCAGTTACCTATGGTGAAGAGATTTCTTAAGGGAATTCTTCATACCAGACCCCCTGTTAAGCGTCCAGTTGCAGCCTGGAACATTAACCTGGTGCTGGACATGCTCACTCGAAGCCTTTCGAACCCCTAGCTACCTGTGAGCTAAAATTTCTTACCTGGAAGACTGCCTTCCTGGGGCCATTACCTCAGCCCGAAGAGTCTCTGAGATACATGCCCTGGTTACAGACCCTCCGTATACTGTCTTCCATAAAGACAAAGTAGTTCTCCGTACTCATCCAAAATTTCTTCCCAAGGTTGTGTCAGAATTCCATCTAAACCAACCTCTGGTACTTCCCGCTTACTTCGCTAATTTCCAAAATGAAGGGGAACGAGCTCTTCATTCCTTGGATGTTAAGAGAGCCTTGCGGTTCTATTTGGACAGAACCAAGGATGTTCGCAAGACTCAACAACTCTTTGTTTCTTTCAGCGACACCCGGCTGGGTCAACCTGTCGCTATCAGATGCATCTCCTCATGGTTAGTGGCATGCCTTCGACATTGCTACTCCATGGCTCAGGTTAAATTAGAAGGTAGGTATGCGCTCACTCTACTAGGGCGATTCACGGCATCCTAGGCGAGGAAGTCGCATGTTCCAATTGCAGATATCTGCAACGCCTACCTGGAGCTCAGTGCATACCGCATACACTATGCACTGGATGTTCATGCCAGGCGACATTCCGCATTCGGCAGAACCATCCTTAATGGGCTTCTACTCTAGACATGTGAGCTCTGGCTCTCCTGCCGCCCTTTTAGGGGATTATCAGCTTGGTACTCTCCCACTAGTGTGAATGAGTGGTGGAGACTTATGTCCAGGAAGATAGGAAAATTACGTCCTACGTAATTCTTGATCTTCTTGGACGAGTCTCCACCACTCATTCACACGCCCACCCTCCATCCCCCGAGCTCACCGCTGTGTTGGTCTTCACTCCCTCAAATCTTTAGGCTGTGAGGACTTCTTTACTGACCCTTCTTACACGGGTCGTACGGACTATCTTATGTCCGTGTTTTTAATGTTACAGTTACTCTTTACGTTAGTTGCGCTGCACCTCCTTGGTAAAAAAGGTACTGAGGCGGTTGGAGGGTCGGCGCCGAGAAGGTCGTTACCGCTCGAGCCGCAGCTCGCGGCGCCGTGTCTCGCGGCGCCATCTCTCGCGCCGACCCTCCAGCAAAAAAGTTTGCTCCCGATGGGTCCTAGTGCCTCCGGCCCTAATCCCACTAGTGTGAATGAGTGGTGGAGACTCGTCCAAGAAGATCAAGAATTACGGTAGGTACGTAATTTTCCTTTTTCTCCCATGTGGCTTGTCATTGGGTCTGGTCACGCTTCATAAGTTAACATGTTTAACATCCCCTTAAGGGAGGCCTATGGTTTTATTCCACCCTGGATACTATTAAAAAAAATGTTGTGAAAAGGGCTTTCTCCAGTGTCAAACAATGGCTCAAGATTTCCATAACCCAGTGGGGTCAAGGTAATGGCCAGCGCAGACAATTCCGTGGGGGATTCCTTTCCTTTGGAAATTGGCTCCTGAGAATGGGGGAGCCTACTCGGGTAACAAGGTTACAGTATCAGAGGAGCACTGGCCAGGCACCATGCAGGAAGCATGAAGCCTCACAAGAGAGCATGCGGCCCATCCCTGACTCCATTTCTTGGTGGTAGAGTAGAGGAGTTATTCTGTCAAGATGGACCAGAACAGTGTCAGCTGCCTTATTAGGGGTCACTTTGCCTCAGTTTCAAGGGCGGTGAAAAGGCCTGATGTCGTCAGAGCTCCTGGCTCTCCTTTTTTCTTTGGGGGCCATAGTACAGGTCCCGCTAATCAACAGGTTCGGGGGTCCTGTTAGGTTTATTTTATGGTCCCCAGAAAGTTAGGGAGTTTCCAGACCCATTCTAAATTCAAGCACCTGAACAGGTTTGTGCTTCACAAAATTTAAGGATGCAGCCCTGAAAGACAGTCACCAGGCTGCTTAGTCAAGGGGTTTTCTTAAGCCCCATTACATCTGATGGATGCCTGCCTCCACATTCCCAATGTCAGTCCTACTTAGAGTATTTCAGGTTTTTGATACTGGACCAGCCCTCCAGCATAGGGCACGTTTCTTCGCCCTAGCATCAGCCCTATGAGTTCCTTGAAGGTGTTGGTAGTCCTGATGGTTTAATGTCTGTCCTGTTTGAATAACCTGCTTATTTATGCACCATCTTTGTCCTTAGCAAGAGGTCGGTACTCAGCACTCTAGATATGCCAGAGTCACATGGCTAACGGTGAACCAAGAGAAGAGCTGTCCCGAGCTGTCTCAGACCTTGGAATGTCTGGTGGTAATTTTTCGGCACGAAAACCAGGAAAGGTTTTGCCGCCTTTTTCCTGGAAGGTGACCTTTGTCAGAAGTCTGCTGGCTCACTGCAGTTTGGGCCTCAGGATAGGCAGCAATAGTTTAATCCTGTGGGCTTGGTTCCAGATGCGGCCTTCTCAGTGGGTTTACTGCAGGCCTGGCATCCCTTATCGGAAGATTGTCAGCCAGTTTTCCTTTTACCTCTCAGTTTCATTACTCTGTGAGTTGATGAGTGGATGTGCAAGATCTGAGCAATTTCCACTGGAACTTCCAGAGTTAATTCTCAACAAATGTCGTCCTAGACGAATGGGGGGGGCAGGTCAGAGCCACTTTCCCACTTGGGGAACTTGGTCAGTCTATGAACAGCATTTCCACATCAATGTTCAGGAGATGGAGAAGGTCCGCCAAGCTTCACTTAGTTTTCATCCATGATGCTAACATGGCGTGCATTTGTACATAACCATTAGGGCACGGGAGATGTTTTGAGAGGTCGCCAATTTGTTGACAGTTCACCTGGCAGGGGAGGTGAACCTTCAGGCGAGCTGGCTAAGCCGGAAAATGTTCATCCTGTGGCGTGGAGGTTGAACCAGTGGTTTTCAAACTCCTGTGCAACCGGTTTGGTCGACTTCAGATCAGTCTGTTCGCATCCAGCCACAATGCTCTGATTCGAGAAGGTTGTTCAGTCTTTTTTGGTGTATATAGCCAGGAGCAGTGGTCGCTATGCCTCAAGAGTGGACCTTCGACAAAGCGTATTTTTTCCTTGACTATCTTTCTTTACAGAAGAAAAAATAATAAATTAAAATAAAAGACACTCTGAGGAGCTGCCTCTTGTTAGCTGCAAGTATCCAAGAAGACTGTAGTTTTTGGATTTAGCACATCTTGCTCAGCAAGCACCCTTATGCCTTCTGGTGTCCAGAGATGTGATCAGGGTCTGTCTCTCCACCCAGAAAAATCCAGGAATGATACAGCTTGCACCCTGGCTCCTGAGAGGAGGAGGCCCTTCCATAAAATAAAAAATATATGTGTATAGCTTTCCCTGAGAAACTACTTGACTCCTTGTTGGCTACCAGAAATCCTCTGTTTCAAACAACATGAAGTCTTGCTATATTATGACTATTGCAGTTTGCCCCAGCCTTAGAACTGCTCCGGAGGTGAAAGAGTTAACTTCCATGCAGAGCATGGAGCTTAGAGCGTGAGCTCGGTTCAGAAGCTCTGTTTGGCTGGTTTCAAACCGAAACCGTCAGATTCTTTACTCCGCCTCACTGAACAGTCGCTCCGGAGATTCCTCCTGTTGCTCGGTTCATTTCTTCAGTTTAAAGCTGTTCTCGGTTTAATTTAACTGCAATTTCATTATTTTAACCACAAAACCGATCGGTTCAGGCTCTGTCTATGGTAATCGTAAGTAATAAGATAGGGTTTTTTCTGTGTGGAACTTGTAAAGTATTATCGGTTCGGTTGAACCGATCGAGTTGTATTTAAATATAAGTTTAAAGCCTTTTAAGGCTTCTTAGAGTGCGGTTCCTGGTTCTTATCGGTTCTAAAAAACGGATTTCATTACGGTTTTTTCCACGACCCGTGACACGGTTTGGAACCGATAAGGGTGTCTTGCCTGGCACTGCCATTAAAAGGGCAAGTTTGTTAGTTAGGCTGGCATCATGTCTGAGAAACCCAAAAGAAAAACCGGGCCCACTGGGTTTCAGCACTGTAGTGTCTGTGGGGAAGCCTTTGCCAAGGCTGACCACACACATGTCTATTGTCTGGGGTTTGACCACCTCAATTCAGACTGCCAGATTTGTAAAATTTCCTGCAGCCACCCTGGACAAGAGAGTGGGCAGGCTCAGGGAGCGAGAGGTCAAAAGTCCGCTGACCCGATGGCCAGCCCGGTTCGGTGCCAACCGAACCGGAGGGAGTGCCCTCTGACCAGGGCGAGACTTCCTCGGGCAAACGAAAAGCTGGCTCTGAGGAGCCAGTTCCAGCAAAGAAATCTAAAAAATCAGCAGGTTTGGAGTCCAAAATTCCTTCTCCAACTGCTGCTGAGATAGCCAGGGCAATACAGATTGTCCAGTCCCTGTCCCCGGTTCCCTCCGAACCACCACTGTCTGGCAAAAGGTCGGTTCGGTCGGTTCCAGTGGTTCAGGATTATGATATAGAAGAGTTCTATGAACCAGAGGAGGGGGATGAGGATTATGATCAGTGTGAATGTGACTTTGAAAGTCTGGATGTGCCCATTGAACCGGACATCTCCCCAGACAGACCTTCAGGAGTGTCTCCTCCTAGGCTTTCTGAGTCCCCTTCCCATTTTATGTTTTATAAGAAAGTGGCCGAAACCCTCCAGCTTCCCTTAGAGGAGGCTTTGGATGAGCAAGAGGAGCCTGACTATGTGGAGATGATGGATATCCCAGAGTCCAGGAGGTTGTCCATCCCTTTACATAAATCTTTTAGAAAACAAACAATAAAAATGTTAAAAGCTCCTAATTCTGTGCCTCCTGTGGATAAAAAGATGGACAGGAGGTACACTTTGTCAGGTCCTGATACAGATTTTCTTTCACAGCAGTGCAGTCATGTTGGGGTAGTTCAGGCTGCAGCCTGTGATAAAGCTAATATTCCACTGGCTTCACATCCTCCTGACAGGGATTCCAGGAAGATTGATGCCATGGCCAAAAAACAATACATGGCAGCATCCTTGGGACTCAGACAGGCCAACTATATGGCCTATGCTGCTAGGTATCAGAAATCCAGATGGGACACTGTCATGGCTTTAGCAAAACAGGTCCCTGGCCAGCTCGCAAAGGAGCTGGAGCAGGTGGCTGTTGATGGTATTGAGGCATCCAAGGTGCAATTCCATGCTGCAGTGGACTCCAATGATGTTTCATCTAGAGTCATGGCTACATCTGTGGCACTTCGTAGAATGACTTGGCTCAGTTGTACTAGCCTGTCACAGGATACCCAGACTAAGGCCATGGATTTTCCTGTTGTGGGTAATTCTCTGTTTGGGGAGCAGACAGAGAATTACATGAAGAAAATTGATGAATATAGGACCACCTATAGGAGTGCCCAGGCCAAGGAAAGGCAAGCCACTTCTCAGAGGCAGTATCCCAGGGGCAAGGGCAGGCCTTTTCATAGGCCTTTCTACCAATCCCAGGCTTCCTCTTCTGCCTATGCTCAGAGGGGGTTCTTTAGAGGGAGAGGCAGAAGGGGTACAAGCAGACCTGCTTCCACCCCTCAGCCAAAACCCCCTGCCAAACAGGAACCCTGATGGGTTTGCCAGGGCCAATTCTCCACTACCTGTAGGGGGCAGGCTGGCTTACTTTGTCCAGGACTGGAAGTCTCTAACATCAGACAAGTGGGTCCTGGAAGTAGTAAGCCAGGGACTGGTTCTCAGCTTCAAAAATTTCCAAAGCTGAGAACCAGATCCTTTCCACCTGCAAATCCTTCAGAGGCACTTGCCCTAGAGGCAGAGGTCTCTTCCTCCTGGCTCTCAGAGCTGTGAAAGGGTTCCACCCCACACCAAGGCAAAGTTGTACTCCAGGTACTTCCTTACCCCAAAAGACAGGAGAATGGCGGCCCATCCTGGATCTCAGATATTTAAACAAGCACCTTTTAAAGCCAAAATTCAAAATGGTGACTCTGGGAATAATTCTACCCTCTCTAAGGCCAGGGGACTGGCTAGCCTCCCTGGACCTCAAGGATGCCTATTTCCATATTCTCATCAGAAGCTCCCATCGAAAGTACCTCAGGTTCGAGCTGCCCTCAGACCATTACCAATTCAGAGCAATGCCCTTCGGTCTAACCTCTGCTCCAAGGGTGTTCACAAAATGCCTGGCAGTAGTAGTTGATTTTCTAAGAAGGCAACGGATTGCCATCTTCCCATACCTGGATGACTGGCTCATAGTAGGCCAGTCCCCAGACCAAGTCAAGTTACACCTACAGATAACTCAGCAACTGCTCACCTCTCTGGGTTTCCTTCTGAATCTTTCAAAGTCAGTTCTAGAGCCTGTTCAGCTCCTCACCTTCATAGGCGCAGAGCTAGATACAGAAAAGGCCAGAGCCTTCCTTCCCCTGGACAGGGCAAGGACCCTTATCACACTGGCCTCCTCATTCACCCTACAGGTGTCTCGACCAGCAAGGCATTTTCTGCAGCTCCTGGGGCACAGGGCTGCTTCTACAGCAGTGGTGCAGGGAGCAAGATTTCAGATGAGGGACATTCAGTTCCACTTGAGAGCCTTTTGGTATCAGAAAAAGGACCCTCTGACCAAACTGATCCCAGTGACTCGAACCCTGATCCAGCCCTTGCAGTGGTGGCAGGATCAGAACAATCTAAGACAGGGAGTTCCCTTTGTCACTCAGTCTCACTCTCTAATCCTTACTACAGATGCCTCCCTCTTGGGGTGGGGGGCCCACCTGGGAGACCTGACCACCCAGGGGTTGTGGTCCCCTCAAGAATCTCTGCTTCACATCAATCTGTTGGAACTCAGAGCAGTATTTCTAGCACTTAAAGCTTTTTCCAAGTCTGTTCAGAACAAAGTTATTCAGATCAGAACAGACAATACCACCACAATGTGGTACATCAACAAGCACGGAGGCACTCGGTCTACGGCTTTGTGCACAGAAGCAATGAAGTTGTGGTCTCTGGCTTATTCCCTGAACACCTCCCTCACAGCAGTACACCTCCCAGGCAAGGACAATGTCCTGGCAGATGCCCTCAGCAGGATTTCCCAGGGCCATCACGAATGGTCACTGGATCCCCTAGTACTGGGGATAGTGTTTGCCAGATGGGGCACTCCTCAGAAAGATCTTTTCGCAGCCCCAGACAATTATCAACTTCCACTGTTTTGTTGCAGGCCCCCAGTGTTGGGCTCGGTTCCCCTGGATGCCTTTCTCCTCGATTGGGAAGGGAAGTTCCTGTATGCTTTTCCCCCTTCCCTCTCCTGTTCAAAGTGCTAGTCAAAATCAGGTCTCAGCCCTGCAAAATGATCCTGATTGCTCCAGACTGGGCCAGGAAGCCCTGGTACCCACTCCTGTTGTCCTTATCAGTCCATCTTTCCCTGTCTCTTGCCAGGAATTACAACCTGTTAACCTGTGCTCAGGGGAGGGTTTGGTACCCGAATCTCAAATCTCTCAATCTCAAGGCTTGGCTCTTGAGCAGTTAAAGTTTGCTGATTTGCAACTTTCTCAAAGTGTTCTCGAAATCCTGAAGGCTGCTAGGAAGCCTTCCACCAGGGCTACCTATAACTTCAAGTTGAAAAGGTTTTCCATATGGTGTTCTGGGAAGCATGTTTCCCAGAATCTGCTGATCTACCCACTGTATTGGACTACATGGTCCATCTTAATTCTTTGGGACTGAGCCGAGCCACCCTGAAAGTGCACTTGGCTGCTGTCTCTGCCTTCATTTCAGCAGGAAGCCCTCTTTCTTTCTGCTCATCCTGTATTTTCCAAGTTTTTTAAAGGATTGCTTCACACCAATCCCCCATTCAGGGACCCTGCCCCGGCTTGGGATCTTAACGTATGCATTGCTCAGCTTATGTAACCCTCTTTGAGCCTCTGTCTTCGGCAGAGCTTAAGTATTTGACTTGGAAAACTGTATTTCTGGTAGCCATCACTTCTGCCAGGCGTATAAGTGAGTTACAAGCCCTGTCAGTGGAGCCTGACTTTATTTCCTTCCATAGAGATAAGGTGGTCCTCAGGACTAACAGGAAGTTTTTGCCTAAGGTGGTTTCAGACTTCCACCTTAACCAATATATGTCTCTTCCTGTGTACTTCACTGACCATTCCTCCTCTGGTGAGAGGAGGCTGCACAGTTTAGATGTTAAGAGGGCCCAAGTTACTACATAGAGCGTACTAAGGGTCACAGGTTTGACTCCTCCAACTGTTTCTCACTTATGGTGAGGTTGGGAAAGGAGACCTGCCACTAAGAGATCCATTGCCAGGTGGATTGTCTCTTGCATTCAATTTTGCTATGAAAAACTGGGTGAGGTTCCACCCTCAGGCCTGAGGGCTCACTCTACCAGAGGTACAGCTGCTTCCCTGGCTGCTGCCAGGGATATTCCTATCTTAGAGATATGTCAAGCAGCTACCTGGAAAACAGTTCACACTTTTTCCAAGCATTACTCCCTGGATATCCAGGCTAGGAGTGATGCTCGGTTTGGCACAGCTGTGCTTCAGAGCCTATTTCCTAAGTAGGTTCTGTCCCTCCTCCATGGAGGTACTGCTTGGTAGTCTGCTGTTGTTAGAATACAGCAAGACTTCATGTTGTTTGAAGAAAAAATTACTCACCTTAGTAATGTTGTTTCTTCTAATGGAGTCTTGCTGTATTCTGACCTCCCCTGCCTTCCCCTCTCAGAACCTCTGTTTTTGGGATGTGGGTGGGCAGTGGCAGTGTTGGCACTTAGGAGGTGCCCCACCTTTTTGTTATCACCCTTTTTCTTTGGGTGAGTGGGTGTTGTGTTTATTCATTTTTTGGGTCTCCTGACTTGAGTCTTTGTTTTGGGACCAAAAAATCTGTTTTTATGTTAGTAGCCAGTTGGCTAGTGTAGGTTTACAGCTTCCACACAGGACCTCAGTGAGTTTAGCTCGTAAAGATCTGACGGTTTGAGTTCAAACAGCAACAGACAGAGTCTCAACTGAGCTTGAGCTCAGCGTTCCATGCCTGGCATGGAAAGTTAACTCTTTCATCTCCGGGGCAGTTCAAAGGTTGGGACTCACTGCTATTGTCAGAATACAGCAAGACTCCAATAGAAGAAACAACATTACTAAGGTGAGTAATTTTTTCTTCGGTTAGCTCCAACTTTGGCAATGAGGCCCTCCCAGGAGCCTGCTCCTGTGTGAGAATCTTATCCTGTATGCTAGGAGGGATGTCCTGGTGTAAAACTCTCCCTACTATTTTTTCGGTCATCCCTCTTTTCTTGCTGTACTGTGCTCATAAATATAATATATGTATGAAAAAAAAAGATTTTTCGATATGTCTGCTGTCACAGGTTTACAGCTTTATAGTGTATGTTAGAACGTTGTATTCATTAAAAATCTAGCTTTCCCTAGTGTTGTTGTACCATTGATGCGACGTCAGAATGTTGTTGTACCATCGTGAGTACGTCACATTGACGGTACAACAGCACTGACCACTTTTGCGCTTGCGCGAGTCGCGTTTCATGTAGACAACAGCGTGGGCACCACAGTTCATCGGAGGCACCGGAGGATGTCTAAACATCTCTGTAAGTGCTGTTTTTTTAAAGAGTTGCCGGCACACAGCAGGACAGTCGTATTTGTATTTAAATATTTACCATCGCACTGGAAGGAGTGCAGTGTATTTACCAACACGGGGAGGGGTTGGGGTCACCGGCATCATGGCTTGACCGTGGAGGCAGCCAACAGCTAATTTGTTAGTGTTGTCCAGACACTATAAAAGACAGTGGATTGGCAACAGTAAACAACAACATTGTGTTACACTTCTTCGAGGTTTTCATGCCAACCAAAAACCTCTCGAGCTTCGCTCTCGAGGTTTTCTTGGTTGTCATGACAACCTCTTGAAGTGAACAACAGTGTTGTTGTTCACTGTTGCCCATCTACTATCCTCTGTACTGTTAATTCTTGAGGTGTCTTTCCTTGTTACAAGTGGTCTCACTGCATCCAGTTGTTCCCCGGAAGTTCTACCTTGGTGGATGAGCAGCCTCAGTTTTTCAGATGTGCGAAATATTTGGAACCTGCCTTTTTTACCACATGGTTCTTCCGGCAAGGAGGATCGAATTATCCAACCCTCGAGTCCAATGGAGAGCCTTCTCCTCCTCGGATGTCTGCCTGGAAGGTAAGACAGTTTTTTAATTACATGTGGTAATGTGTTTTATGTTGACAAAAGATTATAATGTATGAAAATGTGTAGCTATTTTGGCACTGTGAGATAAGTAGTAACTGGGGAGTTGCTGCAGCATGGAATCCTCATATGCCCAACATTCTAAAGCTTGGGCTGTACCATTCCCCTGGTAGGGGTGCACTATACCCAGTTGTTAAGATACCCATTGACAATGTTGGAGCTAACAGAAAAGGAAATTACTGTAAGTATGAAGTTAATTTCTTCTGTCTTGTTGATTCAAAGGTTAAGAAGTGTCTTGGGAAAAATAATAAAAACATAACTAAACAAAACAAAAAAAGGGCTTTTTAGGATGTGACCTGGAAGGAGAAAACTTAGAAGAGGACCAGAGTATGGGCACTGAGCAATGGTCATGAAGCATCCTTATTTATAACTACTGAATCTAGAGAACATGCTCCCTGATGGGCACAATAAAGGGGGGGAAACTTTAATAGATCCACTTAAGAAGGTTAGGAGTGTTTTGATCTTTCTTGAAGCTGGATGGTGGGAGTAGCACACTGCAGGCACCCTCCTAAGATATGAGTAGTGCTAGAGGACTTTAGTAAAAGTGCATACCCCTGGTTTGAGATGTACCAGCAGATGGTAACATTTCACTGTATCTGACCGGTGGACCAGATGGTAGTGCTGTGAGCCTTAGTACTGTGTGAGTGGCTCCCTTGGCTGAGAAAGTGCCTCCAACATATTTATATCAATAAAAGTAGACTCAAGCAGTTGTAAATAAACAATGTAGAAAGCTAAAAAGAAGTGTAACCATACTAGAAAGTTAAAAGGGATTAGAAACTCGCTGTAATTCTACGCTAGGTGGAGTTCAGCATCTGTAGTTTCTGGGTTTCCAGTGTAAACATAGTGGATGAAAAGTCCATGGAAGGTTTGGTTGGGTAATTTGATGAACAATGTGGCTACAAGGGACCATACTGAGATAATAGCCAGTAGACCACATATTATCATGGTATGGGAGCCAAGTTTATTTTTGACCTGCTGTTCAAATATCCAGGAGTTCATAAGAGTATCTGGGATGGTGACTCCTGTATGGCCTGCTAAAGGTCAAAGGGGGATGTGATAAGGTGGTGAATAGAAAAGCCTCTTGTGCATACATACAATCTGTTTTATGGAGGAAAAGCTACAGATGGGGAGAGGTAATGGAGAAGCTCATTCTTGGTGTATGGGGTCCACAATTGTGTGCATTCAAGAGAAAAGTTGGGAACGTGTAAGATCTTCCTGGACTAAAAGTCTTCACCATTCATTCACATTATTGGAACTACGCTGGAGGCACTAGGACCCAGTGGGAGACAAAAAATTTTTCAGGAGGGCCGGCGCCGAGATAAGACCGTGCATGCGCGGTACTGCAAGGCTGGCTCACACCCATATAGGCTATCTCGGCGTTGAACCTCCACCCGCCTCAGTTCCTTTTTTTTGCCGTCAAGTGTGCTTCATCAATGTCGTTGCTGGCCCACTGGGAGTCAAATCTTCACGTCTGTACGACGGCAGCTATAGTCATTCAGTTTCAATTACTTTTAGTTGTTGACATTATTTCTTATTTTATTTAAAAAAAAAAAAAAAAAGAAGTAGTAGAATTCAGACAACTTGAAGTCTTACTGTACTCTGACAAGTGCAGTTAGCCCCAGCCTTTAAACTACTCCAGAGAACAAAGGGTTAACCTTTCTATACAAAGCATAGAATGCTGAGCTGGAGCTCTGTCTGTTTCCCTTTGAACGCTAACCGTCAGATTCTTTACTCTGCCTCACTGAGCAGTCGCTCTGGAGATTTCTCCTGCAGCTCGGTTCCAAAGTCGGTTTAAGTGTCTTTTTTTCCTCGGTTTCTGACCGAAAATTTTCCCGCCTAACTCAGTTCAGTCTCTGTCTGTGGTATCGTGAGTACTAGATAGTTTTGTACTGTGTTTCTGTGTGGAACTTGTAAAAAGTGTGGATCGGTTCCGCCAAACAGATCATTTGTTTAATTCTTGTGTAAATTTTAGTGTGTGGTTACTGGTTCTTATCGGTTCTAAAAAAAAAACGTGTTTTGAAACTTTTTTTTCAATACCCATGACACGGTTAGGAACCGATAAGGGAGTCTTGCCTGGCGGTTGCCGAAAAAAGGTAAGTTTGGTTAGGTTGGCCATGTCTGAGAAACCCAAGAAAAAAAACGGGCCCACTGGGTTTCAACACTGCAGTGAGTGTGGGGAAGTCTTTGCTAAGACCGATCCCCACACCACCTGTGTTTATTGTCTGGCGTTTGACCACCTCGATCCAGACTGCCAAATTTGCAAAAATGTTCCCAAATCTACCCTGGAAAAGAGATTAGGTAGACTGAGGGAAAGGGAGGCCGAGAAGTCCGCTGACCCGGATGGCCAGCCTGATTCAGTTCCGACCGAACCAGAAGGAGTGCCCTCTGACCAGGGTGATACTTCGGGCAAAAGGAGAGCCGATTCTGAGGAATCGGTTCCGACAAAAAAAAAGAAAAGACAAGTCGACCGGTTCGGACCCAGAATCTCATACTTCGACCGCCGATGAAATAGCCAAAGCGATTCGTATTGTGGAATCGCTTCGATCGGTTCCGATTGATCCGGCACCTTTTGGCAGGGGCTCGGTTCGGTCAGTTCCCCCAGTTCCAGATCATACCCTGGAAGAATTTTATGAACTGGAGTTTGAGGAGGAAGGAGAGTTGGAAGATGATTATGATGATGGTGAAAGTCTGGATGTGCCTGTTGACCCAGACATCTCCCCAGACAGACCTTCAGGTGTTTCTCCTCCTAGGCTTTCTGAGTCCCCTTCACACTACATGTTTTACAGAAAGGTGGCTGATTCCCTCCAGCTTCCTGTGGAGGAGGCAGTGGAGGATCAGGAAGAGCCTGACTATGTTGAGATGATGAACATCCCAGAGTCCAGGAGACTGTCTATTCTCCTCCACAAATCTTTTGGGAAACAGACACAAAAAATTCTTAAGTCTCCCAATTCCATACCTCCTGTGGACAGAAGAATGGACAAGCGGTATACTCTTTCAGGCTCAGATACGGAGTTCCTTTATCAGCAGTGCAGCCATGTTGGGGTTGTACATGCTGCTGCCTGAGATAAGGCAAGCATTCCCTTGGCATCACACCCCCGAGACAAGGATTCCAGGAAGATTGATGCCATGGCAAAGAAGCAGTACATGGCATCATCCTTAGGACTCAGGCAGGCTAATTATATGGCCTACACAGCCAGGTACCAGAAGTCCAGGTGGGACACTGTACTGGCACTGGCTAAACAGGCTTCCCCCCAGCTTGCCAAGGAGCTGGAGGAGGTGGCTGCAGATGGGATTGAGGCATCAAAAGTTCAGTTTCATGCTGCTGTAGACTCCAATGATGTATCATTAAGAGTCATGGCTACATCTGTGGCTCTTCGGAGAATGGCTTGGCTCAGATGTACTAGCCTCTCACAGGATACCCAGGCTAAGGCCATGGATTTTGCTGTAGTGGGTAATTCTCTGTTTGGGGAGCAGACAGAGAATTACATGAAGAAAATGGATGAATACAGGACCACTTACAGGAGTGCTCAGACCAAGGAAAGGCAGGCAGCTCCTCAAAGGCAGCAGTCCAGGGGCAGGCCTTTCCATTAGCCTTTTTTCCAAGCACAGGCCTCTTCTTTTTCACAGAGGGGGTTCTTCAGAGGGAGAGGCAGAAGGGGGATGAGCAGGCCTGCATCCACCCCTCCGCCTAAAGCCCCTGCCAAGCAGACACCCTGATGGGTCTGCCCGGGCCGATTCTCCTATCCCAGTAGGGGGCAGGCTGGCTTACTTTGTCCAGGACTGGATGTCTCCTACATCAGACAAGTGGGTCCTAGAAGTAGTAAGCCAGGGACTGGTTCTCAGCTTCAAAAAATTTCCCAAGATGAGAGCCAGATCCTTTCCATCTGCAAATCCATCAGAGACCCTTGCCCTGGAGGCAGCGGTTTCTTCCCTCCTGGCTCTCAGAGCCATAGGAGGGGTTCCTACCCTACACAAGGGCAAAGGATTGTACTCCAGGTACTTCCTAACCCCCCAAAAGACAGGAGAATGGCGTCCCATCCTGGATCTAAGATATCTGAACAAGTACCTTTTAAAACCAAAGTTCAAAATGGTGACTCTGGGAATAATTCTGCCCTCTCTAAGGCCAGGGGACTGGCTAGCCTCCCTGGACCTCAAAGATGCCTATTTTCACATTCCCATCAGGTGCTCCCACAGAAAGTACCTTAGGTTCGAGTTGCCCTCAGGCCACTATCAATTCAGAGCAATGCCCTTTGGCCTAACATCAGCCCCAAGGGTGTTCACAAAGTGCCTGGCAGTAGTGGTTGCTTTCCTAAGGAGAAAAAAGATCTCCATCTTTCCATACTTGGACGACTGGCTCATAGTGGGTCAGTCTCCAGACCAAGTCAGGTCACATCTGCAAATAACTCAGCAAGTGCTCACTTCCTTAGGATTCCTTCTCAACCTTCCAAAGTCAGTTCTCGAGCCAGTACAGCTCCTCACCTTTATAGGGGCAGAGCTGGATACAATAAGGGCAAGAGCCTTCCTTCCCCTGGACAGGGCAAGGACCCTTATGGAACTGGCCTCTATATTCACCCTTCAGGTGTCTCAACCAGCAAGGCATTTCCTGCAGCTCCTGGGCCACATGGCAGCCTCTACAGCAGTGGTCCAGGGCAAGATTTCAGATGAGGACATTCAGTTCCACTTAAGAGCCTTCTGGTCGCAAAGAAGGGATTCCCTTACCAAACTAGTCCCAGTGACTTGAACCCTGATCCAGGCTTTGCAATGGTGGCAGGATCAGGACAGTTTGAGACAAGGAGTTCCTTTTGTCACTCAGTCTCATTCAGTGATACTCACCACAGATGCCTCACTTCTGGGCTGGGGAGCCCACCTGGGGGATCTTACCACCCAAGGGCTGTGGTCACCTCAAGAATCTCTGCTTCACATCAGCCTCTTGGAACTCAGAGAAGTGTTTCTGGCACTGAAAGCCTTTTCCAAATCTGTACAGCACAAGGTGGGTTCAGGTCAGAACAGACACCACCACCACCACCATGTGGTACATCAACAAGCAAGGAGGCACTCTGTCTACGGCCTTGTGCACAGAAGCAATGAAGTTGTGGTCCCTGGCCTATTCCCTGCAAACCTCTCTGACAGCAGTTCACCTCCCAGGGAAGGACAATGTCCTAGCAGATGCTCTCAGCAGGATATCCCAGGGCCATCACAATGGACCCTAGATCCCTAGTTTTGAAAGTGATTTTCTCGAGATGGGGCACTCCACAGATAAATCTTTTGCAGCCCCAGACAATCACCAACTTCCTCTCTTTTGTTGCAGGCCCCAGTCTTGGGCTCAGTCCCCGGATGCTCTGATTCTGAATTGGGAAGGGACATTTCTGTATGCTTTCCCCCTTCCTCTCCTGTTCAAAGTGTTAGTCAAGATCAGGTCTCAACCATGCAAAGTGATTCTGATTGCTCCAGACTGGGCCAGACAGCCCTGGTACCCACTGTTGCTGTCCTTAGCAGTCCACCTTCCCCTGTCTCTTCCCAGTAATTACAACCTGTTGACATCCTCTCGGGGGAGGATTTCGTATCCGAACCTCAAATCTCTCAATCTCAAGGCATGGCTCTTGAAGAGTTAGAGTTTGCTGATCTGCACCTTTCTCAAGGGGTTCTGGATATCCTTAAGGCTTCTCAAAAGCCTTCCACCAGAAAGACTTACAACTCCAGATGGAAAAGTTTCGCTATTTGGTGCTCTAATAAGCATATTTCTCCAGAATCTGCTGGGTTGCCTACAGTCCTGGACTATATGGTTCATCTTAGTGGCTTAGGACTTAGGCCAGCTACACTTAAAGTGCATCTGGCAACTGTTTCTGCCTTCTTGTCAGTAGGTAAGCCCTGTCCTCTGTCAGCCCATCCTGTGTTTTGTAAGTTCTTCAAGGGATTGCTGCACACCAGTCCCTCCTTTAGGGACCCTGCTTCTGCTTGGGACCTTAATGTTTGCATTGCTTAGCTTATGCAACCACCATTTGAGCCTTTGTCCTCTGCAGAGCTTAAGTACTTGACTTGGAAAACTGTGTTTTTGGTAGCCATTACCTCTGCCAGGTGTATCAGTGAATTGCAAGCCCTGTCAGTGGAGCCAGATTTCATCTCTTTCCATAGAAATAAAGTGGTCCTAAGAACTAACAGGAAGTTTTTGCCTAAGTCAGTAAGGGCAAACCTGCTACTAAAAGATCTATTGCCAGGTGGATTGTCTCTTGCATAATTCTGCTATTGAAAAGCTGGGTAGAACCCACCCCTTAGGCCTGAGGGCTCACTCTACTAGAGGTACAGCTGCTTCCCTGACTGCTGCCAGGGATATTCCTATTTTAGAAATTTGTCAAGCAGCCACCTGGAAAGCAGTCCATACATTCACCAAGCATTACTCTCTGGATATCCAGGCTAGCAGTGATGCTCGGTTTGGCACAGCAGTACTTCAGAGCCTATTCCCAAAGTAGGTTCTGTCCCTCCTCCATGGAGGTACTGCTTGGTAGTCTGCAATAGTCAGAATACAGCAAGACTTAATGTTGTTTGAAGAAAAAATTACTCACCTTAGTAATGTTGTTTCTTCTAATGGATTCTTGCTGTATTCTGACCTCCCCCCGCCTCCCCTCTCAGAACCTGGTTTTTGGGATGTGGGTGGGCAGGAGCAGTGTTGGCACCCTAGGGGTGTCCCTTTTTCACCCTCCTTTATTTTGGGTGAATGTTGTGTTTTGTTTTTTGGGTTTCCTGACTTGAGTCTTTGCTTTGAAACCAAAAACACCTTTTTTAATAAATTTAGTTGCCAGTTGGCTAGTGTGAGTTTTACAGTTTCCACACAGAACTTCTAGTGAGTATTGCTCGTAAAGATCTGACGGTTGGAGTTTAAACAGCAGCAGACAGGGGCTTCAACTGAGCTCACGCTGAACGTTCCATGCTGGCCATGGAAAGTTAACTCTTTGTTCTCCGGGGCAGTTGAAAGGCAGGACCTAACTGCAATAGTCAGAATGCTGCAAGACTCCATTAGAAGAAACAGCATTACTAAGGTGAGTAATTTTTTCTTCACCCCTACACAGGTGTTGCAGTTCATAGGAGCAGAAATAAATACCTTACAGGCCGGAGTCTATCTGCCTCTGGAGAGAGTACAAAGCTTTCAGTCAGTGGCAAATTCCTTCAGGTTACACAAACCAGAAACTGCAAGATAGTTTCTCCAGCTACTGGGCCACATGGCTGCTTCCATAGGCACAGTCCTCCAGTAAACGTACTGCACTCTAGTTGAAAAGAAGGACAGACTGTGTTTGCCAAGTTCTATTCCAAACTTTAATTTGGTAGAAAATTCTTGACAGGTTCTCCTCAGGGGAAGACCACGCCTTGGTCGAAGCGCTGGGTATATTGGTTTGGAGAGTTACTTCATGTTAGATTTGAAAGAAGAACCTGTCAAGAATTTTCTACTGAATTAAAGTTTGGAATAGAACTTGTCAAACAGAGTCTGTCCTTCTTTTCAACTAGAGTGCAGTCAGTTTACTGGATGTTTGTCAAAGTAATTTGAGACTTGCAATCTCTTCACTGCACCTGACTCCATTAGTGTGCACACGGTAAATTTTGTGGTACTATTTCCATAGGCACAGTACTGGGATCCAGATTCCACATGAGGGACATCCAGTTCCACCTCAGGTCTCACTGGTGTCAGAAAAAAGACCCTTTTCAAAACTCATTCTGGTAACAAGGGCACTGTTACAGGCCCTCTTGTGGTGGAAAGAGGAATCAAAATTAAGAAAAAGGATCCCTTTTCTAAAGGCGAATCCTTCAATGTTTCTCACAATAGATGTATCCCTGTTGGGCTGGGGCGCTCATCTAGGGCAGCACACCACCCAGGGTACCTGGTTAGCTGCAGAGTCCCATCAGCACATAAACTTGTTGGAACTCAGAGCAGTTCTGCTAGCTCTAAGAGCTTTCTCTCCTCTAGTACAGGGAAAGGTGGTACAGATCAGAACAGACAATACCACCACAATGTATTACATAAACAAGCAGGGAGGCGCCAGGTCAGACCTCCTTTGCACGGAAGCCATTCAAATCTGGACTCTTGCTTATTCTCTGGGAATATCCCTACAGACAATCCACTTGCCAGGGAAAGACAACATCCTGGCAGATGCCTTGAGTCGAATCAGTCAGGCCCATCATGAATGGACCCTGAACAAACAGGTGGTACAGGTTATTTTCAGAAGGTGGGGTACTCCACAGATAGATTTGTTCGCATCCCACCAGAACCACTGCCTGCCTCAGTATTGTTGCAGACCACCAGACCAGGGCACAGTCCCTCTGGATGCCCTGACCCTGGACTGGACAGGGAGATTCCTGTATGCTTTTCCTCCCTTCCCTCTGGTTCACAGGGTACTGCTCAAGCTCAGGTCTCATGCAGTATCACTGATCTTGATAGCTCCAGATTGGCCAAGGCAGCCATGGTACTCTCTTCTGCTCTTCATGTCTGTCACAAAACTGATACACTCCCTCGGAGGCACAACCTACTGAGTTCCAACCAGGGAACTCTGTTGTATCCGAATCTCAAGTCCCTCAACCTTAAGGCTTGGCTCTTGAGGACATAGAATATGCTAAACTGAACCTCTCTGAATCTGTCTTAAGCATCTTAAGAGCTTACAGAAAACCTTCTACTACGAAAACCTATTCCTCTAAATGGAAAAGATTTTCTATTTGGTGTTCAAGTAAATCTTTGATACCAGGCCAAGCTGGAGTTCCAGTTGTCTTGGATTATCTCTCCCATTTACATTCCTCTGGTCTGCAGTCCAGTTCCTTGAAGGTTCATTTGGCAGCAGTGTCTGCCTACCTTTCTGCTGGGGCAAGGGGTAACCTTAGCTTCAGATCCTATTTTTAAGAGATTCTTCAAAGGCCTGAATCATCTGCATTCCCCTCTCAGAGCACCAGTGCCAGCTTGGGATTTGAATGTGTGTATAGCTAAACTCATGGGCTCTCCCTTTGAACCCATGGCTACAGCTCATCTAAAATATGTCGCTTGGAAAATAGTTTTTCTCATGGCAATGACTTCTGCAAGAAGGATTAGTGAGCTTCAAGCTCTCTAAATAGATCAGGACTATATCTCCTTTTTATAGGGATAAGGCAGTCCTCAGGACAAACAGAAAATTTCTTCCCAAAGTAGTGTCGGACTTCCACTTAAACCAGTCCATCACCCTCCCTTTTTCACTGATCATAGTACCTCTGGTGAAAGCAGACTCCACAGTCTGGATATAAAAAGGGCTCTCAGTTACTACATGACAGCCACAAAAGGCCATAGACAGGACAGAAGATAGTTGTTCCTGACCTATGGGGATGTGGGAAAAGGTAATCCAGCCTCTAAAGGTCCATTTCTCAGTGGATAGTCCAGTGTATCCAGTTATGTTACACAAAAGTTGGTAAGGAGCCCCCAGCAGGATTGAGGGCCCATTCCACAAGAGGGACAGCTGCTACCTTAGCAGCTGCCAGAGATGTTCCACTAGTGGATGTATGTAAAGCAGCTACCTGGAAAACAGTACACACCTTTACAAAGCATTACAATCTGGATATTCTGTCTAGGAGTGATGCTAAATTTGGCACAGCAGTCCTGCAAAGTCTGTTTCCAAAATAAGTTTTGTGCCCACCTCCAGTGATACTGCTTGGTAGTCTGCATAAAGTTAGGAGTATTCTGAGCATTACTGGGGTTAGAAGAAAAAATGACTTACCATAGTATTCTTCTTTCTTCCCAGTGATGCTCAGATATTCATAACTTCCCTTCCTACCTCCCTTTCCAGAACTTCAGCCTCTGCACTCTGCATGCTGGTGCCACCATTATCACTATACACTTTTGCATTGTTTTTACCCTGCACTTGTTAATAGTTAAGGTGAACAGGGTTCATTGTGTTTCTACCTTTTTTGGTATTTCTCTGGCATTTTGTTCTAACTTTTATTAAATAGTTGATCTCTCCAGTTGGAGTTTTTATTTTTACATATTTCAATTATTGAGAAACCCTAATTTTAATAATAAAATTATAATACTATATTACTCTGAGCCTACTTTCCAGGCTCCTTTATAAAATCTGAAGAGGTTAGAACACAGGCAGTTAGTAGAGGCAGTGTTTGAAAGATGCTCACATGCAAAGTGTTCCATCATTTGCATGTGTTCTATCTCTCTGGACAGTCCAACCCTCCAGGCTTACTGCTTAAAGTTATGAATATCTGAGCATCACTGGGAAGAAAGAATATTACTATGGTAAATAATTTTTACTTGTGGTCTAGTAGTTAGAGCACCAGCTTAAGAACTGGGATTGCAGGTTCAAATGCCCACTGGTTTGCCTTTGCGACCTCTCTGAGCTCTAGTCCACCCTGCTGTGGAAATGGGTAGAAAGAAGTTGGATCTCACTGGAAGCGAGATGTTGCATTTTCAGTGTGGCTATCCTGGTGTAATAGAGGCAAAGTCAGAAAGCATAGGCAAATCAGAAACAGTTATAAAAATTCACAAGTAGAACTTTATTATAAAAAGCATAAAAACTATCAGCAGATAAGGACCATACGGCCCATCTAGTCTGCCCATTTCCCTACTCACTGCTGCAGTCCCAGATCCTATTTGATCTGCGGCTGTCCTGCTGTGCACATCTCCAAGGTACCCTTATATCTATCCCATGCACTCTTGAACCCCCGTATTGTTTTTGCCCCCACCACTTCTGCTGGAAGACTATTCCATGGCTCCACCACCCTTTCAGTGAAAGAGAACTTCCTAACATTACCCCTGAGCCTTCCATCCTTCAGCCTCATATCATGCTCCTTGTTCTTGAGCAGAGTTTTCTCTAAAATATGCTTTCCACCTGTACTCTGTTTGGTCCCCTAAGGTACTTGAAAGTCTCTATCATATCTCTCCTCTCCCTTCTTTCCTTCAGTGACTAGATATTAAGGTTCTTATGACTTTCCTCATAGGGGTTCTGGTGCAGTCCATGTACCATCTTCGTTCCATGTACCATCTTCGTTGACCCTTTTCTGGACTACCTCTATTTTGTCAATGTTCTTCTGGAGATGTGGTCTCCAGAACTGGACACAGTACTCCAGCTGAGGCCTCACCAGTGATCTGTACAGTGGCATCACCACCTCTTTCCTCCTGCTTGTTATGCCCCTCCCTATGCACCCCAATATTCTGTTTGTGCTCCCCACCAACTTTTTACACTGTTTGGTTACCTTCAGGTCGTCAGATATGATAACCCCTAGGTCTCTCTCCTGACTTGCGGCCAGAATTTCCCCACCCATCCTGCACTCCTTCCTTGGATTCGTGTGACCCAAGTGCATGATCTTGCACTTTTTAGCATTGACATTCAACTGCCAGACACCCGACCACTCCTCTAATAGGCTTAGGTCCTTTCTCATTTTTTCCACCCCATTCGGTGTAGCCACTTTGTTGCAGATCTTCGTGTCATCTGCGAAGAGGCACACCTTTCCCTCCAGACACTCTGCAGTGTCGCTAATGAAGACATTGAATAGGACTGACCACAGCATTTACCCCTGTGGCACCCCACTGGTCACCTCCCTCTCACAATAAAATAAAAATAACGTTTGTACAGGATGGCTTTTAACACAGGCAGTTCAAGCAAAGGTCCTTCTTAGTGCATCTCTAGTTCTAAACCTAAAACTGAAAAACCAAAAACATTGATCTTTATAGTTTCTCATTGCATCCTGTTTTTCACAAAATGTAATACATTTATCAGTTTCTTTCTTGAGCAAGTACATCCAAGCTCCACAGGTGTAACAAAATAGAACAGGCTGTCTGGAAGTGCCTCCTCTAGACAGTTCTATAAGGAAGTTTGAGGAGGTCATAAGGTCTCTTTCAAGGTCAAACTCCTTGTATTTATAGCTTGCTATCTTTTCTAATAAAATGAATCTTTTCTAATAACCTGAAATAGCTTTCTGCAGTTGATTTCAAACAACATAACTAAGTACATTTACAAACCAAGGATCCTGGCTTCACACAAATATCCACATACATGTTCTCAACCAGAGAGAAGCAGGGGGGATAGAAAAGACAGAAACAGCCCTGAAGAAAAGGAGATAGCAGGGGGAAGCGCAGGACCTTTCAGTCTGGCCAGATCCTCAGGCTAACCAAGAAAAAGATGTGACTGCACAGTCAGACAGGCAAAGACCGACAAATAGCAGAAAAGGAGAGGACAGACTAAATCCTCACTTTTAACTCTTTCTGCATAACAAAACCCTGTCACACCTGGGTAAATAAATTGTAAAGCAGAAAAAAAGGATGATGTCACCAGGTTAAGTAGAACAACCTGGTGATGTGTACAGGAGAGGAAAAGAGATTATTAGAATTGATAGTTTTAGCCCATGTATTTTTCTTCATTAAACATTACAGTGCAGCAAGTGCTTTTTGTGTGAAATAGTTAAAAGACAAATGACTGGGCAAAGCCAGAAACCTAAAGTGGCAAACATTAAAGCAATTTCCATTATCCAGGAAAATGGTTTAAAATACAGCATTCAGATACAATTCAACTATTTAATTAATTTTCTGTATTTCATTTCCATAATTTTTCTTATTACTGTGGACATTTGCATGAAAACAAGATCTTTATCCTCCGACATCATATGCCCCGCCTGCTTTTCCCTCTTCCGATATCAGCCATTTCCACAGCAACAGACTATAGGATCACAAATAGAGAATTATGACCTCAACAGAGAAAAAAGCAGGAGAAACAGAAGTATGGGGGAACAAAAATCCAGTTTTCATGAAGGAAGTGATAAATGCAAAAACATTTAATAATAAGCTGAATTGTTATTGAATATTGTATTTTACAAAATGTCCCAAAATACTGGAAACTCATTTTAAAGTTAAATAGAATTGCTTTACACACAATGTTTCTGACCAATTGTTTTTGTAGCTACTAGGGGTCAAATTTAGAAAGGCTAGATAAAGGTGATGCATCTGCGTCTGGCAGCACCCCCTTTGTCCATGATGAAGCAGGCACGGTTTTGAAAACCACATGCAGTTTGCAACTGCTTCCTTCTAAAAAAAGTAAAAAACTAAAGCACACAGAACCCTCACCTGCCAAACTGGGGACTTCTGTGCCTGCTATGCCTGTACCAGCAGCCCAAGAAATTGCTCAGGCGTTTAAAATAATTCAATCTTTACAGGCAATAGTTCCTCCTCAGCAGCCTCTTGCCCCTCCCCGGGGTCCCCAGGCTGGCAGCAATGTGCATCCAACCCCTCAAGATAGAGGGGACCAGTTTGATGATGATGATAATTACGGTGATAAGGAGGGACCAGTCGAACCAGAAGTGTCCCCTGAACAGGACTTTGGTTCACCTCCAAGGGTGATTGAAGATTTTCCATCCCACTTTACTTTTATAAGGAGGATGGCAGATGCACTAGACATCTCTGCTACCGAACAAGTTGAGGATGAAGAGGAGGCAGAGTACTTAGAGATGATGGGGCTTACACCTGCAAAGGCTCTCCTCCTACCGGTGTACAAATTCTTTAAGAAGGTTGCCTTAAAGATTCTCCAAACACCGAATTCTACTCCTCCTATAGACAGGAGGATGGACCGAAAATATCATAATATGTCATTTCCATCAGCATGCGTCCAACTGTAGTTGCATCTGCTGGCAGAAACTAAATTAGCTTAGACAAAACATCTGGTCTGGCTGACTTTATCCCTGGTCTCCCTTTCCTCCTGTGACCCCTCACCCCGGCTCTTCCCTACACTCAGGGACAAGAGGCTAGCACAGCCACTTTGGAAATTACCCTGGATGCATCTTGGGCTTTGGTGCTTTGAAAATCTGGTCTTCTGCTCTTGATATGTTAAATCTTCCAAGAATCAGTCTTCACCTTTCAAGTTGGAGGTGCCAGGACCGTGCGGGAGCAAAGTCTTTTGTAGCTTAGGGAAGGGACCAAAGTTGGTGCCAGCACCACCTGCAAGGCTGACATAGTGGCATATCACACATGGGCTGGCCAGTAACTGATGCCATCCTCCTCCTTCCTCAGTTCTGTTTTTCCACCATCAAGTATGCACCGTGGGATCAACTAACTCCATCATACCTTATTCTTCAGTTTATCGCCACCTCTGTTCATTGACAAACCTTCTCCGGCACTGTTGTTTTACCCAGTACTAGTCCCCCTTTTGTTCGGTTCGGCACCAAACCTTTTTCTTGACTGTTTTTCATTGTTTTTGTCCATTACTATACCGGTTCCTAAGGAGCAAAGGAAGAAGTCTAATACGAAGAGCAAGGATAGCACCTCCTTGCATCAGTGCTCCTGCAGGGGCCCAACTGCTGTCCAGGATCTTCATGATGAATGTTGAAGCTGCTTGTTGTTGACCACGATATGGATAGATGTGATACCTGTTTCTCTATGGACTATTGCACCCACGAGAAGCGTGCGTGGAAGTGGGGTTGTTCACCCCTGCTTCTGGAGGCAGACATTGCACCAGGGTAAGGTCCCTGGGTTCTCCCCTGAGCCCCTTCCCAGTACCTCTGATACTGAGGAAGTCCAGGATCCTCCCCACATTTGCTGAGAATGTTGGAGGTTTGGAGGGGGTCTGTTGGATAGTCTGCTTCTTCCAGGGGGCTGGCTGAGCACCCCCCAGTCCATTGGCCCTTCAGGGTAGAGGACATCCTGGTGGTGAGATCGAAGCTGTACACTCGGTCTACATCGGCAGGCACCTCGGTGTTGTGGCCTGGTGCCACCTTGGCTCCTGGTGCTAAGGCTGCTACCAGAGAGTGGGGCAGCACCAGCTTTAAGACTGGTCCCCCATTTGCCACTGCTTGTGGTGCCAGAAGAAGGGTGGGTTCCGGAGTCAGCCCTGTCTCTGAGTCTGAGTTGGTTGTTATCTCCTCTTCTGAGGGCCCTGAAGGCCTGGGAAAGGATGCCAGTGCTTATCGTGGTCTTGAGGACAGAGCTAGCAATGAGGAAAGCCATCCTGGGCCTGGTTACGAGCTCGACACCTGACTTGGTGGCTTTCCTGGGTTTACCCCTAAGCTTGGTGTTGGGGGTGCTAGCAAGATAGGTTCCAGTGCCATTCCCGGTGCTGTTCGCGGCACTGGGTCTGGTTCCAGTACCATTCACTGTGCCAGTCCAGGGCCGATTCTGGAAATACCTCTTGTCTGGATGTTAGGCTTGGTGGTGGGGTAGTGAACTCCCTGGTGGGATGAGGTGGGGTACTGAGCCTGCAGCTGACTCTGTGACCGGTGCTGGGATCAGCATGGGCTGGAGTTCCATCATGAGTCTGTTGCCTAGCTTCTTCCCAGAACTGGTTGAATCTGCCACTGACGGGAATCGGGCCCACCCTGTAGGACCTGTATGGCTCTGCTTTCCCTGCCTGGACGTCTCCCTCCAAGGGCACCATCGGGATCAGTTCTCAGAGATTGACTGGTTCTACACGGGCACGTTTTCCAGGCCCTTCCTTCAGGAGAGTTCCCCTGAGCACTCTGGCAGCCCTGACAAAGAACCTGGCCTGGTTATCCATGACCCTCCTCCTCCTCCACCTCACCCTCCTATGCCTTGCCCGATATTGAGGGTCCTCTGGGTCCTGAATATGGTGAGTGTCTTTTCACAATACCACCTTAAGTCTGACTAAACCCAATTCAGGCCTGTGGCCCCGTCTCCTCCGTTTTCTGAATCTAGCTCCTCCTATCCTATTTCCTCTTCTGAGGAAAAGGATTTTTCTGTCCACATCTCCTCTGATGCTGAGTACTCTCTGTACTAGCAGTTCCTGACTGAGTTGTTGCAGGAGATGAATGTGGGGTCCTGTGTTGGTTACAATACTGCTACCCTGGTGCTGAGATTCCATGGGGATTTCAGCGATGACTCCTTTGTCATCCCTCCTTAGCCTCGGGCCTTTTGGGAGGCATGCAGGAATGTCTAGCTCCCTCTCTGTGCCCCTAGTGACATCCAGCAGAGATATTGTGTTTGTGCAGGGTCTACAGGAACTATCTCTAACCCCACCTTTGGGATTTTGGGACTGCAGGCCCGCTGTGGGCCTAAGTGCCCTGTGAATGTCTGCTCCCCCCCAGACTCCAAATCTGTGGAGCTGGATGCTTGAGGAAGAAAGGTCTTGCAGCAGCATGCACTATGATGTACATTGCTGCATATAAGGCTGTTTACAACAAGCACCTGTGGGCAAAGCTAGGCCAGTTCCTAGCTTCCATGCCAGATCACGAGACAACCAGGCAGGCCATTTGCCTTTCTGCCCAGGGCCTGGATCTGGCGAGGCACCAAATTAAGGTATTGTACAGTGCCAGCAAGGTAGCTTCCAGGCGGGTAGGAACAGCAGTCTGCATTCAGCGGATGGCATGGCTTCGCCATTCCCGGTTGGCACTCCTGGCCTGGCATAGGTTGCTTAACTCACATTTCCAAGGGACTCACTTTTTCTTCTGTAGGGCCAGGCGTGAGTTGTTTAGGTGCCCTCCTTCCACTGGAGCCTCCGCTTGCCCCTGATCAATCTTGGGTTCTGCCAGACCAGTGAAGAGTCCCTACCCTCCAGTGGGAAATTTTTTCCTGTCTGGGAGTGCCAGCTCCTCCCTTTTGGGGGGAAAGCTTGGTATTGTGACCTGTCAGTATGACTGAGTGGTGAAAATTGATTCGCGGAAGATATGAAAATTATATACGCACCGTAATTCTTGATCTTCCAGAATATCTTCACCATCCAGTCACAAGCCCACCCACCATCTCCCGCTCAGGTAAGAGTCGGGGCCTCTGGGCAGCTCACTCTGTTATGCTTGCACACTGACACTTCTTGCCACTTCCAGCCCAGAACTCTTCTTCTCTGTTAAGGTTAAGCTCTCCTTCTCTTTATTCATTTGATATGGGCTCTTGCCCTCCCTTATAGCTTTTCACTTAGAGTGAAACTCCCCTCTAGAGAAAAAGGAAATTGAAAGTGGGCCCTTTGCCCTCTTCCTAGCAAAAAAAAAAAAAATAAATCCTTGGGATGTATTTCTCCCCCCTTTACCCTTGAGACCACCTCCTCTCCCTTTAAGAATATCTCCTAGACATATCCTTTGGTTTCTGTTCCAAGCTATTTATCTTACCTTTGCTCTGAGCCTCTGCCATGTGGTGGTCTCTAACCCTTGTAACAAGGTGCAGCTCCAACCTTCCTGTACTGTGGGGAGAGGTGGTGCAGGTCTTTTTTGTGCTATAATGTCAGCCTATGGGTTGGGTATTTTTCCACACCATGTTAGGATCCATTTTCTTTTTCAATTTTCAGTGCTGTTTCTGCATTCCTTGGAGTCACAAGTTCATCATTTTCTTGTGCTTATGTGTCTGTCCAATAACTGCTGCTACTGCTTCTCTGAGCTTTTGGAGTTTTTGACATTAAATTCTTGTCCTCTGAGGAGCATAGGAAGTTGGGTTAAGTTGGCATCCTCTCTTCTTAATTGCATTGATGTCCCCTGGGCCTCTTGTTCCAACCAGAGCTATATGCCAAGGCTGCTGGTCCTTTTTCCTCTCCACCTTCCTGCCCAGGTGACGAAGATAGGCTCTGGCCTTATACCCGCTAACCGTGGCCCACCCCTGGCCCAACCGTTAGTTCTACTAAGTTGGTAGTTGGGTTCTATTGTGTTTATTATTTTTATATCCTGTATCCTTTTCCTGTCCCTTTGGGCTAGGAGTCTATAGCCCTCTCTCTTTTTTTCTCTCTCTCTTAGTTTCTCTCCTGGCAAACATAACTGAGAAAGGGAGGGGGCTGGCGTCGGTTAGTAGCCAGTCCACGTGCGCCACGTCACTACATCTGCCTCATGAGTGGCGCCGGCACCAACATCAGTCCCTTCTCCAAGCTGCAAAAGACTTTGCCCCTCTGGGGTCCTGATGTCTCTGACTTGGATCCATCAGTGTGGTGGAATGGTGAAGATATTCTGGAAGATCAAGAATTACAGTGAGTATGTAATTTTCATTTCTTGATACAGAGGGAGTCTGCCATGTACTTTGAGAGTCATTTTCAGCATTCCTCAGCCTAATGTCATTGTATTTGTTGATGTAGTTTAAAAGTGTTAGCAGGAGAGACATACTGAACTGGTAACAGCTCGTTTCCAGATGCGTCCTTAATTTTGGACTTAAAGTATTAGTGGTAAAAAGAGACCAGATGTGGGGCTTCTCATCACAACATGCAACTAGAGGATCAGAACCTAGTGGAAACAAGGTCTGTCTTGTTGTAAAGCTTGCAGCTGGCTGAACAAGGATTTCTGTGAATTTTACTTTAAAGTGCACTATGTGGGGCTGCTCCTTTCTTTATCTGCACTATGTTGATTAGAGGGATTCTGAGTGGTAATACAAGGGACGTCCTTCTTTATGGGAGGACATTTGGGACTTCTGCTTGTTGGTGCAGTATTTTAAAATACACTAATATTACTTTAACATTTTTTCTTTGTTTCTATTTCTCTGGAAGATTATTTTGAACTAATGGAGCCCAGCGTATTGATCTAGCTGTCATTCAAAGTGAGATACTGACTGCTGGGCTAGAGATATGTCTGGCTTGAAACAAAAATGATGTCAGTAAAGTTTTATAATTTCTCATAATCATTGTAGAGTACTTGTAGCAGCTTCCTTCACCTTTCCCCAGGTTTAATAGTTATTTACACCATGAGCGAAGGCGTGCAATACTTCATATTGGAGCTATTCAGTGGCTATGTAATTATATTTCTATATATTATGGAGTACTCCTCTTTGTCTTATTCTGTCCACAGCACCCCCTCCCTCCCCAGCTCAGAACAGAGTTTGTGTGTCTAGTGCAGTAATGTGGACATTTCAAAAAAGAATTTAATTAACTTTTTGTAACTAAGCTTGGTACTCTAGCTACCTATAGTATCAAGTTTAAATTTCGGAACCTTGATGTGAACTGCCCGAGTCTACTTCTAAGTCAGGTTTTATTTCTCTTTGTTGTTTCATAGCCGATGGCATGAATTGAAGTTATGACTTGAGGCTGACAAGTAATGCTGTTTTCTGTCTGCTTCCAGAGTCTCTCCGAGGCAAAGATGGAGCTGAGAAGGAAAGATCAATCCCTGCGTCAGCTCAATAAACATCTTACCCAGCTGGAGCAGGACAAGTGTCGACTGGAGGAGAGCATCCATGATGCAGAGAGCGCCCTCCGCATGGCAGCAAAGTGAGCACTGGGGCCTTAGGGAGATCACTTAAAACAGACAAAAGATCAATTCTTACTTGTATGCAGAGGGTTTTAGCCCAGGATAATAAGAACTTGTTTTAAAAAGTATAGCTGTCTTTCTTTGAAAGGCACTAGGAAAACCTTTTAAAAAACAACTCAGTGTAGCTAAAAATATTAAGCATATTTGATGGAAAAAAAAACTAAATGCATAAAAATGCCATTCAAAACTCGCTACTGGACATGATAAAAATCAGAAGTACTTGTTTTCTTGCCTGTATGCTAGCCAATGTACTTCTACATTTCCCAAAATATATGCTTTAACTGTATGCTATGAAATGCAAGAAAGTATTTATTTTTCCAGAGGTTATAAAGTTCAAATAAATTTATTTTCATTTAAAGTATAATTTTCTTTATCCGCTGAAACGACTTTCAGGATACAATATTGAGACTACCATTTTTAACATAATAATCAATAATATCCTGATAATTGAGTAGTATTATGTTTGCTCTTTCCTTGTATGACTAACAGATGTGATTCAAAAAAAAAAAAAAATTGTGGCCCAGACAGTCACAGTTGGGTTGGCACAGATTTGGGCTGCAAAGATATGTTGAGCCCTCCCCCCCCAAAAAAAAACTGCCATACTCATAGCCTTGGTAAAGTCGCAGGGGGAAGAGTCTTCACCCTGCAGCTAAGTCACAGTGCGAATGATGTTCACTAGATGTCTGTGGTCACAAACAAGGTTTTCGACCACAGGCATTAAAACTGCGACCACCACGGACATCTGAGTATGGCTTTGTACCAGTTGCATGGTGCAATTCCTGTGGCTCTACCACCTCAGTTTTCCACCACCTAACATAGAATCTTATGGCCAACTTGTGGACCCTGTTGATTTTTATCAGATGGCTTAGTGGCTCCCTGACTGCTCCTGTTTTATAAACATATCTCCGCTGTCTGGTGAAATTGCCCTCCCCAGCCCTTTTCCTCTGCATGCGAATTTTGTTTTGTTCGGTTTCTTGACAGTCTCGGTTGAAGCCATTGTATGCCTGCGCTACCCCAGTGGAACTGCTTCACTCACGTCCTACTGAGGTTGAGGCATGCAGCCTGGCTGTGTGAGGACCTGAACTCATCTGTGCATAGCAATGCACTTTATTTGCATGCCAGTCCTACCCCTTCCCTGTACCTTGCAATGTCTTAGGGAGGCTTGTGACCCATTCAAACAACATGAAGTTTTGCTGTATTCTGACAATTGCAGTTAGCCCCAGCCTTTAAACTGCCCCAGAGAGCAAAGGGTTAACTTTTCTATGCATGGCATAGAATGTTCATCTCGAGTTCGGTTGAAGCCTCTGCCTGTTGTTATTCGTACTGCAACCGTCAGATTCTTTACTCCGCCTCACTGAACAGTCGCTCCGGAGATTTCTCCTGCTGCTCGGTTCAAAGTCAGTTGAAGTGTCGGTTTTCGGCCGTCTTTTCTACCGAAATTGTTGTTTCCGCGTAGTCGGTTCAAGTCTCTGTCTGTGGTACCGTGAGTACTAGATAGGTTTTGTTTTGTTTTCTGTGTGGAACTTGTAAAAAGTGTGGATCGGTTTGGCTGAACCGATCATTTCAGGTAAAATTTGTACTTTACTTTAGTGTGTGGTTACCGGTCCGTATCGGTTCTAAAAAAAACGGGTTTCAGTACAGTTTTTTCCAAGACCCGTGACACGGTCAGAAACTGATAGGGGAGTCTTGCCTGGCGGTTGCCGAAAAAAGGCTAAGTTTGGTTAGGTTGGCCATATCTGAGAAACCCAAGAAAAAAACGGGCCCACTGGGTTTCAACACTGCAGTGTGTGTGGGGAGGTCTTTGCTAAGGCCGATCCCCACACCACCTGTGTTTATTGTCTGGGGTTTGACCACCTCGACTCAGACTGCCAAATTTGCAAAAATTTTCCAAAATCTACCCTGGAAAAGAGATGAGGTAGACTGAAGGAAAGGGAGGCCGAGAAGTCCACTGACCTGGATGGCCAGCCCAGATCGGTTCCGACCGAACCAGAAGGAGTGCCCTCTGACCAGGACGATACTTCTTCAGGCAAAAGGAGAGCCAATTCTGAGGAATCGGTTCCGACAAAAAGAAAACGAAAAGGCAAATCGACCGGTTCAGATCCAGAATCTCATACTCCAACCACCGATGAAATAGCCAAAGCGATTCGTATTGTGGAATTGCTTCGCTCGGTTCCAACTGATCCGGCACCTTTTGGCAGGGGCTCGGTTCGGTCAGTTCCCCCGGTTCTGGATTATACCCTGGAAGAATTTTATGAACCGGAGTTTGAGGAGGAAGGAGACTTGGAAGATGATTATGGTGATGGTGAAAGTCTGGATGTGCCTATTGACCCGGACATCTCCCCAGACAGACCTTCAGGTGTTTCTCCTCCTAGGCTTTCTGAGTCCCCTTCACACGTCATGTTTTACAGAAAGGTGGCTGATACCCTCCAGCTTCCTGTGGAGGAGGCAGTGGAGGATCAGGAAGAGCCTGACTATGTAGAGATGATGGACATCCCAGAGTCCAGGAGACTGTCTGTTCCCCTCCACAAATCCTTTGGGAAACATTCACGAAAAATTCTTAAGTCTCCCAATTCCATACCTCCTGTGGATAGAAGAATGGACAAGAGGTATACTCTTTCAGGCTCAGATACGGAGTTCCTTTATCAGCAATGCAGCCATGTTGGGGCTGTACAGGCTGCTGCCTGTGATAAGGCAAGCATTCCCTTGGCATCACACCCCCCAGACAAGGACTCCAGGAAGATTGATGCCATGGCAAAGAAGCAGTACATGGCATCATCCTTGGGACTCAGGCAGGCTAATTATATGGCCTACACAGCCAGGTACCAGAAGTCCTGCTGGGACACTGTACTGGCACTGACTAAACAGGCTTCCCCCCAGCTTGCCAAGGAGCTGGAGGAGGTGGCTGCAGATGGGATTGAGGCATCAAAAGTTCAGTTTCATGCTGCTGTAGACTCCAATGATGTATCATCAAGGGTCATGGCTACATCTGTGGCTCTTCGGAGAATGGCTTGGCTCAGATGTACTAACCTCTCACAGGATACCCAGGCTAAGGCCATGGATTTTCCTGTAGTGGGTAATTCTCTGTTTGGGGAGCAGACAGAGAATTACATGAAGAAAATGGATGAATACAGGACCACTTACTGGAGTGCTCAGGCCAAGGAAAGGCAGGCAACTCCTCAAAGGCAGCAGTCCAGGGGCAGGGGCAGGCCTTTCCAAAGGCCTTTTTACCAAGCACAGGCCTCTTCTTCCTTTTCACAGAGGGGGTTCTTCAGAGGGAGAGGCAGAAGGGGGATGAGCAGGCCTGCATCCACTCCTCCGCCTAAAGCCCCTGCCAAGCAGACACCCTGATGGGTCTGCCCGGGTCGATTCTCCTATCCCAGTAGGGGGCAGGCTGGCTTACTTTGTCCAGGACTGGATGTCTATTACATCAGACAAGTGGGTCCTGGAAGTAGTAAGCCAGGGACTGGTTCTCAGCTTCAAAAAATTTCCCAAGATGAGAGCCAGATCTTTTCCACCTGCAAATCTCAGAAACCCTTGCCTTAGAGGCAGAGGTTTCTTCTCTCCTAGCTCTAAGAGCTATAGAGAGAGAGTACCTACCCTACACTGGGGCAAAGGATTGTACTAGAGGTACTTCCTAACCTCCAAAAAGACAGAAGAGTGGCGACCCATCCTGGACCTAAGATACCTGAACAAACATCTTTTGAAGCCAAAGTTCAAGATGATAACTCTGGGAATTATCCTTCCTTCTCTAAGGCCAGGGGACTGGCTAGCCTCCCTGGACCTCAAAGATGCCTACTTTCACATTCCCGTCAGCTGCTTCCACAGAAAGTACCTCAGGTTCAAGTTGCCCTCAGGCCACTATCAGTTCAGAGCAATGCCCTTTGGCCTAACATCAGCCACACGGGTCTTCACAAAGTGCCTGGCAGTAGTTGTTGCCTTCCTAAGAAGACAAAAGATTTCCATTTTTCCATATTTGGATGACTGGCTCATAGTGGGCCAGTCCCCAGACCAAGTCAAGTCACACCTGCAAGTGACCCAGCAAGTGCTCACTTCTTTAGGATTTCTTCTCAACCTACCAAAGTCAGTTCTCGAACCAGTGCAGCTCCTCACTTTCATAGGGACAGAGCTGGATACGGTAAAGGCAGGAGCCTTCCTTCCCTTGGAAAGGGCAAGGGCCCTCATGGAACTGGCCTCTTCATTCAGCCTTCAGGTGTCTCGACCAGCAAGGCATTTCCTTCAGCTACTGGACCACATGGCAGCTTCTACAGCAGTGGTCCAAAGTATAGATTCAAATGAGGACATACAGTTCCACTTAAGGGCTTTTTGGTCCCAAAGAAAGGATTCCCTTACCAAACTAATTCCAGTGACTCGAACTCTGATCCAAGCCCTGCAATGGTGGCAGGATCAGTACAATTTGAGGCAAGGGGTTCCATTTGCCACTCAGTCTCATTCAGTGGTCCTCACCACAGATGCTTCCCTGCTGGGCTGGGGAGTCCATTTGGGGGAACTTACCACCCAGGGACTGTGGTCGCCTCAGGAATCTCTTCTACACATCAATCTCTTGGAACTCAGAGCAGTGTTTCTGGCACTGCAAGCTTTTTCCAAATCAGTACAGAACAAGGTGGTTCAGGTCAGAACAGACACCACCACCATGTGGTACATCAGCAAGCAAGGAGGCATTTGGTCTACGGCCTTGTGCACAGAAGCAATGAAGTTGTGGTCCCTGGCTTATTCCCTGCAAACCTCTCTGATAGCAGTTCACCTTCCAGGGAAGGACAGTGTTCTAGCGGATGCACTGAGCAGAATATCCCAGGGCCATCACAAATGGGCCCTAGATCCTCTGGTGTTGAAGGTGATTTTCTCAAGATGGGGCACTCCAGAGATAGATCTTTTTGCAGCCCCAGACAATCACCAACTTCCTCTTTTTTGTTGCAGACCCCCAGTCTTGGGCTCAGTCCCCCTGGATGCTCTGACTCTGAATTGGGAAGGGAAATTTCTGTATGCTTTTCCCCCCTTCCCTCTACTGTTCAAAGTGTTAGTCAAGATAAGGTCACAGCCATGCAAAGTGATTCTGATTGCTGTAGACTGGGCCAGGCAGCCATGGTATCGCTTGTTGCTGTCCCTAGCAGTCCATGTTCCCCTGTCTCTTCCCAGGAATTACAACCTGTTAACATCCTCTCAGGGAAGGATTTGGTACCCCAGTCTTCAGTCTCTCCATCTCAAGGCTTGGCTCTTGAAGAGTTAGAGTTTCCAGATCTGCATCTTTCCCAATGAGTTCTGGATATCCTTAAGGCTTCTCGAAAGCCCTCCACCAGAAAGACTTACAACTCCAAATGGAAAAGATTCAGCATTTGGTGTTCTAAGAAGAATATTTCTGCGGACTCTGCTGAATTGCCTACGGTTCTGGATTATATGGTCCATCTCAATGGCCTAGGTCTCAGACCAGCTACTCTCAAGGTGCACTTGGCAGCTGTTTCTGCTTTCCTGTCCGTGGGCAAGTCTTCCTCACTGTCATCCCATCCTGTATTCTGTAAGTTTTTCAAGGGATTGCTTCACACCAGTCCCCCCTTTTGGGATCCTGCTCCTGCTTGGGATCTTAATGTTTGCATTGTTCAGCTTATGCAACCCCCTTTTGAGCCTTTGTCCTCAGCAGAGCTTAAGTACTTGACTTGGAAATCTGTGTTTTTGGTAACCATTACTTCTGCTAGACGTATCAGCGTATTGCAAGCCATGTCAGTGGAACCTGATTTCATCTGTTTTCACAGAGATAAAGTGGTCCTTAGAACTAACAGAAAGTTCTTGCCTAAAGTAGTTTCAGATTTCCACCTGAATCAGTCTATATCTCTCCCTGTTTTCTTCACTGATCATTCTTCCTTGGGAGAGAGGAGGCTACACAGTTTGGATGTTAAAAGAGCCCTTGGCTACTACATAGAGCGTATCAAGGGTCACGGATTTGACTCCCTCCAGTTGTTCCTCATTTATGGAGAAGTTGGGAAGGGCAAACCTGCCACCAAGAGATCTATTGATAGGTGGATTGTTTCTTGTATACAATACTGCTATGAATAACTGGGTAAAACTCCACCCTCAGGCCTGAGGGCTCATTCCACAAGAGGTACAGCTGCTTCCCTGGCTGCTGCCAGGGATATCCCTCTTTTAGAAATTTGTCAAGCAGCCACCTGGAAAACAGTCCATACTTTTACCAAGCATTACTTTCTGGATATCCAGGCTAGGAGTGATGTTCGGTTTGGCACAGCAGTACTTCAGAGCCTATTCCCAAAGTAGGTTCTGTCCTTCCTCCATGGAGGTACTGCTTGGTAGTCTGCAATAGTCAGAATACAGCAAGACTTCATGTTGTTTGAAGAAAAAATTACTCACCTTAGTAATTATATTTCTTCTAGTGGAGTTTTGCTGTATTCTGACTCCGCCTCCCCTCTCAGAACCTAGATTTTTGGGATGTGGGTGGGCAGGCGCAGTGTTGGCACCCTAGAGGTGCCCCCTTTTTATACCCTCTGTTCTCTTTGGGTGGAATGTTGTTTCATTTGATTAGTTTTTGTTTTTGGGTTTCCTGACTTGAGTCTTCCTTTGAGGACCCAATACATTATTTTTCTGCCAGTTGGCTAGTTAAAAATGTTACAGTTTCCACACAGAACACCTAGTGAGTTTTGCTCATAAAGCTCTGATGGTTGCAGTTCGAATAACAACAGGCAGAGGCTTCAACTGAGCTCTAGATGAACATTCTATGCTTTGCATAGAAAAGTTAACCCTTTGTTCTCTGGGGCAGTTTAAAGGCTGGGTCTAACTGCAATTGTCAGAATACAGCAAGACTCCACTAGAAGAAACACAATTACTAAGGTGAGTAATTTTTTCTTTGTGTATGTCATAAAGGGGCCCAGCTAGGAACTGTGGGTTAAAAGGATCATATCAATCACTTTGCAGCACAACATTGCGACTTTGTAAGTTGCCCCAGACTTTAGTTGTGTGCAATATATGCAGTTGTCTTTTTCCATCTGTGAGCTATCACAGTTTCTTTCTCAAAATAGTCAGTGAAAGGCACTGCCTCGATGACCCAGCGGTAGAACATTGCACTACTGTGCAGGCGACTGGAGTGCAGAAATGGACACTGTTCAATTTTTGGGAGAGAGATTGACTGTAGGTGGCTGCCAAAAGGCAATGTGCCTCAGATAGGGAGGGCTGGCAGCATTTTCCGACAGAACACTGACACCTGCAGGTGGGCCAGGGAGCTTACTTCTCCCACAAGGTACGCTGTACATCCCTAGCCATAAAGTCATTGCTTATGTCAGAAATGAGTAGGGAGGAAGTACGCAATGAAAATCAAGGAGAGAAAAAATTCCTGCTGTCTATATGACTGCGCCAGAAGCCTGAACAGGGTATATCCCTGACAACTGACAACAGGGTATATCCTTGGTATGATGGCAGGGGTGAAGGATAAGAATTCATATTGGGAAAAAAAAAGTGAAACGCAGGGTGATTTTACAAATCTAAAGCTAACTTTCAGAGTTACCAAACACCTAATAATATTATAATGGCTGATTTTATTTTTTCAGAGATAAAGAGCATTTGATCAGTTCTATGAAGTTAATAGAAGCCAGCCTTAAAAAGGTAGAGTATTTTAAATTATTTTCACTCTACTTAACCAACTACCATTATGGTCTACCCTTTCACCTACATTGCTGTACAGTATTTCTGCTAGGCTGTCAGGAGAGAGTGCTAATAACATTTATGCAGGATCATATCTGCCTTGTGTTATTTTGTGGTTTGCCCTGCTATGAACTTTTAAAATACCTGGCTAAGTTTAAGATGTAAGAAATTAAGTGCAGCAAGTCAGCAGTATGTGTCACAAATGCACTCCGCAGGTCAGGCCCTCTGCTCCCACAGTGCCAACCTCAGAGTGCAATAGTGTGAACAGATAACAAACAGGGTAACCCTCCTGTCTGCTTTTGGGTCCGAATCACCTTTAGTCTCAAGTTCAGAGGGGGATTCAAGCTGTGAACCTTATACTAGTGTACCCAATGTACAGGCTCAGATACATACCCTCTTCAGGGATTGCGGTATAATCTTTCGCCAGGGGCACCAAGCCAGGCTTCCAAAATGAGACCCCATCTCCGCAAGGACATAGACAGGATAGAGGCAGTCCAGAGGAGGGCAACTAAAATGGTGCAGGGTCTGCAAGAGAAGCCCGCATGAGGAGAGACTAAAGGAGCTTAATATGTATACCCTTGAGGAAAGAATGGAGGGGGGACATGATAGAAAACGCTAGTACCTCAATGGAATCAACAAAGTCCAAGAGGGTAGCATCTTTCAGAAAAAAGACGTCAAGAACAAGGGGACACAATTTAAAGATGGGGGTGGTCCCGGGCAATGTGAGGAAGTATTTTCACAGAGAGGGTAGTGGATGCATGGAACAGCCTTCCTGAGGAGGTTGTGGGGTCTAAAACTGTGGGAGAATTCAAGAATGCATGGGACAGACATAAGGCTATTCTTGTGGGGGGTAGGAAGAAATAGGCTGTTGGTTAACTAGGGTCTGCGGCCTATACTCTAGGTAGGGAAATGGGCAGACTAGATGGGCCAAGCGGTCCTTATCTGCCGTCAAAGTCTATGTTTAAAACTCTATAGGAGACCTTAGGTATATTCTTACCTTTTCCCAGTTTAGTAACACCATCAAGCCCTTGAACAGTTGTCACACTTAAAAATACAGGCACTCCACATGCTAAAATGAGCGAGGAGACCCAGGCAGAATCTTAAAGAATATGTGTACTAAAAATGGATAAAAATAGTAAGAGAAACTACAGAACAAATATCAAAGAGCATCACAATCACATAAAAGAAAAACAAGGAAAACTACAGAACAAACTCCTACCAAAATACATTTAGATCTTTTCTATCTAATGTATTACCTCTGTAAGTGCAGTTAAATTAGAGAACTGTGGCTCTCTAGTGTCCCAAAATGGTATGACATTTATTTCAGACATAAGTATCAGTTTAAACTGTGCCTCCACACCCCTTCTGTGAGTCATTTAGCTCCTCCTTTTAGAATATAAAATTACAAAAACTGATTTCCTCTCAAGAGGTATTTTAAACAAGGTGCCATCAGCAAAAAATAATTTCCCAAAGTATGAGTCTTTCATCAACCGGTTCCTTTGAGATTTACAACCCTGCAGTCTGTCACCTAGGTGTGATATAGCCAACAGGAATCAGCTAAATTACGTCCTGTCCTGTAATAAAATGTATATTTAGTTTCCAACTTCCAAAGCATGAGGTCACAGAAAGGCCATAAAATGCAATTTCTCAAGGAAGTTAATTACATTACAGAGATCTCCTAGTCAGTTTACATATCCTGTAGCTTCACTGAAACCTTGGAGGGGGGGGCACCCATGGAAGCACAGGCTGCCTTATGTGAGACAATTACATGCTATATGTTTATATTATAAATATCATACAATAGTCATAACCAGCTGGCCAAGCATCACAGTGTGCACCAGCAAGTCTACATTTTAATTCAGATGAAAGGAGTCGAAACAAAATATTTAAAGAATCACTCTGCCCTTCAGCATGTATTTTCATAAACATGATATTTGAGCTGCTAAAATTCACTCGAGAGTACATATATATTGTTTCCATTTTTTTTTCCAGTGTTTATAACTCTGCTAAGCCCAGGAGTCACTATCTCTTGTTTGTTTTTTTTGTCACAAATCAATAACTGTCTCCTTTTGAATTAACTTGCTAGTGTGTATGGTCTGTTTTTTTATTTTTTTTTGCTTTTCATATTACTGCTTGATAGCCAGTCTAGGAAGTTTTCATTTCCAACTGACATCATAGTGCTTAGCATGACAGCAGGATGTAATGTTTCTTATTTATTTATAATGTATGGGTAGCCCTTATTACCCACTGAAAGTAAGCTATTTACAACCTTGTAATCCCTTCATAGTATACAGTGTTCCAAGATGCGTGAAAATATAGAACGGTGGTAAAGGGGAGGAGCCACGGGGCAGGGTCACCAGGGGAGGAGCTACTGGTGGGCGGAGTCAGTCGGGATGCAATAAATGCATAAGAAACAAGAAATAAGAGTAATATGATGATCTGGAGGCCTCCGTAGTGTGCAGTAGCAAAAGAAAACATACTGGAGAACCTCTGCATTCTATTTGCAGGCCAGGCAACAGTTTCTGAGAGTCTTGACATTTTGGTGCGGCCATACTACATCTCTTTACTAGTGCCTGCAAGGCCAAGATCTAATCTTCGGTTTTGTAGTCCAGCCCAATGAGCTGCAGCTTCCAAATAAGGGAAACTGTCAACATCAGGGCCCTCAACTGAGATTAGCATAAGTGCATTTTGCACACTGGCACCTAATCTATTTCGTTCCTGCGTTTTTATTCGATTCAGTGCAGAAAACCCCCTCTCACAATCTGCAGTCGACATTGGTATTCTCATTGCCAGTTCTGCCAAAGTAGATATGTTTGGATACAGGTCTAAATACTTAGTAGTTAGAGCGTGCAGCACATCAGAAATAGTCTTAAAGGCCATCTTTTCCGTGAACATGAGACTACGCAGAGGAGCCCATTCCAGTGCAGAAGCATCTACATCCACAACAGTAGCATACTGACCAAGAATAATGTCAAGGCTATCACTACCATACCCTTCCAACTCTTAAATATCACCTTCCGGTATCATGCTGGGATCAAAGATACTGAACGCATCTAAAAGTTCTGTGCTTGGAAACCTTTGCTCAATTTGAGCAATTAGGGCTCTAATAAAGTTGTCATGCACAGAGGTTCTGAAACTATTTAACTGTGGTTCGCTAAATGACAAGTTCAGGCCATTATCATTCAGGAGTACTAGTTGAGGCGAAACGGAGGAGAAGTACTGACCAGGTACCAGTAGGCGTGCCCTAAGAATCTCTAAAGTGGAATGTAAATGTCTCTGTATATCAGTAAAATTCAGAGCTGATGTTTGACATTTAGATAAGATGCTAAGGTGTGAAGTATGTCACACATCATGCATAAAATAGAGGAAAAACTCCCAGTTTTCCACCATTTTTACTAGGCCCACAGCTTGGGGATCATGCCTTTCAGAGGCCTCTCTATGCAAGGACGTAACAACGGATGGGAAAATCGTCCTTAGTGTGTCACATGCTGCATCATGGGACAACCACCTAACTGCTTTTGCCTGTTTAGGCTTTAAAACAGGGTTTTCCATTGTCTGCTGAATTTCTTTCAGGGCAGCCATGCGAACAGCAGAATTTTCATAATATCTGTATAAGTGATCTAGTGTTTGATTAAACTTTTTAATGGCATTCACTTCATTTGCTACTGCCTTTACAGCCAAGGCCTCCCGATGAGCCATACAGTGATTTTCAACAAGAATTGGGCTGACTTCTTTCAGCTTTTTAGCCACCCCGTTTTGCCTGACCAGCATAATGGCTGCTTCATCAGTGCCTAACCCTGCAAGGTGATCAACCGAGATTTGATTGTTATCAGAGAACTCCAGCTTTTTTTTACAATTGTGTCTGCCTTTCCATCAATTAGTTCCTTAACTCCCAGGAAAGAAACTCTGGGTTTCCCTTCTTTGCAGTACCTACCATACAAAATGAGCTGCTTCATAACAGCAATATCAGTTGTTTCGTCCACCAAATACGAAAAAAATTTGGCAGCCTTCAAATCTGTAAGAACTGATCTCCTGACCACCTCACCCAGAGAGAGAGCCATTTCTCTGACAGTTCGATCGGAATGATATTTAACAGCATCAGCAATATGTATATTGTCTAGGTATTTGCATCCCAGTGATTTGGTGAGATCCAGCAGTGAGCCATATTTCGTTCTGTGAGGCAGCTCATTTTTTGTTAGCCAGTACATGCAACGAAGGGATGCCACAAAAGCTTCTTGTTCCAGGGTCAGGGCCTGCTGCATTGCCTGCTCTATGCCACCTTTTGAAGCTGAAATTCTGCAGTTAGCTTCCAGTTCAGAAGCAACGACTTGAACTGAACTGTTCTGATGCCTTTTTATAGCATCTTCTCTGAATGTCTTGCACCCACTGATTATCCAAGCTGTTCCTGATTTGGCCATCTGTTTATGTTTTATGCAAAATGCACAAAACATGCCATCATTTTCTTTGTACTGTAACCAACAGTATTTGTTAAGCCAGCTAGTATTGTTGCTCTATGCTTAGAGGTGTTTTTTTCTGTATTACAGGAGGAAGTGCAGGGAGTCTCTTGGACATTTTCGGCGATATCAACTGGACCAACTGGCATTGTCCCAATCAACGACTCACAATTGTCATCTTGATCAGGATGTTTCCGTTTTTGAGTTAATTTGAAACCAAAGTTAGTTAGTTTCTGCATTGTGTACAATATAGCTTTTTTTTTTCCCTAAGTGTTGTCGTGTGTTTATTTGAATACAGAACGAGAGTTTGGTAATGCTGGTTGAGCCCCGTATTTTTTTTCTTACAAAAATATTTTTTTGCTCCCTGAATCAGGGTTCAGAACAAGTGACCACTAATGATGCAAGGCTGCACAACCTGACTGATGGGACAGACACTGTTGACCCCCTGGTGGCACAGTTAAGGAGCCCTGATTTATTTATTTTTTTTCCCCACACAAATGTTTGTTTTTCTTTACTACTTTGATGCTGGCTTAGAAACAAGTGACCGCTCACACTGATGAAGCAAGGAATGCACAAGACTGGCAGGACGGGGACTTGCAGACCCACTGGTGGCACCGTTTGGAGCCCTGATTTTTTTTTCTTCACACAGATATTTTTTTTTCTTTACTGCTGACTTAGAAATAAGTGACCACACACACTGACAAAATAAGGATCGCACAAGACTGGCAGAACGGGGTCTGGCAGACCCACTGGAGGCACCGTTTGGAGCCCTGATTTTTTTTCTCACACAACTATTTTTTTTTTCTTTACTACTGACTTAGAAACAAGTGACCGCTCACACTGATGAAGCAAGGAATGCACAAGACTGGTAGGACAGGGACTGGCAGACCCACTGGTGGCCTCACACACAAATTATTTCCTAAAAATGTTTATCAGAGTATTTGGGAAGCAAACACCGACACAAAAGTTAGGAAATGCACACGTTTAAAGAACAGGGACAAGTCGGGGTCAGTATGACAACAGATCAAGCCCACAAGCAGTTTAATTTTGTAAAATTGTAAGACAGATCAACTTTGTCTTGATAAGTGTTGGGGGCAAAAAATACTAAATTGACCATTGTTCACATAGAAAAGGTAGTGCACACCAAAATCATGGGCCAGTACATCAGATATCAGTGAGTTAAGAGTAAATCTGCGAGAGTAGTGCTGTGGCCAGAAAACTATCCAAGAAATCTGTGGGTCACAGTGGCCACAAAACTATACTAGACCCTGGTCTTGATATATATATATATTTTTTTTTTCGCAGGGAGGAATCAATACTGGCTCCTATTCCTAGTGTCTCCACAACTCTCCACTGTGCACCTTGTATTTTTTTTCAACAAGAACTTTTTTTTTCTTAAATCAGCAATTCAACAGAGAACAAAAATCGGAGCTGCATGGTGGTCGTTTGTTGAACAGACCACACAGTCTCTCCCTCCCCCTCATACACAGCACCCACTTCAAGTTATTGCAGCCTGTTAGATAAACAGAAAAGTTTTATTGGAGTGACTCAGTTAAAATAAGTCTGATAAAGTAAGCTGGCTGCTTGACACTATTTGAACAACTGCAAAGTCTCTAATCTCAACGGAACAAACGATCAATCCTTATGCTTGCAAGGTCACAAATGCACTGACTAACACTCTTCCAAGTGGCAGCAGACTACCAAAATGGGAATTACCCCAGTGGTGTAGCTGCTCCACTGATAGGAAGTCTGGGACATCGCTTCTCGATCAGACTCCCTCATTGGATCCTTCATTTGGCACCCTCTATTCTTCTGAGGGTCATCTGACCCACCAGAAGATCCTCATGTGATCGCCGAGAGCTCCAACTGCCTTCTACATTACTGTGGTTGTGCACAGACACACAGCTCGTGCCAGACTCTGTTTTGATCTTTCTCCTCGTTCTTGTGCATGCGCGACTTGTTCAATGCGCGAGCACGCTGCTCCACTGTGTGGCGAACTCCCAAGCACAACTGAGGAGATTTAAAGAGATAGGCAGCATTGTCATGAAGAGTGGCGGTCACACAATATGAGAGGCGGCTGTTTAAAATAGCGTGGTGGCCCGCCTCTCACTTTTAATGAATGGGGAACACTGTAGTATATGGTTAGGGCTTATTGCACATTGAAATCAGTGGCTTTTCAAATCTTGTTGTAGGACAGTTCAAAGGTCAGAAAAGTTGTTGTACTATCGTTCTGACATCACATCGATAGTATAACAACTTTTCAGCCTTGTCCTACCTCCTGATTGACTGACTCGACTGGCTGCTTCAGAGAAAAAAAAAAGTAAAAACGTGGCAGCGCCATTAAGCGGGCGCGGAGCGGCAGAACCATGGATCCTCCTGCTTCTGACACAAATTGCCTTAGACGGCTTTGTGTCATGAAACTGTTTTTTTTTCATTTATTTTTTAGAATTAAACAGTGCCACTGTCAGAGTGAGCGGGAGTGGAGAGAAGCCCCAGCCAGCGGGAGCGCAGTGAAGCAGAAACCAGTGGCAGGCAGCGGCAAGACATAGAGCGGGAGCAGGAACACCAAAGAAAAAAAATACATGAGGTAACCAGCAATGTAAAAAAAAGAAGTAAGCCCTAACCATATACTATATAAAATGGTGGATGGGCGACCATCCACAACTAAGGCTGTGTTTTCCTCTCCAGAGTGGATGACATCAGTGAATGCGATTGTTAGTCTCAGTACAGTATTCAAATAACATTCTAATTGTCTCAGTTTACTGTAACTGAGTCTAGCAATTGCTGTGTCCAATAGAGGTTTTAACTCTGGTGCTATTTCGGCCCACTGTCGTTCAGTCCGTGTATCCTAATAAATTGTTTTCCTACACAATCATGTGGCCATCGTACAGATTCACTATTAAGGTAAGGCTAAATTACTTGTGTTCGGGGAGGGGGTGTAACTTCTCATGTCAAGTCCCATACACTATAAATGACAATGCCTGATGTGCAGGTGAGATAACCATGGTGTACTCACCTCTCGTGGTTGCTAGGGCATCAGTAAACCTCGAGAGCGCAGCTTGAGAGGTTTGCCATTGCCCTAGCAACCACGAGAGGCGAGTATACCATGGTTATCACCTGAACATCAGGCATTATCCTCTATATTATGTGTTAAGATGTCCCTCGGAACTACTCATCACTTAAAACGAGGTGAGCACACTCCTTCAGCTGGAGTGACAACAGCGAAGCAAAGCTGAGCTGTTCTGGCTCAAGCTGAAGGCAGTGGAAACCACCTGCTTTCAGCAACGAGTGGTCTGACGAATTATATATTATTGATCGACTCGATCAGTAATATATTTAAAAATAAAAATAAACTTCTCAGAATGTGCCCATTTCCATGGCATCTGCGCATGAGACGCTCTTCATGGAATAAGAGTGTCTCACGCGCAGAGGAAAGGAGCGCTTCCTCGAGCTATAATGTACCGTAGCTGGCCTGTAGGACGCAGCTAGTATAATGCAAACACACCAACAAAGAGACAGAATGCTGTATAATGTCCGTAGTTGGTGCATTCGTCATTCATTCCTGTTAACAAACTGACCCACTGTAACCACTCTCAGAAAACCTGGGCATATTTTCTCCTTCCGAAGCTGTAGCTAGCAATAAGCTGCTTCAGAAAAATATCCCTAGCTGTAATCAATAAGGACCCTCTTATGCCCTTTTTTGTAATATAGCTGGTCCAAATACAAATAGAATTTGGTGCAACCCCCACCCCATAAAAAAAAAAGCTGCCCAAACAGCACCTTCAAATAAATCAGTTAAGGGTTTTCTGCTTTCTTACAGTTTTTCTTCATTTCGTAGCCATAGGTGTGCAACTGGGTGTGGCCAATACAGATAGAATCTAGTGCGCCCCTCCAAAAAAAAAACAGCCTGCATATCACATTATTGCCTTTCTGTTGTATGTTTTCATTCATTCATTAGTTTGCTAATACAGTATGTGAGGCCAGGTGACTTGAGATGAGATGCATTTGGATATTAGTAATGTAAAACTATGATGTGCTTAATTATTGCCTTTCTCTTGTAATATTTTATTGGTTTGGAAGCGTTAGGAGCAGAGCTAGTCATAGGCACTAACTTTCCCAGAGTCTGCACTGACTAGTACCAATGTGGCAGCTAATGTACCATTATGTCAGTAGCATATGTAAGGAATAAACTGAGTATTAAACCTTTGGTTTGTGGAAGGGTGGATCAAATGTTATGTTTTATTATTGTGAAAAAAAAGTCGCTCTACTGTCTACGAAGTGCTTCTATTCACTTCATACAATATTCAAAAAGTGAACACTCAACAACCTCCTATGAATAGGGCTATGCCCTGAAAGAGATATACTCTACAACTGCCCATAGATGTAGAAAATAATTTTTATTTAAGATAAATAAATAAAAAAAAAATAAAAATCACATGAGCCACGCATCAATGGAGGTGGTTCATCAGAGGTCTGGTTGACTTACAAAACAGTACATTTAAATAGTGCTGTCCATGAACACTGTATAATAATGTGCATAAAGAATTAACATAGTGCACGAGAATTTAATTATTGTAAACCCAGGAATCCCTCGCTTATGGTTTCACTCTATGCATCAGTCTCCACAGAGGCACATGCCCCAGAGACAAACCTTATTCTAAAAAAGGAACTTAGAATTTTAGCATAGGTGTTTGAAACCAGCCTGGAGGCAATGAGAGTTGAGGCACTGGACGCCACACCTTGCTTCACTCTTGACGACCCAGGTTCAGGAATGGACTTGGGTTGCCAGGGGTCAGCTGGGGGGGGAAGAGGATTGAGTGTCTGGAGGACAGCTTTCCTGCTCCGGTGGGGAGGAGACTCTTGCCTAGCCTAAGACTGCCATCAGCTGGAGGGCTGATGGTAGTGCAGGCTCCAGCAGCATGGAAGGCAGAACTGTGGCCTGGTGACGTGTGCATGCCTCCACACATGTGCATCATGTCAGCCACAGGGGATGTGGGAGAAAAAGTGGAAAAATAGAGCTGGGGCTTCGTGAAGCCATGCCCACTCACCTGTGCTGTCACCTGGGACACCCTAGTCCATCTGGATATACACCTGGGGGGGACAGCCCTCCCTCACTGAGCCCACCATGGGCTCAAATCTGTGGGGGAACAGGATTGAGGTAGGTCTCAGGGAAGACAGGTGCTGATGGGTGGGAGCAGGAGAGGGCTGAGTAGCTGCCTGATGTCCCGGAGGATAAAAACCTGTACATTAAAAAAACAACAAAAAAAACAGGTGTTTGAAAAACTTTGCAGCCACCTTCCACCCTGGCAGTTGTCAGATTTCTTTCACCGTCTGGAGGGAAATGTCACCATGAGCATAGCTCTGGTACAACTGGGTGTCCAGTTGTTATTATTTTAAAACAAATACTTAGTAATTTTAAAAATCTTGTGTGATGAAATTTACAGAACTTAAACTATCAGCATCATTCATTAAATATTGTTATAAAACAGTATCTGCTTGGCGTTTTGTATGAAAATCTACCATTTGATACAGTGTTTAGCCATTTGTTGCGCGACTTGTGTGATCTGCTTCAGCCACACTGCTAGATGCTGTTCCCTGTGGTAATCAGCATGTCTCCACCCTAGTGAAAGTCATTTGGGATGCTATTCTTTTTCATCAGTGTAGAAGCCAGGGAGATTATCATATTGTGGAAGTCTGTAAATATTCTTTTTTCTAGCTCTGTGCCTGTTGCAAGAAACTGAAAGACAGTCAGCTTTTTGATTGTGGGTTTGTCATGTTCAGTGCCAGTAAAAATTCATAATTTTAGTCTGTGTAGAAGTCGGGGAGAGTAGCACATTGCTGTAAGGTTTGCAGACTCTAAATTTCTGTTATGGTGAAAGGTATAAGTCATGTTGTCTTAATGACTGCTGTGCTCATTCACACCTGACATTCAGTAGAGGTGATTTCTCATGATGGCACTAAAACAATTATCCCATCACCCTGCAAATGGGATGGGAGAAGTAATGCTGTTTTGAAACCTTATTCAATTTTTACTGTATATGCACTAGCCAGCCCAGTGTTTTCTCCCTGGCAGGTTTTTACTTGACCTAAATTCCAGCTCAGATAGTCTTTACTTCACATTTAAATTATCTTTTTATCAAGGCTAACACATCCATCCCTCATAAGAATTAACACAGACAAGCCCCTATTGAAACTCATTGTAAAGCAGACTGACTAACAGCAATGAAGTTACCAACATTACAATGCTAGTAACAATAAAACTTCTTAACAGGCACAGTAGAGTATTATCTCAAATGACATCAGCAGCCTGGAGACATGCTGACTTGGCATCTAGCAACCTTGCAAAAACAGACCACACCACAAAGGTGCTGAAAAAGTATGAATCTGTTGAATTCGCTGTTGAGGTCAGAGGGAATCAGAACCTTGCCACTCCTTCCAGAACCTGAAAACAGGTTTTCTCTTTACATTTACTCATCTGCTTTAATTTAATTGGTGCTTTTTTTCCCCAAAAATTTGCATACATTTTTGGTAGCCTTTTACCGAGATTCAGTAGCCACCATTTCAGTCTGATTATAGAAATAAATCTGACAACTACCAGGGTGGGTAGAAGGTGGCTGCAGAGTTTTTCAAACACCTATTCTAAATTCTAACTTCCTTTCTTAGAATAGGGTCCGTCTCCAGGGCATCTGCCTCTGTGGAGAGTGATGCATAAAGGGAAACCATAGTGAGGGATCCCAGAGTTTTTAACTGGTTTTATCTTGTCTGTATACGTTATTTAACTCGCTTGGAACTTGAATGAGCACAGAATAATTAAATTTATGGGCACTATGTTCATTCTTGATGCACATTATTATATGGTGTTGATAGCACTGTTTAAAAGTACTGTTTTTGCAAGCCAACCAGATCTCTCATGAAGTGCCTCCTGGCACAAAACGTTAGGTTTGGCATGTTGATATAATTATCCTGACCTCTGCTGATGCGTGGCTCATGAGAGTTTTTTTTGTATTTATATGTTAAATAAAAATAATTTTCTACATCTACGGGTTGTTGTGGAGAATATCTCTTTCAGGGTACATCCCTATTCATAGGAGGTTGTTGAGTGCTCACTCTTTGCTTACTGAATTATGATGCTAATTCTTTGCTTATTGAATTATGTTTTATTTTGTCTGTGTCTATTAGTGCATGTATTTTTGTGTGTCTGTGAGTGTTTTAGTGATCCCAATTTTTTATTTATTCACAAGTATTGATTTCATTATATCTTTTGAAGTGCTAGACCAGCTGTTGGTAGTGCCAGCCAACTCTTGTTTCATTTATTTATTTGCAGTTCATAACCAGGAAAGTTTCACTATACTGGGACAGTTTGTTACCAGGTGCATCCTGGGAGGTGGATTTCATGGGCCTCTTTTACTCACAAGGGGGACTGTTTGCCAGGACACTGGGAAAGCTCCCCTGCTCTTCAGGAGGGGTTGCTGTTGGTCCCTGTCCCAAGATGGCGGATTCCCAGCTGGAGGAGGAGGATGGACACCGGCAGGCTGGGGATTTGCTCTCTGACCCCAGCTCTGCCTTGCCTGTTATGGAAAGTGAAGATGGGACTGATAATTTTGAGACCAGACGACAGATAAATGCAGAAGCGAGAGTCTTACCTGAAGACTGTATGCCGGACGATATGGAAGATGTTATGGATATTTTTCATGTCCAGCAAATGTAAACTGAAGACAGACGAACCCACGGCTGGAGCGGCCATAGATGAGAAGGAGGTGGCAAGTTCAAAAACAAGTAGCTCACAGCAAGAGAATCCACTTCTACCAGAAGAGCTAACATCCGCAGCACATTCAAAAGGAGTGCTGCAAGTGCTGACGCCTCAACCTAAGTCTGATGACTGGATGCCAGATACTGCTCTGCTTGCAGTGGGCTGGAGAAAAACTTCAGAAGGGACTTGGGATTCCAGACCCAGAATGGTTACCTTTGACTGGAGAGCAAGCAGCAGCGAGGGCTTTGTAAACATCCCCTATAAGTTCCCTAGAAGGGTCAGAAGAACAGCTGCCAGAAATGAACATTTCTGCAAATGAAGGAAATGAAAGAACAACAGGACTGCACCGCAGTCTGTAGGTACGGAGGGAAACACAGTTGGGGGGGGGGATCAGAGATACAGCTATAAAATTAGGAGGCACACATTCAAAAGAGCTCAATCACTTAAATCATCCTAATGAAGAGACAGATATTAGAAATGTTGTCTCCACAGCAGATGAGCTTATTTCTCAAAATGAGACCCCGCCAGCCCAGAATTGTCAGATTTATTAAAAAATAAACCAGAGGTTCTCCCAAGAAGGAATGCAGTAAAGCTGTACAGTATAGGGGGCCTCCCACAAAAACAGGATAGAGTATATATATATATGGGGAAAACGTTATTAAAAGACTCCCTGAAGTTTGTGCCTTCAGAAGTATTTGCACTTATTCATATCTCTGGAGAAGAGAATTTTGATATAAGCTTTAACACCCCAGCCAGTTTAGAAAGATTCTGGAGTCTATATGACAAGCTGAAAACTCCCTTATGGGCTCCCTTCTTAGCTATACCTCTGATAAAACCACATATCAAAACAGTGACTATAATGTTTTGAAACCAAAATGTGAATATCAGCGACATTCAGTATTGGTTAAAGAAGAGATGTGGTTTTCTAACCCTAGGAATCCTCTAATATTATTACTCTTGCAGTGCTCCTTTAAGTCAGCACTGCCCCAGAGAGAATAGAATGCTATTCTAATCATGGAATGTTTAGCTCGTGCATCTATTTTCAAACTGCCCAGTGTCAACTGCCTACATTCTACCTCAGATTTCTTCTCTCTACTGCAAAGTTCAGACACCCGGGAGAGCTCTCTCAATCAAGACAGATTCCTGTAGTGCATAGAGCAAAACAACTTAAGTATTATTGTTTTATTTTTCATTACTGCCTAGTGCCATTGTTCTTTAGTGTTTTATACCTCATAAGTTTTAAATTTAAACTTTAGTGGTTCCTCGCGGTTTCTTTGAACTGAGGGGCAACTGGCCTTCTTTTTTTATTTAATCAGATCCTTTTTAGAGGGTTCCAGTTACTTTATACTTTAATTTTATTTAATTTTAACCGCTTTTGAACCAAGGTTTATCGGTTTTCCCCAGCGGTTTCTTGGTTCCGGATCCGATTGGAACCAATAGATCTTTCTGGACTAAGTCTCCATCACTCATTCATTCACACTAATGGGATAGCACTGGAGGCACTAGGACCAAGCGGGAGCCAACATTTTTCAGAAGGGTCGGCACCGAGACAGGACCACACATGTGCGGCACCATGAGACTAGCTTGCGCCTGTGTAGGCTATCTCGGTGTCAACCCTCCAACCGCCTCTGTTCCTTTTCTCCCACCGTCGAGTGCGTTTGGATGTCGACGTCGCTCGTCTGCCGGAGTCAAAGTTTTCGTCTATACAACAGCAGATTTTAGTGTTTAATTTAACATTTTAATAATAGTAATTTCTGATTTTACGAACAAGAAAAGATGATTATGAAGAAGAAAAAGAAATTCTCACCTTCCATCAACTGAGTTGTCCTTAGACAGTAGCAGTGAAGGTAGGAAGACTTCGTTTAAAAGTTGTTATGGCAGAGGGCTGTGTCCAGTCCACTGCCCTTTGATGAACGGGTGGGGTGGGGGACAGTCCACCAAGCACTAATTAGTGGTTCGGGTATCCGGCCCCGCTTAACCTCAAGCTTTTCTTCCTCGCTGGGGGAAGAAGAATCTGTGTCGCTTGAGGTTGCCCTCTGGTACGTCTGCACAAGGATTGTTCGTTGGGAGGGGCGATAGGCCTGAACCGACTTTGGTGGGTTCCTCCTGGCCCCACTCCAAACGACCGCATTTTTCGACTCCGGACTCCTTTTCTGTCCTTGTTGGAGCTCCGGTGAGCAGTTTCACCTCGGGGCCACTCCTGTGGAGCAGGGGGTTTGACTTATCCAGTTTTCCTGGCCTGTGTTCCTGATTTTGGGGCCTCCAGGCCTCAGAGCAGCTGGACTGGAGTCGGGTCGATTGGATCACGATGAGCGTGGTGCCTTCGCCATCGTGTCAACCCCTCATGCCTACCCTCTCTCTCTCTCTCTCTTTCCATGCAGGGACCGGCACGGGCACCACCTTTTTCTTTCTCCCTTCTCAGGATTCTTCATTGGCATCCTGACACAGTGCCTGATGCTATGGGTGGCACCGCAGGTCCGGTGCCATGGCCACTGGTTTTGACGTCTATGCTGTAGGCGGCACCGCTGGTGTTTGGGTCGGCGCCATGGGTCAGTGCCGTGGATGCTGTGGTTGCTGCCTTGGTTGCTGGTGCCGCTGGTGCCGCTGTGGGTATCTGGCGGTGCCGCAGATGTCCTCGGGCACTCGTGGGTGGCGCCGAGCACCTGCGGGTGCTGCCGGGCACCCATGAGTGCCATGGGTGCCATGAGTCCGTGGGTGTCATGGGTGCCATGGGGTACCACGAGTATCATGGGTGCCATGAGTGCTATGGGTGCCACGGTGCCATTGCTGCCATGGGTGTCAAGGGTGCCCTCGGGTGCCATTGCTGCCATGGGTGCCAGGGGTACCTGTGGGTGCCCTGGGATGTCACCCAGGTTGGCATAGGCACTGCTTGGTGCCCTTCCATGCCATAAGTGATGCTGGTGCTGCAGGGGTGCCAGTTGGTGCTGTCCGTCAGAACTAGTGACGGATTTCCTTCTGCAGACCTCTTCTTCTGCGGGACTTGTGGCAGGATGTTTTCACAGAATGAAGTCCTGTTCTGTGGATTATTTTTTCCACACATTTTAGTGGGTGGCGGTCTGCATGGACTCTTGTGACATCCAGCGGTTGTCCGCTGATGGAACTCTTCTGCTGTGTTCTGCCAGCAGAATCTCTCATTCGGTTCAGCACTTTCTCGGCTCCCTGCGTGTGCCATGCTCCTTGACATCCTTCCTGGTGGCGGAGTCTCTAGTGGCTCTGACGTAGACCTCCCTTAGGGGTCCTTCTGGGGTAGAAGTGCATCTAGATGAGTCTCTCCCTGTCCTTCTGGTCAGTGATACAGCGGATGACTCATCTTATATACTGAAGGGCACACCCTCTCTATCATCAGAGTCAGTGATGGAAGATCTTTTCAGTAGTTCCTTAGTAATGGGGTCCACCGTAGTATTCAGATTGCATCCATGGACCATACACCTCTGCGTCTAGACACTTTCAGTCATCAAGACAGTTACACTCTGTGGAACATTCTAATTCAATGGTCGGGAGCTGCACAGACTCTTCCGCTCCTTTGATAGGGGTATATAGCCCTTTTCTGATACTGCCCCTTCCGTGGCTTCTTCGGCACAGGTGGTTAACATCTGTTCAGCTGTTATTATTAGTCCGGTCATGATATGAGTTAAGGATGCTCAGGCTCCTCCTGCCCCTCAGAGGGATGACATCTTCGTCATTTTTGTATCAGGCAATCCTTGCGAAATAGCAGCCTGAAATCCTGTCAGGCTCGGACTAATGGTAAAAAAAAAAAAAAAAAAAAAGTTAGAATTATCACAGCACACGGCCTAGTCGAAATGACCCGATACCACACTTTGGATCTGGTCAGGTTCCGCCTCAGCCCTTGAGGCGTTGGTCTCTAAACTACGGTAAAGAGTACCTGATTTCTTCTACTCCTAGGGGCAGTCCGATCCAGCGGAAGTATGGGTCATCTCTTTTCTCTAAGAGAGATTTCTCTTATTCCAAGATATTTCTTAGACCTAGGTGACTGCCCAGTCTATTGGTCTCCCTTTTTTTATCAGGCTTTCTTCTCTTGATCAGAGCCTAGCAGCAACAGAAGTGACTCTCCAGCGAGTCAGAGCTCAGGTTCCTGCTTCCTTACTTGCTTCAACTTAACAGACGAAATGCTCCTTTCCTGACCATAGGTCAAATAGGTATTTTTCTGAGATGGCTTCTCAAATATTCACACCTTCAGTTCTTGCGCACTGGTTCTGTGCCAGTCGCTCATGAAGCTATCCTCTCCGAGTGCGTGATGGAGCTGTGAGGTTTGTTGTTTCTGTAAAGCAAACTAGAGTCCTTCCTACTCCCTTCAGGGAGGCTGGAGTGAGTAGTGCCTCATTGCGTTGAGTCACTTCTGCCACTATTCAATCACTTTTGACGAATGGGTTAGCCCTAACTTGGTCCTGCTGTGTCCCTCCTCGACACACATTTGCCTCTATTTGCCTTAGAAATCCAACCCCAGTTTTTTTCTGTCGGAATGTTTTTCCGCAGCTGACATGTCCTCCTATACATTTTTCCTTTCTTCCCTGAGTTCAGAGACTGCTACTACAGTTGTACACACAGGGGCAGGATGATTCCTTTTTGGAATATGAAGTGGGTAGAATCTGGTTCTTCTAGACCACCACAAGAGGCTTCTAAGTCGTGCTTGGCTTTCCATCAGGAAGGTTTCAGTGACTGTGTGGAAACCATTCTCCTTGATGGGCTAACCCCACCTGGAACTCCTTTTGCTCACCAAGTAAGGGGTTCAAGTGCTCTTAGACCTGTTGTTCACAGGTCAGCCATACTTGGCAGTGGGGGTTTCCATCTGCGCTTTTTGGTCTACCCTGAACCAGTAGACTTTACCTCCGGCTCTTTCAGCTCCTGACGTCCTTTTGCATTAGATTAGTACATGTGTTTGACACTATTAATGTTGGTCCTAGACCAAATTGTGAGGCCAGGTTTTCACTGCTCTCCTAGAGTGGTTGCGGCCTCCTGGCAGAGTTTCATTTTGTGTCCATTGCAGTCGTCTGCAAAGTGGTGAGTTACAACTCAAGCACTTATCTTGTAAGCACTATATTCTAGATGCTTTTTCCAAGACACCTCTTTTTATTAGCACAGTCCTTGGCCATTTTTTCTGAGTGAACCCTATCTCCTCCACCCTACTCAGGGTTGTTGGTTTTAGCTCGGTACTCTCCCATTAGTGTGAATGAGTGATGGAGACTTAGTCCAGGAAGATATGGAAATTACGTATTTACTGTAATTATTGATCTTGGACAGTCTCCATCACTCATTCACACGCCCACCCATCATCCCCTGGGTTCACTCGTTTTCTTTCCTGGTTTTCATGATCCTATGGTTCAGGCTGTGAAGACATTGTTTCTTGACCCTTCTTGCAAGGGCCATCTGGGCCCTCTCAGGCCCAGAAACTCAGGATAAGTTATTTTCATTAGTTACGCTGCACCTCCTTGGTCGAAAAGGTACTGAGGAGGTTGGAGGGTCAACACTGAGATAGCCTTCACAGGCGTGAGCTAGTCTCGCGGTGCCGCGCTTGAGTGGTCCTGTCTCGGCGCCGACCCTTCTGAAAAATGTTGGCTCCCACTTGGTCCTAGCACCTCCAGCGCTATCCCATTAGTGTGAATGAATGATGGAGACTGTCCAAGAAGATCAATAATTACATTAAGTACGTAATTTCCATTCTTTTTTCACCTTATTGGTTCCTGAACCGACCGTTACTCTATTGAAACCGACCGCAAATATTTGAATTTAGTCTAATTTTGGTCGGTTACTGGTTCCTGTTTTCTATAATGTCAGACAAACCTATAAAGAAAACTGGACCCCCTGGGTTCAAGAATTGCTTCAAGTGTGCAGAGGTGTTTGCCAAGGCAGTCAGGCATAATCTTTGCTTGATCTGCCTTGGGCAACAGCACTTCAGTGAAGACTGTGATATTTGTAAGTCTTTCTCTGTTAAGACAGTAGAAGAATGCACGGAGAGGCTTAAAGGAAAACTAGAAGAGGGGTCCATGGGCTCTAACCAGTCCACCCCCTTTAAGACTGTGGCAGTTCCTTCCAGAGCCTCTAAATCCACCCCTGATATAGGTGAGGGCTCTGGCAAGAGAGGCAGTCAACCGGCTGACTCCCCGATGCCTGCCAAGAAATTAAAGAAAACCAAACACACTGACACCCTGGCTGAAATGCCTCACAGGGTCCCTCAGTTGCCTATTAATGCTCCTTCTCCTGCTGATTCGACACAGGCTTTAGCCTTGCTCCAGGTGCTGGAGGGTTTACTACCCCCTCAGCAGGCTGTGATTACTACTGCTGAAAAAGCAACTGTTGCTGCCCTTCATTTGTCCACTGCTACAATGGCATATGAGGAGGATGTCCAAGATGAAGAGGGAATTGAACCCGAGGTGTCACCAGAACAGGATTTTGGCTCCCCTCCCAGACCCTCACAGGATTTCTCTTCCATTTTTCTTTTGTCAAGAAAATGGTAGAAACCCTTGATCTCCAGACAGCTGAAGAGATACAGGATGAAGAGGAGGCACAATACATTGAGCTGATGGGGCTGACACTCTCAAAGAGGCTCCTTTTGCCCATTTACAAATTCTTTAAGAAGGATATTTTAGAAATCCTAAAGGCTCCTAATACATTCACACCCACTGACAAAATGTGTGAGAAGTATCAGAAAGATCTGGTGCTGAGTTTCTTTTTAGTCACCCAGACCACCAGGGTATTGTACAGCAGGCTGCCTGTGAGAAAGCCAAAACTCCCTTATCCTCTCACCCCCCCTGAGAAGTATTCGAGAAGGGTGGACAGCATGGCAAAAAAGGGGTACCTTTCAGCATCCCTGGCAATTCATCAAGCCAGCTGCCAGGCCTATACAGCCCTTTATTAGAAAGCTCTCTGGCAGTCAGTACTGGACAATGCTGAGGCTAACCCCTCTTTAACAGTGTCAGAGCTGCTAGACACAGCAAAATTAGGCTTGGAGGCTTCTAAATACCAATTTCAGATGGCAGCTGACCTAATGATACAGCTGCAAGATGGATGGCTGGTACCATTGCAGTACGAAGATTTGCCTGGCTGAGGGCTACCAACCTCACCCAGGACACCCAAGGTGTAAGGCAATGGACTTTCCTGTCAAGGGCCACTCTCTTTTTGGTGCCCGGACTGAGGCATATATGAAAAAAGTAGATGAATATAAAGCTGCTTTTTAGGAACAACTTGACTGGAGACAGACCCTCTACTTCAACTTTGTCTTATTCTAGGGGAGGCAGGGGCAGGTCCTCTTTTAGGAGGCCTTTCTTTCAGGTACAGGCTGTTTCCCAGCAGCAGTACCAACCACAGCAGACTGGATTTTACAGAGCTAGAGGTAGAAGGGGTTCTCAGAGAGGATCCCAGTCTGCTCAGCCTCAGCAGCAAGCAAAACAGAACCCCTGACTTTTCCCTTCAGACTGCCTCTCCACATCCTATGGGGCAGACTCACCCACTATTTCTAGGAATGGTTGAAAATAACCACAGACAAATGGGTCCTGGAAATAGTGAATCAGGGTTTCTCCGTTTGCTTCAAGTCCCTTCCTCCTCCAAGGTTAAAACATTTTGGCCCAGCTCCCTTCTCAGAAAGAAAACTACTGGAGCAGGAGGTACAGGTCCTGCTGCTGGCAAAAGCAGTGGAGCCTGTCCCCCACAACCAAAGATGGCAAGGGTTCTATTCCAGACATTTCCTAACAACAAAAAAGAATGGAGAGTGGTGGCCTATACTAGACCTCAGACTGCTAAACAAGTAAATGGTAAAGCCCAGGTTCAAAATGGTCACAATGGCTATGATTTTGCCAACTCTGCAAAAAGGGGACTGGCTAGCCTCCCTACATTTAAAGGATGCATATTTCCATATTCTCATAAGGTAGTCACACAGAAAGTATCTCAGATTCAGACTCCCCCTAAGGCCATTACCAGTTCTCAACACTTCCCTTCAGCCTTACCTCTGCACCAAGGGTCTTTACCAAGTGCATAACAGTAGTAGTGGCACACCTCAGAAGACTGGGTGTCACAGTTTTTCCTTATCTGGACGATTGGCTAATCATAGGAAAATCCCACCAACAGGTGTCAGACCATCTTCAGCTAACCCAGGAAATGATGCTGTCCCTGGGATTCCTTCTCAGTACCAAAAAGTCAATCCTGACCCTGTCCAGGTTCTTCAGTTTATAGGTGCAGAACTGAATACAGTAGTGGGAAGAGCGTTTCTCCCTCAGGGGAGGACAGAAAACATTCAGCTTTTGGCAGGCTCATCTGCCCTGGGCAGGCCAAAGCCAGCAAAACAGTTTATTCAACTGTTAGGGCACATGGCTTCAGCAACAAGCACAGTCATAGGTGCCAGGTTTCAGATGAGACATTCAGTTCCACCTCAGAGCACACTGGTGCCAAAGGCGGGATCCCCTCTCAAAACCAGTTCAAACAACATGAAGTCTTGCTGTATTCTGACAAATTGCAGTGAGGTCCAACCTTCGAACTGCCCCGGAGATGAAAGAGTTAACTTTCCATGCCGGGCCTGGAACGCTGAGCTCGAGCTCGGTTGAGACTGTCTGTTGCTGTTTGAACTCAAACCGTCAGATTCTTTACTCCGCCTCACTGAACAGTCGCTCCGGAGATTTCTCCTTTGCTCAGTTCAATTTGTCAGTTAAAGTACCGTCTTTCTCGGTTTTCGACCGAATTTAAACCGCAACCTATTGGTTCAGTCTCTGTCTGTGGTATTCGTGAGTACTAGATAGGTTTATATTGTTTTTCTATTCTGTGTGGAACTTGTAAACGTGTCATCGGTTTTGTTTGAACCGATCAGGTTGTTTAAAAATCTTTACTTCTACTTTTAGAGTGTGGTTACTGTTCTTATCAGTTCTAAAAAAAACGGATTTATTACTGCCCACGACCCGTAACACGGTCAGGAACCGATAAGAGTGTCTTGCCTGGCAGATTGCCAAAAAAAGGGTAAGTTTGGTTTAGGACTGGCCATATCTGAGAAACCCAAAAGAAAAACCGTGCCCACTGGGTTTCAACACTGTAGTGTGTGTGGGGAAGTCTTTGATAAGGCTGACCCCCACACCACCTGTGTTTATTGTCTGGGGTTTGACCACCTCGATTCAGACTGCCAGATTTGTAAAAATTTTCCTGCAGCTACCCTAGAAAAAAGAGTTGGCAGGCTCAGGGAAAGGGAGGCCAAAAAGTCCGCTGACCCGGATGGCCAGCCCGGTTTGGTTCCAACCAAACCAGAAGGAGTGCCCTCTGACCAGGGCGAGACTTTTTCGGGCAAAAGGAGAACCGATTCCGAGGAGTCAGTTCCGGCTAAGAGAACAAGAAGGGAAAAATCAGCCGATGTGGATCCGAAACTTTCTTCTCCAACCGCTGATGAAATAGCCAAAGTGATAAAAATTGTTCAGTCGCTATCTGAGTTCGACCGTAACCGCACCATCAGGAAGGCGCGGTTCGGCCGGGTTCCACCAGTTCGGATTATGATTTAGAGGAATTTTATGGAACCGGAGGAGGAGGAAGGAGAATATGAGGAAAGTGAATGTGATTATGAAAGTCTGGATGTGCCCATTGACCCGACATCTCCCAGACAGACCTTCAGGAGTGTCTCTTCCTAGGCTTTCTGAGCCCCTTCCATTTCATGTTTTACAAGAAAGTGGTCGAAACCTTCAGCTTCCTATGGAAGAAGCTGTGGATGACCAGGAGGAGCCTGACTATGTGGAAATGATGGATATCCCAGAGTCCAGGAGGCTGTCTATTCCCCTACACAAGTCTTTTGGGAAACAGACAATAAAGATTTTAAAGACTCCTAATTCTATACTTCCTGTGGATAAGAGAATGGACAAGAGGTATACTCTATCAGGCTCAGATACGGAGTTCCTTACCCAGCAATGCAGCCATGTTGAGGTAGTGCAGGCTGCAGCCTGTGATAAGGCTAATATACCCTTGGCTTCACACACCCCAGTTACGGACTCCAGGAGGATTGATGCCATGGCAAAGAAACAGTACATGGCAGCATCCTTGGGACTCAGGCAGGCCAATTATATGGCCTATACAGCTAGATATCAGAAATCTAGATGGGACACTGTAATGGCTTTAGCTAAACAGGTCCCTGGCCAGCTTGCCAAGGAGCTGGAGCAGGTGGCTGCTGATGGTATTGAGGCATCCAAGGTGCAATTCCATGCTGCAGTGGACTCCAGTGATGTTTCATCCAGAGTCATGGCTACATCTATGGCCCTTCGTAGGATGGCTTGGCTCAGATGTACTAGCCTGTCTCAGGATACCCAGACTAAGGCCATGGATTTTCCTGTTGTGGGTAATTCTCTGTTTGGGGAGTAAACAGAGAACTACTTGAAGAAAATGGATGAATACAGGACCACCTAAGTAGCTGGAGTTCTCTCAGACTCAAAACCAGTTCGCTCAGGAATTCCCCAGGGTTCCATCCTGGGCCCCCTCCTTTTCAGCCTTTTCCTAAACTCCCTCCCCAAATCCTGCCCTGAACAATTAATCCTCTATGCCGATGATGCCGTGATTCTTGCCACTCATAAAGATCCGAACCTCTTACGCCTCAACCTTCAGCATGCTTTTTCCAAAGTTGAGATGTGGTTCCTTGAACATAAGCTGGTTCTAAACCACAAAAACTAAATCCATGCTCTTCTAACCATGAAACAAGAAACGGCAAGTCCCACTCACCATTAATACATACCTGGGAAGTACCCTTGAACAAGTGCCAATTTTCAAATATCTTGGAATCAACTTTGATCAAGGCCTACCCTTTGCAACTCACATTGATAGTACAGCAAAAACTATTAATCAGCGAATTGGGATTCTGTATCGGAACTGACAGCTTCTTACCCATTCTGCACTGAGGATTGCCATCCAATCTTCTATCATCTCAGTCGTTGACTATGGCTTAGTTATATACGGATCTGCCACTACTACAGCACTTAGTCGCATTACAACATCCCTAAATAAGGCCTGTCGGCTGCTCACTGGTGCACACCGACGCACTCCACACATGTGAACTCTATGCTGACTCAGGTTGGTTGCAACTCTCAAACCGGATAAAGTACCTTACCTGCCTGATGGCTAAAAATCCACTGGGCCTCACTCCACCCTGTATCCAAGACCTGTTATGCCCGAGCGCTAGCACCTGTTTTATCAGAAGATCAGAACACCAGCCTCTCCAAGTCCCCCGATGCCGGACTTCTCAGGGACAAAGATCATTTGCCTATCGTGCCCCCAGCTGGCTAAATGCCCTCAGCACTCATATTACTGCCTCCACCTCTCTAGGTATTTTCAAATCAAGGCTTTTCTCTCACCTTGCCACCTCCAGCTCCTGTGACTGCCCTCATTAAACCTCCTATTTTCTCACTGCCCACCCTGTTCCGTTATTTGACAAAGACATGTTTGGGAAACCTTTTCTCCTGCTATTGTCTGCTCCCCCACACCTTTCACTTAACCTCTCTGTTCCGGACTTTTTCCCTATTTGTTTCTCCTAATCTGGCATGACCTCTTTCTTGTAATAATAATGTGATTATTGATATCTCATGTCCTTTTGCTCAAGTGATTTGATATGTATTTGTATATGTTTTCTTGCTCTTGACACAACACAAATTGTTGTGTTATCTATGTAACCTTTTTGTACTGTACCTAATTGACGTGGAACCTTTGTAAAAGAGCCTCTGGCTCAAAGGTAGTAATTCCTAGAACAATAAACTAAACTAAACTAAACCTATAGGAGTGCTCAGGCCAAGGAAAGGCAAGCCACTCCTCAGAGGCAGCATCCCAGGGGCAGGGGCAGGCCTTTTCATAGGCCTTTCTACCAAGCCCAGGCCTCCTCTTCTGCTTATGCTCAGAGGGGGTTCTTTAGAGGGAGAGGCAGAAGGGGTACAAGCAGGCCTGCTTCCACCCCTCAGCCTAAGCCCCCTGCCAAACAGGCACCCTGATGGGTTTGCCAGGGCCGATTCTCCACCACCTGTAGGGGGCAGGCTGGCTTACTTTGTCCAGGACTGGAGGTCTTTAACATCAGACAAATGGGTCCTGGAAGTAGTAAGCCAGGGACTGGTTCTCAGCTTCAAAAAATTTCCAAAGATGAGAACCAGATCCTTTCCACCTGCAAATCCTTCAGAGGCACTTGCCCTAGAGGCAGAGGTCTCTTCCCTCTTGGCTCTCAGAGCTGTAGAAAGGGTTCCACCCCTACACAAAGGGAAAGGATTGTACTCCAGGTACTTTCTCACCCCCAAAAAGACAGGAGAATGGCGGCCCATCCTGGATCTCAGATATTTAAACAAGCACCTTTTAAAGCCAAACTTCAAAATGGTGACTCTGGGGATAATTCTACCCTCTCTAAGGCCAGGGGACTGGCTAGTCTCCCTGGACCTCAAGGATGCCTATTTCCATATTCTCATCAGAAGCTCCCATCGAAAAATACCTCAGGTTCGAGCTGCCCTCAGGCTATTACCAATTCAGAGCAATGCCCTTCGGCCTAACCTCTGCTCCAAGGGTGTTCACAAAATGCCTGGCAGTAGTAGCTGCTTCCCTAAGGAGGTAAAGGATTGCCATCTTCCCATACCGGGACGACTGGCTCATAGTAGGCCAGTCCCCAGACCAAGTCTGGTTACACCTACAGATAACTCAGCAACTGCTCACTTCTCTAGGTTTCCTTCTGAATCTTTCAAAGTCAGTACTAGAGCCTGTTCAGCTCCTCACCTTCATAGGCGCAGAGCAAGATACAGAAAAGGCAAGAGCCTTTCTTCCCCTGGACAGGGCAAGGATCCTTATCACACTGGCCTGTTCATTCACCCTGCAGATGTCTCGACCAGCAAGACATTTTCTGCAGCTCCTGGGGCACATGGCTGCTTCTACAGCAGTGGTGCAGGGAGCAAAATTTCAGATGAGGGACATTCAGTTCCACTTGAGAGCCTTTTGGTCTCAGAAAAAGGACCCTCTGACCAAAATGATCCCAGTGACTCAAACCCTGATCCAGGCTTTGCAGTGGTGGCAGGATCAGGACAATCTAAGACAGGGAGTTCCTTTTGTCACTCAGTCTCACTCTTTAATCCTTACTACAGATGCCTCCCTCGTGGGGTGGAGGGCCCACTTGGGAGACCTGACCACTCAAGGGTTGTGGTCTCCTCAGGAATCTCTGCTTCACATCAGTCTGTTGGAACCCAGAGCGGTGTTTCTAGCACTTCAAGCTTTTTCCAAGTCTGTTCAGAACAAAGTTGTTCAGATCAGTACAGACAATACCACCACAGTGTGGTATATCAACAAGCAAGGGGGCACTCTGTCTACGGCCTTGTGCACAGAAGCAATGAAGTTGTGGTCTCTGGCCTATTCCCTGAACACCTCCCTTACAGCGATACACCTCCAAGGCAAGGACAATGTCCTGGCAGATACCCTCAGCAGGATATCTCAGGGCCATCACGAATGGTCACTGGATCCACTGGTTTTGTAGATGATCTTCTCCAGATGGGGCACCCCACAGATAGATCTTTTTGCAGCCCCAGACAATCACCAACTTCCCCTCTTTTGCTGCAGGCCCCCAGTGTTGGGCTCAGTCCCCCTGGATGCCCTGGTTCTCAATTGGGAAGGGAAGTTCCTGTATGCTTTTCCCACCTTCCCTCTCCTGTTCAAGGTGCTAGTCAAAATCAGGTCTCTGCCCTGCAAGGTGATCCTGATTGCTCCAGACTGGGCCAGACAGCCCTGGTACCCTCTCCTGTTGTCCTTAGCAGTCCACCTTCCCTTGTCTTTTCCCAGGAATTACAACCTGTTAACCTGTGCTCAGGGGAGGGTTTGGTACCCGAATCTCAAATCTCTCAATCTCAAGGCCTGGCTCTTGAAGAATTAGAGTTTGCTGATTTACACCTCTCTCAAGGTGTTATGGATATTCTAAAGTCTTCTAGGAAGCCTACCACCAGAACCACTTATAATTCCAAATGGAAAAGATTCTCCATATGGTGCTCTGGGAAGCATATTTCCCCAGAGTCTGCTGACCTGCCCACAGTCCTTGACTATATAGTTCATCTGAATAGCTTGGGACTCAGACCAGCTACACTAAAAGTGCATCTGGCAGCTGTCTCTGCTTTTCTTTCAGCAGGTAAGCCTTCTTCCCTTTCAGCTCATCCTGTATTCTCCAAGTTTTTCAAGGGATTGCTTCATACCAATCTGCCATTCAGAGAACCTGCCCCTGCTTGGGACCTTAATGTTTTCATTGCTCAGCTTATGCAACCCCCTTTTGAGCATTTGTCCTCAGCAGAGCTTAAGTACTTGACTTGGAAAACTGTTTTCTTGGTGGCCATCACTTCTGCCAGGCGCATAAGCAAGTTACAAGCCCTGTCAGTGGAGCCTGATTTTATCTTTTTCCATAGAGATAAGGTGGTCCTCAGGACTAACAGGAAGTTTTTACCTAAGGTGGTTTCAGACTTCCACCTTAACCAATCTGTGTCTCTTCCTGTGTTCTTCACTGACCATTCCTCCTCTGGTGAGAGGAGGCTGCACAGTTTGGATGTGAAAAGAGCCCTTAGCTACTACATAGAGCGTACCAAGGGTCACAGGTTTGAATCCCTCCAACTGTTCCTCACTTATGGTGAGGTTGGTAAGGAAAAACCTGCCACTAAAAGATCCATTGCCAGGTGGATTGTCTCTTGCATTTAATTTTGCTATGAAAAACTAGGTAGGACTCCACCCTCAGGCCTGAAGGCTCACTCTACCAGAGGTACAGCTGCTTCCCTGGCTGCTGCCAGGGATATTCCTATCTTAGAGATATGTCAAGCAGCTACCTGGAAAACAGTTCACACTTTTACCAAGCATTACTCTTTGGATATCCAGGCTAGGAGTGATGCTCGGTTTGGCACAGCTGTGCTTCAGAGCCTATTTCCTAAGTAGGTTCTGTCCCTCCTCCATGGAGGTACTGCTTGGTAGTCTGCAATTTGTCAGACTACAGCAAGACTTCATGTTGTTTGAAGAAAAAAATACTCACCTTAGTAATGTTGTTTCTTCTAACGGAGTCTTGCTGTATTCTGACCTCCCCCCCTGCCTTCTTCTCTCAGAACCTTGTTTTTGGGATGTGGGTGGGCAGTAGCAGTATTGGCACTCAGGAGGTGCCCCACCTTTTTATTATCACCCCTTTTTCTTTGGGTGAGTGGGTGTTGTGTTATTTCATTTTTGGGGTTTCCTGACTTGAGTCTTTGTTTTGGGACCAAAAAATCTGTTTATTATATTTAGTAGCCAGTTGGCTAGTATAGGTTTACAGCTTCCACACAGGACACTCAATGAGTTTAACTCGTAAAGATCTGATGGTTTGAGTTCAAACAGCAACAGACAGAGTCTCAACCGAGCTCGAGCTCAGCGTTCCATGTCTGGCATGGAAAGTTAACTCTTTCATCTCCGGGGCAGTTCGAAGGTTGGACCTCACTGCAATTTGTCAGAATACAGCAAGACTCCATTAGAAGAAACAACATTACTAAGGTGAGTAATTTTTTCTACCGGTCACACAAACGTTACTATAGGCCCTCCAATGGTGGAGGGAACCAGAAAACGTAAGAGAAGGGGTTCCATTTCTACAGAAACCTCCCTCTCTGGTTCTCACAACTGATGCTTCCCTGCTAGGATGGGGTGCTCACTTAGGGGATCACACCATCCACGGTACCTGGGAAAGTGCACACTTACTCCTGCACATAAACCTGCTGGAGTGAAGAGCTGTTTATATGGCCCTTCAGGCTTTCTGTCATCTGATACAGGGAAAGGTGGTACAAGTCAGAACAGACAATACCACAACAATGTATTACATCAAAAAGCAAGGAGGGACAAGGTCCACTCCACTGTGTACAGAAGCAATAAAAATATGGAGCCTTGTTTACTCCCTAAATGCCTCCCTACAGTTAATTCATCTGCCTGGCAAGGGCAGTACCTTGACAGATGCCTTGAGCAGGATAAACCAGGCCCATCATGAATGGGCATTGAACAAGAAAGTGGTGAATGGCCCTATTCAGGAGGTGGGGGACCCCAGAAATAGACCTCATTGCTTCCCACCAAAATCACCACTTACCTCTCTGTTGTTGCAGGGCCCCAGTGAAGGGAACAGTTCCCATGTATGCCCTGATTCTGTATTGGACAGGCAGATATCTCTATGCCTTTCCTCCTTTTCCATTGATATTCAGAGTGCTCATCAAGCTCAGGTCACAGCCAGCTTCGATGATTCTGGTAGCCCCGGACTGGGCAAGACAGCCTTGGTACTCCCTCCTGCTCTCAGTGTCTGTCAGCAAGCCAATTCACCTCCCTCAGAGGTACAGTCTCCTGACTTCCTTCCAGGGGAGGAGTGTACCCCAATCTCAGGTCTCTCAAGCTCAAGGCCTGGCACTTGAGGACTTAGCATATGCAGATTGCCAGTTCTCTGAAGCAGTTTTAGAAGTCCTTAATGGCTATAGGAAACCTTCCACTAAGAAAACCTATGCCTCAAAATGGAAGATATTTTCCATTTGGTGCAGTGACAAGGGTATAGTCCCAGCCCAGGCCGGGATTCCAACCCTTCTTGATTATTTGTCTCACCTGCATTCCCTGGGGCTGCAACACTCAACTCTGAAGGTGCACCTGGCTTCAGTTTCAGCATACCTTTCAACTAGAAAGGATACCTCCCTGGCATTAAAGCCTATATTCAAAAGGTTTTTTAAAGGGCTCTCTCATTTGTTTCCCCCTCATAGGGAACCAGTGCCAGCATAGGACCTTAATATTTGCATTGCCTAGCTTATGCTTCTGCCCTTTGAGCCTATGGCATCTGCAGAGCTTAAATTTCTTAACTAGAAGGTAGTTTTTCTGGTAGCAGTCACTTCTGCCAGAAAGATAAGCGAGCTACAGGCCCTCTATGTGGAAAAGGACTATGTTTCTTTCCACAGGGACAAGGTGGTCAGCATGGCTCAGTTGGTAACACATCCGCCTCTGGACCAGAAGGTTGTGGGTTCTCGTCCCACACCGGGATTGGGCTTGCACCTAAAAATCGTTGGCATCCGAGTGCAGTATTAGGGGGTGCTGTACTGCTAGGGTGTGCTGTCCTTCAGATTAGATGTTAAACCGAGGTCCCATCTACCCATCCTGGTGTTGTCCTGGTGGGTGTCCAGCTGGAAGTAAAAGAACCCAGGGCACTCTTCGCAAAGAGTAGGGGATATTCCCGGGGTCCTGGCCAACATTCCCCTTCCCATAAATTGGTTCATGCAATTATCCAGGCTGTGTGTGGGTGATGATGTGCGATATGGCCTCCACTACACATTCAGTCACTTCACTACCAGTCAAGCATTGCTTGTAAAGTGCTTGGGATACACTGTGTATGAAAAGCACTATATAAATGCTGATTCTTCTTCTAGTGTTGAGAACTAATAGAAAGTTCCTCCACAAGATGGTTTTGGACTTTCATTTGAATCAGTCTATAACACTGCCAGTTTTCTTTACTGAACACTCTAGCTCAGCTGAGTGTAGATTGCATAGCTTGGATGTAAAAAGAGCACTGAGTTATTACATGACTCATACCAAAGATCATAGGCAGGACAGACAACTGTTTCTCACCTATGGGGGGAAGTAGGTAAAGGTACTCCTGCTTCAAAGAGGACTATCTCTCGATGGATAGTCCAGTGTATTCTGTTTTGCTACTCATAGGTAGGTAAGGTTCCTCCCTCTGGTCTTAGGGCCCACTCTACAAGAGGCACAGCTGCCACCATTGCAGCTGCCCGAGAGGTACCGCTAATGGAAATATGTAAAGCAGCTACCTGGAGGTCAGTCCACACCTTCACTAAGAATTATATCCTGGACACCCAGTCCATGAGTGATGCCAATTCAAACAACATGAAGTCTTGCTATATTATAGACATTAGCAGTTTGTTCCAGCTCTAGAACTGCCCCGGAGTGAAATGGTTAAAACCATTCCAAAATAGAATTTTGGCACGAGAGCAGCTCTATCTGTGTCATTTCAAACTTGAACTGTCAGATTCTTTACTCCGCCTCAGTGAACAGTCGCTCCGGAGATTTCTCCTTCTGCTCGGTTCATTTCTCGGTTTAAAAAGTGTTTTCTTGGTTGGATTTAACCGAGAATAGTTTTATTTTAACCGCAAAACCGTTCGGTTCAAGCTATATATGTGGTAACCGTAAGTAAATGAAGGTTTTGTCTGTGTGGAACTTGTAAGTTATCGGTTCGGTTTTGAACCGATCAGTGGGTTTAAAACTCATTTAAAACTAAAAGTTACTATTTTAGAGTGCGGTTCCCTGTTCTTATTGGTTCTAAAAAAAACGGATTTATTACGTTTTTTTCCAATACCCGTGACACGGTTAGGAACCGATAAGGGTGTCTTGCCTGGCACTGCCGTTAAAAGGGCAAGTTTTTGGTTAGGCTGGCATTATGTCTGAGAAACCCAAAAGAAAACTGGGCCCACTGGTTTCAACACTGTGATGTTTGTGGGGAAGTCTTGCCAAGGCTGACCCACACACCACATGTGTTTATTGTCTGGGTTTGACCACCTCCAGTCAGACTGCCAGGTATGTAAGAATTTCCCTGCAGCCACCCTGGAAAAAGATTGGGCAGGCTCAGGGACGAGGCCAAAAGTCCGCTGACCCGATGGCCTGCCCGTTCGGTGCCAACCAACCAGAGGGAGTGCTCTCTGACCAGGGCCAGACTTCTCGGGCAAAGAAAAGCTGGTTCTGAGGAACCAATTCCAGTAAAGAAAACAAGAAAATCAGCAGGTCTGGAGTCCAAAATTCTTCTCCAACTGCTGCAGAGATAGCAAAAGCCATACAAATTGTCCAGTCACTGTCTCAGGGTCCGTCCTCAACCACCACTATCTGGTAAAAGGTCTGTTCGTCCGTCCCAGTGGTTCAGGATTATGATATTGAGGAATTTTATGAACCAGAGGAGGGAGGAGGATTATGAACAGTATGAATGTGGCTGGAAGGTCTGGTGTGCCCATTGAACCGACATCTCCCCAGACAGACCTTTAGAATCTCCCCTATGCTGTCTGAGTCCCCATCTCATTTTATGTTTTATAAAAAGTTGCTGAAACCCTCCAGCTTCCTTTAGAAGAGGCTGTGGATGAGCAAGAGGAGCCTGATTTTGTAGAAATGATGGATATTCCAGAGTCTAGAGATTGTCTATTCCTTACATAAGTCTTTTAGGAAACAAACAATTAAAATTTTAAAAGCTCCTAATTCTGTGCCTCCTGTAGATAAAAAGATGGACAGAAGGTATACATTGTCAGGCCCTGATACAGAATTCCTTTCTCAGCAATGCAGTCATGTTAGTAGTTCAGGCTGCTGCCTGTGATAAAGCTTATATTCCCTTGGCTTCACATCCTCCTGACAAGGATTCCAAGAAGATTGATGCCATGGCAGAAAACAGTATATGGCAGCCTCTCTGGGACTCAGGCAAGCAAATTATATGGCTTATGTAGCTAGGTATCAGAAATCTAGATGGGATACTGTTATGCATTGGCCAGCAGGCCCATGGCCAGCTGGCTAGTGAACTAGAACAGGTGGCTGCTGATGGCATTGAAGCCTCTAAGGTTCAGTTTCATGCTGCTGTGGATGTTAATGATGTTTCCTCTAGGGTCATGGCCACATCTGTAGCTTTACATAGGTTGGCCTGGCTCAGGTGTACTAGTTTGTCACAGGATACCCAGACTAAGGCTATGGATTTTCCTGTGGGAAATTCTCTGTTTGGAGAGCAGACAGAGAATTACATGAAGAAGATGGATGAATATAGGACTACTACAAGAGTGCCCAGGCTAAGGAGCGGCAAGCCACCCTCAAAGGCATGCCCCCAGGGGGGGTAGGCCTTTTCACAGGCCTTTCTACCAGACTCAGGCCTCCTCGCCTTTGCTCAGAGGGGCTTCTTCAGAGGCAGGGCAGATGAGGGGGCAGACCTGCTCCCACCCCCAGCCTAAAGCTCATGAAACAGGCACCCTGATGAGGTGCCCAGGGCCGATTCTCCTGTACCAGTGGGCGGCAGGCTGGCTTACTTCAGTCAGAATTGGGCTCTTTAACCTCAGACAAGTGGGTTCTGGAAGTAGTAAGCCAGGGTCTGGTTCTCAGCTTCAAAAGTTTCCCAAGTTGAGAAGCAGACTTTTCTACCTGCAAGTGCTTCAGAGACCTCGCTCTGGAAACAGAGGTCTCATCCCTGTTAGCTCTCAGAGCAGTAGAAAGGGTTCCTCCCCTGCATCAGGGCAGGGGTCTGTATTCCAGATACTTCCTTACCCCAAAAGACAGGAGAATGGCGGCCCATTTTAGATCTCAGATATCTGAACAAGCATCTTTTGAAACCAAAGTTCAAAATGGTAACTCTGGCAATGATTTTACCTTCCCTAAGGCCAGGGACTGGCTAGCCTCCCTGGACCTCAAGGATGCCTATTTCCATGTCCTAATCAGAAGATCCCATCGAAAGTACCTCAGATTGAACTGCCCCTCAGGTCATTACCAGTTCAGAGCAATGCCCTTCGCCTTACCTCTGCTCCAAGGGTATTCACAAAGTGTCTAGCAGTGGCAGTGGCCCACTTAAGGAGGCAGAGAGGATTGCTGTTTTCCCTATCTAGACGACTGGCTCATTGTAGGCCAGTCCCCAGAACAGGTAAAATCTCACCTGCAGGTTACCCAGCAGCTTCTCACCTCCTGGGTTTCTGCTAAACCTACCAAAGTTGGTTCTGGAACCAGTCCAGGTACTCGCCTTTATAGGGCAGAATTGGACACAAAGCTAGCCAGGGCCTTTCTTCCCCAGAAAGGGTAAGGAATTTAGTGGCTCTGGCCTCTTCCTTCACTCTGCAGGTCTCTCGACCAGCAAGACACTTTCTGCAGCTCCTGGGGCACATGGCTGCATCCACAGCTGTTGTGCAGGGAGCCAGATTTCAGATGAGAGACATTCAGTTTCACTTGAGAACCTTTTGGTCTCAGAGAAGAGACCCCTTTCCAAGTTGGTCCCAGTGACCGAACCTTGATCCTAGCTCTCCAGTGGTGGCAGGATCAGAGCAATTAAGAGTGGGGGTCCCTTCATTTCCCTTCTCACGACTTGACTCTCACTACAGATGCTTCCCTTCTGGGTTGGGAGCCCACATGGGCGACCTTTCCACTCAGGGAGTTTGGTCCCCAGGAATCTCTGCTCCACATCAATTTGCTGGAACTCAGAGCTGTCTTTTAGCTCTTCAAGCTTTTTCTGCATCTGTCCACGACAAGGTGATACAAGTCAGAACAGACAACACCACAACAATGTGGTACATCAACAAACAGGGGCACTTGGTCTTGCCCTGTGCACCGAGGCAATAAGTTGTGGTCTCTGGCCTATTCCCTGAACACTTCCCTCATAGCAGTTCATCTTCCAGGGAAGGACAATGTCCTAGCGGATGCCCTCAGTAGGATTTCCCAGGGCCATCACGATGGTCCCTGGATCCTCAAGTGCTGGGGATAGTTTTGCCAGGTGGGCATCCCTCAGATAGATCTTTTGCAGCCCCAGACAATCACAAACTTCCTCTGTTCTGTTGCAGGCCTCCAGTGCTGGGCTCAGTTCCCCTGGATGCCCTTCTTCTGGATTGGGAGGGGAAGTTCCTCTATGCTTTCCCCCCCTTTCCTCTCCTATTCAAAGTACTAGTCAAAATCAGATCTCAGCCTTGCAGGGTGATTCTGATTGCCCCGGATTGGGCCAGGCAGCCCTGGTACCCACTCCTTCTGTCTCTGACAGTCCATCTTCCCCTGTGCCTCCCCAGGAATCACAATCTGTTGACTTGTGCCCAGGGAAGGGTTTGGTATCTGGACCTCAAATCCCTCAACCTCAAGGCCTGGCTCTTGAGGAGTTAGAGTTTGCTGATTTACACCTCTCTCGGGTGCTTCTTGAGATCCTAAAGGCTTCCAGAAAGCCTTCCACTAGGGCTACTTATAGTTCTAAATGGAAAAGGTTTCCATTTGGTGTGCGGGGAAAAATATTTCCCCAGAATCTGCTGAATTGCCCATTTTGTTAGATTACATGGTACATCTTAATTCCTTGGGTCTCAGACCAGCTACCCTGAGAGTTCATTTGGCAGCTGTGTCTGCTTTGGTGTCAGCAGGAAAGTCATGCCCTCTTTCCTCTCATCCTGTGTTTTCCAAGTTTTTTAAGGGATTACTCCATACTAATCCTCCCTTTCTGGAACTGGCCCCTGCTTGGGACCTTAATGTTTGCATTGCCCAGTTAATGCAACCCCCTTTTGAACCTCTGTCTTCTGTAGAGCTTAAGTACCTAACTTGGAAAACTGTTTTCTAGTGGCTATCACTTCTGCCAGACGATAAGGAATTGTAAGCCTTGTCAGTGGAGACTGGCTTTATTTCTTTCCACAGGGATAAAGTAGTCCTTAGGACTAATAGGAAGTTTTTGCCTAAGGTGGTTTCAGATTTCCATCTTAATCAATCTATCTCCTTCCAGTATTTTTCACTGATCACTCCTCTTCGGGTGAGAGGAGATTGCACAGCCTGGATGTTAAGAGAGCTCTTAGTTATTATATAGAGCGTACCAAAGGTCACAGGTTCGAATCCCTCCAACTTCTCCTTACCTATGGTAAAGTTGGGAAAGGCAAACCTGCCACTAAGAGATCAATAGCCAGGTGGATTGTCTCTTGTATCCAATTTTGTTATCAGAAAGTGGGCAGAGCCCCCCCACGGTTTGAGGGCTCATTCTACCAGGGGTACAGCTGCGTCTCTAGCTGCTGCCAGAGATATCCCTTTATTAGAGATTTGCCAGGCTGCTACTTGGAAAACGGTACACACTTTTACCAAGCATTACTCCCTGGATGTCCAGGCCAGGAGAGATGCTCGGTTTGGCACAGCTGTTCTTCAGAGCCTATTCCCTAAGTAGGTTCTGCCCCTCCTCCATGGAGGTACTGCTGTGTATTCTGTTAATGTCTATAATATAGCAAGACTTCATGTTGTTTGAAGAAAAATTACTCACCTTAGTAATGTTGTTTCTTCTAATGGAGTCTTGCTATATTATAGACCTCCCAACCTGCCCCTCTCAGAACCTCTACTTGGTGGGTGCGGCAACTTAGTGTGGCACTACTTATGTCCTGTTAGCATTTTGTCCCTTTGGGACTTTGGGGGTGTATGTATGTGTGTGTGTGTTTTATTATACTTATGTTCCATTTTCATATTATTAGAATGGTGTTAGTATTTCTGGTCCCCTGACTTGAGTCTTGGGTGTTGGGACCATCAATGGTTGTTATTATTTAGGTAACCATTTGGCTAGTGTGGTTACAGCTTCCACACAGACCTTAGTGAGTTTGGCTCGTAAAGATCTGACAGTTCAAGTTTGAAATGACACAGATAGAGCTGCTCTCGTGCCAAAATTCTATTTTGGAATGGTTTTAACCATTTCACTCCGGGGCAGTTCTAGAACTGGATCAAACTGCTAATGTCTATAATATAGCAAGACTCCATTAGAAGAAACAACATTACTAAGGTGAGTAATTTTTTCTTCCGATCCCCTCTCCGGACCCATGTGAGCTTCCTAAATCTCCTCCGGATGACCCATCGTTCTCGGAAATCATGAGACATATCCAAGAGAACATGGGCTGGGATGCGGAAGAGTTAGACCCCGAGAGATTACGCCTTGCTAGATATCTTCGGCAGAAGGACCCAAGACTGTGGTGGTACCACCTTGGTGACACTTTGTGGACGCCACCAAGGCAGCGTGGAAGCGCCCACACCTCACTCCCGGCCGATGCCAAGAAAGCTGACTGCCTGTACAAGGCTCCTAAGGAGGACCAGTACTTGGCTCAACATCCTCTGGCCGACTCTCTGGTCATAACAGCCTCTCATGACCGGTCCCAGAGACTGCAACATTTGAGCACCCTGCCACCGGACCCGGAGTCCAAACAGCTGGACGTTATGGGCAGGTGCACGTACGCTTCCGCTACCTGCGCCATCAGATCCCTGAACTACTTAACCCACATGGTGCAGTTCCAAAATGCTTTGTGGGAACAGGGATTGGATCTGGCAGAGAAATTGCCAGAAGGTGAGCAGAAGGAAGAGATGTTGCAACTCCTCCGTACGGGTTCGGACGTGGGAACCCAGGTGCTGCGAGCCGTGTATGACTCCGCGGACTCCTCGGCCAGAGCAGCAGCTTCAGGCATATGCCTCCGGAGACACTCATGGCTTCGTGTCTCCGGATTTACCCCGGACGTCCAGAAGAACATCATGGACGCCTCTTTCGAAGGAGAGTTCTCTTTGGTGCACCCTCTGAGAAGGTTCTCACCAAGTTCCAAGAGGCCGGGGAGGCGGTGAGGTCGGTCCAGGCAATGTACCGACCAAAGCTTAGTTCCTTTTGTAGGAACCAAAGCCGTTTTGTGGGCCGGACACAGAGACAACAGTCCCGGCGGTCCACAACAGAGGGGTCTGCTCCCGAGAGCCCAGGGAAGACAGCCCGCTGGGCAGAAGTCAGTGCCCAGCTGCTGGCTCAGCCTGTGGCTCCCCTCCGCCACAGCCTGACTCCTTCCCGCCCCGCCTCAGGATCAACGGGACATCAAGGTCGGGGTCATATATGAATTACCTGCCAGGATGGCAGTCCATAACCACCCGACAGGTGGGTTCTTCAGTTGGTCAGAAAGGCCACTTTATAGAATTCGCAGACAAGCCACCCGAGGCCTCCTCTGCTCTCCTTACTCGGGTCAGCACAGATTGCTTATCAGGTAAAGAAATACGCCTCCTGCAGAAGGGAGCGGTGGAGTGTTCCGAGAACCAGATAGATTCCGGATACTATTCCCACTTCTTTCTGGTTCCCAAGAAAACAGGGGACCTCCGTCCAATCTTGGACCTCAGCGACCTAAATATGTCGGTCGCCTATAAACGATTTCGCATGGTGACCCTTCCGGGCCTCATTCCCATGCTGAAGCAGGACGCCTTTTTAGCATCCCTAGACATGCAGGACGCCTACCTGCACATCCCTGTGGCTCAAGCGCACAGGAGGTTCCTGCACTTTGAGTTCCTCGGCTACCATTTTCAGTTCCGGGCCCTTCTGTTCGGACTGTCATCGGCCCTCAAGGTCTTTACCAAATGCATGGCAGTCGTGGCAGCATCCTTAAGGAGACAGGGCCACTATGTGTTCCTGTACTTGGACGATTGGCTTCTCATGGCCGCCTCCAGAGAGGCGTTGTTGCTGGCTATTCAGAGCACTCAGGATTTGTTCCAGTCTCTGGGCATTATAATCAACTACGAGAAGTCTCTCCTCGTACCGTCACAGAAGCTGCAGTTCATAGGTGCAGTTCTGGACACCATTCAGGGGAAAGCTTTTCTCCCAGACGACAGAGCGGAACCCATCAGATCCCTCATCAGGGATCTCTCGGCGAAGAAGACTGTCCCTGCCAGGCTGGTCCTTCGTCTGCTCGGACACATGGCTGCGGCCATTCCGACCGTCCCTTTGGCAAGGCTCCACATGCGGGTAACTCAGTGGATGCTCAAGGTGCAGTGGGACCAAAGGCAAGACCACATGCAGCACCCAGTCAGAATCACAAATGCCATGATTCGAGACTGGCAATGGTGGCTAGACCCAGGGACACTTTCTGCAGGTGTCCCATTTACAGCGCCGTCCCCGGAGATAATCCTCTTCACAGACGCCTCAGGGCTAGGGTGGGGAGCGCACTTGAACGGGGTGAGGTCCCAGGGAACATGGACCACCCAGGAAGCCCACCTCCACATCAACGTCCTGGAGATGAGGGCGGTCCTCTACGCCCTGCAGGCCTTTCAGTCAGAAATCCCGCTGCACTCTTCTGCTTCAGACAGACAACACGGTGGTGATGTATTACCTCAACAAGAAGGAGGCGCACTCTTACCCTTTGCAGGGAAGCCATGAGAGTGTGATTTGGCATTCGACACGGCGCGAACCTGATTGCAGTTCATGTTCCCGGAGTGGACAACACAATCGCAGACGGCCTGAGTCGCTCCCAGGCCAGAGTCCATGAGTGGGAACTTCTTCAAGGGGTCGCAGAAGATCTGTTTCTGCTATGGGGCACTCCAGAACTGGACTTATTCGCTTCCCTATCCAATGCAAAACTGCCCAATTTTTGCTCGCTAGATCCAGGGCCTGGTGTTTTCTGACGAGAAGCGTTGTCCCTCTCCTGGGTGGACAGATTCCTCTACACTTTCCCTCCCTTCCCGTTGATCCAGAGAGTTCTTCTCAAACTGCGCAGGGAGCATGCAACAATGATCTTGGTAGCCCCATTCTGGCCCAGACAGATCTGGTTCCCCTTGCTAACGCAGCTGTCCCGGGAACCTCCAATTCCGTTGCCTTTCAGCTCCCACCTCTTGTCTCAGGAGGAAGGTTCCCTAGTCCACCCGGACTTACGCTCACTGAACCTGCATGCTTGGCTCCTAGAGACATAGCCATTTTGCGACACGGGGTCTCGCAAGAGGTGGCGGAAGTCCTTTCTGCAGCCAGAAAGCTGGCAACGCATGCGACGTATGCCATGAAATGGCGCCGTCTTTGTCTGTGGTCGCAAGCACGCGGCTTTTCCCCTTTAGGCTGCCCGGTGAAAGCGGTGCTAGAATACCTGCTCTCCCTTTTCCATTTGGGTCTCGCCTACTCCTCTATTAAGGTGCACCTCTGCACTATTTCTGCTACTACTCGTGGGACAGCGCACAGTGGTGCAACTTGATGCCTCTCAAGATTTTCTGAGAGGGTGTTACACTTAGGGCCACCCATTAAGGACCCTGTTCCTCCATGGGATTTACTTTTGTCCTGGAACAACTCACGCCCCCTTTGAACCTGCCGTGATTACGAGCTGCTTCCTGTCATGGAAAACGTTATTTTTAGTTGCTGTTACGTCAGCAAGGAGAATTTCTGAGCTTCACGCTCTCATGTGTAAGGAACCTTATTTGATTTTCCACCAGGACAGAGTGTCCCTGAGGACGAATCCTAAGTTCTTTCCTTAGGTGGTCTCTGCACTCACTCTCAATCAGGACATTGACCTGCCTGTTTATTTCCCTAAATATGCTAATAGAGGAGAAGCGCTGCTCCACACCCTGGATGTTCACCGCTGTCTTAGGTACTACCTGAGCAGGACTAAACAGCTTCGCAAGTCGGAGCAACTCTTTGTTTCCTTCGCTGAGAGGATGATGGGCCAACCAGTATCGAAGCAGTCCCTTTCTCGCTGGCTTGTCCAGTGTATATCATACTGCTATGATGCTAAGCAGAAGCCCCTCCCGGGTACAGTCCGGGGCCATTCCACTAGGGGGGTGGCTACCTCCTTTGCAGCACTTCGCAATGTCTCCTCCTCTGCCATTTGTGCTGCAGCCACTTGGAGCTCTGTGCATACTTTTATCAGGCATTACAGCCTGGACATTGCTTCACGGCGAAGAGCCGGTTTCGGCCTGGCCATGCTACAGGGTCTCCTGTCCTAGAGTCAGGACTTGGATGGAATTTCTTAGCTTCCTCCTCCCAGAATGCTTCCAAGCATTATTGCTTGGAAATCAGTCCTAATGGTGTTACCTGCTGCAAGAGCTGTATCTCGAAGTAAGATAGTACAGTTACGTAAGAACTTACCGTAACAGTAGATCTTCGAGAACAGCTCTTGCAGCAGGTACCTTCCCGCCCACCTTCCCCCTTGGAGGAGGCATGGCTTACCGAGCCTTGAGCAGGGGTTTACGCCCTCTTGTCTTCTGATGGTGGATCCTCGGTCTCCCATTCTGATATCGTCCTGTGGCCGGAAGTCTCCGGCGGGAGAACTGGGGAATCTGGCGGGACCGCCCCCTTATGTACTATGCCTGACGTCGGAGGTGGGACCGACATCGGGGGTGGTCCCCGCTGAAGTTAGCTAGCTAGAAGAATTCCTTGGAGTCCTGACGCCTGCCGGCTTCAGTCCTAATGGTGTTACCTGCTGCAAGAGCTGTTCTCGAAGATCTACTGTTACGGTAAGTTCTTACGTAACTGTACTTTACTTTTTCTCTCTTGGTCTTGCTCGCTACTGTCTCCATACAAACAGTTTGTGAACCCTGACCCCAGACCTAATTTACATATCGCCCTGACAACCACGACTCGGACATTAGAAAAATTATTTTCAACATCGTCTACAACAGTTTACATTTTTAAACATGCTTGCTTAAAATGAATACTGTTCCATAGTCTTAAGTCTACTGTTTTCCGGAGGTGCAACTTGCTGCCAGGAGGTTTTCCGTGTAAGAATGAAGCCGCTCCCATTCTGGCACTATGTAAGCTAAAGTAACCGATTTTTTTTTGCCAGTTATAATTTTAAAAAGTTGCTCAAGGTGACAAATACACCTTTTGAAACAGTATACCTTAATTCACTTCCTTTGTATTGTGCCACATGCTGCAACAAAAAAAAAAAAACACTTTGAAAAACATTTTTTATTTCATGAAACCTGGCTGGAGAAAAAACGTCCCCCAGCAATTACCTAAAACAACACATGGGGGGTAGTGCAAAACTTGAATTTAATGCACACCCTTGGGGTGGGATGCTTAGATAAACCTCTCGGGCTTCGCCCTCGGGGTTTATGTAGCATCCCACCCCTTGGGTGTGTATTAAATTCTCGTTATGCACTCCACCCATGTATTATTGTATGTGTAATGAGTTCTGTTTTAGTGTCAGAACCTGAGTTCAAAGGATGTCAGAGTGCGAAAACTAGCCTGCTAATTGAACAACTGAAAGACTGATGCAACCTGAGATAATCTGGGATGTGGTTTGGCTTTGTGCATACGGCAGACTTAATGGTCTAGGGAATCGTAAGCACAAGGCCATATCAGAAAGATCTTCCCCTTTTCCAGACTGCGATGCAGATTTAGACACAACAGAGCATTTTTTTCTTAGTGTGTTCCTACAGCCAGGGTATTTGGACATATGCTGCACAGCATTGACATCTTTCATGGTTGAAGAGGCTCACCAATGAATGTCTGTTTCTAGGTGATTTCCGTTCAGCACTAAGGAAGTATAATAAAGGCACACACGTATTTATGGCATGCCTTAAGTTTCATTTATGGCAAGCTGGATGTAAATTAGTGCTGCAGCTTAAAATGACCTATAAATCAATTGTATCTTTAGTGGATGCTGCTTTAAGAGAAGTCTTTTTTTTTTCTGGATTTGAAATCATGTTCTAAAAATCAGCTTGCTGAACTTTGGGCATTTTTCTTTAGGATTTATCAGCCACCTTAAAGGTATGGAACATGTTTAAAAAAAACAGGGTACTAAACTAGAAGGGGCTGTAGAGGGGAAGAGTAGAATTTAACAAACAGTTCAGCTTCATTTGTGATAATTAGAATTTTCTCCCCCCCCCCCTTATTTTTTTTTGTTCTGTGTTCCTTTTCTTTTAAATAAAAAATTCCCCTGATCATAATAAGGGAGACAAAGCAAATATTAAAAACTGGAGGCCTAGGCCGGACTGCTGGTGCAGCAGTAGAGCTACCGCATGTGGCGCCGATGACCTGGGTTCGGGAGCAACCTCTGGAGTTGGAGGGTTGGCCTGGGGAGGAGGATTGAGCATCCCAGGGACTGCTGTTCTCCTTCAGGGAGGGGTGGATTTGGTGCCCGGTGTTAGCCTGGCCCCTAGTGGCAGCTGGGGGTCAGCACAACAGGGACTGTACAGAGAGGGGAGCAGAGGTGGGGGCAGATGCTCAGCGTGCTGCATGTGGTAGTGCACGTGGCCTGACCACTGGCATCTTTGCATGCCACTTCCTCTGTGCCAGGGAACAACAGGAGGGAAAGCAGAACTGACCAGCAGGATAACACTGATCTCTGGCAGGCCCCACACTGGCTATCTGGGCACATCCGATTCGTCTGGATCCTGTTTAGGTGGGGCTATTGGGAGGACCCAGACAACCCAAGGGGGGGCAAGCCCTGGAGGAGACAGCTGGACAGGTAAGTCCAGGAAGACACTGGGGTGACGGGACTGGGAGAGATTGAAGGATGGGGGCTGGCCATCTGAAAGGTGGAAAAAATAGATTAACAAAAAAAAATTGGAGGCCTGTTAGCCTCTTAATTTTGTATTGTAAAATCCTGACTAAATTGCTTTGCAAACACCTAGAAAACAGTACCTGGAACACTTTTGACTCCCTATCAGGTTTACTGTGTCCCAAATAGAAAGATTTAAGAAAAGCTGTTTATCCTAACAGGATTGGTTAGGCCCTGTCCCATTTGCAATGTGCAGAGAGAGAGTCTGAAGCAAGGATTCTGACTATCATCTCTGTCTTTATTTTTTTTTAATGTCTTTTAATGGTCTGGACCCCCATCCTCCCTGAACGGAGCTCAACCCAACCCCCGCACCATCCCCCCCATACCTAGGCTTACCCACCTGGGTGGGGCCGCTGGGCGGCAACCCTCCCCATGGTCCTTAGGATCTTGCCCTGGCTTACCCCCCCAGAGTGGGGCCATGGGTGTGGAACCCCCTGGCGGACACTGGTGGCAGCAGGGACGGCAGTGGAGGAGAGCACCATGTGTGGGGGTCTGGAGGTTTTTCCGATGATTTTTGCAGCAGTACCTGGGGTGGGGATGTGCAATGACATCCTGCATCCGCCCCCAAGGTGATGGCACTGGCATGATGCAACCCTCCGCCTCTGCTAGAGGTCTGTGATGTGCCGGACACTCTACCCCACTGGAGAAGAAGAGCAGTTCCTGGGATGCTCAATCCTCCCCGGGTCGGCCCTCCGACGTCCCAAGTCTGTTTCTGAACCCAGTCCATCGACATCGTAGACGGATGCCCTGCCTCTGTGCCAGCAGGCTGGCACTATCTCTATTATTTATAAGAAGTATATATGAAACTGGGTTCCCTGATTAGTAAACTAGATATAATTAGTGGGTTTCCCCTTTTTCCTATAGGGAAACTGTGGCATAATTTGGCGTAATACAGGAGTGTTTATTATGGAAAACACGTGCATGGTTTCCCTCACTCTGTGCATGCCACAGTTTGTCCGCTTCTGACCACTTGGTGCCTCTGTCTTGCCCGAAACAACACTGCCAGACCTCAGCTTGGCGGTAAGTTATTTGTAAGACACTATTTATTTACTAAGTGGCAAGTTTTGCTGGCAGATCGGCTCTGGCAATTTAAAAGTAAAAGTGAAGCCGCTCCATTTTTACGGTGCCAAAGATCGCTTTGTTAGGGGAGAGAGAGATTGAGGAGCTCTTGTTCTTGCACTACACAAAAATAACTCTCCTCACTCTTTTCTCTCTCATGTGCTTTTAAGTTTATTGTCACTTCATTTCCAATCTTGGCTGCCTAAGTCTTAAAAAAACCAAAAGAGCATTCTTGGCAGCATTATTTATTTTTTTTTTTACAGTTTTGGCAACAGTTCCATTTCACGGCAGAACAAAACTTACAGACCATGGCAGCACCGGAACGGCTTTATATATAATTGCTGTGGAGAAAAAGGGTAAACCCAGCAATTACATAAAATAAAATATGGGATGGGGTGTGTGTGTGTGTGTGTGTGTGTGTGTGTGTGTGTGTGTGTGTAAACTTGAAGTTTACACACACTCTCAAGGTTAGATCCTTGCACAAACCCCTCGAGCTTCCCTGTTGGGGTTTATGCAGCATCTAACCCCTCGGGTGTGTATAAACTTCTCGGTACACACACCACCCCATACTTTATTCTATAAATAATAACTGGCTCTGCCTTTTTCCCATAGGGAAACCGTGACGTAATTTGCCGTTATAAAGGAGCATTTATAACGGCAAACACGCGCACGATTTCCCTTCCTGTGCACATGCTCATGCAGCAGCGCGACCAGCCGAGACCGCTCACCGCTTCCGTGTTGCCAGAAACATAACCGCCACAAGAATTCGGCGGTAAGTCCTTTTCTTTTCTTTTCTCCCCCTTATACCCTGGAAACACACAAAGACCTGAAGAAACAAAAAAAAAACAGTTTAAAAATACAAAAATCTCAGCACCGGACTAAAAGGACTGACCGTAGGATACACTGAGAGCTGTTTATTTTATGTAATTGATGAGGCAAAGGAAACAGCAATATACAAATAAAAATTAGGTAAAATATATGCTCGATTTTACACTTTGTTGTGGATGCTTTTCAAACCCCGGGCTTCGCCCTCTGGGTTTATGTAGCATCCCACAACTCGGGTGTGTGTAAAATCTCGTTACACACCCCGACCCATACTTTATTCTATATGTAATTGGTTGAAATGATTACAGAAACAGCTTTTTGAGTTTATTAGCAAAGTGTAACAGAATGTGACCTTTTGACCACAGGCGGGAGGAATCTGTCAGCAAAAGAGGCCAGCTTGTAACTGGGTCACAGTGCTCTGGAAGCCAGAATCTGACAAGGTTCTGACGTGCTGGGTCATAGTGCTCTGGTGAACGTTAGAATCTGACAAGGTTGTGAAATTTGTGTGAAAAGAGAAGAGCAAGTGTGTTCAGGGGGAATTGTGATTTGGAGGCCAGAGGCTACAGAGAGCTAGTTGATTGTAGACTTCAGTTCCGAACTCGGAGATTGGACTTTGTTTTTGGACTGCCTATGCTGAAAACCAGTCCATACATTTCTTTTTGTTTTTATTCTTTTGTTACTAATAATAATAAAACACTACTCGTAGTTTTTACAATTTGTCCTGGTCTGCTCATGCTTCCTGACCCAAGCCTCAGTGACAGTTGGTATCAAAATCGGAGGCAGTATAGCGCAGTGGTTTAAGGCTCTGAGCTGCAAATCTGGTGACATCCAGCAGACCAGACCTGGGTTTGAATTCCACAGCTTCCACTTGCATACTGTGTGACCCTGAGCAAGTCACTTATCTTCCCTGTGCTCCCAGGTTGCACCTGTAAAAAGCTTTCAGCTTAGTGTGTCTCACCTGATTAAATAACTAAATAAAAAAAAAAAAAAAGTGGATTTACAACGTACATAACTCTAAAGCCAAGAGTTTGTTCATGGCTGCCAGATCTGGTACCAGGGAATTATGGATTCTGCAACAAAAAGACCAGATAACCAGAAGTATGGCAGCCAAGCTAGCACAGACCTAAGCCCAATCTGAAATGGTACAGCAGCACAAAAGATGGGAAAAGAACAGGCAGCAACAGAACCAGAAAGCATGTCTGTGTTTTTCAAATGGTGGGCGATACAACAAAAAGAGATGGAGGAGTAGAGAGTAAAAGATCTCCAACACTTAGAGGCACAGAGGAGAGATGCAGCGACAGGAACAACAGAGAACAGAAGAGATGCAGCTATGGCTGAGTGCCTTGTAAGCTATTAAACATGGAGGAACTGATACAGGTCCAACAGATAAACAAAACACAGGTAACTTAAAAGACGTTAAACTTACAAAGCTGTGCCCCTTGGATGATACTGAGGCATACCTGACTACGTTTGAAAGGGTTGCCAGTACATGCCAATGGCCACAGCAGCAATGGGCAATCAGGTTAGTACCTTATCTCACAGGTAAAACCCAACTTGCCGACAGTAATGTGGACACTGCTCAGCCAGCAGACTATGACCTGGTGAAAAGAGAAATACTGAAAACACACGACATCTCGGGAGAGACCTACGGCAGAGTTTTTGGTCCCTGAAGTGCCAGTCGTATGACCATCCCTAGGAAGCTTACACCTAACTCAGAGAACTCCTCATTAAATGGCTCCAACCAGAGAGCAAATCAGTCCCCCAGCTTATCAACATATTTACAGTGGAACAGTTCCTCAATATCCTGCCTACAGACGTGCAACTTTGGGTAAAAAGAACACTGACAAGAAAGTGGGCAAAAGGCTGTTTCTTTGGCTGAAGATTATCAGATGGCCAGACAGACACCACAGCAAGGAGGTAATAGACAAGGACCGGTAAGACCCTCTTTTTCCCAGTCTAGCTTAAGGACAGATAAGAACTCTGGTGGTGGTAAAAAAAAATCTGCACCCAAAGACTGTATTTGCTATAACTTCAGTAAGCCATATTGCAAGAAACTTCTGCAAAAATAAGTAGGGTAACACTGAAGCAGATTTGACCTTAACAAATTGAGGCAATTATTTAATAGAAGTCAAAGTGGGAGATAAGGCTGTGAAAGGACTTGCAGATTTGGGAAGCAGACAGACTCTCGTTCATGCTGAAGTTCCAGGAAAGAATTGTGTAAGAGGGCCATGTACTGAGGTCATCTGCATTCATGGGAAAACTCGATACTATCCCACCATTTAACTGACTCTGGGTGTTAATGGAATGTCGCACCAAATGAAAGTGGGAGTGGTAGCAAAGTTACCTGTACCTGTGATAATTGGAAATGAGTTTTCAGGCTTTGCTAAGTTAATCACGGAGTGAGAAAAACCTACAGTTTCAGCAACTGTGATGACAAGAGCACAGGCAAAGAAAAACTTGGATGATCAGGGCAGTTTTCCCTTTGGTAACTTTGACCATGATTTGTTTCAGCCCAGCTCTAAAATCCGGAAATCCTGTCAGGAAAGAAGACACTTGAAAAAAACGATGGCAACAAACCACTGCTGGACATAAGGGGTTAATGTGTGAAAATGACGAAACCAGACTGATAACTGAGTGTGGTTTTGCTTCTGAACAACCTAATGATGTTTCTCTCCAAGGTTACATTAAAGGAAAACTGTATGTTAAAAACAGGAAAATATACGTATTACTACCAGTTTTGAGTTCTTACTTCATCCCAGTGTTTTTTGTTTCTGCCTAGGCTGCGAGAGGAGTTTTTTCTAACTTTCCCTGCTTTCCCTGGGTGTTTTAATGACCTCTGGGGGCTGCCATTTAGGTTTGTTTTATTGCATCTTGTCCAGGATAGTCTTCCCAGAGTGCCCTTTGGTTTGATGTCTAATAGCCCCTACAGCATGCCAGTGTCTTGTTACAGTGTCTTATAGCCACAGCAGAGAAAGAACACTGCAGCCAGGACTCAGGTTGCTAGACTCTGGGTAAGTATGACAAGTTTCCTAAATATTTGTACCGTATCCAACTGTGTTCTGCTTGGGGAGGGATGTATGTGTTTAATCATGTAACTTTCTGTAGTATGTTGTATAGCAGTGTGAATCCTGACTGCAGTGTTCTTTCTCTGCTGTGGCTAAGCAAGACACTGTAACAAGATACTGGCCTGCTGTAGGGGCTATTAGACATCAAACCAAAGGGCACTCTGGGAAGACTAACTTGGAGAAGATGCAATAAAACAAACCTAAATGGCAGCCCCCAGACGTCATAAAACACCCAGGGAAAATTAGAAAAAAATCCTCTCACAGCCTAGGTAGAAACAAAACACTGGGATGAAGTGAGAACTCAAAACTGGTATTATACAATGGCAAGAAAGAATCCTGGCTTCTGATTGGTCAGTTGGCTGTCACAGCAGGGATGTTATCCTGGCATAATATCCCTGCTGATTGTTTGTAGGATATGGAGCATGACGCTGAGATATTGTTTTTTCTCTTAAGAAACAAAAATATTTTTACACACTAACAAAAACATTCTTTAAAATTATTTTTTTAACTATAAAACAAGCCATTGTATAATAGGAATAATGCCCTCCAGGGTGGGTGTTATGCTGGGATAACATCCCTTCTCGGGTGTTGATGCCCTCGGCCAGTGGCCTCGGGCCCAACCACCCGAGGTGGGATGTTATCCCAGCATAACACCCACCTTGGAGGACATTATTCCTTTAGTAATACATATATTTTCCTGATTTTAACATGCAGTTTTCCTTTAAGCAGGTGGTGGTGAAACAAAAAGAGGGGGAACCTATGGGCTACTGTACCGAATTTGTGTTAATCCTCAGATGCATGACCAGGTAGAACATTTGGTCATCCCAAAGAAGTATAGAAACAAGTTGTTACAGTTAGCACATGATAAACCTATGGCTGGTTACTCAGGAGGGATCACACACTCGCCAGGGTGCTGTAAGGTTTTACTGGCCTGGGATCCATGATGATGTGGCTATTTATTGCAGGTCCTGTGCTGAATATCAGAAAGTAACCCCAGTGTCTAAAACAGACAAGGTGACTCTACAGCTCCTACCATTCATTGATCGATGTCCCTTTTGAGAGAATTGCAATGGATGTGATTGGCCCCTTAGATAGAAGAAAATGGGGTAACCGATTCATTTTGGTTGTATGTGACTATGCTACTAGATAACCAGAGGCAGTGCCTACGCACACTGTGACAGTCCCAAAAGTGGCTGCAGAGCTTGCAAACATTTTCAGCAGGGTGGGCATACCTAAAGAAATTATTACTGATCAAGGTAGTAATTTTTGTGCTGCCTTGCTGAAGGAGCTGTACTGATTGCTTAGTGTTACTGCCATAAGAATCTCCCCTTATCGCCTTAAAACAGACAGTCTTGTTGAGCGTTTTAATCAAACCCTAAAACGCATGCTAAAAAAGTTTGCGAAAGGTGAAGGGAAATATTGGGACCAGTATTTACCTTACTTGCTTTTTGCTTACTGAGAAGTGCCACAAGCATCAACAGGTTTTTCAACATGTGAAATACTGTATGGTAGGCAACCTAGATGTTATAAAAGAAATATGGGAAGATAACCCTTCTCAAAAAAAAATCTATTACAGCATATATCTGTGCCCTGAGAAAGAAATTAGGCAAATATGTTGAAATTGCCCATAGTAATCGGGAAGAGGCCCAAAACCAGCAGAAGATATATTATGACCATGGGGTAAAAGAAAAAGTTTTTACGAACATTCAAATCTGCCAGCAGAAACAGACCACTTGGTCTGTCGGTGTCTGCCAGAGTGTGCAACTAGCACCCTAGATTGCAGCTGCCCCAACCCCCTCCCCATCTGTCATTCTCATGACGGCCTCAGCCAGATGAGAAAGTATTGTTATTGTTACCCTCTGCAGAAAACAAACTGTTAGTCAAGTGGCAAGGACTTTCCAAAGTGCTTAGATGTACTGGCACAGTTAATTATGAGGTTGAGAACCCTGACCGGAAAAATCCTACTAAGATATGCCATGCTAATCTTCTAAAAAGATGGGTTGAAAAAACACCGTGGGTTGCTTTGTTGGTATTGCCAGAAACTGAAAAGAAGATATGGATACAGCTTATGGCAGGCTAGAACAAACTGGAACTGCTGATACTGTACAGGTGAATGTTTCCTTACCCTCCGAACAAAGCGCAGAAATTTGTAACTTGCTAAAGACATTTAACAGTACTACTACAGTGCTAGACATTTATTTTTATTACCAGCAGGACTTTTATCACTGCCTGAGTTTCGCATGAGAGGCTGACGCACTGAAACATTTAAAACAATACTTTTAATTCAGCAACTTTGTTGCGAGGACCCGTGACCCCTACAGTCACTTTTGGGTCATCTAGACTCTTATTGCTCAGCCCTGCTGCGAGCCGGTGATTCAGAAAGTGTGATCCAAGGTGTGCAGTAGCTGTTCTCCTTGTGGGAACATAGTGTGGGGACCTTGATTTGTATTTTAAACAAATGACTGGTGCTTATGTACTGAGTGAGCCCTACTATCCTGTCACAGGAAGTATTAAGAGAGTAGCTGTAGTTCTTTACAATCTGGCAGAACTACCTCAGCGCTAGATGTTTATTTTTATTACCAGCAGGACTTTTATCACTGACTGAGTCTCACATGAGAGGCTGACGCACTGAAACATTTAAAACAATACTTTTAATTCAGCAACTTTGTTGCGAGGACCTGCGTCTGGGTCATCTAGACCCTTATTGCTCGCCCCGCAGCAGGTGCGCTGAGAGAAAGGCTGTCACGAAGCGACGCTGCGGCAGAGACGTAATGCTTCGCTGGGAAAGCTGGGAATACTACCTCATAACACTCAGAAAGGTAATAGTGCAAAAATGAGGGTCTGTATTGGGTGTTATTTGTTTGATGAAGGGGCTGAACTATTAGGCTATGAGTGTGAAAAGTGTCTTATAATAAGTGAGTTGAAGCTAGAGATTGAGGCACTAAAGCAAAGAATTAAGGTACAGGCCAAAATTACCACACTAGAACATTTCATTGCTTCAATGGTAGAAGGCATCCCTGAGTCAATTCAGCATGAGTCACCAAATCCAACAGAACCGAAAGGGATTCACAGTGTTGGGGAAAACAGTGAGGAATGGTGCATGGTCCAAAAAACATCACAAAAAAGGGGCAGGAGAACTATAGGAGGATCATCCAACATATTGACCCCAAACAGGTTCCAGGCCCTTGCACCAGATATAAACGCTGAGGATACTAACTCATTTAATACCCAAACAGGCTCAGGGTCACCTTGTCAAGTACACTCAAGCATCCAGGGAAATAAGGGAGTGGTGAAACATAACAATATAGCATTAAAGAATGGGTCTATTCCCAAGTCTTTGAATACTTACCAAAATATTATTACAACTAAATGTAAATTCCTAACTTTGAATGCAAGATCTTTAAACCAACTCAAATTAGCAGAACTCGAAGCCAAATGTAAAACTTTAAATATAGGTGTGGTGGGAGTAACTGAAACTTGGTGAGACGCATCCTCAATTTGGTCCAGAGAAATTCCAGGTTATAAGCTATATCATAAAAACAGATTAGATAAGCAAGGCGGTGGAGTTTGTATGTACATATGAAATGATATTCCTTCTTTTGAAGTGTGTTCTCCCTTTCCTTTGGAAAGTATCTGGGTTAAAATCTTATTGAAGGAGCAGTCCTATATAACTATTGATAACATCTATCGACCTCCATCTGCAAATTCAGATTACGCAACTGATACGTTTAAAGAAATTACACATTTTTCAGAATCTCAAGATACTGTAATATTTGGTGACTTTAACCTCCCTCATATTAACTGGGACTCATTCTCAGGACAGTCCTGTGCTGAGAAAGGACTAATAGATGTGGTAGTTAGTACTGGATTACAACAACTTGTTACTGAACCCACTCAAGATCCTAATATTTTGGATCTATTGTTTATTAACATAGAGCAACAAATTAGCAATTTACAAATTTGGGATCCACTTGGGACCAGTGATCATTCATCTATTCTTTTTGAAATTCAACAGTTTAAAACTACACAAAGGAAGTTATACTGTACAAAAAATTATAATAAAGTAAATTTTTCTAAAATCAGTGAATACTTACAAAACATAAACTTGGAATCTAATCTTCTTAATTGTACAACACAACAAGCTTGGGACTTTTTTAAAAACATTGTACATTATTTGGAAAATACCTTTATTTCACCTAAGAGGAAATTTAATAATAAAGGAAAAATTCCCCCTTGGTTCAACAAGATAATTAAAAATCAGATTAAAATAAAAATTTAACTTTTTAGGAAACTTAAGAATAGTTCTGTTCCATTTAAAACTATTACATAAATACAGACTATCTGTGAAAAACTTAAAATAATTCTATTAAATTGGCAAAAAATAAGCTAGAATTTAAACTAGCTCACACAAAAGACTGTCACAAATCTCTTTTCTCCTATATAAATAGTAAAAAAAGGTGTATCAAGGACCATTGGTCCCATTATAACCAGTGGCTCTTCTCTATCTGATACAGAAACCTCGAATCTCTTTAATAAGTACTTTTGTTCTGTCTTCTCTCAAAAAATCACATATTAGTACATTTAAAGTTCACCACGTAGATTATCATAGGTTCTATCCAACTGACATTATACAGGCTATCAAAAAACTAAAAAAAAAAAAATACTAGTCCAGGCTCAGACGGTATTCATCCATGGTTTCTGATCAAAACCTCTATAAATATTTCTATACCTTTGTCAGTTATCTTCAACAAATCCTTACAAGAAAGCATTGTATCAAATGATTGGCGTTCAGCAATAGTTACTCCCATATTTAAAAAAGGCAATAGAGGTTCTGTGCAAAATTATCATCCAATTAGCCTGACCTCAGTGGCTGGTAAATTAATGGAACGAGTAATGAAGTCTCTAATAGAGCAAGATTGTAAAAAATTAGGAATTTATGATTCAAATCAGCATGGGTTTACTCCCAAGTATTCCTGCACCACCAATCTGATATCTTTTTACAATAATGTAAGTACTCTACTAGATGTGGGTATCCCTACTGATGTAATTCTTTTGGACTTTAGTAGAGCTTTCGATAAAGTCTCACATGAAAAACTCATTACTAAAATGCACAATCTAGGTTTGTCACCTGATATTGTCAACTGGACTTTAAACTGGTTGACAAATCGTTCTCAGAAAGTCAGAATTAATATCATCTTGTCTGATTCAGGTAGTGTGACAAGTGGTGTACCACAGGGGTCGGTCTTGGGACCAACATTGTTTAATCTCTTTATCAGTAATTTACAAACAGGGTCAAATAACTTCATGGTTAAATTTGCAGACGATACTAAATTGGGGGCAAGGTTAATAATCAAGAAAATATTGCTGCATTAAAGAAGGATTCGGAAAAATTTATACTTTGGGCAAATGAAAATCCTATGCAGTTTAATCAAGACAAATGTTTAGTAGTGCATTTCGGTGTAAATAATCCAAAAACGATATATAAATGGACTACCACTTCACTCATCAAATTGTGAAAAAGATTTAGGAATATATGTTAATAATAAACTTACATCAAATGATCAGTATGTTAGAACTGCTTACATGACCAACAGACTTTTGAGGCAAATAAAACGCGCTTTTGTTAATTGCAGTGAACAATGCCTTATTCCATTGTATAGGGCATGCATTAGACCGTATCTAGACTATGGCTCCCCTTTCTGGAATCCAAACGAAAAAAAAGACATAGCAATTCTTGAACAGGTTCAAAGGAGAGTAACTAGAATGATTCCAAGATTAACAAACTTGGATTGTCAGAACAGATTAAAAGCTACTGGTCTCTTCTCTCTTCAAACTAGAAGATTAAGAGGTGATATGTTTATGGTTTTTAACTTAATAAATTCACCAAATCTAATGGAAAAATGTGGTCTAACACTCTCCAAAAGGAGACATGTTCTGAGACTGCATAATAAACAGCTTGAAGTAAAAACTTATAAAACCAGCAAAAGGGTAAACTTTTTTCCAATAAGAGCATCCATTGTATGGAACACCTTGCCACAAGAATTGGTAGAGGCAACTAGTGCCACTGTCTTTAAAAACAAATTAGATGTTTGGTTGAGGGATAATAGATAAATAATGTCCCACATAGTGTGGGAAACAGTCTTGATGGGCTCTGGCCTTCTTCTGTTCTTTCATACCAAGTAATACCCCTCGAGACATTTTATATATAGGCGACTCCATGTTATGCTATACTGATCATGTATTGTGTAAAAAGCAAAATGACTGTACCACAGTTAGTGTATTACCAGGAGCTGGTATTGGGGATATTAAGCAGCTTATACCTGGTCTTTTAGAAAATACAAATACACCAGTTACAATTCTGCATGTTGGGGTAAATGATATTAGCAAAAGAAGCCTCTCAGATATACAGAGGGATTTTGAGTATGTGGGGGCGTCCCTCAAAGATAGTGGGTGTGATTTGCTGATTTCTGGGCTGTTACCTCTCCCTCAGGCCAGTGACATGCTAAATAGGGATATATTAAGACTGAATGGCTGGTTAAGCGCTGGTGTTTCAGGGAAGGACATGCATACGTTGACCATTGGCAGGATTTCCAGGGACTACATCTGTCTGCACAAGATGGATTGCATTTAAGCAGACAGGGAAAGCATATGTTGGCTCAGAAACTTAAGCATACACTGGATAACCATGTAAACTTCATCAGCAGGGGGACGTGGGGGGTACAAAACCCAGGGCTACGTATAGCAGTAAGACCTTACAACCCAACTGGAATTTTCTATTAATGCTAGAAGTCTCACAAACAAATTTGAAGAACTTCAGTTAACATTACATGCCTCTAACATACACAGTTGTGCTATTACTGAAACCTGGTGGAAAGAGGAGGATGCTTGGGATAAATACATCCCAGGATATACTTTCTACAATAAAGATAGGATTCGGTCCAGAGGTGGGTGTGTGGCTCTGTACATTTTGATAACATAGCCTCAGAACGTTTAGATATATCTAGATGGGTAAACTCTGAATTATTGTGGATAAAGATAACCCCTCCACATGCAGCAAAAATCAATATAGGACTTGTGTATAGACCTCCATCCACTGGGGCCCTAAAGGATCTCGTATTACTAGATTTCATTAAACAGTTAACAGCAGCTGAGAATGTCATACTACTAGGAAACCTAAACCTCCCTGGAATCAATTGGGATACACAAAAGGCAAATACTCCTATGGAGACCAATTATTTGGATGCATTTAATTTGGCTGGGCTAGAACAGTATGTACTAAATAATACCAGGGGTACCCATATTTTGGACCTTGTCCTGAGCAATTTAAATAACAATATTCAAAATTGCACGGTGTTGCCCCATTGGGTTCTAGTGACCATTCTATGGTACGTTTTAACTATTTGGGATCCCTGGGAAAAAATACTGGCAGCACAATAATTTATAAATATGACAAAGCTAAATTTGACTTAATGAGAGGTGAGATAGCAGAATGGAATTGGCAATCCAGTTTTGATAACCAAACATTATCAGGTATGTGGGAAAAGCTAAATAGTAAAATGTGCACATTGGTCCATAAGCATGTACCTACCATAAACAAATATAAAGGGTCTAAGAAACCTCTTCCCCCATGGATGTCTTTATCAGTCAGGAAATAAAGCATACAAAAAGGCCAAGCAGAGTGGTGCTAGAACATGCTGGGAACACTATAAAAAATGCCTAAAAGTCACCAAAAAAAGCATAGCCTTGGTAAAAAGAATTATGACTACAAATTAGCGACCAAGGTACAGGACAACTATAAATCCTTTCACTCTTACATTAATAGCAAAAGGGGAGGCAATAGAACAATTAGCCCCTAAAAGACCCCGATGGAAATCTCATATCAGAAAATCAGGGGATGGCAGAACAATGTAATAATTATTTTTCCTCCGTCTTTAATAAGGGGTCACAAACAATAAAAAAATCAGGATAAAATGAGTTCCATGTTCCTAGTCTTATACTAGATGCCACTGATATGGCAAAAAGACTTATGAGAGTAGATCAAAATAAGGCACAGGGACATGATGGTATGCACCCAAGAGTAATTAAGGACTTTCCAGACTTTTTGGCAAGTCCGGTTACTTCTCTTTTCCAGAAATCACTGGATGCGGGCGAGGCCCCAGAGGAATGGAGACAGGCTGTGGTCGTTCCCATCTACAAGAAGGGTTGTAGGTAGAAGGCTGAGAACTATAGGCCTATCGGTCTAACTTCGGTCCTGGGAAAAATTTTAGATGGTATTATTTAAGCAATATACCATGACAGGGAGTGGGTATATTGGTGGATTTACCACGCCTGGTGTGGTTCGGTCACGAGGCATAGCCGAGTGACTTAACCACACCAGAGTGGTAAATCCACCACATACCACCTCGTCATGCATATTGCTATTATATAATGTTCAACTTTTTTTGTTTTTATAGTGATATTAATTTTAACAGTGGGTATACTGGAGGATTTACCACAGTCATGTGATCTGTTTTGACCAATGAGCTTACAGGATTTTCATGCCCCATTGTATAATAAAGATTATACAATGGGGTATGAAAATCCTGTAACCTCATTGGTCAAAACAGATCACATGACTGTGATAAATCCTCCAGTATACCCACTATAAAAGTTTTAGATCACTATAAAAAAAACAAGTTGAACATTAGAGCACAGCACATACCATGATAGGGTGGGATATGGGTGATTTCTACTACTTGGTGTGGTTAAATCACTTGGCTGCGCCTCGTGACCGAACCACACCAGGCGTAGTAAATTCACCAATATACCCTCTCCCTGTCATGGTATATTGCTTAAATATATCACAGACTCTCTAACCATGTCAGGAGATATTGATATTACACAGCATGTGTTTACCAAGGGAAGGTCATGCCAAATAAACCTCTTGGAATTTTATGGCAAGGTTAGTAAAGCCCTGGATATGGGTAACTCTGTTGATGTCATCTTCCTTGACTTTTCCAAAGCATTTGACAAGGTTTCATGTGCTGAACTGGTAAATGCCCTAACTGAATTAGGGATTCACATTAAAATATCCCAGTGGATTGAGGCATGGCTAAAGGGAAGGAGGCAGAGGATATGTATAAGGGGAGAATATTCTGGTTGGGTAGGGTGACCAGCGAGATACCCCAGGGTTCTGTTTCGGAACCCTGCCTCTTCAACTTGTATATTTCCTCAATGTACGTCCAGTCGGGGGTGTGGCTTTCCAAATTTGCTGATGATACACACCTTGGCTACCCAGTAAACAACTTAGAAGAGGCAGATATCCTACAAGCAGCCCTGTTAGATTTGGAAATGTGGGCTTCAAATAAGAAATCAACATTTAACCCTGAGAAATGTACAGTTATGCATTTGGGGAAACATAATAAACAATTCAAATACAGGCTGGGAGGTAGGGTATTTAGGGTGTTCCATGACGAGAGAGATCTTGGTATAAGAGTTAATAATGATCTTAACTTTAAGATGCAGTGCAGTCAGGTTGTTAAAAAAGCAAGTAGTATACAGTACTGCATTCACAAACATATTAAAAGTAGAAATAAGGAGGTCTTAATCCCCCTCTACACCTCACTGGTGCGTACCCACATGGAGTGTTATGCACAGTTTTGGGCACTCGGGAATATGGGAGACATCAAAGCCTTGGAGAAGGTACAGAGGAGGACCACACGGAGGGTAAAGGAAGTCCAGGGTCAGAGTTACGAACAGAGGTTAAAAAATTTTGGAATGTATTCCTTGGAGGTTCGTAGATTGCGAGGAGATATGTGCCTGATCTTTAGGGCCCTTACGGATGTACAGATGTGGGAACAACTAGGCTTGGTGTTAAAGGAACAGTTGTACAGTACTAGAGCTCACTCATTTCAGTTATATAAGGATAAATTTAGTACCAAAAAGAGACAACAGTGGTTTAATGTAAGGGTGACTGGGATCTGGAATGCGCTCCCTAGTGAGGTAGTGACCAGTAAGACTATGAATTAATTCAAATCAAAGCTTGATACTTACCTAATAAGTAAGGGTATTCGGGGATACTCTTGAACATAATTTTGCGAGCTACATGGACACATGTCTTTAATGCTCAGTAACAACCTATGAAACCTATGAAGTAATTTTACTACAGTGCCAGGCTGAGCAAAAGGGGTTGAGCAAGTAATAGTGACAGAGAATGCCCTATCAGACAAATGCATACCGATTACCAGAGTGGTTAAGAGCAGACGTGATTAAATACAAAAAAATGAAAACTGCTTGGTTATCATCACCAACGATGATTGTAAATAAAAAAGAAGGGAATGTAAGTATCTGCCTTGATTTTAGGAAACTTAATCGTGTCTGAATTTGATAGCTATCCTGTGCCCAGGACAGACGACTTGGTGGACAGATTGGGAAGTGCCAAGTACATCAGTACCCTTTATCTTACCAAGGGTTACTGGGAAATTCCCCTAGCTAAAGAATCCAGAGACAGAACTGCATTTGCTATGCCTACATGATTCTATCAGTTCACCACCATGCCATTTGAGTTACAAATGGCGCACCTGCCACTTTTCAGCAATACATGGATATAGTCTTAGCCCCTCACTCAGGTTATTGTGCTGCTTACCTGGATGATGTTGTGGTGTATAATCCAGACTGGAAAAGCCATCTGGATCACCTACGAGCAGTTATCCAAGCCATCAAAAATGCAGGTCTGACCATTAATCCTACCAAATGTGCATTGGGCATGCAGGAAACCAGATATTTGGGGTATATTTTGGGAAATAGAGAGGTAAAACCAAAATTTTGTAAAGACAGAAGCAGTAGCTAACAGACCTGTCCCTGAAACAAAGAAACATGTCAGGTCATTTTTTAGGGCCAGCTGGTTACTACCAGAAATTCGTCCCCAGCTTTGCCCCACTAGCTACTCCCCTCACTGAATTTACAAAGAAAAGACATCTGAATGATGTAAAATGGATCCCAGAGAGTGATGAAGTTTTTAGGGCCATCAAGGCTGCATTATATTCAGCTCCTGTTTTAAAAAGCCCAGACTTTGAAGCACAATTTCTATTGGAAACAGATGCATTGGAGGTATACCTAGGTGCAGTCCTTAGCCCACAATATAGATGGGAAGGAGTATCCCATTCTGTATGTCAGCAGGAAGTTGCACGACAGGGGAGAAAATATACTCCACCATTGAAAAAGAAGTCCTTGGGGCCAAGTGGGCAATGGAGTCCCTTAAATGTTATTTTCTAGGAGCTGACTTTGTGCTTATAACTGATCATAATTCTCTCTGTTGTCTGAATCAAATGAAGGATAAAAAGTCCAGAACCATGAGGTGGTACCTGGCACTACAGCCATTTAAATTCAAAGTGTTGCACAAATCTGGAAAAGAGAATGCCACTGCATATTTTTTGTCACTATATGGTTCAGGAATTGAGAAATCAGAAAGGCTAGAGAAGAAAGAAAAATAATGATATATAGGATATATATATGTTCACTGAACTGTATGATGTAACATGTCATATAAAAGGGAGTACAATGACTTCAGAGAATTAACAATAATGTGATGAGAATGAGGGAAGGTTTTGGAAACCTGTGTTAAAAAGAAGAGAGAAGAAAAACACAGGTTCACCCGGCCCAATGGTGCTGAGGGTTGAGGCGCTGGATGCCACACCTCGCTCAGCGCTGGCGACTCAGGTTCGGAAACAAGCCCGGGCGGTCAGGGGTTGGCAGGGGAGGACTAGGATTGAGCATCCGATGACAGCTCTCCTAGTCCTGGGGAATAGGGTGGTACTCATGTTGCGCTGTAGCGGTCCCTGGGGACACCTGGTGGCACTGCAGATGCATGTGTGCCTAAGGGGAGGCAGCACGGTGGACGTCTGCACATTTGTGCATAGACGTAATTGCATGTCAATGCTTCCATTGGGCAGAAAAGCGGAAAAAGGGCTGGGCATGACTGAGCAGCTTGATGGCTGTGCCTTGCAGTGCGGAGAGGACTGTTGTGGAATCGCGCTGGGGGGTGTGTGGTGTTGGTCCAGCTGGTAAGGGATGGGGGAGCCCTCCAGCAGATCGGCTACAGCTGTGCTGGACCCCCCCATCATGCAAGTGAGTCTGCTGATCACCCCGTGGGCAGGGCCGGTGGCTGGATGCCCCCGCTGGTAGATGCCGCAGCAAGGCGCTAAAAATAAGGATGCAATAAAAAAGAAAAATACAGGTTCCCTCTTAAGGGGGGAGGTACAGTATATGTGATGGGTTGGTTGGACCCTTTCCCATTTGTGATGTGTAGAGAGAGTTTGAAGCAAGGATTCTGTCTACTATCTCTGTCTTTTCTATTGGACTGCACAGTCAACTCTTGCCTTTACTTGCTGTTCTTTCCTTTTCTCTTTTTGCTGTCTCTACTTTGTGTGTGTGTGTATATATATAGTTATACAATGGGGGTGAGTGATAAATGAGTGTGATAAATCATGTTATCTTCACCGGGGTGTGATAAATGTAAGAACTGACATTTATCACAGCCCCGAGACCCGCGCTATACCCACACAAAGCCGCGCACTTGCACAAAGCTGCGAAAAGCCGCGCAAATGGTACATTTTGCAACAATGAGACCAACATTGCATAAATCGGATACATGATGTGCACTCGTGTGATATAGGAAATATGTTCAGTCCTGTACAGTGACCTGTGAAACCTCAGTCGTGACTTCACCACACGTGAGTATTCAGAGGTCACTCTAGAGGAGTGAAGATATTTTCCATATCACAGTCGTGCCCATCATGTATCCCATATATATGTGTGTGTGTGTGTATGTATGTGTGTATATATATATAAGAAATATGTATGAAACTTGGTTCCCTGATTTGTAAATTATATGTAGTTATTACGGTTGAAATTATTACAGAAACAGCTCTTTTGAGTTTATTAGCAAAGTGTAACAGCATCTGACCTTTTAACCGCAGGCTGGAGGAATCTGTCAGCAAAAGAATCCAGCTTATAGCTGGGTTACAGTGCTCTGGAAGCTAGAATCTGGCAAGGTTCTGAAGTTCTGGGTCACAGTGCTTTGGTGAAAGCTAGAATCTGACATGGTTCTGAAGTTTTGTGTGAAAAGAGAAGAGCAAGTTTCTTCAGGGGGATTTGTGATTTGGAGGCCAGAGGCTACAGAGAACTGGTTGACTGTAGATTTCAGTTCTGAACTCAGAAACTGGACTTTGTTTTTGGACTGCCTATGCCGAAGACCAGCCTGTACATTTCTTTTTGTTCTTATTCTTTTGTTACTAATAATAATAAAACACTGCTTGTGGAGTTTACAATTTGTCCTGGTCTGCTCATGCTTCCTGATGCAAGCCTCAGCGACAGGGATGTATATGAAGTAGGGGCTAGGGGAAATGTGAGTGTACACATTATGTTGTTGGACCAAGAAAAGGCCTTTGATAGGGTCTCACATGAACATTTATTTATGATGCTCAGAAAGTATGAGATTCCTGATGTATTTGTGGATGGGTGGAAAAATTGTATATAGAACCAATAACATTTCCTTATATTAATGGGGCTTTGGGTAAACAATGTGTAATTGGAAAAGGGGTACAACAGAGATGCCCCTTGAGCCCTCTATTGTATGTTTTCTCTTTAGAGCCTTTAATACGTCCAGTTATGGGGAATCCAGAGGTCAAGGGATTAACACCCCCTGGTTCTGCTGACCCTCTAAAAATAATGGCATACGTGGATGACATAAGATTTTGTGTAACAGATAAACCTTCAGGAATTGCAGCAATTAATATTATTGAAGCTCCCTCTACTAAATCAGGGACAAGGATAAACAAAATAGAGTAAGGGAATTGGAATTGGGCCTGGTAATTCACAAATACAAACTGTTGCCGGAATTAGTGTTGTCAAAAGCCCATTAAATCTTTTTAGGCCATTGGTCTGGGACAGCGGATGTATCTAAACTTAATTGGACCCGTAGTCTTGAAATGGGACAAAGAAAACATTCAATCTACCAAACTTTAACAGATTCAGATAAATATTTCTCACTGTACTTACTATACCCCATCTAAACTGCATCAATTTAACAATACTATATCAGATAAATGCCCCAGGTGCACATTTACCACAGGAACACTAATTCACTTAATTCGTGCTTTCCCATGTTTATCCAATTTTTTGGGAAAAACATTATCTTTGATGTTTAATAAAAATATAGATCTTATCTGTGTCAATCTTCACCATTCATCACTGTTGGGTACTTGGCCGGAGGTCAGTGCTCTCGAGGCAGACGCACTGCATGGCGCTCACGGGTTGAAACATAGAAACATAGAAGTTGACGGCAGATAAGGACCGCAAGGCCCATCCAGTCTGCCCATTTCTTTTTCTACCTTATAAATGTGCCATCGGCCTTTGCTCTGTCAGTGACCTATCTATTCATAGTCATTTGTATTGCTCCCTTATGCCTATCCCATGCCTGTTTGAAGCCCTGCACTGTATTCATAGCCACCACTTCTTGTGATAAGCCATTCCATGCATCCACCACCCTTTCTGTGAAAAGAATTTCCTCACATTCCCCCTTAATCGGCCTCCCTCTAATCTCATGCTGTGTCCTCTTGTCCTGCTATTTTTCTTATATTTAAACATGTTAGACTCTTTCACCTTGTTTATGCCCTTAAGGTGTTTAAATGTCTCGATCATATCACCTCTTTCCCTCCTTTGCTCAAGGGTATACATATTGAGCTCCGTTAATCTGTCCTCATATGTCTTCTCATGCAGTCCCTGCACCATTTTGGTTGCCCTTCTCTGGACTGCCTCAATTTGGTTAATGTCCTTGTGAAGGTGTGGCCTCCAATACTGCACGCAGTACTCCAGATGGGGCCTAACCAATGTCTTGTACAGAGGGATTACCACCTCCCTCTTACGACTTGTGATACCCCTACTAATACACCCTAACATCCCCCTAGCCTTACCTACTGCTTTAGAGGTCTGCTTGGATGATTTCAGGTCATCAGTGATGATGATGCCCAAGTCTCTTTCTTCCTTTGTGACTGCTAGCAACCCCCTCAGCCTATAAGTGGCTTCAGGTTTCTCTTCCCTATGTGCATGATTTTGCACTTCTTTGCATTAAATCCCAGTTGCCACTCTTCTGACCATTCTGCTAGTTTATCCAGATCTCTTCTCATTCTGCCCACCCCATCTGGATCATCTACTCTGTTGCAGATCTTGGTGTCATCTGCAAACAGACAAGCCTTACCCTCTAGTCCATCTGCGAGGTCACTAATGAAGATGTTGAATAGGACTGGCCCCAGGACTGATCCCTGAGGTACCCCACTTGTGACTTGCATCTCTTCTGACTGTATACCATTTACCACCACTCTCTGTTTTCTGCCAGTCAACCAGTTTGCCACCCAGTTGACCAACTTCTGACCCACCCGAGCCTACCTAGCTTATTTATCAATCTTCTATGTGGAACAGTGTCAAAAGCTTTGCTGAAGTCAAGGTAGGCGACATCAACTGCTCCCCTTGGTCCACCACTCTGGTTACCCAGTCAAAGAAATCTATGAGATTAGTTTGACAGGACCTTCCTTTTGTAAACCCATGCTGTCTTGGATCCTGTGCCCCTATGGATTCCAGGTGTTGCACTATCCTTTCCTTAAGGAGTGCCTCCATAATCTTGCCCACTACTGAGGTAAGACTGACTGGTCTGTAGTTCCCTGCCTCCTCCCTGCTACCACTCTTCTGGAGTGGGATCACATGAGCCCTTCTCCAGTCTTCTGGGACCTCTCCTGTGCTCAGAGACTCACTAAACAATTCTGCTAATGGCTCTGCTAGTTCCACCTTTAGCTCCTTAAGTACCCTGGGATGTATGCCATCAGGTCCCATTGCCTTATCCACCCTGAGTTTAGCAAGCTCTTGTAGGACCCTTTCTTTTGTGAAGGAGTAGTGCTCACCTCCCTCCCCTGTGTCCATGATGCTGAGCTGTGGGCCCTGCCCTACCTTCTCTTCAGTAAATACTGAGCAAAAGTATCTATTTAGGATAGATGCCTTTACAGGGTCCTCCTCCTCATGCTCCCTTTTCTCCATTAAGCTTAGCAATACCCCTCTGGACTTTCTCCTTTCACTAATGTATCTATAGAAAGTCTTGTCACCTTCTTTTACTGTTCGTGCTAGTGTTTCCTCAGTTTGGGACTTTGCCTGCCTTACTGCCTTACCTGCTTCCCTTAGGGCAGTTTGGTATGCCTCCTGTCTTCATCCCGCTGTGTTCCCTTATATTTTCTGAAGGCCAGCCTTTTGGCTCTGACCTTTTCTGCTACTGTATTTGAGAACCAAAGTGGTCTTCTTCTTTGCACTTCCTTTTCTGTCTAACACAATGGGATGTTGCTTCAAGTATTGTATCCTTAATGCTTGCCCACTTTGCCTGTACCTCCTCACCTGTGTTTCTTTTGCCAGGGCTAGCTTAACTCTGTTGGCCATCTTATCAAAGTCAGCTCCTCTGAAGTCCCATATTTTTGCCTTGGAATGGGATGATTTAGATGTAGTAGCCAAATTGAACCATACCATGTGATGGTCACTGGCCCCAGGTGACCTTCTACCTGGAGATCTGTGATCCCTTCTTTGTTAGTCAGTACTAGATCTAGGATAGCCCTGTCTCTTGTGGGTTGCTGTACCAGTTGTTTGAGGCCCTCCCTGCAGGGAATCCACTATGAGTCTAGTTCTGGCAGATGTTCCTGCTGGTATTGACCAATCTGTATCTGGCATGTTGAAGTCTCCCATTATCAGAACCTCCCTTTAGCTGTCATGTTTTGTATATCTTCTAACAGTAATGTGTCTATGTCCTCCTCTGGTCTGGGGGCCTGTAGACAACCCCAGTTCTTATGGCTGTCCCATTTCCTGTTTCCAGGGTGACCCACAGTTCTTCTGGCTCCTTATGTATTCTGAGTTTCTGTAGCTTTGATATTTTCATTAACATACAGGGCCACTCCTCCCCTTTTTGCACCTCGGTCTCTTCTGGAACAATACATAGCCAGGTACTGAAGTCTCCCAAGTGTGGTTACTGGTAAACCACGCCTCACTAATTGCTACTATGTCCAGTTTAGCCTCTGACATTATTGCCTGCAGGTCTGGGATCTTATTTCCCAGGCTGTGAGCATTTGTGTACATGATTTTCCATTGGCCAGATTTTGGTGTGTTAGTTGTTGGGTGAAGTTTGGCATTACCCTGTGCATCGTATGGGGAGACAAACCTTTTTCTTACCTGGTGATGCAAATGAACGGCAAACACGCTGAATTCCTGTTTGACCACTAGCTGAGGGGGGAAGGGTGTTCTTCCCATTCGACGTATGGGGTGCTGCACCCCTCTCCCCATTTGCTAGTTTAAATATTCTGCAGTTGGCCGTTAGACTGCGTCGACTCTGCCTGCCAGTTCTTCGTCTCCCGCCATAGAGGTCGCACCTCATGTGGAGCTGCTGCGCTAGAGGCCTAGTTTGACTCCGAGAAAACCTTCGATGCCGAAAAACCTTCGATGCCATCCCTAAATTTCCTTCGGTGCCGAAGTCTGTCAGTTCCTGCCAGTTCTGCTTTGCCATACTCAACGTCACCCGGTAAGATCTTTCCATTTCTTTATATTTCTGCAGCGTGGAGTCTGTTTTTGGTGTTTTTTTCTCGGTAGGTCATGTCTCGGTCGGAGGGCAAGAAAACTTCTAGGATGGGTCGACCCCCCATGCAACGGTGCCCATGCAGCCGAAAGTATTCAGTCACCGACCAGCACGACCGGTGTCTTTTGTGTCTTTGCCTGCTGCACGACATGGATTCATGCAATTCCTGTTTCTCCGTGGACTGCCGGGTCATCGAACAATGCGCGTGGAAAGTGGGGTGAGCTCCGCCAACTTTTGGGGGTCAGGCGCGCACTCGTCGAGCCAAGCGACGCTCTCGCGGCCTTTCCTCCAGGTCCTCTCCCAGTTTTACACGGACCGAGGAGGAGGGAGACTCGGCTACTAGTAGCCTAGCCGTTGCCGAGGCTCCTTCCGCAGTGCAGGAGGCCCATCCTGCTCCTTTCAGGGGGCGGGCGGGATGCGCCGCCACGGCAATCACCCCTTCAGGGGTGAAGGCTCCCCCGGTGTCGGACCCATGGTTCGCAAGGCCTGGGTTGGCGCCGTCCTCGACGCCATTGTTTGGCGCCAGTCACGGCGCAGTGGGCCTTGATGGAGCTGTCGGTGCCGACTTGTCACGTGGCGCTGTGGCTTCTCCTGGAGCCGTTCTTGGCGCCAACACTGCTAGCAGCACTGTGGGAGCTGCTACGGTGCCATCTTTGTCCATGTCTCACCTCAGCACCGAGGTTCAGCACGGTGCCGTGTCCTCGGGGCGTGGTGCCGTCTGATTCTGCTGTCGGCGCTGCCTCTGCCCTCGGCGCCATGGAGCCGGATGGCACTGTGGCTGGTCCCGACTCTGGAGCTCCTGTTCGGGCTGGAGCCATGCCCCCTGTGGATTCCGCTTGCGGTGCTGTATGGGGCACTGGTACCGGCTTGGGCACGGCTTTGGGGTCTGGCCCCTTTGGCAAAGATGGCAGTGGGCGCCCTCCTACGGTTTGGCACAGGGCCTCGGCCTCTACCTCCTCGGAGGTGGAGTCGAGCTCTGAGTCAGACGGATAGTCTGACCCTTTGGGGTTGGCTGTTGAGGTGGGCAGCCCAGTAGTCTCCTTGACAAGCCGAAGTCAGCCCCCTGCTGAGGTGGAGTTGGTGGCTATGGAGACTGGGGTCAGGGGTGCTGACCAGTGGGCAGTGGTGCAGGCCACCATTGCTCTGCAGCCTGGTCTTGGTGGGTTCACTGACCCCTCAGCAGTGGTACCCCCCCGTGGTGTGCCTAGTTCGTCCAACTTTGGGGTCGATCAGAGTACCTACGCGAGGGGAGAGTGCTGTGCCTGGATAGCTCCTTCGGGTGCTGCCCAGAGCTGTCAGCTACCTAGGCTGGCCCTCTCAAGGAGGAGGAGGGCTCTTTCAGACTCCGAGGGGTCGAGGGGCGTGGGGTCAGCACAGCGGCCTTTTTCGGGGGTCCACCCGGGCTCTGGGAGAAGCCGTAGTGCAGATCTCCGCTCTTCCTCCTCGGTCTCTATGAGAGAGCCCCATTCTTTTGACGTAGGGGACCATCCTTCTGGACCTATATAGCCCGGTCGCCTCACAGGGGGGATTCTTCCGGGCGCAGCCAAGGCAGTACCGAAATGGTTGTTCAGCTGTCGGCTGTGGGGTCTTCCGGGGCACCTTCTTCTGTGGGTGCTCCCGGTCCGCTCCTTAGCCCAGGTGGAGGTCAGCCGACATCTCTTCTCGGCCCTGTCCCCATACCTCTGCCACATTCTCCTGCACTCCCAGGCATCCTTGGTCCTAGCGGGCCTCTGTCCTGGGAGCAGTTCAGAGCAGTGGCTGCTCGGTTTCCAGCTTACGTTAGGGCGATGGACAGTCAGGTTATCAACCTCCCCCCCAGGCAGCCATCCTCTGAACAGTCTGTGCCCTCCAGTCCCTCATCCCCCTCTTTTGGGGGACGACGAACCTTCTGTCCACATCTCTCCAGCTGCTGATCTTGCTGAGTATCAGCGCTTCCTCATGAGGATGTTGGAGGACTTGCACCTCACACCTGCCACTATTAGCAATCCTGAGCACTCGGCGCACGCCTTTCTAGGAGGTTTTGGTGAGGCCACCCTTGTGGTGCCGCCCTGGTCTGCTCCCTTTCGGGAGGCAGCATTGCGTTCCTGGCTGAGGCCCTTCTCCGGAGTTCCTGCCCCAAAGGATCTCAGCCAGAGATTTTGCGCACCCCCAGAGTCTCCAGGTTCCATGCCTCATCCACAGTCCAGATTAACGCAGTTGGATACTACTGATGGGCTTCGCATCCTTCACCGTGACTGGCCTCAGATCAAGACTCCTCGGATTTTGACTTCTGGGGTAGGAGCACTTTCTACTCGGCACGGTTATTGCTTTCCATTTCTGCACATCAGGCCTACTATGCAGCCTATGACAGGTTCTTGTGGTCCAGGCTAGGTCAGCTCCTAGCCTCATTGCCTGATGCGGAGCAAACCAGACAAGCCATTGCACTCTCTGCACGTGGCCTGGAGCTAGCAAGGCACCAAGAGAGGGCATCCTATGATGCCAACGAGGTAGCTACCAGGGTCGTAGGGACAGCGATCTGCACTAGGCGGACGGCATGGCTGCGTCTTTCCCGGTTGTCACCCTTGGCCCGGCGTAGGGTGATTAACTCCGCTCACCAGAGAACCTATCTCTTCTCCCGTAGAGTGAGACGGTGCTTGTCGGGGCAACTTCCTTCCCCCTCCGAGGGGACCCCGTCTCACTCTCCCCACTCTCGTGCCTCTCCAGGCCCTGAAGGTTCTCCCTCTTAGTGTGTCACCCACTGATAGCTAAGGGACTTTGTCCCTTAGGGTGTAAAAGAAACCCCCTTCGGGGGGGCTCGGTCCTCACCCAACAGTGATGAATGGTGAAGATTGACACTGGTAAGATATGAAAATTACGTACCTACCGTAATTATGATCTTTCTGTGCATCTTCACCATTCATCATGATCCCACCCTCCATCCCCCTGGGGCCTCAGTCTCTGGGTCTCCCTCCCGCTCTGTGCCCATCCTTCCCCCTCTCCTTTCTTAGGAGTGGAGTAAAACAGGGGCACACAGGGGGATAATGTTCCCGGGAGAGTGGACAGCAGAGGGGGCACTCCTTCTCCAGTGCTTTGGCTCCACCCCTGTGGAGTGGGAGTTGACAGCTGCCTTCCTTTCTCTCCTCCTCCCTGTTCCTGTCCAACCTATTTCTCCTTGTTTATATTTTTTAAAAAAAATGTCCCTTTTTTTCACCAATAATCTTTCCATGAGAGGGTGTTAATTTTCTGTACCCTGTCCTTCTTCCAGAATAGCCGACTCTGCTTATCTGGAGTGTTTGCCAGCCATTCTGTGCCTTGAATTCTGGCAGAAAGCTTTTGGCTACTCCTTGCAGTTCCTATGTAATCTGGAGACGGATCAGAGTCTGAGATGTTTAACCCCCCCCCCCAAAATTCTTTACCCACCCTACCTCCCTCTTCCTTTTCCAGAGATTGGGGCCCTCCCAATCCCTTTAGTTTCCGACTCTTCTCCCTTTCTGTCCTCTCAGTCGTTATTTCTCCTTTTGGTTCATATATCTTTTCCTTTTTCTGTCCCTTGGACTTCCTTGTCCCACCCTACACGCCATTCCTCTTACCTCTCTGGCAACTCAGAACTGGCAGGCAGGTGGAGTCGATGCAGCCTAACGACCAACCCGCGAGTGCCACGCAGTGCATCGGCCTCGAGGGCGGCGCCGATGGTGCGTCGGCTCCACCTACCTTAAAAAAAAAAAAAGCTCCCGTGGGGTCCTGACCTCTGGCCAAGTACCCAGCAGTGATGAATAGTGAAGATACACAGAAAGATCATAATTACGGTAGGTACGTAATTTTCATTTCTCTCTCACCAATAATTACAGTACTAGGAAGTCACCCAAGCAAAGACTATTTAGATATCTATAAAAATAGACTCTTAACCATGGCTTCATGCATAGCCAAAAAATGTATTCTTTTAAAGTGGAAGGATAAGACTCCCCCAAACTACGAGATATGGGTTAATTTAATGCTTGACGTAGCCAAATTGGGTATTTGATATTAGTCAAGAGAGAAACTTTAAAAAAAAATATGAACTCCATTTCAGGTTGCTGTACAAAACCAATGAATTTAAACTACATGGAGGAGAAAATAAATGAAAAGGCAAGTAAGATATTTACATTTAAATAGGATAGTTAGTTAACTCCTGGGCCCCTGGTAATTATGATGCTGTACAAAAACGCTAATTCTGAGATGCATCTATGAAGAATAAAAGGGTATTTGTTATTGGAACAAAAAAAATGAAAAAAAAAAAATTTAAAAAGCTAGTTTTAACACAGATTGACTATTGCTGGCATAAGGTAATGGGCTATGAAGCCTATATATGTGTGTGTGTATATATATATATATATATATATATATATATGATTGACATGGCCTGACTGAAGATATCATATTTATCTTCACGAGAGGCCAATGATATCTCACAAGTGGCGAAGCCACGATTGAGATATCATGGGCCTTGAGTGAAGATAAATATGATATCTTCAGTCAGGCCATGTCATGTTTTGTTTATACTATGTATGTTTTGGGCTGCATTCAACAAAAGCTCCAAATGTGCACTTAATACATTCCACTACATAGAGGTGTTGGCTGTTTCAACACAAATCTGCATTATGTCTACTAGCACAACAAATGCCATATGTTGTTTAAAAAAATATATGTAGTTGTTCCTGGTGCTTTAAAATTATTATAGAAAAATGGGTCTGGATTCTGGCTGACCTAGCTCTGACCACCCAAACACAACTCTCCATAGCCCGTCCCTCAAAACAGCAGATTACATATATTCTTAAAAAAAAATGTCTCATGTTGCCACTCTAAACTCATTGAATAATACATATCTGGTTGATCCTGCTTGCATCTTTAAACACATATATGTTTAAAAAACATACATTATCTGGTTGATCCTTCAACTTGTTTTATCCAGGTCCATCCGTAATGCAGCATGATGATGATATGGGTCATCAGGTGACTGCGTTGTGATCAGATGTCAAGAACAGTTACAGCCTGTGCCGGGCAGAAAGTTTGCTCCCCTTTGTTACCATTGTTTCATTTTAGGAGTTGCCAGAGCTTAGCGAGTCGGCACAGGAACACCAGACCAAAGCGCGAGCATGTATGGCAAACGGAGCCATGCTTTCTCATCTGGCATTCTTAGCCGCGACCGCCTCGCTTCTTCTCTCAGTACTGTCGGCAGCTTCTTTTCTTAAAGTAGAGGCAATATTAACAAAGGGGCAAACTTTTCTACACTTTACAGCACAGGCTCCATAATTAACAATTTCTTACAGTACCTCACATCTGAATCTTCTAGCGCTCGGTCACGCTACATTTGACTGCATATCGATCGATCATGCTGCATTACAGTTGGACCTGGATAAAAAAAAGTCACAGGATCGACCAGATATTTTTAAAATTAATTATTTATGTAAAGATGTAGGCAGGATCAACCAGATGCAAGAAATGTGTGTGTTTTCGGGGGGGCGGGGCTTGCTTGTACAGGGATAGAGGAACGAGGGACAGGTGTATGATGAAAAGTGAAAAACTTTCACTTTCATCATGATGACGTATAGGAACGTGGAGATAAATGTATGACGTATAGGAACATGAAGATAACAATGTTATCTTCACTGGGCAGCCTAGATATAATTTTTTATACTCTTATTTATCCCAAAACATACATTGTATAACTATATATATATATATATATATATATACACATATATATACACACTTTAAGAGCTGAATGTAGTAGCGTGGAATTCTGGGATTGAGAGTGTTCTGATGCTCCATCAGTACCCTCTTCCTCACCTGTGGAAGTTTTTTTCAAGAGTGTGTGGTGCGAGGGGGTCTTGCTCTGTACATGCAGGGACCTGTGTGCATCCACAGCCCTGGCAGCTGGCCCCATGTGATCCTGAGCGCGCTGGGGGTCAGTGTGGACATGTTCTGCATTCTGGAAACAATCTCTGCAATGTGGAGTGCCACTACATAAGCCTAGGGGCAGCATTGGCAGCCATACGCCCCCCCCCCACGCAGCCACATCTCACTCCCCCAGGCTCATTTGGTCCCTTCTTCCAGTCTCCCACCTTAGGAGTCCCCATGGTGGGCTGGGGGCATCACTGGCACTGACACTGACTAAAGTTTTTTTGCAGATTTGCTGATTCTGGCGAGGATACAGCAGTCCTGCAGGACTGCCATATCCCACAATTCCTTACATCCTGTGTACACAGGCATCCAGTGGCTGACCAGTTTGAATATCTGATTGGATGCTTGTGATCTTGACCAGCTCTGCATACACCTACCACTGTGCCCAGCTTCACACCAGTGGAGTGCAGTGGGAGCTGTGTATGCTGTCTGGTGTGGACCGGTATTGGGGTGTGCAGAGCTGCGGCCAGGATATGCTCAATTTGAATGAATCCTGGCCACTTATGTGGATTGTGCCCTTAGTCAGTCCAGAGGACATGCAACATCATATAACTGGACATCAAGAACCTCCCCACCCTTGGGGCCAACACCAGTGAAAAAGAAATCAGCAGTCACTTTCATGCTCCTTGTAATATGAAGATATTTGTCTAGATAATTTTATTTTGTTTGTATTGTATTAGATGTTAGAACGTCATTAGGAGACAGTGGCATGAGGCATACAACTATGACCTTAAAACTATTTCCATATGGAAAAAGAACTGTATGCTTCTAGAGAATAACAAGAAAATGTTACTCGAGTGCCTGTAATAAACCAATGAATAAATCTGACTGCTGAATATTTAGTGTGCCATTTCAGTGAAATACAATTATATACATTTTCATCTAGTGAACAATATTCTCCATGAGAGTAACAAAAAAATAACTCTTGGGTGTGGCCACATTGGCAACGTTCTTCTTTCTGTATTGCTCCTCATTGTCAGTGGGAGTTACTTACAATATGGGTTCTAAAAAGCAGTACCCATACGGAACCAGGCAGATAAGAATTATGATCCATCTATGTCCCTGAAGAGAAAAACAGTTTGTTTAGGCAAATTTTATTTTTATAACACTCAGTCCATCAAGGGCTCTGAGTGCTTTACAAAGATAAACCAAAACAATATGCTATAAACATATATTAAAATATTAACCAGGTAAAGCTAAAATAAATCAGGTCCCATTAAAAACTTGTTCAAATGGGCCTCCACCAAGTTGACTGCAGGAATATGATAAGTGACCGAGTTCCAAGTAATAGGGGCCGCCACCCCAAAGGCTGTATCACCCAATGATCTGAGCCTTGAGGTGGGAACTACCAGCAGTCCAGCTTCAGTGAAGCGGAGAGGACGGAGTGATTGATAAGGAATCAGGACCGCTTAAGTAGTCTGGTCCCAAACCATGTAGGGCCTTGTATGTTAACAACCCGATCTTGAAGGTGATGCACAAATGCAAAGGCAGCTGTTGCAGAACCGGAGTAATGTAATCCCTCGGTGAGAAACCCACCAACATCCGAGCTGCAGCATTCTGTACTAGCTGCAGTCGACACATCAAACCTTCAGATAGCCTTAGATATAAAGGATTACAGTAATCCAGCCTTGTGGTGACAAAAGCAGAGATAATCATCATTAGGTAATCGTAAAGTGAGAAAGGCCAGATTGTAGCAATATTCCAGAGACAAAAGAAGCCAGACTGGACAACTGATGACACCTATTCAAAGGTCAGTCTGTCATCCAGTATGACCCCCAGATCTGTGAATGCACTGACTGCTGAAAAGGACTGGCCATCCAAAACAGAGAGGGCAACTCCTCCATCAGCAGGCAAACTCCAACAACCAGGTTCGATAACCATGACCTCTGTCTTGCCCGGGTTGAGACACAACCAGTTGGCAGCCATCCAGTCATTTATCTCAGCCAAACAGGGGCTCGGCACAGAAGACACAGAATCAAATTATGATCTCCCCAAGCGGAAGCATATACATGGAGAATAAAATAGAAGTGAGGATCAAGCCCTGAGGAACACCACAGAACAACACAGATGACCCTGAGGCAGATTTCCCCAGAACCACAGGCTGCATCCTTCCGGTCAGATATGAGCTGAACCAGCACAAAACTGCACCAGTAGTACCCACATAGTTCCTCAGTTGATCAATCAGCACCCCATGATCCACTATATCAGATGCAGACGAAAGGTCCAAGAGCACCAAAATAGTGCATTGCCCTCATTACTTCGCCATGAGGAGATCATGTGTCACTATGAACAAGGCTGTCCCAGTGCTGTGCCAAGGTCGAAAACCAGATTGGAGAGATTCAGAGATAGAAAGACACTCCAAGTGGTCTAACAGCTGTTCAACCACCACATTCTCAATAACCTTCCCCAAAAAGAGAAGATTAGAGACTGGCCTGTAGTTCGTAAGAACATCAGGGTCCAAGGATGAGTTCGTTAGAAGGGGCCTCACAACCACCTTTTTCAGGCCAAAGGAAAGACACACTCCCTCAAGGATCCATTCATGATCTCAATGAAAAGTGGGCCTAGGAACTTAACACAGCCTATAATTAGCCACATTGTACCTGGTCCAGTTCACAGTTGGTGGGATGCAACTTGGTGACCACTCGGAGGACCTCAGCCTCTGAAACCATTCAAAACTCATCCCAGGCAGATAGATCAGTGCCTCCACAAGATTGGCTACCCCCAGCCTCAGCTAGGCCACGAGAAGAAATACTGGCTCTAATGGCGGACACTTTGTCAGGGACAAAAAAGTCAAACTCTTCGCACCTGTCTGCAGAACTGGCTTCTACAGACTGCAGTTTACCTTTAATAGCTGTCTTCAGCAACTTCGATCCAGAGATAGCAGCCGCTGAATTGTGTATATCATGCCAAAAATGCCCAGGAAGGTGTAGGAATAGGACTATGTCGTCATATTGCACTCTTCTGATGCAGATGCTTTTATCCTGCCTGCCCAGGTGGCTGCCATACTTCTGGTACTGTACGCTCTGATCCATACAAGTGGCTATATAGTGCTGCTGTATAAGACCTTGCCATACCAAAATTCTCTCTGCCATGTCAGGGAGGTCTTGGAAACTTTCAAACTCTTTTCATTGTCTGGAAAAGCATTAAGAATTGTGCAACTGACCAAAATCTTAAGGCCTCTTCAGATAGGTTTTGACTTTGTGCTAAATTCAGGCTAAGCAACTCCTTTTCTTTTGGAGTAGCCCGCTTTGGACTAAATAAAGGAAGAATAGCACCTCTTGATTATTATGAAAAACTGAGGCAGTGAGGTTCCATAAGACAGAACAGGAAAAAGAAAATATCTTATCTTTAAGCATACTAAGAAACCTGGTTTCCCTTTTTATGAGAAAAGGGGAAAAATAATCAGCCCCCAGTCTGGTTAAACAGATAACTTAACGAAAGAGACGAACTGTGCAAGTGAGAATATCCAACTAGAGCAAGGTCCAAACTAGAGTCTTATATGTCACTAGTGCTACATTTAGATCCCACCCGGTGTGGAGATCAGACTAATGTTTTTAGTAGCTAACAGCTTGTAAGAAAAAACAAGGAAGGACTCCTCCAAGAATTTAGGATGGTTCCAGAATCAAATGACCATACAGGGAGTTAAAGAAAAACCCTTGCCCACTCTAACTTACAAAAAAAAAAAAAAGCAGAGAGGATGTTGCCTAGAAGGTTTAAACCACTGCCCTTGGGCCATGGTAGAATAATGCCCCAAACCTGTGGACAAAAACCATAGGAGGAAGAAAAACGTACTGCAAAACCAAGGAGAATCCATGACCATAACGGAAAACTACCTTGCTTTAGAATCTTTTTTTTTTTTTTTTTTTGTAACCCGGTTCCCACTTCATGGTCCCTGAGATTGGAAGCTGAATTTGTTCCTGGCTTAGCAACTGCCTGAGGCAGGGGAGCTTAAAATAGATCCTTAATGGTAAGATTTACCAGATCCAAAATCATGGTCCTCTTGGCCACTCTGGTGGTATCCAGAGAAAAAACATATGAGCATACAAACATATGAAGAAGCCAGCAGAAGAAGGCCATTTGGTCTATCAAGTCTGCTCATATTGCAGGGTCCACAGCTTGAGCTAATGTCCCTGCCCTCCCTCCCCACTCCTCCCATCCTCTCTACCCATGATCCTTACTGTCCCCCTTGCCTGTCCCAGCCTCTCTTAAAGATGCTCACTGTCTTCAATGAGATGACCTCTTCTGGCAGCGCATTCCAAGTGTCCACCACCCTCTCTGTGAAGAAGTACTTCCTGACCGCCCTCCTAAACCTCCCACCCTCCAGCTTAAGACTGGTTCAAAAAGTTCTTTATTTAGTTACATATAGATATAAAATCATGACATACAAAACATCACAAATGTTTATAAACTACATCACATCATATAATTATTACACCAGAACAGTATAAAAATTACAATTCAGAATTTATTTGGCCTCCAGCCATTTAGATTATACAGTGCAAACTTGGCAAAATTAGCTATTGCATACATATGGGCAGACTTATTGGAAGATAACATGCAGTTTATCACATTTTTAGGATTTCTGCTTTCTAGATGACCCCAAATTGGTTTCAACCACTGCTCTCTGATTTTTGTAAGTTGTGGGCATTCAAAAATCAGATGATTATTATTTATAACAGCAGTAAAATCGCAAGGACATACCTCATTACAAAGACCATAAAAATGTTCTCTTCTAGAATCAACTTTAAAAATACCCAGTCTGAATTTACATAAGGCATTCCTTCGAATATTGTTCTCACTAAAAGATAAATAAGGTTCACGTTCCATATTTTGTTTATGGTCTAAATAACTTTCAAAATAGGGAATCTCTCTTATTTTACTAAATTCCATCTGAAAATGAATATCTCTCATCCTCTGCTTAGCCATACTTATGTATTGCTCAACATTCATAGTCAACAACACGTCCAATTTGGGCATACCAGATAGGATTAAGTGAGTATTAAGCTCTTGAAACCATCCTCCAGGCATAATCTTACTTTTACTTTTTGTTTCTAACCAGCATTTAAATAATAATGTATTTGGAGCTGCCAGCATAATTTTTTTCCAAAAACCTAAAGCCCTAAATTGTGCTCGTATAGTTATAGGGGTAATATGAACCTCAGTTCTTAATACAGCCATAGGGGTTCTATAAGGTAGATCAAAAATTACCTTATTAAACATATTTTGTAGTGTTTCTAGTATCAGTGCATTCTTTGAAAAGGCCCATATTTCTGAGCCATATAATAGTATACCAATAGATTTGGACTCAAAGGCTCTATTAAGAGCTATATAGGAATTACCTGCAAAATTTTGAGCAAACCTAAAATAGCTCTAGAAGAGCTTGTTTCTTGTGCCAACTAAAATGTGAACTCCAAGACCCCTTTATATCAAAAATGACCCCTAGATAGGTGTATTCATTTTTTACTTTAAAACTTAAGATTACTTATAACCCAGCTGTTATGGTGAATTTTCTTTTTATTTCCAAAAATCAGAATAGCTGATTTTTCACTATTTACAACCAACTCCAAGTTTCCAAGAACATGAATACATTTCTCCAGGGCCTGTGTTATTCAGCTTTAGTAAAGAACATAGCACAATATCATCCGCATATACCAGAATACTTACTTTTCCCCATATATACTAGGTGCTGCACAATTTATGGCTTTTACTTCCTTATTAGTTTTCATATATAAATTAAATAATAACTGTTCCAGCAGGCAGCCCTGTTTGACACCTTTTCCCAAAGGATTGGCTGAGATGTATGACCATCTCTTGATGTCCTAACCAAAGCATAAGTATTATCATGCAAACACCTCAATACATTCAGCAATTCAGGCTGGATACCTAGATCTTGTAATAAAGCCCATAATATCTCCCTATTCAGGTTATCAAAGGCTGCCTTCAAGCCAGAAAAACAGTGTATAAGACTCCCTTTTTTTGTACACAATATTTATCTATAAAAATGTAAGAATAAAATATTAATTATAGTCCTTTTTCTTTCTAAACTCTGCCTGTTCTTCAGAAATCAGATTATTCTCCATTACCCAGTTCTCCAGTCTCTGTAAAATGACTCTAAAAATGTTCTCTGCAATACATAATAGACTAATAGGCCTATAATTTCCTGGATCGTTAATGTCTCCTTTCTTGTAAATTGTGACTATCAAACTAGTCAACCATTCTTCTAGTAAAACTCCTTTTCAAAGAGTATAGTAAGTTTCAAACAACATGAAGTCTTGCTGTAGTCTGACAATTGCAGTGATTCCCAACCTTTGAACTGCCCGGAGAACAAAGAGTTAACTTTCTATGCAGGGCATAGAATGCTGAGCTTGAGCTCGGTTGAAGTCTTTGTCTGGAGTGATTCAAGCCTAAACAGTCAGATTCTTTACTTCGCCTCACTGAACGGTCGCTCCGAGATTTCTCCTTCAGCTCGGTTCGAAAGTCGGTTAAAGTTTTCAGTTTTCATTGGTTTTTAAACCGAAAAAAGTATCCGCATAGTCGATTCAGTCTCTGTCTGTGGTGCCATGAGTACTAGATAGGAATTGTAATGTTTTTCTGTGTGGAACCTGTTAAAGTGTGGCTCGGTTCAGCTGAACCGGCCATTTGATAGTGAAATTTGTTTGTTACTTAGTGTGTGGTTACTGGTTCTTTTCAGTTCTAAAAAAAACGTGTTTTTAACCGTTTTTTTCCAATACCCGTGACATGGTTAGGAACCGATAAGGGAGTCTTGCTGGCGGTTGACGAAAAAAGGGTACGTTTGGTTAGGTTGGCCATGTCTGAAAAACCCAAGAAAAAAAACGGGTACACTGGGTTTCAACACTGCAGTGAGTGTGGGAAGGTCTTTGCTAAGGCCAATCCCCACACCACCTGTGTTTATTGTCTGAGGTTTGACCACCTCGATTCAGACTGCCAAATATGTAAAAACATTCCCATATCTACCCTTGAAAAGAGATTAGGTAGACTGAGGGAAAAGGAGGCCGAGAAGTCTGCTGACCCGGACGACCAGCCCGGGTCGGTTTCGACCGAACCAGAAGGAGTGCCCTCTGACCAGGCGATACTTCTTCAGGCAAAGGAGAGCGATTCCGAGGATCGGTTCCGACAAAAAGAAAGTGCAAAAGATAAATCGACGGTTCGGATCAGAGGTTCATGTTCCGACTGCCGAAGAGATAGCCAGAGCGATTCAGATTGTTGAATCGCTCCGTCCGGTTCCGACCGATCCGGCTCCTTCTGACAGGGGTTCGGTTCGGTTGGTTCCCCCGGTTCAAGAGTATACCCTTGAAGATTTTTATGAACTGGAATTTGAAGAGGAAGGGGAATTTGAGGAGGATGATGTAAGTGAAGGTCTGGATGTGCCTGTGGAACTGGACATCTCCCCAGACAGACCTTCAGGTGTTTCCCCTCCTAGGCTTTCTGAGTCCCCTTCTCACTTTATGTTTTACAGAAAGGTGGCTGAAACCCTCCAGCTTCCTGTGCAGGAGGCTGTGGAAGATCATGAGGAGCCTGATTATGTAGAGATGATGGACATCCCAGAGTCCAGGAGACTGTCTGTTCCCTCCATAAATCTTTTGGAAACAGACACAAAATCTTAGTCTCTAACACTATACCTCCTGTGGCTAGAAGCATGGACAAGAGGTATACACTTTCAGGCTCAGACACGAGTTCTTATATCAGCAATGCAGCCATGTGGGGTAGTGCAGGCTGCTGCCTGTGACAAGGCAAATATTCCCTTGGCTTCAACACCCCGACAAGGACTCCAGGAAGAGTGATGCCATGGCAAAGAAGCAGTACATGGCATCTTCTTTGGGCCTCAGGCAGGCGAATTACATGGCCTGTACAGCTAGGTACCAGAAGTCCAGGTGGGACACTGTACTGGCACTGGCTAAACAGGCCTCCCCCCAGCTAGCCAAGGAGCTGGAGGCAGTAGCTGCAGATGGGATTGAGGCATCTAAGGTTCAGTTTGATGCTGCTGTGGACTCTAATGATGTGTCATCAAGAGTCAGTGGCTACATCTGTGGCTCTTGGGAGGATGGCTTGGCTCAGATGACTAGCCTCTTTCGCAGGACACCCAGGCTAAAGCCATGGATTTTCCTGTAGTGGGTAATTCTCTGTTGGGGAGCAGACAGAGAGAGTACATGAAGAAAATGGATAAGTACAGGACCACTTACAGGAGTGCTCAGGCCAAGGAAAGGCAGGCAACTCCTCAAAGGCAGCAGTCTAGGGGCAGGGGCAGGCCTTTTCAAAGGCCTTTTACAAAGCACAGGCCTCTTCTTCCTTTTTCACAGATGGGGTTCTTCAGAGGAGGCAGAAGGATAAGCATGGCCTGCATCCTCCTCAGCCTAAAGCCCTGCCAAGCAGACACCCTGATGGGCCTGCCCGGGTCGACTCTCCTATTCCAGTGGGGGGCAGGCTGGCTTACTTTGTCCAGGACTGGATGTTTTTACATCAGACAAGTGGGTCCTGGAAGTAGTAAGCCAGGGACTGGTTCTCAGCTTCAAAAAATTCCCAAACTCAGCTTCAAAAAAATTCCCAAAGATGAGAGCTAGATCTTTTCCACCTGCAAATCTCTCGGAAATCCTTGCCCTAGAGGCAGAGGTTTCTTCTCTCCTAGCTTTAAGAGCTATAGAGAGAATACCTACCCTACACTGGGGCAAAGGACTGTACTCCAGGTACTTCCTGACCCCCCCAAAAACAGGGGAGTAGTGACCCATCCTAGACCTAAGATATCTAAACAAACATCTTTTAAAACCAAAGTTCAAGATGATAACTCTGGGAATAATCCTCCTCTCTAAGGCCAGGGACTGGCTAGCCTCCCTGGTCCTCAAAGATTATACTTTCACATTCCCATAGGGTGCTCCCACAGAAAGTACCTCAGGTTCGAGTTGCCCTCAGGCCATTATCAGTTCAGAGCAATACCCATTGGCCTAACCTCAGCCCCAAGGGTTTTCACAAAGTGCCTGGCAGTAGTAGTTGCCTTTCTAAGAAGGCAAAAGATTTCCATTTTTCCATATCTGGACGATTGGCTAATAGTGAGTCAGTCTCCAGACCAAGTCAAGTCTCACCTGCAAGTGACCCAGCAAGTGCTCACTTCTCTAGGATTTCTTCTCAACCTTCCCAAGTCGGTTCTCGAGCCAGTCCAGCTTCTTACCTTTATAGGGCAGAACTGGACACTCGGAACAGAGCCTTTCTTCCTCTAGAAGGGCAAGGTTCTTATGGAACTAGCTTCTTCCTTCAGCCTTTGGGTATCTGACCAGCAAGGCATTTCCTCCAGCTCTTGGGCCACATGGCATCTTCAACAGCAGTGGTCCAAGGGCAAGATTCAGATGAGGATATTCAGTTCCACCTGAGAGCTTTCTGGTCTCAGAGAAAGGACTCCTTACCAAACTGATCCCAGTGACTCTGACCTTGATCCAAGCCTCCATTGGTGGCAGGATCAGGACAATTTAAGACAAGGTGTTCCTTTTGTTGCTCAGACTTGTTCACTGGTCCTTACCACGGATGCTTCTCTCTTGGGCTGGGGGAGCCATCGGGGTCCCCACTTGCCAGGGGCTGTAGTCCCCAAAGTCCTTCTCCACATCAATCTTCTACAGCTCAGGGCAGTTTTTCTGTCTCTAAAAGCATTCTCACAGTCAGTACAGAACAAGGTGGTTCCAGTCAGAACAAACACCACCACCACCATGTGGTACATCAACAAGCAGGGAGGCACTTGGTCCACGGCCTTGTGCACAGAAGCCATGAAGTTGTGGTCCCTGGCTTATTCCCTGCAAACCTCTCTTGTAGCAGTTCACCTTCCAGGCAAGGACAATGTGCTAGCAGATGCACTGAGCAGGATTTCTCAGGGCCATCATGAATGGTCCCTGGACCCTCAGGTGTTGAAAGTGATTTTTTTCAAGGTGAGGCACTCCAGAGATAGAGCTCTTTGCAGCCCCAGACAATCACCAACTCCATCTCTTTTGTTGCAGACCTCCAGTCCTGGGCTCAGTCCCTCTGGACGCCCTGATCCTGAATAGGAAGGGGAAGTTTCTGTATGCCTTTCCCCCCCTTACCACTCCTGTTCAAAGTTTTGGTAAAAATAAGGTCTCAACCTTGCAAGGTGATTCTGATTGCTCCAGATTGGGCCAGACAGCCCTGTTTCTGTCCCTAGCAGTCCATCTTCCCCTGTCTCTTCCCAGGAATTACAACCTGTTAACATCCTCTCAGGGAAAGATTTGGTACCCCAATCTTCAGTCTCTCAATCTCAAAGCATGGCTCTTGAAGAGTTAGAGTTTGCAGATCTGCATTTTCCCAAGGGGTTCTGGATCTCCTCAAGGCTTCTCGAAAGCCCTCCACCAGAAAGACTTGCAACTCCAAATGGAAAAGATTCAGCATTTGATGTTCTAAGAAGCATGTTTCTCCAGACACTGCTGAATTGCCTATGGTTCTGGATTATATGGTCCATCTTAATGGCCTAGGCCTCAGACCAGCTTCTCTCGAGGTACACTTGTCAGCTGTTTCTGCGTTTTTGTCTGTGGGGAAGCCTTCCTCACTATCTTTCCATCATGTGTTCTATAAGTTTTTTAAAGGATTGCTTCACACCAATCCTCCTTTTAGAGACCCTGCCCCTGCCTGGGATTTGAATGTTTACATTGCTCAACTTATGCAACCCCCGTTTGAGCCTATGTCTTCAGCAGAGCTTAAGTACTTGACTTGGAAAACTGTGTTCTTGGTAGCCATTACCTCTGCCAGGCGTATCAGTGAATTGCAAGCACTGTCAGTGGAACCTGATTCAAACAACATGAAGTCTTGCTATATTATGACAGATGCAGTTTGTCCCACCATTAGAACTGCTCCGGAGGTGAAAGAGTTAACTTCTATGCAGGGCATGGAACTTAGAGCGCGAGCTCGGTTAGAGAAGCTCTGTTAGGGTGGTTTCAAACCGAAACCGTCAGATTCTTTACTCCGCCTCACTGAACAGTCGCCCAGAGATTTCTCCTGCTGCTCAGTTCATTCTCGGTTTAAAGTGTCTTTCTCGTTAAATTCAACCGCGATATTCTTTATTTTAACCGCAAACCGATCGGTCTCAAGCTCTGTCTATGGTATTGTAAATAATAGATAGGTTTTCTGTGTGGAACTTGTAAATGTTTATCGGTTGGGTTTGAACCAATCAAATTGTATTTAAACTTTATTCTGAAGCCTTTTAAGGCTTGTTAGAGTGCGGTTCCCAGTTCTTATCGGTTCTAAAAAAAACAGATTTCATTACGGTTTTTTCCACTCACCTGGTGACACGGTTGGGAACCGATAAGGGTGTCTTGCCTGGCACCTCGCCATCAAAAGGGCAAGTTTTGGTTAGGGCTGGCATTATGTCTAAGAAACCCAAAAGAAAAACCGGGCCCACTGGGTTTCAACACTGTAGTGTCGCGGGGAAGCCTTTGCCAAGGCTGACCCACACACCACATGTGTTTATTGTCTGGGGTTTGACCACCTCAATGCAGACTGCCAGATTTGCAAGGATTTCCTGCAGCTACCCTAGATAAGAGAGTTGGTAGGCTCAGGAACCAGAGGCCAAAAAGTCCGGCTGGACCCGATGGCCAGCCCGTCTGTGCCAACCGAACCGGAGGAGTGCCCTCTGACCAGGCCAGACTTCCTCTGGAAACGTAAGCTGACTCTGAGGAGCCAGTTCCAGCAAAGAGAACTAGAAAGTCAGCAGGCGTGGAGTCAAAATCCTTCTCAACTGCTGCAGAGATAGCCAGGGCAATGCAGATTGTCAGTCACTGTCCCCGGTTCCCTCTAGACACGCCACTATCTGAACAAAGGTCGGTTGGTCGGTTCCACCGGTTCAAGAATATGATATAGAAGAGTTTTATGAACCAGAGGAGGGGAGGATGATTATGATCAGTGTGAGATATGACTTTGAAAGTCTGGATGTGCCCATTGAACGGACATCTCCCAGACAGACCTTTGGTGAATCTCCCCTAGGCTTGCTGAGTCCCTTCTCATTTTTGTTTTATAAAAGTTGCTGAAACCCTCCAGCTTCCTTTAGAGGAGGCTTTGATGACAAGAGGAGCCTGACTTTGTAGAGATGATGGATATCCCAGAGTCCAGGAGATTGTCCATCTCTTTACATAAATCTTAGGAAACAAACAATAACAATTTTAAAAGCTCCTAATTCTGTGCCTCCTGTAGATAAAAGATGGACAGGAGGTACACTTTCATCAGGTCCTGATACAAATTTCTTTCACAACAATGTAGTCATGTTGGGGTAGTTCAGGCTGCAACTCCAGATAAAGCTAATATTCCCTGGCTTCACATCCTCCTGACAAGGACTCCAGGAAGATTGATGCCATGGCCAAAAACAATACATGGCAGCGTCTTTGGGACTCAGACAAGCAAACTATATGTCTTATATGTGAAGATACCAAAAATCTAGATGGGATACTGTCATGGCCTTAGCTAAAGAGGCCCTGGCCAGCTTGCAAAGGAGCTGGAGCAGGTGGCTGTTGATGGTGATGAGGCATCTAAGGTGCAATTCCATGCTGCAGTGGATTCTAATGATGTATCCTCTAGAGTCATGGCTACATCTGTGGCTTTTCGTAGATTGGCCTCGCTCAGGTGTACTACTTTGTCACAGGATACCCAGTCTAAGGCTGTGGACTTTCCTGTGGTGGGAAATTCTCTGTTTGGGGAGCAGACAGAGAATTATATGAAGAAAATGGATGAATATAGAACCACTTGTAGCAGTGCACAAGCCAAGGAACGCAAGCCACTCTCAGAGGCAGCCCCTCAGTGGGGGCAGGCTCACAGCCTTTTACCAGACCCATTCCTCCTCTTCAGCCTATGTTCAGAGGGGGTTCTTCAGAGGGAGGCAGACGGGCACAGCAGGCCTGCTCCCACCCCTCAGCCTAAAGCCCCTGCCAAACAGGCACCCTGATGGGATGCCCAGGGTCGCTCTCCATTACCTGGGCAGGCTGGCTTACTTCGTCCAGGACTGGGAGTCTTTAACATCAGACAGGTGAGTCCTGAAGTAGTGAGCCAGGGTCTGGTTCTCAGCTTCAAGAAATTTCCAAAGATGAGAGCCAGATCTTTCCACCTGCAAACCCTTTAGAGACTCTTGCTTTGAAACAGAAGTCTCAACCCTCCTGGCTCTCAGAGCTGTAGAAAGGGTTTCTCCCTACACCAGGGCAAGGGTCTGTACCCAGGTACTTCCTTACCCCAAAAGACAGGAGAGTGGCGGCCTATCCTGGACCTAAGATATCTGAACAAGCACCTTTAAAACCAAAATTCAAAATGGTGACTCTGGGAATGATTTTACCTCCCTAAGGCCAGGGGACTGGCTAGCTTCCCTGGACCTCAAGGATACTACTTCCATGTTCTTATCAGAGCTCCCATCAAAAGTACCTAGATTGAACTGCCCTCAGGCCATTATCAGTTCAGAGCAATGCCTTCGGCCTTACCTCTGCCCCAAGGGTGTTCACAAAATGTCTGGCAGTAGCAGTTGCTCATCTAAGAAGGCAAAAGATTGCCATCTTTCCCTACCTGGACGACTGGCTCATTGTGGGTCAGTCTCCAGACCAGGTCAAATCACACCTGCTAGTTACCCAGCAGCTGCTTACCTCTCTGGGCTTTCTTCTCAATCTTCCAAAGTCAGTTCTGGAACCTGTCCAGGTACTCACCTTTATAGGCGCAGAACTGGACACAAAGCAGACCAGAGTCTTCCTTCCCCTAGAAAGGGTAAGGACCTTGGTGGCCCTGGCCTCGTCCTTCACTCTGCAGGTCTCTCGACCAGCAAGGCATTTCCTGCAGCTCCTAGGACACATGGCTGCTTCCACAGCTGTAGTGCAAGGAGCAAGATTTCAGATGAGGACATTCAGTTCCATTTGAGACCTTCTGGTCTCAAAGAAGAGATCCCTATCCAAGTTAATCCCAGTGACTCAGACCCTGATCCAGGCCCTTCAGTGGTGGCAGGATCAGAGCAATCTGAGACATGGGGTGCCTTTCATCCTCTGTCCCACTCCTTGACCCTTACTACAGATGCTCCCTCTTGGGATGGGGAGCTCACATGGGCGACCTCCACTCAGGGGTTATGGTCCCTCAGGAATCTCTGCTCCACATCAATCTGTTGGAACTCAGAGCTGTTTTCTAGCACTTCAGGTTTTCTGCATCTGTTCAGAACAAGGTGGTACAGGTCAGAACAGACAACACCACTACAATGTGGTACATCAGCAAACAAGGGGGCACTCGGTCTTCAGCCTTGTGCACTGAGGCCATGAAGTTGTGGTCTCTGGCTTATTCCCTGAACACTTCCCTCTTAGCAGTTCACCTCCCAGGCAAGGACAGTGCCCTGGCAGATGCTCTCAGCTGGATTTCCCAGGGCCATCACGAATGGTCACTGGATCCCCTAGTACTGGGGATAGTTTTTGCCAGATGGGGCACTCCTCAGATAGATCTTTTTGCAGCCCCAGACAATCATCAACTTCCACTTTTTTGTTGCAGCCCCCAGTGTTGGGCTCAGTCCCCCTGGATGCCTTTCTCCTCGATTGGGAAGGGAAGTTTCTCTGTGCCTTTCCCCCCTTCCCTCTCCTGTTCAAGGTGCTAGTCAAAATCAGGTCTCAGCCCTGCAAGATGATCCTGATTGCTCCAGACTGGGCCAGGCAGCCCTGGTACCCCTCCTTCTGTCCTTAGCAGTCCATCTTCCCCTGTGCCTCCCCAGGAACTACAATCTGTTAACCTGTGCTCAGGGGAGAGTCTGGTATCCGAATCTCAAATCCCTCAACCTCAAGGCCTGGCTCTTGAGGAGTTAGAGTTTGCTGATCTACAACTTTCTCAAAGTGTTCTCGAAATCTTGAAAGCTTCTAGGAAGCCTTCCACCAGGGCTGCCTATAACTCCAAGTGGAAAAGATTTTCCATATGGTGTTCTGGGAAGCATATTTCCCCGGAATCTGCTGATTTACCCACTGTATTGGATTATATGGTCCATCTTAATTCTTTGGGACTGAGACCAACTACCCTGAAAGTGCATTTTGCAGCTGTCTCTGCTTTCATTTCAGCAGGGAAGCCCTCTTCTCTTTCTGCTCACCCTGTTTTTTCCAAGTTTTTTAAGGGATTGCTTCATACCAATCCTCCATTCAGGGACCCTGCCCCTGCTTGGGATCTTAATGTTTGCATTGCTCAGCTGATGCAACCCCTTTGAGCCTCTGTCTTCGGCAGAGCTTAAGTATTTGACTTGGAAAACTGTATTTCTAGTAGCCATCACTTCTGCCAGGCACATAAGTGAGTTACAGGCTTTATCAGTGGAGACTGACTTTATTTCCTTTCACAGGGATAAGGTAGTCCTCAGGACTAACAGGAAGTTTTTGCCTAAGGTGGTTTCGGATTTCCACCTTAACCAATCTATTTCACTTCCAGTGTTCTTCACTGACCATTCCTCCTCTGGTGAGAGGAGGCTGCACAGCTTAGATGTTAAGAGGGCCCTAAGTTACTACATAGAGCGTACCAAGGGTCACAGGTTTGACTCCCTCCAACTATTTCTCACTTATGGTGAGGTTGGGAAAGGGAGACCTGCCACTAAGAGATCCATTGCCAGGTGGATTGTCTCTTGTATCCAATTTTGCTATCAGAAACTGGGTGGTTCCCCCCAGGCCTGAGGGCTCACTCTCCAGAGGTACAGCTGCATCTCTAGCTGCTGCTAGAGACATCCCTATCTTGGAGATATGTCAAGCAGCTACTTGGAAAACAGTACACACTTTCACCAAGCATTACTCCCTGGATATCCAGGCCAGGAGGGATGCTCGGTTGCTACAACGTGCTTCAGAGCCTATTCCCTAATGGGTTCTGTCCCTCCTCCATGGAGGTACTGCTGTGTAGTCTGCATCTGTCATAATATAGCAAGACTTCATGTTGTTTGAAGAAAATTACTCACCTTAGTAATGTTGTTTCTTCTAATGGAGTCTGCTATATTATAGACCTCCCACAGCCTGCCCCTCTCAGAACTTCTACTTCGGGTATGGGGTGGGCAGTCCACTGTTGGCACTTACTGATGCCCCTTTTATGTTTGGGTGTTGTGTTTTATTTATTTATTTTATCTTGTTGTTTCTAGTCCCCTGACTTGAGTCTTGGTGTTGGGACCAGGAAAATGTGTGAATATTTTAGTAGCCAGTTGGCTAGTGTAGGTTACAGCTTCCACACAGAGCCTAGGGAGTTTTGCTCGTGAAGATCTGACGGTTTCAGTTTGAAATCATCTCTAACAGCTCGCGCTCTAAGTTCCATGCACTGCATGGAAGTTAACTCTTTCACCTCCGGAGCAGTTCTAATGGTGGGACAAACTGCATCTGTCATAATATAGCAAGACTCCATTAGAAGAAACAACATTACTAAGGTGAGTAATTTTTTCTTTTATCTCCTTTCACAGGGATAAAGTGGTCCCTAGAACCAATAGCAGGTTCTTGCCCAAAGTGGTTTCAGACTTCCATTTAAACCAGTCTGTCGCTCCCTGTTTTCTTCACTGATCATTGTTCCTCAGGAGAGAGGAGGCTACACAGTTTAGATGTCAGAAGAGCCCTTAGTTACTACATAGAGCATACCAAGGGTCACAGGTTTGACTCCCTCCAGTTATTCCTCACTTATGGAGAAGTGGGAAAGGGCAAACCTGCCATCAAATGATCTGTTGCCAGGTGGATTGTGTCTTGTATACAATTCTGCTATGAAAAGCTGGGAAAAACTCCACCCTCAGGCCCGACAGGCTCATTCCTGAAGTGGTACAGCTGCTTCCTGGCTGCTGCCAGGATATCCTTCTCTTAGAATTTTGTCAAGCAACCACCTGGAAAACAGTCCATACCTTTACCAAGCATTACTCTCTGGATATCCAGGCTGGAGTGATGCTCGGTTTGTACAACAGTGCCCAGAGCCTATTCCCAAAGTAGGTTCTGTCCCTCCTCCTGGAGGTACTGCTTTGGTTGTCTACAATTGTCAGAATACAGCAAGACTTCATGTTGTTTGAAGAAAAGTTATTCACCTTAGTAATTATGTTTCTTCTAATGGAGTCTTGCTGTATTCTGACCTCCCTCCCTGCCTCCCTTCTCAGAACCTGTTTTTGGGAAGTGGGTGGGCAGGTGCAGTGTTGCACCCCAGTTGTGTTTTTTTTTTTTTTTTTTGCACCCTCCTCCTTTTTGTTTGGGTGCTGATTTATTATTGTTATTTTTAGTACTTTGGGTTTTGTTTTTTGGGTTTCCTGACTTGAGTCTTCCTTGGGAACCCAGAACTTTTTTCAGCCAGTTGGCTAGTAAGAATTTTTACAATTTCCACATAGAACTTTTAGTTTAGTTGGGCTTGTAAGAATCTAATGGTTTAGGTTTGAATCACTCCAGACAGAGACTTCAACCGAGCTCGAGCTCAGCATTCTATGCCCTGCATAGAAAGTTAACTCTCTCTGTTCTCCGGGGCAGTTCAAAGGTTTGGAATCACTGCAATTGTCAGAATACAGCAAGACTCCATTAGAAGAAACATAATTACTAAGGTGAGTAATTTTTTCTTATTAGCCCACCAATCAGGAAAAGCCTGGAAAAATTCTACTCCCAGCAGATCAATACCTGGGTCCTTATTCTTCCTTTGTGCCATAATGGCCCAAAAAGTTCTTTAGTTAGTTACATATAGATATAAAATCATGACATACAAAACATCACAAATGTTTATAAACTACATCACATCATATAATTATTACACCAGAACAGTATAAAATTACAATTCAGAATTTATTTGGCCTCCAGCCATTTAGATTATACAGTGCAAACTTGGCAAAATTAGCTATTGCATACATATGGGCAGACTTATTGGAAGATAACATGCAGTTTATCACATTTTAGGATTTCTGCTTTCTAGATGACCCCAAATTGGTTTCAACCACTGCTCTCTGATTTTGTAAGTTGTGGGCATTCAAAAATCAGATGATTATTATTTATAACAGCAGTAAAATCGCAAGGACATACCTCATTACAAAGACCATAAAATGTTCTCTTCTAGAATCAACTTTAAAAAACCCAGTCTGAATTTACATAAGGCATTCCTTGAATATTGTTCTCACTAAAAGATAAATAAGGTTCACGTTCCATATTTTGTTTATGGTCTAAATAACTTTCAAAATAGGAATCTCTCTTATTTTACTAAATTCCATCTGAAAATGAATATCTCTCATCCTCTGCTTAGCCATACTTATGTATTGCTCAACATTCATAGTCAACAACACGTCCGAATTTGGGGCATACCAGATAGGATTAAGTGAGTATTAAGCTCTTGAAACCATCCTCCAGGCATAATCTTACTTTTACTTTTTGTTTCTAACCAGCATTTAAATAATAATGTATTTGGAGCTGCCAGCATAATTTTTTTCCAAAACCTAAAGCCCTAAATTGTGTATCAGTATGGTTATAGGGGTAATATGAACCTCAGTTCTTAATACAGCCATAGGGTTCTATAAGGTAGATCAAAAATTACCTTATTAAACATATTTTGTAGTGTTTCTAGTATCAGTGCATTCTTTGAAAAGGCCCATATTTCTGAGCCATATAATAGTATACCAATAGATTTGGACTCAAAGGCTCTATTAAGAGCTATATAGGAATTACCTGCAAAATTTTGAGCAAACCTAAAATAGCTCTAGAAGAGCTTGTTTCTTGTGCCAACTAAAATGTGAACTCCAAGACCCTTTATATCAAAATGACCCCTAGATAGGTGTATTCATTTTTACTTTAAAACTTAAGATTACTTATAACCCAGCTGTTATGGTGAATTTTCTTTTATTTCCAAAAATCAGAATAGCTGATTTTCACTATTTACAACCAACTCCAAGTTTCCAAGAACATGAATACATTTCTCCAGGGCCTGTGTTATTCCAGCTTAGTTAAAGAACATAGCACAATATCATCCGCATATACCAGAATACTTACTTTTCCCCATATATACTAGGTGCTGCACAATTTATGGCTTTTACTTCCTTATTAGTTTATCCATATATAAATTAAATAATAACTGTTCAGCAGGCAGCCCTGTTTGACACCTTTTCCCAAAGGGATTGGCTGAGATGTATGACCATCTCTTGATGTCCTAACCAAAGCATAAGTATTATCATGCAAACACCTCAATACATTCAGCAATTCAGGCTGGATACCTAGATCTTGTAATAAAGCCCATAATATCTCCTATTCAGGTTATCAAAGGCTGCCTTCAAGTCCAGAAAAACAGTGTATAAGACTCCCTTTTGTTGTACACAATATTTATCTATAAGAAATGTAAGAATAAAAATATTAATTATAGTCCCTTTTTCTTTCTAAACTCTGCCTGTTCTTCAGAAATCAGATTATTCTCCATTACCCAGTTCTCCAGTCTCTGTAAAATGACTTGTAAAAATGTTCTCTGCAATACATAATAGACTAATAGGCCTATAATTTCCTGGATCGTTAATGTCTCCTTTCTTGTAAATTGTGACTATCAAACTAGTCAACCATTCTTCTGGTAAAACTCCTTTTCAAAGAGTATAGTAAGTTTCAAACAACATGAAGTCTTGCTGTAGTCTGACAATTGCAGTGATTCCCAACCTTTGAACTGCCCGGAGAACAAAGAGTTAACTTTCTATGCAGGGCATAGAATGCTGAGCTTGAGCTCGGTTGAAGTCTCTGTCTGGAGTGATTCAAACCTAAACCATCAGATTCTTTACTTCGCCTCACTGAGCGGTCGCTCCGGAGATTTCTCCTTCAGCTCGGTTCGAAAGTCGGGTTAAAGTTTTCAGTTTTCATTGGTTTTAAACCGAAAAAGTATCCGCATAGTCGCATTCAGTCTCTGTCTGTGGTGCCATGAGTACTAGATAGAATTGTAATGTTTTTCTGTGTGGAACCTGTTAAGTGTGGCTCGGTTCAGCTGAACCGCCATTTGATAGTGAAATTTGTTTGTTACTTAGTGTGGTTACTGGTTCTTTTCAGTTCTAAAAAGCGTGTTTTTAACCGTTTTTCCAATACCAATGACATGGTTAGGAACCGATAAAGGGAGTCTTGCTGGCGGTTGAGCGAAAAAAGAATGCGTTTGGTTAGGTTGGCCATGTCTGAAAACCCAAGAAAAAACGGGTACACTGGGTTTCAACACTGCAGTGAGTGTGGGAAGGTCTTTGCTAAGGCCAACCCCACACCACCTGTGTTTGTGTCTGAGGTTTGACCACCTCGATTCAGACTGCCAAATATGTAAAAACATTCCCATATCTACCCTTGAAAAGAGATTAGTAGACTGAGGAAAAGGAGGCGAAGAGTCTGTCTGACCCGGACGACCAGCCGAGTCGGTTTCGACCCGAACCAGAAGGTGCCCTCTGACCAGGCGATACTTCTTCAGGCAAAGGAGAGCCGATTCCGAGGATCGGTTCCACAAAAAGAAAGTGCAAAGATAAATGAGCGGTTCGGATCAGAGGTTCATGTTCCGACTGCCGAAGAGATGGCCAGGGCGATTCAGATTGTTGAATAACTCGTCCGGTTCCGACCGATCCGGCTCCTTCTGACAGGGGTTCGGTTCGGTTGGTTCCCCGGTTCAAGAAGTATACCCTTGAAGTTTTTATGAACTGGAATTTGAAGAGAAGGGAATTTGAGGAGGATGATGTAAGTGAAGGTCTGGATGTGCCTGTGGAACTGGACATCTCCCCAGACAGACCTTCAGGTGTTTCCCTCCTAGGCTTTCTCAGGTCCCTTCTCACTTTATGTTTACAGAAAGGTGGCTGGAAACCCTCCAGCTTCCTGTGCAGGAGGCTGTGGAAGATCATGAGAGCCTGATTATGTAGAGATGATGGACATCCCAGGAGTCAGGGAGACTGTCTGTTCCCCTCCATAAATCTTTTGGAAACAGACACAAAAATCTTAGTCTCTAACACTATACCTCCTGTGGCTAGAAGCATGGACAAGAGGTATACACTTTCAGGCTCAGACACGGAGTTCTTATATCAGCAATGCAGCCATGTTGGGGTAGTGCAGGCTGCTGCCTGTGACAAGGCAAATATTCCCTTGGCTTCACACACCCCCGACAAGGACTCCAGGAAGAGTGATGCCATGGCAAAGAAGCAGTACATGGCATCTTCTTTTGGGCCTCAGGCAGGCCGAATTACATGGCCTGTACAGCTAGGTACCAGAAGTCCAGGTGGGACACTGTACTGGCACTGGCTAAACAGGCCTCCCCAGCTAGCCAAGGAGCTGGAGGCAGTAGCTACAGATGGGATTGAGGCATCTAAGGTTCAGTTTGATGCTGCTGTGGACTCTAATGATGTGTCATCAAGAGTAGCATGGCTACATCTGTGGCTCTTCGGAGGATGGCTTGGCTCAGATGTACTAGCCTCTCGCAGGACACCCAGGCTAAAGCCATGGATTTTCCTGTGAGTGGGTAATTCTCTGTTGGGGAGCAGACAGAGAATTACATGAAGAAAATGGATAAGTACAGGACCACTTACAGGAGTGCTCAGGCCAAGGAAAGGCAGGCAACTCCTCAAAGGCAGCAGTCTAGGGGCAGGGGCAGGCCTTTTCAAAGGCCTTTTACAAAGCACAGGCCTCTTCTTCCTTTTTCACAGATGGGGTTCTTCAGAGGAGGCAGAAGGGGATAAGCATGGCACTGCATCCTCCTCAGCCTAAAGCCCTGCCAAGCAGACACCCTGATGGGCCTGCCCGGTGCGACTCTCCTATTCCAGTGGGGGCAGGCTGGAAACACTTTGTCCAGGACTGGATGTTTTACATCAGACAAGTGGGTCCTGGAAGTAGTAAGCCAGGGACTGGTTCTCAACTTCAAAAAATTCCCAAACTCAGCTCAAAAAAATTCCCAAAGATGAGAGCTAGATCTTTTCCACCTGCAAATCTCTGAAATCCTTGCCCTAGAGGCAGAGTTTCTTCTCTCCTAGCTTTAAGAGCTATAGAGAATACCTACCCTACACTGGGGCAAAGGACTGTACTCCAGGTACTTCCTGACCCCCAAAAACAGGAGTAGTGACCCATCCTAGACCTAAGATATCTAAACAAACATCTTTTAAAACCAAAGTTCAAGATGATAACTCTGGGAATAATCCTCCTCTCTAAGGCCAGAGGACTGGCTAGCCTCCCTGGTCCTCAAAGATGCCTACTTTCACATTCCCATCAGGTGCTCCCACAGAAAGTACCTCAGGTTCGAGTTGCCCTCAGGCCATTATCAGTTCAGAGCAATACCCATTGGCCTAACCTCAGCCCCAAGGGTTTTCACAAAGTGCCTGGCAGTAGTAGTTGCCTTTCTAAGAAGGCAAAAGATTTCCATTTTTCCATATCTGGACGATTGACTAATGAGTGAGTCTCCCAGACCAATCAAGTCTCACCTGCAAGTGACCCAGCAAGTGCTCACTTCTCTAGGATTTCTTCTCAACCTTCCCAAGTCAGTTCTCAGCCAGTCCAGCTTCTTACCTTTATAGGGGCAGAACTGGACACTCGGAACAGAGCCTTTCTTCCTCTAGAAAGGCAAGGTTCTTATGGAACTAGCTTCTTCCTTCAGCCTTTGGGTATCTCGACCAGCAAGGCATTTCCTCCAGCTCTTGGGCCACATGGCATCTTCAACAGCAGTGGTCCAAGGGGCAAGATTCAGATGAGGGATATTCAGTTCCACCTGAGAGCTTTCTGGTCTCAGAGAAAGGACTCCTTACCAAACTGATCCCAGTGACTCTGACCTTGATCCAAGCCTCCATTGGTGGCAGGATCAGGACAATTAAGACAAGGTGTTCCTTTTGTTGCTCAGACTTGTTCACTGGTCCTTACCACGGATGCTTCTCTCTTGGGCTGGGAGCCCACCTGGGGTCCTACTGCCCAGGGGCTGTAGTCCCCAAAGTCCTTCTCCACATCAATCTTCTACAGCTCAGGGCAGTTTTCTGTCTCTAAAAGCATTCTCACAGTCAGTACAGAACAAGGTGGTTCCAGTCAGAACAAACACCACCACCACCATGTGGTACATCAACAAGCAGGGAGGCACTTGGTCCACGGCCTTGTGCACAGAAGCCATGAGTTGGGGTCCCTGGCTTATTCCTGCAAACCTCTCTTGTGCAGTTCACCTTCCAGGCAAGGACAATGTGCTAGCAGATGCACTGAGCAGGATTTCTCAGGGCATCATGAATGGTCCCTGGACCTCCAGGTGTTGAAAGTGATTTTTTTCTAAGGTGAGGCACTCCAGAGATAGAGCTCTTTGCAGCCCCAGACAATCACCAAACTCCATCTCTTTGTTGCAGACCTCAGTCCTGGGCTCAGTCCTCTGGACGCCCTGATCCTGAATAGGAAGGGAAGTTTCTGTATGCCTTTCCCCTTACACTCTGTTCAAAGTTTGGTAAAATAAGGTCTCAACCTTGCAAGGTGATTCTGATTGCTCCAGATTGGGCCAGACAGCCCTGTTTCTGTCCCTAGCAGTCCATCTTCCCTGTCTCTTCCCAGGAATTACAACCTGTTAACATCCTCTCAGGAAAGATTTGGTACCCCAATCTTCAGTCTCTCAATCTCAAAGCATGGCTCTTGAAGAGTTAGAGTTTGCAGATCTGCATTTTCCCAAGGGTTCTGGATCTCCTCAAGGCTTCTCAAGCCCTCCACCAGAAAGACTTGCAACCCAAATGGAAAAGATTCAGCATTTGATGTTCTAAGAAGCATGTTTCTCAGACACTGCTGAATTGCCTATGGTTCTGGATTATATGGTCCATCTTAATGGCCTGGGCCTCAGACCAGCTTCTCTCAGGTACACTTGTCAGCTGTTTCTGCTTTTTGTCTGTGGGAAGCCTTCTCACTATCTTTCCATCATGTGTTCTATAAGTTTTTAAAGATTGCTTCACACAATCCTCCTTTTAGAGACCCTGCCCTGCCTGGGATTTGAATGTTTGCATTGCTCAACTTATGCAACCCCCTTTGAGCCTATGTCTTCAGCAGAGCTTAAGTACTTGACTTGGAAAACTGTGTTCTTGGTAGCCATTACCTCTGCCAGGCGATCAGTGAATTGCAAGCACTGTCAGTGGAACCTGATTCAAACAACATGAAGTCTTGCTATATTATGACAGATGCAGTTTGTCCCACCATTAGAACTGCTCGGAGGTGAAAGAGTTAACCTATGCAGGGCATGGAACTTAGAGCCGAGCTCGGTTAGAGAAGCTTCTGTTAGGTGGTTTCAAACCAAACCCACAGATTCTTTACTCCGCCTCACTGAACAGTCGCCCAGAGTTTCTCCTGCTGCTCGGTTCATTCTCTCGTTTAAAGTGTCTTTCTCGTTAAATTCAACCGCGATATTCTTTATTTTAACCGCAAACCGATCGGTTCAAGCTCTGTCTATGGTATTGTAAATAATAGATAGGTTTTCTGTGTGGAACTTGTAAATGTTTATCGGTTCGGTTTGAACCAATCAAATTGTATTTAAACTTTATTCTGAAGCCTTTAAGGCTTGTTAAGTGCGGTTCCAGTTCTTATCGGTTCTAAAAAACAGATTTCATTACGGTTTTTCCACTACTGGTGACACGGTTGGGAACCGATAAGGGTGTCTTGCCTGGCCTTCGCCATCAAAAGGGCAAGTTTTGGTTAGGCTGGCATTATGTCTAAGAAACCCAAAAGAAAAACCGGCCCACTGGGTTTCAACACTGTAGTGTCGCGGGGAAGCCTTGCCAAGGCTGACCCACACACCACATGTGTTTATTGTCTGGGGTTTGACCACCTCAATGCAGACTGCCAGATTTGCAAGGATTTCCTGCAGCTACCCTAGATAAGAGAGTTGGTAGGCTCAGGAACTAGAGGCCAAAAGTCCGGCTGGACCCGATGGCCAGGCCCGCTCGTGCCAACCGAACCGGAGGAGTGCCCTCTGACCAGGCCAGACTTCCTCTGGTAACGTAGCTGACTCTGAGGAGCCAGTTCCAGCAAAGAGAACTAGAAAGTCAGCAGGCGTGGAGTCCAAATCCTTCTCCAACTGCTGCAGAGATAGCCAGGGCAATGCAGATTGTCAGTCACTGTCCCCGGTTCCCTCTGAACCGCCACTATCTGACAAAGGTCGGTTCGTCGGTTCCACGGTTCAAGAATATGATATAGAAGAGTTTTATGAACCAGAGGAGGGGAGGATGATTGACGTCAGTGTGAATGTGACTTTGAAAGTCTGGATGTGCCCATTGAACGGACATCTCCCAGACAGACCTTTAGGTGAATTCCCTAGGCTTGCTGAGTCCCTTCTCATTTTTTGTTTTATAAAAAGTTGTGAAACCCTCCAGCTTCCTTTAGAGGAGGCTTTGGATGAGCAAGAGGAGCCTGACTTGTAGAGATGATGGATATCCCAGAGTCCAGGAGATTGTCCATCTCTTTACATAAATCTTTAGGAAACAAACAATAACAATTTTAAAAGCTCCTAATTTGTGCCTCCTGTGAGATAAAAGATGGACAGGAGGTACACTTTGTCAGGTCCTGATACAGAATTTCTTTCACAACAATGTAGTCATGTTGGGGTAGTTCAGGCTGCAACCTAGATAAAGCTAATATTCCCCTGGCTTCACATCCTCCTGACAAGGACTCCAGGAAGATTGATGCCATGGCCAAAAACAATACATGGCAGCGTCTTTGGGACTCAGACAAGCAAACTATATGTCTTATGTTACAGATACCAAAATCTAGATGGGATACTGTCATGGCCTTTAGCTAAAGAGGCCCTGGCCAGCTTGCAAAGGAGCTGGAGCAGGTGGCTGTTGATGGTATTGAGGCATCTAAGGTGCAATTCCATGCTGCAGTGGGATTCTAATGATGTATCCTCTAGAGTCATGGCTACATCTGTGGCTTTCTTGAGATTGGCCTCGCTCAGGTGTACTACTTTGTCACAGGATACCCAGTCTAAGGCTGTGGACTTTCTGTGGTGGGAAATTCTCTGTTTGGGGAGCAGACAGAGAATTATATGAAGAAAATGGATGAATATAGAACCACTTGTAGCAGTGCACAAGCCAAGGAACGGCAAGCCACTCTCAGAGGCAGCCCCCAGTGGTAGGGGCAGGCTTCACAGGCCTTTTACCAGACCCATTCCTCCTCTTCAGCCTATGTTCAGAGGGGGTTCTTCAGAGGAGAGGCAGACGGGCACGCAGGCCTGCTCCCACCCCTCAGCCTAAAGCCCCTGCCAAACAGGCACCCTGATGGGATGCCCAGGGTCGCTCTCCATTACCTGTGGGCAGGCTGGCTTACTTCTTCCAGGACTGGGAGTCTTTAACATCAGACAGGTGAGTCCTGGAAGTAGTGAGCCAGGGTCTGGTTCTCAGCTTCAAGAAATTTCCAAGATGAGAGCCAGATCTTTTCCACCTGCAAACCCTTTAGAGACTCTTGCTTTGGAAACAGAAGTCTCAACCCTCCTGGCTCTCAGAGCTGTGAGAAAGGGTTTCTCCTCACACCAGGGCAAGGGTCTGTACCCAGGTACTTCCTTACCCCAAAAAGACAGGAGAGTGGCGCCTATCCTGGACCTAAGATATCTGAACAAGCACCTTTAAAACCAAAATTCAAAATGGTGACTCTGGGAATGATTTTACCTCCCTAAGGCCAGGGGACTGGCTAGCTTCCCTGGACCTCAAGGATATACTTCCATGTTCTTATCAGGCTCCCATCAAAAGTACCTAGATTGAACTGCCCTCAGGCCATTATCAGTTCAGAGCAATGCCTTCGGCCTTACCTCTGCCCCAAAGGGTGTTCACAAAATGTCTGGCAGTAGCAGTTGCTCATCTAAGAAGGCAAAAGATTGCCATCTTTCCTACCTGGACGACTGGCTCATTGTGGGTCAGTCTCCAGACCAGGTCAAATCACACCTGTTAGTTACCCAGCAGCTGCTTACCTCTCTGGGCTTTCTTCTCAATCTTCCAAAGTCAGTTCTGGAACCTGTCCAGGTACTCACCTTTATAGGCGCAGAACTGGACACAAAGCAGACCAGAGTCTTCCTTCCCTAGAAAGGGTAGGGACCTTGGTGGCCCTGGCCTCGTCCTTCACTCTGCAGGTCTCTCGACCAGCAAGGCATTTCCTGCAGCTCCTAGGACACATGGCTGCTTCCACAGCTGTAGTGCAAGGAGCAAGATTTCAGATGAGGACATTCAGTTCCATTTGAGAGCCTTCTGGTCTCAAAGAAGAGATCCCCTATCCAAGTTAATCCCAGTGACTCAGACCCTGATCCAGGCCCTTCAGTGGTGGCAGGATCAGAGCAATCTGAGACATGGGGTGCCTTTCATCCTCTGTCCCACTCCTTGACCCTTACTACAGATGCGTGCCTCTTGGGATGGGGAGCTCACATGGGCGACCTCTCCACTCAGGGGTTATGGTCCCTCAGGAATCTCTGCTCCACATCAATCTGTTGGAACTCAGAGCTGTTTTTCTAGCACTTCAGGTTTTTCTGCATCTGTTCAGAACAAGGTGGTACAGGTCAGAACAGACAACACCACTACAATGTGGTACATCAGCAAACAAGGGGGCACTCGGTCTTCAGCCTTGTGCACTGAGGCCATGAAGTTGTGGTCTCTGGCTTATTCCCTGAACACTTCCTCTTAGCAGTTCACCTCCCAGGCAAGGACAGTGCCCTGGCAGATGCTCTCAGCTGGATTTCCCAGGGCCATCACGAATGGTCACTGGATCCCCTAGTACTGGGATAGTTTTGCCAGATGGGGCACCTCAGATAGATCTTTTGCAGCCCCAGACAATCATCAACTTCCACTTTTTGTTGCAGGCCCCAGTGTTGGGCTCAGTCTCCTGGATGCCTTTCTCCTCGATTGGGAAGGAAGTTTCTCTGTGCCTTCCCCCTTCCTCTCCTGTTCAAGGTGCTAGTCAAAATCAGGTCTCAGCCCTGCAAGATGATCCTGATTGCTCCAGATTAGGCCAGGCAGCCCTGGTACCACTCCTTCTGTCCTTAGCAGTCCATCTTCCCTGTGCCTCCCAGGAACTACAATCTGTTAACCTGTGCTCAGGGAGAGTCTGGTATCCGAATCTCAAATCCTCAACCTCAAGGCCTGGCTCTTGAGGAGTTAGAGTTTGCTGATCTACAACTTTCTCAAAGTGTTCTCAAATCTTGAAAGCTTCTAGGAAGCCTTCCACCAGGGCTGCCTATAACTCCAAGTGGAAAAGATTTCCATATGGTGTTCTGGGAAGCATATTTCCCGAATCTGCTGATTTACCCACTGTATTGGATTATATGGTCCATCTTAATTCTTTGGGACTGAGACCAACTACCCTGAAAGTGCATTTTGCAGCTGTCTCTGCTTTCATTTCAGCAGGAAGCCCTCTTCTCTTCTGCTCACCCTGTTTTTCCAAGTTTTTAAGGGATTGCTTCATACCAATCCTCCATTCAGGGACCCTGCCCTGCTTGGGATCTTAATGTTTGCATTGCTCAGCTGATGCAACCCCTTTGAGCCTCTGTCTTCAGTGGAGCTTAAGTATTTGACTTGGAAAACGTATTTCTAGTAGCCATCACTTCTGCCAGGCACATAAGTGAGTTACAGGCTTTATCAGTGGAGACTGACTTTATTTCCTTTCACAGGGATAAGGTAGTCCTCAGGACTAACAGGAAGTTTTTGCCTAAGGTGGTTTCGGATTTCACCTTAACCAATCTATTTCACTTCCAGTGTTCTTCACTGACCATTCCTCCTCTGGTGAGAGGAGGCTGCACAGCTTAGATGTTAAGAGGGCCCAGTTACTACATAGAGCGTACTAAGGGTCACAGGTTTGACTCCTCCAACTATTTCTCACTTATGGTGAGGTTGGGAAAGGAGACCTGCCACTAAGAGATCCATTGCCAGGTGGATTGTCTCTTGTATCCAATTTTGCTATCAGAAACTGGGTAAGTTCCCCCTCAGGCCTGAGGGCTCACTCTACCAGAGGTACAGCTGCATCTCTAGCTGCTGCTAGAGACATCCCTATCTTGGAGATATGTCAAGCAGCTACTTGGAAAACAGTACACACTTTCACCAAGCATTACTCCCTGGATATCCAGGCCAGGAGGATGCTCGGTTTGCACAGCCGTGCTTCAGAGCCTATTCCCTAAGTAGGTTCTGTCCCTCCTCCATGGAGGTACTGCTGTGTAGTCTGCATCTGTCATAATATAGCAAGACTTCATGTTGTTTGAAGAAAAATTACTCACCTTAGTAATGTTGTTTCTTCTAATGGAGTCTTGCTATATTATACCTCCTCCCAGCCTGCCCCTCTCAGAACTTCTACTTGGTATGGGGTGGGCAGTCCACTGTTGGCACTTACTGATGCCCTTTTATGTTTGGGTGTTGTGTTTTATTTATTTATTTTATCTTGTTGTTTCTGGTCCCCTGACTTGAGTCTTGGTGTTGGGACCGGGAAATATGTGAATATTTTAGTAGCCAGTTGGCTGAGTGTAGGTTACAGCTTCCACACAGAGCCTTAGTGAGTTTTGCTCGTGAAGATCTGACGGTTTCAGTTTGAAATCATCTCTAACAGCTCGCTTTCCAAGTTCCATGCACCGCATGGAAGTTAACTCTTTCACCTCGAGCAGTTCTAATGGTGGGACAAACTGCATCTGTCATAATATAGCAAGACTCCATTAGAAGAAACAACATTACTAAGGTGAGTAATTTTTCTTTATCTCCTTCACAGGGATAAAGTGGTCCCTAGAACCAATAGCAGGTTCTTGCCCAAAGTGGTTTCAGACTTCCATTTAAACCAGTCTATCGCTCCTGTTTTCTTCACTGATCATTGTTCCTCAGAGAGAGGAGGCTACACAGTTTAGATGTCAGAAGAGCCCTTAGTTACTACATAGAGCATACCAAGGGTCACAGGTTTGACTCCTCCAGTTATTCCTCACTTATGGAGAAGTGGGAAAGGCAAACCTGCCATCAAATGATCTGTTGCCAGGTGGATTGTGTCTTGTATACAATTCTGCTATGAAAAGCTGGGAAAACTCCACCCTCAGGCCTGAGGGCTCATTCCACAAGTGGTACAGCTGCTTCCTGGCTGCTGCCAGGATATCCTTCTCTAGAATTTTGTCAAGCAACCACCTGGAAAACAGTCCATACCTTTACAAGCATTACTCTCTGGATATCCAGGCTGGAGTGATGCTCGGTTTGTACAGCAGTACTCAGAGCCTATTCCCAAAGTAGGTTCTGTCCCTCCTCCTTGGAGGTACTGCTTGGTTGTCTGCAATTGTCAGAATACAGCAAGACTTCATGTTGTTTGAAGAAAAGTTATTCACCTTAGTAATTATGTTTCTTCTAATGGAGTCTTGCTGTATTCTGACCCTCCTGCCTCCCTTCTCAGAACCTGTTTTTGGGAAGTGGTGGGCAGGTGCAGTGTTGCACCCCAGTTGTGTTTTTTTTTTTTTTTGCACCTCCTCCTTTTTGTTTGGGTGCTGATTTATTATTGTTATTTTTAGTACTTTGGGTTTTGTTTTGGGTTTCTGACTTGAGTCTTCCTTGGGAACCTAGAACTTTTTCAGCCAGTTGGCTAGTAAGAATTTTTACAATTTCCACATAGAACTTTTAGTTTAGTTGGGCTTGTAAGAATCTAATGGTTTAGGTTTGAATCACTCCAGACAGAGACTTCAGCGAGGCTCGAGTCTCAGCATTCTATGCCCTGCATAGAAAGTTAACTCTCTGTTCTCCGGGGCAGTTCAAAGGTTTGGAATCACTGCAATTGTCAGAATACAGCAAGACTCCATTAGAAGAAACATAATTACTAAGGTGAGTAATTTTTCTTATTAGCCCACCAATCAGGAAAAGCCTGGAAAATTCTACTCCCAGCAGATCAATACCTGGGTCCTTATTCTTCCTTTGTGCCATAATGGCCTGTTTAACTTCTGCCACTGTCATCATGAAATCAGGTAATAGTTGTTGGGAATACTCCAACTTAGGCAGGAAAGAGAAGATTATGTTTTTGGAACTTCATACCTTTTAATAAAAATTATTCCCAAATACTAGCAGAAATAACTGAGTGTGTTTATTAGCAGTGCCCAGAGCCACCATTTCCCAAAATGATTTGCTATCTTTATTTAATATTGTTTCTTGTAATCTATGCCATAATGCCTTCCTATGCTGTTTTTTTAATAATGAGATCCTTATATTCTTTTTAAAGCCATTTCATAGACATTCTAGGAAACCAGTCTGTCTTCTTCTTTGAATACCTTCCTATTTTATTCATCACCTTTTACGATTTTCGATTCCCAATCAAACCAAGGCTTATCTATTCTTATCCCTTAGCTCTAGCATTAATGTTATTTACCTTCCTTTTATGACTATAACCTTTAGGTAAGATGTTAATTTATTATAGTCCTGTATTGGATTAATATTAGATCTAGTTTTTCAAGATCTCAATTCTCTAGAAGGGGTTTGATAAAGAGTTAATTGTGGGGTCCATCTCATTAACTTTTTATTGTACATTATAAAGTTTTCATCTGCTTTTGTGGGTCCACCACAGAGCTTAGTTAAGATCGTTCGCAGTTTTATAATGAACTATTAAAGGATAGTGATCACTTTCCTATGGAAACAATTTATTTAACTCTTGAAAAGAAAAAACATCAATTAAAGCTAAATCAAGGACACTACTTCCTCTAGTTGTTGGATATGTAATTTCTCTGTTTATCCCTTCTATTCTACCATTTAAAATTCTTAAATTTAATTCTGCCACTAAATTCATACATTTTTGCCCTTTTCATTTACCGTATTGTCTCTGGAGTCCTTAAAGGTATTCTAAATATGTCATCCTGGTGCCAAACTGGATCTATATATTTCTTGCAATTTTCCTATTCTTACATTAAAATCGCCATAATCAATAAGGTTGCAGCTGGATAGATTGTCTGTATAAATATAATAGCTTCTTGAAATTTTATTTCTTTCTTTATTTTTTATTTTAATCTCTGGTAACTGGACAAATTAATCCATTAACCTCATTACTTCGTAAGTGGCAGTGGGGCGGGGATATATGTTTAAAATTATAAGTGTATCCTGGTTGGACAATTCAAGTTTAACTATTAGCATCATAGGGTTATCAAATTCAATTTGTATACACTCCTTAATTCTACTAATTGAGGCCAGTATAATTAACCCTCCTTTGGCCTACCAAATTATGTGTTTTATTGCTTTCTTAGCCCAACTCCTATACCCTGGTACACAAAAATCATCTCTTAGCATCCAGGTCTCTTGAAACAAAACTATATCATGATCCGTTAATTTCTTAAAAAGTCATAGTCTGTAAATTTCCTGGAGGCCTGCAATGTTCAACTGATAATTAAAAGTTCTCTCTGCTGTCATTTGGAGCTAATTGAAATGGTAAACTTGGTACTGTCAGGCTCAGACATGACTCTTCGTTTAAAGTATAAGAGCTATCCCAACAGGAGGAAACTTCTAATATTTTTCCGAGTTAATTCCTTGTCCTAGAATTTTCCTGCCTCTACAGTAATCATTCTGTGGAGATTCCTTCTCCTCTCAGAGCATGTGTAAATTCTGTTGGCTTAATGAATTCAGTGATTCTAGTTTGCAATGTTAAAGGAATAGATATTTGCTTATTTCTGTTACTTAAATCTGAATTACCCCCGTAATTGCTTTCACAGTGTTATAAATATTATCCCTTCTATGCTTCCTGTTTTCCCTTAATTGGCTGTCGTGTCATCCAAATTCGCACCAGATCCCTAAACTCCTGTTTTTAGTAAGTAAAAGTTTCCTTAAATTATTTGATTTCAAGACTAAACAAATCATACCTTTATCTTGTCCTGTCTGGTATCTATATAGCAGTGTCAGTGGCTTAGTGGGTAGCACACTCGCTTCTCTGGGGCCGGGAGATCAGAAGGTAGTGGGTTCTAGCCCACCCAGGCACTTGGGTTACTATCCCAATACTGACACTGCAGTGCAGCATGGGGAGGGTGCTGCACTCCCTGCGATGCCGTCTTTCGGATGAGACGTTAAACTGAGGTCCCATCTGCCTGTTCTGGTGGTAGTTCAGGTGGATGTTAAAGATCCCATGGCACTTCTCAAGAGTAGGAATTTCCCGGTGCCCTGGCCAAATTCCCCCATTCACAAATAGCCACCAACAGCTTAATCTGGTTCAAAGTCGGTTGGCATTCATCTGTATCCCCCTCTCTGGGTCGTGCCTGACATTAGACAGAATTTGTCAGTGCACTTACCCAGTCAACAAAAACAAAAAAAAAAAATGTAGACTAATAATTCCATATAAATTTAGCTCCAAGCACTCTTTACATAGATTATACCAGTAATTTCAAAGCGTAATTGTGTTCTCTTTTATTTTTTGGGAATACCATCCAAAAATTGTTGGCAACCTTATTCCTTGAAAATTTATTTGTCCTTAACATCCATGGAGTTAGTCTCATGTAATCCTATAGGTTGCTTTTCCTTAGCCCTACCTAAAGATCATCTTCTACCCATATCCTGCTAGTCTGAACACTTATGCTTACTCTGTTACTATTATTACATCTCTCCACTTCCTTCTCTCTAATAGTCTGTAAATCAGAAATAGATGAAATCTTACTTTTTCTTGCCATATTGGTACATTTCTCCTTTTCCTTTTCCCTTTTGATGTACCTAATTTCTTTAACCAATTTCTGTGTAGCTAATTTTTCCTTCTCCGATACCAGGGCGTGAGTCATCCTGATTCTTTCTTTATTTTGTTCTAGAATTCCTTTTGTTCTCTGATTCTCTTGAATTCTGATCCCTCCGCACTCTCCTATTCATTGTTCTAAAATTACTAAAACTCACCCCAGGACACTTCCTATTTGATTGTATACAAGCCTGAGAATCCTTATCCTTTAAGTCACATGTTCTAGATCCCTCTTTCCTTTATTAGATGATATTCCCTTTTCTCCATCCATAACTTTTAATGTTTCAAGTATCTGATTCAAAATATCCATTTGTTTAACCATGGCAGTTTTAATCACTGAAATCTCTTCCCAAACCTGATTCAGGTCATCTGCCACAGTAAAAATGTGTTCATAATCTTTATTATTTGACTCATCTATTCCAGTTTTCATTCCCTTGATGTTAGGAGAACCAAATTATTTTTATTCCTTTCCTTGAGTCATTATCCCAAAGGTGTGGAATGTCTAAAGGATATAGGTGTTGGGTCAAGATTTATTCTATCTATATAGGGAAATAAAGTTCTCAAAATCCATAAAAAGCTCTCCTGGCAGTTAATCCATTAGAAGCATTATGGGTGTCTAGGTCTATTGCTGCATTTAAACTAGCATATCTCTGGTCTTCTTTTGTTATTTTTAGGAAGGTTCCTTCCTTATTCTGGAAGGAATACCCATTAATCGGTCTTTGTGTAAATCCATACTATCACACCTAGCACAGCCCTCCTCCATATTCTCTAAATTATGTATCTTTCTCATTAGGGATGTTCAAAAGTAAGAGTCAAGGAGAAAGACCCTCTATAGGAGATGTCTTATTAGGTATTAAGGAGCCTTTAACCCAAACAATACTTTCTGGCCCAACTATCTCTAGCTGGGGACCTGGTATAATTAGACAATTAGTAATTTTTTGTGTGACCTGACATCTGTTTGGGTATTAGATTTGTTTTCCCTTCCTTTTTGGCCCTTTGGGCTAGATTTTTCCTATTTGCCATAGTACCGCTTTGTATCTAGTGCAAATGCACACTTCTATCCTGGTACAAAACTAGGATTTGTATGTCTTTAAATATCAGTTGCAAAAATCACCAGCAGAAAACGTAATATTCTAAATTAATCAATTCTAATATTTAAGCTTACCAGATCGCAGAGGACATTAACCTTTATCAACAGTTTAATTATTACAATTAGAATTTCCCTTACTAAAAAGTCCAAACTAGACAGAAAGGTGTAGGGGTCTCACATTTCCTTTCTTTGACTCATTCTTCCTCGTTTTCCTTTTCAGCTGTTTACAGTTCACAACTTCCAAGCCCCAATGTCTTTCATGCAGTCTGGAAATAGGCCCTTTAACCTTCTCAGTGGAGTCACTCGTGGCTTCAAGTCCCAGGAACTTTTATACAATCTATCAATGGACCTTTCAGCTGTCTCAAAGGAGCCTCTCCCAACAGAGTGATCGCACAATCAAGGCAGAAACTTAAGGCCCCTCTGAGTTCAAATCACTTCAGGCAGGTCCGTGCTGTCTTTCTAACTTTTAAACCTTCCTTCAGCTATTCTGGAGCTTAAAAGAAAAACAAAAAAGATCTCAGTATTTAAAACTTAATACTTAACTCGCATTCTGGATATAAAATATGAATCAGTACCAAAGCATAACATCACACAATAAAAAGAAGGAAGAAAAAAAAACACGTAAAAATCAAACCCCTAAAAGAAATTAACTCAGAAAACTAGAACTAAAAGTGGAACAGTATAAATAAAAGGAAAAACCCTTAATTAATAAAAGCCCCACTTATTAAAATGTACATATATATATATAAGGACATAAGGTGCAATTTACCTTGATTATTTCAATTCGACACAAACAGGCACAAAGCAAATCGAGACAAAATCCAAAGGAAGAACTTCCAAAGTCAGCAAGGAGAGCAAAATTGGCTAGCTGCAATCTGCTGTCTGAGTCTGTTACCAAATGTCCCATCTCCTCGAAGAAGAGAATAGAAATGACGAGGCTGAGTAAAGCGTTAGACAGATGGATTTTATGGATCAAAACATCAGCAATTTCAGCTGAACACAATTAGCATGGCCTGTACAGTCCAGTCAGCCTAATCAACAGCACAGTACAGCACAGCACAATGCAGCTAATCCCATTGTACTATAAATCAGTCTGACTAATTTATCAATACGCTTATGAATACACTTATAAATTGTAACTTAATCATACCCTAGAAATAAAATCACTAACCAACACTGTATTAGTGACCTTAAGATATAAAAATTCCGAATCCAAGATGCATAGAAGGAGAAGTAGGTGAACTTGTATAAACAGGGGAAGCAATTTAGAGAATAGCTAACCAAAGTCAACCTCAGCACTTCTAGAGAGAGCAAATTAATATTAATAGTAATATCAATAGTGAAAGAGGCGTTTACACAAGCACTACTGATTTTTATAACTTAGACTTCTGCAAATTATATAGACTTTTAACAAATTTACAGGGAAAAGCTTTAACTTCCCAATACTCGTTGTTCAGCGTTGTTTAGCCTCCAAAGTTATGCCATTCTCCCCAGTGCTCTCTCACACTCTCCTTTACTTACTCATTGTTCCTACAGCTCACCCTTCAGTTCTCTTAGCTCTCTCAGTTCTCTCAGCTCCTTCTTTTCCACTCTTCTTCTGTTCCTGTCGGTCACTCACCCTCGTGGGATTACCTACCTTCCCTCAGCTTCAACAGGCTCCTCCACTGACAGGACTCTCTTGCTCTTGGGGGACGAGACCAAAACAAGAAACAGAGAAAAACCTCATTGCACAAGAAAGTCCAAAAGGAGATTGTTTGCAAGAAAAATCAGAGGTAGGGCAACAGTTCAAATAACATGAAGTCTTGCTGTATTCTGACTATATGCAGTTAGCCCCAGCACTTGAACTGCTCGGGAGAGTAAAGGTTAAACTCTATGCAAAAGCATAGAACATTGAGCTCAGCTCGGTTTTCAAACCTCTGTCTGTGGTACTCTGAAGTGTCGTCATATTTTTTTACTCCGCCTTTACTGTGAAGTCGCTCTGGAGATTTTTCCTGCGCTCTGTTCGGTCTAGTTCGAATCGGTCGCTTTTTTCAAACCGTGTTTTCTGCATTTCGTATTCTTACCTCTTTCTTGGTACAGTAAGTGGTAGCTATAGGTAGTGGTTATCTTCTGTGTTGTTTATTAAGAAATTGTTTTATTTCGGTTCTGTGTCGGTCATTTCTGGTTCAGAATCAAGCTTACCTTTATCTTAATTATTATTTCTGTTTGTGTTTTTCCGGTACTTATCGGTTCCTAAAAATCCTTTATTTTAGGATTTTTAATCGACCCATGATACGGTTGGAAACCGCGGTTTGTAATTGCCTGGCTTAACCGCTGTTTAAGGTGATTTTTTTGGTTTTAGGTATGTCTGAGAAACCCAAGAAAAACCGACTCACTGGGTTTCAGCACTGTACCAAGTGTAAGGAGGCCTTTGCTAAGGCCGACCCTCACCTGCCTGTGTGTATTCTCTGGGGTTTGACCACCCAAAGAAGACTGCCAAATATGTAAAACTTTCCCAAAGCCACTCTCAAGAAACATTTGAATAGGCTAAGGAGAGGGAGGCCAAGAAGTCTGCTGACCTGGATGACCAGCCCGGTTCTGTTACGGCCGTAACCTGAGGAGGTGCCTAGTGACCTGGGCGATCACTTCGAAAACGGAGAGCCATCCGGGTTGAATCGGTTCTGAGCAAAAGAAAGAGGAAATCAGCCAGTTCGGATCCCGCTTCTCATGGTCCAACCACTGATGAGATAGCAAAAGCGATTTCAATAGTTCAATCACTTTGCCAGTTCCGACCGAACCGGTTTGTTCAGTCCGATCGGTTCGGTCGGAAGTATTGGCTTCAGATATAGATCCTGAAGCATACTATAAAGCGATTGGGAGGAGGATGAAGACTATGAAGAAGATGAGGGCCTAGATGAGCCAGTAGAGCCTGACATCTCCCCAGACAGGCCTTCTCAGGCTTCTCCTCCCAGGCTTACTGAGTCCCTTCCCATTTCTTGTTTTACAAGAAAGTGGCTGAGACTCTTGAGCTTCCTATGGAAGAGGCTGAACAGGATCAGGAGGAACCTGACTACCTGTAAATGATGGATGTCCCAGAGTCAAAGAGGGTGTCTATTCCCTTACATAAATCCTTGGGGAAGCAGACACAAGAAAATTTACAGTTTCCTACATCCATTCCTCCTGTGGAAAAAAGAATGGACAGGAGGTATGCTTTGTCAGGTCCAGGATGGAATTCCTTTCAACTCAAAGCAGCCATGTTGGGGTAGTACAAGCTGCAGCCTGTGACAAGGCTAATATTCCCTGGCATCTCACCCCAGTTAAGAATTCCAGGAAAGTGGATGCCATGGCTAAAAACAGTACTTGGCATCCTCTTTGGGACTCAGGCAATCAAATGACATGGCATACACAGCCAAGTACCAGAAATCTGTGTGGGACACGGTTCTGTCGCTGGCTAGGATGCCCTCCCCAGCTAGCCAAGGAGCTGGAGCAGGTGGCTGCAAATTGTATAAAGGCGTCTAAAGTGCAATTCCATGCTGCAGTTGATTCCAGTGATGTTCATTCCAGGGTCATGGCTACATCTATCTCCATGAGGAGATTTGCTTGGCTTAGGTGTACCAACCTCTCAGGATACCCAGGCTAAGGCCATGGATTTTCCTGTAATTGGTAATTCTCTTTGGGGAACAAACAGAGAATTACAGGAAGAAGATGGATGAATACAGGACCACCTATAGGAGTGCTGCAGCCAAAGAAAAGCAGACCACTCCTCAGAGGCAGCAGTCTAGGGGCAGGGCAGGCCTTTTTGCAGGCCTTTCTGCAACTCAGGCCCCTCCTTTTCTTTTCAGCAGAGGGGTTCTTTGGGGAAGAGGTAGAGCGTGGGGTAACTAGGACCCCATAAGCTACTCAGTCCAAGCCTCCTGCCAAGCAGACACCCTGAGGTGTCAGTCAGGGTCGCCTCCCCAATCCCAGCAGGGGCAGGCTGGCTCACTACTCCCAGGCCTGGGAGTCTATTACTTCAGACAAATGGATCCTGGAAGTAGTGGGCCAGGGACTTGCTCTCAGTTTCAAAAGGTTCCCAAGAATGAGAACAAAGTCATTCAGTCCTCCCTCTCCTTGGAGACAAAGGCCTTAGAGGCAGAAGTCTCCTCTCCTCTCTTCTGCTTTTGCAAGCAGTAGAGGAGGTATCTCGTTGTCACAGGGGAAAAGGACTGTATTCAAGATACTCCTTACTCCCGAAAAGACAGGGAGGGCGACCCATATTGGATTTAAGGTACCTGAACAAACATTTGACAAGGCCAAAGTTCAGAATGGTGACTCTGGGAGTAATTCTCCTCTCTGAGACCAGGAGACTGGCTAGCCTCCCTGGATCTCAAGGATGCCTACTTCCACATACCTATCAGACAATCCCACAGAAAGTACCTCAAGTCGAGTGCCCTCAGGCCATTATCAGTTCAGGGCCATGCCCTTCGGCCCTCACATCTGCCCCAAGGGTGTTTACCAAGTGTCTCGTGATGGTGGTGGCATTCCTTAGGAGGCAGGGCATCCTTCTGTTCCCATATCTGGATGACTGGCTTCTAGTGGGCCAGTCCTCAGACCAAGTCAAGTCAGCCTTAGAGGTCACCCAAAGACTTCTAGAATCTTGGGCTTCATCCTAAATTTAGAGAAGTCTATTCTAGAACTAGCCCAGCTTCTCACTTTCATAGGGGTGAAATAGATACAGTTCAGGCAAGAGCATTTCTTCCTCTCAAGGGTTCAGTCACTGGTCACTTTGGCCTCATTTTTTCATCCTCTAGTGTCTCGACCAGCCAGACACATTCTACAGCTGCTGGGCCACATGGCAGCTTCCACAGCAGTAGTTCAGGAGCAGGATTTCAGATAAGGGATATTCAGTTTCATCTCAGATCTTTCTAGTCTCAGAAAAAGGACCCCTCTCCAAACTGGTTCCAGTCTCCAACACCCTGGTCCGGGCCCTTCAGTGGTGGTTGGAGGAAGACAGTCTTCGACAAGGAGTCCCTTCATCAGTCAGGTCCCTTCTGTGATTCTCACCCTAGATGCCTCCCTGTTGGGGTGGGGCCATCTAGAGCATCTCACAGCTCAGGGAACTTGGTCACACCAGGAGTCCCTTCTGCACATAAACCTTCTCGAATTGAGAGCTGTCTTCCTTTCTCTCCAGACATTCTCAGTGGCTGTCCAAGGGAAAGTGGTGCAGATCAGAACAGACAATACCACAACCATGTGATATATCAACAAGCAGGGAGGCACTCGGTCCTTGGCCCTGTGCACAGAAGCCATGAAAATTTGGTCCCTGGCTTATTCCATTCAGACTTGATGGCGGTGCATCTCCCAGGGAAGGACAACATCCTAGCAGATGCTCTCAGCAGGATTTCCCAGGGTCACCACAATGGACCCTGAGCCCTGTCATTCTTCAAGTCATCTTCAGGAGATGGGGCACCCCAGAGATAGATCTCTTTGCAGCCCTGGACAATAATCAACTCCTCTTTATTGTTGCAGACCACCCTTCTGGGTCCTGTTCCCCAGGATGCTCTTCTACTAAATTGGACAAGCAGGTTTCTGTATGCATTTCCTCCTTTTCCCCTGATATTCAGGGTCCTGATAAAAATCAGGTCTCAGCCTTGCAAGGTGACTCTGGTGGCTCCAGACCGGCCAGACAGCCTTGGTATCCTCTACTGTTGTCGCTGTCAGTAATACTGCCCTTGTGTCTCCCCAGGCAGTACAATCTCTCACCTCCTCTCAAGGGAGGATTCTGTACCCCAACCTTCAGACTCTCAGGCTCAGTGCCTGGCTCTTGAAGAGCTAGAATATGCAGGTTTGCATCTTTCCCAATCAGTTTTGGATATTTTAAGTGTTAGCGGAAGCCTGCTACTAGGCAGACTTAATTCCAAATGGAGAAGGTTTGGGTTTTGGTGTTCCAGTAAACATATTAAGCCAGAGCTGGCTGACATTGCCACTGTTTTGGACTATTTGATACATCTTACGGATTAGGCCTCTGGCCTACTACCCTAAAAGTGCATTTGGCAGCTGTGTCTGCTTTTCTTTCGGCTGGTAAGGACTCTTCCATAGCTTCTCATCCAGTTTTCAAGAAATTCTTCAAAGGCTTAGTTCATGTCAATCCTCCCTTCGGTGCCTACTCCTTCCTGGGGTCTGAACATCTGTATTGCACAGCTTATGCAGCCCTTCTGAGCCTTTATCTTCAGCTGAGCTGAAATACTTGACTTGGAAAATAGTAATCTTCCTGGACTAAGTCTCCATCACTCATTCACACTAGTGGGATAGCGCCCGGAGGTGCTAGGACCAAGCAGGAGCTAAAATTTTCAGAAGGGTCGGTGGCTGAGACAGGACCTTGTCGCCTTTCATGAGACTAGCTACGCCCTGTAGGCTATCTAAAATCGACCCGTCAACCGCCTCAGTTCCTTTCTCTCCTCCGGTGTGCTAAGATGTTGACGCCGCTCGCTGCCGGAGTCTTAAGTTTTCATCTATATGACAGCAGCCTTTAGCGTTTAATATTTTAAGTAGTACTTTCATATTTTACGAACAAGAAAAGAAGATTATGAAGAAGAAGAAGAAATTCTTTCCTGCCATCACGAGTCGTCCTTAGACGGTAGCAGTGACGGTAGGAGGACTTCGCTTGAAAGTTTTTATGGCAGAGGGCTGTATCCGTCCGCGCCCTTAATTAATGAGGGGTCCGACTTGGACAGTCCTGTGCTGGGAGGGGACAGTCCACCGGGCACAAATCTAGCAGTTCCGGGATCCGTTCCACTTAACCTCGAGCTCTTCTTCCTCGTTGGGGAAGAAGAATCGGTCTGCCGCTCAAGGTTGCCCGTTGAGTACGTCTGCACGAGGATTGTTCGGGAGGGCGATGGGCCTGGACCGACTTTAGTGGGTTCCCTTGGCCCCGCTCCCTAACGGCTGCATTCTCGACTCGAACTCCATCTCTGTCCTCGTTGGAGCTCCGTGGCAGTTTCACCTCTGGGCCGCTCCTGTGGGGCAGGGGTTTGACTTTTCCAGTTCTCCTGGCTCTGTTCCTGATTTCAGGGCCTCCGGGCTCGAGCCATTGGACCAGAGCTGGATCGATTGATCACTATGGGCGAGGTGCCCTCTTGGTGCCTTTGCCATCGTGGTCGACCCTCATGCCTACCCCTCTCCCTTTCCATGCAGGTGCAGACACGGCACCACCTTTTTCCTTCTACTCTTCTTTTCAAGATTTCCATTGGCATTTTCCTTCTGTGCTGTGGCTCGGTGCCTTGGTTGGCACCGTGCTTGAAGCCGTGGTTCGTGCCTTGGTCGGCGCCATCGCGGCGCCATGGGTCAGCGTCATCGCTTTGGCGGCACTGTGGGTGCTGTTGTTGCTGCTGTTGGTTGTCGGTGCCGCCAGTGGTGCCACGGGTGTCTAGGTGGTGCTGAGCACCCGTGAAGTCACCATGCACCCATAGGTGACACCGTGCACCTGTGGGTGGCACTATGGGCATCTGCGGGTGCGTGGGTGGCACCCACAGATGCCATGGTTGCCAGGCATGCTATGGGTGGCATGGGGCACCCATGGGTACCGTGGGTGGCACCACGGGCGCCCATGGGTGCCAATGGTGCCATGGGTGCCCTCAGGTGCCATTCTTGCCATGGGTGTCATTGGTACCATGGTACCATGGCACCATGGGTGTCAGGGGTGCCCTCTGGTGCCATTGCTGCATAGGTGCCAGGGGTGCCTGCGGGCCACTGCCGCGGGTGCCCTTGGGTATCGCCAGATTGGCATAGGCACTGCTTGATGCCCTCCTGTGCCACAGAGTGATGCTGGTGCCAGGGGTGCTAGTGGGTGCTATCTGGCAGAACTAGTGACACATTTTTCCTTTTGGACTTCTTCTGCACAGAAGTTGTAGTGAGGTGTTTTCCGCAGAATGAAGTCGTGTTCTGCGGGTTATTTTTCTGCACATCTTAGTGAGTGGCGGTCCATGTTTGATCTTGTGTCATCCAGCGGCTTTCTGGTGATGGAACTCTGCTGTACTGCTCTGCCTGCGAATCTCTCATTCGCTCAGCACTTCTCTTAGCTCCCTACGTGGTACCAAGCTCTTTGACATCCTTCCTGATGGCGGAGTCTCTAGTGGCTCTGACCTCAGACCTCCCTTAGAAGTCCTTCTCTGGTAGAGGTGCATCCAGATGGGTCTTTCCCTGTCCTACTGGTCAGTAATACAGTGGAGACTCATCTGATATAGTGAAGGGCACATTCTCTCTATCTTCAGAGTCCGTGATGGAAGATCTTTTCAGTAGCTCCCAGTAATGGGGTCCACTATAGTATTTCAGACTGCGTCGTGGACCATACACTTCTGCGTCTAGACTTTTTGACCGTCAAGAAAGTTACAATTTGTGGAACATTCTAATTTAATGGTTGGGAGCTGCTCAGGCTCTTCCGCCCCTTTGATAGGGGTATAGGGCCCCTTGTGATATTGCCCCTTGATGGTTTCTTCTGGTTAACATCTCCAGCTGTGATTATTAGTCCAGTCATGATTCAGTATGGATGCTCAGGCTCCTTCTGCACTCAGATGGAGAACATGTTCATCATTTTGTAGCAAGACAATTCTTATGAAATAGCAGCCTGAAAGCCTTGTTAGGTTCGGACTCTTTAAAAAAAAAATAAAAAATTGTTATCACAGCACAAGGCCTAGCGAATTACCCAATACCCCCCTTTTGGATCTGGTCAGGTTCCACCTCAGCCCCTGAGGCGCTCGTCTCCAGAGTACAGTAAAGAGTACCTGACTTTCTTCCCTAGGGAGAATCCAATCCACTGGTGGTATAGGTCATCTCTTTCTCCAAGAGATTTCTCTCATTCAGAGACATTTCCTAGACCTAGGCGACCGCCAGTCTGTTAATTACCCTTTCTTTTTATCAGGCTTTCTTCTCTTGAGTAGAGCCTTGCAGCAACAGAGCGACTCTCCACCGAGTCGAACTCAGGTTCCTACTTCCTCGCTTGCTTTAACTTAACAGGCGATATACTCCTTCTTGACTGAAGGTGAAGTAGGTCTTTTTCTGAGGTAGCTTCTCAAATTTTCACACCTTCGGTTCCGGGCACTGGTTCCATGCCAGTTGCTCACGGCTATCCTCTTCAACTGCATGATGGAGTTGTGATGTTTGTTTTCAGCAGACAAACTAGAATCCTTTCCTACTCCCTTCAGGGAGGCCAGAGTGGGTAGTGCCTCACCGCATTGAGTCACTGCCACTTCCAGTCACTTTCAACGAATGGGTTAGCCCTAACTTGGTCCTGCTGTGCACCTCCTCGACGACATCTGCCTCTATTTGCCTTAGAAATCCAGCTCCAGTTTTTTCTGTTGGAATGCTTTTTTCCACAGTGGACGCCTTCCTGTACATTTTTCCTTTCTTCCTTGAGTTCAGAGACTGCTACTATAGTTGTACATACAGGGGCAGGATGGTTCCTTTTGAATATGCAGTGGGTAGGATCTGGTTCTACTAGACCTCCTCAAGAGGCTTCTAAGTCGTGCTTGGCCTTCCATTAAGAGGGTTCCAGTGACTAAGTGGAGACTATTCTCCTTGATGGGCTAACCCCACCTGGACCCCTTTGCTCACCAAGTAAGGGGTTCATGCTACTGGACCTGTTGTTCACAGGTCAGCCATACTTGATAGTGGCAGTTTCCATCTGCACTTCGGTCTACCCTGAACCAATAGACTTTACCTCCGACTCTTTCAGTTCCTGAGGTCCCTTTACGTTACATTAGTATATGTCTTTGACACTATTACTTTTGGTCCTAGACCGAATTGTGAGGACAGGTTCTTGCCACTCTCCCTAGAGTGGTTGGCTTCCTTACAGACTTTCATTTTGTGCCCATTGCAGTCGCCTGCAAAGTGGTGAGTTACAACTCAAGCACTTATCTTGTAAACACTATGTTCTAGATGCTCTTTACAAAGCAGCTCTGTTTTATTAGCATGACAGTCCTCGGCTGTCCATTCTGAGTGAACCCTATCTCCTACCACCCTACTCAGGGTTGTTGTCTTTAGCTTGGTATCTCTAGTGAATGAGTGATGGAGACTTAGTCCAGGAAGATATGGAAATTACTTACTTACCGTAATTATTGATCTTCTTGGACAGTCTCCATCACTCATTCACACACCCACCCACCATCCGCTGGGTTCACTCATTTTCTTTCCTGGTCTTCATGGTCCTATGGTTCAGACTGTGAAGACATTGTTCTTGACCTTTCTTGTAAGGCCATCTGGGCCCTCTCAGGCCTAGAAACTCAGGATGAGTTATTCTCATTAGTTACACTACACCTCCTCGTCCGAAAGGTACTGAGGTGGTTTGGAGGGTCGGCATGGACAGGCTACACAGGCGCGAGCTAGTCTCGTGGTGCCACGCATCCGTGGTCCTGTCTGCGCCCGACCCTTCTGAAATGTTTGGCTCTCGCTGGTCCTAGCACCTCCAGCGGTATCCCACTAGTGTGAATGAGTGATGGAGACTGTCCAAAAGATCAATAATTACAGTAAGTACTTCATTTCCATTTCCTGGTTGTCATTACTTCTGCTAGGAGGATCAGTGAACTACAGGCCTTATCAGTAGAACCTGATTTCATTTCCTTTCATAGGGATAAGGTGGTCCTCCGCACAATAGAAAGTTCCTTCCCAAGGTAGTCAGACTTTCATCTGAACCAGTCTATGTCTCTGCCTGTCTTTTCACTGATCATTCTTCCTCTGGAGAGGAGGTTACACAGTCTGGATGTGAAAAGGGCCTTAGTTACTACATTGAACATACTAAGGCCCATAGGAAGGACTGTTCTCAGTTGTTTCTCACTTATGGGAGGTGGGAAAGGACATGCCTGCTACTAAGAGGTCTATTGCCAGGTGGATTGATTCTTGTATTCAATTCTGCTACTTTAAACTTGGGAAGGAGCCTCCCTCAGGCCTGAGGGCTCATTCTACCAGAAGTACAGTTGCTTCGGTCGCAGCAGCTAGAGATATACCTTTAGTGGACATATGTAAAGCAGCTACCCGAAATCTGTTCACACCTTCACTCAAGCATTATCTTTGGACATTCAGTCACAAAGTGATGCTAGGTTTGTTCAGCTGTGCTGCACAGCCTGTTCCCAAAATAGGTTCTGTAACTCCCTCCTCCAAGGGGGTCCTGCTTGGTAGTTCAGATAGTCAGAATACAGCAAGACATCATGTTGTTTGAAGAAAAATTACTCAGCATAGTAATGCTGTTTCTTCTAATGGAGTGTTGCTGTATTCTGACCTCCCTCCTGCCTCCCTCCTGGAACCTACTAGTTTTGGGATGTGGTGGGGCATGCACTGTGCTGCACCCAGAGGTGTTCTGGACATGCCTCCATCTCTTGTTTTTTTGTTTCTTTTAGTTTGGTGAATCACTACCTGTTGTGTTCTTTTTGGGTGTTTCGACTTGAGTCTTTGGCCCTAAAACTCTGTGTTTGCCACTTGGCATAAAAATTTTGAAACAATTTATTTCTTGAGTTAGTTAGTTAGGACTCATAAGAATCTGATGGTTACACTTCAGAGTACCACAGACAGAGGTCTGAAAACCGAGTCGAGCTCTCACCTTCTATGCCTTTGCATAGAGTTTAACCGCTTACTCACCAGAGCAGTTCAAGTGCTGGGGCTAACTGCATATAGTCAGAATACAGCAAGACTCCATTAGAAGAAACAACATTACTATGTTGAGTAATTTTTCTGGCATACCTTACCAAAATCTTGCATAAAGCATACAAACTCCCTGCTTCAGCTGACTATCAGCTTAGCATGCAGCCGCCATCTTTGCACTGAAGAGACTCAGCTTAAGACTGTGCCCCTCGTGTTATGGCTGCCACTCAGCTTATTGGAGTTTACATCAATTCACACAATTATCAGCATTATACAGACTTCAAATCAGTACTATTTCAGTGTGACACATTAAAGACTAATAGCTGATTTCCATATTCAGCTATATATTTTAGGAAACAACCATTTGTCTATGCTTCTGCCTTACAGCACTTCTCTAAGAGCCCACCATGAACAGTTTCATAAAGCTTTTATGTTAAATTTAGAAAGTTAAACTTCATTCTCTATATCTCTTCTGATACACTAATTTAAAATATTATACCTAAACACACAATAAGACAATTTAAATTATAAAGTGGAAAAAGGATACTAAATAAAGTTCTGTACCAGGATTTACAAAACAAAAAAAAAAAACAATGATCAAGGGCAAAGGCTAATTCACCGCTTCCTAGCTAATCTGGGTGCTGCATCCGTCATAAAGCAACCATCTCGTCCACCTGTTTTGGTATAGTGAGGTTTGTTGTCTGAGATCATAGGTAATTTTCTCCATCCTATGCAGAGTCTCCATTCATTTAGAGTAGGGGATCACCAAAAGCCACCCTTGTTACTGATTTTAATGCAGCAGCTAGCATAATTAACCATAGATACCTCTCATCTTTATCCTTAAGCTCTTTAGGAGAAGACCCAGGATCATATGCTCTGGTCCCAGTGGCAGCTGTATCTGGATTATTTGAGTCATATGGTCAATTATTGCTTGTCAGAATGGTCTAATCTTTGTACATAACCAGAAAATATGGGCCTGAGTGGCGTGGACCTCCCACAGCCAAGCCAACAGACTGGTGTGGCTCCAGGTGTATAATGTGCAGTCTGTACTGGTTCTAAAAATATCTTGCTTTTATTCTCCAAGAAAAGTCTCTCCAGGTCAAAGACCCAGTAGTTGCAGGTGCTTTTCCAGATTAGTGACCACTGTTGTGCAGAAATACTAATAGCTAGGTCTTGTTCCTATTTAACCCTGAGGTATTGGGAGGTGTTTTCTAAATTGGTGATAAAGTTTGTATACAGGACTGATATTGCACGCTCTACCCCATTTAAGCTCCAAAATCTTTGAAATAAAGGTGTTTCAGTTTGTACCCCTGTGTCCTTGTCAATTTGTATATGTGTTTATGCAAATAGTCCCTTAATTGATAGTATCTGAACTTATCTGTATTAAGAAGACCATAGGTCTGTTGAATAGCTGCAAAGGACAAGACAGTGTGACCTGAAATCATTTGAAAGGGGAGTGAAATCCTCTTCTTGCTTGTTTTAAATGCCACGTATCTAACTGGGCGGTGCAAAACTTGGGTCATAAGCCCACCATCTGAATTTCAGAGTTGTCTGCATGTGGATCCTCTCCTTGTACCCTTTTCCAGCCCTTAAGTACTGCATGAGTGCCTGAAAACCCTCATATGTCCTTAATGCTCCCTCAGTAAATAAAAGTGCCATCAGGGGAGGGTTTTGTTGCTCTGATAGATCTATTTTTTTCGAATGTGTGTCCTATCCTGGATTGCTCCATAATAAAGCATCTGCATTTGGGCTGCAACCCAATAGCTCTGCAAATTGGGCACCGCCACTCCTCCTCCGATTTAGGTAGATACATTAAAGATCTCCGATTCTGTGCTTACTAACACCCCCCATAGAAAATAAAAGAACATGTTTTGCCAGGCTTTAACTGCGTTATCGCTACCTTACACAGAACACACTGAAATAAATATAGTATGTGGGGAGGGCATTCATCTTAAGCGCTTGTTGTACTTTAGCATTTAAAGATAGTGGAGCAGCCCATATCTGAAAGTCACTCTTAAGCTTTTTCACCATTGGTGGTAGTTAAGATCCCATAGAGAAACATTGTCTAGTCCTATGTAAATTCCTAAGTATTTCAGTGCGTCAGATCCCATTGCATAGGATATAAAGCCATTGTCTCTCTAGTTGGGTCATGGTGCAGGCAAAGTACTCTGTTTTACTTTGATTTAATTTGAAACTCGCCAATGTTGAGAATTGTCTTCACCTGCTGAAATATCCCAGGCAAGGAGACCTCAGGCTCAGAAAGGTAGAGCAGCACATCGTCCGCATATAGGGCCAATTTATGTGTGCTCCCCAGATCAATACCTTTAATTTTGGGTCTTGTCGAATACTCTGGGCTAAAGGTTCAATATAGAGGGTAAAAAGTAACGGAGCCTGGGGCACCTGCCTAGTGCCCCGCCTAACCCCATTCCTGTAGAGAGGTGACCATTAGCTCTAACATAAACTTGAAGAGATTCATAAAGTCTAAAAGAGTCCTAATGAACATCTGTGGGAACCTAAGCCAGGAAAGGATACTCTCAAGAAAGGCCATGATACTCTGTCAGATGCTTTTCAGCATCTAAGCTCATGATCAAAGAGGGATCTTCCATTTATTTATATGCTCAATAATATGGGTTGTTCTCTGAGATTATCCTGGGCCTGTCTACGTGGAACAAATCCAGATTGGTGTATACTTATAAGGGAGGGAGATATTGTTTAACCTTCTGCTAAAATTGAAGCAAATATTTTATAGTCCATGTTTAATAGGAAATCGGACGATGTGAAGTACACTTGGTTGGGTCCTTCCCAGCTTGGACTCACAGAGATTACCGCCTCCATCCAGGAGGGTGGTATTTTCACCTCACCCCACCCCCCATCACCTCTGCAAACACCCTGGCTAATAAAGACTGGAAGTGATCTCCCATTGTTTTATAAAACTCTGATGGTTGGCCATCAGAGCCCAGGCATTTCCCCACCTTCAACTTTCCTATTACAACCTTTATCTCCTCTTCTCTGACAGGAACCAGCAAACTCTCTCCTTGCTCTGTAGTCAGCCCTGGTAGCTTCAACTTCTTCAAATAATCCCTGATCTCCCCTCTCGAGGACATATCTGTTCTGTATATAGCTTAGTATAATAAGACTTAAAGGCATCCACCACATCATGAACCCCTTGTACCAATTTTCCCTTTGTGGGTGCCAGCTATTGGAGATCATGGCCTCTGGCCCTCTCGTCATGAGCCTACTGGCTAGGAGTCTTAATGAGTGCGGCCTCCCTGTGATACTTTTGGCACAGAAAGAGAAGCTTCTGCTCCACCTGATAGTCTAAGATACCTCCATTCTCTTTTAGATTCAAAAGTTGCCTTGTCCGTCCCCTATCTACCTTCTCTTCTGGAGTTGCTCTAGATCCTGAATGCTCTTAAGTAGTCCCTCTCTCTGAGCTTCTCGCTTCTTTTTTAGTTGCCAATTGTATAACTTTACCTCTAAGCACCGCTTTTGCAATATCCCATAGAATCGATTGTGTAACTTCTTGTCCTGATTGTCTACCAAAATGTTTGGTATGTCTGTGAGATGGTCTCTCTGACCTCCTTATCTTATAACAGTGAGACATTTAAATGCCAAAACGTATTTCTGCAGGTCCACACTAATATAGAGGGGTGCATGATCAGACAGTAGGAAATCACCATTCCAAGAGTCATAAATTCTCTGTTTCAAACAACTTGAAGTCTTGCTGTATTCTGACAAGTGCAGTTAGCCCCAGCCTTTAAACTGCCCTGGAGAACAAAGGGTTAACCTTTCTATACAGAGCATAGAATGCTGAGCTCGAGCTTGGTTGATGTCTCTGTCTGTTTCCCTTTGAAAACTAACTGTCAGATTCTTCCACACTGAACAGTCGCCCGGAGATTTCTCCTGCAGCTCGGTTTGAAAGTCGGTTGAAGTGTCATTTTTTCGCGGTTTCTAACCAAAAGTCCTCAGATAGTCGGTTCAGTCTCTATCTGTTGTACCGTGAGTACTAGATAGGTTTTGTACTGTGTTTTCTGTGTGGAACTTGTAAAAGTGTGGATTGGTTCGGCTGAACCTGATCATTGCTTAATTATTGTGTAACTTTAGTATGTGGTTACCAGTCGTTATCGGTTCTAAAAAAAAAACATGTTTCAAATGTTTTTTCCAAGACCCATGACATGGTTAGGAACCAATAAGGAGTGCCCTGCTTGGCGTTGCCAAAAGGGTAAGTTTGGTTAGGTTGGCTGTCTGAGAAACCCAAGAAAAAACGGGCCCACTGGGTTTCAACACTGCAGTGAGTGTGGGAGGTCTTGCTAAGGCCGATCCCCACACCACCTGTGTTTGTCTGGGGTTTGAACACCTCAATTCAGACTGCCAAATTTGCAAAATGTTCCAAATCTACCCTTGAAAAGAGATTAGGTAGACTGAGGAAAAGGAGGCCAAGAAGTCCACTGACCCAGATGGCCAGCCGGTTCGGTTCCAACCGAACTAGAAGAGTGCCCTCTGACCAGGGCGATACTTCTTTGGGCAAAGGAGGGCCGATCCCGAGGGTCGGTTCCACTAAAAGTGGAAAGAAAATCGTCCGGTTTGGATCCAGAAGTCCATGTTCGACTGTCGAAGAAATAGCCAGAGCGATTCGATTGTGGAATCGCTGTTCCGACCGATCCGCACCTTTGGCAGGGGCTGGTTGGTCGGTTCCCCAGTTCACAATTATACTTTGGAAGAATTTTATGAACCGGAGTTTGAGGAGGAAGGGAGTTTGAAGATGAAGATGATGATGGTGATGGTGAAAGTCTAGATGTGCCTGTGGAACCGGACATCTCCTAGACAGACCTTCAGGTGTATCCTCCTAGGCTTTCTGAGTCCCCTTCCCACTTTATGTCTACAGAAAGGTGGCTGAGACCTCCAGCTCCTATGGAAGAGGCAATGGAGGATCAGGAGGAGCCTGATTTTGTAGAAATTATGGCCATCCCAGAGTCCAGGAGACTGTCTGTTCTCCTCCACAAATCTTTTGGGGAACAGACACAAAAATTCTGAAGTCTCTCAATTCTGTACCTCCTGTGGACAGAAGAATGGACAAGAGGTATACACGCTCAGGCTCAGAAACAGAGTTTTTATATCAAGCAGTGCAGCCATGTTGGGGTTGTGCAGGCTGCTGCCTGTGATAAGGCAAGCATTCCCTTGGCTTCACACCCCCAGACAAAGACTCTAGGAAGATTGATGCCATGGCAAAAAGCTGTACATGGCGTCTCCTTGGGACTCTGACAGGCTAATTATATGGCCTATACAGCTAGGTACTAGAAGTCCAGGTGGAACACTGTACTGGCACTGGCTAAACAGGCCTCCCCCAGCTAGCCAAGGAGCTGGAGGCGGTGGCTGCAGATGGGATTGAGGCATCTAAAGTTCAGTTTCATGCTGCTGTGGACTTTAATGATGTCTCATCAAGAGTCATGGCTACATCTGTTGCCCTTCGGAGAATGGCTTGGCTCAGATGTACTAGCCTCTCACAGGATACCCAGGATAAGGCCATGGATTTTCCTGTAGGGTAATTCTCTGTTTGGGGAGCAGACAGAGAATTACATGAAGAAAATGGATGAGTACAGGACCACCTACAGGAGTGCTCAGGCCAAGGAGAGGCAGGCAACTCCTCAAAGGCAACAGTCTAGGGGCAGGGGCAGGCCTTTCATAGGCCTATTTACCAAACACAGGCCTTCTTCCTTTTCACAGAGGGGGTTCTTCAGAGGGAGAGGCAGAAGGGGGATGAGCAGGGCTGCATCCACTCCTCAGCCTAAGGCCCTGCCAAGCAGACACCCTGATGGGCCTGCCCAGGTCGACTCTCCTATTCTAGTAGGGAAGAGCTGGCTTACTTTGTCCAGGACTGGATGTGTATTACATCAGACAAGTGGGTCCTGGAAGTAGTAAGCCAGGACTGGTTCTCAGCTTCAGAAAATTTCCCAAGATGAGAGCCAGATCTTTTCCACCTGCAAATCTCTCAGAAACCCTTGCCCTAGAGACAGAGGTTTCATCCCTTCTGGCCTTAAGAGCTATAGAGAGAGTACCTACCCTACACTGGGGAAAAGGGCTGTACTCCAGGTACTTCCTGACCCCAAAAAGACAGAGGAGTGGTGACCCATCTTAGACCTAAGATACCTAAACAAACATCTTTTAGAACCAAAGTTCAAGATGGTAACTCTGGGAATAATCTTTCCTCTCTAAGGCCAGGGGCCTGGCTAGCCTCCTGGACCTCAAGGATGCCTACTTCACATTCCCATCAGGTGCTTCCACATAAAGTATCTCAGGTTCAAGTTGCCCTCAGGCCACTGTCAGTTCAGAGCAATGCCCTCTGGCCTAACCTCAGCCCCAAGGGTTTTCACAAAGGCCTGGCAGTAGTAGTTGCCTTTCTAAGAAGGCAAAAGATTTCCATTTTTCCATATCTGGATGATTGGCTAATAGTGGGCCACTCTCAGACCAAGTCAAGTCTCACCTGCAGGTGCTCACTTCTCTAGGATTTCTTCTCAGCCTTCGAAGTCAGTTCTTGAACCAGTCCAGCTTCTACCTTTATAGGGCAGAACTGGACACAGTCAGCATAAGAGCCTTTCTTCCCCTGGAAAGGGCAAGGGTTCTTACAGCACTAGCCTCTTCCTTCAGCCTTGGGTATCTCGACCAGCAAGGCATTTCCTCAAGCTCTTGGGCCACATGGCAGCTTCAACAGCAGTGGTCCAAGGGCAAGATTCCAGATGAGGATATTCAGTTCCATCTGAGAGCTTTTGGTCTCAGAGGAAGGATTCCCTTACCAAACTGATCCCAGTGACTCTGATCTTGATCCAAGCCCTCCAATGGTGGCAGGATCAGGACAATTTAAGATAAGGGGTTCCTTTGCCACTCAGCCTTGTTCAGTGGTCCCTACCACGGATGCTTCTCTCTCTGGGCTGGGGAGCCCATTTGGGAGTCCTCACTGCCCAGGGACTGTGGTCCCCAAGAGTCCCTTCTCCATATCAATCTCCTAGAACTCAGGCAGTTTTTCTAGCCCTGAAACTTTCTCTCAGTCAGTGCAGAAAAGGTGGTTCAGGTCAGAACGGACAACACCACCACCATGTGGTACATCAACAAGCAGGGAGGCACTCGGTCCACGGCCTTGTGCACAGAAGCTATGAAGTTGTGGTCCCTGGCTTATTCCTGCAAACCTCTCTGGTAGCAGTCCACCTTCCAGGGAAGGACAATGTGCTAGCAGATGCACTGAGCAGGATTTCTCAGGGCCATCACGAATGGTCCCTGGACCCTCAGGTGTTGAAAGTGATTTTTCAAGGTGGGGCACTCCAGAGATAGATCTCTTTGCAGTCCCAGACAATCACCAACTTCCTCTTTTTGTTGCAGACCCCAGTCTTGGGCTCAGTCCCCTGGATGCCCTGATTCTGAATTGGGAAGGAAATTTCTGTATGCCTTCCTCCTTCCTCTCCTGTTCAAAGTTTTAGTCAAGATAAGGTCTCAACCTTGCAAAGTGATTCTGATTGCTCCAGATTGGGCCAGGCAGCTCTGGTACCCTCTGGTGTTGTCCCTAGCAGTCCATCTTCCCCTGTCTCTTCCCAGGAATTACAACCTGTTAACATCCTCTCAGGGAGGATTTGGTACCCCAATCTTCAGTCTCTCAATCTCAAGGCATGGCTCTTGAAGAGTTAGAGTTTGCAAATCTGCATCTTTCTCAAGGGGTTCTGGATATTCTCATAGCTTCTCAAAGCCCTCCACCAAAAGACTTATAACTCCAAATGGAAGAGATTCAGCATTTGGTGTTCTAAGAACATATTTCCCAGATACTGCTGAATTGCCTACAGTTCTGGATTATATGGTCCATCTTAATGGCTTAGGCCTCAGACCAGCTACTCTCAAGGTACACTTGTCAGCTGTTTCATGCTTTCTGTCTGTGGGAAGTCTTCCTCACTATCTTCTCACCCTGTGTTCTGTAAATTTTTAAAGGATTGCTTCACACCAATCCTCCTTTTAAAGACCCTGCCCTGCCTGGGATTTGAATGTTTGCATTGCTCAACTTGTGCAACCTCCTTTTGAGCCTGTGTCCTCAGCAGAGCTTAAGTACTTGACTTGGAAAACTGTGTTCTTGGTAGCCATTACTCTGCCAGGCGTATCAGTGAACTGCAAGCCCTATCAGTGGAACCTGATTTTACCTCCTTTCACAGGGATAAAGTGGTCCTTAGAACCAATAGAAGGTTCTTGCCCAAAGTGGTTTCAGACTTCCATTTAAATCAGTCTGTGTCTCTTCCTGTTTTCTTCACTGATCATTCTTCCTCAGGAGAGAGGAGGCTATACAGTTTAGATGTTAAAATAGCCCTTTTGTTACTACATAGAGCATACCGAGGGTCACAGGTTTGACTCCCTCAGTTGTTCCTCACTTATGGAGAAGTGGGAAAGGGCAAACCTGCCACCAAGAGATCTATTGCCAGGTGGATTGTGTCTTGTATACAGTTCTGCTATGAAAAACTGGGAAAACTCCGCCCTCAGGCCTGAGGCTCATTCCCCAAGAGGTACAGCTGCTTCCTGGCTGCTGCCAGGATATCACTCTCTTAGAAATTTGTCAAGCAGCCACCTGGAAAACAGTCCATACCTTTACCAAGCATTACTCTCTGGATATCCAGGCTAGGGGTGATGCTTGGTTTGTCTAACAGTACTTCAGAGCCTATTCCCAAGTAGGTTCTGTCCCTCCTCCATGGAGGTACTGCTTAGTAGTCTGCACTTGTCAGAATACAGCAAGACTTCATGTTGTTTGAAGAAAAATTACTCACCTTAGTAATTATGTTTCTTCTATTGGAGTCTTGCTGTATTCTGACCTCTCTCCTCCCTGCCTCCCTCTCAGAACCTGGTTTTGGAGTGGGTGGGCAGGTGCAGTGTGCACCTCAGGGGTGCTTTTTTACACTTTTCTTGTATGGGTGTTTATTTTGTTATATTCCTGTTTGGGTTTTGAGTTTTGGGTTTCCTGACTTGAGTCTTCTTTGGTAGTCCAAAACTTTTTATTGCCAGTTGGCTATTAAAATGTTGTTTTACAGTTTCCACATAGAATACTATTAGAGTGTTGCTCGTGAAGAATCTGACGGTTAGCATTCAAAGGGAAAGAGACAGAGACATCAACCGAGCTCGAGCTCAGCATTCTATGCTCTGCTTAGAAATGTTAACCCTTTGTTCTCCAGGCAGTTTAAAGGCTGGGGCTAACTGCACTGGTCAGAATACAGCAAGACTCCAATAGAAGAAACATAATTACTAAGGTGAGTAATTTTTCATATCAGCCCCCTATCCAGAGTGCTTCTATTGACCAGATTAGGTATTTCTCCTGCTTTTCCATTGTGAATACTGAGCAGAAGTATTCGCTCAGTATCCCTGCTTTTTCACTGTCGCTCTCTGCCCAACCACCTTCCTCTTTGTTCAGCCTCAGTATCCCTGCCTTAGTCTTTCTTTGCTCCCTAATGTACCTATAAAGGTTTTATCCCCCTTCTTAATCGAGTTGGCTATCTTTTCCTCGGTTTGGGCCTTTGCTATTCTGACTGCCTTACTCGCTTCCTTCTGCTTTAACTGGTACAGTTCTCTGTCCTGTTCCTTCTGTGTTTCCTTATACTTCCTGAATGCTATCTTTTTCCTTACCTTCCCGCCACTTCTTTTGAGAACCATAGTGTTTTTTCTTTCGTTTTGATTTGTTTATTTGCTTCACACAAAGACTTGTTGCCTCTGTGGTGGTGGTTTTGATGTTTCCCATTGTTGCTCCATCCCACCTTCTTGCCTCTTTGCTAGTGCTTTTCTGAGGCACTCTCCCATTTTGACAAAATCAGCCCTCCTGAAGTCCATTACCTTCACTTTTCCACCGCTTCCTCGGTCCCCAGGTCAGGACCCAACATCAGGGCCAGAGCCGCCCAGACATCCCCCACCCCTATCTGCCTCCCCCATAGTCCCATTATTTTACTCTGCTCTGCTATGAAATAGAAAATATGCACTTGTTTTTCTTATATAGCCGAACCATCCTATCACTTGTATGGCCGTCTACATTTATCATTGGTCTTGTTCAACACTCCACATTTAGTAAGCCAGTCCACCCTCAGCTTAACACACACAGTCTCAAATTGTGGCAAAGGGATGATGTACTTGCCACGGTTCAAGGAGGAGTACAGTCCTGCTTCCCATTTTTGGTCACTGATGATTGCTTGTCTGTGTCTGCTCCCTCGTGAGAGTACGCCTTTATTGCGCACAGAGTCCCACAGACCGGAACTGCTCGAGTTTCCTTTTCACACTGCCTTTAGGTCCCACCAGGTCCAGGCCCTTCTCCTTATTTGCTTTTGACTATTTTGGTGGTCCGGCTGGTCTGGAGTGCTAATTCCACTCTGCCCAAGAAACTCCGAATCTTCCCTTAGCTCCTGAAATCTTATTGAACCTTTATCAGTAAGTACTATATGTTTAGCGGGATATTCCACAAAGGCTTTTCGATCCTGTTGTTGAATCTGTCTGACCATGCGAGCACAAGACGCCTGTATGCCAATAATTGGCGTGGTAAAGTCATGTTCAAAAAGATGCATATCTCCAAAGTCTACACTTTTCTTTGTCCAGGCTGTCATCAAAATCTCTCCTTTTACTCCATAATCCAAGAAAGCTAGGACCTCCGATCTTGGCTTCGCTTTTGGTCTCGCTGCTTAGGGACAAGAGATCTATGTGCTCTGATAATGTTGAGGTTCTTCTCTGGGGAAGATCAAGTATTTCATGCAAGAAAGAATCTATAAATGCAATCATATTGCTGGACTCCGTGCGTCAGGAAGCCCATGTATCCTAATATTATTCCTCCTGTTAAGATTCTATAGCTCTTCCAATCTCTGTTCCAAAGTGTTTGTACGCTGGTGAAGATCTAATAGGGCTGTATTATGCATATCTGTCGCTTGGAAGTAATCTGCAATTGTATTCTCCAGATCTCCGGTTCTGAGAGATAGGTCTTAATAGTCTCTCCTCTGATCAGTGACTTTTGATTCCAGTCTCTGGAGTGTTTCTGTCATTTGTTTAAGAGTTTGACATAATTGTTGAAATGTGATGGTACAGTCGGCCTCTTTCTCTGGTTCGTCCTCGAGCAACACTAGTAGCCGTGGCCCTCGTGCACTACAGGCCTCCATTTGCTGTGCAGGTCCCGATGCAGTTTTCAGCTGTTTACTTTGGTTATTTGAGTGATTTCTTTGAAGCGCTGTTTTGGGGCCATGAAATAAGCCTTTATAGATCATTTCACCGACAGGATGGTTGATTTATTAGTCTGATGTGAGAGCAGATTGTTGCTGTTCAGGTGCAAGCTTGAGAGTTAAACCGCCATATCCGAGGTGCTCAAACCAGAAGTCCCTGCCACTCAGCTTAAAGAGACTCTCCTTATCAACCCTATTTATTCCTTTCAAGTACTTGAAGGTCCCAATCATGTCCCTCTCTCTCTCTCTCTCTCTCTCTCTCTCCTGTCTTCCAGGAGTACATGTTCAGTGCCATCAATCTCTCCTCTTATGCCTTACCCTGCTGACCTGCTTTCATCTTTGTAGCCCTCCTCTGGACCTTCTCCAGCAGGTTAATGTCCTTTTGAGGTGTAGGCACCAGTACTGAACTCCATACTCTAGATGTGGTCTTACCAGTGACGGTACAAAGGCAGTATAACCTCTCTCTCCTACTACTGATCCCACTAGATATGCATCCCAGCATCTTGTTTGCTTTGCTGTTGCTTTTTGTATTGTGTGGAGTGCTTCAGATCACTAGTGATCATCACTCTAGGTCCTTCTCCTCTGATGCAGATACTCGGACTCCACCCAGGTAGTACTCTGTCCTGCGATTCTTGGCTCCAATATGCATAACTTTGCATTTCTTGGCATTGAAGCTAAGCTGCCAGATATTGGACCACTTCACCAGCTTTTCCAGATGTTTCTGTAGGTCCTGTATCCCTTCAGCTGTGTCCACTCTCCCACAGAGCTTGGTGTCATCCACAAATAGGCACATTTTGCCCTTAATGCCATCTCCAGTGTCATTGATGAAGACATTGAACAACACCGCCCCAGCACTGAGCCCTGCGGGACCCCACTAGTTACCTCTCTTGTGCCATCATAGGCTTAGAGAAGTTGCTGAAAAACCCTTGGCATCAGAGGAACTGTAGAAACAGGAATGTCCCTGAGGACCCAATTAAGAAATTAGGATGTTAGAGAACATAAAACTGACTGAAGAGAAAAGGAGAGTCTGAAAAGTCTCTGTGGTAGCAGTAAGATGTATCTGGATGGCTCGAATTGACTATACTGAGGGTAAAGCACTTCTGGTGGAGATTACTCTTTGTAAGGGTGATATAGTGGGTTTAGAAAACTGCAAAACCATCAGATTCTCCAAGAAGAAAAATGTGACGGGACAGAATACTGAAAATTATCCTTCAAGGAACCGGTGGTGTTTTCGCTATAATCTTAACATAACGTGCCCTAAGTTGTTTAGGAATGTGACTTCCACAGCACTGACCAAGAGACAGTGACCATCTGGCAACTGGAAGGTTCTAGAAGAAATGAGGAGAACCTGAACTACAAGCCAGTCTTTCAAAAAAAATTCTCTCTATAGAGGATAATGGATGGCCAGCAGACAATAACTACATGAATTGCTTCAAGAGGTTTTCCATGACAACTAAGTAAACCTCGACAGCATAGCTCTGAGAGGTTTACAGTTGTCTTGGAAACCTCGAGAAGTGATTCAGCGAGGTTATTGTCTATTCACCATCCATTAACTTATATAGTGTATGGGCTAACGGAAGTTCAACTACACCTAGTATCACCTCTTGACTGGGCTTCGTAACTTTTTAACTTTTTTCCACTGCAACATTCTGGCTCAGCTCTCACCGTCATGGTCGTTGGTCAGAAGCCCCATGATAACCACAATCACCAGTTAAAATAAAGTGTAGCTTACTTTGTTCCCATTGCTCTGGCTTCCTGTGAGAGCTCTCACTGCCATTGTTGGTCTGAGCATGCGCAGCAGATCGCATTAACACGGTATTGATGTGACGTAGTCAAGAGGGGTTAACAACTTCTTAATGTCACATCGATACCATAACAATATGGTAAACTGTCTGAATTCAGACAGTAATAAGGATCCCCATACATTATAAAGTTTTTCTTCACTGAGTTCAGACACCCTGCACTGGGGTCCTGAACATAACAATGCTCTGAGCTAGGAGGAGGCTGGTCTCCGTTGTAAGAATTAATACCTGAAGGTGATCCTTTTCCAGATTCCTGGATCCTCCAACCAGGACAGGAAGATAATGGAACTCAGGGTGACAGGAAAATGACCTTGGAAAAACTCAAGAGACAAGTCCATGAGGCTACCCCTATAGAGGGTGATATTAGAATCAAGGCCTGAAAATCAACAGGGACCTGAAAACCTTAGGGAAAAAATAGACGTGGTTTTAGCAGCCCCCTCGTGGTGAGGGAATATAGCAAGAAGAAACCTACTCATATCATATCAAAATAATGCTCCCAGGAAAACTAATCCCTGTGACAGACAAAAGGAATTCTGAGAGAATTATATACAATTTAAAAATAAAGGTACACAGAACAGTCATTAGATGTTTAACCACATATTTTCTAATTAGGTTTCATTTTCTATTTAGACATTTATCACATTCCATGTTTCATTTTCCATTATTCATTCCCATTTTCATGCCTAATTTTATAACTAGTAATTAATATTCTCAGTATGCACAATAATAGGTTATCTGAACTTCTGTATACCATAAAGTTTAAAATCAAACCTGAAATTGAATGTTAGATAGAAAAAAAGAGGAGATTGCACATGGTTCAAAGGAACATGACAGCAAGAAGGATGATGGTGCAAATCTGAAACAAAAGAAAGAAAAAAAATAGAGAAACAAGTCAGAACAATTAAAACTTATACAACAATCTAATTTCCTTAAAATGGTTTCACCTCTAATCTGCCATTGGAACCCTTCCTTCCATTTCCTTAAAAGCGAAAATCCAATATTGTTCTCTCTTTAATAACAAATTGTCATAGTCTCCCCTCTCCTGGAAAGGAAGGGCTTCTCAATTCAATACTATTAAATGAAAAAAGAAAAGACAGTACTAATGTTGTGGACCCCAACTCTCCTTTGTAAGTACTTACAGTCCCCAGTCCCCAGTCTAATCAAATTGCCAGCATTATTAGAGAACACTGGCATATGTTAAACGAGTTTCTGGTCTTAGAGACCTTGATGATAGAGGCCCCAAAATATATACAGAAGGGGAAACCATTAAAGATACCATTTTGCACTCACTGCAACCAATGAGAGGTACACCACGGATGTGGCTTCCAAAAAGGAATGACGGCTGTCATAGATGTGGCAACTGTAAATTTTGCCAGAAAGTAATAACTGCAGGGTCATTTGCCAACCCTATTTCAAAAGAGGTGCCACAGTTGGGGCTTTATTACTTGCAATGCTAATGGCCTAGTATACATGGCCACATGTCAGTGTGGCAGTTTTATATTGGAAAACAAAAGAATGTTCAAACTGAGAATTGGTGAGCATGAGAGAGCTATTATGGGTGAAGATCTAACTAAGTCACTGGCAATGCATGTTTTAAAACTAGGAATAGAAGGAACATACATTTAACTATTTTGAATTGAGAAGCCCTTCCTTTCCAGGAGAGGGGCAGACTAGACAATTTGTTATTAAAGAGAGAACAATATTGATTTTCCCTTTAAGGCAATGGAAGGAAAGGGTTTGAATGGTAGATTAGAGGTGAAACCATTTGTAAGAAATGAGATTGTTGTATAAGTTTTAATTGTTCTGACTTGTTTCTCTATTTTTCTTTCTTTTGTTTCAGATTTGCACCAGCATCCTTCTATGCTGTCATGTTCCTTTGAACCATGTGCAATCTCCTCTTTTTTTCTATCTAACATTCAATTTCAGGTTTGATTTTAAACTAAATGGTATACAGAAGTTTAGATAACCTATATTATTGTGCATACTGAGAATATTAATTACCAGTTATAAAATTAGGCATGAAAATGGGGAATGAATAATGAAAATGAAACGTGGAATGTGATAAATGTCTAAATAGAAAATGAAACACAATTAGAAAATATGTGGTTAAACATCTAATAACTGTTCTGTGTACCTTTGTTTTAAACTGTATATAATGTCTGTGGTGATCCCTGGTATTACTTTTTGTTGAGTGTACCACTTTAAATGTAAAAATAATATAAAGGTGTGCTTTGGATGGTAACCATGTACCTTTGAGAAAGCCCTGATAGGGCGAAATGCGCCAGGTGACTTGGTTACCAGGAAGTGTGCTTGTTCCAGGCTTGTTTTCTATGCTCCTCACCGTATTCTTTTACTCTTGTTATTTGCACTCTAAATAAAAAGAATTTGCACAAGATAAACGACTACAGAACTGGTGTTCTGGTGAGTGTGAGACGATTTATTCTCAGTCTTTGCAAAGGTGCTGGTCTTCTTTGACTGTACATTATAATTAAGGGTAGAATCATATTTCTTCTTGGGCACTGTGAAGCACGAGGACATGCAGCAGCAGCTGAGGCACAGCCAGAAGTGGAAACCCTTCAAATTGTCAGGGCTAAATTAAATACTTTGATATAATCGGTAGCAGGACTTTGATAAGTTTGACACCTGAACTAATCGGGTGTCCACCTCGAGATGTCTATGGAGACTGTGCAGACTGCAACTGTTGAAGCCACCAAAAGATCAGATTCAGCCATGGAAGCAGCGGTAAACCTTGTTAAAAGAACCAACATCTTTGTATGAGGCTAGAAACCTTGGAAACCAAGCTAGATCAGCCAATCTATTCCTTATTGGAATGCCTGAGGGGCATGAGGGCAGTCATTTTTATTGTTCCTTAGTGACTGTTTTCAGCAGCAGTTTGGGGATGAGCTGCTTAATCAGCCAATCAAAACGCAGAATGCCTTTCAGGTCACACCTAGGAGACAAGCTAACTCTGATGCCCCTAGAGCCATTGTGGTGGTAACAGATGGCGTGCTACCAGAGATCAAGTGCTGGCTTTGGTCAGACAAAAGAAAACATTGCTCCAGGATGGACTCCTATTCATATTTTTCCTGATTTGAGTTTTCCCACATGGCAAAGGAAAAAGATTTGACAGTGTCCGGTATGTTGTGGGAGGCTGGCATGTCCAATGGAATGGTGTTTCCAACAACTTACGGATCGCCCATGATGGTAAAGTTTGTTTAATGACCCTTGGATGACCTGAAATGGCGCAAGACATTCTGCCAGTTGTCCGATCCTGGTGGATCAGAGACTTGGGCTCTGATAATGAAACTTGAATTCTGCATCGTTCCTTGTATATAGGACTACCTTATGTTCATTATCGGGTGAATGAAACCCTTCAGGTACAGGACTTTCTACCTATCTCTTGTTTGTTTGCTGTCCCTGATCTATATTAAGTCTCATTTTACACCTGTTGAAGGGACTGTTCATATTGTTTAGAATTTCATTTCTAATAGTTGGGATGCTTTGAACTGTTGATGTAATTACCGTACTGTGTTCAACTTTGGTACAACATGGTTCCTTTAATATCTTCTTCTGGTAGGAAGATAGACTGTGAACATTTTCATTTCATTGCATCTGATTAATACACCATGCAGCTCATGGACTCCAGTTACAGCTATTTTCAGGACTATATTTGACTTTGCTGTATTACAATACTATAACTCTCCCCATATCATGCATCTCATTGACATAGAATGCTCTCTATTGGTGTATTAAGAGGACTGGCACCCTCATTGTAGTTGTTTTAATATCTGTTATGTTCTATGTCCGTAATTTTAAGTTGTGTGCGTTGACAAATTAATAAACATATAGCATAAAAAGAATCATATTTTGTTTACATATATAACATAGCCAGTTATTAGTTTAGGTTGTAGGAACTGGAACAAGAAATATTTTTCAGGTTAACTGTATTTCCTGTAAGAACCTAGTCAAGCAAACAGCTTTTTTTGTGTGTGTGTGTTTTTTTTTTTTTTATGGAGGAAGTAAACTAAGAAAAGCACTTGAAGGCAACAGCTTGCAAACACAGAACCCTTTATATATTTGCATTTTACTTTTTCAACCTGTTACGCTTTATTTGTTATAAATGTAGACAATAAGATACTGCAAAGGAGAGTTTATGTATTGATCTTTAAACCCTTTTAACATTTGAACAAGCATAAAAATCATTTGCTTCTTTACACTGTCATGTTTTAGTATTCAATGACGCTTTTATAGGAATGTATTCATTTATCCATGTGTCTGGATTTCCATATTCAGTGCTGTCTCCAGTTTAAAGGGTACCTTAGACACTGACGATAATTGTGAGCAGATCTCTGGTTAGCTACACATAAAAGAATGTTATGAAAGGTAGATGCTGCAGATTCTTTTGTAGGAATATTTCCTCCTCCATTCTGTCCTCAGTGATGCACGAAATGCTGGGCTTGAAACACTGGAGAGTTTTATTTTTATTTCAATCTAGGAATGCTCATCACAACAACAACCATAACACAGGTAGACAGGAAATCAAAGCTGCTTGTCTGGAATGGTACTGTATAATACTGTAGTTCCTGACCAAAAGCCCTCCACAGATCCACCCACCCCAGTTGTCTTTCTCCCTTTCTTACAGTGTTAGGCTTCTTTTCTTTTCTCACTGTTAAAGCAACATCATTTGTTAGTGACCATATAACAGTGTTTGTCTGGCAAAACTATCTAGATATCCCAGTTTATTTTTGTTTGCTTTCACTCCTGAACCAATATATGGGATTTTGAAGTTTTCAGGACATCGCATTCCTGTACCATGCCCTCTGTGAAAAAGTTAAATATCTTGGTACAGTGCTGTGCTGTTTGCCATCAGAAACATGTGGTAACACCATCTGAATATGTCAACATTATGAATCTAGCATGTATATTCAACAGTTAACCAGAGCAGAAGAGATTTTGAAAATTGAGAGTGGTGGCCATCTTTAATTACGTGAGTCATCAATTACAAAATTAGCTGTAAAAGCTGTTTTAACAATATCCAAGAAAACGAAAAATTAACAGCATTTTCTAAGGATTCCAGGAATTCATTTTGGCAAAAACTACAGTATATGATAAAATTTCAGGCCAAATAAATACTTCTGCCTTAAGTAGGGCCCTCAGTTGCAGTGAACTGGAACCAAGCACTCTGGCTGTGGCTCTGGCTTATACAGCAGGACTGTGTGCAGTCACCTACATTTCTGTGCTGCTTTGCCAAACATTTGTATATCTGTAATACAATGCTATCCATGCCCCCCTTTACACATGCACACACACACTCACTTTTTATGAGAGTCAACACAGAGCATGGATCTGTCTTGAGGAAATGTAATGGTAAGTACAGTTGATCTGTATCCACTTTGTAAGAAACTGAAACTATTTCTTCAGCCAGCTCTTGATCTGTGCAGTAGCAGTTGGTAAATGAGTTGAACAAATGCTTAACTGTATTTTCATTTTCTTCATTCACTGATGTGCATAAGGAGCAGGAAATGTGGCTATGGGTGAGGATGGTGGTCAGCCAGTAGGGACTTGCTGTTGTAGGAGATGTGTAGGCTGCGGTCATTTGGCAAGCATGAGCTTTATGCCTCCTATGAGTGTCTTTGGCACATGCCCCCATCATATAGGAGGAATCCTTAAAACAAGTGTAACACTATGCAGCATATAGTTACAGTATATTTTGTATCCTGGATAGGTCCACATAAATGCATCACATAATTAAAGATCTGTTCCTTTCTTTTGTGACTTTATATGAGTCCAGTTAAAAAAAAAACAACTCTACAGAACGTTGACACAAGTACTGAAAAGTGTTGTTCTTCTTTTCCTACTGTAAAGTTTCTGGCTCAATCCAGCAGTGACATTTATTTGTTCTGATATGAATCCTGCTCCTGAAGATCACTTGTGCAGTACATACAGGTGTTCGCACAGCTGGCTTGTTGATGACAGCTTTGTCCATATAGCTGTCTAGTGTGTCATCACTCATATTGTTCAGTGTCACTCTGACCTAGTCAAGCTAAAATGGCACTCCAGCTCCTCTGAGTGATCTAAAAATCCTTGTTAACCAAAGCAAGAGCATTGCAAAATACATGTCAAGTACAGTATACAGTGACTGCAGCACTGTTTTCACTATGGACCTTGAGAGGATATCCAGCAGTCAGCACATCTAGCAACCTGTGAGTAACAGATGCAAGGAGTTTATTTGGAGCAAGTTACAAATCCTGAGTTTTTAATTTTCAGCAAGGCCCCTGCTCAGTAGCTCACCGATGGTATGCCACATATTTTTTTCCTCTTATGAAGTTCAGTTATCCTGCATTCTTGGCAGATATAAAGCAATTAGAAGGTAATGTGGTCTAGAGAGTAGAATACTAACTTTGAAACAGGGAGGTCATAGGTTCAAACTGCACTGGAGCCAAATACTCACCATGTGACCTTCAGTGAGTCACTTAACAGCTCAGTGCTGCAGTCCGCCCAGCTGTGAAAATGGGCAGAAGCAGAACCCCAATGGACATTAGATATTGCATCATAGCTGGGCTGTTCTGGGTAAATACAGTATTTTGTAAAATAAATAAAAGAACTTTCCATCATGCAGTCATTAGCTGTTTTATAACACACTAAGATTCAAACCTCCTAATAGTATGGTTCTTAAGCCCATACATGGGACATGTAAGCAATAAGGCATGAAGGGGTTGTGTAAAACATATTTACTGTTGGGAAAAGCATGTTTATATGTAGAAACAATAGATTTACTTGTGTGCATTTGTGATAAAGTAGTCCTTCTGCCACTGCAATTGATGTCATTGATGATGTCATTGTATTTTTGCCTACTTTCTTTTTCCTGTTTTTTTCTCTTTTTTTCTTCATATTCAAGATATGGAATGTTTACCATGGAATACATGCATTCAAAATTCTGCTCAGTTCCACTGGCAGAATGTTTCTCTCCTAACACACTGTACACACAGACAACAAAGGCCTTTGTTACAGTCAGAGTCTCAATTATCTCACTGTCAGGGCAAGAAGGAGAGAGAGTTCCTGATAAGCAGGTAAAGACAGAAGGGGATTTTTCATTGTCGGCAAAGAAACAGTTGTAGTGAAAACTATAAACAATACTTATTGTTTCTAATTTGTTTATGTATGTAAGAAGAGTGATAATCAGGAAACAACATTTAATTAATTTGTTTTATTTTTATTTTAGGTAGTTTTAATTTTAGGGCCCAGTTGAAGTTTTTTACAGTGTAAATGTAGCAGCCATGTTTGTGGTAGAAGATCAGTTCTGGCTGTAGGGGCTGACTGAAATGCCTGTGTTCCAAATGCCCACTGATCTGGGTTCCAGACTCTTCACTGCTACAGTCCTTTTTAACCATGTAAAACCATATTTTACACATAAATAGGAGCCAATCAGATTACATGATTTTACCCTGCCATTTTATAATGGAGTTTATACTGGAGTGTGACAGTAAACAAACATCCATTTGACACTGTCTTATAATTCATGTATAATATTCTTTAAGTTACTCCCCAACCTTATAAATATCTAGTTTACATTTATCAGAACTTCTACTATTTATTAATCAGGTCCCTGGTAGAGAATGGCTTATTCTCTAATGTTCAGGAAGCATGGCCACCAGAATTTACTGATGACCACATGGTTTGTTTTTGTCCCAACTCCTTATTAAATTATTTCCCTTTAGAAATGCTGCCTGGCTTTTCTAAAGTGAAATCTATGCCCCAAGTTTTATAGAAGGCGCTCACTGTCTTTTTAATTGTGGCTCTGTAGACCTCATTGTTTACACATCATCGTGCCAGTTTGTGTAGTTGAGAAACACAGATCTAAAGCATTTGAGCTTTGATAATTTTGGGTTGCTATTAAGTGAAGTCTTTTTGCACCACTGATTTGTTTATTTCTACACACTTTTGCTTTTAATATAACCCTATACGTATTCTCCACACTGACGACTTGTACCACAGCTCACAGGTACTAGGGAGTGGGGTCTGTTGGATGAGAATCTAAACTGAGGTTCCTTGTGCCTATCTTTTGTGACAGCACAGGTGGAAGGTAAAGATCCCATTACATTTCTTTTCCAAGAAGAATAATTCCTTTTCCCAGACCAACATTTCTTATTTCAATAAAATAGATTCTAGTGCAGTTGTCTAGGCTGAATAAATGTAGTATGTGCTTAACTGCTGCTGTTCAGTTTTTCACTTGTAGTCTGTGCACTACCTGTATCTTACTTATTGGTATGTAAAGTGCTTTGGGATACAGTGTATATATGAATAGTACTATAGAAAACTAAATGTTTTGGTCTATAAAATTTCATTTTAAGGAGGACAACTGCCATTTGTACTTTTTCAGAGTTGTTAGCAGACAGAGTGATCATCACTCTATCATTTTTTTGCACTGTAAATCTCAGTTCATCTCTTCTCTTTCACCTTCTATGAATTTCATAAAATGTTTGATTTAATTTAGGATGCTTGAAGTTTAGTAAAATTAAAATCATTGCTTTCATTCTTTGAAAGACCCTAATGTTAATAGGTTAATTATGGTCTGGCAGACCTTAGCTTGCGTATGTCAGTAAATATTGAAGTTGTAAATTCATACAGGCTCTCTCTCTGACCTTGATTTTTGTATGTATTTTGATAAAATCATAATTTTGATGTCATTATAAATCACTAACAGATTTGTTTTTTAAATGGAATGCTAATGCTTGGAATTTGCATTTTACAAGCTATGGAAAACAAAATTTTAAATCCAGAACTTTATAATTAAGATTGCAGTTTTGCAATAAGAACCTACAAGTCAGGATTATTGAATTACTACAGAAATGTTCAGTACATAAAGTTTCAGAACAAACAAATTGTCTTGATTGCATAAAGGGATGTTTCTGTTTGTTTTGTTAAAAATTGGTAACTGTGAGAGGAGAGGCACACTGAGGCAAGGCTTGTTTCCAGGTGCAAGCTGGGGGTGGGGAACAGTGGAAGAACAGCAGCACAATACATAATTGCAGAACAGTTGCACAGCATTGGTGATAAGTTAGTACAAAATTAGAATAGTTACAAATACAAAAGTGTGTGTACAGAGAGCAAAGTAGGGTACACCTCAAAAGAACCTTGCAAGTGCATATTCAGAAATGGTGAACAAGAACAATATTGTCGAAGGAGAAGACATGTATGGCAAGTTATTGCCTGACTTCATGATGGAGGGAGAATCTGAAGTGGTGTTGAAGTGAAACCAAGGCAGGTTGAGGGGACCTGGCCCGGCTGCTTACCAGGAATGGTTGGAAGCTTGGCTTGGGAGGTGTCAGGAGGAAGAGTAATGAACAGGTGGTGAGAGTTGGAGTTTCAACTGGTGCCTGAGGGAGCCAAGGAAGGGAGAGGTGGAGGGAGGTGGGAATTGATTCCAGAATGAGGGAAGTTGATAGGAGAAAGTAGATTGCCCAGCGGGGGTGGAGTGGCAAAAGTGCTATGGCCCCTGAAATGGAGGGAGCAAGAAGTCGGGGGTTGGCAGACAAGAGAGGAGATGTAAGAGGGAAGGAGCCAAACCAGTAATTGGCAAGGAGGAGTTGCAATGAGCCTGGCAACATGAAGGCAGAGGGAGGATGGATAGGGATGAATATGTGAGTAACAGTGGGTGTAAGAGGGGAGTTTGTAGCAAAGGAGGTCCAGTCTGGTGAGGAAGGTGGAAGGGCAGTGCCATAGATCACATCCGTGTAGTCAGTAGACAGGGGCACCATTTGGTAACAAGTTCCCTGCGGACATATGGAGATAAGCAGTCCTTGTTGAGATACAGGGCGGATGGAGTTTTGCATAGGTGGCATTAATGGGGCTGAGAAGTCAAGCGACACTCCAAGATACTTGAAGGACTGAACTGCTTCAAGTGTGTGCTATCCAGAGTGGTGAAAAGGGAGGGTGTGTGGTGTGTCTGACCAGTTTCTGACTGGTACCAAAGGTCACGGACACCATGTTTTTAGTGTTGACTTTGAGTTCGTTGTATTGGATCCAGTGCAGAATGTTGTTGAGGTCCTGTTGGAGCAGGTCTTCCTCAGCTGCGGTGGAAGGACCAGAGGTGAAGATGACTCTATCTACATTCATGTGGATATGCAAGTTGGCACAGGCAGAGGGGAGATCGCTCAGGAAAATGGAGAAAAGGATGGGACCCCAACCTGGATAGGAAGTGGTGGTGGAAGGATGCCTCTAGCCTGTACCCAATTCTGTCAGCCCATTACGTAGGAGTTGAACCAGCAACACTGGGAGTTGAGAGGCCAGCAGAGCTCAGTTTGTCCAGGAGGAGTGATGGGACATCAAATCGAAGGAGTGGATGGGACACCAAATTGAAGGCTTTGGCCAGATTGATGAATATAACTGCCATAATAGTGCCCCATATCCATTCTGTAGAAGACAGAATTAGTGACACGAGCAGGGAGGAGATGGTGGAATGATGCTACCAGAAACCAGACTGAAAGGGTGCTAAGAACTGGAGGATGATAGGAAGTCATGGAGTCTAGAATGGACCAGTTTCTCTTTCAGCTTAAAGAGACATGGGAGGAGGAGATGGGACGGAAGTTGCTACGAGAGGAGGGGTCATCCCTTTGTGAAGTGGAATGACTTTGGCCAACTTTCAGGATTGAGGAACAGCACTGAGGGAGAAGGAAGATTGAGTATGTGGGCAAGGGAGCTGCAGTGGCAGGGGCTAAGAGTTGAGGAGCTTGGGGTCCAGTGCATAAGGACTGGACTTTGACAGGTTGAGGGAGGAAAGGACAAGCAGGGTAGGGTTTCCTGAGTGGGGACTGGTAGGAAGTGGAAACCTGGTGGGTGGGGAGGAGCAGGAGGGGAAGGAGGTTGCAGGTTGTGAAGAACTCATTGAAATGAGCAGCAGCAAAGGTAGGGTCAGACACAGGTGATCCATTAACCACAAGGAGTGGGGAGCTAAAAGGCAGCAGAGTCAAAAGAGAGTGGATAACCTTCCAGAATTTAGCTGGGGAATTAAGGTTTTTCTGAGGTTGACCTTGAAATTGTGCATACAGCCTTTATTTAGTGTAAATATTTACATTTTATTAATAAGACAATAAGATAAATAGACTTTTGGTAAAGTATACAGCATTCAAAGTCTGTGAACAATACTCACTATTAAAGCTATAATAACTGCTGTCACCACTGCAAAAAGTATAATCTGTTAACTACCAGGTTAAAATACAACATGTATAATGCTACTGTTGGTAAAATAAATGAAATAACTGTTGAGAAGCTGCAAATTTGTAACAACACAGAGACTTTCAGTAGAAACTTGTGCCATTTAAAATATATGTAAACTCCTACAATTACCATACAAAACTTGTGACGATAAACTGATAGCATGAAAACAGTGTTTACACTTAGCACCAGCAGGACTTAGCTCTCAGAATGTTCCAAAGAAATGTTAATTTCAGAGCATTTGGTTCCTTATTAATGAAGCCTTTGCATCAGAACAGACTTTGTGCCATTAAGTTTTTCAATTCAACTGCTCACTGTATCTGTTTTTGTAACTTACTATGTAACTGTGTTTGTCTTTACCTGATGTGAACCTTGTAAAAGAGCCTTTTCTCAAAGATATTGTAAGAGAAATAAAATAAATAAAATAAAACTTCATTTGTCTCTTCTGTTTATACTTGCCTTAAAGTCACAATCCTCTCCTTATGACATCAGAATAATTTCCGTGACAACAGGTTGTGATGCCTTAAACAAATGGTTGTGACTTAAGGGCAGGAATAAAACAATAGGAACAGACTAAATCTAATAGGAAATGGTCCTTTTGTCATGAAAATGTTTCCAGTAATAATAAATGAGAGTTTTTTAAAATCAATTTCTGGAGGAATTCTGTTAGTAAGTTATGCCGATATCAATAGTGTTTTTTTCCTTGCTTTAAACTGGAAAATCTCTTTCAGGGCACTGCATTAGCAAACAGTTCGCTATTGTATTAGCAGTGTGATGATGAGCATTCCATTTGTGGAACTGAACAAAATGTTGACTTCTTGTATTCTATTGCATCCCTACATTGCAGGTGAATTCTACTTAATGGAATATTATAGAGCTAATTTTTCTGTGGTCAAGGATAACTTTTAAAATTACTATAAAAACAATTTTCTAACCCAACACTTGTCTTTTACTTATTGCTAAATTTGATGCATTTTATAATTACAGTAAGACAGTTCAGGGTATGCATTGTTGTGGGATAACTGCACCCCATGAAAAGTTGAAGGCACTTGGCTATGCCTTGAGCCCCAAATGCACCCAAGGCCTGCCGTTATTCCACAACAACACACACTCTATCATGCCTTATTGTATAAAGCAGCACATATGCTGGTGAAAAAATGTGACCTATGCCTTTCTTGTTTGTATTTTTATTTTAGACTGCCCTTTGTTCTTCTGTCTTGTAAGATGCATCTTATTCCTCATTTTGAGTCTGCTTTAGCATTTTTCCTGACATTAGAAATAAGGCAAAGGAGTGTTCTGTTTAATATGGCTATCCCTGGGTCTTCATCATCACTCCCAGCTGTTTTAACATCCATTGTTTAATGTCACTTTTCTTGGGAACAAGGGTGCAGGAGACAGTACTCACTAACCTTATGGGCAGTGAGAGCTCAGAAACAGTGCAGAATAATGATGAAACCCTGGAGAAAGCCATACTAGAAGAAGCGCCTTTTATTATTTCAGATGTGAAAAAGTATTAAAGCAGACTCAAAGCAGGTGAAAAGGGCATACTATAAGACAGAAGAACAAGGTGCATTAAAATAGAATAAATAGAAAATGAAAATGTATGGTCAAAATTTTGACTGTAAGATACACTGCTTCTCTAAATAAATCCCTTAGACTTATCATATAGGCTGTGCCTATAGTATGTACTTTTTTTTATTGCTGCTCCATACCCCATCTCTCAGGCCCACAGTACTTTGATGATGTCATTTTATTTATTTGCATTTTTGACCAGGAAAACGTACTAAACTGACAGCTTGTTTCCAGGTATGTCCTATTGGTGGGTTACGTGGACCTGATTCATCATGCAAGCAAGTTTAGTCCTTAGTCGCTAGTTACAACTGCTTCAGCTCAGCTACAAAACAAATAAGATACTGTATACATTTATAGTGACATGATTCATTTTCATGTACTCATGTATTCAGTTTACCTGTTTCAGCAGGAGGAAAACTGTGCTGAGACTAAAATGTCATGTTGCTTCCGCAGCATTTTGTGACTGAGAACTCAGGGCAGAGACAGCAGTAACAAAACACAATTTGCTGTTACACTTCAATATTGTTTTCTGAGATAAAATGATTTGCATAAATATAAGCTCACAGAATAACACAGTTAATTTGTATAACACTATAACTTTCCCCAATTAAAATGATTACAGTAGAAGCTATAAGATTTGAGTATTTGAAGCTCTGTTTTGTTGTCTGTTTCATACCATACAGTTTAGGGAGGAGGAAATAATGTGGTGAATTGTGCAAATTATATATTATCTTTAACTCCAGAGTCACAGATCATGTTCATAGTGTGTGGTCCTTTTCAACATGGCTATTAAATTTTTATTTTGTTTTCATGAAAATACTTTCTGTATACATCTACTTCATTGCTACTATTAATATATTGCTTTTAATTACTGAATACTAGCCATATCAAAACTCATGTATTGTGCCATAGTATGCAGTTTATTTATGAACTTAGATATATGCATATATCATACCTATATGCATATATATATATATATATATATATATACACACACCATATGCAGGACCAAGTGTAGGTTAATCCACCTTAAAGCAGACACTGGGTACAAGGCATTGTGGATTGTTGAAATGGCATTTGGCATTCACATAGTGTTAATCTGGAATTCCAGCCGACCTTGGTTAATAAACCTTTATGACAGAGTGAATGTTGCCTAGATTGCATTTCAGTATTTGGCATCAGACTAAGACAAATTTTAAAATGCACAGATCTTTCTCATTATAGATACTTCTGAACATGTATACTTTTCCACAATTGTAGCATATATAACTGTCCAGCCCTTGTATCTGGCTACAGCAGGTGGAATGCTAACAATGTGATATTCTAATTTAGCACAGTAACTATTCTTTTTACTTTTGTTTTCAAGAACTACAACTATATTGTTAGTTTTTGGCCAGTAGGCACGATTGCTAAACAACAAAGTGCTTTGGCTGTAACCTGTTCTCTCACTATATATGTGTGTGTATAAATCTACACTGTATTTTTTTTTTTGCTAAGTTCACTTATACAGAGATAGTTAAATGTGAGAAAACATTATCACCCAGATTTGTTGTAATAAATGTAGTTCACAATTATCAATCTGTTTTTGTAGCAGCCTTCCTTAGGGCATTAGGGTCTCCCATAAATTAAAATGTAACAGTTATGTGTAGCCACATGTTTATGCTTGTATGTGGAAATGTATTACAGAACATTTGAAAACAAGAAGTGTTGGGCAGATTGGTATAGTAGCAATATTTTATCCTTTTCCCCATTGATGTTATTCACTATAAACGTTGCAGTTAGCATACCATAAAATAGTTAAAACCTCTTTGTAGTTTTATCTTCAGAAATTATAGACCCAAGAGTCGAATAAAAAGATGTTAGCCCAGCCTCTTGGGTAGTCTATTCAGGGTTTCTCCTCTTTAAATTTTATTTACATAAACAGTGCTAATAGATAATCCTTAATGTGCTCACTCTGACAGGGAAAGTAAATGTGAATAATGATTATTTAGGAAATACACTCAGGAAGTAATTTATTTTATTTGCTATCATTTTATTTTAACACTTGAGTTGTAGTTTGGGTGCCCAAAGTTGCCACTGCCTATGCTGTATTCACAGAAACATGTTTAGTAATCAATCTTAGCCACAAATCCTGATACATCATTTAATGTTTCAGATTCAAATTTCTTTCGAAATAGCAATAGTTAGGTTTTACCTAAATATAAGTATAGTGGGTGCTTTTGTTTCTTTACTGTCGTCAAAAGACACAAAATATTGAATTTATATTTAGGAGCTTTAAAATTCATAATTACTTAAATGCTAAAAGCCAACTAAGAGGCAAAGAAAAAGACACTGTTTCATTCTTTAATAAGATTAGATGCAAAGACGTAGCTACTATAGACAGTGACAGGTACAATTTATATTTTAGAATGTTAGCATTTCAGATGCTACACCTTCTGAGTCTCCAATACCAACACATCTTTCATTCTGGTTACAAGTCTTTAAATGTGTTTGCTGATTTGTATGCACACACAATCGGACAACAATTACTGCAACAGCAAGAAAATGTAACAGGGTAACACATGGAGTTCTTGTTTGTTTCATATAACGATTACTTTTACTTTTTTTCTAAATTCCCAACTACAGCATGTTTTGCATCATTCTAGGTGCTTCGTGTCTATATTGTGATCAGAACTGTGACATATTAGTACTGTGCATCAGCAGTTAGCTTCATACCCATTGCTTGTATATTGTTTTTGTCCAGTATTGGAAATCTGCTTTTGTACTCTGGCATCAGTGGCTTCCTAGTGGATTTTGTCACAGAAAAAGAGAATCATCAATATCACAGTTAAACTTGACTTTCAAAGCTGATAGCATCTCATTTGGGGGCTCAAATTTAATAAATTTTCTTTGATTCTGGGTGAGTTTTTAAACATCAAACAATGAATTGGCCTGGGTGCAGTAAAATATTTAGATCTATTGACTGTGGTTCAGAAGTGTAGAAGGCAAAACACCAGTGGTTTGATGTTGATAAATTCTGAGCACCTTAATCCACATGAGTGTTTCCTTTTATCTGCCTGCGTTTCAGCAGCAGAAGGGGCTAAAGGAGACTGTTGGCATATGTAAACTTTATATATTTGCATCAGATTTAAGTTTTCATGGATTATGTTTCGTTTGACCTCATTTGAACATGCAAACATAATTTATACATGCTGGAGTCATAAAGCCCCCGAGGGCTAGTGGTTGTTCCCCAGCCCCTGGTGCTCTGAATCAAGAGTATGGAAAACTTGTTCACACAGGACCCGCACTGCTATAAAAATTGCATTATAGTGTATCTGTTTTCTGGCCACAGGTATTGACAAGACTTCAGGTCAACCTGGGAAATGGAAGGCCCTAATTCCTATATATTAGACCCCAAATGAAAAAAAAAAGAGGTATCTGATGTTGAATTTTTTGTTTTGTGTTCAGAGCTTATTTTCTTAGTGTTCACTGGTGGTGTTTTTAACGTTTTGTTAAAAGAAAGTTGTAGGTTTTCTTCTTGGTCTCAGACACCTTACTCACTGCATTCTAGCTTGGCAGGTCTTTAGGAAATCCAGTTGTATCATCGCAAAACAGTAGCTAGTATGTGTTCCTCATAAGCAACATATATCTGTGGAAGTTCTTCTTCTTGAGAGTTTCAGTTGATGAATTCCTCTGACCATTTTAAGCTAGGTAAATAATTTTGTCTTTTGTGAGAAAGTAGCGTATTGCATAAATGGATGTATGATATAGTAAGATCTTTAGTTTCTGTATGATAGGCTGTGTGGGATTAATGCCAAATGTTTTGTGATGCATTTTATGAACAATGTTGTGTATAATAAAAACATGTTCTAACTAAAAAACTGGATATTTTTGTCAATTTAAATTCAACACAAAGCAAATGATTATTATATCTACAGTAATGTGTTGAATTCTGAAGTTGAAACCTGGTTGTTGCTTATAAAAGGAACATTTGTATGGTTTTGTTAGTGATTTTGCCGTTTATAAAATACACTTTGGGCATATCAGATCTGCAAGGTTAATACTAGTAGGTTATGGTTAGATGTGCAAATGTGTGCCTTTTATCAGAAGCATATTACAATATAATGACTTGAATTGCCCATTGAATTTACTTTTGGAATAGTTTATAAAACTCAGATGTGACTGCCTGTTCACACAGTAAATGTCTTACTTTTCCATAAGGTGGCAGTGTGACACCAACAACTTTTCTGTAGTTTGAGAGTTTGCTACAGATCTGGTTCCTTCACAGCTGCACGGCTCCTTTTGCTTATGTGTTCTTTCAGACTCTATGAAATAATATCAAAATGTCAGACTACTTTGATATTTTAAGTAGATGCTGCTGTTTCCTAAGACTACCCATTTGGAACCTGTATTTGCCCCATCCCACCCCACAAGTTGACTTTACTGGTTATTGGTTGTTTTTAATACCTGTCAGGCTCTTGTGTGTCTTTTGAATATGTGCATTTTATACAGATGCAATAATACTTGTCATCTGGTTGCTAGCAGTTGAACTAGTGACATGTTTGTATCTTTTGTAAAGCTATAGAGAACAAACTTGTGTGAATTCAGATTTTTGACAGCTAACTACAGTATGGCAAATAATAGGCACAGTTTATTCCCAACAGGTAACCAGTTTAGACTTTTTATTACCCTCAAGATTGGTTAGTTTGTCAGTATTTCCAGTTCTGATAATATTATGAATGAAAGGCTGTTGTTGGCTGGTTAGACTTTTAGCCCATTGATTCAAGTATTTGAAAAATGCTGTTCAAATAAATGGATCAAAAGCCCTCTTTGGTAACTTTTTCTTACACTCTGTAGTTAGAGGAAGCTGCCTTTTCTTCTTAACATTCTCTACCATGGCTCTGAATTAGAGATTTATTTGCAACGAAAATCAATTAGTCCTAAATTTATTCATGGATTTCAGTCCTAGCGATCAATGCAAGTCCACTCAGTGGGCTCAAGGGGACCCAGTTCATCCCAGTTAATGTGTCTGAAGGGAATTACCATTGATGCCTCTTTCTCTTCCTTTAGGTCAGAGATCAGATCTCGCTGTCATGGACTGCGGCAACCAGGAATGACTTCACCCTGCAGCTACCCAAACTGCACCTGGAGACCTTCGAGTAGAGGGGCTGAAGGGGACAAGAGTTTGCTACATTTCAGGTTAGACTTGGTTAATCCTGTCAGATGGAACCTTGTTATCCCTAGTACTGAGCCCATAAATTTAGAAGTACTGCTCAGCATTCAGTTTAAGTCATCAAAAATGATCAAATTGCTCATTTTTATTTTGTTGTTTATGCAAAAGCTAGGCTACACAATAATTAGCAACTTCTTTGTAAAACCTAGGACAGGAAATAAGAGAAAACAAATAGTTTGCAGGAATGACGATCCAAAAATCTTAAGTAAGGCAGTGTTAATAAATTACTGCACTGTTCTGCTTGTAAGCTGTTCTGATATCTGCAAGACCCCAGTACCTTTTCTCTGTTGCCACATTATTGTTGAGTCTTCCACTGTATTTGGGAACTCGGAACAGTTAAAACTGAAACATGTTTATATACAGTATGCTCAAACTATAAGTTTATTTAAAATTGGAATTACTATGTGTAAAAGCTACTCTGTACTTACAATTACTTTTCTGGAAGAATGACAAATTCTGAAAAAGATAATTTAGTTAATTAATTATACTATACTGTGTGGACCTTCTGCTCTGGAAAGAAGGCAGAGCTACAGTTTATCCTACAGTAAACTCAAAGTGTAATTTTAGTCTTAGTAAAATTACAGTAGTAATATCATTATCTCCTAATTATGGGAAGGGTACAGAATAGAAACATAGACGTTATCGGCAGATAAGGCCCTCTTGGCCCACCTAGAATGGCCTATATTTTTACCTACTGTGCCACCACAGACCCTACTCAAGGTCCGGTCTTCTCCTCTATTAAATACACAAAATAATTGTCATATGTACCATAATAGCAATTAACAGTCCATGATAGTGGATTCAGTATTATTGTCAAAAATCTGATTGTCTTGTGGTAATAAAGTACTGAGCCTTCAGACTTGTACTTTATCCATTAGACAATCAGATTACTGCCCTCTTATAAAATGGGTAAGAAAAGCTGAACCAACTGATTGGCTAAAAGGCTCTCCGGGTGTGCAGTTATGTCACCATACTTCAGACTGGGACTTGTTAGTAGCCATACCACACAATTTACAAATCAGTCCCCTGCATTCAGAACTGCCTGCTATATCGCAAACATGGCTACCACCTTTACCAACTAAAAACCTTCAAATAGACCCTAAAAATAAAACTCCCTTAAAGAGCACCTTTAGTGCTTTTACCAACTGCCCCAGAAACACAGAAGAACCTTTCAAACAACATAAAGTCTTGCTGTATTCTGACTATTGCAGTTAGGTCCTGCCTTTCAACTGCCCCAGAGAACAAAGAGTTAACTTTCCATGGCCCACATGGAACGTTCAGCGTGAGCTCGGTTGAAGCCCCTGTCTGCTGTTGTTTAAACTCCAACCATCAGATTCTTTATTCCACCTCACTGAACAGTCACTCCGGAGATTTCTCCTTTGCTCGGTTCAAAAAAATCGGTTAAAGTGTAGTTTTTTATCGGTTTCTACCGAATTTCTGCCGGAATCTGTCGGTTTAAGTCTTTGTCTGTGGTACCGTGAGTACTAGATAGGTTTTACATTTAGTATTTACATTTACATTCACCAGACCCACGTGAGACTCCACGGTCCCCTCCGGATGACCCCTCGTTCATGGATATTTTACGTCATATCCAGGAGAACATGGGGTGGGAAGCTGAGGAGTTGACCCGAGAGGCTACGCCTGGCCAAGTACCTTCGGCAGAAGGGACCCTAAGCCTGTGGTGGTACCACCTTAGTGGACACCTTTGTGGGCGTCACCAAGGCTGCGTGGGAAGCGTCCACACTGCATGCAGCCGGTGCGAAGAAGGCTGACCGTTTGTACAGGGCTCCCAGGAGGACTAGTACCTGTCATAGCATCCTCTGGCCGATTCTCTGGTCATTACAGCCTCACATGACTGGTCTCAGAGGCGCAGCATCTGAGCACTCTGCCATCGGACCCTGAGTCCAAGCAGTTGGACTCTTTGGTAGGCGTACGACGCATCCGCTACTTGTGCCATTAGGTCCCTGAATTATCTCACCCACATGGTGTAGTCTCCAGAACGCCTCTGGGAACAGGGCCTAGAGGTGGCTGAGAAGCTGCCTGATGGTGAGCAGAAGGAGGAGATGCTCAGCTCCTCCGCACGGGTTCAGGCGTGGGGACCCAAGTTCTTAGAGCCGCGATCGACTCTGCGGACTCTTGGCCAGAGCGGCAGCGTCAGGCGTTGCCTCTGGAGGCACTCATGGCTCCGTGTCTCGGTTTCACCGGACGTCCAGAAAAATATTATGGCGCCACCTTTGAGGGAGAGGTTTTGTTTGGCAACCCATCCGAAAGGATCATTACCAAACTCCAAGAGGCCGGAAAGGCGGTTCGGTCGGTCCAGGCAATGTATCGGCCGAGGCTTGGTTCCTTCGCGGGCACCAAGGCCGCTTTCATGGGCGGACTCAGAGGCAGCAGCCCTGCTCCGCCACACAGCAGAGGGGCTCCGTTTCAAGAACCCAGGGAAAGCAGCCCGTCAGCAGGGGTCAGCGCGACTCCAAAGGCCTCCCAGCCGGCGGGCCCTTCCGCTGCCACAGCATGACTTTTTCCGCCCCGCCTTCAGGATCAACGGATATTATGGTCGGGGTCGATGCGAACTTCCTGTCGGGATGGCAGGCAGTTACCACCGACAGGTGGGTGCTTCAGTTGGTCAGCATCGCCACTTTCTAGAGTTCGCGAGAACAGCCACCTCGAGGCCTCCTCTGCTCTCCCGGTATTCGGTCAGCACGGCGCCTTAATTTGGCGAGAAGTGATCGGCTCCTAAGCAGGATATGCATGTCCCGGAAACCAGAGAGGACTAGGGTACTATTCTCACTTCTTCCTGGTTCCCAAGAAAACAGGGGACCTCCGTCCTATTCTGGACCTAAGCGACTCAACTTATCAGTCGATACAAAAGATTTCGCATGGTGACCCTTCCGGTCTGATCCCCATGCTAAAACAAGGCGCCTATTTAGCCCTTAGACATGCAGGATGCCTACCTGCACATCCCCATAGCTCAGGCGCATCAGAGGTTCCTGCGCTCGAGTTTCTAGGCCACCACTTTCAGTTCCGGCTCTCCCTTTCGGACTGTCATCCACTCAAGGGTCTTTACCAAATGCATGGCAGTCATGGCAGCTGCTCTGAGGAGAAAGGGCCACTATGTGTTCCCGTACTCGACGATTGGCTTCTCATGGCGCCTCCAGAGAGGCGCTTCTGCAGGCGATCCAGGACACTCAGGATCTGTTCGGATCGCTAGGGATTCTCATAAACCAGGAGAAGTCTGTCTTGGTACCGCCGCAGAACCTGCAGTTTATAGGTGCAGTGCTGGACACGGTCCAGGGAAGGGCTTTCTTCCAGCCGACAGGGCGGAACACATCAGGTCGCTTATAGAGGACCTATCAATGAATCAGACCGCCCGGCCAGATCGGTCCTTCATCTGCTCGACACATGGCTGCGGCCATTCCCACGGTCCCTCTCGCGACTTCACATGCTAATAACGCAGTGATGCTCACAGCGAGTGGGACCAAAGGCAAGACCATTTGCAGCATCCAGTCAGGATCACGAAACGGGTGATTCGGGATTGGCAATGGTGGTTAGCCCCGGTCGCTTCCAAGGGCGTCCCTGCTTGCAGCGCCTCCTTGAGATAACCCCCACCACGGACACCTCAGGTCTCGGGTGGGAGCACACCTGGATGGGGTGAAGTCTCAGGGTGTATGGAGCCGCTGGAGGCTCATCTCCACATCAATGTCCTAGAGATGAGGCGGTCCTCGCACTCCAGGCTTTCCAGTCCATGATTCCGCCGTGCACTATCCTGCTTCAGACAGACAACACGGCGGTGATGTATTACCTCAACAAACAAGGAGGCGCTCACTTTACCTTTGCAGGAGGCCATGAGAGTGTGGGATTGGGTAATCGGACACGGCGCAAGCTTGATCGCTGTACACGCCCTGGTGTGGACAACACGATCGCAGACGGGTCTGAGTCGCCTCCCAGGCCAGAGTCCACGAGTGGGAACTTCTTCAGGAGGTAGCAGAGGATCTGTTCCTTCGATGGGGAACTCCAGAACTGGATTTGTTCGCTCCCATCCAACGAAAACTGCCCAATTTTTGCTCGCTAGATCCAGGGCCTGGTGTTTTCTGGCGAGACGCGTTGTCCCTCTCCTGGGTGAACAGATTCTTTACGCTTTTCCTCTCTTCCCGTTGATCCAGAGAGTTCTTCTCAAACTGCGCAGGGAGCATGCACGGATGATTCTGGTAGCTCCATTTTGGCCCAGACAGATTTGGTTCCCATTGCTGGCTCAGCTATCCGGGAACCACCGCTCCGTTGCCGCTCAGCTCACCTTCTGTCTCAGGAGAGGTTCATTGCTGCATCTGGATCTTGCTCTTTGAACCTGCATGCATGGCTCCTAGAGACACTAGCCATTTTGCGACATGGGGTCGCAAGAGGTTGCTGAGGTCCTCTCTGCAGCCAGAAAGCCGCAACACATGCTACATCATCGCCATGAAATGGCGCTGCTTTTGTTTATGGTCACGGGCTCGGTGACCTCTCCCTTAGGTTGTCCCGTCGGGGCAGTCTTGGACTACCTCCTTTCCCTATTCCAGTCAGGGCTGGCCTACTCCTCTATTAAAGTGCACCTGTCGCTATTTCAGCCTACCACCTGCCGTGGGGCAGCGCACTATTGCTCAGCTGGATGCTTCTCGGGAGTTTCTGAGGAGTGTTACACCAGGCCTCCTATCAAGAACCCGGTTCCTCCATGGGATCTCCTTTTGTCCTGGAACAGCTCACGCTTCTCCTTTGAACCAGCCGCAGATTGCGAGCTCGCTTTCTGTCATGGAAAACGTTTTTTAGTTGCTGTTACTTCAGCCAGAAGGATTTCTGAGCTTCATGCTCTCATGTGTAAAGAGCCTTATTTGGTTTTCACTGGGACAGAGTATCTCTGACGACGAACCAGTTTTGCCCAAGGTGGTTTCGACACTCACTTTAAATCAGGACATCGACCTTCCGGTCTATTTCCGAGTTATTCAAATAGAGGGGAGGCTTTGCTCCACACTCTGGATGTTCACCGCAGCCTGAGATATTACCTCAACAGAGCCAAACCCTTCGGCTTCTGACCAGCTCTTCGTCCTCTTTGCGCAGAGAATGAGAGGCCAACCAGTTTCTAAGCAATCCTTATCCCGCTGGCTTGTGCAGTGTATCTCACACTGTTATCAGTCTAGGCAAAAGCCCTCCCGGTTCCATCCAGGCTCATTCTACCAGGGTGTGGCCCTTCCTTTGCAGCGCTCAAAAATGTCTCAATCTCTTCCATCTGTGCTGCAGCTACTTGGAGCTCTGTGCATACCTTTATCAGGTATTACAGTCTGGATATAGCCTCTAGGCGAAGGGCAGGTTTCGGCCTAGCGTTGCAAGGCCTCTTGTCCTGAGTTAGGATTTGGTTTGGTTTCTCTGTTTCTTCCTCTTCCTCCTCCCAAAGTTTCTTTTTGGGCAAGCGTTACTGCAGGAATCAGTCTAATGGTTGACACAACCTGCTGCAAGGCTGTATCTCGAAGTAAGATAGTACAGTTACGTAAGAACTTACCGTAACAGTAGATCTTCGAGAACAGCTCTTGCAGCAGTACTTCCACCCACCATATCCCCTTGGAAGAGACATGGCTCGTTTAAAAAAAAAAAAAAAATTTTTTCAAATAAATAATGAGCGAAGAAGTCTGGGGTCATTTGGGAAATGAGCAAATTTATTTTGATCCAGTCGGAATTTGTTCCTTATTGCCTTCTGACGGTGGATCCCTCGGTCTCCCTTCTGATGTCATCGTGCGCCTGGAGTCTCCGGGCGGGAGAACTGGGGATTCTGGGGAACCGCCCCTTATGTACCACGCCTGACGCCGGAGGCGGGACTGACGCTGGGGCGGTCCCCGCTGAAGATAGCTAGCTAGAAATTTCGTCTTGGCGCCTGACGGCTTCAGTCCTAATGGTGTAACTCTGCTGCAAGAGCTGTTCTCGAAGATCTACTGTTACGGTAAGTTCTTACGTAACTGTACTATATCTGAACAAGCACCTTTTAAAACCATAGTTCAAAATGGTGACTCTGGGAATAATTCTGTCCTCTGTAAGGCCAGGACTGGCTAGCCTCCCTGAACTCAAAATGCCTATTTTCACATTCCCATCAGGTGCTCCCACAGAAAGTACCTCAGGTTCGAGTTGCCTTCAGGCCACTATCAGTTCAGAGCAATGCCCTTTGGCCTAACATCAGCCCAAGGGTGTTCACAAAGTGCCTGGCAGTAGTAGTTGCTTTCTAAGGAGAAAAAGATCTCATCTTTCCATACTTGGACGACTGGCTCATAGTGGGTCAGTCTCCAGACCAAGTCAAGTCACATCTGTAAATAACTCAGCAAGTGCTCACTTCCTTAGGATTCCTCCTCAACCTTCCAAAATCAGTTCTCGAGCCAGTACAACTCCTCACCTTCATAGGGGTGGAGCTGGATACACAGGGCAAGAGCCTTCCTTCCCTGGACAGGGTAAGGACCCTTATGGAACTGGCCTCTTCATTCACCCTTCATGTGTCTCGACCGGCAAGGCATTTCCTGCAGCTTCTGGGCCACATGGCAGCCTCTACAGCAGTGGTCCAGGGAGCAAGATTTCAGATGAGGGACATTCAGTCCCACTTAACAGCCTTCTGGTCCCAAAGAAAGGATTCCTTACCAAATTAGTCCCAGTGACTCAAACCCTGATCGAGGCTTTGCAATGGTGGCAGGATCAGGACAATTTGAGACAAGGAGTTCCCTTTGTCAATCAGTCTCCTTCAGTGATACTCACCACAGATGCCTCCCTGCCGGGCTGGGGTGCCCACCTGGGATCTTACCACCCAAAGGTTGTGGTCACCTCAAGAATCTCTGCTTCACATCAGTCTCTTGAACTCAGGCGGTGTTTCTGGCACTGCAAGTCTTTTCCAAATCTGTACAGAACATGGTGGTCCAGATCAGAACAGACAATACCACCACAGTGTGGTACATCAACAAGCAAGGAGGCACTCTGGTCTTCGGCCTTGTGCACAGAAGCAATGAAGTTGTGGTCCTGGCCTATTTCCTGCAGACCTCTCTGATGGCAGCTCACCTCCCAGGGAAAGACAATGTCCTGGCAGATGCTCTCATCATGATATCCCAGGGCCATCACAAATGGACCCTAGATCCCTAGTTTTGAAAGTGATTTTCTGAGATGGGGCACTCAACAGATAGATCTTTTTGCAGCCCCAGACAATCACCAACTTCCTCTCTTTTGTTGCAGACCCCACTGTTGGGCTCAGTCTCCTGGATGCTCTGATCCTGAATTGGGAAGGGAAATTTTGTATGCTTTTCCCCTTCCCTCCTCTGTTCAAAGTGTTAGTCAAGATCAGGTCACAACCATGCAGGGTGATTCTGATTGCTCCAGACTGGGCCAGACAGCCCTGGTACCCCTGTTGCTGTCCTTAGCAGTCCACCTTCCCTGTCTCTTCCCAGGAATTACAACCTATTGACATCCTCTCAGGGGAGGATTTGGTATCCGAACCTCAAGTTTCTCAATCTCAAGGCATGGCTCTTGAAGAGTTAGAGTTTGCTGATCTGCACCTTTCTCAAGGGGTTCTGGATATCCTTAAGGCTTCTCGAAAGCCTTCCACCAGAAAGACTTACAACTCCAAATGGAAAAGGTTCACTATTTGGTGCTCTAATAAGCATATATCTCCAGAATCTGCTGGGTTGCCTACAGTTCTGAACTATATGGTCCCATCTTTTTTTTTTTTTTTTTAAACTTTATGTTTATTGTTTTGATTAAACAATAAGTTAAGTTTACATCCATCTATAAGGCATCAAATGATGTACAGATACATCCAATGTACAGCAGGTTTCAATAGGAACCTATACAGAATTGTCTAGGAGGTGGGGGAAAATACACGTTATTTTATTGTACCACAATGTGTCTAATAAAAAGGCTACAGCCATCTAAGGCTTTTGGGGAGCAATCCCAAAATGTCATTTTAAGATGTTTTAAATTTAACAGCCAGTGTTAATGTGTCCCCAAGTGCAAAATATGTAAACCATAACATGTTAAGTGCCCATAAGGCAGCTCCACACTTTCAATCTATATCAACAAGTCTTCAATTAAGGAAAAAACCCTTAACAATAATTCAAACCTGGGTATCATATCGAAGACCAATTTCCAATTTACATTAGAGAGCCTGATAGCAATATCCAAAACTGTGGAGAGAAAAGCATATCATGTTTAAGCACTATATTTAAGTTCAGGGCTGATCAAGTTCAGAACTCATCAGGTGTCTTCCTCATCTGCATCCTCCGGTCGATGACCCTCTGAAGCCTGGAACTCCCGACTTATGGCCTCGACTTTTTCCCCGCTTCCATCGGATCGTTAAACTGGTACAGACGACCCCCATAGTGGATCCTGAGTCTAGCGGGCATCAACAGCGAGTGGGAAACCCCCAATGCTTTGAGTCTGGCTCGAACTGAATCGAACTTCTTCGTCTCCGCTGTCAGAAACGAAAGGTCCGGAAACAAATGCACCACATTCCCTCAAGAACAGTCCATCTGTGGATCTTGTGGCCTGCAACACCATGTCCCAACCATAGAGCTAGCTGTAACCAAGAGAATCACCTCGTAAGTCTCCACTTGGGCCAACTGCCCGGGCGTTATTCTGAAAGCTTTCAAAACTATCAGCCAGTACTCCTGATGGAAGGTTTAATACCTCAAAGCCAAGTTTTCAAAAGGTGATAAGCTCGGCTCCCTCTGGAAGGCCCACAATTCAGACATGAGAAACACGATTAGCGTTCTCAATGCCTCAAGCCTGTAGCGTAGCTGGGCATTTTCCTGGATCAGTTTAGAAGTAGTTGATAACGCTTGAGTGGCCACTTTCTCCGCGATGTGGCATTGTTATTTGCTGCCTCAATTTTAATGTCTTGCTCTGCAAATCTCTGTAGTATAGATTCTAATTTTGTATCGATGGCTTGTATAGCTGATTGCAGTGTCTTCCATGGTGGTTCTAACCCACTAGAGGTCGGTGCAGTTGCGGCCTGGTCTATTACTGCAGGTTGAGTTTTCGTCCACTGCTGGTCGCTTTTGCTGCTTCTTCCCATATTTGAAATTGGTATCGTTAGAGTCCGAGAGGTTTTATCTGTGCTAATCTGTACGGATTTTAACTCTCTACTTTTTAGGCAATTTTAAGACTTTTTCCAGTTAAAGTGTGGAGCTCCTCTCGGCATCGCCTTGCCAGACGGCTGCTCAACAGCGCCCCTATATGGTCCATCTTAATGGCTTAGGACTTAGGCCAGCTACACTTAAAGTGCATTTGGCAGCTGTTTCTGCCTTCTTGTCAGTAGGCAAGTCCTCTCTTCTGTCAGCCCATCCTGTGTTTTGTAAGTTCTTCAAGGGATTGCTGCACACCAATCCCCTTTAGGGACCCTGCTTCTGCCTGGGACCTTAATGTTTGCATTGCTCAGCTTATGCAAGCACCCTTTGAGCCTTTGTCCTCTGCAGAGCTTAAGTACTTGACTTGGAAAACTGTGTTTTTGGTAGCCATTACCTCTGCCAGGCGGTATCAGTGAATTGCAAGCCCTGTCAGTGGAGCCTGATTTCATCTCTTTCCATAGAGATAGAGTGGTTCTAAGAACTAACAGGAAGTTTTTGCCTAAGGTGGTTTCAGATTTCCACCTTAACCAGTCTATGTCTCTCCCTGTTTTCTTCACTGACCATTACTCCTCTGAGAGAGGAGGCTGCACAGCTTGGATGTTAAAAGGGCCCTCAGCTACTACATAGAGCGCACTCAAGGGTCACAGGTTTGAGTCCCTCCAGTTGTTCTCACATATGGAGAGGTCGGTAAGGGCAAACCTGCCACTAAGAGATCTGTTGCCAGGTGGATTGTCTCTGTATACAATTCTGCTATGAAAACTGGGTAGGATCCCACCCTCAGGCCTGAGGGCTCACTCTACTAGAGGTACAGCTGCTTCCCTGGCTGCTGCCAGGGATATTCTATCTTAGAAATTTGTCAAGCTGCCACCTGGAAAACAGTCCATATGTTCACCAAGCATACTCTCTGGATAGCCAGGCTAGGAGTGATGCTCGGTTTGGCACAGCAGTACTTCAGAGCCTATTCCCAAAGTAGGTTCTGTCCATTCTCCATGGAGGTACTGCTTGGTAGTCTGTATTGTCAGAATACAGCAAGACTTCATGTTGTTTGAAGAAAAATTACTCCCTTAGTAATGTTGTCTTTCTAATGGAGTCTTGCTGTATTCTGATCCCCCACCTCCTCTCAGAACCTGGTTTTGGGACGGGTGGGCAGGAGCAGTGTTGGCACTCTAGGGGTGCCCTTTTTCACCCTCCTTTACTTTGGGTGTGTGCTGTGTTTTGTTTTGGGTTTCCTGACTTGAGTCTTTGCTTTGAAACCAAAAACCTTTTTTTTTTTTTGAATAATCTGTTTATTAAAATTTTTTTTTCTTTACACACAATACATATATAACATGCAGCAACAGACAACTACAAGGACAAACTAATAAATAGATGCAATCGAGTGTGTGTTCCATTACAAAACATTATAGACATACAAGCACTAGCAATTACCTAAACAGAAAAAGGGAGTCCTACTTCAACCCATGCAAATTAATAATAACATTAGCAAATAATAAATAATAGATAAATAAGTGACAATGCCCTTCAATTTATATTGACATTTGTATTAATGTTATATATTCAGCCCTGTAGCGGAGCATCAAATTCTCAGAGACACTCAAGGACGCCAGGAAGGGTGCCCAATCTCTCAGGAAAGCCTCCTCCCTATCTCTGACTAACAGTGTGAGCCTTTCTAGTGCCAGGGAGCGAGGATCATCCTCCGCCACTCAGCCACCGTAGGCCTATTCCCGAAACCCAGGTATTCTGGATGCATTGCCAGGCCAATACAAACAGGACTCTCATCCATCTAGGTAATGGTAGCCACTCCTCCACACCTTCCACTGCCTCGACCCCAAATAGGCATACTGGGTCTCGGGCAGCTGCCTCCAGTCATCTTATTTACCTCTTGGACTACCTCCCCAAAACCTAGCAAGGACTGGGCATGACCAGAAGCAGTGGAAATAGGTACCATGCCCTGTTACCCTCCTCCGCACAGTGGGATACCTAGGATGTGCCCTGTGGACCGCCACCGGAGCCAGTATATTCTATGCAGAAACTTATAAAAGGCCTCCTTAAACTTATTACATATCATTATCCCTCGGCATACCTAAAGCTAGTTTCCATTCCCTCCAATATTTGCTGCCCTAGATCCTCTCCACAGGGCCTTTGTGCACCAGTTAAATCTGGCAGACTTGCTTGCCTTGTTTCACCACCTTCCCTATGAATCCTTTTTGGTTCCTTCTAGCTTGATATACCATCTGTACCACCATATCGGGTGCATCCTCTCCTGTCCCCCATTCCCAACTTTCCCACAAACGCTTTCACTTGCAGATATCTAAATAATTGGGATGTCTCTAACCTCATATCTCGTCTAACCCTATCAACGTATTAAGCTCTGCTTTCTCTAATAAGACACCCACACAGGCGACTCCTCCCTTTCCCATTCTAGGAATCCCCCATCCTCCATCCCAGGCAGAAAAAAGGGTTCTTCACTATTGGTAATAATACAGTCTCCCTCTGTGCCAGTCATTTCACGCGTAAAGATGATCCCATGCCTCAGTGTTTCCCTAACTACAGGGTTACCATTCCCTAACTCCCTGTAGGCCTGGAGTCTCTTGCTGTGGAGGTAGGCCGTGAGTCTCCTGGGGTCCCCACTGTTTCAGCTCTACCAACTTGCCACTGCCCTATGAACCCAATCGCTATCCTCTGAGCTGCACCACCTGTAGTATATGCCCAGGTCTGGAAAGTTAAGCCCCCTTTAGTCCTATCTGCTTTGAGCCATTTCAACCTAATTCTGGGCTTCTTGCCCTGCCAGATAAAGTCCGAGAACCACTTCTCTATTCTTTTCACATCCCCATCATTAACCTCACCTGCAACATTTGCATAGGGTACAGGTTAGGGAAGGATGTTCATTTTATCAAGTTAATCCTCCCTATCCATGAAACAGGGAGTTGCATCCATCTTTTGAGGTCTGCAAGGATCGACTTGATCATAGGGTGGTAATTTAGCTTGTATAACTCTTCCCATCTCCGGCCTATCCTAACCCCTAAATATTTAAAATCCATCTGGACCACCTTAAATCCCAGTCGCTGTACCTCTGGGCCAACATCTGGGAATCCCATGACTTCAGATTTCCTAACATTGATCTTATATCCTGAGAAACAGGCAAACCTCGATGATGGCCATCAAGTGCCCCATGGACCTGTGCGGGTCTCCCACGAACAGTAGCATATCGTTCGCGTATAATGCCACCTTATGTTCCCCCTGCCCCAATTGCCACCACCTCCTTTATGTTGGCGTATCATTGCCGCCAGAGGTTCGATCGCCAGGGCAAATAAGAGGGGAGAGCGGCCCCTGTCTCGCACTCTCCCCAACCCAAATTTTTCCGACAAGCACCTGTTTACTATGACACGTGCATTCAGCCTAAGGTACATAGCCCTAATCCAGCCTATGAAAGAGTCACCCAGACCATACCGGCCATCACTTCAAATAAGTAGTCCCATTCCACCCTATCAAATGCTTTTTCAGCATCCAGGAGATTACCCCATTTTCTCTCGGGTTCGGCCTGCCCTCCATATGACATTAAGTAATCTTCGCACATTGTGATAAGACTGCCATCCCTAATGAACCCGGGTCTGGTCTGGGTGAATCAACCCGGAGAATATTCTCCAGTCTGGTAGCCAAGACCTTGGCCAGAATTTTTAAGTCCACGTTAAGCAAAGAAATGGGCGATAAGTTGTGCAGTCCAGCTCATCTTGTCCTGCCTTATGTATTAAACAGATGTCCGCGTCATAGCATGAGTCAGGTAGCGGAATCTCCCTCCCCCAAACACCCTACTCAATATTCCGCCAACTGACCCCTCAGGATTCTATAGTACTCGACGGGGAACCCGTCCGACCACTGGCCTTGCCTTGCTGCAGCTTCTGGATAGCCCTTAGAATTTCTGCTCTGGAAATAGGTTGTCCCAGCAGCTCCCTCTGCTCCTCCGTAGCTCTCTGTAGGGTCACTCCATCCAAAATTCCCGTGATACAGTCCTCCTTCCCAATGTGTTCCGCCCTATATAACCGCTCAGAGAATCAGAAACAGTCCGCTATTCCCTTCGAGCTAGTGTAGACCTGCCCCTCGTATCCCTAACCCTCAATAAACGATTGAACACCTACCGCCTCATCAGCCTCACCAGCATGGGCCCTGGCTTGTTGCCACTCAAAGATCTTTCTCTGGCAGAAGAACCATGCTTTCCCGCCTCATCCCTTAGCAGTCTGTTGAGAGCTTCCCTCGCATTATTAGTTGTCTGGGGGCTTCCACACCTTCTCCTTCCTCGACCCGCTCCTCCAGCTCCTTCACTTGCCCTCTAACTCCTCCCTTTACACCTGCTCTGCTTCTTAATTTTGGCTCGTAGGCTATTATAGCCCCTCATGTAGGCTTTCCTGCTTCCCAAAAAAATAGTACTGAGATCCCTGTGTAAAGTTTGTCTCCTCATACAGCTTCCACTGTTCCACTCAAATAGTCCCTAAAAGTCCGATCTTTAATTAGATACGTGGGAATTTCCAGGTGGAGGACCTGTCTTCAGATACCCCACCCTTCAACTTTAGCTTAACCATGGCATGGTCCGAGACAAAGATAGAACTGTGGATATCTCCTTATCCTACCCACCCAACACCTGGGAAGATAGATATAGTCCAGACGGGACCAGATCTTGTGAGGGTTAGAATAAAAGTGTACTCCACTGGGGTTGACCGCCTCAACCATCAACCAGATCCAAATCTGCTACCCCAGTCCGCCACTGATTCATGGCCTCTGAGACTCGTCCCTTCCTTCAGAATGGTCCATGCGGCTCCATAGTACAATTAAAATCCCCTCCCATAATAAGCCCAGGAACTGTTCCTGACTAGCAAGCCCAGCAAAAGGAATAGAACTGTGGCTCATACACTGCCCGGGCATATACGTAACCAAACGGAGTGTCTCCCTCAGAACTAACCAGTAACAAAGATATACCTGCCCCTTTTGGGTCTCGCACCACTCTTTAACCTCAAAAGCAGGTTTTATGAAAGAGTATCACAACACCTCTCTTGTGAAAGGAAAGGAGGCAGCATAACACTTCCCACCCAGTTCCGCTCCAACTTTGCATGTTCTGAATCTGTCAGGTGAGTTTCTTGCAGCAATGCCACCTGTGCCCCCTTTTAATGCAGTCAAAAGTGTTCCTCTTCACCGGCTTGCTATACCTTTACATTCCAGGAAATAACATTAAGGTTCACAGCATCCACCATGCACCCCAATACATCTTTCCAGTTTCTAGCCTATTTCCACCAATCATTTCCTGTACATCCATTTTACCAACACATTTTTGAGTAGGCTTGCAAAGTGTCTTTGTTTTCCACACAGTCGATTGCATCTAAAAGTAACACAACTGTTTTAACAATAATAACAATCCTATCTATGATAACATTTTAACTTTATAAACTCCCCGCCTTCCTCCCTTCCGCCTCCACCACTCCCTCCCTACCCACTCTACTCACACCCTCCCCTCTCCCACCCCCCTACCAACACTAATTGCTAACATAGCACAAGTGTTATTGAAAAAGCAAACAAACATAAACATCCCTCCACAACTGAGATGCACGTCCCGCGGCCCCCTACAGCCACACCCACCTTTCTTGGTGATACTTCTGCTGCACCAACAGGGGAAAGGAAAGGCATGGGACACCAGTACATATGCCCTACCCCGGCAGGTCTTCATTAGCTGCCTTCCTGCCCTCCACTTTTCTGTTTTTGGTGACTTATCCCCCGCTTTGGCCCAATAATGTGCAAGGCCCTTTCAGCGCCCATTCTCACACCCAGGAACCAATCCAGGCATATCCCCAACCAGCATGTCTCCACATTGGTTCCGTAGTCCTCGCTCAGATGATGCCAGGACCACCCCAGCCTCTCTTCTCGCACCTTGCTCTGTCATCCCCCCCTCCACATACCTCTACATTCCCTGTCCCCTCCAGGCCTCCCATCTCCTCCAGCCCAGCCTAGCCACACTCCTATGCATGGGTGTCACCCCTGTCCCTGCCCTGTACAGCATTCCACCTCCCACGACAAGAGCTCGAGGAGGACCGAAGCAGCACAAGAGCCAGGCCCTATCAGCCCTCCTCCATGTAAGATCTGCTCCCGATTCTGCCCGCAGCTGAATCATTGTCCACCTTCCCCTATTTTCATCGCACCCTAATTATACCCATCAGGGCTACCTGAATTGCCCTGAAGGCTCAGCTGCTCCCGGGTGCCCTCCCCCACACCAGAAGAGTGAGGACAGGAGCCCGCCAAAATAACCCAGTCCGTCCATTGAATCCACTAATCCCCTCCTATCTCCCACCTCCCCAAAAGCATGTACCAGAGAGGGGAAAGACCTCCGCCTATCCTCCTCACTTGCTATGCCTCCTCTCAAGGTGTGCTCCCGTGCAGGGAGCGTCACGACATTGGACAGAGAGGGAAATTTGATCTCTCCCCGCCTCCGCTCCTGCTCCCTGTTATTGAGCCGATAAACTCAGCTTTTCCTTTAATTTGTACCACTGCACAGGCCCCCGCAAGACGGGAGATAGCAGGAATAAGCAAATATATGAAATGAAAAGCATTGAGGATGCGAGGGCTAGGCCACGCCATCAAGTGACACGTTCTAAGCCCACCCCTACCTTGGAACCAGGCATCCAAATTGAAGGCCTGCGCTCCATGGCCCCATCCTCAGCAAAAGCCGTTTTAATAAATTTAGTTGCCAGTTGGCTAGTGTGAGTTTTACAGTTTCCACACAGAACTTCTAGTGAGTATTGCTCGTAAAGATCTGATGGTTGGAGTTTAAACAACAGCAGACAGGGCTTCAACTGAGCTCAGCATGAACGTTCCATGCTGGCCATGGAAAGTTAACTCTTTGTTCTCTGGGGCAGTTAAAGGCAGGACGAACTGCAATAGTCAGAATACAGCAAGACTCCATTAGAAGAAACAACATTACTAAGGTGAGTAATTTTTTCTTACCTGCCACAAGAGTTAAAATACATTAAGTGGATTTTTTCTGCCTCTAATTAGGAAGGAAGGATGTATTTTGGCTGTTTGGAGCTGAGCCTCAGTACCTTCCATTCCTGGTCCTGAGCACCTTCACGTTAGCATGTTTTGTAATGTAATAATATGGAAATCACATGGAGAGCTCAATGGAGTAGTATTAGACATTTTTCAACTTGATATTTCAATAGTTAGTTGGCTGTGGCCTTGATTTGTTTGTATTAGCCATCTTAACTATTGAAATACCAAGTTGAAAAAGTCCCCATTACTTTCTATTGAGTGTGCCCGTACTCTCCATGGTATTACATCAAAAAATGTGCCTAACATGGGGATGGCGCTCAGGACGGAGAAGTGTCAGGGATTGGTGGCTCGGTTCTATGAAGCCAAAATACAGTCCTTTCCTTCCTAATTAGAGGTAGAAAAAATCTGCTTAATGCAGATTTTAATGTGTGGTCAGGTAAGGGTCCTTCTATGTTTGTGTGGTGAGCACCACAAGAGGTGTTCTTTAAATTTGAAACAAATCAAATGAAATAAATGCTGTTTCCCATCATCACACTGTCCATACAAAAATGCACATATTAAACAAAGGTACTGCTCATAGTTTCAATTACTACAGTTCCTTTGTTTACCATGAAACCCCACCTCTTCCTGGTGCTTAGCAGGAAATCATGGCTGCTAACCTTGACACAGGTAATTAATTGTGGCTGTACATGAGTGTGTGTGTGTGTTTGGGAGAGGAACATTCTGCCAGTGGAACTGTATGGAACTTTGAATTCCATGGTAAACATTCCATCTGTTGAATGTGGGAAAACAGAGAACAAATAAATGATGAGAAAGGAAAACAATAATCTAAACAAAGTGGAGAAAAGTTTGAAACACACAGCTAAATGGGCAGAGCAAGACCAAATTGCTTAGAGGAGAACACCAATCTTTGTAAACCTCCCACCCCTCAAAGGAAGCACCCAATTAGGCTTTTGAGCCATTACAATATTCTGACAGTAGCAGTGAGTCCCAACCTTCGAACTGCCCCGAGATGAAAGAGTTAACTTTCCATGCCAGGCATGGAACGCTGAGCTCGAGCTCGGTTGAGACTCTGTCTGTTGTTCTTTAAACTCAAACCATCAGATTCTTTACTCCGCCTCCCGGAGATTTCTCCTTCTGCTCGGTTCAATTTGTTGGTTAAGTACCGCTTTTCTCGGTTTTCGACCGATTTAAACCGTAACTCTGTCGGTTCAGTCTCTGTCTGTGGTATTTGTGAGTACTAGATAGGTTTTATTTTATTCTATTCTGTGTGGAACTTGTAATGGTTTATCGGTTCGATTTGAACCGATCAAGTTGTTTAAAATCTTAAATTGTGCTTTTACAGTGTGGTTACGGTTCTTATCGGTTCTAAAAAAAACGGATTTTATTACGGTTTTTCCATGACCCGTGACACGGTTGGGAACCGATAAGAGGGTCTTGCCTGGCGGATTGCCATAAAAGGTAAGTTTGGTTAGGACTGGCACTATGTCTGAGAAACCCAAAGAAAACCAGACCCACTGGGTTTCAACACTGCAGTGTGTGTGGGGAAGTCTTTGCAAGGTTGACCCCACACCACCTTGTGTTTATTGTCTGGGGTTTGACCACCTCAATGCAGACTGCCAGATTTGCAAAATTTCCTGCAGCTACCCTAGAAAAGAGAGTTGGTAGGCTCAGAGAAAGGAGGCCAAAAAGTCAGCTGAACCGATGAATAGCCCGGTTCGGTTCAAACCGAACCAGAAGGAGTGCCTCTGACCAGGGTGCTAGACTTCTTCGGCAAAAGGAGAGCCAATTCTGAGGAGTCGTTTCGCTAAAAGAACTAGAAAGAAAAATCAGCTGGTGTGGAGCCAAACTTTCCTCTCCAACTGCTGAAGAAATAGCAAAGGCGATCAAAAATTGTTCAGTCGCTTTCCTCAGCCTGGACCGAACCGCACCATCAGGCAGGCGCCGGTTCGCTGGTTCCACTGGTTCAAGAGTATGATTTAGAGGAATTTTATGAACCGGAGGAGGAGGAAGAGGAGTATGAGGAAAGTGAATGTGGATTTGAAAGTCTGGATGTGCCCATTGACCCGAACATCTCCCCAGACAGACCTTGAGGAGTGTCTCCTCCTAGGCTTTCTGAGTCCCCTCCCATTTCATGTTTTATAAAAAGTGGCTGAAACCTCCAGCTTCCGATGGAAGAAGCTGTGGATGACCAGGAGGAGCCTGACTATGTGGAAATGATGGATATCCCAGAGTCTAGGAGGTGTCTATTCCTTGCACAAATCTTTTGGGAAACAGACATGTAAGATTTTAAAGACTCTAACACTATACCTCCTGTGGATAAAAGAATGGACAAGAGGTATACATTGTCAGGCTCTGACATGGAGTTCTTACACAACAATGCAGCCATGTTAGTAGTGCAGGCTGCAGCCTGTGATAAGGCAAACATTCCCTGCTTCACACCCCGGACAAAGGACTCCAGGAGGATTGATGCCATGGCAAAGAAACAGTACATGGCAGCATCCTTAGACTCAGACAGGCCAATTATATGGCCTGTACTGCTAGGTATCAAAATCCAGATGGGACACTGTTATGGCCCTAGCAAAACAGGTCCCTGGCCAGCTTGCCAAGGAGCTGGAGCAGGTGGCTGCTGATGGTATTGAGGCATCCAAGGTGCATTCCTTGCTGCAGTAGACTCCAATGATGTGTCATCTAGAGTCATGGCTACATCTGTGGCACTTCAAGAATGGCTTGGCTCAGATGTACTAGCCTGTCACAGGATACCCAGACTAAGGCCATGGATTTTCCGTTGTGGGTAATTCCTGTTTGGGGAGCAAACAGAGAATTACATGAAGAAAATGGATGAGTACAGGACCACCTATAGGAGTGCACAGGCCAAGGAAAGGCAGGCCACTCCTTAAAAAGCAGCTTCCCAGGGGCAGGGGCAGGCCTTTCCATAGGTCTTTTACCAAGCTCAGGCCCTCTTCTGCTTATGCCCAGAGGGGGTTCTTAGAGGAGAGGCAGACGGGTACAAGCAGGCCTGCTTCCCACCCTCAGCCCAAAGCCCCTGCCAAACAGGCACCCTAATGGGGTTGCCAGGGCCGATTCTCAACTACCTGTAGGCAGGCTGGCTTACTTTGTCCAGGACTGGGAGTCTCTGATATCAGACAAATGGGTCCTGGAAGTAGTAGCCAGGGACTGGTTCTCAGCTTCAAAAGTTTCCAAAGATGAGAACCAGATCCTTTCCACCTGCAAATCCATCAGCTGCATTTGCCTTAGAGGCAGAGGTCTCTTCTCTCCTAGCTCTCAGAGCTGTGGAAAGGGTTCCACCCTACACCAGGGCAAGGGTTGTACTCCAGGTACTTTCTTACCCCAAAAGATAGGAGAATGGTGGCCCATCCTGGATCTCAGATACTTAAACAAGCACCTTTAAAACCAAAATTCAAAATGGTGACTCTGGGAATTATTCTACCCTCTCTAAGGCCAGGGGACTGGCTAGTGTTCCCTGGACCTCAGGATTACTACTTCCATATTCCCATCAGAGGCTCCCATCGAAAGTACCTCAGGTTGAGCTGCCCTCAGGCCACTACCAGTTCAGAGCAATGCCCTTCGGTCTCACTTCTGCCCCAAGGGTATTTACCAAATGTCTGGCAGTAGCAGTTGCCTACCTAAGAAGGCAAAGATTGCCATCTTTCCTTACCTGGACGATTGGCTCATAGTAGGCCAGTCCCCAGACCAGGTCAAATTACATCTCCAGATAACGCAGCAACTGCTTACCTCTCTAGGTTTCCTTCTGAATCTCTCAAAGTCAGTTCTAGAGCCTGTCCAGCTTACCTTCATAGGCGAGAGCTGAACACACAGGAAGCCAGGGCTTTCCTTCCCCAGACAGGGCAAAGACACTGGTCTCCTGGCCTCCTCATTTACCCTGCAGGTCTCCCGGCCAGCAAGGCATTTTCTGCAGCCCTAGGGCACATGGCTGCTTCCACAGTGGTTGTGCAGGGAGCAAGATTTCAGATGAGGGACATCCAGTTCCATTTGAGAGCCTTTTGTCTCAAAGAAAGGATCCTCTTACCAAGTTGATCCCAGTAACTCGAACCCTGATCCAAGCCCTACAGTGGTGGCAGGATCAGACCAACCTGAGACAAGGGGTTCCTTTCACTCAGTCTCATTCTCTAATCCTTACTACAGATGCGTCCCTCTTGGGCTGGGAGCTCACATGGGCGATCTCACCACCCAGGGTCTGTGGTCTCCCCAGAATCTCTGCTCCACATCAACCTGTTGGAGCTCAGAGCAGTTTTTCTAGCACTTCAAGTTTTTTCCAAATCTGTTCAGAACAAGAGTATTCAGGTCAGAACAGACAACACCACTAATGTGGTACATCAACAAGCAAGGGGGCACTGGCTCACGGCTCTTGGCACCGGGTTTATGAGATTGTGGTCTCTGGCTTACTCCTGAACACCTCTCTACGGCAGTTCACCTCCCAGGCAAGGACAATGTCCTGGCAGATGTTCTCAGCAGGATTTCCCAGGGCCACCACGAATGGTCACTGGATCCCTGGTCTTGGGAGTAGTATTTGCCAGATGGGGCACCCATAGATAGATCTTTTTGCAGCCCCAGACAATCACCAACTCCTCTTTTGCTGCATGCCCCAGTGTTGGGCTCTCTCCGCTGGATGCCTTAGCCCTGATGGAGTTGCAGGGGGAAAGATCTGGTTCTCAGCTTTGGAAATATTTTGAAACTGAGAACCAGTCCCTGGCTTACTACTTCCAGGACCCACTTGTCTGGTGTTAAAGACTTCCAGTCCTGGACAAAGTAAGCCAGCCTGCCCCTACAGGTAGAGGAGAATCGGCCCTGGCAATCCCATCAGGGTGCCTGTTTGGCAGGGGCTTTGGTCTGAGGTGGAAGCAGACCTGCTTGTACCCCATCTGCCTCTTCCTCTAAAGAACCCCTCTGAGCATAGGCGGAGGAGGAGGAGCTTGGGCTTGGTAAAAGGCCTATGAAAAGGCCTGCCCCTGCCTCTAGGAAATTGTCATAGTATAGCAAGACTCCATTAGAAGAAACAACATTACTAAGGTGAGTAATTTTTCTTTTGGGTCTCCTGACTTGAGTCTTTGTTTTGGGACCAAAAATGTGTTTTATGTTTAGTAGCCAGTTGGCTAGTGTAGGTTTACAGCTTCCACACAGGACCTTAGTGAGTTTAGCTCGAAAGATCTGACGATTTGAATTTGAAGAACAACAGACAGAGTCTCAACCGAGCTCGAGCTCAGCGTTCCATGCCTGGTATGGAAAGTTAACTCTTTCATCTCCGGGCAGTTCAAGGTTGAGACTCACTGCTACTGTCAGATATAGCAAGACTCCATTAGAAGAGATAACATTACTAAGGTGAGTAATTTTTTCTTTCTGAAGTAGGTCTGGAGGGTTGGACTGCCGGAAGAATGAACATATGCAGATGATGGAATCATCTGCACGTGATAACTTTTCAAATGCTGCCCTATACTGCCAATGTTCTAAACCTCCTCAGATTTTACTCTCAGCCTGAACAGCCTGGTTGCTGGGAGTGTCGCTCTTCATCATCTGTCTGAAGTGAAGAAACTTATAAAAACATATAAGTATTGTTTCTTTTTCATTTGTTGCCTTATATTTATTGTTTTACTTATCTAAACCTAGTTTTTGTAGTATTTTAGTTATTTTTCCGGTTCCTCTCTGTTTGGTGTAACTGGGAGGAACCGGTTAGTTTCATATATCTGGATTTTTCTAACACAAACCCATTTTATCTTTGTTTAAATTTGGTTTAAAACTGTTTTTCAAACAACATGAAGTCTTGCTATATTATGACAATTGCAGTTTGTCCCACCATTAGAACTGCTCCAGAGGTGAAAGAGTTAACTCCATTCCATGAATGGAACTTAGAGCACGAGCTCTAAAGAGAAGCTCTGTCTGTGTAGTTTCAAACCTAAACTGTCAGATTCTTTATCTCACCACTGAACAGTCGCTCCGAGATTTCTCCTACTGCTCGGTTCATTTCTCGGTTTAAACAGTGTTTTCTCAGTTCGATTCAACCGAGAATAGTTTTATTTTAACCGCAAACCTATCGGTTCAAGCTCTGTCTGTGGTATCGTAAGTAATTCTTATTTTAATTCTGTGGAACTTGTAAGTTTTATCGGTTCGGTTTTGAACCGATCAGCTTGGGTTAAAACTTAAAGTTTTTAAACTTGATATTTTAGAGTCGCGGTTTCGGTTCTTATCGGTTCTAAAAACCGGATTTCATTACGGTTTTCCAATACCCGTGACACAGGTTAGGAACCGATAAAGGGTGTCTTCTGGCACTGCCCGTTTAAAGGAAAGTTTTTCTGGTTAGGCTGGCATTATGTCTGAGAAACCCAAAAGAAAAACCGGCCACTGGGTTTCAACACTGTGATGTCTGTGGGGAAGTCTTTGCCAAGGCTGACCCACACACACACATGTGTTTATTGTCTGGGGTTTGACCACCTCCAGTCAGACTGCCAGATTTGTAAAGAGTTTCCTGCAGCCACCCTGGAAAAGAGATTGGGAAGGCTCAGGAACGAGAGGCCAAAAAGTCCGCTGACCCGATGGCCAGCCCGGTTCGGTGCCAACCGAATCGGAGGGAGTGCCTCTGACCAGGGCAGACTTCCTCAGGCAAACAAAGCTAGCTCGGATGAACCAGTTCCTGTAAAGAGAATAAGAAAGTCAGCAGGTTTGGAGCCCAAAATTCTTACTCCAACTGCTGCAGAGATAGCAAGAGCTATTCAGATTGTCCAGTCACTTTCTGGTTCCGTCCGAACCACCACTATCTGGTAAAAGGTCGGTTCGGTCAGTTCCATCGGTTCAGGAATATGATGTTGAGGAGTTTTATGAACCAGAGGAGGGAGAGGATGATTATGAACAGTATGAATATGACTTGGAGGGTCTGGTGTGCCCATTGAACCGGACATCTCCCAGACAGACCTTTAGAATCTCCCTATGCTTTCTCAGTCCTCTCATTTTATGTTTTACAAAAAGTTGTTGAAACCTCCAGCTTCCTTTGGAGGAAGCTGTGGATGAGCAAGAGGAGCCTGATTTTGTAGAAATGATGGATATACCAGAGTCTAGGAGATTGTCTATTCCTTTGCATGAGTCTTTTAGGAAACAAACAATAAAATGTTAAAACTCTAATTCTGTGCCTCCTGTAGATAAAAAGATGGACAGGAGGTACACACTGTCAGGTCCTGATACAGAATTCCTTTCTCAGTAATGCAGTCATGTTAGTAGTTCAGGCTGCAGCCTGTGATAAAGCTAATATCTCTGGCTTCACATCCTCCTGACAAGGATTCCTGGAAGATTGATGCCATGGCAAAAAATAGTACATGGCAGCGTCCCTGGGACTCAGGCAAGCAAATTATATGGCTTATGTAGCAAGGTATCAGAAATCTAGATGGGATACTGTTATGAGTTTAGCAAACAAGCCCTGGCCAGCTTGCTAGTGAGCTGGAGCAGGTGGCTGCCGATGACATTGAGGCTTCTAAGGTGCAGTTTCATGCTGCTGTGGATTTTAATGATGTTTCCTCTAGAGTCATGGCCACATCTGTAGCTTTTCGTTGGTTGGCCTGGCTCAGGTGTACTAGCTTGTCACAGGATACCCAGACTAAGGCTATGGATTTTCCTGTGGTGGAAATTCTCTGTTTGGGAGCAGACAGAGAATTATATGAAGAAGATGGATGAATATAGGACTACCTATAAAGTGCTCTAAGACAAGGAGCTGCAAGCCACCTCAGAGGCACACCCCAGGGTAGGGGTAGGCCTTCCACAGGCCTTTTACTAAACCCAGGCCTCCTGCTTATGCTCAGAGGGGTTCTTCAGAGGCAGACGGGGCGGGCAGGCCTGCCCCACCCCTCAGCCTAAAGCATCTGCCAAGTAGGCACCCTGATGGGGTGCCCAGGGCCGATTCTCCTTACCAGTAGGGGGCAGGTTGGCTTACTTCAGTCAGAACTGGGTGTCTTTAACTTCAGACAAGTGGGTTCTGGAGTAGTAAGCCAGGGTCTGGTTCTCAGCTTCAAAAGTTCCCAAAGATGAGAATCAGGTCTTTTCCACCTGCAAGCTCTTTAGAGACCTTTACTCTAGAAGCAGAGGTCTCAACCCTGTTAGCTCTCAGAGCGGTAGAAAGGATTCCTCACCCACACCAGGGCAAGGGTCTGTACTCCAGATACTTCCTTACCCCAAAAAGACAGGAGAATGGCGGCCCATTTAGACCTCAGATATCTGAACAAGCACTTTTGAAACCAAAGTTCAGAATGGTAACTCTGGCAATGATTTTACCTCTTCTAAGGCCAGGGGACTGGCTAGCTTCCCTGGACCTCAAGGATGCCCTATTTTCACGCCCCTAATCAGAAGCTCCCATCAAAGTACCTCAGATTCAAACTGCCCTCAGGTCACTACCAGTTCAGAGCAATGCCCTTCGGCCTACTCTCTGCCCCAAGGGTATTCACAAATGTCTTGCAGTAGCAGTGGCTCACTTAAGGAGGCAAAGGATTGCTGTTTTTCCTTATCTGGACGACTGGCTCATTGTAGCCAGTCCCCAGAACAGGTAAAATCTCACCTGCAAGTCACCCAGCAGCTTCTCTCTCCTGGGCTTCCTGCTAAATCTACCAAAGTCGGTTCTGGAACCAGTTCAGGTACTCACCTTCATAGGTGCAGAATTGGACACAAATCTGGCCAGAGCTTTTCTTCCTCTAGAAGGGTAAGGAACTTGGTGGCTCTGGCCTCCTCCTTCACTCTGCAGGTCTCTCGACCAGCAAGGCACTTTTGCAGCTCCTGGGGCACATGGCTGCATCCACAGCTGTAGTGCAGGGAGCAAGATTTCAGATGAGAGCCATTCAGTTTCACTTGAGAGCCTATTGGTCTCAGAGAAGAGACCCCTTTCCAAGTTGGTCCCAGTGACCTAACCTTGATCCAGGCCCTCCAGTGGTGGCAGGATCGGAGCAATTTAAGACTGGGGGTCCCCTTCATTCCCCTTTCTCACACTTTGACCCTCACTACGGATGCTTCCTCCTGGGGTGGGAGCCACATGGGCGACCTCCACTCAGGGAGTGGTCCGCCCAGGAATCTCTGCTCCACATCAATTTGCTGGAACTCAGAGCTGTCTTTTAGCACTTCAGCGCTTTCTGCTTCTGTCCAGAACAAAGTGGTACAAGTCAGAACAGACAATACCACAACAGTGTGGTACATCAACAAGCAGGGGGCACTCGGTCTTGGCCTTGTGCACCGAGGCAATGAAGTTGTGGTCTCTGGCCTATTCCCTGAACACTCTCACTCATAGCAGTTCACCTTCCAGGAAAAGACAATGTCCTAGCAGATGCTCTCAGCAGGATTTCTCAGGGCCACCACTAATGGTCTCTGGATCCTCAAGTATTGGGGATAGTCTTTGCCAGATGGGGCACCCTCAGATGATCTTTTGCAGCCCCAGACAATCACCAACTTCCACTGTTCTGTTGCAGGCCCCAGTGTTGGGGTCAGTCCCCTGGACGCCTTTTCTCTGGATTGGGAAGGAAGTTTTTTATGCTCTTCCTTCCCTCCTATTCAAGGTGTTAGTAAAATCAGATCCCAGCCTTGCAGGGTGATTCTGATTGCCCCAGATTGGGCCAGGCAGCCCTGGTACCCCTCCTTCTGTCCCTGACAGTCCATCTCCTGCTGTGTCTCCCAGGAATCACAACCTATTAACCTGTGCCAGGGAGAGTTTGGTATCCAACCTCAAATCCCTCAACCTCAAGGCCTGGCTCTTGAGGAGTTAGAATTTGCTGACTTATACCTCTCTCAGGGTGTTCTTGAAATCCTAAAGGCTTCTAGGAAGCCTTCCACTAGGCTACTTATAATTCTAAGTGGAAAAGGTTCTCCATTTGGTGTTCTGGGAAACATATTTCCCGAATCTGCTGATTTGCCCATTGTGTTAGATTACATGGCCCATCTTAATTTTTTGGGCCTGAGACCAGCTACCTGAGAGTTCATTTGGCAGCTGTCTTGCTTTTGTTTCAGCAGGAAAGCCATCTCTCTTCCGCTCACCCTGTATTTTCCAAGTTTTTAAGGGATTATTTCATACTAATCCACCTTTTCGGGATCCGCCCCTGCCTGGACCTTAATGTTTGCATTGCCCAGTTAATGCAACCCCTTTGAACTCTGTTTTCTGCAGAGAGCTTAAGTATCTAACTTGGAAAACTGTTTTCCTAGTGGCTATCACTTCTGCTAGACGACAAGTGAGTTGAGGTGTTCCTATTGCAGAAACTGACTTTATTTCTTTCCACAGGGATAAGGTAGTCCTCAGGACTAACAGAAAGTTTTTGCCTAAGGTGGTTTCAGATTTCCATCTTAACCAATCTATCTCCTTCCAGTGTTTTCACTGAACATTCCTCTTCTGGTGAGAGGAGATTGCACAGTTTAGACGTTAAGAGGGCCCTTAGTTACTATATAGAACGCTACAAGGGTCACAGGTTCGAATCCTCTCAACTTTTTCTCACTTATGGTGAGGTTGGGAAAGGAAACCTGCCAGTAAGAGATCAATTGCCAGGTGGATTGTCTCTTGTATCCAATTTGTTATCAGAAACTGGGCAGAGATCCCCTCTGGCTTGAGGCTCATTCTACCAGAGGTACAGCCGGCTCTAGCTGCTGCCAGAGACATCCCTATATTGGAGATATGTCAAGCTGCTACTTGGAAAACGGTACACACTTTCACCAAGCATTACTCCCTGGATGTCCAGGCTAGGAGAGATGCTCGGTTTGGCACAGCTGTGCTTCAGAGCCTATTCCCTAGTAGGTTCTGTCCCTCCTCCATGGAGGTACTGCTTGTGTAGTCTGCAATTGTCATAATATAGCAAGACTTTCTGTTGTTTGAAGAAAAATTACTCACCTTAGTAATGTTGTTTCTTCTAATGGAGTCTTGCTATATTATGACCTCCCCAGCCTGCCCCTCAGAACTTCTACTTGGGTATGGGGTGGGCAGCCTAGTGTGGGCACTATTTTATGCCCTTTATGTGTTTTCACCCTTCTTGGGTTTTGGGGTGTGGTGTTTTAATTTTTCCTTATATTTCTCTCATATTGTTAAATTATACTATTAGTTCTGGTCCCCTGACTTGAGTCTTTTGTTTTGGGACCAGCAATGAGTGTTAATATTTAGGTAGCCAGTTGGCTAGTGTAGGTTACAGTTTCCACACAGACCTTAGTGAGTTTTTGCTCGTAAAGATCTGACAGTTTAGGTTTGAAACTACACAGACAGAGCTTCTCTTTAGAGCTCTGTTTCTAAGTTCCATTCATGGAATGGAGTTAACTCTTCACCTCGGAGCAGTTCTAATGATGGGACAAACTGCAATTGTCATAATATAGCAAGACTCCATTAGAAGAAACAACATTACTAAGGTGAGTAATTTTTTCTTTGTAACCGTGAGATCTTCCCTGTTAATCTTCACCATTCATTATTGTTGTTGTGCCGGAGGCGCATCCGCCACGGGAGATTATTTTTGAGTCACCTACAGCGCCGCTTCAGAGAGACAGCCAAGTCATGTGCGAGGGGCAGCCCGTCAGGCTGCACCTGCTACCGTGGTGTTTGAGAATTTCTTTGAACCTGCATCATAGGCCTTCCTGTGACTCCTACTCCAGTTTCTCCCTATGCCACTGAACTGTTTTCAGTCCAGTAAGATCTGCTCCTTATTTCTATGGCGCTGGGAGCCTTTGTCTGTGTTTTTCAATTGTTTTCAGCATCATGTCAGTTTTGGGAGCCAAACGTAAATCAAAAGCGTGCCATGCCCCTATGCGTCGGTGCTCCTGTGGCCAGTATTTTTCTGTAACGGACCGGCATGATGTTTGCCATGCCTGGGACCAACCATAATATGGATTAGTGCAGACGCCTGTTTCCCGATGGACTGGCGCTCTTTGAAGTCAGCGAAGCTTAAGATCGGCAAGGCCTCATGCACTTCTGGGACGCGCCGCCTCTGGCTTCTCAGGTAAGATCTCTAGATCCTCTGGGTCCCCTCCCAGGCCTATACAGTCTGAGAGGAGGGCTCCTCATCTTCTGGTCTTGCTGAGGAGGAGCCTCTTTCATGGTGTCAGGGGAACGCTGTGGTCCCTCCTGGGCGTGGTGGAGACACTGCTGCAGTCACCTCTTCGGAGGTGCAGGCTCTCCCAGTGTCATGGCCCAGGACTTTGGCACGGCATCGTGGACGCTGACGCCACCTTCTGGCACTGCTCCAGATCCTGGTGCCGCCATGTGCCGGTGATCGGGGCAGTGCTGTTCACGGGCGCCGTGTTGGCTCGGTGCCTCCCACGGTGCAGGCCCGGTCAACTCTCTAGCGGCACTGCATTGGTTCCTGGTACCACGGGTCTGACCGGCGCTTGTTGGGGAGTCAGGGCTGGGTTCAGGTGTCTCGGTGCTGAAGCGGTCCGCGCTGCTTTCTCTGGAGGCCCTGGGGTGGCCAGTATTGAAGTCCAGCTGGTCTCTTCTTCCTCAGAAGAGGATGATTTGGACGTGGACTCGCTCCTGGTGCCCTGACTCTAAGAGTCGGGTCTCTGGTGAGACGAGGTGCTGGGCGGCCCAGCATGCCCATTCCTCATTCTCCTCTGTTGTCCTCTCCTGAGGCCTCCCAGGCTGGGGGTGGCCTGGGTCTCTGGAGGGAGGTGGCATGGAGACTGAGGTCGAGGAGGGCTCTCAGAGTCCCGAGGAGTTGAGAGATCGAGGTGAAGTGCTGCGGTCTTCACCTGCCACCCTCGGGTGCAGGTAGGGAGCTGTAGTGTTGGACCGCGTCTTTCCTCTCAGGCCCCAGGGACCCCTCTGGTGGTGTTGTGGGCTGCTCTTCTGGACCCATGCAGCCTCAGGTTCGTCACAGGAGGATCCCCTACTAGGCTCTCCCAGGCTTCGCAGATCCCTGGGTTCCGTTCTGCAATCTGGTTTGCTGTCTGGGACCCCACTAGCTCAGGCTCCGCTTTCCAGATTTCAGAGCCTCAGCAGAGGACAGCTCCTCTTTGTAGGTGTCCCTTTCCCATTCCTCTGCAGCCACCCCCTCTCCCATGCCATGTCAGTCCCATGGCCCCGTTATCCTGGGAGACGCTCAGAGCCACTCTGGCGGCCTCCCTCATGCGTTAGATGTATGCATGAGCAGGTGTTTTGCCTATCCCCACCACAACAGGAGTCCTCTGACATTCGAGCTCCCCATCATCCTCGCCTCCTCCTCGGAGGGAGAGGAACCCCTGCTCATCTCTTCCGACGCAATTTCACTGAATATCAGCAATTCCTTTCAAGGATGGTGAGGGATCTTCCTATCTCCTTCTGCGAGTGACAATTTGAAAGGGAGACACATGAATTCCTCAGTGAATTCAGTGCCCAGCATTTGGTGAACCATCCTGGCCTATTCCCTCCAGGAGGCATCTATCCATTCCTGGCAGTCGCCAGCTGTTCCTGTTCCAGCCCCGCAGACTGTAGGAGAAGGTCATTGTGCCCTGTCTGAGTCTCTAGGTTCTCTCCTCAACCAACCGGGTTTGGCATTCCTAGAAACTCCTCCGAGCACCGCCGCCTGGCGCATGATTGTCCAACTGATTCAGATTCTCTAAATTTGACCAGTGGAGGAAAAGAATGTTCTCTTCTCTTTGCGATGCTGTGCATTGTGTTTCATCAGGCACACCATGCTGTCTACAACAGGCACTTATGGTCAATGCTGTCCCAGCTTCTAGCATCAATGCCTGATACGGAGCAATCTAGACAGGCCTTTGCCCTCTGCTATAGGCCTGGAGCTGGCAAGACACTGCCAAGGGCATCTTATGACGCCAATGAGGTGACTTCCAGGCTAGCAGGGACAGCGATCTGTATTAGATGGACTGCATGGCTTCATCTATCAAGACTGTCACCCCTGGGCCCGCGAGGGTGATTCGGCTCCACTTTCCAGGGACCTGTCTTTTTCCACCAGGGCTAGGAGGCTTCTGCAGGGGCTTCTTCCATCTCCCATCTCGGGGACACCTCCTAGCTCTCCTCAGCCTTAGGCTTCTTGTCTGATTAGCTCAGGGTCTTTCCCTTCTGTTTCCCACCAGCAGGAGGCTGACAGTCTTGTTCCTTCAAGCTTTTTTGTTGTCCCCCCTCGGGGGCTTGGCACTCACCCAGGCAATAATGAATGGTGAAGACTGACAAGGAAGATATGAAAATTACGCACTACCATAATTCTTGATCTTCTTTGTATCTTCACCATTCATTACTGATACCGCCCACCTTCCCTCAATGGCCTCCTTCTCTGGCATCTCCCCTCCCTGCTCATTCCTGCCCTCTTCTTTATTTAAATAAAAAAAAAGCATAAAAGTCTTACTTTTCCGTCCTTTTATGGATCCTATTTCCTGAGGGATTCGAGAACAGTAGCTTTATTTTATCCTGAGGAACTTTTTCCGATTCCCTGGGGTGACCTTTGTCCCTCTCAGCCACGCTATTCAATTTACAGTTAAGAAGACTATTCTCAAATGGCTCAGTCTCCTTTGCTAGGTCCCTCTGGCATGTCTCGATTACTTGTGTCATTTTCTGCTAATCAACGCTGTCCTGTCACTATATTACCTGGAGCTACTGATCTTTGCCTTGCCTTAAGGGAGTCTGATTGAGTTCCACTCTTTTCTGTTTAAGGGTGTCCTTTGTAGGGCCTTAAACACTTACCCCCCCTCCCCTCACATCTGTGTTAGCACGTAACAAAGTGCTAGTGAGCTTTCTCCCTCCCTAGTTGGGCTCCTTTTCGAGCAGATTCTGCCTTGGCAGTCCATGAGACTCAACTGGGATTTAAAGGGCTGGGATGGCGTGGAGCTGTAGAGAATCTGGCTTGTGTCCATTCTGGACAAGCGTTCAGTTAAACTTTTCTCATTTTATAAAACACACTTTACTTCCTTGTTTTTTGGTTCCGAGCTTATCAGCCTTAAACCAATCTCCTAATCGGCAGAGCTCCTCCTGCCATCCTCTTTCTTTCTTTTCTCTTCTTCTCTTCTCTCTCCTCTCTGTCCTCCTTGAGTCGCCCCAGGGTGAGGCCCTTCGATCCCTTAGGGTAGGCATCTTCCTCCTCCTCCTCTGTCCTCTATCGGCTTATTTCTTTTTCAGTTTATATCATTTTCTTTTTCTATCCCTCGGCTCTCTTGCCTCCTCCTTTTTCTTACTCTTTGTTTCGCCTTTCGCTACCAGAACTGAGATGGAGGAGCTGTCTGAGCTCAAAGGCCGCCCTCGCGCATGACGCGAACGCGTTGCTCTCAGGCGCGCTGTTCAGTACCAATTCAACAAAAAATCTCCTGTGAGCGGTGCGCACTTCGCACAACCCAATCAGTAATGAATGGTGAAGATACAAGAGAAGATCAAGAATTAGGTAGGTAAGTAATTTTCATTTTTCGTTACTGAACCGCTAGTACGGTTCCAATTTTTCTATTGGTTCTGTTCCTCCGTTCCTTTTCAGTTCTGGAACTGACCAACTGCAATTGTTATTATTTAAAATCTTTTCTTTTTGTGTTCTCTCTTTATCGGTTTAAATGGCAGAAAACAGAAGAAAAGACCGGTGAGCCCATTTTTAAAAACTGTACACATTATGGGGATATTGTGCAAGCAGATAAGCACACTATGTGTGTGGCTTGTCTGGGATATGATATCTTGAAGCGGACTGTCAAATTTGCCTGACTTCCTGAAAACTGTTGAAAAATGACTGGAATGGCTGAAAGTTAAGCTCCCCAAGGGTTCCTCTGGGTCTGACCAGCCAATACCTCTGTTATTGTGGCTGAACCCACATCTGTTGGAACTTACACCCTGAGAAGGGTGATAAAGCTACTAAGAGGATTTCTGAACTGGCTAGCTCCTCGGTTCCTCTAAAAGCATGCAGCTGAAGCATACAGAACTCCACATATTGATCGGGGACTTTGTATCTGCTACTGTCATGCCAGCTCCTCAGGAAATCGACAGGCTTTTAAAGTCATTCAGGCTTTGCAGGGTTTGGTGCCCCTGCCCAGCAGCCACCTGTTACAGAAGGACAGCCTGGCAGAATTCTCTTACTGAAGAGAAGGAATGCAGCAACATAAGGAGGATGAAGAGGAACCCATCTTACTTGAGGTATCCCCAGAACAAGATTTTGGCTTGCCCCTAGGACATCTGAAGATTTTTCTTCTCACTTTACTGTGAGAAAATGGCAGATGCCCTTGACATCTCCATAAGGGAAGAAGTGGAGGATGAGGAAGAAATAGAGTATCTGAGATGATGGGTTTGACCCTCCAAAGTCCTCCTCCTCCCAGTCAATAAACTTTTAAGAAAGATGCTCTGAAATTGTTGCAGACCCTAAATTCTGTCCCCTCTGGATAAGAGGATGGACAAAAATATCAGTTGGAGAGGGAAGGGCAGAGTTCCATTTTTCCCATCCAGGTCACCAAGGGTCATTCAACAAGCAGCTCAGATAAGACTAGAGTCCCTCTGGCATCCCATCCACCAGATAAGGACTCTAGGAAAATAGATAGCATGGCTAGGAAACGATACCTGTCAGACTCCCCTAACCATGCGACAGGCTAACTTTCAGGCCTGTGCTGCCCAGTACCAAAAGTCCCTGTGGCAGTCAGTATTGGCCATTTCACAGAAAGCTCCTCACCTCTATCTGACGACTCCAGCTGGAAACAGCTAGATCTTTTCAAACAACATAAAGTCTTGCTGTATTCTGACAATTGCAGTGATTCCCAACCTTGAACTGCCCTGGAGAACAAAGAGTTAACTTTCTATGCAGGGCATAGAATGCTGAGCTCGAATTCGGTTGAAGTCTCTGTCTGGAGTGTTTTGAACTTAAACCGTCAGATTCTTTACTCCCGCCTCACTGAACGGTCGCCCGGAGATTTCTCCTTCAGCTCGGTTCGAAGTCGTTAAAGTTTTCAGTGTTTGTCGGTTTAAACCGAAAAAGTATCCGTATAGTCGGTTCAGTCTCTGTCTGTGGTGCCGTGAGTATTAGATAGGAATTGTTCTGTTTTTCTGTGTGGAATTTGTAAAGTGCGGCCCGATTCGCTGAACCGCCATTTGTTAGTGAAATTTGTGTGTTTACTTAATGTGTGGTTATCGGTTCTTATTGGGTCTAAAAACATGTTTTAGACTGTTTTTCCAATACCGACACGGTTAGGAACCGATAAGGAAGTCTTGCCTGGTGGTTGCCGAAAAAGGTAAGTTTGGTGAGGTTGGCCATGTCTGAGAAACCCAAGGAAAAACCAGGCCCACTGGGTTTGAACACTGCAGTGAGTGGGAGGTTTTGCTAAGGCTGATCCCCACACCACCTGTCTTTATTGTCTGGGGTTTAACCACCTTGATTCAGACTGCCAAATATGTAAAACTTTCCCAAATCTACCCTTGAGAAGAGATTAGGTAGACTGAGGGAAAAGGAGGCTGAGAAGTCCGCTGACCCAGATGGCCAGCCCGGTTCGGTTTCGACTGAACCAGAAGGAGTGCCCTCTGACCAGGGCGATACTTCTTCGGGCAAAAGGAGAGCTGATTCCGAGGGATCGGTTCCGACAAAAAGAAAACGCAAAGATAAATCGACCGTTCGGATCCAGAGGTTCATGTTCTGACTGCCGAAGATATAGCCAGAGCGATTCAGATTGTGGAATCGTTCCGACCAATCCGGCTCCTTCTGGCAGGGGTTCTGTTTGTTGGTTCCCGGTTCAAGATTATGCCCTGGAAGATTTTATGAACTGGAATTTGAAGAGGAAGGGAATTTGAGGAGGATGATATAAGTGAGGGTCTGATGTGCCTGTGGAACTGACATCTCCTCAGACAGACCTTCAGGTGTTTCCTCCTAGGCTTTCTGAGTCCCCTTCACTTTATGTTTTACAGAAACGTGGCTGAAACCCTCCAGCTTCCTATGGAAGAGGCTGTGAAGATCAAGAGGAGCCTGATTATGTAGAGATGATGGACATCCCAGAGTCCAGGAGACTGTCTATTCCTCCATAAATCTTTTGGGAAACAGACAAAAATCTTAAAGTCTCCTAACACTATACCTCCTGTGGATAGAAGAATGGACAAGAGGTATACACTTTCAAGCTCAGACATGGAGTTCTTATTTCAGTAATGCAGCCATGTTGGGGTAGTGCAGGCTGCTGCCTGTGACAAGGCAAATATTCCATTGGCTTCACACACCCTGACAAGGACTCCTGGAAGATTGATGCCATGGCAAAAGAAGCAGTACATGGCATCTTCTTTGGGACTCAGGCAGGCAAATTACATGGCTTTATACAGCCAGGTACCAGAAGTCCAGGTGGGACACTGTACTGGCACTGGCTAAACAGGCCTCTCCCCAGCTAGCCAAGGAGCTGGAGGCAGTGGCTGCAGATGGTCTGAGGCATCTAAAGTTCAGTTTCATGTTGTTGTGACTCTAATGATGTGTCATCAAGAGTCATGGCTATATCTGTGGCTCTTCGGAGGATGGCTTGGCCAGATGTACTAGCTCTTCAGGACACCCAGGCTAAGGCCGTGATTTTCCTGTAGTGGGTAATTCTCTGTTTGGAGAGCAGAGAATTACAAGAAGAAAATGGATTCCTCCGCGCAGTTGTCGGCGCCAGCCTACCGCTATGCGGTGCTGGAGCTGGGCAGTAAACACGCCATCGTGCCATCGCCAGCGCCCGCTTCATCCTCAGCACTGCTCGTGGCACCCGGGGCTGGATGGCGTCGTGACCGTCCCGCCTGAAGCTCCTGTTCTGGCTGGAGCCATGCCCTCTGTGGATGCTGTCGCTGCCACATGGGGCAGTGATACCGGCTGGGGCACGACTTTGGTTTCTGGGCCATTTGGCAAAGATGGCAGTGGGTGCCCTCCTACGGTTTGGCACAGGGCCTTGGCCTCTACCTCATCGGAGGCGCAGTCGAGCTCTGAGTCAGATGGACAGTCTGACCCTTTGGGGTTGGTTGTTGAGGTGGGCAGCCCAGTAGTCTCCTCAACAAGCCGGAGTCAGACCCCTTCTGAGGTTGGGTCGGTGGCTACCGAGACTGGAGTCAGGGTGCTGACCAGCAGGCAGTGGTGCAGGCCGCCATGCTCTGCACCCTGATCTTGGTGGGTTCACTGACCCTTAGTAGTGGTATCCCACCTGTGGTGTGCCTAGATCACCCAACTTTGGGGGCCGATCAGAGCACCTACAGGAGAGGAGGGTACTGTGCCTTGATAGTTCCTTCAGGTGCTGCCTAGAGATGCCAGCTACCTAGGCTGGCCCTCTTGAGGAGGAGGGCTCTTGACCCGAGGCGGGGTTGGCACGCGGCCTTTTTCCAGGGTCCACCCAGGCTCTGGGAGGAGCGTGGTGCAGATCTCCGCTTTTCCTCTTCGGTCTCTTTGAGAGAGCCCCATTCTTTGAGGTAGGTGACCGTCCTTCTGGACCTATACAGCCCTGGTCACCTCACAGGGGGATTCTTCCAGGCGCAGCCAAGGCAGTACCGAATGGTTGTTCAGCTGTCGGCTTGGGGTCTTCCGGGGCACCTTCCTCCGTGGGTGCTCCCGGTCCACTCCTTAGCCCAGGCGGAGGTCAGCCGACATCTCTTCTTGGCTCTGTCCCCATCCGTCTGCCACATTCTCCTGTGCTCCCAGGCATCCTTGGTCATAGCAGGCCCTCTCCTGGGAGCAGTTCAGAGGGTGGCTGTCCGTTCCCTGCTTACGTTAGGGCAATGGACAGCCAGGTTTTCAACCTCCCACGGCAGCCACCCACTGAACAGCCGGTGCCCTCCAGCTCCTCATCCCCTCCTCCAGGGGAGAGGAACCTCTGTCCACATCTCTCCAGCTGCTGATCTCGCTGAGTATCACGCCTCTTGAGGATGTTGGAGGACTTGCACCTCACTCCTGCCACTATCAGCAATCCTGAGCACTCAGCGCACGCCTTCTAGGCGATTTTGGTGAGGCCACCCTTGCAGTGCTGCTCTGGCCTGCTCCCTTCGGGAGGCGTCATTGCATTCCTGGCAGAGGCCCTTCTCCTGAGTTCCTGCCCCAAGGGATCTCAGCCAGAGGTGTTGCACCCCTGGAGTCTCCAGGTTCCATGCCTCATCCACAGTCTGGATTGACGAGTTGGATACTCCTGATGGGCTTCGCGCCTTCACCATGACTGGCCCCTAGAACAGGACTCCTCGATTTTGACTTCTGGGGTAGGAGGACTTTCTACCTGCACGTTATGCTTTCCTTTCAAACAATATGAAGTCTTGCTGTATTCTGACTATTGCAGTTAGCCCCAGTTTTAAACTGCCCTGGAGAACAAAGGGTCAACTTTCTATGCAGAGCATAGAATGCTGAGCCTCGAACTGGTTGAGGTCTCTGTCTGGAACCCTTGAAATGCAAGCGTCAGATTCTTTACTCCACCTCACTGAAAAGTTGCTCCAGAGATTTCTCCTTCAGCTGGGTTCGAAAGTCAGTTAAAGTCTCGTTAAGTTTTTGGTTTTACCAATTTATTTCCTCATAGTTGGTTCAGTCGTCTGTGGTACCGTGAGTACTAGATAGGTTTTGTTCTGTATTTCTGTGTGGAAATTGAAGTGTTAGATCGGTTCAGCTGAACCGATCATTTGTATTGAATCCTTGTTTTACTTTAGAGTGTGGTTACCAGTTCTTATCGGTTCTAAAAAAAAGTGTTTTGAACATTTTTTCCAACACCTGTGACACAGTTAGGAATCGATAAGGAGTCTTGCCTGGCAGTTGCCATAAAAGGGTAAGTCTGTTTGGGTTGGCCATGTCTGAGAAACCCAAGGAAAAAACTGGCCCACTGGTTTCAACACTGCAGTGAGTGAGGATGTCTTTGCTAAGGCCGACCCCACACCACCTCTGTTTATTGTCTGGGGTTTGAACACCTCGATTCAGACTGCCAAATTTGTAAACATTTTCTTAAATCTACCCTTGAAAAGAGACTAGGTAGACTGAGGGAAAAGGAGGCGAGAAGTCCCTGACCCGATGGCCAGCCTGGTTCGGTTCCGACGAACCAGAAGGAGTTCCCTCTGACCAGGGCTATACTTCAGGCAAGAGAGAGCAAATCCGAGGGTCGGTTCCTACAAAAGGAAACAAAGAAAAATCGACGGTTCGGATCCAGAGGTTCATGTTCCAACTGCCGAGAAATAGCCAGAGCGATTCAAATTGTGGAATCGCTTTGCCGATTCGACCGATCCAGCACCTTTTCGCAGGGGTTCGGTTCAGTCGGTTTCCGTTCAAGATTATACCCTGAAGATTTTTGTGAACTGGAGTTTGTGGAGGAGGGAGTTTGAAGATGATGGTGATGATGATGAATGTCTGGATGTGCCTGTGGAACCGGACATCTCCCCAGACAGACCTTCTGGTGTATCCCTCCTAGGCTTTCTGAGTCCCTTCCATTTTTGTTTTACAGAAAGTGGCTGAAACCCTCCAGCTTCCTATGGAGGAGGCAATGATCAGAGGAGCCTGATTATGTGGAAATGATGGACATCCCAGAGTCCAGGAGACTGTGTATTCCTTCACAAATCCTTTGGGAAACGGATGCAAAAATCCTGAAGTCTCCCAATTCTGTACCTCTGTTGACAGAAGGATGGACAAGAGGTACACACTATCAGGCTCAGATACAGAGTTTTATACCAGGAATGCAGCCATGTTGGGGTAGTGCAGACTGCTGCCTGTGACAAGGCAAACATTCCCTTGGCTTCACACCCCCAGACAAAGACTGTAGGAAGATTGATGCCATGGCAAAAAACAGTACATGGTATCTTCCTTGGGACTCAGGCAGGCGAATTATATTTATACGGCCAGGTACCAGAAGTCTAGGTGGGACACTCTACTGGCACTGGCTAAACAGGCCTCTCCCAGCTAGCCAAGGAGCTGGAGGAGGTGGCTGCAGATGGGATTGAGGCATCAAAAGTTCAGTTTCATGCTGCTGTGGACTCCAATGATGTGTCATCAAGAGTCATGGCAACATCTGTGGCTCTTCTGAGAATGGCTTGGCTCAGATTTACTAGCCTTTCTCAGGATACCCAGGCTAAGGCCATGGATTTTCCTCTAGTGGGTAATTCTCTGTTTGGGGAGCAGACAGAGAATTACATGAAGAAAATGGATGAGTACAGGACCACTTACAGGAGTGCTCAGGCCAAAGAGAGGCAGGCAACTCCTCAAAGGCAGCAGTTTAGGGGCAGGGGCAGGCCTTCTCATAGCCCTTTCTGCCAGCCACAGGCCTCTTCTTCCTTTTCACAGATGGGGTTCTTCAGAGGGAGAGGCAGAAGGGGATGAGCAGGGCTGCATCCACTCCTCAGCCTAAGGCCCCTGCCAAGAAAACACCTCTGATGGGCCTGCCTGGGTCGACTGTCCTATTCCAGTAGGGGGCAGGCTGACTTACTGTCCAGGACTGGATGTCTGTTACATCAGACAAGTGGATCCTGGAAGAAGTAGGCCAGGACTGGTTCTCAGCTTCAAAAATTTCCAAAGATGAGAGCCAGATCTTTTGACCTGCAGGTCTCTCAGAAATCCTTGCCCTAGAGGCAGAGGTTTCATCTCTGCTGGCTTTAAGAGCCATAGAGAGAGTACCTACCCTACACTGGGGCAAAGGTCTGTACTCCAGGTACTTCCTTACCCCAAAAACAGGGAGTGGCGACTCATCCTAGACCTAAGATATCTGAACAAACATCTTTTAAAACCAAAGTTCCAGATGGTAACTCTGGAATAATTCTTCCTCTCTAAGGCCAGGGGACTGGCTAGCCTCCCTGGACCTCAAAGATGCCTACTTTCACATTCCCATCAGGTGCTCCCACAGAAAGTACCTCAGGTTTGAGTTGTCCTCAGGCCACTATCAGTTCAGAGCAATGCCTTTTGGCTACTTCAGCCCCAAGGGTCTTCTGCAGTGCCTGGCAGTAGTAGTTGCCTTTCTAAGGAGGCAAAAGATTTCCATTTTCCATATCTGGATGACTGGCTCATAGTGGGCCAGTCCCTAGACCAAGTCAAGTTAGACCTGCAAGTGACCCAGCAAGTGCTTACTTTCTAAGATTTCTTCTCAACCTTACCAAGTCAGTTCTCGAGCCAGTGCAGCTCTCACCTTTATGGGGCAGAGCTGGATACTGTCAAAGCAAGAGCCTTTCTTCCTCTGGAAAAGGCAAGAGTTCTTATAGAACTGGCTTCTTCCTTCAGCCTTCAGGTGTTCTCGACCAGCAAGACATTTCCTCCAGCTCTTGGGCCACATGGCAGCCTCTACAGCAGTGGTCCAAGGGCAAGATTCCAGATGAGGGACATTCAGTTCCATCTGAGGGCCTTTTGGTCCCAAAGGAAGGATTCCTTACCAAACTGATCCCAGTGACTCGGACCCTGATTGAAGCCCTTCAATGGTGGCAGGATTAGGACAATTTAAGGCAAGGGGTCCCATTTGCCACTCATTCTCATTCGGTGGTCCTTAACAAGGATGCTTCCCTCCTGGTCTGGGGAGCCCATCTGGGGAGCCCTCACTGCCCAGGGACTGTGGTCCCCTCAGGAATCTCTTCTCCATATCAATCTCCTGGAAAGGGCAGTTTTCTGGCCCTGCAAGCTTTCTCTCAGTCAGTGCAGAACAAGGTGGTTCAAGTCAGAACAGACACTACCACCACCATGTGGTGCATCAACAAGCAGTGAGGCACGTGGTCTATGGCCTTGTGCATAGAAGTCCTGAAGTTGTGGTCCCTGGCTTATTCCCTGCAAACCTCTCTGATAGCAGTCTACCTTCCAGGGAAGGACAATGTGCTAGCAGATGCACTGAGCAGGATTTCCAGGGCCATCACTGAATGGTCCCTGGACCCTCTGGTCTTGAAGGTGATTTTTTCAAGGTGGGGCACCCAGAGATAGATCTCTTGCAGCCCCAGACAATCACCAACTTCCTTTTTTGTTGCAGACCCCAGTCCTGGGCTCAGTACTTCTGGATGCTCTGATTCTGAACTGGGAAGGAAATTTCTGTATGCTTTCCTCCCTTTCTTTACTGTTCAAAGTTTTAGTCAAGATAAAGTCACAACCTTGCAAAGTGATTCTGACTGCTCCACATTGGGCCAGACAGCCTTGGTACCCCTGTTACTGTCCCTAGCAGTCCATCTTCCCCTGTCTCTTCCCAGGAATTACAATCTGTAACCTCCTCTCAGGGAGGATTTGTTACCCAATCTTCAGTCTCTCAATATCAAGGCATGGCTGTTGAAGAGTTAGAGTATGCAGATTTGCATCTGTCTCAGGGGTTCTGGACATCCTCAAAGCCTCTCGAAAGCCCGCCACTAGAAAGACCTATAACTCCAAATGGAAGAGATTCAGCATTTGGTGTTCAGCATATTTCCCCAGACACTGCTAAATTACCTACAGTTCTGGATTATATGGTCCATCTTAATGGCCTAGGCCTCAGACCAGCTACTCTCAAAGTACACTTGTCAGCTGTCTCTGCTTTTCTGTCAGTAGGAAGTCTTCCTCACTATGATCTCATCCTGTGTTCTGTAAATTTTTCAAAGGATTGCTTCATACCAATCCTCCATTCAGAGACCCTGCCCTGCCTGGGATTTAAATGTTTGTATTGCTCAATTGATGCAACCTCCCTTTGAGCCTATGTCCTCAGTAGAGCTTAAGTACTTGACTTGGAAAACTGTGTTTTTAGTAGCCATTACCTCTGCCAGACGTGATCGGTGAACTGCAAGCCCTGTCAGTGGAACCTGATTTTATCTCCTTTCATAGGGATAACGTGGTCCTTAGAACCCATAGAAGGTTCTTGCCCAAAGTGGTTTCAGATTTTCACCTGAACCAGTCTATGTCTCTTCCTGTTTTCTTCACTGATCATTCCTCTTCAGGAGAGAGGAGGCTACATAGTTTAGATGTTAAAAGGGCCTTAGCTACTATATAGAGCATACCAAGGGTCACAGGTTTGATTCCTCCAGCCGCTCCTCACTTATGGAGAAGTGGAGAAGGGCAAACTGCCACCAAGCGAACTATTGCCAGGTGGATTGTGTCTTGTATACAATTCTGCTATGAGAAACTAGGAAAATTCCACCCTCAGGCCTGAGGGTTCACTCCACCAGAAGTACAGCTGCTTCCTGGCTGCTGCTAGGATATTCTCTCTTAAAAATTTGTCAAGCAGCCACCTGAAAACAGTCCATACCTTTACCAAGCATTAGTCTGTGGAAACCAGGTTAGAGTGACGCGGTTCGGCACAGCAGTACTTCAGAGCCTATTCCCAAAGTAGGTTCTGTCCTCCTCCATGGAGATACTGCTTGGTAGTTCATATAGTCAGAATACAGCAAGACTTCATGTTGTTTGAAGAAAAATTACTCACCTTAGTAATTATGTTTCTTCTAATGGAGTCTTGCTGTATTCTGACCTCCTCCCGCCTCCCTCTCAGAACCTGTTTTTGGGAAGTAGGTGGGCAGGTGCAGTGTTGCATCTCAGGTGTGCTCCTTTTACACCCTCTTCTTTTGTTTGGGTGTTTGTTTTATCTTTTTCTTATTTGGATTGGTTTTGATTTTGGGTTTCCTGACTTGAGTCTTCCTTTGGGGATCCAAAACTTTTTGTTGCCTTACTGGCTAGTAAAAATTTTACAATTTTCACATAGAATAGTTAGTGAGTTTTGCTCAGAAGAATCTGATGGTTGGATTTCAAAGGGCTCCAGACAGAGACCTCAACTGAGCTCGAGCTGCATAGAAAGTTAACCTTTGTTCTCCGGGCAGTTTAAAGGCTGGGCTAACTGCAATAGTCAGAATACAGCAAGACTCCATTAGAAAAAGCATAATTACTAAGGTGAGTAATTTTTCTTTCTGCACATCAGGCCCACTATGCAGCCTATGACAGGTTCTTGTGGTCCAGGCTGGGTCAGCTCTAGCTTCATTGCCTGATATGGAGCAAACCAGACAAGCCATTGCACTCTCTGCACGTGGCCTGGAGCTAGCAAGGCACCAAGCAGGTCATCCTATGATGCCAACGAGGTAGCTACTAGGTCATAGGGACAGCGATCTGCCCTAGGCGGACGGCATGGCTGCTTTCCTTGGTTGTCACCCCTGGCCCGGCATAGGGTGATTTACTCCTCCACCAGAAACCCTATCTCCTCTCCCATAGAGCGAGATGGCGCTTGTTGGGGCAATTTCCTTCACCTCCGGGGACCCCATCTCACTCTCCCACTCGGCCTCCAGGCCCTGAAGGTTCTCCTCTTAGTGTGTCACCCACTGAGAACTAAGGGACTTTGTCCCTTAGGGTAAAAAGAAACCCCTGGGGGCTCAGTATCACTCAATAGTGATGAATGGTGAAGATTGACACAGATAAGAGATGAAAATAATGTAACTACCGTAATTATGATCTTTCTGTGTATCTTCACCATTCATCACGATCCCACCCTCCATCCCCCTGGGGCATCAGTCTCTGTCCCTCTCCTCTGTGCCCATCTTTCCCCTTTCCTTTCTTAGGAGTGGGTAAACAGGGGCACACAGGGGATAATGTTCCAGGGAGAATGGACAGCGGGTGGGGCACTTTCTCCAGTGCTTTGGCTCCAGCCCTGTGGGGTGGGAGTTGACAGTTGCCGCCCTTCTCTCCTCCTCCCTGTTCCTGTCCAACCTGTTTCTCCTTGTTTATAAAACCAATAATCTTTCCTTGAGAGGATGTTAATTCTCTGTACTCTGTCCTTCTTCCAGAATAGCTGACTCTGCTTATCTGGAGTGTTTGCCAGCTATTCTGTGCATTGAATTCTGGCAGAAAGCCTTTGGCTACTTTTGCAGTTCTTATACAATCTGGAGATGGACCAGGGTCTGGGATGTTTAACCTTCTCCCTCTCTTCCTAATTCTTTACCCACCCTACCTCCCTCCTCTTCCTTTTCCAGAGATTGGGGCCCTCCCAATCCCTTTAGTTTCTGACTCTTCTCCCTTTCTGTCCTCTCAGTCATTATTTCTCCTTTTGGTTCATATATCTTCTCCTTTCTCTGTCTCTTGGACTTCCTTGTCCCATCCTTCACTCCTTGCTCTTACCTCTGGTGACTCAGAACTGGCAGGCAGGCAGAGTCGTCGCAGCCTGCCTGCCACAGATCGTCGGCCTCAAGGGTGGCGCCGATGGTGTGTCGGGTTCAGCCTACCTAACACAAAAAAGCTCCCGCAGGGTCCTGACCTCTGGCAGATACCCAACCGTGATGAATGGTGAAGATACACAGAAAGATCATAATTATGGTAGGTACGCACTTTCATGTTTGGGCTAGAGGCAGCTGAGTACCAATTCCAGATGGCTGCTGATACCGACACTGCAACCAGATGGATGGGAAATACGGTAGTCTGAGGAGATTTTTCATGGCTGAGGGCCAGAAATCTCATTGCTGATACACAATCTAAGGCCCTGGATTTTTCTTCAGAGGGAAATGCTCTTTGGAGAATCCATGGTGGCATACATGAAGAAGGTGGATGAGTACAAGGCCACTTACAGAAGCAACTCTAGTAGAGAGAGAGAGCTTCCATTCACCATGCCTTATGGAAGGGAGGCTGGGGCAGGTCCTCCACACCAGGCCCCTTTTCTAGACAGTGGCTACACCCCAGTACCCACAGCATGGGTACTTTAGGGAGGGGTCAAGAGAATCTAGGCGGAGCTCACACAACCTTCCCCAAGCCAAGCAGACCCCTGAAGTACAGGCCACCTCCTCATTCCCTGTCGGAGGCAGACTTTCCCATTTCCTCCAGGCTTGGCTGACCATCACCACAGACAAGTGGGTCCTGGAGGTAGTGGGTCAGGGTCTGTCTCTGGCTTTCAAATCCCTTCCTCCTCTAGCAACCAGGGGTTTCAGTGCACCTTCCTGGCAGAAAAGATTCTGCTGGAGGAAGAGGTATAGAAACTGCTACTTTGAAAGCAGTGGAATCTGTCCCAAGCCCATTGAGAGGAAGGGCTTTACTCCAGATACTTTCTCACCACAAAGAAAAGTGGGAGTGGCGGCCTGTATTGGAGCTCAGAGCCCTAAACAGGCATCTAAAAAGCCAAAGTTCAAAATGGTAACTTTAGCATTTATTCTGCCAACAATCCAGAAAGGGATTGGTTGGCATCACTGATTTGAAAGACTTCTATTTCCACATTCCCATAAAGAAGTCTCACAGAAAATATCCCAGATTCAAACTCCCTTCAGGTCACCACCAATTTTCAACCCTGCCTTTTGGCCTTTCTTCGCCCAAGGGTTTACAAAGTGCCTAGCACCAGTGGTAGCACACCCTGGGTCGGGTGTAACAGTTTTTCCATACTTGGCTGACTGGCTGGTGGTGGGCAAGTCACCACAACAGGTCATTCAGTATCTACAGTAAGCCTTATCCAAGGTCTGCTGGAATCCTTGGTATTCATTATCAATCTCAAAAGTCAGTTCTCACTCCTGCACAAAAGTTGCAGTTCATAGGGCATAGATAGACACCCTGCAGGGCAGGGCCTACCTCCCACTGGACAGGATCAGAAATCTTCAGCTGGTAGCAAACTCCTTCACCTTGAACAGGAGCAAGCCTGCAAGGCAGTTCTTGGAAATTCTGGATCATATGGTTGCGCCCACAGCCACAGTGCTGGGTTCAAGGTTTCAATGAGGGACATCCAGTTCCACCTCAGGGCTCACTGGAGTCAAAGAAAAGGTCCTCTTTCAAAACCCATTCGTCACAGGAACTCTGCTGCAAGCCTTGCAGTGGTGGAAGGAAGTACCCAATCTAAGGAAGTGTTCCCTTCAGAAAGACTACCCTCAGTTTTTCTCACAACAGATGCATCCCTATTGGGTTGGGGCGCCACTTGGGAGACACATACACAGGGTCAACCACAGAGTACCTCCAGCACATAAACTTGTTGGAACTCAGGGCTGTCTTTCTGTCTCTAAGGACCTTTTCAGGATTGGTACAGTCAAAGGTGGTACAGGTCAGAACAGACAATACCACCACAGTGTACTACATCAACAAACAGGGAGGCACTAGGTCAGGGCCTCTTTGCACAGAGGCCATGAAAATTTGGACTGTGGCATATTCTTTGGGAGTCTCTGCAGGCAATCCATCTACCAGGAAAGGACAATACACTGGCAGATGCCTTAAGTCGAATCAACCAGGCCCATCACGAATGGACTCTGGAACAAACAGGTGGTAGACATCATTTTCTGAAGGTGGGCACTCCAGAGGTGGACTTGTTCGCATCCCATCAGGACCACCACTTGCCTCAGTACTGCTGCAGGCCACCAGATCAGGCACTTTGCCCTGGATGCCTTGACTCTAGATTGGTCACGGAGGTTCCAGCATGCTTTCCTTCCATTCCCTGTTTTTTAGAGTGTTACTCAGCTCAGGTCCCTCTCAGCATCTCTAAATCCAATAGCCCTGGATTAGCCCAGGCAGCCATGGTACTCTCTAATGCTCTCCATGTCTGTGGCCAAACCAATGTGACTCCCTCTGAGGCACATCTATTGACCTCCAACCAGGGACCCCCTATACTCGAATCTCAAGTCCCTCAACCTCAAAGCCTGGTTCTTGAGAAACTAGAATATGCTGACTTGCAACTCTCTGAATCAGTGCTTCACATTCTGAGGGGTTATAGGAAACCCTCCACTAAGAAAACTTATTCTTCAAAATTGAAAAGTGGAAAGGTTTTCAATCTGGTGTTCGACTAAGGATTTGATTCCATTATAGGCTGGGGTCCCAACTGTTTTGGATTACCTCTCTCATTTACATTCTCTGGGTCTACAACCCATTTTACTCAAGGTACACCTTACAACATTGTCTGCTTACATTTCTGCTGGTGCTAGGTATCAATAGCTTCGACCCCCATTTTTAGAAGGTTCTTCAAGGGTTTGCCCATTTGCACCTTCCTCAGAGGGCACCTGTGCCACCATGGGACCTTAATGTTTGTATAGCCAAGCTCATGGGCATCCCTTTGAGCCTATGGCTACAGCTCAACTTAACTATGTCACTTGGAAAACAGTTTTTCTAGTGGCAATGACTTCTGCAAGAAGAATAAGTGAGCTCCAGGCGCCTCTGTGGAGCAGGATTATATCTCAGAGATGAGGTAGTTTTGAGAACAAATAGAAAATTCCTATCATAGGTAGTCTCTGATTTTCAACTTAACCAATCCATTACCCTACCTGTCTCTTCACTGAGCATTCTACTTCTGGTGAAAGAAGACTTCACAGTTTGGATGTAAAGAGAGCTCTCAGTTATTATATTACAGCCACTAAGGACCATAGGCAGGACAGGAAACAGTTGTTTTTGATCTATGGGGATGTGAGTAGAGGTAATCCAGCTTCTAAGATATCTGTTTCTCCTGAATAGTCCAGTGTATTCAATTCTGCTATACAAAAGCTGGTAGGGAAGCCCTAACAGGGTTGAGGGCATTCCACCAGGGAACAGCTGCTACCTGGCAGCTGCAAGGGATGTTCCACTTGTGGATATCTATAAAGCAGCTACCTGGAAGAGAGTACACACCTTTACAAAGCATTACACTCTGGATATCCAGTCTAGAAGTGATGCTAGGTTTGGCACAGCAATCCTGCAAAGTCCATTTCTGAAGTAAATGTTCTGTGCCCACCTCAGTGGTACTGCTTTGTAGTCTGCAGAAAGTTATGAACACCTGAGTATTACTGGGGTTAGAAGAAACATTACTCACCTTAGTAATCTTGTTTCTTCCCAGTGATACTCAGGTATTCATAACTTCCCACCCTACTAGAACTCAGGCCTCTGCACTCCCGCAGATGCCATGCTACCAAAAGGGTACATCACTGTGACTGTATATATGTTACCACATAGTGGTACAAGTTGGTAAACAAGGCTTATAGTCTTTTATTTTTCTTCAGATGTTTTTCTGACATGCTGATTCTTTAACACTTTTGTGTTTTCTCCAGTTGGAGTTTTTCTTCTGATTAAAATTGGGTTATTTTGAATTCTCTCTAATCATAAATACTTGCAGTTTTTACTGTATGGCTTTGTCTATTCAGGCTCCTAGGAAATCTGAGGAGGTTTAGAACATTGGCAGTTAGTATAGAGCAGCATTTGAAGAGTTGTCACGTGCAGATGATTCCATCATTTGCATATGTTCCATTCTCTCCGGCTGTCCAACCTCCAGGCTTACTGCAGAAAGTTATGAATACCTGAGTATCACTGGGAAGAAACAAGATTACTAAGGTGAGTAATTTTTTCTTTTCTGTCTTCAGTGTTAAAATGGAAGTACATGTTCCTGAAAGGTCTTTATTTTTTATCCTTTTTATCTATTTTCTTCTTATTTTGTATTTTGTTTGTTTAAACCAGACATATTTAAAAGTTATTTTATCAACACAGTAAGACACTGCAGGGTGTCATTTTGGTGATATAATCACACTTCTCAGGTATGATTAACAGCATTGAGCTGTACTTCTTGCCTAACAACACACTCATGTATGTTCACCATAATGCACACTCTGTCATGGATTATTGGTGATGCATAATCTACAATCATATTATTTCTAAAACAAGTTGATAAATGCAAATCTCAATGGGATGGGGAAAAGTGCTTCATGTCTCACAGGTACAAAACTTAAAGGAGAAAACAGATGTATAGTTTTGCTTTTAGGATGACTAAAGCAGCAAGATTTCAGAAAAGCATAAGTGTATTTGCAGTCTAGAATAATTTCAAGATTAAGAAATAGTGCTTGCCTGTCAGCAGCAAGCAGTCGTAAGCACGTCAAACACCGCAACCTGTTCAGAAATGTCTGCCATTGATGGTCGGCTGGGGAGAAGATTGAGGTCGAGAGAGCTCTTCTTCTCCAGAGAGAGGAACAGCCAGCCCCAGTGTGTTACTGCCACTTAGATGACTGCAGGAGACAGTGTATTTGGTGCAGCTCAGTGGGTGGGGAACGCTGCTGGATGACATGTCACTGTCATAGAGGTTAGGAAAAAACAGTGCATAGCGACTGTCTGGGGCATCGGAGAAACCAACCCCTGCACAAGCCCTGCACTGGCAACATGGTAGCCCTCCTGGAAACTGGGTCCTTTTTATTTTTTTTCATTTTAATTTAGTATGCTTTGTCCCCTCGCCTAACTGGCCCACGCCGGCCTGATTCTGCCTCAGCCCTGTCACCTGTTTCCTGGGACTTACCTCCAGTGTTCCTCCTGGCTTACCCCAGGGCGGGCCTTCAGTGGTGACCCCATTTCCTCATTGACCTTTTAGCTCGATTTCCACGGAGCACCACTGGGCAATGCTGCAAGGTCTACAGAGCCGGTGACTGGTGGCACATTGCTTGGTTGGCATTTTCTGGTTTTCTGTCATTGGGGAGGTGTAGCATGCATTGATGTCCATGGCCGTATGCTGACTGCTTCACCCCAAAAAGCAGGCTCCAGCCGTTAGTTCCCTGGTCTCCATCTTGGGTCTATCTTCGCACTGACAGCTAACCTAACCTCTCGAGAGGATTGCAGCCTTAGGGGCACCTAATCCCTCCTCCCTCCCTGCTTGCCATCCATCTCTCCGGCTCGCTCTCAAACCTGGGCTGTCGGCATCACAAGTGGTAGCACTACCACTGCACCAGCAGTCCGCTAGGGAACTGGTCCTGTATTATGGCCTTGCTGCTCATGCCATGAGGGATAAGGCATTGGGGTAGATACAGGAGGTAGCTGTAAGTCCATTAGAAGTTGGGTGATGGAGATGGGATGATCGGTCTGAAGGAGGGTACACAGTTCAGAACACAGGATAAAGACAATAAAAGAAGAAGAATAAGCAATGCCAGTATTCTTGATTATGTTGGGAACAGTTGTACTTTTAAGAAAAGGAATTAAAAATGAAGACTCTAGGAACTGAAACTTTGCAGTTCTTTCATTGTGCTAATAATCTTACCCAAGTCAGTCTTCACCATTCATTACGTATGGGTCTAGTTGGAGGTCTGGACTCTGCTCAGGAGAGAAAAGAGCATGTCTCTTTAAATTTTTCAGAGCTGAAGGGATGACGTTGGGACAGCACCACCATGAGGGCTGCATTCTACGTGAATTGCTCGTGGGTGGCCAGTGACAGCGCTTATGCCTCCCAGCCTCAGTTTTTTCTTTCCTGCCATTGAGGAAGGATCTGTGAGGGAAGACTTCAGCTTCTACTGTGTTGTTCAGTTCTGCCTAGAGCCTTCTCAGTTCACTGAACTTTCTCAGTAGAGTGAGTACTGGTTCTGTTTTTGGCACCAGGTTTTTCCTTTACTGTTCATTTATTTTATTCGGCGCTGATATACTTTTTCCCCTTTTGGTTATTTTCCATGTGGCGGTAATGTCGGGGTCAGTGTAAAACATCTTGATAGCGTGGAGTTGCCCCAATGCATCACTGCCCCTGTAGCAACTCTTAAGACTGTGTAGGTCCCCTCGACCCCGTTGCTTTACCTTTCTGGGTCCCCACAGCCTATTGACGAGTGCGACACTTACTTTTCTCCAGACTATTGTATCCTAGTTATTGCAGTGGCACAGTTGGGGAGAGACTTCCAACCTTCATTGGTCACAGCGCACTCCGGACTCAAGACTAGGGTTTCTGGGCTCCACCCCTGAGCCCCCCAGCTCTTTAAGGGCCAGTGGGGACAGGACCCCCATCTGTTCCACAGCTTGCTGAGGCATGGGGTCCCAGCAAGGGGTTTGGGGCAGTTGTCCTCCTCTGGGGGGCGACTGGTCAGCCCTCGTGGTCCGGGGTCTCGTCAGAGACATGGATGACCCCCACTATGGTGCCACATCTGTACCCTGGGTCTGCTTCCGTGGTCCCTTTGGTGCTGGGCCATCGCCCACCTCTGCTTCCAGCACCATCTCCAGTGCCGGTGCTGGGACGGGCGCCATCTACGTGCCTGGGCCCTCTGACACCACTGTTGGTGCTGGGGGCCTAGAACCGGGGTAGCTAGGTTGAGATCTCCTGATCTCATCTTCCACCTCGGAGTTGCGGGATCGGGATGATCCTGATTGGCTGCCCAGCTCTTGGGAGTCTTCAGATTCTGCCTGAGCCTTTCGAGGCCTTCTGGGAATCCTCGGTCTGTGGCATCTTCCAACAGTGCAGCTCACAGCACTGCCTCTCTTGAGTCTTCGGTGTCAGCTCCAGTGCCATGGTCTCTATTGATGTCTCTGATGGTACTCCCGGGGATGGTGGCGCCAACTTGGATGTCAGCGCTGCCTCCTGCGCCCTATTGGATTTTGATGCATGGCCAATGTCGACTTGGGAACCAGCTCCATCTCTTGTGCCAAGTCCATCCTTCCTGTGTGGATGACTTTGGCGCTGGAAGTGGTGCTCAGGGTGGGCCACGATCACATCTGTGGTGACTGGGCCTCCCCTTCCTTATCTACCAGTTCAGATTCATCCAGTAGGCCTCTTCCAAGGGCAGGTTGATTTCCTTGGGAACAGGGTTGGCAGGGCCTGGTCTGCCAGCAATTTCTTTATGGAGTCCCTTAGGACTCTGGAAGAATCATAACGCAGCTGTGGCGTTGCCTTCCTCTGCTCCTAGAGGATTCTGCTGTTGTTGGGAGGGCCTCCCATTGGGCTCTGCACAGCCGTTCTCCTCACCTCGGGCCCCCCAGGACAACACCCCGTCTGGCTCATCTGTTGGGCACGCTGAGGTGGGCGGATCAGGCATCTCCCACCTTCGAGAGGGGTCCCCTGCACAATCCCACAGTCCTTGCAGAGGACCTTCCCAGTTCACCAGGCTGTCCCTTCTCCTCATCCTCTGCCTCCCACCTCCTTTTCCCAGTCTCCTGGTTCTGAGGGGCCTCATGACTTGGGAACAATTCAAGGGATCAGTGGTCAGCCCCAGCTATCTCAGGGCACACAATGAGGTCATTTTAGACCTCAGACCTCGCGCCTACCTGCCTCTGAATCGAACTCCCTGAATCTTCGACTTCTTCTGCCGAGGAAGAGGATACTTCCTCCATTACTCTGCTGACACAGACTTCACGTCCTACCAGCGCTTCCTAGTGGAGATGTTGGAGGAGCCTCATGTCTCCCATTTCGCGGACACAGTCCTGCCCGCATTGACACTGTCATTCCTGGGATTACAGTACTGATCATCTGGTCATACCTGCCTGGTCATGGCCATTCTCTGAGGCTTGATACGCTATCTGGTGACGTCCTCTGCCCCAGATCCTGCCCCTAGGGACTGCATGCACAGATATTGCACTGTAATGGGGTCTCCAGGTCCAATGCCCCACCCTACATTGGGAGTGGAGCTCCTTGATACCCCATCCGGCACTGTCTCCCTCGCATGACAGCCCCCCCACCCCGATGCTGACTCAGCTGAGTTAGACCGCTGGGGGAGAAGGATGTTTTCTTCACCACACCTTCTGTTGGCATAGCGGCTCATCAGGCACACTAGGTGGCCTACACCAGGCATATCTGGATGCTGTTAGTCCAACTCTAGCAGTCATACCTGATAGTGAGGAAAACGGTAAGGCATTCGTGCCTGCACAGGCCTGGAGCTGGCAAGACACCTCTAAGGGCAGTGTATGCTAATTAGGTGGCATCCAGGCTGGTAGGAACTTTGCTCTGCATCAGGCAGACTGCATGGCTTCACCTTTAGAGGTTGTCACCCTTGGCCTGGCTTTGGGCGCTGTCCTCACCTTTCTGGGGGACCTGCTTTTTCACTTGCAGAGAGCAGGGCTTAACTGCAGGGCGTCTTCCATCTCCTACGTCTCAGGAGTCTCTGCTGGCCCACGACCAACCATGGGTCTCAACAGGCCTGTAAAAGGGCCCTCTTCTCCTGTGTTCATCCCCCACAGGGCTGGGGAATCTTTTTCCTCAGGATTTGCCATCTCGCACTTCTGACCCATATGTAATGAATGGTGAAGATTGACTTGGGTAAGATATGAAAGGATGTACTCACCATAATTCTTGATATTCTCAAGTATCTTCACCATTCATTACGCCCACCCTCCCTCCCTCCCTTCCTCCCTAGGGCCAGGCACTGGGCAGCACCTCCTCCCTCTTCTCTCTACTATCTACCCTTGATTTTCAGGAGCGAAGAGTTAAAGGGGATGGTACTTTTATTAGGGGCAAACATTGCTCCTTCGCACCTTCAGGTGTTCTTTCCCCTGCCTCTTGGCCTAGCCTACTTTGGAGAGGCTATACTTAAGCCCTCAGTATTAGGAGTGAGAAGCTACCCTCTGGGTATTTTCTATCCTACCTTCCCTTTCCTCCTGTCCAAAATTAAGCTCTCAAGTGTAGAGCGAGGGTTCACCTCCTCATGTATTCTCCTCCTCCTCCCCTGCATCGTTATTTTCTTCCATTAGGTTTAAAAAAGAACAAAACAAAACGTGGAACATGCCCCTTATGTTCCCAGCCTTTGAAACCAGTCTGATTCTCCTCCTTGGAGACTGTTCTAGAGTTTTCTTCATGATAAAAGGAAGAGAGCCCTCTAGGGTCTTAATCGGTACCTCTTCCTGGGAACTACCTTAGGCTTGGACACTTAATTGTCCTCCTCCTCTTGTCCCACTCCCTCCTTCCATCCACTCCAGACAAAGCAGAAGAGTGATTCAGCTTGCGGAGTGGGTAGGAACACCTGGTTCCACTCCTTTCATGGCCTGGCTGGGCCGATCACTTCTGTGTCCACCTCCTCCAGACTTGTAGTCTAGCTAGGGTATGAATATCCTAGCATAGCCCACGCCTGGGCCTTGCTTGTAAAAAAAAAAAAAAAAAAAAAAAGGAGTACTGTTGTCTCTTTCTCTTGTTTTATTCTTCCTACTCTAGGGCTGCCCAGCATGCTGGCCATCCCTGCCCTTGTTACCTGTACTCCGCCAAATGGCTTTATCTTTATTCCATGCCCCCCCATATCTCTTCGGGCTCCTTGCCCTCACTCTATCCCTGTCTTCTTTCTTCCTCTCCTGACAGACAGAACTGAGGTCTGGGAGGCATTGATTATTAGCACTCACAGCGCCACGTAGAATGTGAGCCTCATGGGTGGTGCCATCCGGATGTTGGCCCTACAACTCTGAAGAATTTAAGGAGACAAGCTCTTTTCTTTGAGCAGAGTCCAGACTTCCAGCTAGATCCATACGTAACGAATGGTGAAGATACTTGGAAGATCAAGAATTACGTGAGTACGTAATTTTCATTTATTTGCATATCCATGATACAGTTCTTGCAACTGTTGGAATTAATGTGATTAGTATTTTGGTAAGTAACCAGTAAGACACACAGGGTGTGCATTAGATACTTCTAACGCATGGCCAGGGGTGTAGTAAGGCACAAGGCCACCAGCCAATGCCTTCAGCCCCTGGCCTGTGTTAGAAGTGTCTGATACACATCCCCGAGTGTTCTATTGCTTTTTGATAAAATGGGCAGCTACATTTTATACCTGAAAAATTCATGTGTAACAATGCTAAAACAGTCAAAACTTTTATTAATTTTGTTTGTAAATAGTTCCCCACCTGCATTTGCACCATGTGTTTTATTTTTAGCTCAAGGCTTTTATCCTTCACAAGTCTCCATAGCTGTGAGTTGAAAGCTGTGGTTGTCCAGGGTGGGCATGAAAACCACAGCTTTAAACTTACAGCCCTCATACATACATGCACTACTGGTAAGCATTTTAAATGCTTCTTTTGTTTTACTGTTTTTGTTTGCTTGATCTCAGGGTGTGAGTGGTGAGCTGGGACGAGTCAGTTGGGGACAGATCATAATGGACAGAAAAGAAGACAGCAGCTCTACACAGCAATCAGGGAAACAGAACCGATTGAGTGTTCGGCCAGGAATGCCCGTTTACTAGGCGAATTAATGGCAAATTTGTGTTTTACAAAACAATTCAGCTGTACAGCAGCATGGAACTGAACGGTTGGGGTGAGGGGAGCGAGTCAGTCGGAGGAGCTCAGAGTGGCAGCAGGTGGGAGCCTGGAGTAGCTCTATGACAACCTGTTTTGTGTTTCTTTGTATGTGAAGCAGTGTGTGCCTGCAAACTTATGCTGCTAGACTGTGCGGTGATAGTGAGACTGCAGGGCAACAGTATGGACAGAAAGAGAAAGGGAATGAAAGCGGAGGCAGGTGTACACAGCTGGTATACAGAGCAGCTGATGCCTTCAGGGGAACTTTAAGAAAACATAATAATTAGACACAGCTCAGCTTGTATTTCACATTAATTCTGTATTTCTCCTCCCATTACTTATTACTGAGGTAATCAGCATGAAAACAGGATCTTTGCTGCTGAAGAGTTAATAATGCATGGCTTGTGACATCACAGTTACTCCCATGGCAACAGATTGTGATGTCATAACAGAGGATTATGATTTCATGTAGGAGAAAGTGGTAGAGGCAGATGAACTCTAAGGGATACAGATCATGTATTCACACAAATTTCCTCAGTAATAAATAATGAGGATGAGAAATCTATAGAATGTATACTGAATGCAAGCTGAAATACACCTAAATATTAAGTTTTCAAAATTTCCTGTGAGGCATCAGCAGCTCTTGAACTGAGTGTTTGTAGTAGTGATGGCACAGACAGATGGTCAGCTCTTCGTTAAAAGATTGGAAGAAGACAAAATGGCTCGACTCAAAATAAGGTAAACACGTCTGTCTGCTTTAGACAGTGATTGTGTTGCAGAGTGTTTGCTACTAAGTTATAGGTATTTTATTCTGTTGGCAAGTCTCAGCAACATGGAGCGGATGGTGGGCAGGGGCGGAGTTGTATGGGGACAGATCTAACAGACAGAAAAAGCAGACAAAAGACAGATGTTAAAATATTGTGGTTAAATGCCTGTTTTTGTAATACTGTCTACTGTGATTTGTCAGACAGGGCCTGGGAGGAAGCAGCTACTGTAGTGAATTTGGCCCTTTAGCGTAGTGTGTAGCTACTGGTGAAAAATGGCAGTCTTTCAAAACTCAGAATTCCATTTGGCATAAGGATACCTATTATTGTATTGTTGTAGGTGCCTGACCTTGTTGCTAGCCATGCATTGGACACTTCTAATGCACGGCTGACAACCAGTCAGGACACAGGATTTTCTCTGCCTATTTCATAAAGAGCAAGTAAAACAGATGTTTGAGCACTTTCCTACACTCCTTGGTCAGTTTAACTATGGAACTGCGCTACTCTGCTTACCTGTATTTTGATTTGAGCATTGAAAGTAAAGCATTTTGATCCTTACAACATAAAACAAACAAGGTACAGCTCTTGTACACTGGCATACCCGATTTCTTTTAGAAATGGGCGTCTCCTCTCCCAGGAGTCAAACTGATTTCATTTGCTTGAAAGTATTGGTGGTAGTCTGAGTTGTGAGAGCGTTCTCTTCCTCTTATCAAAGCATCAGAATACCGAATCTCCTCCTAAATCTGCTCACTCTCTACCTTTCTGCTCCTTTTACTTTTGAAGTCCTTTCTTAATCACAAGACTGAAAAATTCAAAGTGAAAGTGGGTTATCTTGTGCAGCTCATAATTCCTGCTTGAACGTTCCCCGCTTTTCATTCCACACATTTACTACTGATCACAACTTCATATGCGCTAGGTTAAGTATTTTGTTTCTCAGGGAATGACATATAAGTTGCACAACCCATATCGTTTGCAGCTCATGATGCAGTACGCATGGAATGAATGAATTAATGCATTCTCATACTGTGGTAAAGAGCAAAGTAAACTGATGTTCCAGTGTGGCCCCACACTACTTGATCAGTTTAGTTACGGAGCTGTTACCTGTGTGTTTTGAACATTAAAAGCAAAGCATATGTGGTGGGGGTGCCCCTAAGGCTCAGCGGAAGCACATCACAGTTCTGTGCTATATCCAGGTTCAGTAGCAAGCCAGGGTACCAGGACTGGGTAGCTATGGGGAGTGCTCAGTGGAGTGCTTGAGCCAGCCAAAGGGAAGCGACAGGCGGACTCTCCAGTACAGCAGCACTCTTATGGCGAGCTGGGGAGCTAGCTCTCTCATGAGGGATGGCATCAGCTGAGGTATGCTGCTGCCTTTGAGGTCACCAGAAGATTGCACCCAACATCATGAGGTGTTGGGAAGGAAGAGGAAAAAGCACAGAACAGGTATGTGCCTCAGCTGTCTTAATCATGGTCCCCTTGTGTCTCTCTTCATGCGGAATCCCACTGGACACAATGGTGGGAGCAGCAGTAGGGACTCAGGGGCCATCAGGAAACCCTAAAAAGAAGGAGCAGGTGATGGTTGAGGGCAAACAACTATGAAAAAGAAAAGCATTTAGGTCCTTAGGATGAGAACTTATATTGGAAGGATAGGCTACATCTAAGTGAGAGAGGGGCAAGAGTGCTGAGGGGTCTACAAGGTAATATTGATAAGGTCTATGGGGGTTTAAACTGGCAGGGGAGAGTACAAGACTAGGAAGGGAAAAGTTTGACAGGACAAGAGAATGGACTTGCTTACTGTCCCCCACTTATGGGAGCAGGAAAGGGAGCAGGCATGGAAAGGAGGGTGGACATTGAAGACAGAGGTATATGGTAGAAAGGACTTTCTGCAAATGCCAGAAGCTTGGGGAATAAAATGGTAGACTTAGAGGCCATAATGATGGAGGAGGGCCTGCATATTGTAGCCATAATGGAGACCTGGTGGTCTGAGCATCAGACATGGGAAGTAGGTATCCTGGGGTACAGGCTTTTAGGAAGGACAGGGCTGGTGTGGGGGTTGCATTGCACATCAAGGATGACATTATTTATTTATTATTTATTTATTTTTGATAACCGGTAAGTGCACTGGACACAAAAGTGACTATTTTCAGGCATGACCCAGGAGGTTAACAACACAGAGATAAAATTACATAGCATACAGTGTCAGGATATGCAATACATCACACCAAGAGAGTGAGACAAGATTTAGACAAATATTGGTACAAGGCACGAAAAAGGTATAAATTATACAAATGGAGATAAGTACTCATATGAAGACTGAGGTAGTAATATCACAATGTTTGATGCATACAAGAAAGCAAATATAACAACAGGGTAAAGTTACATCCAGCTAAACCTGAGAGGATGTTAATGGTAGGATGCAGGGAGAGGTAAAGGAGGCTGGAAGTGTCAGGGTGCATAGATAACAAGGACAGTCAGGACAGGGGAGTTAAGATCTATGGAGGGTTGAAGCAGGTACAATGAGAGCATGCGGTGAAGAGGGAGCGGTGCCTCTTCTTAAAGGTGTCGTATGATTAGGGCAAGGTGACAAAAGGGAAGGGGAGCTAGGGAAGCAGAAATCTTGTGGGTCACACTAGAAAGCGGTCTGGAGCATCAGTAAGGCTGGGGTGACTTACAGAACTCCAGTGCAAGGGAGGAGGTGGATAGGCAGATGTTGCAGGCGGTTCAATGGATGACACTCAGGGGAGATTCTGCTGGTAAGTGACCTTAACCTCCCAGATGTTGACTGGGATATCCCATCAGCTAGTTCAGCCAGGAGCAGAGAGATCCTCGAGTCCCTCTAGGAAGCTTTTTCAAAACAGCTGGTTAGGGAGCCCACTGTGGGTGGTGGTATAACCAATGTAGTCCTCACCAATGGGGATAGTGTGGAAGGAGTTGAAGTGGAGTTCAGGCTAGGTGCAAGCGACCATAACACAGTGAGCTTCAAAGTCAGGATGGGGAATGATGTAATTAAGGCAACTGAGCAGGAGAGGGATCTGGGCATTATAATTTCAGATAACTTTAAGGTGGGGACCCAATCAGCAGGCGGTGAGCAAAGCGAATAGAGATGCTGGCATGCATAGGGAGACTCGAGCCTGCCATGGCATGGAGTGCAGCAGCCCCAGAGCACAGCAGGCTCCTCTCCACCCAGGTCTACTTGAGCCTCACCAGCATCAGGAGCAATGCGGCATCACCCCCAGCAGAGCAAGCAACCACAGAGCACAGCAGGTTCCTTTCCACCCAGGCCCACTTGAACCTCGCCAGCATCAGGCCCCCCCAGAGCAAGCAATCACAAAGCACAGACTCCTCTCCAACCAGGCCCACTTGAGCCTCGCCAGCATCAAGAGTGCACAGCGCGCCCCTTCCGGGCAAGCAACCACAGAGCACAGCAGGCTCTTCTCCACCCAGGCCCACTCAAGCTCACTCAGCATTGGGAGTGCTGGGCAGCCCCCAACTTTCCCGATAAGCAACCACAGAGTACAGGCGAGCACTGCAACAGGATCTTTATGGGACCTCTGGTCGCGTCTAGCATGCCAATGCGACCTAGCACCTAAGGACTTCTTGCTCTTTTTGTTTTAATCGGCTAATTGTTCTGATAGTTTTTAAATGGAGCACATCTCCATTTCAGGATAGTGTTTGATCAATTTCAGCTGGTTACTTTAAGGAGCACTACTGTTGTTTCTGCAGCATTTCTGCACTGTACATAGAAACATAGACTTTTGACAGCAGATAAGGACCGCTAGGCCCATCTAGTCTGCCCGCTTCTCCTACAGGATGGGCCGCAGATCCTAGTTAACCAACAGCCTATTTCTTCCTACCCCCACAAGAATTGCCTTATGTCTGTCCCATGCATTCTTGAATTCTCCCACAGTTTAGACCCCACAACCTCCTCAGGAAGGCTGTTCATGCATCCACTACCCTCTCTGTGAAATAATACTCCTCACATTGCCCCTGAACCGCCCCTCCTTCTATCTTTTAAAACATGTCTTCAGCCTAGCTGGTCTATCTCTCTCTCCAGGACAGTGTTTCAGGGTCAGCTCAAATGGTTTATCACACTGAAATGCTGCTAAGTTAGTTTTTCCAGTACTGTTTGTTACCTTGTTGGAAGTTCCTTTGGTCTTTGTTCATTTGTTCTCCTTGCCTGTGCATTGCGCAGTCTGTAACACCTTCAGGCCTTGTGCTTCCCTCCCCAAACTCTCCGTGTCCTTTATCCAGCAGGCTCCTCTCTCCACCCAGGCCCACTCTAGCCTCACCAGCATTGGGAGCACTGCGGCAGCCCCCAGAACAAGCAACCACAGAGTACAGGTGAACAATGTCTAGCCTGTCACCACTCATGCGTGACTGCCCCTCCACGCCCACCCTTGGTTGTCATTTCCTTGTGTGCTGTCATTGGTCAAATGACTCCAGCCTATTTTTGCTAACACCTCACTTTCATTGGCTCCCTATGCTGTCTGGCTACTAGGAGTCACCAGAGTCACCCTCCTCTTCCTGGTACTCCCTCCCCCATTTTTTCATCCCAGAGAATCATTTTGATCTAAAACTCACCCCTGCTGTTTTCTGCTTACCTCTAGAACCCTACTCCTGCAAGGTCTTCCTCTTGTGTCATCCTCCAGGATTTGAACCCTGCACCAGAGGCAGAGACTCTATCCACTACACCAACTGTGAGTTTTAACTACTCAACACTTTCAGCAGTCTTTTATCCCACCTCACTAACACCTCCAAATTCCTATACCACCCTCCCAGCATCTGTTGTTCACTTTTATCCTCACCTGCTTTCCACCCACCATGTCACTCCTCCCATCTCTCTTGTTATTCCTGCTCTTCCCTCCTGCCCTTTCCCCTTGATCTTACCTCAAGTACCCCAGGACCCACCACTCCCCGATCCACCCTCACTGTGCCATCCTACTAGCACATTACCTCTTAAACTCTCTGACCATCCCCGACCTCCTTGCCACCCACCCTGAAGCACCCATATCCTCCCCACACCCTTCCCTCTCCCTCAACAACCCCTTATTTCTCACTAGAGCTTTTCCATCACCTCATTCAAACATTCCAGACCTAGAATTTTCAAGTCGGTACCCTCATCTCAGCCTTCTCCAGGGCACTCATCCTGCCCTCCTCCTCACTGGAACCATCCATCACAACCCCGGCCCATGTAGCCCCTCTACCCCCACGCTGGAGCCCTCCTCAATAATGAGAAAATATCAGTTTTGTCCACCTTAACATCTATAGTCTCCTGGCTAAACTCGGCGACTTCAAGCTTGGGTGGTCTTGAATGACTTTGATGTTATCACTCTCTCCAAAACCTGGCTTTCCCAACAATGAGATTGAGCTTTGTGGTTACACCTTGGTCAGAAAAAGACAGACTGAGAAAAAGGAGAGGATTGTATGTTTTATATTTCTGACAAATTCTCCTCCACCGAGTCAATCCCATGACAGAGTTCTCCCTTCTGGAAACCCTCTCCTTCCACCTGCCCTAGGGTCCAAATAAAACCTCACCCTCACCACTGCTTATCTTCCACCGGTAACCCACTTTCTGACCTCGAGTCACTCCTATCCTCAAACACTCCTCCTTCTCAACAGAAAGTGGATCCTACTAGGAGATTTTAACATTAACTGGGTCTCTAACCAATCTGCCTCCGTCAAATCTTGTATTGCAAATCTAGGTCTCTACCAGCTCATTGCATCCCCACTAGATCTAACTATAAAACAAGTACCTAGTCACTTATTGATTGGATTATCGGCTCAGATCCCACCCGATTACCAACTCTGGAGTTCTACCCAACTCTATCAGCTAACATTGTGCAACCTATTGCCTTTGGTCTGCCTGTCATCCCAAACACCCCTGCATTCATCTATACCAGGAGATTGACAGATCGGAACGTGGAATTAATAACCCATGATCTCAGCCTGGTAGACTGATCCTTCACAGAGGAGCCTAGTGACTGCGACTCCATGCTACTTGAATTCTCCAGCATCCTTGCCAGAATATGCGATTTACATGCTCCACTCAAAAAAAAATTCAACAAGGGGTATACTCAATGAATGGGTCACCCGGATCTCTTAAAGTTGATGAGAACTAGGAACAAAGCCTGGGCCAGCTATTCAAAACACAATGACCCCACCCAGCATCCTCTACAAGTCTCTCTGTAATAAGTGAAAATCTGCTGTAAGAAAGGCAAGAATTGACCACCTTCATGATAAACAGGTCGCCCTGTAAACAAGCTTTCAACTAGTGTGCTGCTCCTGGTCAAACAACTAAATAAAAAAAATAAAAACAACTCATGGAGGCCTCGAGCGCCTGGTCATCTCTGGGGACCCTCAACTCTGTCCTAGGCAAACCAAAACTCTGATCCCATAATCTTTACCATGGTGGGAGTCATATCAATAATCCAACTGAAGTAGCGAACATCTTTGACTCTCATTTCAGGGACCTCGATAAATACAAACCTCCGCCTTCCACCCTCTGCCCTCTTTCTCCCAACCTCCTTCCTACCCAGCTTCAGAATTGCCCCAACTTTTACTTCAAGGCCGTTAAGCCAGCCGACACCATCAAGCTTATCTGGAGGAACAGTTCGAAGCCCAGTAAAGGGCGATGAGGATTGACTATAAAATTCTTAAACTATCCATCGCTACTCTCGCAGTTCTCAATCACTCCCTCTGTTCAGGCTCTTTCCCTAACACCTGGAAAACTGCCACCACCAAACCTTTATTCAAATCAGGGTCCAGAAATTATGCCAGAAACTACCCCCATTTCCCACCTTGCCTCCTCTCAAAATAATCGAGAAAGTAGTTCACTCTCAACTCACTGCCACCTTGAATCCCACAACTTACTATCCAGCACCCAGTATGGTTTTAGAACTGGTCACAGCACCAAAACAGCCCTGGTCAGGGTCACAAGCGACATCTTGAAGGTTAACGACAAAGGTCATTACACCTGATCAGTCTTTGTCAACCTGACCAAGGTGTTCGACCTTGTAGACCATTCCCTCCTCTTTGACACCCTTTGGCGTCTGCACCTCTCTGACAGTGTTGTTAGATGGGCTGGGGTTACCTTTCAGGAGATCCCATCAAACCTCCATTGAAGATCACCTCTCCTCTGCTTGTCCAATCAAATATGGTGTCCCTCAGGGCTCTATCCTGGGCCCCCTTCTTTTCTCACTTTTATTTAGTAACCTTCCCTCTATCTACCAATCCACTCAACTTGCACTATATGCAGGCGATGCAGCCTTATTCTGCAGCCATGGAAACCCGACCACTATCTTCAACAATTTACAGTCCGATTTTAAGAAACTTCACTCATGGTTCTCCAGGAATGCCATGCTTCTCAACTCCAAGAAGACCAAATTCATGATCTTCTCCAGCCTTGAAAAGCCCTGTAACCGGCCTTACCCTTCTTGACAACTCTGGTACTCTTATCGCACAGGTGACCAAATTCAAATTCCTGGTCTCTACCTGGACCCCACCTCTCCTTCAATCTACATATAAACAACCTTATAAAGAAGATTCACTCTAGGTTCAGTCTTTCTACAGGGTCAGAAAGTTCCTGTTTCCCACCTGTAGACTACTCCTGGCTACCTCTACTCTTGCCCTCATCGACTACAGCTCTATTATCTACTTCCTCCAACATCCTCGCTCCTTTACTCCAAACTAAGAGCTACTTACAACAGTATAGCTTTTGTCACCGGTCTTCCTGGAGAACTCAACACTGCACCTCTATTCCTCTGTCAGCTGGTCCACCCTCAGGGAGGTTCCACTTCAAAATACTCTCCTTCCTTCACAAAATCTACCTTGAACTCCTGCCACCTAGCGTCAACTCCTTTTCCCACTCTCGGTCCCAAGCAGGCTCAGAACTCTGTCTCCTATGCTGGGACTAACTTACAACAAGTTACCGCAAGATATCCAGGCCTGTAAGACCACCCACTCCTTCAACTTCTCCCTCGAGGCCTATCTCCTTAACACATCCAACTGCAGCTGCCTTACCCACTGAACCCAGCCTGGCCACTGAGTCCACTTATGACTCCAGTAATGCTACTATCTCTGGTAGACTTGCACTATCCCCACATTTCTGCATTTATTTTTCTCCCTATTGGTCTGTTCCTGCTTTATAATCATTGTGGCCTTCTAGTCTCTGTCCATCTGGTTATTGTCAGATGAACTACTTTACCATTTGCTTTGTATTTATCGATACCATTGTGAACTGATTTTTTGTATCTGCTGTACTCTGTTATTTTTATTTTACCTTCATTTTGTACTCCTGCACTACTGTAGATGTTTGTGAAAATGGGCATTTTGCTCACATACTTTCCAGTACACAAATAAATTGAATTGAGGTATAATAAGCAGAAGGATGGAGGTGCTAATGCCATATTACATATCCATGGTGAGGCCTCACCTGGAGTATGGGGTCCAATTCTGGAGATCTCACCTACACAAGGACATAGATGGGATTGAAAGGGTTCAGAGAAGGGTCGCTAAGATGGTGCATGGACTGAAGGGAAGTCCTATGAGGAGAAGTTGAGGGAGTTGGAGTATCAACTGGAGACCAGAAGGGAGAGGGGGACATGATAGAAACGTTTAAGTACGTGAAGGGATCAACAAGGTGGGGAGCTTATTCACAGAAAATGTAGGTGCTAGAACTGGAGGTCATAGTCTAAGGTTAGAAGGAGGAAGGTTTAGGGAAATGTGAGCGCTATTCACTGAGAGGATGGTGGATCCCTGGAACAGTCTGCTGGAAGAGTGGATAGATCGAAATAGGGAAGGATTCAGGAGGTCATGGGTAGAGACCCATGTTTTTCTTAAATAAGAAATAACAAGAAATTAGGATAAAAAAAATAAGAAATTTAAGGTATAACGAAAACACATGAATAAAGTGAAGAAAATGCTTTTGGCAAGCAAAATCTAAATAAATGCTTGCAGCAGCAGTTGTTTAGGCTCCGTTGTTACCACAGAGATGGTCCACAAGGAAGCAGCAGTGGAATTATTTCAGTCACAAAACCTTGCAAGACCATAGCATAATGCTGCTTAATTCAATGTAGTACAGTATACTAGGAATGTGATTTCTAGTGTGTATATGGTCATTTTAAGGTAGTTTATGAATGTAAATTTGATAACAAGAAACAAAACTAAATTTTCAATGAATAAAAGAAATAACAAGAAATTCCAGAAAAATAAAAATAAAAATTATAAAAATAAAAAGAATTTCACGGGTCTCTAGTCATGGGACAGACACAAGGGTTTGAACAGCAGATGGGTGGGATCTCTGGATAAGGGGACAAGTAGGGAAGTGGTTAAAGGCAGACTCGATGGGCCAAAAGGGTCCTTTTCTGCCATCACATTTTATGATTTTATGATTATATGTCCTTATAAAATAAAGCACAACTCACATACACTAGCATACCCTATTTCTTATAGGAATGGACTTGTCATCCTCTCCTAGGAGTCAAGCTCATTTTGTTAGCTTGCAGAGCATGTGAAAATATTGGTATCAGTCTGAGCTGTGAAAAGGCTTTTTGGGTGCATTCTCTCTTCTTGCCATAGCATCATAATACTGAATCTCCTCCTAAATCAACTAGGTTGCTACCTACCCCTTTTGTTTCTTCAGATGATCCAGTTTTTGGTTGCTTTCTCTGGTCCCCTGGTTTCCCTATACAGTTCGGTAATCTGGGGCCAGCACAATCACATGCAAAAAAAAAAAAAATGTTTTAAATAAAGTTGCTGCCTCTTTTAGCCACCATTCACCAAGCCAGAGGTTTGATTGACTTCTTCAAGCCAAAGGCTGGAAACAGCATCTGATATCATTCAGACAGTGATGCTGATTTACAGAGCCTGCCATTGAGGAGCTCTGATCTTTCTGTATGTACCTTCACCATTCATCACTGGTGGGTATATGGTGGAGGTGCTATGACCCATGGGAGCTATTATCTTACAGATTTTTTTTGTTTGAGGAGTAGACATCTACAAGGATAACGCACAGCATGCTGCTCGAGCGTTAGCCAGTAACGGACCCTGACTCCTCCTCACCTCAGCTCTGTTCTTTCAGCATCGAGAGTGCACCTCGTGGGGCTGAAGACCAATCGTGGTTCAGTTTAGTTTGCCACTGAAGTTCTGTCATCTCGCGTCCGTGATGACTTCTAATGGGTGAAGCCGTTCTTTATTTTATTCTGTTGTCATTGTTTCTGTGGCTGAGTCTGTTTCTTATTTTTATTCATTTTGTGTGCGACAATCATGTCTGGTCCGGGCCTAAATCAAAATCAAGCAGGATGTGCCCCTGTGGCAAGTCAATATCCGTAATGTACCGTCACAATCAATATCTTTCTTGCTGGGTCCACAGCACGACATGGACTGCAATGTGTGCTTCTCCATGGGCCACCATGTCCTCGAACGCTGCGAAAGTGGATCAGAATCCTCCTACCTTCAGAGGGTGCCGTTGGTCCCGGTCACCCTCTGTTACTATATGTACTGGAGGGCCGCAGCCGTCAGTGACACCGACCTTGCTGGTGTCTCGAGTTTGCTAGAGGGGTCGAGAGGACAGTCAGCCCTCCTCGAGGTCGGTTGAGCATTCCTTTTGGTCACTGGCCTCCTCGAACCTACACCACCCCTGGTGTCACGGTCAGAGCTACATGCTGGATCCGTACGGTGGGGTCTCGGCTCGCCCTCTGGCTCTGCTCATCCTCCTGGCACCGCTTTCTGCGGGTGTAGGGCAGTGCCGAATGTGCAGCACAGCCTTCTTTCAGTGCCACATGCTGTTCCAAACTTGGTAGGGTGTGAGGTGGCTTCTCTCCCGATCTCCCTGCTTTCTTCCTCTTAGGAGGGAGGAGGCTGTGACCCAGATTGGTCACCCCAAGGAACTCTTGGGCTCTAAAGGCCATCACCTCGCTATGAGGTCTAGCAGCACGGCTTTGAGGTTTTCTTCCTCTGTCTGTCTCTGTCTCTGGGGCAAGTATTGCGGTGACTCTTGGGCACCATCTCCGGTGTCATGCATTCTGTCGGTACCGCCTCCGGCACCGTGAAACAGGGTGGTACCTTCCTGGTGCCCTGAGAAGAGCTGGCGGCGAGGGAACAAGGGCAGAGGACAGTGCCATGTCTGGAAGTGGCACCACTCCTGATGCTGAGTTGGAGGTCGGCGCCTCGGTGGGCTGACTCTGGCACTGAAGCTGGGAATGGCGCGGTTCCTATTCCCTTGTTTAGGGTTGTCTTGGGTGTTGCTTGGTCAGGTTCGCAGACACCTGTGGCTCCTCAATGTTACCCCACCAAGTGCCCCATGGACGGACAAGGGCAGGTCCTTTTCTGAAGGGGAGGGTTTGAGAGCACCTCGGATGGCCCAGGGGTCTTCTGTCAGAGCTGCTGGTGGCCTGGTAGGAGCCACAGTGCTGATCCCTTGTGTTTCGCTCTCCTCAGTGGGAGGGCCTGTATCCGGTGGGGATAGGGGCCACACAGAAGGACCAGACCAGCCCGGTCTCCTCACTTAGGGGCTTCTTCCTTAGGGTACCACTCGGGCTGCACCTGCATGATTGTGCGACCTCCTGTGGATCTTCCTGGACATAAGTCTCACTACTCATTCACACTAATGGGATCTGCGCCAGAGGCACTAGGACCCCGGGGAGCAAACTTTTGCTGGAGGGCGCCAGAGATGGAGCCGCAGGAGTGGCACTCGAGCCTCAAGCTTGTGCAGTAGTGACTGTCTCGGGCGTTGACCCTCCAACCGCCTCAGTTCCTTTTTTCCGCCGTCGAATGCGCTTCAGTGATGACGTCGCTCACCGCTGAGTCAAACTTCAAACTAGCAGCGTAGTTTTCAGTTTTGTTATTTTGTAGTAATATCTCGAATAAGTATTGCTTAAGTTTATTCTTATTTATAAAGAAGTCTCAGCCTACTTTGACAAAGTTGACCATGAGCAGGTCAGGTGAGTTAGGGAGACTTCGTGTAAACTGTTCAGTCAGTCGGGCTGGGTCCAGTCCGCGCCTTCTCCGGAAGGGGGTCTGACAATGGTCAGTCCAATGCCGAGGGGGCGGTCCCCTCGGAAGCATAAAATAAGCGGTCGCATTCTCGGCGTTGCTCGCCTCGAGCTCTTCTTGACCCACAGGTCAAAAGAAGGCATCACTCGAGGTAGCCCTCTGATATGTCTGCGCGTAGACGGTCGGTTATTGGGGCTAGTTGCGGTCTCCTCCTTCGAGTCACCTGCTTCTGTTCCGGTAGCCAATGTCTTGACATCGGAGCCCTACCCCGCCCGCTGGTAGGTCTTCAGATGAGCAGTTTCATCAGTGGGCGCTCTTATGGAGCAATGGGCTCAGAGGTTGGTTCAGCTGCCTGGCTCGGTCACTCAGGGGCCTTGGGCTTCTTGGGAGACCAGATAGAGGCGGTTGAGCCTCCCCTGACCGTCGCGGCACCGTCTTGATTGCCGTCGATTCAGCGGCCAAGGGTTCCCCCTCATATGGCTGTGGCGAGGCCACACTGATGCCTTTATCTCCTGCTCTTCTTCCCTCCTTACCCTCAAATCCTGTTTTTGGAGTCTTGGAGTGTTTTTGGCACCCTTAGCATCGATGGCATGCTCGGCGCAGTCTTTTGTCTTATCGGCGCCCGTGCGCTGCACCGTAGCATTGCGGCACCATCTGTCCTCTTGGCGCCATCTTCGTGCAGTGTGACTTTTCAGCGCCATCTTGGCTGCTCTCGGTGCTGTTCTCAGTGCCTGCGCTTCTGCGGCGCCCAGGGTTCTTAGGGCGTCTTCCACTTTTCAGGACTCCTCCTTTCACTCTTTCCTTCACCCATTTCCTCTGATTTTCCTCCTTTCCTGTCCCTCCTGGACTGTCAGGAGATGACATTGAGCCTGACCCAGACCTTAGGCTGGTGATGAAGTGGATGAAGCAGGATCTATTCCTGCTGCAGAGCCTGTGGTCGAGGACCTGTCCTTTAAGTCTCTGCTGAAAAATTTGATTTCCTCTTTCTCTCAGACTACAGACATCGATCCTGGGAAATTGCTAAGACTCCAGTACCTCCATGCTCCGGAGATCCCTACGGTTTGACTTCTCTGGTTCAGCCCTCCTTTGAGGCGCTGTCTCAAATGGTATGAATAATCCTGCTCTCACACCTTCGGTAGCTAAATCCATAGATAGGAAATACTCAGCCCCCAAGGATCGACCCATTTTGGCGTCTCAAGCCTTGCGGATCCTATTGTAGTACTGGCAGAGAATGATAAGGTCGAACTTCCCCAAACTACTACAGCTCGACCTATTAACAAAGAATCTCATAAGATAGACACTTTAGGTAAGAGAGTCTTTGCTGCTTCCACCCTAAGTATGCATATTGCCAGCTACCAAGGCTATTTCTCTCAATATGAGTATATCCTTTGGCACTCTATCAAACAGATGGTTGAAGCTCTACGGAATCGGATACAAAGCCAGAGCTTCTTCAAACCATTACCAGAGGTATCGAATCTAACAACCAGAAGGTTTAAGCAGCTATGGATGCTTTCGACACTGCTTCGGTGGCCGCTGGTATTTGTACCCGCCGTCATTCCTGGCTGTACTTCAGGCTTCACGAATGCCGCACAGCAGCAGGTAATAGGCATTGCCCTTTGATGGTGCGTATCTTTTGGTCCTCAAGTAGAACAGGCTCTAGAAGCTACACAAAAGACTAGGTCAGCCATTAGTTGGCTCGACCTCCTCCTGTCCTCTCGAGGCGTGTTAATAAGCCAGTTTCATAACCGTCCACTCCTTCGAGGCAGAGGATGTTTCCATAAAAATCTAACTTCCCAGCCTCAAAGAAAACACACAGAAAGCGCAAGGGCCCAAGCACCCAGCGCCACCTTATGAGTTGCTGGCCCAAGTCCCATCTCAACTGCCCAAGGTGGACTTTTCCTCAGCGGTGGAGGTCATCTGATGCACTTCTACAATCAATGGAAGTCCATAACCTCAGACAAATGGGCCCTTCGGATAATCCGCGAGGGGTATTCACTCAATCTTGTGGAGACCTCTCCGGATCGTCCCCCAACGACAGCCCAGGCTGTCAACCCTTCATCAGACCTTCTCGCTGCGAGATTCAGGGACTTCTGAACAACAGGGCAGTAGAAGTAGTGCGCTGCATCAGCGGAACACAGGGTTCTACTCCCATTACTTTCTGGTTCCAAAGAAACCAGGGGCATGCGCCATTTTGGATCTCTGAAAACTAAGCAAATTTCTGCCCAAGGAGAAATTCAAAATGATTTCTCTAGGAACCTTGTTACCTTTGCTTCATCAACACGACTGGCTAGCCTCCCTAGACATGCAGGATGCTTACCAGCACATTTCTATTCACCCAAAGCATCACAAATTCCTGAGGTTTGTGGTTCTGGGACAGCATTATCAGTTCAGAGTCCTGCCCTTTGGGCTATCCTCGGCGCCGTGGTTTTTACAAAGTGTTGTGCAGTTCTTTGAGCACCTCAGAAAGATCAGAATACAGGTGTTCCTTATCTGGACCATTGGCTTCTGGCAAGTCCTTCCGGCAGGGAATTCTAGGACGCCGAGACATGGCTTCACGCTTTCTCACGTCCATGGGAGTTCTGCTAAACCTCAAAAATCGCGGTTGCAGCCCTCCCAGAGGCTCCTTTTTATAGGGACTCTTCTGGACACCTCCTGTGTGAAGGCTTTTCTTCCAGAGGACAGGAGGAACGATAGCCTTCAGATGGCCCGTCACATCGGGAGAACAACTTAGTCCCAGCTCTCTTGATGCAGTGGATGCTAGGTCTCATGGCATCCTCGGTGTTCACTGTACCCCAGCACGCCTGCACATGAGAACTTGGATGCTCAGTCACCAGTGGTCCCCAACCACTCACCCGCAGTCCTATCCCATCAAAGTGACAGAACCTCTAAAGAGGTCGCTCACCTGGTGAACACAAGAGAACAATCTTCTGGAGGGTATCCCTTTGCTCCTCTGGATCATCAGATTTCCATTACCACAGGCGCGTCCCTGATGGGGTGGGAGCTCACTGTCAAGCTCTCCATACTCAAGGTACGTGGACTCAGGTCGAGTCCCAGCTTCACATAAATGTCCTAGAAATGAGAGCCGTCCTTTATGCGGTCCAGTGTTGAAGGACATTCTCTGTCACAGAACATTCTCCTTCAAGCGGACAACAAAGCAGTAATGTACTAAATCAACAAGCAGGGTGGTACTCACTCTTACCCCTTATGCAGGGAAGCGGACGAGTGTGGAATGGTGCTTGAGCACAAAGCTCTAATTCAAGCGGTCTACTTACCGGGGGTACAGAGCAGACTGGCAGACCGTCTCAGCAGAACAGAGACAGATCCTCACAAATGGTCTCGACTCAACCATAGTTCAGTCACTGTTCAGAGAGTGGGAACTCAGACCTGGACCTTTTGCATCCCCACTCAGCGCAAAACTGCCTCTCTTCTGCTCCAGAAATCCAGGGCCTGGCATTTTCTGTCAGGATGCGTTCAGGCTGCAGTGGACAAAACGCTTTCTTTCGCCTTTCCACCTCTTCCTCTAATTCAGAGGGTACTCCTCAAGTTCGAATCCCAGGGGACAAAATGATCCTCATTGCTCCTTCTGGCCTCGACAGCTGTGGTTCCACTACTCAACAATATGTTGGCAGTTTACGCGAAACCACTCCCCTTCAGATGAACCTCTTGACTCAGGGGCCTGTGGTCCATCCCAACCTGAGATCGTTTCACCTTCACGCTTGGCTCCTGAAGAGGTAGGAATAAACCGGTTCAATGTCTCGAAGGTTTCAAATATTCTTCTGGCTGCGGAAACCAGCCACTAGGAAAACTTACACAGCCAAATGGGCGTTTTTTGCTCTGGTGTGCAAAGTCCTCTTTGAATCCCTTTTCTGCCACCAGATAAAGTTCTGGAGTACCTCTTAGACCTCTCAAATTCAGGTCTGCAGTACTCTACAGTCAAAGTTCACCTTAGTGCCATTTCAGCGTATCATGAGCCGTTTTTCCTTATCACTGGCTCAGTTACCTGTGGTTAAGAGGTTTCTTAAAGGAATTCTGCATACCAGATCTTCTACAAGACGTCAAGTTGCAGCCTGGGACATTAATCTTGTGCTAGATATGCTCACTTGGAAACCTTTCGAACCTCTGGCTACCTGTGAGCTAAAATTTCTCACCTGGAAGACTGCCTTCTTGGTGGCCATTACCTCAGCCTGCAGGGTCTCTGAGATACATGCCCTGGTCACAGACCCTCTGTATACTGTGTTCCATAAGGACAAAGTAGTCCTTAGGACTCATCCTAAATTTCTTTCTAAGGCTGTGTCAGAATTTCATCTAAACCAACCTTTGGTCCTTCCCTCTTACTTTAGGACTTCCAAAATGAAGAACGATCTCTTCATTCCTTGGAACTTTAAAGAGCTTTGCGTTTCTATCTAGATAGAACCAAGGACTTTCGCAAAGCTCAACAACTGTATGTTTCCTTCAGCGAGACCCGCTGGGTCAACCTGTCGCTATCAGATGTATCTCAGCATGGTTAGTGGCATGCATTACGCCACTGCTATTCCATGTCAGAGGTTAAGTTGGAGGGCAGGGTTTACGCTCACTCTACTAGAGCAGTCGCGGCATCTCTGGCGGAAGTTGCAATGTGCCCATTGCAGATATTTGCAACGCAGCCACCTGGAGCTCAGTGCATACTTTCGTTGTACATTATGCACGGATGTCGATACCAGACGACATTCTTCCTTTGGCAAGAGCCATCCTTAATGGACTTCTGTCCTAGAAGCGTGAGCTCTTGGTCTCTCCTGCCAACCTCTAAAGGGATTATTAGCTTGGTACACTCCATTAGTGTGAATGAGTGGTGGGACTTATGTCCAGGAAGATAACAAATTACGTACCTACCGTAATTCTTGATCTTCTTGGACCGAGTCTCCACCACTCATTCACGCCCACCTCCGTCCCCCCGAGCTCACTCTCTATTGTTGGTCTTCACCTCAAATCTTTAGGCTGTGAAGACTTCTTTGTTGACCTCTTCATACGGGTCGTCCGTATATCTTGTGTCCGTTTTTTGTTAGGTTATCCTTCTAGGTTGAGTTCGCTGCACCTCCTCGGTAAAAGCGGTACTGAGGCGGTTGGAGGTTGCGCTGAGATAGTCATTACCGCAGAGCTGAGGCTCGCAGTGCTGCTCCTCATGGCTCCATCTCTGGCGCCTCCTCCAGCAAAAAAGTTTGTTCCCCGCCTGGGTCCTAGTGTCTCCCATGCAGATCCCATTAGTGTGAATGAGTGTGGAGACTCATCCAAGAAGATCAAGAATCACGGTAGGTACATAATTTTCATTTTTGTTGGCAGTAGCTCCACCCTCCGAGAGGGATCAGAGTGAATGTTTCTGGAGCCCTAACAGGATCCTCCCTGGTTTGCCAGTCTTCTTCTCCTCCTCCTCCTCGGATCCTCTGCCCAAACCATCTGCTGTCCCAGGCATTTTGGGTCGTATGGGGCCCTTGTAATGGGACCAGTTCAGGGTTCATCTGCAGCCTTTCCTCACTACCTTAGGGCTCTGGACCAGGTCATTTTAGACCACAACCCCTGCTGCACCCAATCCTACACCGAGCTCCTCCGCCTCCTAGTCTTTCTATCCTGAGGAAGAAGACGCATTGGTCCACTTGTCCTCAGATGCTGATACCACCAGTTATCAGCAGTTCTTGTCGTGATTGATGGAGGAACTCCACATTTCCCTTTCTGAGGCCACGATCCTGCCCATGCAGCACTTGCTGTCGTGAGAGAGTTTTCATTGGAGAATGTTGTCATCGCTCCTTGGCCTATTCCTTTTCAGGAAGTGTCCCATTAGGTCTGGCAGTCTCCAGCTACCGCTTCTCCTGCCCTGAGGGACTGCCAGCGCAGGTATCATGCACCCAAGGGTTCTCCAGGCTCCCTGCCTCATCCCACTTCTGGGATAGATTTGCTGGATACCCCCACTCTGAGCATCGTCACCCAGGAACCGACGCCCCCGGGTCAGCTCAGTTGGGTTTGACCACTGGGGAGAAGGATTTTTTCTGGCGCATCTCCTTTTATGTATTTCAGCATAGCAGGCCCATATGGCTGTCTAGTTCAGACACTTATGGATGGTGCTGGGACAGCTCTATCCACTTTGCCTGACAGGAGGCAGCCAGGCAGGCCATCTGTCTTTCTGCTTCTGGCCTAGAGCTAGCGAGGCATCTCTCAAGAGCTTCTTATGGCACTAACGAGATAGCATTTAGGTTGTCACCCTTGGCCCGGCAGAGGATGATTTCCTCCCCTATACAAGGAGCTCATTTTTGATCCCACAGGGTGAGACGGGGAATTAGCAATGCGCCTTCCTTCTCCCAGGTCTCAGGAGTCCCCATCTCATCCTGACTAGTCTCAGGCCTCTCCAGGCCTGTGAGGGTCTTCTCCCACTGTGGTCCTCCTCACAGATGGCTGAGGGAAGATCTACCCTCAGGGATGTGCCAGGTCCTTTTGGGGAGCTTGGTACTTACCACCAGTGATGAATGGTAAGATACATACAGGAAGATATGAAAATTACATACCTACCATAATTCTCGATCTTCTTATATATCTTCACCTTTCATCACTTGCTTCTCCACCTTCCCCTCTGGTGCCTCAACTTCTGAGCAGTACCTCCTCCCTGCTTGCTCTCTCCTCTGTGGGGACCTTTTTAGGATAAGCCCTGCTTATCTTCTCTGCTCTTCGGGAGCTCTTCTCCTGGTAGGAGGGAGGGAGGTCAAATGGGTCTTCTTTGACTTATTGTGAGGGGGGCTCCTCGGATGCGTTCTCGTTCTCTCTCTCTTCTGTCTTGTCTCAAGACAAGTGTTTGTTTCACGCCTGGCCTCTTGATCTAGTGGGCATATAAAAAATGAGGGGAAGACCAAGATCCTCCCCCTTTTTCCATGAACCTTTGATTGTCCTAAGGCAGTGCCTCTCCTTCCAGGATTCCTTCTCCTTACCCTGCTTGGGATCAGTTCAAAATAACATCTCCTGGATGTAAAATTCTATTAAGAGGTCCTTCGTCTTGGCGTGAACCCTGTCCCGCCCCAGTGCCCTAGGACATCTCCAGAGTCCCTAGCAACCTACCCTCTGGGTACTTGGTCAGGAGTCTTCCTCCTCCTTGGGATCATTTTTTTCAGGCTAGCTTAGCACAGTTGAGCCCAGTCTCTTCTGTGGAGATGGGCTGATTTTTCCCTTGAGTAGCTTCTGTGAAGGTAAGGGCAGAGCCTTACCTCATGCCACACCAGTGACCCGGGTTGGGAATTACCTTGGTCATTGGACAGCCAGCACAGGGGAGCAGGACTTAGCAGCGAAAGGTAGCTCTCCTCTCCTGGGGTGATCGCCATCCCCCCACCCCGTAGTTCCGCCTTACCAGGTGGAGGCCCGTGGGTAGCGTGAGGGGGCGCCCGAGGCATGGCGTGCGTGTGCCTGCACATGTGCTTGCACGCCGGGCACAAGAATGGGGAGAAAACAGGGAGAAAAGCTGATAAAAATCTATATGGAAAAAATTTAACCTGCCAGTCATATCATGTTATATGTGAGTTTTGTGCTCACGTTCACAAAACAATAAATGAAAATTATGTACCTACCATAATTTCTTGATCTCCTGTTGTAGCTTCACCATTTATTACTGCTGGGTATAAGCCAGGCGCGTACTTTAAAGGGAGCTGGTTTTTTTGTTTTGTTTTTGGGGAGGAGTCGGCACTAACGGCGCTTGCCCACAAGGCTGACGTGATTGTGTGGCGCATAAGGGTTGGCCATTAGGTGCCGTAGACTCCTCCTCCACCCCAGTCCTGTCCTGCCAGAGAGGAGAGAGGAAAAAAGGGGACACAGAAAACCAAGGTGAGGCAAGAGAGCCGAGAGATGGGAAAAGAAAGGATATGAACTGAAAAGAAGAAGCCGACCAGAGGACAGAGGATTAGACTTTTTCCTAAGTGGCCATAGGGCCCAAACCCTTGGGCGGCAGCATGGGAAAAGGGAGAAAGAACGAGAGAAAGAGAAAGAGAAGGATATAGCATACATAGGGAAGAAGGGGCCCCAGCCATGCTCTGCTGGATGACCATTGGCTTATTTCAGCTTCCAAAACCTGAAGGTATGAAGACACAGGAGCAAGGATCCCGTCAACTTCAGGGACCACTGGATGGAGGTCCAGAGCAAGAGATCTGAAATGGTTTTGGAGAAAATAAAACATGGTGGAGTCAGTCCCTCTTCCCACCCCTAAATCCACATTTGGGATGAAAGTCCTGGAACTTGACCCTCTGCAGTTTATCACCTGACGGCTTAGTCAAGGGTGAAAAACCTCTTAAACAGGAGAGGACTCTGTCCAGAATGACCTATAAAGGCAGAAGGGACGTGAGAAAGGAGAAAGGGGAGAAAATCCCTATGGGTTCTCCACTAAATACACCGATGCAGTAACCACTTCAAGAAGATGAAAACAAATGGAACATCTGGTCCAAATTAAGGAAGACACCACAGTGCACCCCTGAATCCAGGAGTTCCCTCGAGGCCAGGGCAAAACCCTACTGGCTACCCTCCTAGGATGGGCACTCTGTGACTTTTAGAGAAGGAAACAGGGAACCCTGAGGTACCGGGGACTCTGCCCCAACAGGCCTCAAGAGCGGGAGGGCTGAGCAGGGTGGATGCGAGCCGGGAGAGCTGAGGCCCAAGAGGGAATATGGGTGGGTGGGATCAGTCATGAATGGTGAAGATACAAGAGAAGATCAAAATTACGGTAGTGTGTAATTTTCATATCTTCCATTGTCAGTCTTCACCATTCATTACTGCTGGTGATACCAAGTCCCCGGACCCAGCAGCCGCTACGCAAATAATCGGGAGCCTATGACCCAGCCCGCAGGGGACTGAGATGATCCTCCGGCACCGCAAAAGGAAATCTCCTTGATGGCAAGGCTGGAATCCGAGGATTTCTCCTCACTGGGCCGCAGACCCAGGAGGGACCCGAGGCAGGGTCAAAAGATTTTGCCATGGCATCCCTTGAATGACGCTGATCTCAAGAACACAACAGTCCATGGAGAAACAGGCATCGCAGTTGTCCATATCATGGTTGGGACCCAGGCAACGCAGACAAACATCATGTCTGTCTATAACGGAAAATGTCGTCAAAGGGGCACTGATGCATGGGGGCGGGCCCATTTTTGATTTCTCTTAGCCCTGAACCAGACATGACGCAAAATAAATTTTACAAACTTCACAGAAAAAGGACCGGTGCCATTGGTAGCAATAAAAGAGCGGGCTTATCGGTTTCCAACGGTGTTGGGTGAATTCTGAACTGGGATGGAGACAGAGAAGGCAGGAAATGGCGCCAAATGGCGAAGACCTAATGATGCAGAGGAAAACTTCTGGTAACTTGAGCAGCAGGTCGAGCTCGATGGAGGGAGAAACAGAACTGGGGTGGAGGAGGAGGTCTGCGGTGCCAAACGGCCAACCCTTGTGGCCACACAATGCGTCGGGGCCTTGCGGTGGCGCTGTCGGGTGCCAACCCTCCCCCAAAAAGCTCCTATACAGGTACATGGCTCCAGCTTACACCCAGTAGCAATGAATGGTGAAGACTGACAAGGAAGATTTGTGCACTGTTTAGCAAAAATATGAAATGGAATCAGTCTCCTGTTTGATATTTTTAATTAACATTGATTATAGTATAATATTTAAAATGAAAGAAAGACCTAAAGTCTAAGGTTGCATAAAGTAACTTAGTTTATGTGTCCTTAGACTTTGGGGTCTTTTCTTTCATTTTAAATATTACTATAAATGCAATGTTAATTAATTATTTTAAGTAAGTCTGACTAAACATCGATACTCCCTATGGCATAGGCAGACTGGGCTCGAGCTTCTTCCTGGACCACCCCTACCCTGATATCTGTCCTCTCTGACTTCTCTCAGGCTAGACAGCCCAGAGAGACAGTGAGAGAACCATGAACCTGAAAAGAAAACTGACCTTGTGCTCGCTGAGCAAGTTGAGTAACACTTGCTGGCAACGAAAAATGATAATTACGTACTCTACCGTAATTCTTGATCTTCTTGTATATCTTCACCATTCATCACTGATGAGTATATGCTGGAGACACTATGACCCTGTGGGGGCTATTAATGTACACATTTTTTGTTTGGGGATGGAGTCGGTGATGCAAGACCTCACGCCGCCCTCGAGGACGACACACAGCATGGCGTCGAAAGTGTTAGCTAGCAACCGACGCCTACTCCTCCTCCACCTTCACCTCAGTTCTGTCTGCCAGAGAGAGAGCGAGAGAGTGAAATTAGCAATAGAGAAAGGAAAGGAGAGCTGGACAAGGGAGCCGAGAGACAGTAAAAGGAAATATATAAACAGAAAGGAGAAAAAATCAGACATAGAAGGAGAGGGAAGGCTACCTGAGGGTGTGGCACAGGGGCCAACCACTGGGCAGTCCTACTGATTAGAGAAGTGGGAAGGGTTAGGAAGAAGAAGAAGGATAGCAAAGAGATTAGAGCCTCTTCAACACCCTACCCTCTTCAGGGAAGGTGAGTCAGAGAACAGGCGTGGCTAACTAAAAGAGGCAGGGCTTTCATAGTCCAGTTTTTGCCTGACTCGAAGGTAGCAACCCTAAAATCCAGTCACTGCCCACCTTTCTGTTCCTTCTAGTTTTGAAGTGTTTGCCTAATCACAAGACTGTAAAATGCAAGGTGGAAGTGGGTTATCTTATGCAACTCATAATTCCTGCTTGAAAACTTTCCTTGTTGGTCATTCCACATATGTGCCACAGCTTGCTACATTCATGTGTGCTACTGTTTAATACCTTGTTTCTTAGGGAGTGGCAGAGATGTTGCAAAACTCATAACATTTGCACACCCATGATGCATTGTTTGCAAATCATGGAATTAATGTATTCTCATACTGTGGTAAACAGCAAGTAAAACAGATGTTCTACTATGCTCATTGATCAGTTTAGCTAAGGGCTGTGCTTTCTGCTTACCTGTGTTGTGAACATTGAGAGGAAAGCACTGCATTTTGGTCCTTTGAACATAAATAAACAAGACAAGGCTCATATCCACCCCTGTATCTTATTTATTTTTTAATATAGAAATGGGTTTGTTCGCTCTAGATGTCAAGCTGATAATGTTTACCTGCAAAGCATGCAGACATATTGAGATCCATTTGAGATGTGAGAGGGCTTTGGGGCACTCTCCTCCTAGCACAGCTTCAGAATACTGAATCTCCTCCTACTTCCAGATACACTCTACTTTCCTCCTCCTTTTACCTTTGAAGTAGTTGTGCAATAACAAATGCAAAGTGGAAGTTGGTTTTCTTGTGCAACTACTATTCCTGCTTGACATCTTTCCGCTGCTTTTCATTTCACAAAAGTGCTACTGTTTACTGTTTTCATATGTGCTGTTTAGTACTTTGTTTCTTAGATAATAGCAAAGATGTTGCACAGCAGCCTTAATTTTTCCTGCCTGTGGCTGCCATGTCAAGCTGCACCGACTGTTCAACAAAACTGGCAGTGGGTGCTGAGTCTGACTGCTGGTATTTCCCACCCAGCCCAGCCACTACACAAAACTGACAAAGGGGCTCAGTGATGTCTCCAGTCCCCCTCCACGATCAACCCAGCCAGTAGAGAAAATCAGCACAGGTGCCCAGGCTCGCCACAGATATCCCCTCTTGCCTGACCCAGCTGTTAATTAAAACCGCCAGGTACTCAGTCCCATGGCCAATATCATCCCTTTTCACCATAATTGGTGGTGGTTGCTCAATCCCGCTGCTGGTATTCCCCTTGTCCAACCACTCTCTTAAATCTGACACCAGTTGCCCAATCCCTGGTGCCAGCTAATACCCTGCCACATGTCGACACCCAGGTGCCCACCCCCAGTGCTGCCTAACAACCTCACAATTGGGGTGCTCAATCCCAACTGTTGGAACTTTTTAAAGTTCTTCATTTGAAAGAAAAAAACGCCCATCAATGTCCTCTATCCCCCAAAACCCCACCCCTGCCCAACCCTGTCTCAGTACCACACACCTCACCCCTCACTTACCTCAGAAGGGTACCACAAAGAAATCCTCTCACAACCAGCAAAGCTTATTTCCCTGTGGCGCTTAACTGCAAACTGACTAGCCCAGTTAAAAGGCTTTTGATGCATTTTGAACTTTACTCATAACTGTCATTTTGAGTATTTTTGCCCTAAATTTTCAACATAGCCTTTTTAACCCATCATGAATAAGGGAAGTATAATTTTTCAAATCACCTCAAAAACATGTTTTCACAGTTCAGTAGCGAAATCAGCTTTAAGGAAAAATTCAAAAAAGTCCACCTATCTTGATCATATGGTGGGGTCATCCAAAGACAATGGGCCTGATATTCAAAAGTTTGCGCAGGCGCTAACCCATGTTTGTCACGCAAACTGGATGTTGTGCTGGAAACGCAGTATTCAAAAGATTCTGTTGTGCCGGTAACAGTGTAGCGCCCACGCAAACCAAATGGTGGGGCAGGGACAGGGGTATCATAGGTTAAACAATGAAGGTGCTGCCTCAGGACAAGGGCAGGTGCAAGTGTAGGGTGGCAGCCTATTGAACAACAAAAACAACAGCACTTGCACTCCGGAGCCAGGAGCTGAATAGCCCAATGAAGATATACAACACAAATGTATGTGTAAGATGACACAAGATTTATTGCGTTTAATCAGCTTAATTCAGTATTGAACATGCAGCATGTCTGTGTGAGACCAGGTGTCACAGAGACATGCTGCATGTTTGAACTGTTGAATTAGCTTACAGGAATATCGGTGCAAGCCGATATTGAGCAGACTTGCATGGCACAAAAAGGTTTTGTGGTCCTTTGCGCTATGCAGATACCCTGAAAACCCACTTTACTCTCTGCAGCCTTACCAGCTTCGGAGGTAATGCAGCTAACCAGCTTGTTGGCCGCTGGAGGAGCATACTTTCCCCTGTGGTCTGTTGCACCCCTCCATCACCAGTCCCAAAGTTAAAAAAAAAAGAATCCCCTGGTGATGATTACCCCCCAATTTCCAGCCCTGAAGTATAATTAATTATCCATGGTGATAGTAGTCTCCCCACTCCCGATCACCAACCCCAATGTATAAATATTATCCCTGGTGGTAGTGGCATCTCCTTCAGTCACCAGCCTCGAAGTAGAAAGACAAAGCCCTGGTGGTAGTGACCCTCCCGCCCCCACTGATGACTAGCTCAGAAGTTAACAAAAAAAAAACAACTACCTGTCCTCCAGTGTCTCTTCCCACCCACAGGCACTAGGCACCACCCCTACTCAGCTGATCGGTATCCGTGGTGCCAGGTGCATCTAGCACCAGCCTCCTTGGCCAGCCACCCGTATGTCCAGGCAGGGAGGCGTGCATATTTTATAGGAAATGCAGATGCGCCCTGTCCTATAAAGAAGAGGCATGCTCCCTGTCTGACACGTGGCTGGCCAAGGAGGTTTGAGGAGGGCTGTGCCCATCCCCTTATGCACCCATGACACTGCAGATACTGATCAGCTAAGGGGCAGGCCTGGTGCTGGGAGGTGGGGAACACTGGACACCAGGAAGGGGCTGATCTTCCTGGACATAAGTCTCCACCACTCATTCACACTATTGGGATCTGTGCCGGAGGCACTAGGATCCATCGAGCAAACATTTTTGCTGGAGGGTCGGCGCCAGAGATGGCGCCCACGAGGAGCGTGCACCATGAGCCTCAGCTCGTGTGGCAATGACTGTCTCAGCGCCAACCCTCCAACCCTTTTTCCCCGCCGAGTGCGCTTCCAGTGACGTACGCCGTCATTCACTGAGAGTCAAACTTCAAACTAGCATAGTTTTCAGTTTTTCTTATTTTGTAGTAATATCTCGATAAGTATCGCTTAAGTTTATTCTTATTTTTGAAATAAAGAAGTCTCAGCCTACTTTGGCGGAGTCGACCATGAGCAGGTCAGGTGACAGTAGGGAGACTTCAGATGAAAGCTGTTCAGTCAGTCGGGTTGGGTTTGGTCTGCCGCCTTCTCCGGAAGGGGTCTGACATCGGTCAGTCAATGCCGGGGATGGGGTCCTCGCGAAGCATAAAATAAGCGGTCGCATTCTTGGCACCGTTCGCCTCGAGCTCTTCTTGCCCACAGGTCAAAAAGAGCAGGCATCACTCGAGGTCGCCCTGATACGCCTCGCGCGAGACGTTCGGTTATCGGGTTAGTTGCCAGTCCTCCTTCGAGTCGCCAACCTCTGCTTCTGGTAGCCAATGGCTTCGACATCGGAGCCCTACCCGCCGCATGGCGATAAGCAGTTTCATCAGTGAGCCGCTCTTATGGAGCAATGGGCTCGGAGGTTGGTTCAGCTACCTGGCTCGGTCACTCAGGGCCTTGAACTTATTGGGAGACCAGGTAGGCGGTTGGACTTCCTGGTCGCGGCACCTTCTTCGGTCGCCGACTCCCCGCTTATGTGTTTCCTCCTCACATGGCTGCAGCGCAGGGGCCACACCGATGCTCTTATCTCCTGCTCTTCTTCCTTCAAAGCCTGTTTTCAGAGTCTTGAGTGTTTTCGGCACCCTCAGCGTCGATGGCACTCGGCGCCATCTTTGGCGCCGTGTGGCTTCTCAGCGCCATCCTCGGCGTTGTGTGTTGTGCCTGTGCCAGCGCGGGCGTCTTACGGTTGCCGTCACGGTCCTCGGTGCTTTCAGGCAGCAGCGGGTCCTCGGTGCTGTTTTCAGCGCTGCATGGGTCCTCGGCGTCGTTTCCCGGTGCTGCACTCCCAGCAGGCCAGGGGCTCTCTAGGGTCTCCACTTTCAGGACTCTTCTTTCACTCTTTCACTCTTTTCCTTCTTCTCTTTCCTCTGACTTTCATTCCTTTCCTGTCCATACAGTCCCTCCTGGACTGTCAGGCGATGACATTGAGCCTGACCCAGACCTTCGGCTGGGTGATGAAGTGGAGGAAGCAGGATCTATTACTGCTACAGAGCCTGTGGTCGAGGACCTGTCCTTTAGTCTCTGCTGAAAAATTTGATCTCCACTCTTTCTCTCCAGACTACAGACGATCGATCCTGGGAAATTGTTAAGACTCCGATACTTTTCGCTCCTGAGATCCCTACAGATTTGACTCCTCCGGTTCAGCCTTCCTTCGAGGACGCTGTCTCAAATGGTATGGAATAATCCTGCTCTCACCCCTTCAATGGCTAAATCCTAGGTAGGAAATATTCAGCCCCAAGGATCATCCCATTTTGGCATCTCAAGCCTTTGCGATCTATTGTAGTCCTGGCAGAGAATGATAAGGTCGTTCTTCCCAAACTACTACAGCTCAACCTATTAACAAAGAATCTATAAGATAGACACTTGGTAAGAGAGTCTTGCTGCTTCTACCTAAGTATATTGACAATAGCTACCAGGCTATTTCTCCCAGTATGAGTATATCCTGTGGCACTCTATCAAGCAGATGGTTGAAGCTCTACTGAATCGGATACAAAGCAGAGCTTCTTCAAACCATTACCAGAGGTATCGAATCTAATAACTAGCAGGTTAAAGCAGCTATGGATGCTTTCGACACTGCTTCCCATTCAGCGGCTGCTGGTATTGTACCCACCGCCATTCCTGGCTGCACTTCGGGCTTCATGAATGACGCCAGCAGCAGGTAGTGGGCGCATTAATTTGATGGTGCATATCTTTTTCGGGTCCTCAAGTAGAACAAGCTCTAGAAGCTACACAAAAGACTAGGTCAGCCATTCAATTTGTAGACCCTCCCTCTGTCCCTCGCGGAGTGTCAATAAACGCTGTTTCATAACTGTCAGTCCTTTCGAGGCAGAGGAGGTTTCATAAAAACCAACCTGCCCAACTCATAAGACGATCACTAACAGAGTGCGAGGGGCCAAGCGCCCAGCGCCACCTTATGAGTTGCTGGCCCAAGTCCCATCTCAGCTGCCCGAGGTGGACTTTTCTCTCCGTGGAGGTCGCCTGATGCACTTCTACAACCAATGGAAGTCCATAACCTCAAACAAATGGGTCCTTGGATAATTCGCGAGGGTATTCACTCAATCTTGTGGAGACCCCTCCGGATCGTCCTCCCAAATGACAGCCCAGGCTGTCAACCCTTCAGTCAGACCTTCTGCGCAAGATTCAGGGCCTTTTGAACAACAGGGCGTAGAAGTAGTGCCGCTTGCATCAACGGAACACAGGGTTCTATTCCATTACTTTCTGGTTCCAAAGAAGTCGGGGCATGCGTCCCATTTTGGATCTCAGAAAGCTAAACAAATTCTCCCCAAGGAGAATTTAAAATGATTTCTCTGGGAACCTTGTTGCCTTTGCTTCATCAACACGACTGGCTAGCCTCCTAGACATGCAGGATGCTTACCAGCACATTTCTATTCACCCGAGGCATCACAAATTCCTGAGGTTTGTGGCTCTGGGACAACATTATCAGTTCATAGTCCTGCCTTTGGGCTATCCTTGGCGCCGCGGTTTTTACAAAGTGTTGTGCAGTTCTCTCAGCGCACCTCAGAAAGGTTGGAATACAGGTGTTCCCTTATCTGGATGATTGACTTCTGGCAAGCCCTACCAAGCAGGGAACTCTGGACGCCTAGAGATGGCCTCTCACTCCTTACGTCCATGGGAGTTCTGCTGAACCTCAAGAAATCGAACTGCAGCCCTCCCAGAGGCTCCTTTTACAGGGACTCTTCTGACACCTCCTGTGCAAAGGCTTTTCTTCCAGAAGACAGAAGGAACGATATCCTTCAAATGGCCCGTCACATCGGGAAAACATCTCAGTTCCAGCCCTTCGATGCAACGGATGCTAGGCCTCCTGGCATCCTCAGTGTTCACTGTACCCCTAGCACGCCTGCACATGAGAACCACTCAGTGGATGCTCAGTACTTAGTGGTCCCCAACCACTCACCCGCAGTCCCATCTCATCAAGGTGACAGAACATTTAAAGAGGTCACTCATCTGGTGGTCTCAAGAGAGCAATCTCCTGGAAGGGTATCCCTTGCTCCTCTGGACCATCAAATCTCCATTACCACGGACGCGTCCCTAATGGGGTGGGGAGCTCACTGTCAGGCTCTCCACACTCAAGGTGCATGGACTCAAGTTGAGTCCCAGCTTCACATAAATGTCCTAGAAATGAGAGTCATCCTTTATGCGGTCCAAGCATTGAAGGACATTCTCTGTCACAAGAACATTCTCCTTCAAACGGACAACAAAGCAGTGATGTATTACATCAACAAGCAAGGTTGGTGCTCATTCTTATCTCTTATGCAGGGAAGCGATGAGGGTATGGGAATGGTGCTTGGAGCACAAGGCTCTAATTTCAAGCGTCTACCTACCAGGAATGCAGAACGAACTGGCAGACCGTCTCAGCAGAACAGAGACAGATCCTCACGAGTGGTCGCTCGACTCAACCATAGTTCAGTCACTATTCAAAGAGCGGGAACTCCAGACCTGGACCTTTGCATTCCACTCAACGCAAAACTGCCTTTCTTCTGCTCCAGAAATCCAGGGCCTGGCATTTTCTGTCAGGATGTTTTCAGGCTGTGTGGACAAAACGCTTTTTACGCCTTTCCACCTCTTCCTCTAATTCTGAGGGTACTCCTCAAGTTCGAATCCCAGGGGACAAGATGATTCTCATTGCTCCCTTCTGGCCTCGGCAGCTGTGGTTTCCACTACTCAGCAATATGTTGGCAGTTCCTCCGAGACCACTTCCCTACAGATGAACCTTTTGACTCTGGGGCGGTGGTCCATCCCAACCTGAGATCACTTCACCTTCATTCTTGGCTCCTGAAGAGGTAGAAGTAAACCGTTCAATGTTCTCGAAGGGTTTCAGATATTCTTCTGGCTGCCGGAAGCCAGCCACTTGGAAAACTTACACAGCCAAGTGGAACGTTTTCGTCTGGTGTGCAAAAGTCTCTTTGAATCCTTTTCCTGCCCACCAGATAAGGTTCTGGAGTACCTCTTGGACCTCTCAAATTCAGGTCTGCAGTACTCTACAGTCAAAGTTCACTTTAGTGCCATTTCAGCTATCATGAGCCGTTTTTTTTCCTTAACTCTGGCTCAGTTACCTGTGGTTAAGAGATTTCTTAAAGGAATTCTGCATACCAGGCCTCCTACAAGACGTCCAGTTGCAGCCTGAGACATTAATCTTGTGCTAGACATGCTCACTGAAACCTTTCGAACCTCTGGCTACCTGTGAGCTAAAATTTCTCACCTGGAAGACTGCCTTCCTAGTAGCTATTACCTCAGCTCGCAGGGTCTCTGAGATACATGCCCTGGTCACAGATCCTCCGTATACTGTGTTCCATAAGGACAATGTAGTCCTTCGGACTCATCTAAATTTCTTCCTAAGGTTGTGTCAGAATTTCATCTAAACCAACCTTTGGTCCTTCCTCTTACTTATGGACTTCCAAAATGAAGGAGAACGATTCTTCCTTTGATGTTAAAGAGCTTTGTGTTCTATCTAGATAGAACCAAGGACTTTCTAAAAGCCCAGCAACTGTTTGTCTCCTTCAGCAAGACCAGCTGGGTCAACCTGTCGCTATCAGACGTATCTCAGCATGGTTAGTGGCATGCCTTCACCACTGCTATTCCATGGCGCATGTTGAGGTTGGAGGGTAGGGTTTACGCTCACTCTAGTAGAGCGTCGCGGCATCCCTAGCGGAAATTGCAAGCGTGCCCATTGCAGACATTTGCAATGCGGCCACCTGGAGCTCAGTGCATACTTCGTTAAACATTATGCACTGGATGTCCATGCCAGACGACATTCTTCCTTTGACAGAGCCATCCTTAATGGACTTCTGTCCTAGAAGCGTGAGCTCTTGGTCTCTCCTGCCGCCCTCTCGGGGATTTATTAGCTCGGTACTCTCCCAATAGTATGAATGAGTGGTGGAGACTTATGTCCAGGAAGATATGAAAATTATGTACCTACCATAATTCTTGATCTTCTTGGGCCGAGTCTCCACCACTCATTCCCCTACCTCCCACCCTCCGTCTCCCGAGCTTGCTGTTGTTGGTCTTCTCCCTCAAATCTTTGGGCTGTGAAGACTTCTTTGTTGACCCTTCTTATCACGGGTTGCCCGGACTATCTTATGTCCGGTTTTAGGTTAGGCTATCCTTCTAGGTTAGTTGTGCTGCTCCTCCTTGGTAAAAAGGTACTGAGGCGGTTGGAGGCTCGACGCCGAGACAGTCATTACTCGCATGAGCTGAGGCTCGCAGTGCCGCCTCGTGGCTCCATCTCTGGCGCCAACCCTCCAGCAAAAAAGTTTGCTCCCAATGGGTCCTAGTGCCTCTGGCGAGATCCCAATAGTGTGAATGGTGGTGGAGACTCGTCCAAGAAGATCAAGAATTATGGTAGGTATGTAATTTCATTTTTACTTCTGGGCTGGCACTGGAGAGAGGTTCTTTACTTGGGGCTGGTGATCAGCCAGGGGGACCACTGCCACCAGGGCTTTGTCTTTCTCGTCGCTGCTTGCGATTGAAGGGGACCACTACCACCAGGGACAATTATTTATACGTCAAGGCTGCCGATTAAGGGGCCACTACCACTAGGGGGTTTATTTTTTACTGCGGGGCTGGCGATCAGAAGGGAGGGGGCCACTAGCACCATGGATAGCTAGAGCTGTCATGGACGGTGGGGGTGGCACCACACTACCTGCCTCCACTACCCATACGAGTGTGCCCATAATGGGCATGTATGAGGCCCTTAGCACCTTGCATGTCCAGTGGACTCATTTGCATGGGTATCTTTGAAAATTGCTAATAGTTCTCTGGCTCTAGCAACTCCTGATGCAATTTTGGGACCCATAGTAGGGCCAGTGCTACCTGACTTAGTGCTGTGCCAGCATGGCACTATATTCAGTCTGGTAGCATGTGACTGAATATAGCATCCTGGGACCCTGTGCAATTGCAAAGTTCAGCGCAAATATTTGCGCTTGCAGTTTGCGCTCGTTTTGGAATACCAGGCCCTATATTGAAAATTTGTGGACAAAAACTAAAACGTTAGAAACATGTTTAAATTTTTCACTGCTTACTCATAATCAGGACCCCTGGTGTTCTCATGCAGAATTTTCTGATTTTCTGCAGGGCTCCTTGACTTCTTAGGCAGCATTTTCTGATTTCATGGCATGATTTATTCATTTCTCTGGCAGAATGCAGTCCTGTCATTGGCTAAATATGATGTGATGTCATCGATGACATCATATGCTGAAGCATAGTGGAGGGGCTTCAGGATAAACGAGGTGGGAAAGAAAGCCTGACACTATGGAAAAACAGTATATTTGTATGAAAATTCACCAAAACAATGAATTCTGCGTGCACTATATACATTCTGTGGCATGATGCAAATTTCTGCAAATTCCAGAACCGCAGAATTCCAGGGCCTTTGCTCATAATGTTGCTATTTGTGCAGATTTGTACCTTAGATTTTCAACGCAGCCTTTTGTTACTCCACCTCATGAACATGTTGGGTATCATTTTAAAACACCCAAACCTATTTTCACACTTGATGTTTTGGCCAGGATTTTATAAAAGACACCTGTTGTGTCATAAGGTGGGGTCGAAAAAAAAAAGAAACTGTTGAAAAGTTTGTGTAAAAATCTCAAAAACATCAGAGCTATGAAGAAACATTGAAATTCTTCCTTTACTCATGACTTTTTTTCTGAATTTTGACCCCAAATTTTAAACACAGGCATTTTTATACCACCGTGAACATTTATTTATTTATTTGATAACCAGGTAGGTAAACTGATCCCAGAGACACGCTTTCAGACACGATTTGGGCCATCGAGATGGCACAATGCAGCATGACAGATGTGATTTTTAGATCCTACCCAAAACATCTTCTCATGCTTTATATCATAAAATTACATTTTGGCCATGATTTGAGAATGATATCTGTCATGTTCATAAGGTGGTTGCATAAAGACTATATTGTCAATTTCTGGTCAAAATTTTAAATAACGTAAAAACAGTTGTTGACATTTTCATTGTTTACTTATAACATTGCAATGTTTTGCTTTTTGAACCCACATTTTTAACATGCTCAGTTTTTTACCCCATCTGATGAACACGGCAGGTGTAATTTTCAAATCTCTCTCCAAAACCTATTTTTACAGTTGTTCTACAAAATCACATTTACGTCACATTTGATAAATGACACTGGTCATGTTCATTTGTTGGGGTAATAAAATACTGTCTTGAAAATTCATAGCAGTTGGGCAGTATGGAGTCTTGCTGATGTTATAGCATACAGCTGTGATAGTACAAACCTTGTGGTCTTTCAAGAATCAATCATCTCCATGGATTCCTACTAATGGGTCTGAGTTAGAGGCTTTGGAACCCTCCAAAAGCCAGAACTTTTCTAGATACTGGTGGCACATTTAGGCCCCCATGCATGCGTCACTGCCTGCGTCTGCTGGTATACAGCGACACTAGCCCCAGCCACCTCAGTTCCTTTTGCCTGCTATCAGGTGCACAGCAGCATTGCTGCCTTTCTAAATCAGGCGAGAACTTCATTGCCTATATAATGGCAGCGTTCAGTTCTTTGGTTCTAGTTTAAAAACACTGAAGTTTATTATTTTGTGTCAGTTTAGTTTAACACTCAAAACTCTCCAGTTTCTCTCTGCCCTACCTTGTGATAACAGTTGGTAACCATGGAAGAAGGCAGGGAGCCTGAAAAGGCAAGTTGCTCTGGCAGTGAGTCTGTGTCAGGCCACTACCTCTCTCTCTGGGTTAGTGCTCAGGCAAAGGACAGTCTAGCACTCAGGAGGATGAACAGTTCTCTCAGAGGCTTAAAGAGAAACAGGCCAGATCCCACACATGCTTGGCATTGGGGTCTTTGTACTGTTCAACCTCGACCTCTTCCACAAAAAGCATAAGTGGAAGACATGGCACGGTGGAGATTGATCTCGGTCATTCTGCTGTGAGACACTCAACTCCTGTAAAAGTGGGTATCCGCTTTCATCTTGGATGGCACCATGGAAACCTGGGCCTGTGGGGTTGCGGTCTCCATTCCAGAGCCCTCTCTGTCCAACAGAGATGACTGCAGTGGCAGTTTGGCCCATTGTAGCTCTTATTGAGCGGTGGGTGCAGCATGTAAGTGCAGCAGCGCCAATTGTTGGTGCCAGTTCCTGAACTTTCATGGTTGGTTGAGCCATTACCATTTTCAGTGCTGCTGAACTTAGACATGCAACTGGTGTCTACTCCAGACTCCAGGCTGGAGCCTTGTCGTCAGCAATGTCTGCCTCACCTGTGGTATCACCACTGACCCCTCCCAGGATTGGGCAGTCACAGTGTCACTACTGACTCCTTCAGTGTCAGCAGGATTGTCAACTATCATTGTCAGTGCCGATCAGGCACTGAGGTTTGACCTCTCTGGGTCTACCTCACTGTCTCCAATAGTGGTGCCTTCAGTGCCATATGGGTCCTCTGTGCTGGGGTAGATCCCATTGGGTTTGGTTCTAGCACCGTTGTCAGTCCCATTCCCAAGACCCTATCTGGGGCCTGGTCTGGTATCACCTGTGTTGTCAAGGCCACGCCTTCCACTGTCACCCATTACAGTCGCCTTCTGTGCTCTCAATATAGAAGGTGAGGAGACGGATCTGGACCACATCATCTCTGATGGGGAGAGCGACAACGCATGCTACAGTTCAGGGACCCAAGAACCAGTTTCTGTCTCCGCACCTCAGGCTGGATCTCTTCTTTCAAGCTTTTTTCAGAAATATGCATATCGTCCTAAATTTTGAGCTAGCAGTCATAGACCAGATTAGGTGCTCCAACTGTTAACATCCCAGTCTCTCTAGTTCCTTCCATCCAGCAAGCCCTAAAGACACTCCGTGAGGCACCCTGGAGGAGGCCTACAACTGTAGCAGCAGTTCCAAGCAGGTGGTTAGAAAATATGCGCACTCAGATCTAAGCCCACATGCTTTATTCAGCCAATAGCAGATACCATTGTCATTTTGGTTAAAAATTATGAAGCTGTAGTACCATGGAGGTCACCATGCACCCCACTAACAAGGAGTCACATATGGTGACACTATGGACAAGTGAGTTTATGCCTTGTTACCCTTGGCAAGAGGATAGCTAGGTACCAAGGCAATTTCTAAATACATGTATTCCCTTTGCAGCAAGCTAAATACTTTTGCAGATACTGTACCCGATAAGGAGGCAAAACAGGAAATACTACATGCTGTTAAACAAGGTATTGAATCTAAGAGCCACCAGCTTAATGCCTCTGTGGATGTTCAATGCAGCAGCTTGCTCCGCAGCTGCAGATATCTGTGTCAGGTGGCATTCCTGGCTGTGGACTGCTGGCTTACCCTGGAAGTCCAACAGCAGGTCATGAATATGCCTTTCGATGGCACCTACCTGTTTGGAAACACGTGGAGCAATCTCTGAAATAGTCTAATGAAACCAGAATGACCCTTAAGACTTCCAGCCCAGCTCCTACAGCAGTCAAGGGGTGGGAACACCAGTTCCTTCCATAAGAAGCAGTACTTTTGGGATAAGGGCGGGGAGCCCAGAGCAATAGACCGCCACCTCCCCAGGCCCAAAAGAAAGTGCAGTCAAAGGCACAGGCAGCAAAAGCACTGTGTGCCACCATTTGAAGCTCTGACCAGGTCCACTTCAGCTGTCTGAGACTGACCACTGCTCCTCTATAAGGGGACACCTCATGCTGTCCTGCCATCCGTGATAGTTCATGGTAATTCATCTCTAGGGACAAGTGGGTGTTAAGGATCATCTAGGCTGGGCTCTCCCTGGAGTTGTTGGAATCCCTCCCCAGACAGTCTGCCCAGAAAGCAGCATCCCTACCAGCTTACATGTCACAACTTCTGCACAGGAGATTACAGACCTTCTGAGAAACAGGGCAGTGAATAGTGCCAGAATTGAAATGGAACACAAGATTCTACTCAGACATCTTCATGGTACTAAGAAATCATGGGCATGAGCCCACTCTATATCAGGAAACTGAACAAATACATGGATCGAGGAAAAATTCTGAATGATTTCTTTGGGATCCTTGCTACCTTATCTGAGTCCCAGGATTGGCTAGCATCACTAGATATGCAGGACACATACCACCAGACACATACTGGTACACCTCAGCCACCACAAGTACCTCTAGATCTTCCCTTGTCAGTGTTCACCATTCATTACTGCTGGGTGTAAGCTGGAGGTGCATACCCGCACAAGAGTTGTTTTTTTTTGGGGAGAGTGGCACCAATGGCGCCCCCACGAGGCCGACACATTACATGGTGTACAAGGGTTGGCCATTAGCCGAGACTCCTCCTCCACCCCAGTTCTGTTTCTCTCGCCATTGAGGTAGCACCTGCTGCACGAGTTTCAGTGCTTGCTGTGTCATCGGTCTGTACCTGTTTTTGATGGCATTGCTGCTTCTCCATCCCAGTTCTGACTTCACCCGATGCTATTGGATTCGGTAAGACCATTCCTTTTATTATTGCCAATGGTGCCGTTTTTTCTGTGAATTGCTGGTTTCTTTTGTGTGTCTGGTTTGGGGGCTAAGAGAAAATCCAAAGTGGGCTGTGCTCCATGCGTCGGAGCCTCTGTATGACATGTTTCCGCGGACCGAACATGACGCTTTTCTGCGATGCCTGGGTCCCAACCATGATATGGATAACTGCAACGCCTGTTATCTGGACTAATTGTAAATGGAGTCCACTCTGAAGAAAGAGGGGTTACTAATTGAGTACCGCGAGGGTTCATTACTAGGTCCAGTCCTTTTAATGTCTTTATAAATGACATTGCAGAGGACTGGAAGGAAAGTATGCCTCTTTGCAGATGGCACAAAGATCTGCAACAGGGTTGATACAAGGAGGTGTGGAAAGGATGAGAAGGGACTTGGCAAGGTTGGAGGAATGGTCAGAAGTATGGCAGCTAGGATTCAATGCAAAGAAGTGCAGTAATGCACCTGGGAAACAAAACCCAGGGAAGATTGCACAATGGGGGGTTAGTAACAACAACAAAATGAAAGGGACCTGGGGGTAATCGTATAGTGCAGTGGTTTAAGGCTCTTAGCTGCAAACCTAGAGACCTGGGATTGAATCCCACAGCCCCGACTTGCATACTGGTGACCCTGAGCAAGTCACTTAACTTCCTTGTGCTCCCAGATTGCACCTGTAAACAAGCTTTCAACTTAGTGAGTCTCACCTGGTAAAAAAAAAAAAATATCAGATGACCTTAAGGTTAGCAAGCAATGTGAGAAGGCAGTAGGGAGGGTTGGGGGGTACTGGGATGTATAGGGAGAGGCATCACCAGCAGAAAACAGGAAGTTGTTATCTCTCTGTACAGACAGTTGGTGAGACCCCATCTGGAGTACTGCATCCAGTTCTGGAGACCCCATCTCTGCAAGGACATAGACAGGATGGAGGCAGTCCAGATGAGGGCAACTAAAATGGTGCAGGGTCTGCAGGAGAAGCCATACAGAGAGAGACTAAAGGAGCTTAATATGTATACCATTGAGAAAAGGAGGGAGAGGGGACATGATAAGAACTTTTAAGTACCTCAGTGAAATCAATAAAGTCCAAGAGGGTAGCATTTTTCAGAAAAAGAGATGTGCAAGAACAAGAGGACACAATTTGGAGATAGAGGGAATGGCTCAGGGACAATGTAAGGAAGTATTTTTCACAGAGTGGGTGGTGGATGCATGGAACAGCCTTCCTGAGGAGGTTGTGGGGTCTAAAACTGTGGGAGAATTCAAGAATACATGGGACAGACATAAGGCAATCCTAGTGGGGTAGGAAGAAATAGGCAATTGTGGTTAACTAGGATCTGCAGCTTATCCTGTAGGTTAAATCGGCAGACTAAGGTGGGCCATGCGGTTCTTATCTGCTGTCAAAGTCTATTTTTCTATGTTTCTCCATGGACCACCGCTTCTGGAAATCTGCACGCTTAAAGTTGGCAGGGCCCTCCAGCTTTTGAACGACGGCATCATTCTAGGGATGCCATAGCAAGATCTCTTGAACCTGCCTCCAGGTCCCCTTCCAGGTCTGTATAGCCCAATGAGGAGGAAACTCTTCAGATTCCAGCCTTGCCATTGAGGAGGTTTCTTCCACGGTGCTGGAGGAGCAGCCTCGGTTCCTGTGGAGCGGGTTGAGCACCACCATGCAGTCACCTCCAGGGGTGCAGACTCCTGGTGTTGCGGCCCACAGCTGCTGGGTCTGGCACTGGCAGACCTGGCACCACTTTGGATCCTGGTACCTTTCATGTGTCGTTATTGAGGGCGGTGCCAGGCAGTGCTATGTCCGCAATGGCGCCTTTCGGTGGTGACATTGGTAAGAGAGCTCCCAGGGTCGCTAGTCTGGTGGTATGTGTGGTCTCCTCTTTGGAGACAGATGACTCACTGGCAATACGGACTGACACCCTGACTCCTCGGAGTTGGGGTGTCCTCTTGGATGTGGCACCAGGCAGCCCAGTGTTCGCCTCCCAGACTCCCTAGAATCTGTGGTCCCTGTAGCCCCCGATGCTGGTGTTGGGGCACTGTGATGGATAGTAATTTCGAGAGAGCCTGGTGTGGCGGTCTCAACCATGGGGCTGCCATGGCCTCTTTGCTGGTGACGTGAAACCCCTTTTCTGTGGTCTCCCCGGGGCTCTGCCGGATTGTGGACTCCTTGGCACTGGGTTCGAGGAAGAGGGTGGCCTCGGAGTCCGAGGGGTTAAAAGGCTGGGGTGAGGTGCAGACGCCCTCTTCCATTACCCTGCGGGGAGTGGGAGGAGCTGGATGCTGAGCCACATTTCTAACCCCAGGAATCACTCATTATGATTAAACTTAATGCAGTCAGCCTCCTGTGTTGAACTGCCTGGAGAAATGGAATTTTATGCAAATTATGAAATTTTCAAGTGGCTCATGCCACTTTCAAACTGTTGCCCTAGCAACTGCTGCACTTTGAGTGCTTCAGATTCTTTACTCCGCCAGCCTAGTAAGGACGTCCCGGAGAGCTCGCCTTGAACTGTCTTCAGAATAAAGTTTATCTGTGGATAAGTACCCATTTTAGTTTCAATTTAAAATTGCTGCCTTAGAAACATTGTTTAGTATAGTTTTGTATTATTAGTAGTTTTTGTCTCTATTAGCGGTTCCCTCACGGTTCCTTGGAACAGAGGGTTCTGTCTATTTGGGAGGTTTTACCTCAGTTTCTTTATTCTGTGTATTTAGCGAGTGTTCCTTGAACCGTTTATTTTGTTAAATTACTGTATTTATGGTTCCCTTTTCATTCAGGACCTGAACAGCAATCAGTTCCAGGAACGCTTGCTATTATTATTTTTAAGATCCTCCGGTTCTGAGGTGCTTTAAATAACGGTTTATTGTAAGTAATATTTTTGTCTGTCAATGTCAGAGGTCTATTTAGATAAACTTAAAAACGTACAGGACCCACGGTTTTAAATGTTAGAGTCTTGTGGGCAGCTTATAGCAAAAGCAGATAGACACTCTCTGTGTATTTCTTGTTTGGGTACAAGTCATATATTTGCAATTGTGATTTTGTAAGACCTTTTGCCCTAAACATTAAGGAAAAGGTCAAACATTTTAGAAGATATGGTTTCTGCTTCTGCTGCTGGTATGGATAATTCTGCTTCTTCCTCTTCCCATAAAAGGATGGAGGTAAAGCCAAGGATCCTGACACGTATTCAGAAAAATCTGAACAAGGTAAAACAAAGGGCATTGGAAACAGGCTCTGAACCTGTTCCATTAAAGAAAAAGTGTTAAAAAAAAACAACATGTTGCTGCCTCCGGCCGAGAAGGCTAAGGAGTTCCCAGCAGACAAGCATATTATGCCCTCTGCTGAGGACATTGCTAAGACACTTCAAGTGCTACAAGCCCTACAGGGTGCAATCCGTTCCTACACCGATTGCACTGGTTCCTCCTATAGTCCCAGCACGGCAAGAACTGCTGAGTGTTTGGGGAGGGGAGGAGGAGGATGACTTGCAAGGGAACCTATAGATCCAGAGGTCTCCCCTGAGAAAGAATTTGTATCCCTCCTAGGGGTCCTGAGAATACTTCTCCCACTATGCTTTTGTTAAGAGCATGGTGGAAACCCTGAACCACCTTCTTCAGGAAACAGAAGAGGAAATGGAGGAGACAGATTTTCTGGAGATGATGGGATTGACCCCAACAAAACGTCTGCTTCTGCCCATGCATAAATCTTTAAAAAGGCTGCAGTGCAGATTTTAAAAATCAACCTGTATCCCTGGTGTGATAAGAAAGCTGACAAGAAGTATCAGCTGGACAGAACTACAGCCAATTTTCTGTTTACTCATCCTAATCCTGAGGGAGTAGAACAAGCTGCTACCTGTGACAAGGCCAGGATCCCTTGGCTACCCATCCCCAGACAAAGATTCAAGAAAGATGGATGCTATGGGAAAGAAAGAGTACATGGTTGCCTCTCTTATTAGTTAGGCAAGCCAGTTACATAGCATATTCAGTGCAGTACCAAAAGCTCTATGGAACACTCTTCTAGCTTTGGCTGATAAGGTCCCATGTGAAATGGCTGTAGACTTGTAGGATACTGCAAGGACTGCACTTGATGCTACCAAGTACCAATTTCATATGGCAGTGGATGCCAATGATACTGCATCCAGGTTAATGGCTTTTCTGTTTCATTCAGGAGGTTTGTGTGGCTTAGAGCCACCAACCTGACTTTAGACACCCAGGCCAAAGCAATGGATTTCCCCTGGAGAACAAGTCATTGTTTGGGGATAAAACAGAGGCATACATGAAGAAGGTGGAGGAATATAAATCCACCTATCAGAGAGGATAGGCCTCTCCACCTCTTATAGACCCCAAAGTAGGGAGGTAGAGGAAGGGTTTTACCCAAACTCTTCTTTCAGGCTCAGGCCTCTCAGCCTCAGTAGCAGGCCAGAGGTTATTTTTAGAGGAAGGCAGGAGAGCCATGAGAAAAGTGGCTTCTGCACCACCAGTTCAGAGCACAGCCGTTCAGAACCTCTGACGGGCTAGTGCAGGTCGCATCTATTGCAGGATCACCAGTAGGTGGCAGACTGGCTCATTACCTTCACGTTTTGCATTCCATCACCACAGACAAGTGGGTGTTGGAGGTAGTGAGCCAGGCCTGGCACTCAGTTTCAAATCATTTCCAAAGCTGAGAACAAGAACTTTGCTCCAACAACAGCTGCAGACAAAATTATATTGCAGCCACAGGTAAAGCATCTGCTAGCAATCAAAGCAGTAGAGGTAGTGCTTTTAACAAAGCAGGGCAAAGTCTTTTATTCAAGTACTTCCTCATAAGGAAGAAAAACATTGGCGACCTGTTTTGGATCTAAGACTTCTGAACAAGGACATCTTGAAACCAAGGTTCAGAATGGTCACTCTTGCAATAATCATTCCCTCTTTGCAAAAGGGAGACTGGCTAGCTTCCCTAGATCTAAGGGATGCTTATTTTCACATTCCCATCAGACCATCTCACAGAAAATTCTTGAGATTCAGACTGGCTTCAGGCCACTACCAGTTTGCAGGTCTCCCTTTGGACTAACTTGGCACCAAGGGTTTTACAAAGTGCCTATCAGTGGTGGTAGAGTTTCTGAGAAAGCGAAGTGTAACAGTCTTTCCCTACCTGGACGACTGGTTAATAGTAGGACAGTCTATGCAGCATGCAGTGCAGTCACTGGCACTAGCAAAATCTACTCTGGAGTCCATGGGTTTCTGATAAACAAGAAATCTCAGCAGGTACCAGTTCAGGTGCTGGAGTTTATTGGAGCAGAACTAAACACCAGACAGGGCAGAGTCACTGCCACAAGACAGGGTGGCAAGCATTCTGCAGATTGCAAAATCCTTTGTGTCCGGAGACCCAAATCAGCCAGAGAATTTCTCAGGCTACTGGGCCCATGGCATCTGCCACTGCAGTGGTAATGGGCTCCAGGTTTCAAATGAGAGATATTCAGTTCTATCTCAGACAGTATTGGTCTCAAGGACAGATCCTATGTCCAAACTGGTTCCAGTCACAAAAGCTTAGTCCAGGCTTTACAACTGTGGCTGGATGAGCACAACCTCAGGGTGGGTGTACCTTTTATACGGAACAACCCTCAGTAATCCTCACAACAGATGCCTCTCTGCTAGGTTGGGGGCACATATTAGAACACACAGCAAGTGGCACATGGTTCCCCTAAGAGTCTCTGTTGCACATAAATCTCTTGGAGCTCAGTGCTGTTTACCTGGGTCTAAAAACATTTGCTCCTTACCTACAAAACAAGGTGGGCAAGTCAGAACAGACAACACCACAACCATGTATTACATCAAAGCAAGGAGGTACCAGGTCAGATCTGCTGTGCACAGAAGCAATGAGATTGTGGTCCCTGGTATATTCCATGGAGTATCCTGTCAGCCATTCACCTTCCAGGGAAAGACAATATGATGGCAGACTCTCTAAGCAGGATAAGTATAGACCACCACGAGTGGTGCCTGAATACCAGGTACTCAGTACAGTTTTCAGGAAATGGGGCATTCAGAGGTGGATCTCTTGCCTCCATGAAAACCGCCAACTTCAATGTACTGTTGCAGGCCTCCTCTAAGGTGCACAATTCCCTGGATTCCATGGCCCTGGATTGGACAGGGAAGTTCCTTGCACCATTCCTCCTTTCCTTTGATCTTCAGGACCCTACTGAAATTGAGGTCCCAACCAGCAAAATGATACTGGTGGCTCCAGATTGGGTGAGACAGCACTGGTACTCTCTCCTACTGTCACTGTCAGTGGTTTCCCAATCCACCTGCCCAGGAGGCACAACCTATTAACCTCCTCTCAGGGCAGGATCCTGTACCCCAACCTCAAATCACCAAGGCTCAAGCGTGGCTCTTGAGGACTTAGAATTTGCTAACCTTAACCTATCAGAGCAGGTGCTGACAGTGCTTAGGGGTTCCAGGAAGTCTTCTACTAAGAAAACATATTCCTCTAAGTGGAAAAGATTTACTATATGGTGTACAGGTAGGGTGTGAGCCCTTTCAGGGCTGTTTTGGCTATTCTTCTAGATTACCTTACACATTTACATTCCTTAGGTCTGAAGCCTTCCACCCTAAAGGTCCACTTAGCTTCAGTCTCTGCTTACCTGTCAGTTGGTAAGGTGAGGTCTGTGCTCTCTCCAGTATTTAGAAAATATTTTAAAGGCCTTAATCTTCTACACCCTCCCTAAGGAAGCGGTTCCGCCTGGAATCTAAATGTTTACATTGCTAAACTCATGGATGCACCATTGAATCTATGGCAATCGCAGATTTGAAGTATGTCACTTGGAAAACTGTTTTCCTGGTTGCCATTACTTCAGCCAGAAGGATCAGTGAATTACAAGCCTGTGCACAGATGTGGACTACATCTCATTCCACAGGGACAAGGTGGTCCTTGGACTAATAGAAAATTATTTCCCAAGGTGGTATCTGATTTTCCCTTGAATCAGTCTGTCACTCTACCTGTCTTCTTTACAGACAACTCCAGTTCTCCAGAAAGGAGACTCCATTCCCTTGATGTCAAAAGGCACTTAGCCACTACATTGACAGAACCAAGTCCTACAGGACAAGTCAATTACAGCTCTTTCTCACATATGGTGGCGTTGGTAAGGGCAGAGCTGCAAACGTACAATTGCTCGCTGGATAGTGGCATGTATACAGTTTTGTTATAGTAAGGTGGGTAAACAGGTACCTCTGGGCCTGAGAGCACACTCCACCAGGGGCACAGCTGCTTCAGTGGCAGCTTCAAGAGAAATTCCACTACTGGAAATCTGTAAAGCAGCTACATGGAAAACAGTACACACCTTCACAAAGCATTACAGCCTGGACTTGCAATCCAGAGGTGATGCAAGGTTTGGTACAGCAGTACTGCAGAGCCTGTTTCCAAAATAGGTTCTCTGCCCAACCTCCAAAGGTACTGCTTGGTAGTCTGCATTAAGTTTAATCATAATGAGGATTCCTGGGGTTAGAAGAAAAAATTATTCACCATAGTAGTCTTGTTTCTTCAAAGGGATCACTCATTATGATTAAAGACCTCCTACCTCCCTACTAGAACCTATAGAAGTCACTCTGCATCCCTGCATTGGGGTATTTTCTTTTCTCATATATTGGTTAAGGTAGAGACTCACTTTGTTTTAACCAGTTGGTGTCCAAGTGGTCTTAAAGTTTCTTAGGTTTGTTGGTTAAGGATGTTTTGACCTGAAAGGGCAAAACGTTATTTAATGTTGTTAATTTTTAGCTAGTGGGTCTTTTACCCAGTTAGGCTCTGTAAGAATCTGAAGCACTCAGAGTGCAGCAGTTGCTAGGGCAGCAGTTTGAAAGTGGCATGAGCCACTTGAGAATTCCATAATTTACATAAAATTCCATTTCTCTGGGCAGTTCAACATAGGAGACTGACTGCATTAAGTTTAATCGTAATGAGTGATCCCTTTGAAGAAACAAGATTACTATGGTGAGTAGTTTTTCTTCTGTCCCTCTGAGACTTCAGGGTGCCCTTAGTGGGCAGTGCTGAGGGTTACCCTTCTGGAACCATGCAACCTCAGTCGCACAACAGGAGATTCCTTCAGGGCTCACCCAGGATTTGCTTACATATTTGCAGCATTCACTGACTGGATCGACCCTGGATCCCACTGTGTGGGAGGATCTGCTGTGGGGTCTCAGAGCCCTGGCAGAGTCCAGGCACTTTCTCGATGTGCTCTTGCCCAGTCCCTCTTCAGACACCTCCCTGGCCATGTGGGCCCTTTGGGACATTTAATCTGGGAGCGTTCAGGGCCACTTTGCGGCTTTCCTAAGTATGTTAGAGCCATGGATGAGCAGGTTTTTCGCCTGTCTCCTGCCGCAGGAGGACTCCAAACACCCGAGTTCCTCGACTCCCTCATCTGAGGAAGAGGAACATTCTGTCCACCTTTCTCTGATGCTGATTTCACCAAATATCAGCGGTTCCTCTCGAGGTTAGTTCCTGAGCTCCACATCTCCCATGTGGTGATGCAATACCAGTGGGGAATGCTTCAAAATTTCTGGCGGATTCATTGTCAACCACCTAGTGTTGCCTTCCTGGCCTTTTCCCTTCCAGGAAGTGTCTATCCACACCTGGCAGTCACCAGCCACCTCATCCCCAGCCCCAGCGGACTGCAGGAGGAGGTATCATGCTCCCAGGAGTCTCTTAGTTCTCTGCCTCACCCACCATCAGTGCTGATGGCTTTTGACACTCCTTCTGAGCTTCTTCACCCGGTACATGACCGACCACCGGGTCCGGATTCTGCTGAATTCAACCGATGGGGAAGAAGAGTTTTCTCATCAGCTCATGTGTTACTCTGCATTAGCTCACATCAGGCTCACCACGCTGCCTACAACAGGCACCTGTGATCGATGCTGGTGCAGGTTTAACATCCTTGCCTGATTCAAGAGGAATCTAGGCAAGCCATTGCCCTCTCTGCACAAGGTCTGGAGCTTGCAAGGCACCAAGCAAGGGCATCATCGATGCCAACCAGGTAGCCTTCAGACTGGCAGGGACAGCGATCTGCATCAGGCAGACGACATGGCTTACGCCTGTCTAGATTGTCACCCATTGCCTGGCGTAGGGTGATTTCCTCTGCTTTTCAGGGACCCATCTTTCTCCTGAAAGTGAGGAGGAATCTTAGCTGCATCTTCCATCCCCTCAGCCACGGGGACACCTCCTCGGCCTGACCAGCCTTAGGCCATATTGACCTAGTGTGGCAGAAGCGTCTCCCCTGCAGGTGGCTGAGGGAGTCACTTCCCTCAGGGCAGTGCCGGGTCCCTCGGGAGCGTGGTACACATTCAGCAGTAATGAATGGTGAAGATTGACAAGGGAAGATATGAAAATTACGTACCTACCGTAATCCTTGATCTTCTCTTGTATCTTCACCATTCATTACTGATTCCATCCACCTTCCCCTCTTGGGCCTCAGCTCTTGGGCGCCGCATCCACCCTGCTCGCCCTCCCCTCTTTGAAGCCAGTTGGGGCAGAGTCCCCTGCTACCTCAGGGCCCTCTGTTTTCTTCTCTAAAAGTCACATATAGCCCATTCTAGGAGGGTGGCAAATAAGGTCTTCACCCTGGCCTTGGAGGGAACTCCTGGGATTCTAAGTGGGCGCACTGTGGTATCCTCCTCAATTTGGCTTGGATGCCCGCCTGTTTTTGTCTTCTTGAAGTGGGACTGCATCAGTGCATCTTGTGGGGAACCCTTAGGGATTTTCTTCCCTTTTCTATTTCTCGCCTCTACCTTAGAGGTAATTTTGAACAGAGTCTTCTCCTGTTTAGGTGGCACCTCCCACTGAGCCATCAGGTGTTAAACTGTAGAGGCCATGTTCTAGGACTTTTATCCCAAATGTGGGTTTAGGGATGAGAAGGGAGGTTGACTCCACTATGTTTATATTCTCCAAGACCATTCATATTCTCTTGTTCTGGACCTCTGTCCAGTGGTTCCTGAAGTTGATGGGATTCTTGCTCCTGTGTCTTCATACCTTCAGGTTTTGAGGCTGAAATAAGTCAATGGCCTTCCAAAACAGCATAGCTAGCCCCCGCTTCTTCCCTACATGTGCTATATCCTTCTCTTTTCTCTTTTCACTTCTTTCTCCCTTTTCCTGTGCTACCGTAGCCAAAGTGGGGCCATGCCTGGCCTCTTAGATAAATAATCCAATCCCTCTGTCCTCTGGGTCGGCTTCTTCCTTTTCAGTTTATATCCTTTCCCTTTTCTAGCCCTCAGCTGTCTTGCCTCACCTTAGTTTTCTCTATCCCCTTTGTTTCATCCTGTCCAGCAGAACAGAACTGGGGTGGAGGAGAAGTCTGCGCCTAACAGCCAACCCTCGTGTGCCACTGCAGTGCATCAGCCTCATGGGTGGCACCATTGGACGCGACCTCCTCCCCAAAGAAACTTCCATGTGTGTGCACCTCTAGCTTACACCCAGCAGTAATGAATGGTAAAGATACAAGAAAAGATCAAGAATTACGGTAGGTACGTAATTTTCATTTCTGTGTGGAGGATCAGCACACTACCAGTTCAGAATCTACCCTTCGGGCTTTTCTTGCTGCCACAAGTCTACAAAGTGACTGACGGTTCCTGGGTACTCACTGCTGAGGAGAGACAGAGGAAAAGGTAGAGGGGAGGGATAGCTCTCTACAGCAGGGATGGCATTGAGGTGGTGGTGGTGGATGGGTGCATCAGGGTAATAATGGTGAGTCAGAGTCGCTGTGGGTGCAACTCACAGCAGCCTCTGGAAGAAGCTACACTTAGGGTTTGGTCGGTAGACCTCCAAGGCAATGTGGGAGGAGAAGGACAGAGAGCTGCAGAAGAACTTGAAAGGGGATAGCAAAGGCAGTAGTAGTGGTAGGTGTTCAAACAACATGAAGTCTTGCTATATTATGACAATTGCAGTGAGTCCCATCTTTGAACTGCCCGGAGGTGAAATAGTTAACTTTTCCATGAAGCATGGAACTCTGAGCGAGCTCGGTTAGAAAGCTCTGTCTGTTGTGCTTCAAACATAAACTGTCAGATTCTTTACTCCACCTACTGAACAGTCGCCCGAGATTTCTCCTTCTGCTCGGTTCATTTGTCGGTTTAAAAGTGTTATTTATCGTTTTAATGAAAATTAACTGAATTAAACGCAACCGGTCGGTTCAAGCTCTGTCTGTGGTAACGTAAGTAATAGATAGGTTTACATTGAAATTTCTGTGTGGAACTTGTACACATTTATCGGTTCGGTTTGAACCGATCAGGTTGTTTGAAAAATTGCTAGTCCTTTTAGAGTGCGGTTCCTGGTTCCTATTGGTTCTAAAAACGGATTTCATTACGGTTTTTTCCACGACCGTGACAGGGTTGGGAACCATAAGGGTGTCTTTGCTTGGTGGATTGCATAAACGGGCAAGTTTGGTTAGGCTGGCATTTTGTCTGAGAAACCCAAAAGAAAACCAGACCCACTGGGTTTCAGCACTGTAGTGTTTGTGGGAAGCTTTGCTAAGGCTGACCCACACACCACATGTCTATTGTCTGGGGTTTGACCACCTCAATTCAGATTGCCAGATTTGTAGGAATTTCCTGCTGCCACCATAGAAAAGAGAGTTGGTAGGCTCAGGAAAGGGAGGCCAAAAGTCAGCTGACCCGATGGCCAGCCCAGTTCGGTACCAACTGAACTGGAGGGAGTGCCCTCTGACCAGGACGATACTTTCTCGGCAAACGAAGAGCCGGGTTCTGAGGAGCCGGTCCCAGCAAAAGGACTAGAAAGTCAGCTAGCATAGAGCCAAAAGTTCTGTCCCCAACTCCTGAAGAAATAGCTAAAGCAATTCAAATTGTCCAGTCTTTTCCCATCCGACCGAACAGTCACCATCAGGTAGGCGTTCGTTGCGTTCCACCGTTCAGGTTTATGATTGTGAGGATTTTTATGAACCGGAGGAAGGGAAGGGGAATATGAGGAGAGTGAATATGGTTTTGAAGATCTGGATGTGCCCATTGAACCGGATATCTCTCCAGATAGACCCTTAGGGTTTCTCCTCCCAGGCTTTCTGAGTCCCTTCTCATTTCATTTTTATAAGAAAGTTGGTGATACTCTGCAGCTCCCTGTTGAGAAGCTGTTGACCAAGAGGAGCCTGACTATGTAGAAATGATGGATGTTCCAGAGTCTAGGAGACTGTCTATTCCTTTACACAAATCTTTTCGGAAACAGACAGTAAAAGTTTTAAAACTCCTCACACTATACCTCCTGTGGATAAAAGGATGGACAAGAGGTATACCTTATCAGGTTCCACACTGATTTCCTCACTCAGCAGTGCAGCCATGGGGGTAGTGCAGGCTGCAGCCTGTGACAAGGCTAATATTCCCTAGCTTCACACACCCCTGGAGAAGGACTCCAGGAAGATTGATGCTATGGCAAAGAAACAGTACATGGCAGCATCTTTGGGACTCAGACAGGCAAATTATATGGCTTATGCTGCTAGGTACCAGAAATCCAGGTGGGATACTGTTCTGGCTCTAGTAAAACAAGTCCCTGACCAGCTTGCCAGGAGCTGGAACAGGTGGCTATGGATGGTATTGAGGCATCCAAGGTGCATTTCATGCTGCAGTAGACTCTAATGATGTTTCATCAAGAGTCATGGCTACATCTGTGGCTTTTTCGCAGAATGGCCTGGCTCAGATGAACTACCCTGTCTCAGGATACCCAGTCTAAGGCCATGGATTTTCCTGTTGTGGTTCTCTGTTTGGGGAGCAAACAGAGAATTACATGAAGAAATGGATGAATATAGGACCACCTATAGGAGTGCACAGGCCAAGGAAAGGCAGGCCACTCCTCAAAAGCAGCTTCTAAAGGCAGGGGCAGGCCTTTTCATAGGCCTTTTACCAAACCCAAGCTTCTCTTCCACCTATGCCCAGAGGGGATTCTTTAGAGGGAGAGGCAGGGTACAAGCAGGCCTGCTCCCACCCCTCAGCCCAAAGCCCCTGTCAAGCAGGCACCCTGATGGGGTTGCCAGGGCCGATTCTTCTCTACCTGGGGCAGGCTGGCTTACTTTGTCCAGGACTGGAAGTCTCTAACATCAGACAAGTGGGTCCTGGAAGTAGTTAGCCAGGGACTGGTTCTCAGCTTCAAAAATTTCCAAAGCTGAGAACCAGATCTTTCCACCTGCATCTCCATCAGAGGCACATGCCCTAGAGGCAGAGGTCTCTCCCTCCTGGCTCTCAGAGCCGTGGAAAGGGTTCCTCCTGCACCAGGGCAAAGGTTTGTACTCCAGGTACTTCCTTACCTCCAAAAAGACAGGGAATGGAGCCCATTCTGGATCTCAGATACTTAAACAAGCACCTTTTAAAACCAAAGTTCAAAATGGTGACTCTGGGAATTATCTTACCTTCTCTAAGGCCGGGCCTGGCTAGCTTCCTGGACCTCAAGGATGCCTACTTCCATATTCCCATCAGAAGCTCCTATCAAAAGTACCTCAGGTTCGAGCTGTCCTCAGGCCATTACCAGTTCAGAGCAATGCCCTTCTGCCTCACTTCTGCTCCAAGGGTATTCACCAAATGCCTGGCAGTAGCAGTTGCTCACCTAAGAAGGCAAAAGATTGCCATCTTTCCTTACCTGGACGATTGGCTCATAGTAGGCCAGTCCCCAGAACAGGTCACTTTACATCTTCAGATAATGCAGCAACTGCTTACCTCTAGGTTTCCTCTGAATCTCTCGGTATGTTCTAGAGCCTGTCCAGCTTCTTACCTTCATAGGCGAGAACTGAACACACAGGAGGCCAGGGCCTTCCTTCCTCCCTCTGGACAGGGCAAAGACCCTAGTCTCCTGGCCTCCTCATTCACCCTGCAGGTCTCTCGACCAGCAAGGCATTTCTGCAGCCCCTAGGACACATGGCTGCTTCCACAGCAGTTGTGCAGGGAGCAAGATTTCAGATGAGGGACATCCAGTTCCATTTGAGAGCTTTCGGTCCCAAAGAAAGGATCTTCTGACCAAGTTGATCCCAGTAACTCGAACCCTGATCCAAGCCCTACAGTGGTGGCAGGATCAGAGCAACCTGAGATAAGGGTTCTTTAGTCACCCAGTCTCACTCCTAATCCTTACTACAGATGCATCCCTCTTGGGTTGGGGAGCTCACATGGGCGATCTCACCACCCAGGGTCTGTGGTCTCCTGTTGGAGCTCAGAGCAGTTTTTCTAGTACTCATTTTTTCAAGTCTGTTCAGAACAAGATTGTACAGGTCAGAACAGACAATACCACTATAACGTGGTACATCACAAGCGGGGCACTTCGTCTATGGCCTGTGCAATCAAGCGATGAAGTTGTGGTCTCTGTCTTACTCCCTGAATACCTCCCCACGGCAGTCCACCTTCCAGGCAAGGACAATGTCCTGGCAGATGCTCTCAGCAGGATTTCTCAGGGCCATCACGAATGGTCACTGGATCCCCTGGTCTTGGGAGCAGTATTTGCCAGATGGGGCACCCGCAGATAGATCTTTTGCAGCCCCAGACAATCACCAACTTCCTTTTTTGCTGCAGGCCCCAGTGTTGGGCTACTCCCCAGATGCCTTAGCCTCAGTTGGGAAGGAAGTTCCTCTATGCCTTCCCTCCCTTCCCTCCTGTTCAAAGCGTTAGTCAAAATCAGATCCCAATCCGCAGAGTCATTCTTATAGCTCCGGATTGGGCCAGACAACCCTGGTATCCACTCCTGCTGTCCTTAGCAGTCCATCCTCCCTCTGCCTTCCCAGGAATCACAATCTGTTAACCTGTGCCTAGGGACGGGTTTGGTATCCTGATCTCAAATCTCTCAATCTCAAGGCTTGGTTCTTCAAGAGTTAGAGTTTGCTGATTTACACCTTTCCCAAGGTGTAATGGATATATTGAAGGCCTCAAAGGAAGCCTTCCACCAGGGCTACTTACAATTCCAAATGGAAAAGGTTTTCTATGGTACTTAAAAGCATATTTCCCAGACTCTGCTGATCTACCCACAGTCCTGGATTATATGGTCCATCTGAATTCTCTGGGCTCAGACCAGTTACCCTGAAGGTGCATTTGGCAGCTGTGTCTGCTTTTATTTCAGCAGGTAAGTCCTCTTTCTTTCAGCTCATCCTGTATTTTCCAAGTTTTTTAAGGGTTGCTTCACACAACCCTCCATTCAGGGACGCTGCCCTGCCTGGGATCTTAATGTTTGCATTGCTCAGCTTATGCAACCCCCTTGAGCCCTTGTCTTCAGCTGAGCTTAAGTACTTGACTTGGAAGACTGTGTTTCTGGTAGCCATCACCTCGCCAGACGATAAGTGAATTACAAGCGTTGTCAGTGGAGCCAGATTTTATCTCCTTTCACAGGGATAAGGTGGTCCTCCGGACTAATAGGAAGTTCCTTCCTAAGGTGGTTTCAGATTTCCTCCTTAATCAATCTATCTCTCTTCCAGTGTACTTCACTGACCACTCCTCCTCTGGTGAGAGGAGGCTGCACAGCTTAGATGTGAAGAGAGCCCTAGTTACTACATAGAGCGCACTAAGGGTCACAGGTTTGACTCCCTCCAACTGTTCCTCACTTACGGCGAGGTTGATAAAGGAAGCCAGCCACTAAAAGATCCATTGCCAGGTGGATTGTCTCTTGTATCCAATTCTGCTACGAGTTGGGTAAAGTTCCCCTCAGGCCTGAGGGCTCACTCTACCAGAGGTACAGCTGTTTCTCTGGCTGCTGCCAGAGACATTCCTATTCTAGAAATATGTCAAGCAGCTACCTGGAAAACAGTTCACACTTTTACTAAGCATTACTCCTGGACATCCAGGCTAGGTGTGATGCTCGGTTAGCACAGCTGTTCTTCAGAGCCTGTTACCTAAGTAGGTTCTGTCCCTCCTCCATGGGGGTACTGCTGCGTAGTCTGTTGTCATAATATAGCAAGACTTCATGTTGTTTGAAGAAAAATTACTCACCTTAGTAATGTTGTTTCTTCTAATGGAGTCTTGCTATATTATGACCTCTCCCTCCTGCCCCTCTCAGAACCTCCATTTTGGGGTGTGGCTGGCCTTACAGGGTTGGCACTCATTTATGCCCACCTTGTTGTTTTTTACACCCTCTTTGGGGTGAATTGGTGTTGTGTTTTTCTTTTCTAGGTCTCCTGACTTGAGTCTTTGTTTTAGACCAAAAATGAGTGTCTATGTTAGTAGCCAGTTGGCTAGTGTAGGTTTACAGCTTCACAGAACCTTAGTGAGTTTTAGCTCAGAAAGATCTGACAGTTTGTTTGAAGCACAACAGACAGAGCTTTCTAACTGACCTCACAGCTCAGAGTTCCATGCTTCATGGAAAAGTTAACTATTTCACCTCCGGGGCAGTTCAAGATGGGGACTCACTGCAATTGTCATAATATAGCAAGACTCCATTAGAAGAAACAACATTACTAAGGTGAGTAATTTTTCATATGAACCTACCAGACATCGATTAGGATGTTCGGTGGCCAGGAACACCTGACCACCAGAACCAGACCAGAAGTCAGGCCTTGCTGGATGTACTTCGGACTGTCTCCTGATATCGCTCATTAAGGAATCCACCAGGCAGACTGCCATTTCGATGTGGTGCTTACCAACTCAGAGATGGTAGGAACGGTGAGTAGGGGAGCCACTAGGGAACAGTGACCATAACTTCATTTGATTCTAATGGCCTTAGGGATTTTATTTATTTTGTAGAAATCAGAATTGCAAACCTTTTAGTCAGGGACTCATTTACAAAGGCTCCTCATCAGGAAACAGATAGTATATACAAATACATAGTTACATAGAGTACAGATCGCGTGAGGGAACACTATACATGTATGTACATAAATACAAGGATAAAATTCATAAGAGCAAAAACTCTATACAGGAAAACACTATACATGTATGTACATAAATACCAGAAATACAATTTATAAGAGAGTGAACTCTATACAGGTCCTATACAGTAATATAGTTAAACCATCTAGTACACCAGAGACCGCAATTTGGGTTCTTTATATATAAAATAGGTAGTAACTTAAAACAAACATGGTGACACTTGGACACCTACATGTTCTGCCAGGACATGAGACAGTTGGGGGAGCCCTCAGTGAGGTGGGGAAGCAAACATCTATGTGCTGTTACAGCTGTGGGTGGTGATTAGGTGTTGCCTACAAGGATTTGAAGGGCCCTATTCTTAGTTGAGTCGATCAGAGCTCCCAGTCAAGAACTGAAGTCCTGGATTTTGGGAGGGCAGACTTCAGCGGGTGAAGGAACTGGTCAGGGAAAAGTTAGTCAGGGTAGACAGTTTGGATGTGGTGGAAGAGAGTTGGGGATAATGAAGGGGCCATTCTGAAGCATTTAAATTATGCATGAGAATGGTAACGAAAAGGAATAAGTTAAAGAGAACATTATGGTTCTTGGCAAAGTCAGGAAAACAGTGGGGGCTAAGAAAAAGGTTGTCTACAAATACAGAGAGATGCAGGGGGAGGAAGAATGGGGAAAATATTTACTCATGTAAAGGAGGCAAGAGGGCAGTTAGGAGAATGAAGGCAGATACAAAGCTGCATATTGCAAAAGGGGTCAAGGGTGGAGAAAAACATTTCTTCCGATATATTAGGGAAAAAGATAAAAGGAGGGGGAATTGTTAGCTGTCACGGGGCAGGGTGATAGAAGTGTACAGGCAAAAGGCTACCATCCTTAATGATTATATTTGTTCAGTTTTCACCAGGGAGAAAGGGGGCCTTGCCTGAGAGTGGCATCAAACCAGCCGATAAGGGGTCTTGGAGATGAGTCAGCCAATATTTACAAGCAACAGGGTCCAGAAACGGCTGGCATCCCTAAAGGTAGATAAGGCCCCAGGACCAGGACGGGTTGCATCTAGGTTTCTCAGAGAACTGGCACAGAACTAGCTGAACCCCTAGTTGGACTGTTCAGCTGATCACTATGGATGGGGTTAGTTCGAAGGACTGGTGGGTGTCAGATGTCATTCTGCTCCATGGGGGACAAGGAACAAGGAGGGAACTACAGATCTTCATTCTACATCCATTATAAGGAAGCTGATAGAGTCACTGATTAAGCAAAGCCTCATGGACAACCTGAGAGCAACATTCTCCAGGATAGTAATCAGCACGGGTTCATGGCAGGAGGTCCTGTCAGACGTAACCTGATATTTTTTTTCTGATTAGGTGACAAGAGAATTGGATAGTGGCCACACTGTGGATTTGCTCTATTGTAACTTCAGTGAGGCTTTTGACTTGGTGCCCCACAGATGCTTGCTGAAGACGATGGAGGATGTGTGTGTTAATGACATAATGAGCTCAGTAGAAAACTGGCTAAAGGGTTGGCAGCAGGGTGGTGGTCAATGTGGTCAAATCCAGAAGAGAGGGAGGTCACAAGTGGGTGCCACAGGGATCTGTGCTGGCTTGGTTGTCTTAAATATGTTCATCAGTGACATTGGAGAAGGTATCTGCAGCAGGCTGTCTGTCTTCGCAGATGACTCTAAAGTTCTGTGGGAGGTTGAATAGTGATGAGGAAATCAGGATGCAAACTGACTACAAAGGCTAGAGGATCGGGTCTAAGGTTTGGCAGTTGAAATTCTGTGCCAAAAAGTGCAAGGTAATACACCTTGAGAATAATAACCCAAGACAGAGTACCAGATGGGTGGGTGAGATTTAGCTCTCACGGCTGAGGAACAGCCAGCAGGGCAGGTCTTACGAGGAGCACCTCAGGGCACTGACCACATGCTCACTGAGACCAGAAGGGAGAGGGAAGTATAGAGATCTTCAAGTTCCTAAAAGGAATAACCAACATGAACTGCAAGGAACTTTTGCTTAAATGCTAGTTCGGGGTCATGGGACCATGAATGGAAACTGACAGGAGAGAGGAGGTTCACGAGGACAGGAGGATGCAGTATTTCACAGAAGGGGGATGGAGCCATGGACAGTCTACTAGCCAAGGTGGTGGGTGCTAAAACAGTTGTTGCTTTCAAGCACTGTTGGACAGATTGAAGGGTATAGTGGTCACTTGGGGCAACAGAATCCAGAAGAATGCGGTGGAGGGGGGCTAGGACCCTGGATGGACACAGGTCCCAGGGTTTGATGGGGAACTCGGGCAGGCTGGATGGACCGCTGTTCTTTTCTGCTGTCATTTTCTATGTTTCTGTTTTTGTGCTTTGTGGTACTCAGAGCACCTTAGAAAGTTAGGACTCCAAGTCTTCCCTGCACTGGCTCCTAACAAGCACATCCAGACAGAAGACATAGCAGATAGTGACCACTGCCTCTCAGTTTCTAGCATCCAGGAATCCTGCTAGAGCCCTCCCAGGTACTGCTGTTCATAGGAGCTGCTCTGGACATGACCCAAGCTCATGCCTTAGAAACATAGAAATTGACAGCAGATATGACCACTTGGCCCACCTAGTTTGCCAGTTGTCCCTACCTACTGTAATACCGCTGACCTCACTTGATCTCTGGCATAGCCATTCCTTCCCTCACCATTCAGGTTACCTTTTGCCTATCCCATTCATTCTTGAATCCCATTACAGTTTTGTCCCCACCACCTCTGCTGGAGGCTGTTCCTGGCATCCATTACTCTTCTGTGAAGAAGCTTCCTCATGTTTCCCTTGAGTCTCCCCCACCCCCAGCTTCATAGCATGTCCCCTTGTTCTTGAGCATTTTTTTTCTGAAAATGCTCCTCCTGTACCTTATTTACAGGACCCCTGGTGTTCTGCGGCAGAATTTTCGATTTCTAGTGCAGGGCTCCTTGACTTCTCATGGCAGCATTTCTGATTTCATGGCATGATTTATTCATTTCTCTGGCAGAATGCAGTCCTGTATTACTAAATATGATGTGATATCATTGATGACATCATATGCTGAGCATAGAGGAGGGCTTCAGGATAAACGAGGTGGGAAAGAAAGCCTGACACTATGGAAAACAGTATATGTGTATGAAAATTCACCAAAACAATTAATTCTGTTTCTGCTTACATTCTGTGGCATGATGCAAATTCTACGGCAAATTCCCATAACCGCAGAACCATGAGAATTCCAGGGCCTGCTTATTTATACCGTGGAGGTATTTGAAAGTCTCTGTCATATCCCCTCTTCTCTCCTTTCTTCCAGGGTGTACTATTGAGGCCCTTTAGTTTTTCCTCATTTGGTCTCCGTGAAGGCCCTGCACAATTTTAGTTGCCCTCCTGTGGGCTGCCTCTGCCCTGTCTATGTCTTTCCGGAGATGTGGTCTCCAGAACTGGGCACAGTACTCTAGATGAGGTCTCACCAATTGTTTATACAGCAGTATCACCACCTCCTCTTTCTGCTGGTGATTCCCTCCCTATGCATCCTAGCATCCCACTGGCTCTTCCCACTGCCTTGTCACACTGTTTGGCCACCTTTAGGTCATCAGATATGATTACCCCTAGGTCTCTCTTGTTTGGTGGTTGCAGTACCATTCCTCCTATATTGTATTTCTGCCCTGAGTTTCTGTGCCCCAAGTGCATGATTTTGCACTTCTTCGATTGAAACTTAGTTGACACTGTTGACCATTCTTCAGCTTTCTTAGATCCCTATTCATTCCCCCCGAGTGTCTACCCTTTTGCAGGTTTTGGAGTATTCTCCAAAAGGCATATCTTCCCTTCAAGCTTCTCTGCAATGTCACCTATTAAGACATGAAAGAGGACCGGTCCCAGTACTGATCCTTGTGGTACCCTGCTGGTCTCCCTTCCTTCCTCCAAGAAACTCCATTCACCACCACCCTCTATCGCCTATCCCATAACAATTCTTTTACCCAGTTTACACCTTGGGCCATTTCAGGCTAACCCGCTTGTTTACTCATCTCCTATGTGGAACGTGTTGAAGGCCTTACTGAAATCTAGGTAAGCCACATCCACCGCCTCCACCCTGATCTATTTCCTTGGTCACCTAGTCAAAGAAATCTATCAGATTTGTTTGACATGACCTCTGCCCCCACACGCACACCCAGTGAATCCATGCTGCCGTGGATCCTGTAAGCAGTGATTCCATTATTTTCCCACCCCGAAATCTAAATGACTGGCTTGTATTTGCCAGCTTCCTCCCTGCTGCCACTTTGTGAAGTAGGACAACATCTGCTCTCCTCCAGTCCTCTGGGACCACTTCAGTCTCCAGTGAGTGGTTGAATAGGACAATAAGAGGTGCAGCCAACACCTCCTGAGCTCCTTCAGTATCCTTGGATGTATCCCATTTGACCCTGTTGCCTTATCCATGTTCAGATTTACGAGTTCCTTTAGGACTCTCTCCTCTTCAAGTCGACTAGTGTCCATGTCCCGTCCTTTGATGCTTCTGTCTCTGATCTGTGGTCCTGCACCTTCCCTTCCTCTGTGAACAAAAATATTTGTTCAGGATGTTTCTTTTCTTTGTCCCCTCCATGTACTCCCTCCCCACATACACACACACCTTTCCCTCCTTAGCCTTACAGTTTCTCCCTGGTCTTTCTCCTTTCACTTACATACCTGTAAAATGTCTTGTCCCCTTTCTTTACTGCCTGGGCTGTTTTCTCCTGTTTGTGCCTCTGCACTTCTGACTGCTTTCCTGCCTCCTTCTGCTTCTCATTGTATACCTCTCTATCCTTCTCTCTTTCTCTCTCTCCATCTCCCTTATACCTCCTGAATGCTAACCTTTTGCCCTTACCTTCCCAGCCAATTGGCTTGTATTTATTTATGTATTTATTTATTTACCTTTTGTTTATCAGGTAAACATATGGGCCAAGGCCTTTTTTGTATCCGACCTGAAACCGTTAAAATATACAGTCAAGATGTAAAATTTGTGCAGTTTCATTCTTAACAAATGACATTAATGGGCGGCCTGGTGGCGCTGAGGCTGAGGTGCTGGTGCCACGCCTACACGCTCGCGCGACCCGTGTTGGAAATGAACACAGGCCATCGGGGGTCGGCAGGTGAGGAGAAGGATTGGCGTCCGATGGACTGCTCTGCTTCTCCGGAAGGCTTCCTGGTCGGCGATGCTCGCCCCAGCGGAGAGCTGGAGGACAGGGCACTGTCGCAAGCTGGGAGGAGTCAGGCCAGACGCCTGGAGGAAGCACATGCAGAAGCGTGCGCTCCCCTCCGCTGCTGACATTACATGGTTCTGACTCTTGGGGAGAAAACAGGAGGAAAAGAATGCCGTACAGGATGGTGGAGGGCATCTCGCAGGCTCTGCCCGGCTAGCCACGCGCTGACCAACTATATCCGGACTTGGTGGGAGAGTTGGGGACACCGCAGACCCCACCGTGGGGGCAAGCCCTGGGGTCTGGTCAGCGTTGGCTGGTAGGCACGCTGGGGGATGGGGCTGGGATGCCCTCCTGAGAGATAGCCAGCAGAGGGAGAGAAACTAATAACTAAAAAAAAAAATGACATTAACCATGACTCAAAGATTATACATTAAATTCACAAACATGATACAATACAATGAGACAATGACATTACACTATATTTAAACAGCAGATTAATTAAGAAAAGCAAGAACATTGCAGTCCACTTGCCTGATGCAGAGATTTGTTGCCTTCTCTATGGCCCCTTTACTTTGCCCTGTTCCTCCATTCCGCTATGTCCTCTCCCCAGCGGGGCATCCCTGAGGCAGTTGCTCATCTTTGTAAAGTCAGCCCTGCTGAAATCCAGGACCCTCATCTTTGTGTGATTTGCTTCTGGCTCAGTAGTTATATTGAACCACACTATGCAGTGATCACTGGTCCCCAGCTGGTCACCCACCATAGCGTCTGCAATGCTGTCCCGTTGGTGAGTACCAGGTCCAATATTGCTCCCTCTGAGTGGGCTCTCTTGCTAGTTGCCTGAGGAATGCCCCTGCAGGGAGTCCAGGATGTCCCTGGCCCTAGTTGAAGCTGCAGCTGGGATACTACAGTCCACATCCGGCAGATTGAAGTCCCCCACCAGCAGTACTTCCCACTAGTCTCCATCTTTTGGATGATTTCCACCAGTACCTTATCTGTCTCTCCTCCTGTCACCACCCCCCCATGCTATAGGTCTGTAGATCATGACAGTGCAAGTAGCTGTTCCATTCCCTGTCTCTAGGGTGACCCATAGTGCCTCCGTCTCTCCCTGTATTCCCTGTGCCACTGTTGATTATATGCTGTCCTTACATAAAGAACCCTCCTCTTCCTTTCAGACAACATGGAGTCTTGCTGTATTCTGACTATATGCAGTTAGCACGAGCACTTGAACTGCCCCAAGTGTAAAGAGTTAACTCTATGCTGAAGCATAGAGCGTTGAGCTTCGAGCTCGGTTTTCAAACCTCTGTCTCTAGAACTCTGAAGTGTAACCGTCAGATTTTTACTCCGCCTAACTGTGAAGTCGCTCCCAGATCCCTCCTGCACTTCGGTTCAGTATAGTTTAAATCGGTCGGTTATATCTAACCGCTTCTTTATTTTCGGTCTTCTTACCTCTGTCTCGTAACAGTAAGTGGTAGTAGTAGTAGGTAGTTTGTTGTGATGCTGGTATTATTGTGGAAATAGTTTTTGCCTTCAGTTCTTCTCCAGTCGGTCTGGTTTGGAACCAAATCCCATTCTATTTGAGTTTTATTCAAAATATTGCTAGTGGTTTCCGGTACTCATAGGTTCCTAAAAAATCAGATTTTCTGGATTTTTTAACTGACCATGACATGGTTGGAACCAATCAGTTTTTAGTTGCTTGGCATAAAGCTGGTAAGGGTAACTGTTTCAGTATTTTGGCATGTCTGACAGACCCAAAAGAAAACAGGTCCCACTGGGTTTCATCACTGTACTGAGTGTAAGGAGGCCTTTGCTAAGGTCAACCCTCACCTCGTCTGTGTTTATTGTCTGGGGTTTCACCACCTCAAAGAAGAGTGCCAGATTCATAAAACTTTCCCAAAGCCACTCTGGAAAACATTTGAGTAGGCTGACGGAGAGGGAGACCGAGGTGTCCGCTGACCTGGATGGCCAGCCGGTTCAAGCTATGGCTCAAACCTGAGGAGGTGTCCACTGACCTGGGCGATACCTCCTTGGGCAAAAGGAGAGCCGATTCTGTGGAATTGGTTCCTAGTAGAAGGAAACATAAATCAGCGGTTCGGATCCAACTTCCCATGGTGACCACCACTGAGGAGATTTACAAAAGCGATCACTATAGTACAGTCGCTTTGCTTTCAGACTGAACCCAGAGCGTTCACAGAGATTCGTTCGGTCAGACATAGTCACTTCTGACATTGATCCAGAGGCTTCCTATGAGGGCAATTGGGATGAAGAAGAGTATGATGAAGAGGAAGATGAAGGTCTAAATGAGCCAGAAGAACCTGACGCCTCCCCAGACAGGCCTTCCAGTGTGTCCTCCCAAACTTTGAGTCCCTCCCATTTCTTGTTTTACAAGAAAGTGGCTGATACTATTCAGCTTTCAGTTGATGAGCTGAACAGGATCAGGAGGAACCTGACTTCATGGAAATGATGGATGTCCGAGAGTCGAAGAGTGTCTATCCTCTGCATAAATCCTCGGAAACAGACACAAAAAAGTTTGCAGTTTCCAACTGCTATACCTCCTGTGGATAAAAAGATGGACAGGAGATGTACGTTGTCAGGTTCTGGAACAGAATTTCTTACTACTCATTGCAGCCATGTTGGGGTAGTGCAGGCTGCAACCTGTGACAAGCTAATATTCCCCTGGCATCCCACCCCCAGATAAGGATTCTAGGAAAGTGGATGCCATGGCCAAAAGCAGTACTTGGCATCCTCTTTGGGACTCAGGCAAGCTAATTATATGTCATATACAGCCAGGTACCAGAAATCCAGGTGGGATACGGTTCGGAACTGGCTAAGAGTGCCCCTCCCCAGTTAGCCAAGGAGCTGGAGAAGGTGGCTGCAGATGGTATTGAGGCATCCAAGGCTCAATTTTCGCTGCTGTTGACTCGAATGATATACGTTCAAGGGTCATGGCTACATCTGTCTCCATGAGGGAGATTAGCTTGGCTCAGATGTACCAGTTTGTCACAGGATACCCAGGCTAAGGCCATGGATTTTCCTGTTGCTGGTAACTCTCTGTTTGGTGAGCAGACAGAGGCTTACATGAACAAGATGGACCAGTACAGGACCACCTACAGGAGTGCTGCAGCAAAAGAGAAGCAGGCCACTCCTCAGAAGCAGCAGTTTAGGGCTGCCCGGGCAGTCCTTTTTACCAACCCAGGCTTCCTCTTCTTTCCGCATGAGGGGTTCTTCAGGGAAGAGGCAGATGAGGGATGACCAGGACCCCAGCATCTACTCAGTCCAAGCCCCTGCCAAACAGACACCCTAAGATGTCAGTCAGGGTCGCCTCCCGATTCCTGTAGGGGCAGGTGGATCACTACTCCCAGGCCTGGGAGTCTATTACTTCAGACAAATGGGTTCTGGAAGTAGTGAGCCAGGGACTTATTCTCAGTTTCAAAAGGTTCCCAATAATGAGAGCAAGATCTTTCAGCCCCCTCTCCCCTTTGGAGACAAAGGTCTTGGAGGCAGAAGTCTACCTCTTTGTCACAGGGGAAAAGGACTTTATTCCAGATACTTCCTTACCCCAAAAGATGGAGGGTGGTGACCATCCTAGATTTAAGTCAGCTCAACCAACACTTAACAAAACCAAATTTTCAAAATGGTGACTCTAGGAATAATTCTTCCCTCTCTGAGACCAGGAGACTGGCTAGCCTCCCTGGATCTCAAGGATGCCTATTTCCACATACCCATCAGACATTCCCACAGAAAGTACCTCCGGTTGAGTTGCCCTCAGGCCATTATCAGTTCAGAACCATGCCTTGGCTAACATCTGCTCAAGGGTGTTCACCAAGTGCCTGGCAGTAGTGGTGGCATTCCTCAGGAGACAGGGTATCCTTCTATTCCCATACCTGGAAGACAGGCTCCTAGTAGGTCAGTCCTCCGACAAAGTCAGGTCAGCCTTAGAGGTCACCCAAAGGCTCCTGGAGTCCTTGGGCTTCATTCTAAACCTAGAAAAGTCGGTTCTGGAACCTACTGAGCTGCTGACTTTCATTGGGGTGGACATAGACACTACCCAGGCAAGAGCATTCCTTCCTCTTTCAAGAGTCCAGTCTCTAGTCACTCTGGCTTCCTCTTTTCATCCTCTAGTTTGTCGTCCAGCCAGACATTTTCTTCAGTTACTGGGCCACATGGCAGCCTCCACAGCTGTGGTCCAGGGAGCAAGGTTTCAGATGAGAGATATTCCATTTCATCTCAGATCTTTCTGGTCTCAGAAAAAGGACCCTCTTTTCAAATTGGTTCGGTGTCTCAAACTCTAGTTCAGGCACTCCAGTGGTGACTGGAGGGAGGACAACCTTCAGCCAGGTGTTCCATTCCTTAAGTCAGGCTCCTTCAGTGACTCTCACCACAGGCAGCCTCTCTCTCCCAGGCTGGGGGGCTCACCTGGATCAGCTTACAGCTCAGGAACCTGGTCTCACCAGGAGTCTCTCCTTTACATAAATCTTCTAGAGTTGAGGGCTGTCTTTCTAGCTCTGCAGACATTCTCAGCTGTGGTTCAGGGAAAGTAGTACAAATCAGGACAGACAATACCACAATCATGTGGGTACATCAACAAGCAAGGAGGCACTCGGTCCTCAGCCTTGTGCACAGAGGCCATGAAGATATGGTCTCTGGCTCATTCCTTCAGGCTTCCCTGGTGGCTGTGCACCTCCCAGGGAAGGACAACATTTTAGCAGATGCTCACAGCAAAATTTCTCAGGGTCATCACAAATGGACTCTGAACTCTCGGTCCTTCAGGTTATCTTCAAGAGGTGGGTACTCCAGAGATTTCTTTGCAGCCCAGACAATCAATAACTCCTTCTCTTTTGTTGCAGCCTCCTCTCCTAGGCTCTGGACACCAGGAGGCTCTACTATTGGATTGGACAAGCAGGTTCCTGTATGCATTTCCTCCTTTCCCTTTGATATTCAGGGTCCTGATCAAAATCAGATCTCAGCCTTGCAGGGTGATTCTAGTGGCACCAGACTGAGCCAGACAGCCTTGTATCCTCTACTTACTGTCACTGTCAGTGACAATGCCTCTGTCTTCCCATGCAGTTCAATCTTCTGACATCCTCTTGGGGAGGAGGATCCTCTACCCAATCTTCAGGCTCTCAGGCTCAAGGCCTGGCTCTTGAAGAGTTAGAATATGCACATCTAAACCTTTCTCAATCAGTCTTGGATATTCTAAGGTTAGCAGGAAACCTACCATGAAGACTTACAATTCTAAGTGGAAAATATTTGGGTTTTGATGTTCCCAGAAACCTGTTCGACCAGAGTTGACTGACATTGCTTACTGTGTTGGACTGTCTGGTGCATCTTAAATGCTTAGGCCTCCAGCTGTGTCTGCCTTCCTTTCCGCTGGGAAGGGCTCTTCCCTAGCCTCTCATCCAGTCTTCAAGAAGTTTTTCAAAGGTCTAATGCATGTTAATCCTCCTTTCAAGACCCTACTCCTTCTTGGGTCTGAACATCTGTATAGTACAGCTAATGCAGCCCTTTTGAGCCTGCAGAGCTGAAATACTTGACATGGAAAACTGCATTCCTGGTAGCTATTACTCCTGCCAGGAGAATCAGTGAGTTGCAGGCTTTATCAGTGGAACCTGATTTCATTTCTTTTCAGAGGAATAAGGTGGTTCTTGAACTAACAGAAAGTTTCTTCCCAAAGTAGTGTCAGATTTTCATCTGAACCAATCTGTGTCATTGCCTGTGATCTTCCCTTGTCAATCTTCACCATTCATTACTGCTGGGTGTAAGCCACAGGCATGCACCCGCCACGGAGCTTTTTCCTTAAGAGGAGTCAGTGCCAACGCCCGCCGCCCGAGTGACGCACTGCTGCAGCACGAGGGGCGGCCCGCTAGGCACCGCTGACTTCTCCTCCATCCCAGTTCTGTTTCTCCCACCATCAAGGCTGCACCTGCTGCACGGAGAGTATAGTTACTCGTCACAAGGCCTATCTTAGATTCGTCGGCGCCGTCTTCATAGACCGCATTTCTCCTTCATCCCGTTCTTTCTCAACATACGTCAACTGGTAAGACCGTTCTGTTTTTCCATTATATTTGGCGCCGCCCCGAGCGGTTCTGTTTTTTGCCTTAATTGTTTTGCCTCCTGTCAGGTTCGGAGGCAAAAGCATAAATCTAAGCGGGCGTTGCCCCTATACTGCGGTGCTCTTGTGGCCATCAGTTTTCCATCACGGACCGTCATTATGTTTGTCTTGATTGCGGGGACCCTACAATGATATGGATCATTGCAATGCCTGCTTCTCCATGGATCACTGTGTGAAGTCTCGTGCGTTAAAGTCGGACGAGCTCCGCTAACTTTTTGGAGGACGGGCTTGCCTGTGGGCCTCCCAGGCCAGATCTCTTGAACCTTCCTCCGGGTCCCTCCTCGTCTACTCGGCCAGAGGAGAGGAACCTCCTCCACTTCCAGCCTTGCAGGGAGGAGTTTCTTCTTTGGTGCAGGAGACGGTGTGATCCTACTGGGGTCATGCGTTGGTGCCATCCTGGCAGTCACCTCCATGGAGGTGCAGGCTCCCCGGTGTCGCAGGGCCGGCTCTGGTGGACCCCCTGTTCTCGTCTGCCCTTGTCCCCATGAGTTTGGCTCAGCTCACGCGGTGTACAGGTGACTCGTGCGGGGCCATCGGTGGTACTGTTTGGGGTCTCGGCACCATTCGTCAGGCGTTGGAGACTTGGGCCAGGCGCCCGTTAGTGGTGCTGCTCTGGGTCTTGGCACCATCTGCAGTGCCAGGGATCCGGGCAGTGCCGTTCTGGATCTCGGCACCGTCCACGTGTGCTGGGAACTTGGGTGGCACTGTTCACGCTGGCCTGGGTTCCAGGGCCGACAGAAGTGCTGCTGACTCGCCTGGGTGTCATTGGCGTCATGGCTTTTGGCAGTACCAGGCCTGGTGCTGCCTCTGCGAGGTTCATGTGGTTGTTGTATGTGGGTCTTCCCTTGTCGTCCCATCCTCGGAGAGGATGATTCAGGAGGACCCAAACCAGCGACTGGAGTCTTCTGACTCAGAGCCTCCTGTAGGCTGCAGGGCTCAACGTACCAGTGTTCCTCTCCCGAGTCCCGAGTTGGTTAACCTGGATGATTCCATGGTTGGGGTGACCTGGAATCTTTGCAGTGGACCCTTTGGGAGTTCCAAGAGGATGCCCCTTCTCGAGGTCCCAGGCAGCTACCGTCCCAGTGCTGCTAGTGTCCTTCAGCAGGGGAGAGAGGTCTCTGCCGTGGCGAGTTCCCTCGGGGTCTTACTCAGCAGGGACCTCCACCACTGGTCATGAGGAAGAGGCTGCTTCGGAGTTCGAAGGATTGAGGGGTAGAGGTCAGGAGGCGGCTCGATCCCCTGCCACCCTGCGGGGTGTGGGGAGAGTTGTAGCATTGATCCTCACCTTTCTCTTATGGTCTCTAGCGCCTTCTAGTGGCGGTTCTGAGGGCTGCCCTTCTGGACTTCTTCAATCCCAGGCATGTCACAGGGAAATTCTCCTTCAGGGTTCTTCCTGGAGTTGCCTCTTTCCCTCTCTACTACACAAACCGACACGCTCTCAGGGTCCCAAGTCTTGGCGGCGGGCTACCTGGATCCCAGAGCCCTGGCAGAGGCCAGGCACATGCTATTAGGTGCCCTCGCCCATCCCTCTGCAGCCACCTGCCTCTGTCCCAGGCCATGTCGGGTCCGCTGGGCATTAACTTGGGAGACATTCAGAGCTACTGGCGTGCCTTCCCTTCGTATGTCAGGGCCATGGACGAACAGGTTTCTGCCTGTCCCCCCACACAGGAGTCTTCTGAGCAATCGAGCTCCACTTCCTTCTCGTCTTCCTCCTCTGAGGTAGGGGAACCTTCTGTCCACCTTTTCTCTGACACTGATTTCACTGACTATCAGCGTTTCCTTTCGAGGATGGTTTGGGCGTCATATCTTCTACATCCATAGGGACAATACCGAGCGGCAGATGCGTGCTTTCCTTAGTGAATTCAGCTGCGCCATCTGGTGATGTCTTTCTGGCGATCCTTCCAGGAGGCATCTATCCACCCTGGCAGTCTCCAGCCACTCCTTCTCCAGCCCGGGAGGCGGTATTGTGTTCCCAGTCTCTAGGTTCTCTGCCTCACCTGCCTTCAGGTTTGACATCCCTAGACAATCCTTCCGGCTCGCGCCTGGTGCATGACAGGCCTCTGGATTTGGATTCAGCTGAATTCTAACGGTGGGGACGGAGGGTTTTCTTCTGGTCGTGCATTGTTATACATCTTTTATCATCAAGCTCACCACACTGCTTACAACAGGCATCTGTGGTTGATGCTGGCCCAGGTCTTAGCCACTTTGCCTGACTCAGAGCAGTCTAGACAAGCCATTGCCCTCTCGCACAGGGTCTGGAGCTTGCAAGGCACTGCAGCGGGCATCCCACGATGCTATTGAGGTGGCATCCAGACTAGTAGGGACAGCGATCTGCATTAGGTGGGCGGCATGGTTTCGCTCTCCAGGCGGTCACCCATTGCCTGGTGTAGGGTGGCTAACTCTGCCTTCCGGGGAACCGCCTTTTTTCCCGTAGAACAAAGAGGCTTCTTCAGGGGCATCCTCCTCCCCAGCCCTCGGGAACACCTCCTCCTTCTCACCCACCTTAGACTTCCTAGTCTATTGGTTAGGATCTCCCCTTCCTGCTTCTCACCAGTAGGAGGCTGAGGGATCTGTTCCTCAGGGTTTATCCACACCCCTTCGGGGGCTTGGCACTCGCAGCAGTAATGAATGGTGAAGATTGACAAGGAAGATATGTAAGTGCGTACCTACCATAATTCTTGATCTTCTCTTGTATCTTCACCATTCATTACTGATTCCGTCCATCTTCCGTCTAGGGCCTCCTTCGTTGGCGTCTCCCTTCCTGCTCATTCCTCCTCCTTCTTTGTGGGGCTTTAAGGACAAATAAAAATTAAAAAAAACACCCTATCTTGACTTTTTCATTCTTTTCTGAACGGATCCTATTTCCTCAAGGTAAGGGGAACGAGTGCAACTTATTCTATCCTGAGGGAACTCTTTCTGATTACCCTTAGGGTGACTTTTGGTCTCCTAAACCATGTTATTCAATTCACAGCAAAGACCATCCCTCTATGCCGGTCCTTTTCTCCTGGTCCCTCTGGCAGGTATTAATCTTCTTGTATCAGTTTCTTCTGGTTGGTGCTTTCTGGCACTTCAATTACCTTGAGCTGATACTAGTGCGCTGCCTTCAGGGAGCACGATTAAGTTCCCACTGTATCCTTCTGCGTAGAGGGGTGCCCTCTGTAGAGCTCACCCTCTCTTCACACACATCTGTGTTAGTACTTAAGAGTGCTAGAGGACCTTCTCCTCTTCCTAGTTAGGCGCTCTCTTTCTGGAACAGAATTTCTGCCTCGGTAGTCTGTGAGCTCTCAGCTAGAGTTTAAGGTTGGGATGTCAGGAGGATAGAGAATCTGCCTTTGTATCCAACCTGTGCAAGCAATGGGTTGAACCTTCCTTTCAGTCCTATCAAGTGGGATCCTTGCTCCCTTGTTTTTGGTTCGAGCTTAAAATGCCTTAAACCAATATATCAGTGGGCAGCGTCTCCTCCAACACCCTTGATCTTCCTGGACGTAAGTCTCCACCACTCATTCACACTAATGGGAATAGCTCTGGAGGCACTAGGACCCAGCGGAGCAAACTTTTTGCTGGAGGGTCAGCGCCAGAGGTGGAGCCACGAGGAACGGCACTGCAGCCTCCGCCGCAGTAATGACTTTCTCGGCGCCGACCCTCCAACTGCCTCAGTTCCTTTTTCCCCACTGTCGGTGCGCTTCAGTGATGGCGTTGTCTCGCCTGCCGGAGTCAAACTTCAAACTAGCAGCAAAGTTTTCAGTTTTGTTGTTTTGTAGTAATATCTCAAATAAATATTGCTTAATTTATTCTTATTTACAAAGAAGTCTCAGCCTACTTTGTGAGTCAACCATGATCAGGTCAGGTGGACGGTGGGAGACTTAAGTATAGGAAACTGTTCAGTCAGCCGGGCTGGGTCCGTCTGACAACAGTCAGTTCAATGCCTGAGGGAGCAGGCGGTCTCGAAGCATAAAAATAAAGTATTCTCGTGAATCTGTTCGGCCTCAGGTCTCTTCGGCCCACAGATCAAAAAAGAGAGGCATCACTCGAGGTCGCCTCTGATATGTCTGCGCGTAGACGGTCAGTTATTGAGCTAGTTGCTGGTCTCTTCCTTCAAAGTCGCCAACTCTGTTTCTGGTAGCCGATGTCTTGACATCAGAGCCCTACCCACCTCTGGTGGGTCTTCAGATAAGCAGTTTCATCAGTGGGCTGCTCTTATGGGCAATGGGCTCGGGGTTGGTCCAGCTGCCTGGCCGGTCACTCCAGGGCCTTGGGCTCTTAGGGAGACCAGGTAGGGTGGTTGAGCCTCCCTGGTTGCATGGCACCATCTCGGTGCCGTCGACTCTTGCTTAGGTGTCCCCCATATGGCTGCGGCGCAGGGGCCACACTGATGCCTCTATCTGCTGCTCTTCTTCCTTCCTTCTCCACAAATACTGTTTTCAGAGTCTTGGGATGTTTCGGCGCCATCGGACCATACGCTCGAGTGCCGTCTTCCAGCGTCGATTTGTCTGTGGCGCCGTCCTCGGCGCCGTTTATTGCCTAGCGCTATGCCACTTCATCGGCACGCGGTCTGGCCTGCTGGCGCACTGCCTTCGGTGTCATGGGTTCCTCGGGCACCGTGGTTCCTCGGCCGTGTGCTTTGTTGGTGCCGTGTGGGTTCCTCAGCGCCCGTGCCTTTCTCGCGCCAGGGGGTTCTTAGAGCGTCATCCACCCTTTCAGGACTCCTCCTTTAACCCTTTCCTTCCTCATTTCCCTCTGATTTTTCACTCCTTTCCTGTCCATGCAGTTCCTCCTGGACTGTCAGGAGATAATATTGAGCCTGACCTAGACCTTAGGCTGGGTGATGAAGTGGAAGGAACAGTATCTATTCCTGCAGCAGAGCCTGTGGTGAAGGACCTGTCTTTAAGTCTCTGCTGAAAACTTGATTTCCACTCTTTCTCTCAAACTACAGAAATCAATCCTGGGAAATTGCTAAGACTCCAATACCTCCATGTTCCAGATCCCTCACGGATTTGACTCCTCGGTATAGCCTTCCTTTGAGGCGCTGTCTCAAATGGTATGGAATAATCCTGCTCTCATTCTTCGGTGGCTAAATCCATAGACAGGAAATACTCAGCCCCAAAGGATCGACCCATTTTGATGTCCCAAGCCTTTGCAGATCCTGCTGTAGTTTTGACAGAGAATGATAAGGTCGTCCTTCCCCAGACTACTATATCCCACCTATTAAAGAATCTCATAAGATAGATACTTTAGGTAAGAGGGCCTTTGCTGCTTCCACCCTGGGTCACGTGTTGCCAGCTACCAAGGCTATTTCTCTCAATATGAGTATATCCTGTGGCACTCACTCAAACAAATGGTTGAAGCTCTACCGGAATCGGACACAAAGTCAGAGCTACTTCAAACTATTACCAGGGTATCGAATCCAACAACCAGCAGGTTAAAGCGGCTATGGATGCTTTTGATACTGCTTCGAGCAGCGGTGGCGGCATTTGTACCCGCCGTCATTCCTGGCTGCACACTTCAGGTTTCGAATGGCGCACAGCAGCAGGTAATGGCGTTGTCTTTTAATGGTGTGTATTTCTTGACCCTCAATTAGAACAGGCTCTAGAAGCTACACAAAAGACTAGGTCAGCCATTAGGTTGGCTCGACCTCCTCCTGTCCCCTCTCGAGAGGGTGTTAATAAATGCCAGTTCCATAACCATCAGTCCTTTGAGAGACAAAGGCAGAGAAATTTTTATAAAAACCAAGCCCCAGCCTCAAAGAAAGCGCAGCAGAAGGCACAAGCACCCAGGCCCAGCGCCTTCTGAGTTGTTGGCCCAAGTCCCACATCAGCTGCCAGAGGTGGACTCTTCCTCAGCAGTGGGAGGTCATATGACGACTTCTACAATCAATGGAAGTCCATAACCTCAGACAAATGGGTCCTCCGGATAATCCAGCGGGGTATTCACTCAATCTTGTGGCAACCCTTCCAGATCATCCTCCCAAACAACAGCCCAAGCTGTCGACCCTTCAGTCAGACCTTCTTGCCGCGAGATACAGGGCCTTCTGAACAACAGGGCAGTAGAGGTAGTTCCGCTGCATCAATGGAACACAGGGTTCTATTCCCATTACTTTCTAGTTCCAAGAAACCGGGGCATGCGCCCCATTTGGACCTCAGAAAACTAAACAAATTTCTGCCAAGGAGAAATTCAAAATGATCTCACTAGGAACCCTGTTACCTTTGCTTCATCAACATGACTGGTTAGCCTCCCTAGACATGCAGGATGCTTACCAGCACATTTCTATTCACCCAAAGCATCACAAATTCCTAAGGTTTGTGGCTCTGGGACAACATTATCAGTTCAGAGTCCTGCCCTTTGGGCTATCCTCGGCGCACACGAGTTTTACAAAGTGTTGTGCAGTTCTCATAGCGCATCGCAGAAAGATTGGAATACTGGTGTTCCCTTATCTGGACGATTGATTTCTGGTGAGCCCTTCCAGGCAGAGAACTCTGGATGCTGTAGCCACGGCTTCACGCTTTCTCACATCCATGGGAGTCCTGCTAAACCTCAAAAATCGCAGCTGCAGCCTTCCCAGAGGCTCCCTTTATAGGAACTCTTCTGGACACCTCCTGTGCAAAAGCTTTTCTTCCAGAGGACAGGAGGAGATATCCTTCAGATGGCCCGTGACATCGGAGGTGCAACTGGTTCCAGCTCTCTCGATGCAATGGATGCTAGGTCTCATGGCATCCTCGGTGTTCACTGTAACCCCTAGCTCGCCTTCACATGAGAACTTCTCAGTGGATGCTCAGTACCAGTGGTCCCCGACCACTCACCCACAATCCTTTCTCATCAAGGTGTGCGAACCTCCAAAGAGGTCACTCACCTGATGGTCATGAGAGAACAATCTCCTAGAAGGATTCCCTTTGCTCCTCTGGATCATCAGATTTCCATTACCACAGGCCAGCGTCCCTGATCGGTGGGAGCTCACTGTCAGGCTCTCCACTCAAGGTACGTGGACTCAGGTCGAGTCCCAGCTTCACATAAATGTCTTAGAAGTGAGAGCCATCCTTTATGCGGTCCAAGCTTTGAAGGACATTCTCTATCACAAGAACATTCTCCTTCAAACGGACAACAAAGCAGTAATGTATTACATCAACAAACAGGGGCGGTGCTCACTCTTACCCCCTTATGCGAAGGCGATGAGAGTGTGGGAATGGTGCTTACAGCACAAGTCTCTAATTCAATCGGTCTACCTACCAGGGTGCAGAACGAACTGGCAGATTGCCTCAGCAGAACAGAGACAGATCCTCACAATGGTCTCTCGACTCAGCCGTAGTTCAGTCAATGATATCGCAGAGTGGGAACTCAGACCTGGACCTTTTTGCATCCCACTCAACACAAAAACTCCTCTCTTCTGCTCCAGAAATCCAGGGCCTGGCATTTTCTGTCAGGCCACGTTCAGGCTGCAGTGGACAAAATGCTTTCTATATGCCTTTCCACCTCTTCTTCTAATACAGAGGTACTTCTCAAGTTTGAATCCCAGGGGACAAAATGATCCTCATTGCTCCCTTCTGGCCTCAGACAGATGTGGTTTCCACTACTCAACAGTATGTCGGCAGCTCACTAAATCCACTTCCCCTTCAGACAAACCTCTTGACTCAGGAGCCTGTTGTTCATCCCAACCTGAGGTCACTTCACCTTCACGCTTGGCTCCTGAAGAGATAGAAGTGAACAGGTTCAATGTCTCTCACAGGGTTTCAGATATTCTCCTGGCTTCGCGAAAGCCAGCCACTAGAAAACTTACACAGCCAAATGGAGCGTTTTTCTCTGTGTGCAAAATCCTCTTTAAATCCCTTTCCTGCCCACCAGATAAAATTTTGGAGTACCTCTTAGACCTCTCTAAATTCAGGTCTGCAGTACTCTCCAGTCAAAGTTCACCTTTGTGCCATTTCAACTTATCATGAGCTGGTACTTTCCTTGTCACTGGCTCAGTTACCTGTGGTTAAGAGGTTTCATAAGGGAATTCTGCATACCAGACCTCCTATAAGATGCCCAGTTGCAGCCTGGGACATTAATCTTATGCTAGACATGCTCACTCGGAAACTTTTTAGAACCTCTAGCTACCTGTGAGCTAAAATTTCTGACCTGGAAAGCGGCCTTCTTGGTGGCCATTACCTCAGCCATACGGGGTCTCTGAGATACATGCCTTGATCACAGACCCTCCATATACTGTGTTCCATAAAGACAAAGTAGTCCTAAAAGCCCTTCCTAAATTTCTTCCTAAGGTTGTTTGAATTCCATCTAAACCAACCTTTAGTCCTACCCTCTTACTTTGCCGACTTCCAAAATGAAGGAGAAACGTTCTCTTCATTCCTTGGACATCAAGAGAGCTTTGCGTTCTATCTAGATAAAACAAAAGACTTTTGTAAAGCTCAACAACTGTTTGTTTCCTTCAGCGAGACCGGCTGGAGTCAACTCTGTAAGCTATCAGATGTATCTCCAGCATGGCTAGTGGCATGCCTTCACCACTGTTATTCCATGGCGCAGGTTAAGCTGGAGGAGCAGAGTGTATGCTCACTCTACTAGGGTGGTGCGGCATTTCTGATGGAAATCTGCAATGTACCCATTGCAGATACTCCAATGCAACTACCTGGAGCTCAGTGCATACTTCGTTAAACACTATGCCCTGGATGTCCATGCCGAGACGACATCTTTCCTTTGGCAGAACCATCCTTAATGGACTTCTGTCCTAAAGCTGTGAGCTGTTGGTCTTTCCTGCCACCCTCTCGGGGATTATTAGCTCGGGTACTCTCCCATTGGTGTGAATGAGTGATGGAGACTTATGTCCAGGAAGATATGGAAATTACATACCTACCGTAATTCTTGATCTTCTTGGACGAGTCTCCACCACTCATTCCACGCCCATCCCTTCCATCCCGAGCTCACACCTCTGTTGTTGTCTTCACTCCCTCAATCTTTAGGCTGTGAAGAGGCTTTTGTTGACCCTTCTTATATGGGTCTTCGGACTATCTTATGTCCGGTTTTTGGTTAGCTATCCTTCTAGGTTAGTTATGCTGCACCTCCTCGGAAAAAAATTACTGAGAGGCGGTTGGAAATTGACCTTGAATAGTCATTACCGCCACGAGCAGAGGCTCAATGTGCCATTCCTCGTGGCTCCACCTCTGGTGCCGACCCTCAACCAAAAATTTGCTCCGCTGGGTCCTAGTGCCTCTGGCTCTATTCCCATTAGTGTGAATGAGTGGTGGAGACTCGTCAGAAGATCAAAATTATGGTAGGTATGTATTTCCATTCCTCTCCCTCTCTTCTTCTTCTCCCTTTTTTCCCTTTCCTTATCTGTTTCCTCCCTTGGAGCCGCCCCAGATGTGAAGCCCTCAAGGTCCTTAGGGTAGGCATTTTCTGTCCTCTTCCGACTTATGCCTTTTTCAATTTATATCCTTTCCTTTTCCTGTCCCTTGCCTCACTCTCTTTTCTTATCCTTATTTCTCCTCTCCGTCTAACTGAACTTGGATGGAGGAGGAGGAGGAGTTCGCGGTGCCTAATGGCGCCTCAAGTGCATCAGCGGTGCGTCACTCTCCGGAGCAGTGCCATTGGCGCCGGCTCCTCTAAAGAAAAAACAAAAGCTCCCGTGGCGGTGCGCACCTCCCGGCTTACACCCATCAGTAATGAATGATGAAGATACAAGAGAAGATCGAGAATTGCAGTGGAGTACGTAATTTACATTTTTCACTGACCATTCTTCCTCTGGGAGAAGATTATACAGTTCTGATGTGAAGAGGACCCATAGTTACTATGTGGAGCATACTAAGGCCTATAGGAATGGCTGTTCTCAGTTATTTCAAACAACATGAAGTCTTGCTGTATTCTGCAGTAAGCTCCAGGCTTTAAACTGCCACAGAGAGTAGAGGTTAATTTTCTATGCAGTGCATAGAGCGTTGAGTTCGAGCTCGGTTGAGGTGTCTGTCTGCAGCACTTTGAAACCCAACCGTCAGATTCTTTACTCCAGCCTCACTGAACAGTCGCTATGGAGATTTCTCCTTCTGCTCGGTTTAGTCGGTTAAATTTGTCAGTTTCATTCCAAATTTATTTCCTCATTGTCGATTCAGGCTCTGTCTGCGTTACCGTGAATAGTAGATAGTTTTTTCTATTTATTATGGAAATTGTAAACTTGTATTTCGATCGGTTAAAGCTGAACTGATCCTTTATATTGAATTCTTGTATTCTTTCTTTAGTGTGAGGTTACCTGTCCTTATCGGTTTTAAAAAAGGTGTTTCAACGTTTTTTCTAATACCCGAAACATGGTTAGAAACCGATATGGAGTCTTGCCTGGCGTGTTGCCGAAAAAGGGTAAGTTTGTTAGGTTGGCCATGTCTGAGAAACCCAAGCAAAACCAGGCCCACTGGGTTTCAACACTGCAGTGAGTGTGGGGAGGTGTTTGCTAAGGCCGATCCCCACACCACCTGTGTTTATTGTCTGGGGTTTGACTACCTCGATACAGACTGCCAAACATAAAAAACTTTCCTAAGTCTACCCTGGAAAAAGATTAGGTAGACTTAAGGAAAAGGAAGCTTCGAAGTTCGCTGACTGGGATGGCCAGCCCGGTTCGGTTCGAACCGAACCAGAAGGAGTGCCCTCTGACCAGGCGATGCCAATGGGCAAGAGGAGAAGCCAATCCTGAGGGATCGGGTTCCTACAAAAGAAAACTCAAGAGAAATCGACGTTCGGATTCAGAGATTCATGTTCCGACCGCCCGAGGAAATAGCCAAGTGATTTGGATTGTTAGATGACTCCTCCAGTTCCGACCGATCTGGCGCCTTCTGGCAGGGGTTCGGTTCGATCCGTTTCCCAGTTCAAGATTATACCCCTGAAGACTTTTATGAACGAAGTTTGGGGGAGGAGGGATTTTGAAGATGATGGTGAAAGTCTGGATTTGCCTGTGGAACCGGACATCTCCTCAGACAGACCTTCTGGTGTTTCCTCCTAGGCTCTCTGAGTCTGCTCCTCACTATCTGTTTTACAGAAAAGTGGCTGAAACCCTCCAGCTTCCTATGGAGAAGGCTGTGGAGGATCAGGAGGAGCCTGATTTCGTTGAAATGATGGACATTCCAGAGTCCAGGAGACTGTCTATTCTCCTTCATAAGTCCTTTGGAAACAGACACAAAAATCCTAGTCTCCTAATTCTGTACCTCCTATTGACAGAAGGATGGACAAGAGGTACACCTTATCAGGCTCGGATCTGGAGTTTTATACCAGCAATGCAGCCATGTTGGAGTAGTGCAGGCTGCAACCTGTGACAGGCAAATTCCCTTGGCTTCACACCCCCAGACAAGGACTCCCAGGAAGATGGATTCCATGGCTAAGAAACAGTACATGGCATCCTCTTTTGGGACTCAGGCAAGCTAACTATATGGCCTATACAGCTAGCTACAGAAGTCCAGGTGGGACACTGTACTGGCACTACAACAGGCCTCCCCCAGGTGCCCAAGGAGCTGGAGGAGGTGGCTACTGATGGGATTGAGGCATCAAAGGTACAATTTCATGCTGCTGTGGACTCAATGATGTGTCATCAAGAGTCATGGGTACATCTGTGGCTCTTGGAGAATGGCTTGGCTCAAATGTACTAGCCTCACACCGATACCCAGGCTAAGGCCATGGATTTCCCTGAGTGGGTAATTCTTTGTTTGGGGAGCAGACAGAAATTACATGAAGAAAATGGATGAGTACAGGACCACTTATAGGGTGTCCAGGCCAGGAGAGGCAGGCAACTCTCAAAGGCAGCAATCTAGGGGCAGGGGCAGGCCTTTTCAGAGGCCTTTCTACCAAGCACAGGCCTCTTCTCCCTTTCACAGAGGGGTTCTTCAGAGGGAGGCAGAAGGTGGGATGAGCAGGGCTACATCCACTCCTCATCTAAGGCCGCTGCCAAGCGAACACCCTGATGGGTCTGCCGGGTCAACTCTCCTATCCCTGTAGGGGGCAGGCTGGCTTACGCCGTCCAGGACTGGATGTCTGTTACTTCAGACAAGTGGGTCCTGGAAGTAGTAAGCAAGACTAGTTCTCAGCTTCAAAACATTTCTGAAGATGATAGCCAGATCTTATCCACCTGCAGGTCTCTCCGAAACCCTTGCCCTAGAGGCAGAGGTTTCATCTCTTCTGCCCTTAAGAACCATAGAGAGTTCCTACCCTATACCGGGGCAAGGTCTGTACTTCAAGTACCTCCCTTACCCCAAAAAAAGGCAGGTGTGTTGTTACCAATCCTAGAATCTAAGATACCTGAACTAACTTCTTTTAAACCAAGGTTCAAGATGGTGACTCTGGGAATAATTCTTCCCTCTCTAAGGCAAGGGGACTGGCTAGCCTCCCTGGACTTCAAAGATGCCTACTACATCCCTATCAGGTGCTCCCCACAGAAAGTACCTCAAGTCCAAGTTACCCTCAGGCAATTATCAGTTCAAAAGCAATGCTCTTTGGTCTAACATCAGCTCAGAGGTTTTCACAAATGCCTGGCAGTAGTAGTTGCCTTTTAAGAAGGCAAAATTTTCATTTTTCCATATGTGGACGACTGGCTTCTAGTGGGTCAGTCTCCAGACCAGGTCAAGTCAGACCTGCAAGTGACCAACAAGTGCTCACTTCCCCGGGATTTCTTCTCAACCTCTCAAGTCAGTTCTTGAACTGGTTGCGCTTCTTACCTTTATAGGGGCAGAGCTAGAGACTGTCAAAGCAAGAGCCTCCCTTCCCTGGAAAGGGCAAGAGTTCATATAGAGACGGCTTCTACCTTCAGCCTTCAAGTGTCCCGACCAGCAAGGTATTTCCTTCCAACTCTTGGGCCACATGGCAGCTTCTACAGCATGTGGTCCAAGGGGCAGGATTTCAGATGAGGGACATTCAGTTCCATCTGAGGCGTTTTTGTCCCAAGGAAGGATCCTCTTTCCAAACTGATTCCAGTGAGCTCGGACACTGATCCAGGCCCTTCAGTGGTGGCAGGATCAGGACAATTTAAGACAAGGGGTCCCGCTTTGTTACTTAGACTCATTTTAGTGGTCCTTACCACGGATGCTTCCTTTGGGGTGGGGGACCATCTGGGGGCTCTCACAGCCCATGGACTGTGGTCCCCTCAGGAATCCCATCTTCATATCAATCTCCTGGAACTCAGGGCAGTTTTTCCTGGCCTGCAAGCTTTCTCTCAGTCAGTGCAGAACAAGGTGGTTCAGGTCAGAACAGACAACACCACCACCATGTGGTACATCAACAAGCGAGGAGGCACTGGTCCATGGCCTTGGCACGGAAGCCATGGGATTATGGTCCCCTGGCTTATTCTTGCAGACCTCTCTGATAGCAGGCTGCTTCAGGGAAGGACAATGTGCTAGCAGATGCACTGGCATTAAGAGATCTCACAGGGCCATCACAAATGGTCCCTGGATCCTCTGGTGTTAAAGTGATTTTTCTCAAGGTGGGGCACTCCAGAGATACATCTCTTTGCAGCCCCAGACAATCGCCAACTCCTCTGTTTTGTTGCAGACCCCAGTCTTGAGCTCAGTCCTCTGGATGATTTGATGTTGAACTGGGAAGGAAATGTCTGTATGCCTTCCTTCCCTTTCCTCTACTGTTCAAGGTTCTGGTCAAAGTGAGGTCCACAACCCTGCAAAGTGATTCTGATTGCTCCAGATTGGGCCAGTCAGCCCTCATACCCCCTCTTACTGTCCCTAGAGTCCATCTTCCCTTGTCTCTCTCCAGGAATTACAACCTGTTAACCTCCTCTCAGGGGAGGATTTGGTACCCCAATCTTTGGTCCCTCAGTCTCAAGGCATGGCTCTAAAGAGAGGAGTATAGATTTGCATCTGTCCCAAGGGGTTCTGGATATTCTCAAAGCCTCTCAAAGCCTGCCACCAGAAAGACTCTATGACTCCAAATGGAAAAGATTCAGCATTTGGTGTTCAGGAAGCATATACCCCCAGACACTGCTGATTTGCCTACAGTTCTGGATTATATGAATCCATCTTTATGGTCCTGAGCCTCAGAACAGCTACTCTCAAGGTACACTGGTCAGCTGTTTCTGTTTTTCTGTCAGTGGAAAAGCCTTCCTCACTGTCATCTCATCCTATATTCTGTCACGTTTTTCAAGGGGTTGCTTCATCCAATCCTCTCTTTAGGGATCCTGCCCCTGCCTGGGGCTTGAATGTTGCATTGCTCAATTTATACAGCCCCCATTTGTGCCTATGTCCCCAGCAGAGGTCAGAGTACTTGACTTGGCAAACTGTGTTTTAGTTAGCTATTACCCTCTGCCAGACGTATCAGTAAAGTGCAAGCCCCTGTCAGTGGAACCTGATTTTATCTCTTTCCATAGAGATAAAGTGGTTCTTAGAACCAATAGGAGGTTCTTGCCCAAAGTGGTTTGACTTCCATTTGAATCGAGTCCATGTCTCTCCCTGTTTTCTTCACTGATCATTCTTCCTCAGGGAGAGGAGGCTACACAAGTTTAGATGCCAAAAGAGCCCTTAGCTACTACAAAGAGTGCGCAAGGGTCACAGGTTTGATTCCACTCAGTTGTTCTCACTTGGGAGTAGGAAAGAACAAAACCTGCTACCAAGGAGACTATTTGTAGGTGGTTTGTTCCTTGTATACAATTCTGTTATGAAAACAGGAAAATTCCACCCTCAAGGTCTGAGGGCTCATTCCACAAGAGGTACAGCTGCTTCCTGGCTGCTGCCAGGATATCTCTCATTAGAAATTTGTCAAGCAGCCACCTGGAAAACAGTCCATACCTTTACCAAGAATTACTCTCTTGTTATCCAGGCTAGGAGTGATGCTGGTTTAACACAGTAGTTCCAGCTCTGCGGTAATGGATGCTAGGTCTCATGGCATCCTCGGTGTTCACTGTACCCTAGCTCGCCTTCACATGAGAACTTCTCAGGATGCTCAGTACCCAGTGGTCCCCACCATCACCCACAGTCCTTTCTCATCAAGGTGACGGAACCTCCAGAAGAGGTCACCACCTGATGGTCGAGGAGAACAATCTCTCAGAAGGATATCCTTGCTCCTGGATCATCAGATTTAATACCACAGGACGCGCCCCTGGATCGGGGAGCTCACTGTCAGGCTCTCCACTAAGGTACGTGACTCAGGTCGAGTCCCAGCTTCACATAAATGTCTTAGAAGTGAGAGCTATCCTTTATAAGGTCCAAGCTTTGAAGGACATTCTCTATCACAAGAACATCTCCTTCAAACGGACAACAAAGCAGTAATGTATTACATCAACATAGTGGCGGTGCTCACTTACCCCCTTATGCAGAGAAGCGATGAGAGGTGGGAATGGTGCTGCAGCCATGTCTCTAATTCAATCGGGTCTACCTACCAGGGTGCAGAACGAACTGGCAGATTGCCTCAGCAGAACAGAGACAGATCCTCACGAATGGTCTCGACTCAGCCGTAGTTCAGTCAATATTCGCAGAGTGGGAACTCCAGACCTGGACCTTTTGCATCCTCACTCAACACAAAACTCGCTCTCTGCTCCAGAAACCAGGGCCTGTATTTTCTGTCAGGACAGTCAGCTGCAGGACAAAAATGCTTTATATGCCTTTCCACCCTTCTTCTAATACAGAGGGTATTTCAAGTTTGAACTTAGGGGACAAATGATCCTCATTGCTCCTTCTGGCCTCTGACAGATGTGGTTTCCACTACTCAACAGTATGTCGGCAGCTCCGCCTAAATCCACTTCCCCTTCAGACAAACCTCTCTGACTCAGGAGCCTGTTGTTCATCCCAACCTGAGGTCATTTCACCTTCACGCTTGGGTCTTTAAGAGATAGAAGGAACAGGTTCAATGTCTCTCACAGGGTTTCAGATATTCTCCTGCGCCGAAGCCAGCCCTAGGAAAACTTACACAGCCAAATGGAAGTTGCCGTTTGGTGTGCAAACCTCTTAAACTTTTCCTGCCTACCAGATAAATTCTTGGCACCCTTTAGACCTCTCAAATTCAGGTCTGCAGTACTTCCAGTCAAAGTTCACCTTTGTGCCATTTCAACTTATCATGAGCTGGTACTTTCCGTCACTGGCCCAGTTACCTGTGGTTAAGAGGTTTCATAAGGGAATTTGCATACCAGACCTCCTATAAGATGCCCAGTTGCAGCCTGGGACATTAATCTTGTGCTAGACATGCTCACCGGAAACTTTTCTAACCTCTGCCTGTGAGCTAAAATTTCTGACCTGGAAAACGGCCTCTTGGTGGCTATTACTCAGCCCGCAGGGTCTCTGAGATACATGCCTGATCACAGACCCTCCATATACTGTGTTCCATAGACAAAGTAGTCCTAAAAGCCCTTCCTAATTTCTTCCTAAGGTTGTTTCGGAATTCCATCTAAACCAACCTTTAGTCCACCCTCTTACTTTGCGATTTCAAAATGAAGGAGAACGTTTTCATTCCTTGACATCAAGAGAGCTTATGCTTTATCTAGATAAACAAAAGACTTTTGTAAAGTTTCAACAACTGTTTGTTTCCTTCAGCGAGACCTGGTGGGTCAACTTGTCGCTATCAGATGTATCTCAGCATGACTAGTGGCATGCCTTCACCACTGTTATTCCATGGCGAGGTTGGAGCTGAGGGCAGAGGTATGCTCACTCTACTAGGGTGGTCGCGGCATTTCTGATGGAAATCTGCAATGTACCCATTGCAGATACTGTAATGCAGCTACCTGGAGCTCAGTGCATACTGCTAAACACTATGCCCTGGATGTCCATGCCAGACTTACATCTTTCCTTTGGCAGAACCATCCTTAATGGATTCTGTCCTAAAGCTGTGAGCTGTTGGTCTTTCCTGCCACCCTCTCGGGGGATTATTAGCTCGGTACTCTCCCATTAGTGTGAATGAGTGATGGAGACTTATGTCCAGGAAGATATGGAAATTACATACCTACCGTAATTCTTGATCTTCTTGGACGAGTCTCCACCACTCATTCACACGCCCACCCTCCATCCTCCGAGCTCACCTCTGTTGTTGGTCTTCACTCCCTCAATCTTTAGGCTGTGAAGACTTCTTTGTTGACCCTTCTTATATGGGTCTTCCGACTATCTTATGTCCGGTTTTTGGTTAGGCTATCCTTCTAGGTTAGTTATGCTGCACCTCCTCGGAAAAAAATAACTGAGAGGCGGTTGGAAATTGACCTTGAATAGTCATTACCGCCACGAGCAGAGGCTCGTAGTGCCATTCCTCGTGGCTCCACCTCTGGTGCCGACCCTCCAGCAAAAAAATTTGCTCCCGCTGGGTCCTAGTGCCTCTGGCTCTATTCCCATTAGTGTGAATGAGTGGTGGAGACTCGTCCAAGAAGATCAAGAATTATGGTAGGTATGTAATTTCCATTTCTCTTCCCTCTCTTCTTCTTCTCCCCTTTTTTCCCTTTCCTTATCTGTTCCTCCCTTGGAGCCGCCCCAGATGTGAAGCCCTGCGGTCCCTTAGGGTAGGCATTTTCTGTCCTCTTCCCGCTTATGCCTTTTTCAATTTATATCCTTCTTTTCCTGTCCCTTGCCTCACTCTTTTTCTTATCCTTATTTTCCTCTCCGCCTAACTGAACTTGGATGGAGGAGGAGGAGGAGTTTGCGGTGCCTACTGGCCGCCTCCCAGGCATCACGCCGGGTATGTTACTCTCAGGAGCAGTGCCTGGCGCCGGCTCCTTCAAAAGAAAACAAAAGTTCTGTGGCGGTGCAAGACTCTCCGGCTTACACCCATCAGTAATGAATGATGAAGATACAAGAGAAGATCGAGAATTACGGTAGGTACGTAATTTACATTTTTTCACTGACCATTCTTCCTCTGGGGAGAGAAGATTATACAGTTCTGATGTGAAGAGGACCCTTAGTTACTATGTGGAGCATACTAAGGCCTATAGGAATGGCTGTTCTCAGTTATTTCAAACAACATGAAGTCTTGCTGTATTCTGCAGTAAGCTCCAGGCTTTAAACTGCCACAGAGAGTAGAGGGTTAATTTTCTATGCAGTGCATAGAACGTTGAGTTCGAGCTCGGTTGAGGTGTCTGTCTGCAGCACTTTGAAACCCAACCGTCAGATTCTTTACTCAGCCTCACTGAACAGTCGCTATGGAGATTTCTCCTTCTTTCGGTTTAGTCGGTTAAATTTGTCAGTTCATTCCAAATTTATTTCCTCATTGTCGATTCAGGCTCTGTCTGTTACGTGCAATGATGCGTAGATAGTTTTTTCTGTTTATTGTGGAAATTGTAAACTTGTATTTCGATCGGTTCGGCTGAACTGATCCTTTATATTGAATTCTTGTATTCTTTCTTTAGTGTGAGGTTACCTGTCCTTATCGGTTTAAAAAAAAAGGTGTTTCAACGTTTTTTTCTAATACCCGTAACATGGTTAGAAACCGATAAGGGAGTCTTGCCTGGCGGTTGCCGAAAAAAGGGTAAGTTTGGTTAGGTTGGCCATGTCTGAGAAACCCAAGCAAAAAACCAGGCCCACTGGGTTTCAACACTGCAGTGAGTGTGGGGAGGTGTTTGCTAAGGCCGATCCCCACACCACCTGTGTTTATTGTCTGGGGTTTGACTACCTCGATACAGACTGCCAAACATGTAAAAACTTTCCTAAGTCTACCCTGGAAAAAAGATTAGGTAGACTTAGGGAAAAGGAAGCCCAGAAGTTCGCTGACTCGGATGGCCAGCCCGGTTCGGTTCCGACCGAACCAGAAGGAGTGCCCTCTGACCAGGGCGATACTTCGGGCAAGAGGAGAGCCAATCCTGAGGGATCGGTTCCTACAAAAAGAAAACTCAAAGAGAAATCGACCGGTTCGGATTCAGAGATTCATGTTCCGACCGCCGAGGAAATAGCCAGAGTGATTTGGATTGTTGAATCGCTTCCTCCAGTTCCGACCGATCTGGCGCCTTCTGGCAGGGGTTCGGTTCGATCGGTTCCCCCGGTTCAAGATTATACCCCTGAAGACTTTTATGAACCAAGTTTGGGGAGGAGGGGATTTTGAAGATGATGGTGAAAGTCTGGATTTGCCTGTGAACCGGACATCTCCTCAGACAGACCTTCTGGTGTTTCCTCCTAGGCTCTCTGAGTCTGCTCCTCACTATCTGTTTTACAGAAAGTGGCTGAAACCCTCCAGCTTCCTATGGAGAAGGCTGTGGAGGATCAGGAGGAGCCTGATTTCGTTGAAATGATGGACATTCCAGAGTCCAGGAGACTGTCTATTCTCCTTCATAAGTCCTTTGGGAAGCAGACACAAAAAATCCTAGTCTCCTAATTCTGTACCTCCTATTGACAGAAGGATGGACAAGAGGTACACCTTATCAGGCTCGGATACGGAGTTTTTATACCAGCAATGCAGCCATGTTGGAGTAGTGCAGGCTGCAACCTGTGACAAGGCAAATATTCCCTTGGCTTCACACCCCCCCAGACAAGGACTCCAGGAAGATGGATTCCATGGCTAAGAAACAGTACATGGCATCCTCTTTGGGACTCAGGCAAGCTAACTATATGGCCTATACAGCTAGCTACAGAAGTCCAGGTGGGACACTGTACTGGCACTGGCTAAACAGGCCTCCCCCCAGGTGCCCAAGGAGCTGGAGGAGGTGGCTACTGATGGGATTGAGGCATCAAAGGTACAATTTCATGCTGCTGTGGACTCCAATGATGTGTCATCAAGAGTCATGGGTACATCTGTGGCTCTTCGGAGAATGGCTTGGCTCAAATGTACTAGCCTCTCACACGATACCCAGGCTAAGGCCATGGATTTCCCTGTAGTGGGTAATTCTTTGTTTGGGGAGCAGACAGAGAATTACATGAAGAAAATGGATGAGTACAGGACCACTTATAGGAGTGTCCAGGCCAAGGAGAGGCAGGCAACTCCTCAAAGGCAGCAATCTAGGGGCAGGGGCAGGCCTTTTCATAGGCCTTTCTACCAAGCACAGGCCTCTTCTCCCTTTTCACAGAGGGGGTTCTTCAGAGGGAGAGGCAGAAGTGGGATGAGCAGGGCTACATCCACTCCTCATCCTAAGGCCGCTGCCAAGCAGACACCCTGATGGGTCTGCCCGGGTCAACTCTCCTATCCCTGTAGGGGGCAGGCTGGCTTACTTCGTCCAGGACTGGATGTCTGTTACTTCAGACAAGTGGGTCCTGGAAGTAGTAAGCCAGGGACTGGTTCTCAGCTTCAAAACATTTCTGAAGATGATAGCCAGATCTTATCCACCTGCAGGTCTCTCCGAAACCCTTGCCCTAGAGGCAGAGGTTTCATCTCTTCTGCCCTTAAGAACCATAGAGAGAGTTCCTACCCTATACCGGGGCAAAGGTCTGTACTTCAAGTACCTCCTTACCCCAAAAAAAGACGGGTGTGTTGACCAATCCTAGATCTAAGATACCTGAACTAACTTCTTTTAAAACCAAGGTTCAAGATGGTGACTCTGGGAATAATTCTTCCCTCTCTAAGGCAAGGGGACTGGCTAGCCTCCCTGGACTTCAAAGATGCCTACTTTCACATCCCTATCAGGTGCTCCCACAGAAAGTACCTCAGGTCCAAGTTGCCCTCAGGCAATTATCAGTTCAAAGCAATGCTCTTTGGTCTAACATCAGCTCCAAGGGTTTTCACAAAATGCCTGGCAGTAGTAGTTGCCTTTTTAAGAAGGCAAAAAATTTTCATTTTTCCATATGTGGACGACTGGCTTCTAGTGGGTCAGTCTCCAGACCAGGTCAAGTCAGACCTGCAAGTGACCCAGCAAGTGCTCACTTCCTTGGGATTTCTTCTCAACCTCTCCAAGTCAGTTCTTGAACTGGTGCAGCTTCTTACCTTTATAGGGGCAGAGCTAGAGACTGTCAAAGCAAGAGCCTCCCTTCCCCTGGAAAGGGCAAGAGTTCATATAGAACTGGCTTCTACCTTCAGCCTTCAAGTGTCCCGACCAGCAAGGTATTTCCTTCAACTCTTGGGCCACATGGCAGCTTCTACAGCAGTGGTCCAAGGGGCAGGATTCCAGATGAGGGACATTCAGTTCCATCTGAGGGCGTTTTTTGTCCCAAAGGAAGGATCCTCTTTCCAAACTGATTCCAGTGACTCGGACACTGATCCAGGCCCTTCAGTGGTGGCAGGATCAGGACAATTTAAGGCAAGGGGTCCCGTTTGTTACTTAGACTCATTTAGTGGTCCTTACCACGGATGCTTCCTTTTTGGGGTGGGGAGCCCATCTGGGGGCTCTCACAGCCCATGGACTGTGGTCCCCTCAGGAATCCCATCTTCATATCAATCTCCTGGAACTCAGGGCAGTTTTTCCTGGCCCTGCAAGCTTTCTCTCAGTCAGTGCAGAACAAGGTGGTTCAGGTCAGAACAGACAACACCACCACCATGTGGTACATCAACAAGCAGGGAGGCACTCGGTCCATGGCCTTGTGCACGGAAGCCATGGAATTGTGGTCCCTGGCTTATTCTTTGCAGACCTCTCTGATAGCAGGCTACCTTCCAGGGAAGGATAATGTGCTAGCAGATGCACTGAGCAGGATCTCACAGGGCCATCACAAATGGTCCCTGGATCCTCTGGTGTTAAAAGTGATTTTCTCAAGGTGGGGCACTCCAGAGATACATCTCTTTGCAGCCCCAGACAATCGCCAACTCCCTCTGTTTTGTTGCAGACCCCCAGTCTTGAGCTCAGTCCCTCTGGATGATTTGATGTTGAACTGGGAAGGGAAATGTCTGTATGCCTTCCTTCCCTTTCCTCTACTGTTCAAGGTTCTGGTCAAAGTGAGGTCACAACCCTGCAAAGTGATTCTGATTGCTCCAGATTGGGCCAGTCAGCCCTCATACCCCTCTTACTGTCCCTGACGGTCCATCTTCCCCTGTCTCTTCCCAGGAATTACAACCTGTTAACCTCCTCTCAGGGGAGGATTTGGTACCCCAATCTTTGGTCCCTCAGTCTCAAGGCATGGCTCTTAAAGAGAGAGAGTATGCAGATTTGCATCTGTCCCAAGGGGTTCTGGATATTCTCAAAGCCTCTCGAAAGCCTGCCACCAGAAAGACTTATGACTCCAAATGGAAAAGATTCAGCATTTGGTGTTCCAGGAAGCATATACCCCCAGACACTGCTGATTTGCCTACAGTTCTGGATTATATGGTCCATCTTTATGGTCTAGGCCTCAGAACAGCTACTCTCAAGGTACACTGGTCAGCTGTTTCTGTTTTTCTGTCAGTGGGAAAGCCTTCCTCACTGTCATCTCATCCTATATTCTGTACGTTTTTCAAGGGGTTGCTTCATACCAATCCTCTCTTTAGGGATCCTGCCCCTGCCTGGGGCTTGAATGTTTGCATTGCTCAATTTATGCAGCCCCCATTTGTGCCTATGTCCCCAGCAGAGGTCAAGTACTTGACTTGGCAAACTGTGTTTTTGGTAGCCATTATTACCTCTGCCAGACGTATCAGTAAATTGCAAGCCCTGTCAGTGGAACCTGATTTTATCTCTTTCCATAGAGATAAAGTGGTTCTTAGAACCAATAGGAGGTTCTTGCCCAAAGTGGTTTGACTTCCATTTGAATCAGTCCATGTCTCTCCCTGTTTTCTTCACTGATCATTCTTCCTCAGGGGAGAGGAGGCTACACAGTTTAGATGCCAAAAGAGCCCTTAGCTACTACAAAGAGCGTGCCAAGGGTCACAGGTTTGATTCCCTCCAGTTGTTCCTCACTTATGGGAAGTGGGAAAGGGCAAACCTGCTACCAAGAGAACTATTGCCAGGTGGTTTGTTCCTTGTATACAATTCTGTTATGAAAAACTTGGAAAAATTCCACCCTCAGGTCTGAGGGCTCATTCCACAAGAGGTACAGCTGCTTCCCTGGCTGCTGCCAGGGATATCTCTCTGTTAGAAATTTGTCAAGCAGCCACCTGGAAAACAGTCCATACCTTTACCAAGAATTACTCTCTTGTTATCCAGGCTAGGAGTGATGCTCGGTTTGGCACAGTAGTACTTCAGAGCCTATTCCCAAAGTAAGTTCTGTCCCTCCTCCAAGGACGTACTGCTTGGTAGTCTGCAGATTCAGAATACAGCAAGACTTCATGTTGTTTGAAGAAAAAATTACTCACCTTAGTAATTGTGTTTCTTCTAATGGAGTCTTGCTGTATTCTCACCTCCTTCCCTGCCTCCCCTCTCAGATCCTGTTCTTGGGAAGTGGATGAGCAGGTGCAGTGTTGCACCCCAGGGGTGTCTTCGGCACACCCTCCTTTTCACTTGGGTGCTTATATTATAATCTTTATTTTGGATAGGTTTTTGGATTTGTGACTTGAGTCTCCCTTTGGGAATCCAAAATCTTTTGTTGCCAGTTGGCTAGTTAAAAATTTTACAATTTCCGCATAGTCAGTGAGTGTTTGCTCGTAAGAATCTGACGGTTGGGTTTCAAAGTGCTGAAGACAGAGACCTCAACCGAGCTCGAGCTCAGCATTCTATGCACTGCATAGAAAATTAACCCTCTATTCTCCCGGGCAGTTTAAAGGCTGGAGCTAACTGCAGATTGTCAGAATACAGCAAGACTCCATTAGAAGAAACACAATTACTGAGGTGAGTAATTTTTTTTTCTCACCTATGGCGAGGTGGGAAAGGGCAAACCTGCCACCAAGAGAACTACTGCCAGGTGGATTGTCTCCTATATCCTGTTCTGCTATTCAAAGCTTGGGAAGGAACCTCCCTCAGGCCTGAGGGCTCATTCTACCAGAGGTACAGCTGCTTCACTCGCAGCAGCTAGAGATATACCTTCTGTGGAAATCTGTAAAGCAGCCACCTGGAAAACTGTTCACACATTTATCAAGCATTACTCTCTGGACATTCAGTCTAGAAGTGATGCTAGGTTTAGCCCAGCCGTGCTGCAGAGCCTGTTCCCAAAATAGGTTCTGTGACTCCCTCTTCCTGGGGGGTACTGTTTTTCAGTCTGCATATAGTCAGAATACAGCAAGACTTCATGTTGTTTGAAGCAATAATTACTCACCTTGGTAATGTTTCTTCTCATGGAGTCTTGCTGTATTCTGACCTCCCTCCCTGCCTCCCCTCCTGGAACCTAGTAGTTTTGGGATGTGGGTGGGCAGGCACAGTGCTCTACCCCCAGAGGTGTACTTGGCTTGCCCTATCATATGGGTTTATTAATGTTTTAATTTCTCTACCTACTTTGATTTTGTCTTTGTCTTGTCTTTAGCTTTCTTTTTGGGGTTCTCGACTTGAGTCTTTTTGACCCTAAAAACAACTTGTGGTGGCCATTTGGCTTACAAAAGTTGAAGCAATTTCCACCTGTTAATTTGATTAGTTAGTGCACATAATAATTTGACGGTTACTCTTCAGAGTGCTAGAGGCAGAGGTTTGAAAACCGAGCTCGAGCTCAACGTTCTATGCTTCTGCATAGAGTTATATACTAACATACTAAAATGCCAGCAGAATAGGCCTAATGGTCTTTCGAGTCTGCTCGATTGGTCCGCCCCCACCCTTGCTGCCCCCCTCGCCTTCTCTGGCTTCTCCCTTCCCAGTTCCGGATATTCTTGCTGCATTGGATTTTGCTTCCAGAACCCTTCCCCTGTACCTGTCCCAGCGCCTCTTGAACCCCTCCACCGTCTTTGCCTCCAGCAGCCCCCTAGGCAGTGCATTCCATGGCTCCACCACCCTCTCAGTGAAGTAGCACCTCCTCCTTTCTCCCATGAATCTTCCCCCCTCCAGCTTCCACCCATGCCCTCTAGTGGCCCCCTCCTCCTTCCTTCGAAGCACCCTGACTGTTCCTCCCCTGTTTACCCTCTTCATGTACTTGAAGACCTCTATCATGTCCCCGGTCCCTTCTCTCTTCCAATGTGTACATTGCTCTTCGAGCCTCTCTTCATAGTCCTGTCCCCAAGCCCCAAATCATTTTGGTTGCCCTCCTCTGGACCCTCTCCAGGAGTTTAATGTCCCTCTTTAAGTGTAAGCCTCCAAACTTTACTGCAGTACTCAAGTGTGACCTCACAAGCAGTTATACAGAGGGAGCATCACTTCCCTCCTTCTGGAGGTGATCCCCTAGCGATGCATCCCAGCATCCTGTTGGCCTTGGCTGCTGCCCTCCTCGAGTCTCGAGTTGTTCATCTTGACATCCACCACCACCCCAGGTCCCTCTCAGCCATCGAGACTTGTAGCATTCCCAGGGTGTACACACTTGGCCGGGTTTCTGGCTAGGTGGAGTACTTGCATTTTTCCTGCATTGAACCTTAGCTTCCACTTTCTAGACCATCTTTCCAGAGCCTCCAGTCCTGCCTGTAGGGCCACCCTCCCTCTCCCCATCCACCACCTACCCCAGTTTTGAGTCATACGAAAGAGACTCATCTCACTCCTGATTCCTGTCCTTATGTCAGAGATGTAGGCGTTGAACAGGAGGGGCCCAAGGACTGATCCCTGTGGGACCCCACTAATGACCCTCTTTGGGGATGAGACTATCCCGCCAACTACGACCCTCTGGTTCCGGTTCTGGAGCCAATTGCCTATCCATCTGATCATCTGGTTCCCCACCCCCATTTCTCCCAGCTTATCCAACAGGCCCACTTGAGGAACAGAGTGAAATGCCTTGCTGAAGTCTAGAAAGAGGACGTTAACTCTTTACTCTCCAGGGCAGTTCAAGTGCAGGGGCTAACTGCATATAGTCAGAATACAGCAAGACTCCATTAGAAGAAACAACACTACTAAGGTAATTTTTTTTCTTCTTACCCTCCCTGTCCTTCCTAAGCAGAGTATAGCTTGGTATAGCTATATCCCCGTCATAGTGTTCATTGCATCATGGCTCAGTAATGACGACATTGTCCAAGTTAGCCTCTACCATAATGGCCACAAGGTCTGGAATTTTATTCCCAGACTACAAGTATTTGCACACATTGCCTTCCAGATTCCTTTACCATCCTTCTTCTTGTCAGTCCTCCTTTTATCTTTTCTGCTGACCCCCCCTTTCATTCCCATTCCTCTTCATTTCTTCCATACTGCTTTTCCTGATTTTGGCATCCTTGGGGATTTCCCTCCCTTAGGGTTTTCCCTATGGACTACTTCAGCTTGCCAGAGTGAACAGTTTATGTCTCCCTGTTTCCTTCTGTCACCCCCCTCAGCTAATTTAAATGCTTACCAATGTAGCATTTGAACCACTCCCTGAGGACTGTCTTCCTTACAGACAGCAGACTGCAGGCAATCCTGCAAATGGCATGCAGCATCATGGGGTGCAAGACTGTGCCAGCCCACTCCATGCAGTGCATGTTGAACCTCATAACCTCCTCAATGTTTACAGTGCCTCTAGCAAAGCTACACTTGAGGACAACCCAGTGGATGCTCAATATCCAGTGGTCCTACGCCCTCAAAACTTCATTCAGGTGACCAACCCTTTGGTAAGGTTTCTGCTGTGGTCGTCAGTGGTGGAAAATCTCATTCTGGGCTTCCCCTTCTCCCCACTGGAGCCAAAGGTGGCTTTCATCACAGATGCCTCCTTTGTTGTGGTGGGAAGCGCTTTGACCAGAGAAATAGATCATGGTTGGGCAGTGGACATGGCCTACTGAGACTTCAGCACTTCAGCAAGATCTTCAACACCGTACCACATAGGATGTTTATAAGGAAATTAGGCAGTTTAGAGGTGTGATCCAATGTCGTAAACTGGGTACAGAACTAGTTGATGGATAGGCGACAGAGGTGGTAGTTAATGGCACTCACTCTAATGAGGGGAGAGTGACCAGTAGGGTACCTCAGGGCTCAGTGCTGGGAACATTCCTCTTCAATGTTTTCATGACATTACAGAAAAGCTGGAATGGAAGATCTTCCCTTGTCAGTCTTCACCATTCATTACTGCTTGGGTAGTGCCAGAGTTGCGCTTTTTCCACGAGGAGATTTTTTTTTTTTTTGAGTCGGCTGCAATGGTGCCGCCCATGAGAGTGACGCACTGTGTCATGCACGAGGGGTGGCCGTTAGGTGACGCAGACTTCTCCTCCATCTCAGGTCTGTTTCTCCCGCCGTTGAGGCTGCACCTGCTGTGCGGTTAAGATTTTCAGTACTAGGCCTAGTTGTCGTTTGTCGACGCCATTTCAGACTCCTTCATCCTGCCTTTTTTTCCCCGCCGTCGTCACTGGTAAGACAGTTCTTTTTCTTCTTTATTATTCGACGCCGCGAGAGCTGTGCTTTGTATTTGTATTTATTGTTTTAGCATCATGTCGGGTTGGGGGCAAAGCATGAAGTCGAAGGCAGGCGCAGCCTATCGTCGGCTCCTGTGGCGGCATTTTTTCTTCACGGACTGGCATGGTGCTTGTCTCCGTTGCTCGGGACCAAACCATAATATGGATGCATGCGATGCCTATTTCTTGATGGACCGTCGCATCCTGGAAATCTGCGCATTCAGGATCGGCAAGGCTCCGCCAACTTTCGGGGGATGGCGCCACTCCAGGGATTCCCAGGTCAGGTCTCTAGACCCTTCCTCCGGGTCCCCTCTCAGGCCTTTACGGTCTGGAGAGGAGGATGCCTCCTCATCTTCTATTGCCGAAGAGGGAGCCTCTTTCTTGGTGTCAGAAGAACACCGGGGTCCCTCCCAGGGCTGCGGCGAGGACACTGCCTCAGCAGTCACCTCCTCGGAGGTGCAGGCTCCCCCAGTGTCGAGGCCCAGGTCTGCTGGGCCCGGCATCGGTGGACCCTCGACGCCGCCTTCTGGCACCATTTTGGATCCCGGCACCGCTTGCGGCGCCTGTGATCGAGATGGAGCTGTTTGCTGCGCCATGTTAGCTCTCGGTGTCACCCATGGCGCCGTGGCCCGGGTTGGTTCTCCTAGCGGTGCTGAGTCGAGTTCTGGCGCGGGTCTGGCCAGCACCGTTGGGGAGTCAGGGCCGGGTCTCAGTGTTGCGGGGGTTCCGGGGTCATCCGGCGCTGCTGCTGGCACCGGCGCCGTTTCACTGGAGACCCCCGGGGTGGCCAGTATTGTGGTCCAGCTGGTCTCTTCCTCCTCGGAGGAGGATGATTTAGATGTGGACCCGTCCTGGCACCCTGACTCTTCGGAGTCAGGGTCTCCGGTGAGACAAGGTGCTAGGCGGCCCAGCGCGCCTATTCCTCTGTCTCCTCTGTTGTCCTCACATGAGGCCTCCCAGGCTGGGGGTAGTCTGGGGTCCCTAAAGGGGGATGGCGTGGAGGCGGCGGGAGGGGCTCTCCCTCCTGGGGGGGTTGTGGCAGCTGCGGATCCCGGTGCTGCTGCACCTCCTCGGGGTGGGGTGTCACTGGGGTAGAGGAGGAGGGCATTCGCAGAGTCCAGGGGGTCGAGAGACAGGGTTCAGACACCTCGGTCTTCACCTGCCACCCCGCAGGGGGCCGGGTAGGAGCCGTAGCGCCGGGCCCCATCTTTCTAACCCCAGGATTCACTCATTATGATTAAACTTAATGCAGTCAGCCTCCTGTGTTGAACTGCCCAGAGAAATGGAATTTTATGCAAATTATGGAATTCTCAAGTGGCTCATGCCACTTTCAAACTGCTGTCCTAGCAACTGCTGCACTCTGAGTGCTTCAGATTCTTTACTCTGTCAGCCTAGTATGGACGTCCTGGAGAGCTCTCCTTGAACTGTCTTCAGAATAAAGTTTATCTGTGGGTAAGTACTCATTTTAGTTTAAATTGCTGCCTTAGAAACATTGTTTAGTGTAGTTTAGTAGTATTATAGTAGTTTTTTGTCTCTGTTCGCGGTTGCCTCACGGTTCCTTGGAACCGAGGGTTCTGCGTCTATTTGGGAGGTTTTTAGCTCAGTTTTTCTTTATTTTATATATTTAGTGATCGGTTCCTTGAACCACTTTATTTTTGTTAAATTACTATATTTATGGGTTCCCTTTTTGTTCAGGAACCGAATTGCGATCGGTTCCAGAAACCGCTAGCGGTTGTTATTTTAAAAATCCTCCGGTTCCGAGGTGCTTTAAAATAACGGTTTATTGTGAAGTAATATTTCTGTCTATCAATGTCAGCGGTCCATTTAGATAAACTTAAAAAATGTACAGGACCCATGGGTTTTAAATGTTGTGTGTCTTGTGGGCAACTTATAACAAAAGCAGATAGACACACTCTGTGTATTTCTTGTTCGGGTACAAGTCATGTATTTGCCAGTTGTGATATCTGTAAGACCTTTTGCCCTAAAACATTAAAGAAAAGTTGTAAAATTTTAGAAGTGACGGCTTCTGCTGCTTTCTTTCTCTTCCTGCAAAAAGGATGGAGGTAAAGCCAAGTATCCTGACAGGAGTTCAGATAAATCTGAACAAGGTAAAACAAAAAGGGCTGTGGAAACAGGCTCTGAAACTGTTCCATTTGTTTATTTATTTATGAGATTTACCAGATAAGCATACTGAGCGGGAATCCACTCGTTTCCAGATGTGACCTGGAGTTACATACTTGAAACTACAAAATACATAGGCAATGGTGCCTGCAACAGGTACATAATGGTGCATACAACAGGTGAAAATGGGTACATACAGGGGTGCAACATCAGGTCCAGAGATGTTACAGGCTGGACTTATGCATTTGTTATTTAGATTACAAGTTTAGTGCAGAGAGCATGAGTTGCTATAACAATCATTGGGGTCTATGACCGTAGTAGTAAAGAAAAAGTGTAAAGAAAAACATGTCGCTGCGCCTCCGGCCGAGAAGGCTAAGGAGCTCCAGCAGACAAGCACATTATGCCCTCAGCTAAGGACATTGCTAAGGCACTGCAAGTGTTACGAGCCCTACAGGGTGCAGTCCTGGTTCCTTTGCCGGTTGCCCTGGTTCCTCCTACAACCCCAGCAAGGCAAGAAGTGCTGGAAGTGTATGGGAGGAGGAGAAGGATGACTTGGAAGGGGAACATATTGATCCAGAGGTCTCCCCTGAGCAAGAATTTGGGTCCCATCCTAGGGGTCCTGAGGAATACTCCTCCCACTATGCTTTTGTTAAGAGCATGGTGGAAACCCTGAACCTTCCTCTTCAGAAAACAGAAGAGGATTTGGAGGAGGCAGATTTTCTGGAGATGATGGGGTTAACACCCACAAAACATCTGCTTCTGCCCATGCTTAAATCCTTAAAAAAGGCTGCAGTGCAGATTTTTAAAAATCCAACCGCTATCCCTGGTATGGATAAGAAAGCTGACAAGAAATATCAGCTGGACAGAACTACAGCTGATTTTCTGTTTACTCATTCTGATCCTGAGGGAGTAGTACATGCTGCTGCCTGTGACAAGGCCAGGATCCCTTGGCTGCCATCCACCAGACAAAGATTCAAGAAAATTGGATGCCGTGGGAAAGAGAATTTCGACTGCCTCTTTATTAGTTAGGCAGGCCAATTACATAACATATTCAAGTGCAGTACCAAAAGCTCTATGGAACACTGTTATAGCTTTGGCTGATAAGGTCCCATGTGAAGTGGCAGTAGACTTACAGGATACAGCAAGGGCTGCACTTGATGCTACCAAGTACCAATTTCATATGGCAGAGGATGCCAGTGATACTGCATCCAGGTTAATGGCTTTGTCTGTTTCACTCAGGAGGTTTGTGTGGCTTAGAGCCACCAACCTGACTTTAGACACGCAGGCCAAAGCAATGTTTTTTGCCCTGGAAAACAACTCTTTGTTTGGGGATAAAACTGAGGCATGTATGAAGAAGGTGGAGGAATATAAAGCCACATATTGGAGCAATTCCAAGGATAGGCCCTCCACCTCTTATAGACCCCAGAGTAGGTGAGGTAGGTATAGGGGTTTTTACCCCAAACCCTTCTTTCAGGCTCAGGCCTCTCAGCCTCAGCAGCAGGCCAGAGGTTATTTTAGCGGAAGAGGCAGGAGAGCCATGAGAAGAGTGGCTTCTGCACCACAGGTTCAGGCACAGCCACTCAGAGCCCCTGATGAGCTAGTGCAGGTCGCCCCCTATTGCAGGACCACCAATAGGTGGCAGACTGGCTCATTACCTTCACACTTGGCATTCCATCACCACAGACAAGTGAGTTTTGGAGGTAGTGAGCCAGGGCCTGGCACTCAGTTTCAAATCATTTCCAAAGCTGAGAACAAGAAACTTTGCTCCAACAACAGCTGCAGACAGAATTCTGTTGCAAGCAGAGGTAAAGCATGTGCTAGCAATCAAAGCAGTAGAGGTAGTGCCTTTAACAAGCAGGAGCAAAGGTTTTTACTCCAGGTGCTTCTTCATAAGGAAGAAAATGGGGATTGGCGACCTATTTTGGATCTAAGACTTCTGAACAAGCACATCTTGAAACCAAGGTTCAAAATGGTCACTGTTGCAATAATCATTCCCTCATTGCAAAAGGGAGACTGGCTAGCTTCCCTAGATCTAAGGGATGCTTATTTTCACATTCTCATCAGACCATCTCACAGAAAATTCTTGAGATTCAGACTGGCTTCAGGCCATTATCAGTTTGCAGCTCTCCCTTCAAACAACATGAAGTCTTGCTATATTATGACAATTGCAGTTTGTCCCACCATTAGAACTGCTCCGGAGGTGAAAGAGTTAACTCCCATTCTAAGAATGGAACTTGGAGCGCGAGCTCGGTTAGAGAAGCTCTGTCTGGTTATTTCAAACCTAAACTGTCAGATTCTTTACTCCGCCTCACTGAACAGTCGCTCGGAGATTTCTCTACTGCTGGTTCATTTCTCAGTTTAAACAGTGTTTTCTCGGTTCAAATCAACCGAGAATATTAATATTTAACCTCAAAACGTTAAGTTCAAACTCTGTCATAATATAGTAGTAATTTCAGTTTATTTCTGTGTGGAACTTGTAAATGTTTTCGGTTCGGTTTGAACCCGATCAGCTATTTTTAAAACTTGAATTGAAGGTTTTAGAGTCGGTTCCCGGTTCTTATTGGTTCTAAAAAACGGATTTCATTATGGTTTTCAAGACCCGTAACACGGTTAGGAACCCGATAAGGTGTCTTGCCTGGCACTGCCGTTTAAAAGAGCAAGTTTTTGGTTAGGCTGGCATTATGTCTGAAAAACCCAAAGAAAAACCGGGCCCACTGGGTTTCAACACTGTGATGCCTGTAATGAAGTCTTTGCCAAGGCTGACCCACCACCATATGTAATATATTGTCTGAGTTTGACCACCTCAATTCAGACTGCCAGATTTGTAAAAATTTCCTGCAGCCACCCTGGATAGAGAGTTGGCAGGCTCAGGAGCGAGAGGCTAAAAATCCGGCTGACCCGGATGGCCAGCCCAGTTGATTGCCAACCGAACCGGAGAAAGTACCCTCTGACCAGAGAGACTTCCTCGAGCAAGCGTAAAGCTTGGCTCGGAGGAGCCAGTTCCAGTAAAAACAAGAAAATCAGCAGGTGTGGGCCCAAAATTCCTTCTCCAACTGCTGCAGAATAGCAAGAGCTATTCAGATTGTCCAGTCACTTTCTCGGTTCGTCGAACCGCCTACATCTGGTAAAAAGGTCGGTTGAGTCGGTTCCACGGTTCAGGAATATGTTGTTGAAGAGTTTTATGAACCAGAGGAGGGAGGATGATTATGAACAGTATGAATGTGACTTTGAGGATCTGGGTGTGCCCATTGAACGGACATCTCCCCAACGAACTTTAGAATCTCCCCTTTCCCAGCACTTCTGAGTCCCCCTCTCCTTTATCTGTTTTACAAAAAGTTGCTGAAACCACTCCAGCTTCCATTGGAGGAAGCTGTGGATGAACTAAGAGGAACCTGATTTTGTAGAAATGATGGATATTCAGAAGTCTAGGAGTTGTCTATTCCTTGCATAAATCATTTAGAAACAGACAATAAAAATTTTAAAACTCCTAATTCTGTGCCTCCTGTGGACAAAAAAGATGGACAGGAGGTACACTCTGTCAGGTCCTGATACAGAATTCCTTTCACAGCAATGCAGTCACGTTGGTGTGGTTCAGGCTGCAGCCTGTGATAAAGTAATATTCCTTTGGCTTCACATCCTCCTGACAAGGATTCCAGGAAGATTGATGCCATGGCTAAAACAATACATAGCAGCGTCCTTGGGACTCAGGCAAGCAAATTACATGGCTTATGTTGCAAGGTATCAAAAATCTAGATGGGACACTGTCATGGCCTTAGCCAAACAGGCCTCTGGCCAGCTTGCTAATGAGCTGGAACAGGTGGCTGCTGATGGCATTGAGGCATCTGGGGTGCAGTTTCATGCTGCTGTGGATTTTAATGATGTATCCTCTAGAGAGTCATGGCTTCGTCTGTAGCTTTTCAGCAGGTTGGCCTGGCTCAGGTGTACTAGCTTGTCACAGGATACCCAGACTAAGGCTATGGATTTTCCTGTGGTTGGAAATTCTCTGTTTGGGAGCAGACAGAGAATTATATAAAGAAATGGATGAATGATGGACTACTTATAAGAGTGCTCCGGGCTAAGGAAGCGTGAAGCCACTCCTCCAGAGGCGGGCCCCAAGGGGCCCAGAGGTAGGCCTTTTCACCAAACCCAGGCCTCCTCTGCTTATGCTCAGAGGGGTTCTTCAGAGGAGAGGCAGGCGAGTGTGGGCAGGCCTGCTCCCACCCCTCAGCCTAAAGCACCTGCCAAATAGACACCTGATGGGGTGCCCAGGGGCTGATTCTCCTTTACCTGTAGGGGCAGATTGGCTTACTTCGTTCAGAACTGGGGTGTCTAACTTCAGACAAGTGGGTCCTGGAAGTAGTAGGCCAGGTCTGCCTCCCAGCTTCAAAAAGTCTCAAAGATGAGAATCAGATCTTTCCACCCAAAACTCTTTAGAGACCTTTACTTTAGAAACAGAAGTCTCAACCCTCCTGGCTCTCAGAGCTGTAGAAAGGGTTTCTCCCCTACACCAGGGCAAGGGTCTGTACTCCAGATATTTCCTTACCAAAAAAAAAGACAGGAGAATGGCGGCCCATTTTAGACCTGAGATATCTGAACAAACACCTTTGAAACCAAAGTTCAGAATGGTAACTCTGGCAATGATTTTACCTCTCTAAGGCCAGGGGACTGGCTAGCCTCCTGGACCTCAAGGATGTCTATTTTCACGTCCTAATCAAAAGCTCCCACCGAAAGTACCTCAGATTAAACTGCCCTCAGGTCACTACCAGTTCAGAGCAATGCCCTTCGGCCTCACCTCTGCCCAAGGGTATTCACAAAATGTCTGGCAGTAGCAGTGGCTCATTTAAGAAGGCAAGGATTGCTGTCTTTCCCCATCTGAACACTGGCTCATTGTAGGCCAGTCCCCAGAACAGGTAAGATCTCACCTGCAAGGTACCAGCAGCTGCTCACCTCCCTGGGCTTCTTGCTCAATCTTCCAAAATCAGTTCTGGAACCAGTTCAGGTGCTCACCTTCATAGGTGCAGAATTGGACACAAAGCAGGCCAGAGCCTTCCTACCATAGAGAGGGTAGGGACATGTGGCTCTGGCCTCCTCCTTCACTCTGCAGGTCTCTCGACCAGCAAGACACTTTTGCAGCTCCTGGGGCACATGGCTGCGTCCACAGCTGTAGTGCAAGGGCAAGATTTCAGATGAGGACATTCAGTTTCACTTGAGAGCCTTTTGGTCTCAGAGAAGAGACCCCTTTCCAAGTTGGTCCCAGTGACCCGAACCCTAATCCAGGCCCTCCAGTGGTGGCAGGATCAGAGCAATTTAAGACTGGGGTCCCCTTCATTCCTCTGTCTCACTCCTTGACCCTCACTCGGATGCTTCCCTCCTGGGTAGGAGCCCATGGGGACCTCTCCACTCAGGGAGTATGGTCCCCTCAGGAATCTCTGCTCCACATCAATTTGCTGGAACTCAGAGCTGTCTTTTAGCACTTCAAGTGTTTTCTAAGTCTGTTCAGAACAAAGAGTACAAAGTCAGAACAGACAACACCACAACAATGTGGTACATCAACAAGCAGGGGGCACTCGGTCTTGACCTTGTGCACGAGGCAATGAAGTTGTGGTCTCTGGCCTATTCCTGAACACTTCCCTCATAGCAGTTCACCTTCCAGGAAAGGACAATGTCTAGCAGATGCTCTCAGCAGGATTCCCAGGACCATCACGAATGGTCTCTGGATCCTCAAGTACTGGGGATAGTTTTGCCAGATGGGGCCCATTCAGATAGATCTTTTTCTAGCCCAGACAATCACCAACTTCCACTGTTCTGTTGCAGGCCCCAGTGTTAGGCTCAATTCCCTGGATGCCTTTCTCCTAGATTGGGAAGGGAAGTTTCTTTATGCCTTTCCCCTTCCCTCTCCTATTCAAGGTGCTAGTCAAAATCAGATCCCAGCCTTGCAGGGTGATTCTGATTGCCCCAGATTGGGCCAGGCAGCCCTGGTGCCCACTCCTTCTGTCCCTAGCAGTCCATCTTCCCCTGTGTCTCCCCAGGAATCACAACCTGTTAACCTGTGCACAGGGGAGTTTGATATCCGACCTCAAATCCCTCAACCTCAAGGCCTGGCTCTTGAGGAGTTAGAATTGCTGACCTACACCTTTCTCAGGGTGTTCTTGAAATCCTAAAGGCTTCTAGGAAGCCTTCCACTAGAACTACTTACAATTCTAAGTGGAAAAGGTTTTCCATTTGGTGCTCTGGAAACATATTTCCCGGAACCTGCTGATTTGCCCATTGTTTTGGACTATATGGTCCATCTTAATTCCTTGGGACTGAGACCAGCTACCCTGAAAGTACATTTGGCAGCTGTCTCTGCTTTTGTTTCAGCAGAAAGCCCTCTCTCTTTCCGCTCACCCTGTATTTTCCAAGTTTTTAAAGGATTACTTCATTTCTAATCCACCTTTTTGGGATCCGGCCCTGCCTGGGACATGTAATGTTTGCATTGCCCAGTTAATGCAACCTCTTTGAACCTCTGTCTTCTACAGGCTTAAGTATAACTTGGAAAACTGTTTTCCTAGTGGCTATCACTTCTGCCAGGCGCATAAGTGAGTTGCAAACCCTGTCAGTAGAAACTGCTTTATTTCTTTCCACAGGGATAAGGTAGTCCTCAGGACTAACAGGAAGTTTTGCCTAAGGTGGTTTCAGATTTCCATCTTAATCAATCTATCTCCCTTCCAGTGTTTTTCACTGAGCATTCCTCCTCTGGCGAGAGGAGATAGCACAGTTTAGATGTTAAGAGGGCCCTAAGTTACTTTATAGAACGTACCAATGGTCACAGGTTCGAATCCCTCCAACTTTTTCTCACTTATGGTGAGGTCGGAAAAGGGAGACCTGCCACTACGAGATCAGTTGCCAGGTGGATTGTCTCTTGTATCCAATTTTGTTATCAGAAACTGGGGAAAGTTCCCCTTCTGGCCTGAGGGCTCATTCTACCAGAGGTACAGCCGCGTCTCTAGCTGCTGCCAGAGACATCCCTATCTTAGAGATATGTCAAGCAGCTACCTGGAAAGCAGTACACACTTTCACCAAGCATTACTCCCTGGATGTCCAGGCCAGGAGGGATGCTCGTTTGCTTTACAAGCTGTGCTTCAGAGCCTATTTCCTAAGTAGGTTCTGTCCCTCCTCCATGGAGGTACTGCTGTGTAGTCTGCAATTGTCATAATATAGCAAGACTTCATGTTGTTTGAAGAAAAAATTACTCACCTTAGTAATGTTGTTTCTTCTAATGTGAGTCTTGCTATATTATGACCTCCCAAGCCTGCCCCTCTCAGAACTTCTACTTGGGTATGGGGTGGGCAGCCTAGTGTAGGTAGCTAGTTATGCCCATTATATGTTTTCCACCCTTCTTGGGGTTTTGGGGTGTGATGTTTTATTTTATCTCATATTATTGCTTATATTATATTTTTTACTTCTGGTCCCCTGACTTGAGTCTTTGTGTTGGGACCAGGGTATGTGTTAATAGTCAGGTAGCCAGTTGGCTAGTGTAGGTTACAGCTTCCACACAAACCTTAGTGAGTTTTGCTCGTAAAGATCTGACAGTTTAGGTTTGAAATAACCCAGACAGAGATTCTATAACCGAGCTCGCGCTCCAAGTTCCATTCTTAGAATGGGAGTTAACTCTTTCACCTCCGGAGCAGTTCTAATTGTGGGACAAACTGCAATTGTCATAATATAGCAAGACTCCATTAGAAGAAACAACATTACTAAGGTGAGTAATTTTTTCTTTTGGACTAACTTTGGCACCAAGGGTTTTTACAAAGTGCCTATCAGTGGTGGTAGAGTTTCTGAGAAAACAAGGTGTAACAGTCTTCCCCTACCTGGACGACTGGTTAGTAGTAGGACAGTCTCTGGCAGTAAGAAAATCTACACTGGAGTCCCTGGGATTTCTGATAGACAAAGAGAAATCTCAGCAGGTACCAATTCAGGTGCTGGAGTTTATTGGAGCAGAACTAAACACCAGACAGGGCAGAGCCCTCCTGTCACAAGACAGGGTGGCAAGCATTCTGCAGATTGCAAAATCCTTTGTGTCCGGGAGACCCAAATCAGCCAGAGAATTTCTCAGGCTACTGGGCCACATGGCATCTGCCACTGCAGTAGTAATGGGCTCCAGGTTTCAAATGAGAGATATTCAGTTCCATCTCAGACGGTATTGGTCTCAAAGGACGGATCCTATGTCCAAACTGGTTCCAGTCACAAAAAGCTTAGTCCAGGCTTGCAAGAGTGGCTGGATGAGCACAACTTCAGGGTGGGTGTACCTTTTATAAGGGAACAACCCTCAGTAATCCTGACAACAGATGCCTCTCTTCTTGGTTGGGGGGCACATATGTTAGAATACACAGCAAGTGGCAAGAGTCTCTGTTGCACATAAATCTCTTGGAGCTCAGGGCTGTTTACCTGGCTCTAAAAACATTTGCTCCTTACCTACAAAACAAGGTGGTGCAATTCAGAACAGACAACACCACAACCATGTATTACATTAGCAAGCAAGGAGGTACCAGGTCAGATCTGCTGTGCATAGAAGCAATGAGACTGGGGACCCTGGTATATTCCATGGGAGTATCCCTGTCAGCCATTCACCTTCCAGGGAAAGACAGTGTGCTGGCAGACTCTCTAAGCAGGATAAGTCAAGACCACCACAAGTGGTGCCTGAATACTCAGGTACTCAGTACAGTTTTCAGGAAATGGGGCATTCCAGAGGTGGATCTCTTTGCCTCCACAGAAAACCACCAGCTTCCAATGTACTGCCGCAGTCCTCATCTAAGCGGCACAATTTCCCTGGATGCCATGGCCCTGGATTGGACAGAAAAGTTCCTGTACGCATTCCCTGCCTTTCCTTTGATCTTCAGGACCGTACTGAAATTGAGGTCCCAACCAGCAAAAATGATACTGGTGGCTCCGGATTGGGTGAGACAGCACTGGTAATCTCTTCTGCTTTCTCTGTCAATGGTTCCCCCATCTGCCTACCCAGGACGCACAACCTGTTAACTTCCTCTCAGGGCAGGATCCTGTACCCCAATCTCCAATCACTGAGGCTCAAGGCATGGCTCTTGAGGACTTAGAATTTGCATACCTAAACCTATTAGAACAGGAGCTGACAGTGCTTAGGGGTTCCAGGAAGTCTTCTACTAAGAAGACATATTCATCTAAGTGGAAAAGATTTACTTTATGGTGTACAGGTAAGGGTGTGAGCCCTGTCGGGGCTGATTTGGCTATTCTTCTAGATTACCTTACACATTTACATTTCTTAGGTCTGAAGCCTTCCACCCTCAAGGTCCACTTAGCTTCAGTCTCTGCTTACCTGTCAGTTGCTAAGGAGAGGTCCATGGCCTCTCATCCAGTATTTAGAAAATATTTTAAAGGCCTTAATCTTCTACACCCTCCCCAGAGGGAACCAGTTCTGGCCTGGAATCTAAATGTTTGCATTCTAAACTCATGGATGCACCATTCGAACCTATGGTAACTGCAGATTCGAAGTATGTCACTTGGAAAACTGTTTTCCTGGTTGCCATTACTTCAGCCAGAAGGATCAGTGAATTACAAGCTTTGTGCATGGATGTGGACTACATCTCATTCCACAGGGACAAGGTGGCCCTTCGGACTAATAGAAAATTCCTTCCCAAGGTGGTATCTGATTTTTACTTGAATCAGTCTATCACTCTACCTGTCTTCTTTACAGACAACTCCAGTTCTCCAGAAAGGAGAGTCCATTCCCTTGATGTCAAAAGGGCACTTAGCCACTACATTAACAGAACCAAGTCTTAGGGATCAAGTCAAACACAGCTTTTTCTCACCTGTGGTGAAGTTGGTAAGGGCAGAGCTGCAGCCAAACATACAATTGCTCACTGGATAGTGGCATATATACAGTTTTGTTATAGTAAGGTGGGTAAACAGGTACCTCTGGGCCTGAGAGCACACTCCACCAGGGCCACAGCTGCTTCAGTGGCAGCTTCAAGATAAATTCCACTACTGGAAATCTGCAAAACAGCTACATGGAAAACAGTGCACACGTTCTCAAAGCATTACAGCTTGGAATTGCAATCCAGAGGTGATACTAGGTTTGGTATAGCAGTACTGCAGATGTTATTTCCAAAATAGGTTCTCTGCCCAACCTCCAAAGGTACTGCTTGGTAGTCTGCATTAGTTTAATCATGAGTGATTCCTGGGGTTAGAAGAAAACATTACTCCCCATAGCAATCTTGTTTCTTCAAAGGGATCACTCATTATGATTAAAGACCCTCCCTGCCTCCCCTACTAGAACATTTAGAAGTTGCTCTGTATCCCTGAATTAAGGTTTTTCCCCCCTATATAGGTTAAGGTAGAGACTCACTTTGTTTAACCAGTTGGTGTCCAGGTGATCTCCAGTTTCTTAGGTTTGTTTATTAAGGATGTTTGACCTGAAAGGACAAAAATATTATTTTTAATGTTATTAGTTTTAGCTAGTGGGTCTTATACCCAGTTAGGCTCCATAAGAATCTGAAGCATTCAGAGTGCAGCAGTTTGATAGTGGCATGAGCCAATTGAGAGTTCCATAATTTTCATATAATTCCATCTCTCCGGGCATTTCAACACAGGAGGCTGACTGCATTAGTTTAATCATAATGAGTGATTCCTTTGAAGAAACATGATTACTACGGTGAGTAATTTTTTCTTCTGTGCAACTAAAATGCCATTCTGCGCCACAGGTGCAAAAACACATTTTGGGCAGAATTTGAAAAATGACAGTTGTGACATACTTGGGGTGGGGTAATAAGAAGGCTATGTTGAAAATCTGGGGTCAAAATATTTAAAATTTCCAAAGTTACAAGCGGGCATAGCGAAATTGCAGTGAATGGTCGTAACTTTTGCATTTTTCATATTTTGACTCCAAATTTTCAATGTAGTCTTCTTATCACCCCCACCTCTCAAACTCTGTAGGTGAAATTTTTCAACTCCATGCCAAAACACCATTCTGCACCACAGGTGCGAAAACACATTTTGGGCAGAATTTGAAAAATGACAGTTGTGACATAATTGGGGTGGGGTAATAAGAAGGCTATGTTGAAAATCTGGGGTCAAAATATTTAAAATTTCCAAAGTTACAAGCGGGCATAGCGAAATAGCAGTGAATGGTCGTAACTTTTGCATTTTTTCATATTTTGACTCCAAATTTTCAATGTAGTCTTCTTATCACCCCAACCTCTTAAACTCTGTAGGTGAATTTTTTCAAATCCATGCCAAAACACCATTCTGCACCACAGGTGTGAAAACACATTTTCGACGGGAAGTGAAAAATGACAGCTATACTTTTCATGAGGTAATGTGAAAAAATGGCTGTGTTGAAAATTTCGAGTCAGAAATGTTAAAAATTACCAAAGTTATGTACATGTGTAGAAAAATTTCAATGAATGCTCATAACTCAGTACATTTTTATGTTTGCTTGCACGCATGTGCAAGAAACATAGTGCCATCATCCGAGTTTTCGGAGGTGCGGCAGCCCTCTTCCAATTCAGTCAGTGTGTTTGCAGGCACGGCCGCAGTTCTCCAATGCCTAATGGAGCTGTCTATGACAGCAGTCGAAAATGCAGTGGAGTACAGTTGAAAGGGGGAGCTACGCTTCAGTAAGCAGCGATAAATATTTATTTATTTATTTATTTAGATTTTGTTTACCAGGTAAACCCACTGAGACCAAAGGTCCCTTTTTCAGGGGCGACATGGGGTGAATACACCACCAACTTTACATTATGTACAGTGTACAGCTACGAAGATACATATACAATTCATATATAAGGTACAGCATACAGATACATAAGTAAATTAATTAAAAAAAATAATAATAATGTATATACAGTTCATGCAGGAGGTTGCGTAACTGTAGGGCAGAGATAGAGAGCAAGTAGGGAGTACCAGTAGTCAGAGAAAAATAGAATTGCATTGCCCAGGGAGAGAAAAAAAAAAACGAAAACAATAAATTCAAAAGTCCAGGGGTCATTCAAAGGGAAGAACATAACACAGGTTGTAAGGAGAAATACAGTTGATAGAGGTTAGTTGGTACCAGGGGCACCATGGGTTCGTAGATGGTCGCATAGGTTCATGAGGGGTGGGGAGTATATCTAGCGGTTGCAGCAGCAGAGGCTCAGTTCTAGGAGGTAGACTTTGAGACCGGCCTTGAAAGAGGAGAGGGAGGGTTTGTCTAGCAGGGAAGAGGGAGCGAGTTCCAAGTGAGGCGGTGAACTGGAAGGGCGTTTTCCTTGATTGGTGCGGATGCGGGGTATGTTCAAGAAGTCGAGCTTGAGGCAGACCGCAGGGTTGCGGAGGGACTTTAGGGGTGAGCAGGTCACTGAGGTGAGGTGGATGGCGTGTGGAAAGGAGTTTGTAGGAAAGGCAGGCAGGGAAAAAGATAGTTTAAGCTTGGTGGCGGCCAGTTAAGATCCTTAAAGGCTTGATGGTGCTGCCTAGGGGAGGAGTGGGTTCAAAGCAGCAATGCGGTGGTAGAGGTGGAGAGGTTAGTTAGCTCAGTCTCTCTGAGGGACTGTAATATTGGAGAACCATACAGTAAATAGGAGAGAGGTTGCAGTTAGCAATGGCTCTACGTGCCTCTCCAGAGGAGTTCCCAAAGCGGTGAAACAAACCCAGCCTCTGGTGGATGGTTTTGTTAGGTATCTATATGGGGTTTGAAGGTTAGTTCCTGGTCAGGGGTAATCCCTAGGTACTTAAATTGGTCAGCGACCTCGACACGCATTTCTCGAGCAGATGTTATAGAGAGAAGACCACTATGGTCCTTACCCAGTCGCCGGTCCCAACGAGGACAGCTTTTGTCTTGTCCTCGTTTAGCTTGAGTTGGTTGGCAGTTAACCACGTTTCAAGTTTTGCTAGGCAGGTTTGTAGTTCTGTTGCGATAATGGAGGATTGGGGGTCACTGTGATAGATTACTGTATCATCAGCGTAGAGCAGTAGATTGCTGAGTGCACACACTTCAGCTATGTCATTCACAAATAGGGAGAACAGCAGGGGTCCTAGTATGGAGCCCTGGGGTACCCCAGAGATCACTGGTCTGGGGCTTGAGTAAACGCCTTGCCATCGTACTGTCTGTGTTCTGTTAGTCAGGTAGCTAGTGGCCCAGGAGAGAGAGCTGATCCAAGCCAAGCCTTTGGAGTTTGAGAGGAGTAATTTATGACTGACCATGTCAAAGGCCTTGGAGGAATCGATGAATAGTGCCCTTTAAAGTGCCCTGGTCCATGGCGTTGAGTATGTCGGGTGATCAGTCTGACTAGGGCAGTGTCCGTGCCTGTGGTCTTTCCGAAAACCATGCTGGACCTTAGAGAGGAGTAGGTGCTGTTCCAGATAGCATTGCAGCTGATGAAGACTATTCTTTCAAGGATTTTCCCAGAGGGCAGAGGAGGAGATGGGCCTATAATTCTCCACCCTATTCCGGGTTCCTTTTTATGGATTGGAACTATGGTGGCACTTTTCCATTTGGTGGCACAGACCCTTCCTGAATGGATGGGTTTATGAGTAGAGACAACAGGGTAGGCAATGGCAGGTGCGCAGCCCTCAACAGGCGAGGTTCCTTGATCATTACCGTAGATGATTCAGGGTTGATTTTGCGAAGTGGTAACCCGTGCAAGGGGTCCACAAGTGTCAGATGGAATAAGGGACGAGAGAGATTTCGTCGGAGGTGGGTGGGGGAGGATTTCCGGCACGGTTTGGGAGGAGGCAGGGGATGAGAAAGGAGGCACTGAAGGCTTCAGCCACATTAGTAGGGTCATCTGTCAGAGTGTTTCCGGCTAAGACCATGGCACTTTGTTCCTGCACGTGACCCTTCAGGAGGAGTTTATGTGGCCCCAGAACTTCTTGGGGTCACTTAGGTTAGTCACTTGGAGTCACGGAGGTATTTGGATTTGGCCAGTTTTGTGGCCTGTTTACACTGTTGCAAGCCCCTGTAGTTCTCCCAGTCAGATATTGTGCCAGAAGATTTGTAGAGTCCCCGTGCTTTGTCCCTGAGCCGCATGGTGTGTTTCAGCTCAGGGTGTAGCCATTTATGGCACTTGCCCTGAACCCTTAGTTTTTTCCAGGGGGCATGACAATTTACTATGCCCAGGAACCTCTCGGAAAAGTATTTGAGGGCCGTGTCAATAGTGTGAAGGGAGACGATAGGCCACCATTCCGCCTTGAAGAGGTCAGTGCAGAGGGTTGCTGGTTCAAATCTGCTGTAATTTCTTGCAACAATCAGCCTGGCGGCCGGTCTGGGAGGTTTATTAGACTAGATGCAGTATCGCCTGCTCATGCGCGCTCCCCCTACACACACGCATACTGTTTGCTCACCCCCCCACGCACACACTGTATAGCCGACGGGGGTGCCCAATCCCCCGTCGGCTGTGCTGCGCTCCTCCCCCAAACAGAGTTCCACATGCCACGCTGGGTGCCCACCCCAGCATGGCTACACATGTATCGCCAACGGGGGTGACCAATCCCCCGTCAGCTCCATGCCCCCCCAAACAGCCGTCCTTGTGCCACGCTGGGAGCCCACCCCAGTGTGGCAACAGATGCTGTCACCGACGGGGGTGCCCAATCCCCCGTCGGCTCCACGCCCCCCCCAAAAAGCCATCCTTGTGCCACACTGGGAGCCCACCCAGCGTGGCAAGCGTCCAACGTCGTCTTGTCCTTTGTTTAAAAAACAAACAAACCACGAAATAGAAAAATGGTCCTTACTGTCTCTGCCCCACCCACTCGCACCTGCCTCCACACCCCCACCCCATACTTACCTCTGTACTCGGTGACGATCTTCGGTGGCCCGGGAAGACGTCTGCACTCTTCAAAGCCGACCGCGAACTGAGGAAATGCCGGTAAACTGTATAATGGGATAGATAGGGTTTTTTCAACTTTGACGCATATCTCAGGCATTTTTTGGAATTTTTGCACCAAATTTTCAACATGGGGTTTTTGGGACCCCTTCTTATGAATGCTCTCACTGCCATGGCATTAATGTGGCCTGAAGGGTGATTTCGCAGTCACTGTGCAAAATCACCTTTCGGGACCAAGTAATGAAACAACACTGCCACTGTTCATAAGGTGGAGTCTCAAAAAGTCTATGTTGAAAATTTGGTGGAAAAATTCCTAAAATGACTGTTTCTGAGAGTGCGTTAACAGTTCCTACGCTTGCGCTCGTAAATTATAATTTCAATATTTTCCTCCAGATTTTCAATATTGCCATTTTACCACACCTCTTATGAGCATTATGGCTGTTATTTTCACATCTTGCTCAAAGCGTGTTTCCCGCCCATGTAGCGCACAATGGGCGCAGTTGAGTGAAATCAATGTATGGGACACATTAAGAAGTAACAGTGACACTGTTCATGAACAGAGGTCTTAAAATGGCTATGTTGAAAATTTGGTGAAAAATTCTAAAATGACTGTTTCTGGCGTCGTTGCACAGTTCCTACACGCCGTAAGTTTCGAATTTTCAATATTTTCACTCCAGATTTTCAACATTGCCATTTTATTGCACTTCCTTATGAACAGTACAGCTGCCATTTTCACATGTCGCCCAAAATGTGTTTCCGCACTGGTAGCGCACTGGTGTGCAGTCGGTGAAAGCAATTTAGGGACATTAAGAAAATCACAGTTACACTGTTCATGTGAGCAGAGGTTTTAAAATGGCTATGTTGAAAATTTGGTGACAAAAAGTCCATAAAATGACTGTGTTACGAGTGAGCATTGCAGTTTCCACGCACCCTGTAAGTTCATGACTTTGTAATATTTTCAGTCCAGATTTTCACCAGTGGCATTTTCCACACTTCCTTATGAACAGTACAGCTGTCATTTTTCACAACATGGCGAAATGTGTTTCGCCTTTCCAGCGCAGAGATGCGTGTCGCCGTGGGAAATCATTGTTCGGGACAGATGAAGAAAATCATAGTGACACTGTTCATGATCGGAGTCCCAAAATGCCTGTGTTGACAATCTGCTGTAAAAATTCCCCAAACTAATTACATTGCGGGTGTGCGTTGCACAGTTTCTATGCACGCTCGTGACTTCACCTGTTTTTTTAATATTTTTACTGCAGATTTGCAACATTGCCATTTTTTTTACACCTCCCCATGAACAGTACAGCTGTCATTTTTCACATCCTGTTCGGAATGTGTTTTAGTACCTGTGGTGCTAAATGCCGTAGTCACTGTGCATAAGCAGCTTTCGGCTACCAAACTGATACTGCCACTGTTCATGAGGTGGGGGTCACAAAAAAACCATGTTGAAAATTTGGAGTGAAAATACCAACAAATGCCTGAGGTGTTAGGGTTTCCAACCATAACGCCCCACCCCGTAGAGAATGACAGGCATCAGGGGTGTGACTTGGGATTCTTGCCTGTAATGCTCATACCATTCCACACCCTGCAGCCAGTGAGAAGCATCGAGGTATGCCTTGGACTCTTCGGCCCCAAAGTTCACCCCATTCTCCTATACTGCACCCATCTCACCGTATTTCCTGATGGAATGGGCTGTGCATAAGGGCCAAAGACCCCAAGGCACACCATGACACTTGTCAGTGTCTGCAGGGTAGGGTGTGGTGAAATAGCGTGGCTGTTATGCCTGACGACCCAAAGACACACCTCAATGCCTGTCACTCTCTGCAGGGTGGCGGTGGTGTTGGCTTCAGTTCAGTACTTCATTGCCATTCCAGTTATGCAGCTCTGTAACTTCTACACTACCAATGCCAATGCCAGCAAGCAAACATTCGACATTGACAAATGCTTGTTAGGAATTTTTTCACCAAGTCTTCAGCATGGCCTTTTTGGGGTCCCATTTGGAGGAAGTACAGCGCAGTGGTTTAAGGCTCTGAGCTGCAAATCTGGAGACCTGGGTTTGAATCCCACAGTCCCCACTTGCATACTGTGTGACTCTGAGCAAGTCACTTGGCTTCCTGCGCTCCCAGGTCTCACCTGTAAACAAACTTTCAACATAGTATGACACTCCTTGTTAAACAATTGATAAAAAAAAAAAAAATCATGCACATTGGTGGTGAAATTTCGTTAATCAGTCCCAAAAGGTGATTTTGTGCAGTGACTGCAAAATCACCTTCCCAGCTCAATTAACAGAATGACAGCTGCAGTGTTCATGAGGTGGGGTCCCAGAAAGGCCATGTTGAAAATTTGGTGAAAAAATTCCAAAAAATGAGAAAATTATGATTAAAAATTCAGAATGGCATTGAAATACATTATACAGCACTTACCTTGATTCCTCAGTTCACGGTTCGGCTTTGAAGAGTGCAGATATGTCTCAGTCCACAGAAGATGACAGCCTCGACCTCCGATGGTAAGTACAGGGTAAGGGGTGGGGGTGATGGGTGCTCAGTGGAGGGTCAGGATGGGGAGAGGGATGGTGGGGATGGCGAGGGACTGTTTCTTTAAAAAAAAAAAAAAGATGTTGGGGACTCTTTTTTTTTTTTGTACAGAATTCAACTAAATAATATTTTTGGGACACTGGGGAGTGGGCTCTGATGTCCCAGAAAACACGGAGGGGTCTAAATGCCAACATGGGGATTGGGCCCCGATGTCGGCTACTAAATAAAACAATGGCTGTGGAGGGGCATCTGACACCAGGGGTTGCATCCCGGTGTTGTGTTATATATAAATGAACAAGGTACTGGGAGACGGTGATCAGAGGGTGGGGGGATGCCATAAGACACCAGGGAAACAGCAGGACGATGGTTGGGGGGGGTGCCACTAGACACCAGGCAAACATCGGGGACAATGATCGAAGGTTGGGGAATGCCACTAGACCCCAGGGAAACATTGGGGACAATGCTCAGAGGATTGGGCATGCCACTAGACACTAGGTAAACATCAGGGAAAGCGATCAGAGGGCGGGGGTGCCTCTAGACACTAGGGACAACAAGATGGCTCACAACTCACGCTGCAGGTGGCAGCAGGGGTTCATTTGCGGCTACAGAACTAAATAAAATCTTCTGTTCAAACAACATGAAGTCTTGCTGTATTCTGACTACTGCAGTTAGCCCCAGCATTTAAAGTGCCCCAGAGAACAAAGGGTTAACTTTCTATGCAGAGTATAGAATGCTGAGCTTGAGCTCGGTTGAGGTCTCTGTCTGGAGCCCTTTGAAATCCAACCGTCAGATTCTTTACTCCGCCTCACTGAACAGTCACTCTGGAGATTTCTCCTTCAGCTCGGTTCGAAAGTCGGTTAAAGTCTCAGTTAAGTTGTCGGTCTTTACCGAATTTATTTCCGCATAGTCGGTTCAGTCTCTGTCTGTGGTACTGTGAATACTAAATAGGTTTGTTCTGTTTTCTGTGTGGAAATTGTAAAGTGTTAGTTCAATTCGGCTTAACTGATCATTTGTATTGAATCCTTGTGTTTTACTTTAGAGTGTGGTTACCGGTCCTTATCGGTTCTAAAAATAAAACGTGTTTTGAATGTTTTTTTCCAACACCCGTGACACGGTTAGGAACTGATAAGTGAGTCTTAACCTGCGGTTGCAATAAAAAGGGTAAGTTTGGTTAGGCTGGCCATGTCTGAGAAACCCAAGAAAAAAACTGAGCCCACTGAGTTTCAACACTGCAGTGAGTGTGGGGTGGTCTTTGCTAAGGCCAACCCCCGCACCACCTGTGTTTATTGTCTGGGCTTTGAACACCTCGATTCAGACTGCCACATTTGTAAATATTTTCCTGAATCTACCCTTGAAAAGAGATTAGGTAGACTGAGAGAAAAGGAGGCTGAGAAGTCCGCTGACCCGGATGGCCAGCCCGGTTCGGTTCCAACCGAACCAGAAGGAGTGCCCTCTGACCAGGACGATACTTCTTCAGGCAAGAGGAGAGCTGATCCTGAGGGGTCAGTTTCTACAAAAAGGAAATGCAAAGAAAAATCGACCGGTTTGGATCCAGAGGTTCATGTTCCAACCACCGAGGAAATAGCCAGAGCGATTCAAATTGTGGAATCGCTTCACCCAGTTCCGATTGATCCAGCACCTTTTCGCAGGGGTTTGGTTCAGTTGGTTCCCCCGGTTCAAGATTATACCTCTGAAGATTTTTATGAACCAGAGTTTGAGGAGGAGGGGGAGTTTGAAGATGATGGTGAAAATCTGGATGTGCCTGTGGAACCCGACATCTCCCTAGACACACCTTCTGGTGTATCCCCTCCTAGGCTTTCTGAGTCCCCTTCCCAATTTTCTGTTTTACAGAAAAGTGGCTGAAACCCTCCAGCTTCCTATGGAGGAGGCAATGGAGGATCAGGAGGAGCCTGATTATGTGGAAATGATGGACATCAATTTTACCTTACCAGTGGATAAATATGGCACACATGGGGAAGGAAGAGACTTAATGACAGTTACAGGTGTCATTTATTTTGGCTAAACTTAGCGATTTGTAGAAGTTTATCGAAACTGTGCTAGTTAGTTTCAGTACGGTTTGTAATTGGTTCCAAATGGAGGGAAGGGCATATGCAATAGCACGTTTACCAAAGGAAGTCCGCGTCCTTGGTATGTCAAGCATAATAAAGTCAGATTTTTCTTAACGAGTATGCACTATGAGATACTAATAAGGAAGAGAGATAGCTTGGCAATTTCTGCAGGAGCAGTTTAAGAGTCCATAACCCAGCATGGAGCAGGCGTCTAGTAGTAAGGGATGTCCAACCAACAGCTGCATATAAGTCACAGTGGTGCGACGGTAAGGGAGTTGGTAATGAACCGTAGCGCACGGTGATAAAGGATGTCCGGTTTACTTAGATTTGCAAGAGTGGTGGAGGAATAGATTACATCGCCATAGTCAGTAGGGAGAAAAGTGGCCTGTACAAGCTTGTTTCGAAGCTCAAGGGGAAAAGGCTTATTTCTGTAGAAGAAACCTAACCTGCTTTTAACCTTCTAGAGACATCTTCGACGTGGTCACTGAAAGATAATTTATTGTCGATCCAGATACCTAGATATTTAAATTTGGTTACAACTTCCAGAGGCTCGTTTAAGCGTGGTGACAATGAAGTCTTAGGCGAGGTATTGGGGGCCTGAGACAGCACTGTGGGAGAATATCATCGCTTTAGTCTTCTTAGCATTGAGCAGAAGCTTTGCCTTTATTAGATTATGCTCAAGTTGTGCGAAGTCCGCAAGACACTCCCTTGACTTCAGATAACGATGAGCAGAAGTATACAACACAGTATCATCTGCAAAAAGTGCAGATTGGACGTAGATATTTAGCATCTAAGTCATTAATGTACAGAGAAAACAAGATAGGGCCTAAGATGGATCCTTGGGGGACTCCTCTTGCAACTGGCAAGGCAGCAGAAAAAAAGCCTTCCGCCTTTACTTTTTGGAATCTTCCAGTTAGGTAGCTAGAGAACCACTGGGTGGTATGGTATGTGGCACCCAACTTTGCAAGGCAATTGACTAATAGTTTGTGATCAACAGTATCAAAAGCTTTGCCGAGGTCCAAAAAGACTGCACCAGTTACCTTCTTAGCATCTATAGCAGAGATCCAATCATTGGTTACTTTTGCTAGTGCAGTGATTGTGCTATGATTAGCCCGGAAGCCAGATTGAGCTGGGTTAATGAGAGAGAAGGTTTCCAAGTGAGATTTTAACTGAATATGGATCAGTTTTGAGAACTTTAGAAAGGATAGGCAATATGGAGATAGGCCTATAGTTGTTTACATCGCATGGGTCACCATATTTAAATAGAGGGAGGATATGTGCTGATTTCCAGCAGGACGGCACAGTAGCTGATGTAATGGAAAGATTGAAGATGTGGAGAATTGGGGCAGTGAGATGGGCATAGCCTGACCTTAGGAAAAAGGGTTCCAAGCCATCGTCCCCTGCGCTTTTTTTGGTGTCTAAGTTAAGAAGAGAATCTTCTACTTCTTTATAAGTTATCTCGCGCCGTTGGAAGGTGCTGGGTGCAGGACTAGATGTGGCGGGAGGGGTATGCTGGCTTACCAAGCACCAGCATAAGGTGACGAGTCAAAAGCTAATCCAGCTGTGGCAAAGTGGGAGTTAAGCTCCTCCAGGATTAGGGACTTGTTTTCCACAATCTTGCCACTTGCAACTATCTTTGTTGGGACAGAGGGGCCATGGGCGTCCTTCTATAACTTTGATAGTCTTCCATATTTTATGAGGGTTACCTTTAGCTTGTTCGAGAGTAGAAATATAATAGTTAGCTTTAGCAGAGCAAAGTTTTTCACACAGTTATTCCTGGCTGTTCTAAAGGCCTGCCAATCCGAAGATTCTTTGGAATGTCTAGCTTTAGCCCAGAGCTTATCTCGAGCTATGAGGGCTGCCTTGAGAACCGAGGTGAACCAGGGATTGGAATTGTTCCGCACTCTTACTTTGATGAAAGGGCATGCTTATTTATTATTGTAGTGAGTTTGTCATTAAGGATGCAAGCTGCCTTGTTGACATCTTTGGCTAGGTAAAGATCTTGCCATCTGATCATGCTCAGGTCAGATAAGAAGTTTACTGCACTGAATTTCGTAAAGGATCTTTTGTTACAAAGATGGGTTTGGACGGGCCTTAATTTGAGATCTTATGCAAGCAACAATTCCCATGATCGCTCATGTCATTGTGAAACACTGCCAAATGAGATATTTTGTGTGGATGGGTGGTTAGTACCACATCTAGAATGGAAATGTTGGCAGTATTTAGAGTGTTGTTCCTAGTAGGTTCACTGACTAATTGTCCAAGACCTAACTCGTCACAAAGGGATTTGAGGCCGTGTGATTTAGGTGACAGCCAGTCCATATTTAGATCTCCTAGAAATATTGTTTCAGTTTTTGCATCTACGAACATGGATTTCAAAAGATTAAGGACTTCATCACCACCAGACGGGGTCTGTAGCCACCTAGGACAGTGATACATTCCGAGGAGGGGAGATGAAGGCTCAGCGAAACTAACTCAAATTCCTTGGCTAGAGATTTGCAACTAATATTGGTGACCAAGTACTTAGATTTGGCATAGATAACCACACCCCTGCCTCTAGACTCTCTATCTGCTCTAAATAAATTGTAGCGCTGCAGTGATATTTGTTGATCAGTGTTCGTCTTTTTTAACCACGACTCAGTAATTATGATAAGGTCTGGGTTAACATGTACTGCAGCCCAGGCTTGCAGCTGTACAAGTTTTTTAGGCAGGCTTAAAATGTTGACCATCATCATTTGAGACCTGTGGCCTCAACTAAATCGATAGGAGAGGTAAGTTGGGGGGCAGGGTTGAGCTCCACATTTCCTGAGCAGAGAAGAAGCAGAAATATAACTGTCTTTAAGGAGCTTATAAGAATGGAGACTGCTTTTTATTTCTTGGCTACCCCATATCGTTTCTACTTAAGGCGGCGCCACTGTAATGACAGTTGATTGTGATCAATGTAAGTGCTTGGGTAGACATAGAGTGAGGACAGTAGCAAGGGGTGTAGGCTAACCGGGGAATAGGCTAAAGGGGAGAGGAGAATGACATAGTGTCTACACGGTAGACTGTTATAACATTAGGTATTGATAAGGTACATTGGAGAACTGAATTGTATGAGGTACTTCAATTGCACTGTATTGCTGAAAACTCTGCACCTTAGGAGCAATAAAACACAATAAGGAGAGCCATGGTCCCAGATTGAGTGGTCTCGTGATTTGTATAGTTCAATATTTTCTAGGCAAGAAATTTGCCCACCTAGGTACTCACTTAAAACCTAGATGAGAAAATACAGCAGATAGGGGAACAAGGAGAGCAGGAGCAGCAGCTTAGTTAGTGGCCATCCACCCTTCAGACTCAAGTCCCCTTGTAGCAGAACCAGGAAAGAAGTAGAATGATAATGCAGGCCATATTGCCCACGAATGAATACAGTGATTTATATAGAAGACCAAGAATCCCTCTAGTGACAGGTCTGTATAACCTGCTAATGGAAAACTAGCCACTAAAAAAAAAAAGTACAGTTTCATGCTGCTGTGGACTCCAATGACGTGTCTCCAAGAGTCATGGCTACATCTGTGGCTCTTCGGAGAATGGCTTGGCTCACGTGTACTAGCCTCTCACAGGACACCCAGGCTAAGACCATGGATTTTCCTGTAGTGGGTAATTCTCTGTTTGGGGAGCAGACAGAGAATTACATGAAGAAAATGGATGCGAATAGGACCACCTACAGGAGTGTTCAGGCCAAGGAGAGGCAGGCAGCTCCTCAAAGGCAGCACTCTAGGGGCAGGTGCAGGCCTTTTCATAGGCCTTTTTACCAAGCACAGGCCTCTACTCTCTTTTCACAGAGGGGGTTCTTCAGAGGGAGATGCAGAAGGGGGATGAGCAGGGCTGCTTCCACTCCTCAGCTTAAGGCTCCTGCCAAGCAGACATCCTGATGGGTCTGCCTGGGTCGACTGTCCTATTCCAGTAGGGGGCAGGCTGGCTTACTTTGTCCAGGACTGGATGTCTATTACCTCAGACAAGTGGGTCCTGGAAATAGTAAGCCAGGGACTGGTTCTCAGCTTCAAAAAATTTCTGAAGATGAGTGCCAGATCTTTTCCCCCTGCAGGTCTCTCAGAAACCCTTGCCCTAGAGGAAGAGGTTTCATCTCTTCTGGCCTTAGGAGCCAGAGAGAGTCCCTACCCTATACAGGGGCAAAGGTCTGTACTCCAGGTACTTCCTTACCCCAAAAAAGACAGGGGAGTGGTGACCCATCCTAGACCTAAGATACCTGAACAAACATCTTCTTAAACCAAAGTTCAAGATGGTAACTCTGGGAATAATTCTTCCCTCTCTAAGGCCAGGGGACTGGCTAGCCTCCCTGGACCTAAAGGATGCCTATTTTCACATTCCCATCAGGTGCTCCCACAGAAAGTACCTCCAGTTCGAGTTGCCCTCAGGCCACTATCAGTTCAGAGCAATGCCCTTTGGTCTAACATCAGCCCCAAGGGTTTTCACAAAGTGCCTGGCAGTAGTCGTAGCCTTTCTAAGAAGGCAAAAGATTTCCATTTTTCCATATCTGGACGACTGGCTCATAGTGGACCAGTCCCCAGACCAAGTCAAGTCAGACCTGCAAGTGACCCAGCAAGTGCTCACTTCTCTAAGATTTCTTCTCAACCTTCCCAAGTCAGTTCTCGAGCCAGTGCAGCTCCTTACCTTTATAGGGCAGAGCTGGGTACTGTCAAAGGAAGAGCTTTTCTTCCTCTGGAAAGGGCAAGAGTTCTTACAGAACTTGCTTCTTCCTTCAGCCTTCAGGTGTCTCGACCAGCAAGGCATTTCCTCCAGCTCTTGGGCCACATGGCAGCTTCTACAGCAGTGGTCCAAGGGGCAAGATTCCAGATGTGGGACATTCAGTTCCATCTGAGGGCCTTTTGGTCCCGAAAGAGGGATTCTCTTACCAAACTGGTCCCAGTGACTTGGACCCTGATCCAAGCCCTTCAATGGTGACAGGATCACGACAATTTAAGGCAAGGGGTCCCATTTGCCACTCAGTCTCATTCAGTGGTCCTTACCACAGATGCTTCCCTCTTGGACTGGGGAGCCCATCTGGGGGCCCTCACTGCCCAGGGACTGTGGTCCCCTCAGGAATCCCTTCTCCATATCAGTCTCCTAGAACTCAGGGCAGTTTTTCAAGCCCTGCAAGCTTTTTCTCAGTGCAGAACAAGGTGGTTCAAGTCAGAACAGACAACACCACCACCATGTGGTACATCAACAAGCAGGGAGACCCGCTGTCTACGGCCTTGTGCACAGAAGCCATGAAGTTGTGGTCCCTGGGTTATTCCCTGCAAACCTCTCTGATAGCAGTCCACCTTCCAGGGAAGGACAATGTGCTAGCAGATGCACTGAGCAGGATCTCGCAGGGCCATCACAAATGGTCCCTGGACCCTCTGGTCTTTGAAGGTGATTTTTTCAGGGTGGGGCACTCCGGAGATAGATCTCTTGCAGCCCCAGACAATCACCAACTTCTCCTCTTTTGTTGCAGACCCCCACTCTTAGGTCCAGTCCCTCTGGATGCTCTGATTCTGAACTGGGAAGGGAAGTTTCTGTATGTTTTCCCTCCCGTTCCTCTGTTGTTCAAAGTTTTAGTCAAGATAAGGTCAGAACCTTGCAAAGTGATGCTGATTGGTCCAGATTGGACCAGACAGCCTTGGTTCCCCCTGTTGCTGTCCCTAGCAGTCCATCTTCCCCTGTCTCTTCCCAGGAATTACAACCGGTTAGCCCCCTCTCAGGGGAGAATTTGATACCCCAATTTTCAGTGTCTCAATCTCAAGGCATGGCTCTTGAAAAGTTAGAGTATGCAGATTTGCATCTGTCTCAAGGAGTTCTGAATATCCTCAAAGCCTCTCGAAAGCCCGCCACTAGAAAGACCTATAACTCCAAATGGAAGAGGTTCAGCATTTGGTGTTCCAAGCAGCATATTTCCCCAGACACTGCTGAATTGCCTACAGTTCTGGATTATATGGTCCATCTTAATGGCCTAGGCCTAAGACCAACTGCTGTCAAGGTACACTTGTCAGCTGTCTCTGCTTTTCTGTCAGTGGGGAAGTCTTCCTCACCAACATCTCATCCTGTGTTCTGTAAATGTTTCAAGGGATTGCTTCATACCAATCCCCCAATTAGAGACCCTGCCCCTGTCTGGGAGTTAAATGTTTGCATTGCTCAATTGATGCAACCTCCCTTTGAGCCTATGTCTTCAGTAAAGCTTAAGTACTTGACTTGGAAAACTGTGTTATTAGCAGCCATTACCTCTGCCAGACATATCAGTGAACTGCAAGCCCTGTCAGTGGAACCTGATTTTATCTCCTTTCATAGGGATAAAGTGGTCCTTAGAACTAATAGAAGGTTCTTGCCCAAAGTGGTTTCAGATTTCCACCTGAATCAGTCTATGTCTCTTCCTGTTTTCTTCACTGATCATTCCTCTTTAGGAGAGAGGAGGCTACACAGTTTAGATGTTAAAAGAGCCCTTAGCTACTGTATAGAGCGTACCAAGGGTCACAGGTTTGATTCCTTCCAGTTGTTCCTCACTTATGGAGAAGTGGGAAAGGGCAAACCTGCCACCAAGAGATCTATTGCCAGGTGGATTGTGTCTTGCATACAATTCTGCTGTGAGAAACTTGGAAAAATTCCACCCTCAGGCCTGAGGGCTCACTCCAGAGGTACAGCTGCTTCTCTGGCTGCTGCCAGGGATATTCTCTGTTAAAAATTTGTCAAGCAGCCACCTGGAAAACAGTCCATACCTTTACCAAACATTACTCTCTGGATATCCAGGCTAGGAGTGATGCTTGGTTCTGCACAGCAGTACTTCAGACCCTGTTCCCAAACTAGGTTCTGTCCCTCCTCCATAGAGGTACTGCTTGGTAGTCTGCAGTAGTCAGAATATAGCAAGACTTCATGTTGTTTGAAGAAAAAATTACTCACCTTAGTAATTATGTTTCTTCTAATGGAGTCTTGCTGTATTCTGACCTCCTTCCCTGCCTCCCCCCTCAGAACCTGTTTTTGGGAAGTGGGTGGGCAGGTGCAGTGTTGCACCTCAGGGGTGCTCCTTTTACACCCTCTTCTTTTTGTTTGGATATTTGTTTTATTATTATTATTATTTGGATTGGTTTTTGGTTTTGGGTTTCCTGACTTGAGTCTTTCTTTGGGAATCCAAAACTTTTTGTTGCCAGTTGGCTAGTAAAAATTTTACAATTTCCACATAGAATAGTTAGTGAGTTTTTGCTTCTTAAGAATCTGACGGTTGGATTTCAAAGGGCTCCAGACAGAGACCTCAACCAAGCTCGAGCTCAGCATTCTATGCTCTGCATAAAAAGTCAACCCTTTGTTTTCCAGAGCAGTTTAAAGGCTGGGGCTAACTGCAATAGTCAGAATACAGCAAGACTCCATTAGAAGAAACATAATTACTAAGGTGAGTAATTTTTTCTTCTCCTACAGAGAATGTGGCGAAAGGCTCCTCTCGCTAAGCTGGGCACCCGGGATTTCAGGTGCCCATAAGAAGTATTTCTGGCCCTAATTATGAAAAACAAACACCTGAATCTAGCTAAACAGGGCCCTTTTAGCCAGGTTCTGGTATTTGATTGGTAAAATAAGAACATTTTTGTGTATTTCCACTCATTTTAGTTCGTGGAAAAAAAACCAACAAGATGGCAACTCATGAAAAAGGATTTCTCCCTTGCAGAAAAGGAACAGATCTCGCAAAAATGAATCCTTTTTCCTAAGATCAAATCCTTTTGTCGAAGTTTTTACCTCAATCCTGAAAAGTGATCTTCCCATAGGAAATAATGAGAAATTAAAAACTGAATAACTTTGCAACAGATTAATATTTTTTCACCAAACGATGGCAGTTCAGTTACCCAAGTTCTTTCTACCATAAAAAATTTCACCAGAATCCAACACTGTCTGGCCATAGGGCGATCAACAAAAAAATTCAAAAAGTGGTGACTTTCAACTTTTTTACACTATCTGGATCTCAGAATCCGCACATCCATCTGAAACAAAACTTGCCACATCAAGAGAGTTACCGCACAGAAGAGCGCATGCCAAATTTTGCGTAAATCCATTGATCGGCTGCAAAGTTATTAATGTGCAAAATTTGAGATTTAACATTAAACAGGCTACTCAACCCTAACTATAGGGGCACTATCGCACCACTATAATGTGTATGTATTTATGTGTGTATATATATATAATTTTTAAACATATTTAAACAGGTAGTCGAGCAGTGACCAAAAAACAGTCTCCTATACAAGTGAGCTTTTAAAATACAACTCTGTGGTATACAAGAAAATATGCTTGAATGGCTATTGTTAAATAAAAGCCTGGGGATGAAAGGGTTATGTGTTAGTTGAGAGAGTTTATTATGGCCTAGTGATTTGCTGATTGATTTCATTTGCTGTCAGTTAAGGCACTCTTAATGTCAGTTTTCTTTGCATAATGCCTTGAAATAAAGACTGATGAAGTTCCTTAGATTGATGCCACTGACATAAACTGACCCTGATTTGCCCTGTTCTGCATGGCAATTTAAGTGACAGCAGTTAGAGAAAATACTGCAATGAATATGCAACTTGAGGATTAAAAGTAGGTAGTCTGTAACCTTTATGAATATTATACAAACTACAAAACTGTTGAGTTTTTTTATAATATTATACACTCGCCAGGTTTTTGAAACTTACTGATATATCTGGTTTGCCTAGGGAGAAGTAGGAAAGGCATGTTTTCTTAGAAACAATACAATTGTGGAAATACAATAAAAATTTTAAAGCTGTTTCAATAAGGATGAAAGTACATATTTGTTTAATACTGGACTTTATGCAAGACATCTTCTAAAGGCAAAGGCATTTGGATGTTTATCCTTAAGGCCGTACAGGTGTTGTAGGCAAAACATTAATTTAAGGTAACGCAAGACAAGATTATACAACTTTAAAAGCTGGAACTTCTTATTCAGTGTACAGTACTTGAGAGATTCCAGAACTTAATATGACTTCTGAGACATGTTTAATAATAAGGACTGTAATCTGCTCTAGCCAAACGCCGAGTAAAATTGATCATGCTGTTAAACAGTACATCTCTTAGGTAGCTCCACTCAAATACAGTAATCCAAGGTTTTTGTGTTGCTCCATATTGTCTCTGGAAATACTAATGTGTGGGTGTGTGCACTATGTACCTCTATCGGGTACAGCTATAGCTCCAAGAAGCTGTGCCTAGTGCTTGGAATGTTGGTGTCCTCAGTGTTCCGTCCAGGGCTCCATGTTTTTTATTCTCCCTGTACCAGCGACAGGGGTAGCAGCTTTGAGTCAGAGCTCTTCACAGTAAGTATTTTCCACATCAGTTTTCTTATTTGTTAGGGCAATTTCATGTACAGTTTTAGCCATGACTGTACACTGCAGACACAAAAAAGTGCCACAGTCATTACAGACCAACTGTAAACAATCATTTTGACTTTATGGTTGATATTTAAGGCAGTCATCACTACTAAACATTTAATTTATAGTTAAGCAATAAAGCCCAACACAGGGCATTTTAATGAAATGTGAACCAGTTTTGTAAGTATACCAAATTAGTGCCATGTCCTTTCAGCCTAGAGGGCAGTACATGATAAGGATCCATTGTTCCTTCTTTTCCTCTTCTTCCTGTCTTTTAGGGGAATGGCAAGAGGATGTCTGTTCCTATTCTGTCTCTTTTAACTTTACCTGTTCTAGTACAGGTTGTACAAGACCTTCTTTTTGAACTTTTCTTAGGAGATTTGTCTGGTGTCTCCTAGCCTAGCTAGAGCCCCACACCAGGACTTCTGACCTTTCTGCCTTTTTGTAAGATGGCTTGTAGGCTTTGGCTCCCTTTTACCCACTACCTTATGCCCTTTAGGCCCACTTCTTAGTTTTTCTTTAAGTTGGTAGTTGGGTTTTACTCATTTTATGATTTTTGTATCCTATATTCTTTTCCTGTCCCTTTGGGCTATGACTCTCTATCTTGCCCGTTCTCTCCAAAGTGCTGGAAAAACTTATATACAACCAACAAAAAAATCACCTTGAAGTGCACTCACTCCTAAACCCAGCCCAATCTGGCTTCAGGTCGAAGCACAGTACCATCTCAGCCTTTGCTAAAGTCTCTAATGACTGGATCCATGCTATGGACACCAAGAAGGTTACTGGTGCAGTCTTTCTAGACCTTAGTAAGGCCTTGACACTTGACCATCACCTCCTAATCACCTGTCTTGCCTACATAGGTGCCACTCCACTTACCTTACAGTGGTTTAACAGTTATCTCACGGAAGGATACAAAAGTCAAGCTGATGGCCTACTATCTGCCCCTTCCAATTGCCAGAGGAGTCCCTCAAGGCTCCATCCTAGGACCAATCCTTTTCCCTGTACATTAACAACCTTGACTCCCACATAAGAACTCTATCATACATTTCTTTCAGACGATACGGTTTTGTATGCATCAGGCTCGCCTTAACTGGAAGTCAGGAAGCACTCCAAGCTGACTTTATCCAGTTAGAAAGCAACCTTATCAATGCCAAGCTTCTCTTAAATGCCAAAAAAACCATGACAATGATTTTCTCGAGACTTGCCTTGTCTGGTGCCCTACCTTCCCCACCTAAAAACTTCATAGTTACCTCGCTAGGTGAACCCTTGGAAGTCGTACCTAAATTTAAATATCTAGGTATGTGGATAGACAACAAGCTTTCCTTCATCGACCACATTGAGGATCTATCAAAGAGGCTTAAAGCACGCTTGGGTTTCTTCTTTAGAAATAGGACCCTCTTTTTCTCTGCGACCACAAAAGACTTGTCCAAGCAACATTCCTTCCTTTGCTTGACTACAGAGACATTATCTTTATCTCCTCCCCAACCTTGAGCCTATCTAACCTGGACGTACTCTATCACTGTGCTCTTCGCTTCATTACTAACTCTGCGTACAGGACCCACCACTGTGATCTTTATGCAGCAGTTGGGTGGACCTCTCTTGCCACCAGAAGCCTCCTGCTTGCTGGCATTTGGACCCTCAAATTACTACTCCACAAACTGCCTGTCTATTTAACGTCTCTCATACACATCTCGCACGCCCTACTCCCTAAGGAAATCTGACCTTATCCTACTAGATGTTCCCAGGACCGTACCACAGCTGGCCAAAGAGCTGTCTTATACGCCCTCCCAAACATTTGGAACTAACTACAAGCCATGCTGAAGCTAACCAGCATCGTATCAATTAACTCCTACAGAAGACTCGCTATCTCTAAATTAAAAGACATATGTAGGTGCTTCTAGGCCCCCAACGCCAAGTCAACTTCCTAGGTACCAACTGGTCCTCTTCTTATTAAGATGAAAGGTGCTGCATAACTTAGGGCAAGGTTAAAGCTGGAATGTACTGCATATATAGCATAAGGACTTCTATTGTGTATACCTCTTATATTATATATTTTTTCTTTGTTGTTCTACATTTTATATCTCCTGTCTGTGTAATTGCGAACTGTATGTGTATGTGCCTCAGGACCTCCTTGTGAATGAGCTTGCTCAACAGAGTCTTTCCTGCAATAAACTTGAACTTGACTCTTAGTCTCTCTCTCTCTCCCCTCTCCCACATGTTTCTCTCCTGGCAAACAGAACCAAGGAAGGCATCTGTTACTGGCAAGCCCATGAGTGCCACTTCATTACCTGTGCCTTGTGGATGGCACCAGCACCAGTGTCAGTCCTCCAAGCTGTAGACTGCAAAAGACTTTGCTCCCACAGGGTCCTGATGCTTCTGGCACAGATCCATAGGTGCGAATGAATGAAGATATTCTGGAAGATCAAGAATTACGGTTTGCACATAATTTTAATTTCTGGATGGTCATTCTGAATCAAATCATTCCTTCACTGGAGCAGGGCATACGTTTCTGCTCCCTGGACTTCCAGGATGCGTTCTTCCACATCCCAGTCAGTCTGTCCAACTGGTGGTACCTTGAGATTCAGGTGGAAGGAGTACTGTAGCAGTTTCAGGTCATGCCCTTTGGTCTTTCATCCACACCTAGGGTCTTCACCAAGTGTGTAGTAGTGGTGGCAGCCTTCCTGCAGTGCAAGGGCATCAGGGTGTATCCTTACTTGGATGACTAGCTGTTAGCCAGGCCATGCAAGGAGACCATCGAGAGGTCCAGAGATCTGGTGCTTCAGACCTTTCATGACTTGGGCCTGTTGGTCAACCTGGACAAGTCTGAACTGGTCCCCTTCCAGGTGATCAAGTTCATTGGTGCAGAAGTAGTCTCCTTGCAGGCCAAGGCCTGCCTCCCTGAGGACTGGGCACTAAATCGTACCCGCTTTGCCTGATCATTTCAGGTTGGGCTCTCGTACCCTACCTGGGATTTTCTGCTGCTTGCTGGGGCACATGGCATCCTGCAGCAGTGTGGTTCGTTGGCTTCACTGGCAGATGTGCCCACTGCAGTGGGACTTGGGCCATCAGTGGTCTCAGTTCCTAGGTCACTTGGACCAGCTGGTCGTAGTGACCCAGCCAATGTGGGATGCCATCCAGTGGTGGCTAGTACTGGAACATCTGAAGGAAGGAATCCAATTTGTTTGCCCAGAGCCATCCAGCACGCAGGTGATGGGCATGTCTCTGGTGGGGTGGGAAGCGCACTGGGGAGACCACAAAGCCCACGGGTTCTGGTTATCCTGAATGTCCTGTTACCACATAAACCTGCTGGCACTCTGTGCAAAGCGGCATGCTCTGATGGAATTTGCTCTTCTAATCAGGGGTCAGGTCATGCAAGTCCAGTTGGATACCATGATCATATCTTACCTGAACAGGCAGGGCAGAACACACTCCCTTCCCTTGTATCTAGAATTCCTCCACACCTGGACCCTCATGTGCAGCCTGGGTGCAGATCTCCTGGCAATTCATGTTGTAGGAGTGAACAGTCAGTTGGCAGACACTCTCAGCTAGGTAGGAGAGATGTCACATGAGTGGTCCCTGACTCAGGAGGTGGTACACCACCTGTTCTTCCTATGGGGCACTTGTCTAGTGGATCTGTTTGCCTCCTGTGAGAATGCCAAACAGAAGATTTTTTTTGCCTGCTCCCCACAGTCCAGGACATTGTTGTGGGATGCCTTCATGAGGCCCTGGACCCCAGGCCTGATGTATTCCTTCCTTCACTTCCCCTTGATCTACAAAGTTGTGGTAAAGGCCTGGAAGGACAAGGCACAGATGATCTTGATAGCTCTAGACTGGCCAAGGCAGTTCTGGTACCAGGCTCTCCTCAGCCTCAGTAGCAGATCTCTGTGGTGGCTGCTTCTTTGTCCAGATCTGCTGAACAGACAACAGGGGACAGTCCTGCATCTGGATCTGACATTCTTGCACCTCTCAACCTGGTTCCTGAGTGGCTAGAGTTCCAGGGCTTGCATCTGTCAGAAGAAGTGCTCCACATTGTGGAAGCCTCCTAAAAAGAGTTCACTAGCAAATGCTGTGTTCTCCATATGGTTTCAGGGCAAGGAGCTTGAACCCCTTGATGCTCTGTGGCAAGCACCTTGGAGTACCTCTTGTCCCTTTCTCAGTCAGACCTGCAAGTGACGACCATTAAGGTGCACCTGGCAGCAGTATATGCTTACCAGGGACGTCTGGTAAGCTCACTGTGGCCCAGGAGAACGTGATGGGGCACTTTTTCAAAAGCCTTGACCAGTTGTCTCCTCAGGTACATGAGCCTCTGCCACCTTGGTGCTGGCTATGTTGATGTGCACGCCATCTGATCGATGTACAGGTGCGAGATGTCTCACCTCTTAAGGAAGATGGCCATCATGGTAGCTATCCCATCAGCCAGAAGAATTAGTGTGCTACCGGTATGCAAGGTGGAATCTCCATACCTGCTCTTCTACAAGGACAAGGTCATCATTTGCCCCCATCCAAAGTTGCTCCTGAAGGTAGTATCGGAGTTCCATCTTAACCAGGTGATAAACCTTCCGATATACATTACCAACCCACCTTCAGAAGTCGACTGTAGGCCCCATACTTTGGACCTACAGACAGAGCTCTCTTACTATAAGGAATGCATAGCTGGAATTCAGGGTGAGGCTCACCAGCTGTTTGCAACATGTGCTGAAGCCACACCTGGCAGACCGGCAGCAACACAGATGACTGGCAGCTGGATAACATCCTGCATCAACCTCTTCTATGGGTTGGCTGGTAGGAGGCCACTCGTAGGACTTCGGGCTCATTTTACCAGAAACACTGCTTCCTCTGTGGTTGCCTACAGGGACATTCCCATCCAGGGAATCTACAGGGCTGCTACCTAAAGGTCAGCACACACCTTCATATCCCACTACAGCACTGATCTTGAGTCCTGTCAGGATTCTGCTTTTGTGACCTTGGTTCTCAAATCTCTGTACATCAAGTAGGGTGTGCACCATGCCCCTCTTCCCAGAGAACTGCTAGGAGTCTGCTAGAGTGCGAATAGTGATCTGTATCCACACTCCTAGTAAGATCTAGGAGTGGCATAGAGTTCACATCCACACAACCCACCCAGCCTCCCCTGGCAAGTGGCACATAGAGCCTTGCTTCCAACATGTAAAGATCTGACATCACGGGGCAGAGTCTGGGGATGTACCACCCAGGTGGTGGGTGGGAGGAGCTTATCTTAAAGACATCAGACGGTTTCTCCCAATTCATCTACCAGGGGAGTATCAAGTCCTTCGCAGAAATGAGGACAGAATTTCAATTAAGACAAATTTATTTTTTTCACTATTTACTGGTGGCCTCCTTCCCCAGAAATGGTTCTCACCTCCGGGAAGTACAACAAGACCCCGTCCTCTTCCCAAGTTAATCCTTTAAGCCACTCAAGGTTTGATAAAAAAAGAAATTATATCTTTGTTGACTTTTACATATATTCAGACATGTACCTCAGCCCCTTCGAGGTTCCAACAGCCTGGGAGAAGGAATCTGCCCTTATCTTTTCACCCCAAGAATGGAAACAAATTTGGTATGGGGTGTTCCATACTTCAGCCTCTAATAACTGGAAAGAATTCCATTGGAAGCTAGTGACACATTACTTTCTTACTCCCAACCATACAAAATACTATTTGCAACATCATTCAGGTAGTTGTTAGCGTAATTGTGATGGAATAGGCACACCTTTTCATATTTTTTGGGATTGTCCCTCTATTCGTCCCTTTTGGACAGAACTGGGACAGAGATACAAACAAATGACTCAGATGATGGAGGAACTCAACTGTACACATCTGATGTTAGGTCTTGCCCCAAAGGCAAACGTAGTAACAGACAATGGTCCTTTTTGAGTATCCGTTTGGCAGCTGCCGGCAAGGCGATCACTAAAAAAATGTCTCCTTCCTGATCCACCATCAATAACCGATTGGTGTACTCTGGTTAAACAAATATACAGGGTTGAGAAATTGACGTGGCTTCCCTTTATGAAACTTATTGAGGAAACAGGGTACCTCCACTCTGACCCAGCAAGCGCAGGGATATTAAACCCCAAGATCCTTCTCCTAGAGGTTTTATTATTTATTTATTTTTGAAAGTTGGATTTACAGCCTTTGAGTCAGGTACTCATTTACAAAGGCACCTCATCGCAGGTAGAGTAGACAAGGTAACAGTGTGAGATACAACAGTGGTAATATACAGGTGCAATACAGATAACAAAAAGAACACAATATAACAGTGGTTTATGGGATAAAGTTATATGCAGTAAATAGCAATCGTATAAAGTATAACAATAGTAGAATGATAATAAAACTTCTAAGCCCAGATGTGATCAATTTTTTTTTTTTATTTAAACTCTTTTCATTGAAGCAGCAGCAGCCTTGCTAATTGAATATGTAATTATTTATGGAGTTATTACTGATACAATGTACATAGTTATGAAATACTTATACCCTAGATTATCATAGAGCAAATAGTTTATTTAGGTGTTGAACAGGGATTTCCCTATAGACACTAGAAAGGGCTCACAATAAAGACAGAAAAACATATTGTAACAGATGTAATGCTTTACCTGGACTTTAGCTGTCATCCTTTTCCCACCTAGGTGGGAGGTTAATTTACATGTAAATGTACTGATAATGAATAATGATTGTTCTGTCCTCACTTTTGATGAATAAAAAAGTAAAAAAAAAAAAAATCTGACAGAAATACTGTTCCAGTGGAACCACTAGAGTGTGGATGTGATCTGTATACCACTCCTAGAAAAACGGTTACAGGTATGTGACCTATCTTTCCTTGTAGCCAAGGCCCTGAGTTTTCTGCGATTCCGAGGCTGTGGCAAACCGCAGAATTACCGTGGAATTTGTGGCCAACCGCGGAATTTGCAGCCACCCACGGAACAAACTTAGTTCTTTGCCAATGGGGGTGCCCAATCCCTTGTCGGCTCCACTGCCCCCAAACTTGCATATGCCACACTGGGAGCCCACCCCAGCATGGCAAAAGTCTCCTTTGCCGACAGGGGTGCCCAATCCCCCATCGGCTCCACTGTCCCCCACCCAAACAGACTTGCATATGCCATGCTGGGAGCCCACCCCAGCATGGCAAAATTCCCCTGTTGTCTTTAAAAGTAAAAAAAAAAAAAAAAACACCTGAAAGAAAAAAAAGTCCCTTGTTGATTCTCTGGCCCCTGCCCCTAACCCGTGCCCACCCTCTGCATTCCCCCACCCCCATACTTAGCTCCGGAGCCCAGTGCAACGATTTTCAGTGGACCGGGAACACATCTGCACTTTTCAAAGCTGACCGCGAACTGAAGAAATGCTGGTAAGCTGGATAATAGCATAAATGGTTTTTTTTTTCAACTTTGGTGGATATCATGGCCATTTTTGGGAATTTTTTCACCAAATTTTCAACATGGGGTTCTAGAGACCCCACCTCATGAATTCAGTTACTGTCATTTTGTTATTCAGTCCCAAAAGGTGATTTCGTGGTCACTGCATGGAACCATCTTTTGGGACTGATAAACAACGACAGTGTCACAGTTCATGAGGTAGGCCCCTAAAACCCTATGTTGAAAATTCGGTGAACAAATTCTATAATATGTTTTAAATGCATTCGCAGTTCCTACACGCTCGTAACCGGTATTTTTAATTTCTAGGGACATGGATATGTTGTTCATCCACACTCATTGGCAGTATCCTTGCCGCTTTAAATCTTGCCGGAAGGTCTTCAAGCTTGCTCCTCCCACCCACCCGGGTGGTATAACTCTCGGCTCCGCCCCATGACGCCAGATCTTCCTTACCGCTTGGAAGCTCAGGTTCCCTCCTTAACGCTCTGCGTTTGTGACTGGTTCCTATTTCTCCGTTTGCGGATTTAAAAATAAAATTTTGCAAAAAGACTTCAGTCTTCTATCCCTCGCGGCTGCGATGGACAAATCGACTCCTGGATTTCGGAGATGCCCATGCGGGCAGAAGATGTCTCGGACGGATCCACACTCCACGTGTGTCTACTGCTTAGGCCTTGAGCACGACCCGGGCTGCGACCTGTGCTCATCTTTCTCGGCCCTCGTCTCGAGACCCGTGCTGCCCGATTGCAACTGGGCCGTCGAGCGTTCCCTCGGTGAAGTCCAAGGAGGCCCGGTTGGCGGTGTCCGCGGCGGCGGGCTCGGCGGATCAGCTCGAGCGGATGGTCGCCCTCGAAGAGGAGGCGGCGGGGGCCGTATCTTCCTCGGCCGCGGCATTTATCCCGCTCTCTCTGGGTTCTTCCTACACGGCTTCTTTTAAGGAGCTTTGTCTGTCCCTCTCCACTAAAGGAGAAGGGCCTGCGTCTGCTGGACCTTATTCTAGGTCCAAAAAGAGGCAGAGGTAGAGCTCCCATCAGTCGGCGTCTTGGGAGGCGGGAAGGTCCTCTCCCGGCCGTGACCACCGCTCCGGTCGACCGGCTCGACTCGACCACTGGCCTCACGGTGTCTCCCGTCAGGTCAGTTGACCGAGACTCCCACCGATGAAGTCGAGATTTTCTCGACCCATTAGACGAGCTGTCGCCTTTAGCAGCGAGATTCCCTCTCCGGTTCCCGGGAGGAGTTGAGGATCCCGTGGGCTCGCCTGTGCCTCCGGTTCCGGAGCCCTCGGATGGACCATCCGAGCCGAAGGGAGTGCCGGTTCCGGCCGACACCTCCCCGCACCGACCTCGGAAATTCCGGGACTCTCGGTCTCGGTCTCGGACCTCTTAGCGGTCCAGCCGATCCCACCGTCATAGGCGGTCTTGGTCTCGGCACCGCGGTAAGCGGCGTCGCCGCTCGTCCTCGTCCTCCTCCTCGGATGAGGGGAGGCTTCGGCGTAAATTACGTCGACGGTACGAGGACCTTATGTTGCAACAGCTCCTCCTGGCCGGGAATAAGCCGGCTCAATCGCCTTCGACCCATTAAGTAACTGTCACGCGAGCGGCCGACACAACCCCTCGACTTATCCGAGGAGCCTATACCCAGGCCGGTTGTTCGGCCAAAACCAGCTGCTCCACCGATTCCGGTGGAACCTCCGCCTCCACAGCCACCAATGGGGGCTCCGACCAAGGATTCTCGGTCGGCTAAGGGTCTACCCCATCGACTGTCAGTTACCCTCACTCCCGACCGACCTCGGCCAGGTGAAGGTGGCTCAGGCCAGAGGCAGCTCTTGAGGACTCTTCCGAGTCGAAGATGATTCCTCCTTTTCTCCAGCGACTGGACTTGGGTCTTCAGGAGGTCAGTCAATGGACGATAGCCGTCGTCCTTCCTGGGACTGCTTGGCTCATCTCGGAGTCTACGGGATGGAGCTCGAACCCGTTCCAAGCGGGCCAGGTATCCCCTCAGGATTCTGGACGAGGTTCTCCGGCGGAGGCCTTTCCGGTGGCGAGGCCATAGTGGGTCCAGCACTGGAACTTTGGCAGCGCCCTGCTTCCTGCCCTGCGCCTTGGCCAGGATGGCCAGGAAGTATCGGTCCCCGGTTCCTTGTCGGTTTGAACACCCTCTGCTGAGGTTGGTTACCGACAGCGTTTTCCGGAGCCCGCTAACGCCAGGATGTGGACAAACCTCCTGACAAGGAGTCAAGAAATTGGACTATGTCGGGCGAAAAGTCTACGCTACGTCCTCTCTCGGCCTGATCCAGGCCAGTTCGGCCGTCCTCATGGCACATTTTCTCATGCCCTGTTGGGCTCCCTGGATGAGGTCATCCCTCATCTTCCCGCCGATCTGCAGACTACGGTTAAGCAGGTGCGGGACCAGGGCAGAGGCAGTGGCCAAACAGCAGCTCAGACTGCTTTGGATATGGGGACTCATGTGCCAGATCGGTGGCGGCCGATGGCTATCGTCGGCGTGGCTTGGCTGAGGATATCCACCTTTGCCTCGGATACCCAGCACAAGTTGGCGGATGTTCCTTTTGGGGACTGACCTCTTGCCCTGGGGTGGAAGGTCACCTGCAGAGGATCGAGAGAGTCCAATGCCACCTTGGACTCGGTCTCTTCCGCTCAGAAGGACAAAGGCACGAAACCACAGCCTAAGCCCTTTCGTCCTTCTGCCTTGGCCAGCGCCCGGCCCAACAACGTCAGGGCCAGCAGGCTCGACCTTGGCATCCCAAACCCAAGCTCGGCTTCCTCTAACAGGAGGCAGGGAGGAAAGGGCCCAGGAGGTCCCTCGGCGGTCCCTCCTCCAAGCCTGCCCAGTGGCCGGGCTGAGGGTGTCGCCCCATCCCGTCACCTTACCCTGGTCCCCGTGAGGGCGGCTCCGCACTTCCGTTCCGCCTGGTCCGCTGTTACCACGGACAGGTGGGTCTTGGAGGTGGTGGGAAGAGGCCTGCCTCTGGAATTCGAGCAGGCACCACCCTTCAGAGCCGTCGCCCCTCGGGGGGCTTCGGGATCCCCAGCCTCACTGGCGGCTCGTCGAGCCGACATCGCTCTCCTCCTCCAGAAGGAGGTGGTAAGAGAGGTGGTGGACCCTCCTTCAGACCCAGGGTTTGTGTCCAGGTACTTCCTGGTTCCGAAACGGACGGGGCTGGCCCCATTCCCACCTACGACCTAAACAAGTTCCTAAGGTCAGACCTTCCAGGATGGTCACTCTGGCTCAGATAATACCATCCTTGGAGCAGCGGTGTGGTTCTGCTCTCTGGACTTGCAGGGCCAGCGTTTTTCACGTCCCTATCCGTCCGTCTCACCAGAGATTCCTTCAGCTTCGAGCGGAAGGATCCTCTCTTGAGTTCAAGCCATGCCCTTGGCTTGTCTCCAGCCCCAGGGTCTTCACCAAATGCATGGCAGTGGTGACAGCATTCCTGCGGCGCCGGGGTCCGGGTGTACCCTTACCTGGACGACTGGCTGATAGCAGCTCCCTCCAGGAAGGAGGCGGAGTGGTCCAGAGATCTGGCCCTCCAGGTCTGCTCAACTGGGCCTCCTTATCAACGAGGCCAAGTCGAACTCGAGCGAAGCAGGTGATTCTATTCATGAGCGCAGCTCGACTCTCTTCGAGCAGAGCACGGCTCGGCGGACAGGGCGAGGTTCTTTCCTCCTTTGCCCGATCATTTCTGGTTGGGCAATGCGCCTGCCGGGACTTCCTGCGCCTCCTGGGTCTCATGGCCTGCACCAGCGTGGTCCGTTGGGCCGCTGGAACATCGTCCTTCAGTGGGGACTGGCCAGCCAGTGGTCACACGCTGCGATCCCTTGGACCAGCTTGTGCCGGTGACACAGGGATGTGGAGCGCTCTCCAGTGGTGGACCGTTCCAGATCATTTGCAGGAGGGCATCCGTTCGTCGCCCGAGCCGGCGGTCTCTCATCGACCGATGCCTCTCTGATGGGTTGGGGTGCCCATCTGGGGGAACACCGGGCTCATGGCCTCTGGTCCCCGCGGGAGTCCCGATGCCACATCAACCTGCTGGAGCTCCGAGCGGTCCGCCTAGCTCTCACCGCCTTTGCTCCGTTCCTCTGGGGTCAAGTGGTCCGAGTCCAGACGGACAATACCACGACCATGTACTATCTAAACCGCCAGGGCGGGACGCGCTCCATGCTTCTATGCAAGGAAGCTCTCCGCATTTGGTCACTCGTGCGCAGCCTGGAGGCGGATCTCCTAGCCATTCACGTGGCAGGAGCCTCCAACACCCTGGCCGATGCCCTGAGCGGATAGGGGCTGCATCCCACGAGTGGTCTCTCCTGCCGGGTAGTACAGCATCTGTTCTCCCTTTGGGGCACACCTCAGGTGGACCTGTGTGCCTCCAGGAGACACAGGCTGAGTCTGTTCATGCCCGCCCCTCAGCGGGGCTCGCTGCAGGGGATGCGTTCCGAGGCAATGGACCCCGGCCTCTTTACGCCTTTCCCCATTTCCCTTGATCCACAAGGTGCTTCTCAAGGCGAGGAGGACAAGCGCAGGTGATTCTGATAGCCCCAGACTGGCCTCGCCAGTTCTGGTACCCAGATCTCCTCAGTCTCAGCTCCAGGACTCCGGCAGCTTCCAGCTCGCCCGGACCTGCTCTCAGTCAATCAGGGAAGGTGTTCCATCCGGACCTTCAATCCCTGCACCTGACGGCCTGGTTCCTGGCGGCTAGAGTTCCAGGCCTTGGGTCTTTCCGACGAGGTCCTCAATGTAGTTGAGGCGTCCCGTGAGTCGACCAGAAAATGCTATGCCTTCAAATGGAAAAGGTTTTCCATTTGGTGTCAGGAACAGAGGCTTGGACCCTTCCTCCTGTTCCTGGCAAGCATCTTGGACTATTTATGGTCCCTTTCTAGTCAAGGGCTTAGGTCGGCGACCCTAAGGGTGCACCTGGCAGCCATCTGCCACGGAGGCGGGCAGGGAAGCGTCGATCAACAGGAGAGGGTGGTCTGGCGCTTTTCAAGGCCTTGATCACATTTCCTCAGTGCAGGAACCCCACCTCGTGGGATCTACTGCTGGTACTGGCAAAGCTCATGGGCAAGCCATTCGAACCTATGCACAGGTGTGCTCTCTCTCACCTGTCGTGGGAACCGCCTTCTTGGTGGCTATCACGTCAGCCAGAAGGATGGAGAGCTCCAGGCGCTTTCCATCAGTCTCCCTTACCTGGTCTCCCACAGGGACAAGGTTGTTCCGCGCCCACCCGAAATTCCTTCCGAAGGTGGTGTCGGAGTTTCACCTTAACCAGGTGTTGACTCTGCCGGTGTTCTACCCCAATCACACCTCGAGGTCAATATAGGCTCCATACTCTGGACCCTAGAAGGCGCCATGCTTATATAAGGAGCGACGGCTGAAATTCGGGAGAGGTTCGCCAGCTGTTTGTCACCCACGCTGAAGCGCATCTGGCAGACCTGCAGCCAAGCGGACGATAAGCAGGTGGGTAACCTCCTGCATAGATCTCTTATAAGTTGGCGGGCATGGAGCCTCCCAGAGGGATAAGAGCTCATTCTACCCGCCATACTGCTGCAACGGTGGCTGCTTCCAGGGACGTCCCTATCCAGGAAATCTGCAGGGCTGCTACCTGGAAGTCAGCAAACACCTTCATTACCCACTACCACATCGACCTTGAGTCACCCGGGATGCTGGTTTTGGGGCCTCGGTTCTCCAGTCTCTCTTTCCCAAGTAAGTATTGGGGTGTGCGTCTTGCCTCCCTCCTCCCAGGAGAACTGCTAGGAGTCTGCCAATGAGTGTGGATGAACAACATATCCATGTCCCTAGAAATACAGGTTACTCACCTGTAACAGGAGTTCTAGGAATGGTATATGTTGTTCATCCACTGACCCAACCTCCCGGCTTCGAGCGCACAACCTGAGCTTCCAGCGGGCCAGATCTGGCGTCATGGGGCGGAGCCGAGAGTTATACCACCCGGGTGGGTGGGAGGAGCAAGCTTGAAGACCTTCCGGCAAGATTTAAAGCGGCAAGGATACTGCCAATGAGTGTGGATGAACAACATATACCATTCCTAGAACTCCTGTTACAGGTGAGTAACCTGTATATTTTTACTCTAGATTTTCAGCATTACCATTATACCACACCTCCTTATGAACAGTACAACTGTCATTTTTCACATCTCACCTGAAGTGTGTTTTCGCACATGTAGCACACAGTGGCGTGGTTGGTGTGCAAAATCAATGTTCGGGACAGATTAAGAAAATCACAGTGACACTGTTCATGAGCAGAGGTCTTAAACTGGCTAAGTTGAAAATTTAGTGACAAAAAAAAAGTCCATAAAATAACTGTGTTACGAGCATGCATTGTGTCAGATATGGCAGAAAACCAAAAGAAAGGGTAAAATTAAGGGAAAAAATGAGCCGCAGAAATTGGTGTCAAGCACCGCAGAAGTTATGCGGCAAATGAGAACCCTGCCGCGGAACTTTGCTCCAATGTGCTGCAGAAAAACCGGGGCCCTGCTTGTAGCTATTACATCAGCAAGGAGGGTCAGTGAGCTACATGCACTCTGCCTGCATTGATCTCTCATCCTTGATTTGCACAAGGAAAAAGTGGTGTTAGAACAAATGCACAATTCCTTCTAAAGGTGACGTTAGAATTTCCCTTCAATCAGGCAATTACTTTACCAGGTAATTTCCAAAGACTGCATGCCAACAGATGGGAAGAAAAGCTTCATAAATTAGATTTCAGAAAGGCCCTCAGTTTCTGGAAGTCTAGAACAGAGAACATCAGTATTAATAACAAAATTGTTTATAATACATATTGAGGTGTCAAATGCACACACGGCCTTTAAACAGACTATATCAAGGTGAGTAGTATCCACAATAAATTTGTGCTGTACAAAAAGGCATGGAAAGTATCCCCAGATAGCATTAAAACACACTGCACAAGGAGCATAGCAGCATCAGTGTCAACTAGAAGAACTGTGCCACTGGCGAGAATTTGTAAAGCTGCTGCCTGGTCCACAGTCCGCACATCACATCTAATTATTACCTGGACGGACAGTCAGGAAAGGATGCTACATTTGAAATTTCTCTACTTCAGAACCCATTCCCAAAGTAATCCTAAAACCCTCCAATCCAGGGTACTAGTTACAGTCTGCACAAGTGTGACTAAGCTGTTTAATTCATCTAGTTAGAAGGAAAAGTTACTCACCGTAGTAAAAACGTTTCTCCAAATGGATTAGAACATCCAGCCAAACTAACACTTACCTGCCTGCACTTTTTAGAATAAGGAAATGCGGTTCTTCAGGATCATTTATTGTTTTTAAACCTTAGGTTTTAATGACTGCTGCTACTTGTTCTGTGTCATTAAACCGTTTTTATGTTTTCAATTAGTATTTTATTTCCTCTCTTTCCAACCAGCCCCATTCCCGATCAGTCCCCACCCAGCCCCATCACCTGGCTTCTGTGGGACTCACCAGTTGTCCATCTATCCTCTGCTAGAGGACCAGGAAGCCCAGTTGCTGCTGTGGGGCCTGCAGGGGACCGGGTCTTCATCCAGCTGGTGTTTTTTTTCTTCTTCCTCTGTTGTCTCCTTGGGGCCAAGCTGCAGACGGTGACGTGTTGGTGCGAGCTTTACCTCCTTGGAGATGCCCCACAGCATCAAGCAGGCACGGCATCTTTCTTGGCATCCCACTGTGCCACCACCAACAACCTCCAGGTGGCAGCTGCCTAGCAGGAGTGCGCCCTCCCCCACCAAGGGAGGAGAGCTGTCCTTGGAAAGTTCCATCCTCCCTCTCTTGGCCAGCCTCCAAGTGCCCTGGGACCTTTTCTGAACACAGGTCACCAGTGTTGCAGGAGGTGGGATGCCCAACGCCTCAACCCTCCACACCACTGGGCTGCTTTAAACCCCTCTTTGTGCATCTGAAATTTGATTACTGTAATTGGAATATCTTTTTCAAATTAGGTCTTGAGTTCCTCGGCTCTTCAGCTCCAAGATCTACCACTGGAATGCTTGGAGGCTTGCCAAGATCAGTAAAGTGACAGAGAGGCATCTTTGAAAAATTATTTCAAGTCTCTGGGCACCGTTTACCCTGTAGAAATAGTGCACAAATTTGACAAGTTCTAATCCATTAGAAGAAAAATGTTACTATAGTGGGTAACTTTTCCATTTTTCCGTTCACATGACCCACAGATATTATGTTTTAGCACGGTTGCTGTTGGCCTCTCCTCCCCTATGACCTTCATAACATTGAATGAATGGTCTTTTTTTTGGGGAGGGGGGGTCCATTGCATCTAGGTTGGGGCAGGGGGCAGCTCCCCCAGGGAGAGGCCGCAGCTCCCTTCGGGGTAGACAAAATCTCCTATATCATACCTACCCTCAAAATAAGAAAGTCATTTATGAATCTTTGGACCCATAGACTCAACTTGAACCAAATGGTCAAGCTCAGTGTCGCATCAAGGCAGCACCAGCAACTGAGATCTATCTCCTAATGCTGACTATCCTTCTGATCAAATAAAAATCTAGAGACTTTCCTCTAAATATGAACTAATCAGGCAGGTTCCTAGACTCCTCCTAGATGTTAGCACTTTCAAATAGCTTCTTAGAAAATCATTAATAAACAACAGAACATGCCTAAATAGTTAAACATGGCCCATTCGGCATGAGTAGAGGTAACATTCCACCTGTTAAACTTAGATGTGCATCCATTCTCAACGTGGCTATAGTAACTGTCCTACAGCATGTTTTAAACCATGTTAACATGGTTTAACAGCATTACACCCAGAATGTAGGCCAGTAAAACTGTGCTACAGTCCGTGTTCAAAAAAGTGTTAAAACCTGCTCAGTTTTAGCACAGTTTTTGACCAACATGATCCATGCTGTAACATGGTTTAAGGCAACCACCGCAACACTGTAATCGCTGATCTTCCAAGAACCAATTTTCACCATTCATCACTGATGGGTCTGTGCTGGAGGCATGGGGACCTCACAGGAATGTATGTCTTTAAAGCTTTGGAGGTAGGGGACCAACACTGGGGATGAACCCATGAATTGAACGTATAATGTGGCGCTTGTGGGCTGGTTAGTAGCCGACGTCGGCTCCCCTGCCTCCTCAGTTCTCTTCTTCCCGCCATCGAGGATAGCACTCCGTGGGAGCGTTCACAATTTTTGCTACATCACACTGCCTAAGTTCTGTTTATCACCGCTCGCTCAATGCTGTATCACTCTTCTCAGCCTTTTCTCTGCCCCTTTCTAATGGCGCCAAGCCATAATTTTGTTAGTTTTCTTTTATTTCCACAAATCAGTTATATCTGGATTCCAGGGGCCTAAGAAACGGAAGAAACTGACCAAGAAGACAGTCTCTCCCCCCATACGTTGGTGCCCCTGTGGGAGAAACATGGCTATCCGGGATCTACATGATTGCTGCTTGACCTGCGTTGGAGCAGAACATGACATGGACCACTGCGATGCCTGCTTTTCTGTAGACTTTCACACTTTGGAGATCCACACGATAAGGTAGGGGAGGGACCCCCCCCCCCCACCTTTGGAGGCAGACGTCTTACTCAGGACTCCAAGACAAGATCTCTGGGCTCTTCCCCATAGCCCCTTCCTGGTACTGCACATACTGAGGGAGACCAGGCTTTCGCTTGTTCTCAGCTCGCTGAAATGAGAGGCCTGGGGGAGGGGTCTGGGGGTCAGCCAGTCTCCACCAAGAGGCCAGTTGTGCATCCCTCCCAGTCGGGTACTCCCTCAGGGGTCCGGACAACCGTGGCGGCAGAGTCACAGCTATATACTGGGCCTTGCTGGTGGGTCCCTTGGGGGCACGATCCAGTGCCACGTCAGCTCCTGGCACTAAGACCTGTGCCAGTGAGTGGAGCAGTGACGCCTGCATGGCCGGGTCCCCTCCTGCTGCAGTTCGCAGCTCTGGGAGAGGGATGGTCGCTGGAGCTAGTTGCCCCGTTGGAGATCTTCTGGATCTCATCATCCAAGTGGTCAGCTGATCTGGAGGGTGAGGACTGGGATGATCCCAACTGGCTTCCAGGCCCTGGTGAAGAAGGAGACCTTTCTGGGCCTAGCCGTAGACCTTTAATATCTGCAGCATTGTCCAGTGGTTCTTCTCTGTCTGGTGCAATCTACAGTGCCACCTCTCCTCTGCCTCACAGTGCTGGGGATGGTTCTGGTGCTGATTCCAGCACCAGGGGAGAGATCAGTGCCAGGCGCGGCATCAAGTTGGGTTTAGTGCCATTTTTGGCGCCACCCCATCACCGACTCTGACTCCAGTGCTATTTGCAGTGCAGCAGGGGGTTCCATCACCACTCACAGCACCGGCTACCCCTTGCTCCAGGTTCGTACTGCTGCTGATGCCCTTAGGCCTAACCCAAGGGGCAGAGTCCCTTCAGATGAGGTGGGGGCTGGTAAGTCCCAGTCTATGCTGTGCTTCACATACAGATTGGCTGGTGGCTCTGGCAGGAGTCAGAGTGTTGACTCAGGTCCTTTGGCGCCACTCTCCCTGCCGGAACCATCTGGGACTGTGGTAGTTGGAGATAGGGGCCATCCTGTGGGACTGTTATGGCTCCGATCTCCCCACCTGGGGGTTCCCCCCAAGGGCACTATCTAGATAGCCCCTCTGCAGTTGGGCAATTGTGGATGGATGAGTTACACAGCTCCTTCCCTGTGGTGTGGTCCCCTGTTCACTCTTGTAGCCCCTGCAAAGGACCTGGCTTGGTCTGAAATGACCCACCTCCTTCTCTGCCTATCCCCCCACCTCTCCCGGACATTTTTGGTCCTATGGGACCTCTGACCTGGGAACAGTTCAGGGCTTCAGCGAGTGCCTTCCCCACCTTCCTAAGGGCATTGGACCTGGCTATCTTCTAACCTGAAACCAACACCACCACCCCCTGAGTCCAGCTCCTCTTTGTTTTTGTCTTCCTCCAATGAGGAAGAGGACTGATCTTCCTGGACATAAGTCTCCACCACTCATTCACACTATTTGGATTTGCGCTGGAGGCACTAAGACCCATCGGGAGCAAACTTTTTGCTGGAGGGTCGGCGCCAGAGATGGCGCCGCGAGGCACGGCGCCGCGAGCCCCAGCTCACGCGGCAATGACTATCTCGGCGTCGACCCTCCAACCGCCTCAGTTCCTTTTTTCCCACCGTCGAGTGCGCTTCACTAACGACGTCGCTCGCTTGTCGGGAGTCAAACTTCAAACTAGCAGCATAGTTTTCAGTTTATTTTTTTGTAGTATTATCTCGATACAGTATCGCTTAAGTTTATTCTAATACAATAAAGAAGTCTCGGCCTACTTTGGCCAGGTCGACCATGAGCAGGTCAGGTGACGGTAGGGAGCTTCATATGAAACTGTTCAGTCAGTAGGGCTGGGTCGGTCCGCCCGCCTTCTCCAGAAGAGGTCTGACAACAGTCAGTCCAATGCCGGGGGATGGGCGGTCCCCACGGAAGCATAAAACAAACAGTCGCTTCTCGGCACCGTTTGGCCTCGAGCTCTTCTTGGGCCCACAGGTCTAAAGAGAAGCATCACTAAATTCAACCCTCTGATGTCTCTTGGCGTAGGCGGCTCGATTATCGGGAGCTAGTTGCGGTCTCCTCCTTCGGAGTCACCAGCTTCTGCTTCCGGTAGCCGACGGCTTCGGCATCGGAGCCCTACCCCGCCCGCAGGTATGTCTTCAGATGAGCAGTTTCATCAGTGGGCCGCTCTTATGGAGCAATGGGCTCGGAGGTTGGTCCGGCTACCTGGCTCGGTCACTCGTGGGCCTCCGGGCTCTTTGGGCGACCAGGTAGGGCGGTTGGATTTTCCTAGTCGCGCGGCACCTTCTTCGGTGCCGTCGACCCCGTGCTTAGGTGTTTCCCCCCCTCACATGGCTGCGGCACAGGGGCCAACACCGATGCCTTTATCTCCTACTCTTTTTCCTTCAAACCCTGTTTTTCGGAGTCCTGGGATGTTTTCGGCACCATTGGCGCCACCCGCAGCGCCGCGGGGCCTCTCGGCACCGTGCAGCTTCTCGGTACCATCTGCGGCACCGCGGGGCTTCTCGGCACCGTCCATGGTGCCGTGCGGCGTCTCGGTGCCGTCCTCGGTTCTGTGCGCCTTCTCGGCGCTGTCCGCGGTGCCGTGCGGCGTCTCAGTGCCGTCCACGGCGCCGCGGTGCTCCTCTGCGCCGTTCTTGGTTCCGTGCACCTCCTCGGCGCCGGGAGCTCTCGGAGACTCCTCCTTTCACTCGATTCTTTCTTCCTCTTCTATTTTTCACTCCTTTCCTATCCAAACAGTCCCTCCTGGACTGTCAGGAGATGACGTTGAGCCTGACCCAGACCTTCGGCTGGGTGATGAAATGGATGAAAGCAGGATCTTTTATTGCTACAGAGCCTGTGGTGAGGACCTGTCCTTTAAGTCTCTGTTGAAGAATCTGAGCTCACACTTTCTCTCCAGACTACAGACATCGATCCTGGGAAGCTGTCAAGACTCCAATATCTTCATGCTTCGGAGATCCCTACGGATTTGACTCCTCCGATTCAACCTTCCTTCGAGACGCTGTCTCAAATGGTATGGAATAATCCTGCTCTCACCCCTTCGGTGGCTAAATCCATTGATAGGAAATACTCAGCTCCCAAGGATCATCCCATCTTGGCATCCCAAGCCTTTGCGGATCCTATTGTAGTCCTGGCAGAGAATGACAAGGTCGTTATTCCTCAAACTACTACAGCTCGACCTATCAACAAAGAGTCTCATAAGATAGACACATTAGGTAAGAGAGTCTTTGCTGCGTCCACTCTAAGTATGCGTATTGCCAGTTACCAGGGCTATTTTTCCCAGTATGAGTATTTCCTGTGGCATTCTATCAAGCATATGGTTGAATCTCTTCCAGACTCGGACTCAAAGCCAGAGCTTCTTCAAACCATTACCAGAGGTATTGAATCTAATAACCAGCAGGTCAAAGCAGTCATGGATGCTTTTGACACTGCTTCTCGTTAAGCAGCTGCTGGTATTTGTACTCGCCGTCACTCCTGGCTGCGTACTTCCGGGCTTCACGAATGATGCGAAACAGCAGGTGATGGCATTGCCCTTTGACGGCTCTTATCTTTTCGGTCCTCAGGTAGAGCAAGCTCTAGAAGCTACACAAAAGACTAGGTCGGCCATTAAGCTGGCTCGACCCCCTCCTGCCCCTTCTCGAGGGCATGTCAGTAAACATCAGTTTCATAATCGTCAGTCCTTTCAGGGCAGAGGCAGAGGAAGTTTCCATAAGAACCAGCCTGCCCAACCTCAAAAGAAGGCGCAACAGAAAGCGCAAGGGCCCAAAGTGCCCAGCGCTACCTTATGAGTTGCCGGCCCAAGTCCCATCTCAACTGCCCGAGGTGGACTTTTCCTCTCCGGTGGGAGGTCGTCTGAGGCACTTCTACAGCCAGTGGAAGTCCATAACCTCAGACAAATGGGTTCTTTGGATAATTCGCGAGGGGTATTCTCTCAATTTTCTGGAGACCCCTCCGGATCGTCCTCCCAAACGACAGCCCAGGCTGTCAACCCTTCAGTCAGACCTTCTCGCCGCCGAGATTCAGGGCCTTCTGAACAACAGGGCAGTAGAAGTGGTGCCTCTGCATCAGCGAAACACGGGGTTCTACTCCCACTACTTTCTGGTTCCAAAGAAGTCCGGGGGAATGCGCCCCATTCTAGACCTCAGAAAGCTAAACAAATTTCTCCCCAGGGAGAAATTCAAAATGATTTCTCTGGGAACCCTGTTACCCTTGCTTCATCAACACGACTGGCTAGCCTCCCTGGACATGCAGGATGCTTACCAGCACATTCCTATTCACCCGAGGCATCACAAATTCCTGAGGTTTGTGGCTCTGGGTCAACACTATCAGTTCAGAGTCCTGCCCTTTGGGCTATCCTCAGCGCCGCGAGTCTTTACAAAGTGTTGTGCAGTTCTCGCAGCGCATCTCAGAAAACTCGGTATACAGGTGTTTCCCTATCTGGACGACTGGCTCCTAGCAAGCCCTTCCAGACAAGGAACTCTGAAAGCCGTACAGATGGCCTCTCGCCTTCTTAAGTCCATGGGAGTCCTGCTGAATCTCAAGAAGTCTCAGTTGCAGCCCTCCCAGAGACTTCTTTTCATAGGGACTCTTCTGGACACCTCTTGCGCGAAGGCTTTCCTTCCAGAGGACAGAAGGAACGATATCCTTCAGATGGCCCGTTACATTGGAGAGAACAGATCAGTTTCAGCTTTCTCGATGCAACGTATGTTAGGCCTCATGGCATCCTCAGTGTTCACTGTACCCCTAGCACGGCTGCACATGAGAACCACTCAATGGATGCTCAGTACTCCGTGGTCTCCAACCACTCACCCGCAGTCTTATCCCATCAAGGTGACAGAATCCTTACAGAGGGTCCCTCACCTGGTGGTCTCAAGAGAGCAACCTCCTAGAAGGATTTCCCTTTGCTCCTCTGGATCATCAGCTCTCCATTACCACGGACGCATCGCTAATGGGGTGGGGAGCTCACTGTTGCGCTCTCCACACTCAAGGGGTGTGGACTCAACTCGAGTCCCAGCTTCACATAAACGTCCTAGAGATGAGAGCCGTCCTTTATGCGGTCCGAGCGTTGAAGGACATTCTCTGTCACAAGACCATTCTCCTTCAAACAGACAACAAAGCAGTGATGTACTACATCAACAAGCAGGGCGGTGCTCACTCTTACCCCTTATGCAGGGAAGTGATGAGGGTGTGGGAATGGTGCTTGGAACACAAAGCTCTAATTCAAGCGGTTTACCTGCCAGGTGTACAAAACGACTTGGCAGACCGTCTCAGCAGAACAGAGGCAGATCCTCACGAGTGGTCTCTCGACTCAGTCGTAGTTCAGTTACTATTCGAAGAGTGGGGAACCCCAGACCTGGACCTTTTTGCATCCCCACTCAGCATAAAACTGCCTCTCTTCTGCTCCAGAAATCAGGGCCTGGCATTTTCTGTCAGGATGCGTTCAGGCTGCAGTGGACAAACGCTTTCTTTCGCCTTCGCCCTTCCTCTAATTCAGAGTACTCCTCAAGTTCGAGTCTCAGGGACCAGATGATTCTCATTGCTCCCTTTTGGCCTCGACAACTATGGTTTCCACTACTCAACAATATGTTGGCAGTTCCTCCGAGACCACTCCCCCTGCAGATGAACCTGTTGACTCAGGGTCCGGTGGTCCATCCCAACCTGAGATCGCTTCACCTTCACGCTTGGCTCCTGAAAAGGTAGAAGTGAACCGGTTCAACGTCTCTCGAAGAGTTTCAGACATTCTTCTGGTTGCTCGGAAGCTAGCCACTTGGAAAACTTACACATCTAAGTGGAAGCGTTTTTCACTCTGGTGTGCAAAGTCCTCTTTGAATCCCTTTTCCTGTCCACCAGACAAGGTTTTGGAGCACCTTTTGGACCTCTCAAATTCAGGCCTACAGTACTCTACAGTCAAAGTTCACCTTAGTGCCATTTCAGCGTATCATGAGCCAGTTTTTTCTTTGTTTCTGGCTCAGTTACCTATGGTTAAGAGATTTTTTTAAAGGAATTCTGCATACCAGACCTCCTATAAGATGTCCAGTTGCAGCCTGGGACATTAACCTTGTGCTAGACATGCTCACTCGGAAACCTTTCGAACCTCTGGCTACCTGTGAGCTAAAATTTCTCACCTGGAAGACTGCCTTCCTAGTGGCCATTACCTCAGCCCGTAGGGTCTCTGAGATACATGCCCTGGTCACAGACCCTCGTATACTGTGTTCCATAAGGACAAAGTAGTTCTTCGTACTCATCCTAAATTTCTTCCCAAGGTTGTGTCAGAATTCCATCTAAACCAACCTTTGGTCCTTCCCTCTTACTTTGCGGACTTCCAAAATGAAGGAAAACGTTCTCTTCATTCTTTGGATGTTAAGAGGGCTTTGCGTTCTATCTCGATAGAACCAAGAATTTTCGCAAGGCCCAACAACTTATCGTTTCCTTCAGTGAGACCCGGCTGGGTCAACCTGTCGCTATCAGATGTATCTCATCATGGCTAGTGGCATGTCTTCAACACTGCTATTCCATGGCACAGGTTAAATTGGAAGGTAGGGTTTACGCTCACTCTACCAGAGCGGTCGCGGCATCCCTAGTGGAAATTCGCAACGTGCCTATTGCAGACATCTGCAATGCCGCCACCTGGAGCTCGGTGCATACTTTCGTTAAGCATTATGCACTGGATGTTCATGCCAGGTGACATTCCCTTTGAGCAGAACTATCCTTAATGGACTTCTGTCTAGAAGCGTGAACTCTTGGTCTATCACTGCCGCCCTCTCGAGGATTATTAGCTCGGTACTCTCCCAATTGTGTGAATGAGTGGTGAGACTTGTCCAGGAAGATAAGAAGGTGCCACATAGCAGTCTTCTTGGCTGAGTCTCCACTCTCATCTCCTCCATCCCGAGCTCACCTGTGTTTGGTCTTCACTCCCTCAAATCTTTGGGCGTGAAGACTTCTTTGTTGACCCTTCTTGCAGGTCGCCCGGACTATCTTATGTCCGGGCCTAAGTTGAGTTACCCTTACGTTAGTTAGCTGCACCTCCTTGGTAAAAAGGTACTGAGAACGGTTGGAGGGTCGACGCTGAGATAGTCATTGCCGCTGAAGGCTCGCGGCTCATGCCTCGCGGCGCCATCTCTGGCGCCAACCCTCCAGCAAAAAGTTTGCTCCCGATGGGTCTTAGTACCTCCGGCGCAGATCCCAATAGTGTGAATGAGTGGTGGAGACTCGTCCAAGAAGATCAAGAATTACGGTAGGTACGTAATTTTCATTTCTGTCCACTTCTCCTCTGATGCTGAGTACACCCATTAGCAGCAGTTCCTTTCAGAGATAAAAAGCCAAAACGGAGTGAGCATAAGGAAGTGGTGCTTCTATACTAACATAGAACTCAAAAACACTTAAAAAGTAGAGCACACACACCTCAAATACAAGGGCACATGTCTATAGCAAACTTTAATTCAGAAGTGTCACAAAAAAGCCATATCACCTGACGCGTTTCGGATGTCTGATACATCCTTTCTCAAATTAAATTAAAGTTTGTTATAGACCTGTGCCCTTGTATTCAAATGTAATGTGCTCTACTAAGTGTTCTTTTTCCAGAGATGTTGAGGGAGCTGTGACTGTCCCATTTCTCTGGCCACAATCCTGCACACCTGACACTGTCCTTGCTTGGGGAGTATAGTCGTGACTGCACAGTCATACCTCCATAGGTTAGGCCTTTTGCGGAGGCACCAAGAGACATCTGACTCCGTCCCGGGGGTCTCCAGGAGCTATGCTACATCCACTTCTGGGGTCCAGATCCTGGACACCCCCTCTGGGCATAGGTGCCCAGTGCACGACTGTCCGCCACAGTTGGACTCAGCTGAGTTTGACATCTGTGACGAAGTGTCTTCTCAGCAGCATGTACCATATTGTGCATTGCTGCACACCAGGTTTCCTATGGCAGGCACCTGAAGGTGACGCTGTTTCAGCTCCTAGCATCCTTGCTGGACTGTTAGCAAACCAAACAAGCCATATGCACCATCTGTGTAGGGTCTGGTGCTGGTGAGACCAAGCAAGGGCGTTCTGTGATGCCAGTGAGGTAGCCTCGGAACTGCACTCTGCATCAGGCAGATGGTGTGGCTGTGTCTTTCCTGGTTGTCACTCTTGGCCTAGTGTAGGGTGATCACCTCATGTTTCCGGGGGGCCCCTTTCTTCTCCCGTAGCGCCAGGTGTGAGCTTCTGGGGTGCATTCCTGCTCCCAGGCCACAGGAGCCTCCGCCTAACCTTGACCAGTCTCAGTCCTCGCCAGACCTGTGAGGGGGCCCCCACCTCTCTGTGTTTTTCCCCCACAGGAGACTGAGGGAACAACCATTTCCCACAGGGCTTGCCAACACTGCCCTTGTTGGTAAGCTTGGCATTCAAACCCACCAGTGATGAATGATGAAGATTGATTCTTGGAAGATATGAAAATTACTTACTCACCATAATTCTTGATCTTCCAGTATATCTTCACCATTCATTCATCACTGCAACCAGCCCACCTTGTCCCACAATGACCAGGGTTCTGGGCAGTCTCTCCTTTTCCTTTCCTTTCCAGCCTTGCCTCCTTATGTAACAAAAAAAAAGGAGGCACCTTTAGGGGCAAACCTTTTCTGAGACCTTGTTCTCTTCCCACACCCCTTTGTGGCCTTGGGGGGATTTCCTTAGGGGCCATTTCTACTCCTAACTCTTCCACAAGTCCTCCCCTTGGTTGTTTAAAAAACAAACCAGAGAGGGTACACTTTTAGGTCCTCATTATCCTTTTTCTTCTATCCTTTTAAAAAAAAAATAAATAAAAAGAGAAAGAGAGGGCATCAGAGTTGCAAAGGGGCTGAAGATGCCTTTGTTTTGTTTTCTCCCTGTCCCTTGCCCCTTCAGTGTGGTGGGGTCTTGTTTGCTGTTCGATATGCTTTTCTCATCCCTTCTTGAGAACAAGGCCTTGCAGGGGAGCAGGCTCCCTAGGGACAGGGAACATTGTGGGAATTATATTCCAAATGCCATTACCAGTTTCAGCTTTCTATTCCTTGCAGTTTGCCTCCTACATTTACTTTTAAGTGGCCTGCTACATTTCTCTCGGTCCCCTATTTTGGGGATATTTCAGTGAGAGAAAGGGAGTCTGGAGGACAGGAATCATTCAGTTTTGTGGATTCCTAAACGTGGCAGTTGCTCTTTTAGCAGGGACACCCTTTTCTCAGTCATATTTCACCTCTTAGGTTTTGTACTTTTATCCTCTTGAGCTCCTAGATGTCTCTCTCTGGCTTGAATACCGGGCCTAGTGGTGCGCTCTTGAGCCCTGGTTCACTTATTCTCAGGCATTTCGAGATCAGAGGCTCTATATTTCTCCCATATTATGTTTTGCACATGCCAGTCATAAGTTCTTATCTGTAACAACTGCTGCATTGTATGTCACCTCTGTAACTACTGTGCATTGTATATGCTTCCTGTGCCACTGTACTGCATTGTTTGACTGTTGTAAATGTCCTGTACCACATTTGCCTGTACGTACTATACTCTGTATCAGTTGTAAGGTGTGATATTTTCTCGCACCTTTGTTTGCACTGTAATGTCTGACACTGTACGCTCTTATATTGTATTCTATGACGTGGAGCCTTTGTAAAGGAGTCTCTGACTCAAAGGTATTAATTCCGATATGTTTCAATAAATCAAGTAAATCAAACTGAGCATTTGGGACTCCTCAACTTCTAGCCTCTTCTAGTTCTCTCCTGTTTCTGAGACTCAGGGAAGTGTTTTTTTTCCCCCCTGCAGTGGTCCTTGGACATTTTGTGGACCTTGTTCCTTACTTGAGGGTCAGCTAGCTCTTAGAGAGCGTAAGCAATGCTCTTTCCTCATTTGAAGGTAAGGCAACTCTTCTGATGCCTCTGTTTTTTCTTGCTGAGAATTCGGGGTCCCCTCTGCTCTCTCTCTCTCACTCTCCCTTCTGCTCAGTTATTTATTCCTTTGTTCTTTTTATATCCTATATCCTTTTGTCTGTCCTTTGGACTCCCGTACCCTTTGTTTCCTCTTCTGTTGAACAGAACTGAGGAGGCTGGGGGGCCATCATGGGTTACTGGCCAGCCCACGAACACCGTATCATATGTTCGCCTCATTAGCACCGCTGTCCCCAACATCAGTCTTCTGTCTCCCAAGATTTAATGGCATGTGCTCCTGCGGGGTCCCCATCCCTCCAGTGTAGACCCACCAGTGATGAATAGTGAAGATATTCTGGAAGATCAAGAATTACACCTAGTATGTAATTTTTATTTTCTGGGTCGGCCAGGAAGTGAAAAAAGGAAATGCAGGCATTGCCAAGCTCTCAGTGAGCTCCCAAACCAAACAATGTAATTCTCCTCCGGATCCATTGCCGCTCCTGATTGTGAGTATCCCAGCATGCATTGCAGCACCTGCAGTGCTTTGCATGCTGCAGTCATGTCTGGGAACTCGAGCAGGCAAGTTTGGTGTTGTACTGCAATGTGAGCGCTCTGACAACCATGTTCTTTTTTTTAGAAACTTATATTTATTGGTTTTGCATTACAATAGATACAGTCTTCTCCCGAAGGACAGTGCATTAAAAATACAAGTATATCAGGTCTTATCATACAGCATTATTAGCACTCCTTATTTGTTACATCACTTGGGGGGATTGCATTACTAACATTCAGTAATTAAAAATTAAGAGCTATTGCTGCCATGAGTAGGGAAGTTCCTGAATTATTAAATAGTCATATCAATCACCCCTCTAACAGGTGTACCTTCCCCATTTTCCATATATAGGTTCGAAACAAACTTCAGAGCACTATCTTATTGCCTCACATCACTAAACCATGTGGAATAATGCAGTACTCATCTCATGCAGTAGATACCACATACCTAAACAGCTACAAAAATTTAAACACGTTTGAAAACATGCCTAATGGCTTCTGGTGTAGAAGTAGACTACGTCATAAAAGGTGCCAGAACCCCATCCCCCCCATATTTAAACCAAGGAATGTTTCCCCAACTTAACTTTTATATATTTAACAAAGCTTCAACTGAGTGGAGAGTCAGTCAATATCTTATGATTAAGTCCCAAACTTTTACAAAACACCAGGGCACAGGGCCACTTACTAAGGGTTGGGTTAACAGTTCTGGTATCTTCCTTCCCCATTGGTATCTGAATCAGGGCCTCTCACGTCACAGTCCAATTCAATTCTGGCCACCAATTTCCCCGCATTGGCGGGGTCCGAGAAATAATAAGTTTTATTGTCGTAAACAACCTTAAGACTTGCCGGCATCAGTAAAACGTGATGCATCCCAAGTTGTCGAAGTTTGGACCGGATCCCATCAAAAGCTTTACGCCTTTGTCTGGTGGCGTAACTCAAGTCAGGAAAGATATGGACAGAGGCTCCATGCCACTGGATAGTTCCCCATCTCTACACCATCTGTAACACGCCATCCCCCTCTCTCTCATGGAGCACAGCACCGCCAATATTGTGCATATTGATGGATGGGCTGAATCCACATGTAGTCGCGCACCCCCTCGTGTTCACTGTATATGCCTGCTGAATAGTAATGGGTGATTCAAGCTGTAATTGCTTTGGGAGCCAATTCTCCAGAAAGCCTCCTAGGTCTTCTCCCTCCTCTAACTCCGGTAGACCCAGAATCCGTATGTGGGATGCCCGTGCCCCATTTTTCAAGTTCTCCAATCTATGGCGCAGAAGAATATTCTCTTTTACCAGGCCTGACGCGATGGCTGATGTTTTCTCCACCGTTTTGTTGGCTCCCTGCATTACTTCCTCCACCTGAATAAACTTTGTCTCCACTGCCATGAGTCTTGCAGTAAAATCATCCATTTTTCTGTCGTTAGTTTGGATTGCCTTCAACAGCACTGCATTAGTGGGTTGATTCGAGGTGGATTCTGCATGGGCTTTTTCTTTGTCTGGGCCCGATCTTACTTCCCTGGGTTTGGCTCCATCTCCTCCTGTTGTTTTTGTATGACCCATTGCTCAAAATACAGAGATTTTCATTTTTTTTAACGATCTGTTGTGGTAGCTCTACCCAGATTTAATGGCACAAGAAGATTTGGATAATTAAGCTGCATGAAATAACAAAATAGTAGCGTTTGATGTGCAGCTATGTCAAAGTGCTGCTCCTTACTTTCGACTGCTAGCCACGTCATACCCCCGACAACCATGGTCAAGCTAGAAATGAAAACAATTTTTAAAACATTATGTGAAATTTATGACTGTGGATGGTGCCTTACTGTTTGACCTTGAGCAAGTCACTTAACCTTCTCACCCCAGGTATTCTTCTATATTCCTAAATCTTCCTGGACATAAAGTCTCCACCACTCATTCACACTAATGGGATCTACGCCAGAGGTGCTAGGACCCAGCGGGAGCAAACTTTTTTGCAGGAGGGCCGACGCCAGAGGTGGAGCCGCGAGGTGGCTCCACAAGCCTCTGCTTTCGTGTGGCAATGACTATCTGGTGTCGACCCTCCAATCGCCCTCAGTTCCTTTTCTCCAATCGGTGTGCTTCAGTGATGACGTCCATCACCCCGGAGTCAAACTTCAAACTAGCAGCATGGTTTTCAGTTTATTATTTTAGTATTTTTGAATAAAGTACCGCTTACGATAATTTATTCTTATCAAATAAAAGTCTTAGCCTACATTGGCGGGTCGACCATGGCGGGTCAGATGACAGTAGGAGACTGATAAAACTGTTCAGTCAGCGGGCTGGGTCCGATACGCCACCTTCTCCGGAAGGGGGAGTCTGACAATGGGTGGTCCAATGCCCGAGGGGATGGGCGGTCCCCCCGGAAGCATAAAAGTAAACGGTCCCATTCTTGGCACTGTTCAGCCTCAAGCTCTTCTTTGACCCATAGGTCAGAAAAGAGAAGGCATTACTCGAGGTCGCCCTCTGATATGTCTGCATGTCGACGATCGGTCATTGGGGTCAGTTGCTGGTCTCCTCGTTCGGAGTCGCCAGTTTCTGGTTCTGGTCTCTGACCTCTTTGACATCGGAGCCCTTTCCCGCCTTCTGGTAGGGCTTCCGATGAGCAGTTTCATCAGTGGGCTGCTCTCATGGAGCAATGGGCTTGGAGACCGGTCCAGTTGCCTGTCCCGGTCACTCAGGGGCCCTCGGGCTCTTCGGGGGATCGGGCAAGGCAATTGGGCCTCCCTAGTCGTGCAGCGCCCTCTTCGGTGCTGTTGACTCCGCGCTCAGGTGTTTCCCCCCTCACATGGCTGCAGCACCATTCTAATTTTCAGGGCACTTGGTTGGTTTCGGCACTATCGGTGTTGGTGAGTCACTGTGTGCCGTTTCCAGTGCCATCTTTGGTGCCACTCTCAGTGCCATGTGGCCTTTCGGCGCCGTGCAGCTTTTTGGCGCTGTGTTCTTCGGTGTTGTCTGCTTTATGGCTTCGTGCGGCCTTTAGGCGCCGTGCTGTTCGGCGCCGAGGCCGGGCTTTTCTTCTACCAATCTTCAGGGCGTCTCCTCTCTGATTTCTTTTCCTTCCTCTTTTTCTGCTGATTTTTAATCCTTTCCTGTCCATGCAGTCCCTTCTGGACTATCAGGAGATGATATTGAGCATGACCCAGATCTTAGACTAGGTGATGATGTGGAAGAAGCAGGATCTAATCCTGCTACAGAGCCTGTGGTCGAGGACCTGTCATTTAGGTCTCTGCTGAAAAATTTGAATTCCACTCTTTCTCTCCAGACTAGGGAAATCGATCCTGGGAAGCTTTTACGACTCCAATACCTTCATGTTCCGGACATCCCTATGGATTTAACTCCACCGGTACAATCCTCCTTTGAGACGCTTTCTCAAATGGTATGGAATAATCCTGCTCTCATTCCTTCTGTGGCTAAGTCCATAGATCGGAAGTATGCTGCTCCCAAGGATCGACCCATTTTGGCCTCCCAAGCCTTTGCGGATCCTATTGTAGTCTTGGCAGAGAATGATTAGGTCGTCCTTCCTCAGACTACTATAACTTGACCTATAAACAAAGAATCTCATAAGATAGATACTTTAGGTAAGAGAGTCTTTGCTGCATCCACCCTGGGTGTGCGTATCTCCAGCTACCAGGGCTATTTCTCTCAATATGAGTATATTCTTTGGCATTCGCTCAAACAAATGGTTGAAGCTCTACCGGAGTCGGACACTAATTCAGAGCTTCTTCAGACCATAACCAGGGGTATCGATCCGACAACCAACAGGTTAAAAGCAGCTATGGCGCGCCTCGATATTGCCTACCAGCGGTGGTGGCGATTTGTACCGCTGCATTCACAACTGCCACTTCAGGTTTCCTGACCGATGCCCAGCAACAGGTCATGGCGTTGCCCTTTGATGGTGTGTATCTCTTTGGCGTCAAGTAGAACAGGCTCTAGAGGCCACACAAAAGACTAGGTCAGCCATTAAATTGGCTCTACCTCCTCCGGCCCCCTCTCAGGGGGTGTTAACAAATGCCAGTTTCATAACCGTCAGTCCTTTCGAGGCAAAGGCAGGGGAGGTTTTAATAAAAAAAAAAAAAACCTCAGCCTCAAAAGAAAATGCAACAGAAGGCGCAAGAACCCGAAGCGCCCAGTGCTGCCTTCTGAGTTTCTGGCCCAAGTCCCATTTTAGCTGCCCGAGGGGGACTCTTTAGCGGTGGAATGTCGTCTGACTCAATTCTACAACCAGTGGAAATCCATAACTGCGGACAAATGGGTCCTTCGGATAATCCGCGAGGAATATTCCCTCAGTTTTTCAGAGAACCCTCCGGATTGTCTCCCCAAGCCACAGTCAAAGCTGTCAATTCTTCAGTCAGAGCTTCTTGCCTCCGAAATACAAGGCCTTCTGAACAACAGGGCAGTAGAAGTAGTTCTGCTGGATCAATGGAACACAGGGTTCTACTCCCATTTCTTTCTAGTTCCAAAGAAAACTGGGGGCATGCACCCCATTTTCGACCTCAGAAAATTAAACAAGTGTCTTCCCAAAGAGAAATTCAAGATGATATCTCTAGGAACCCTGTTACCCTTGCTTCATCAACACGACTGGTTAGCCTCTCTGGACATGCAGGATGCTTGCCAACATATTCCTATTCATCCAAAGCATCGCAAATAGCTAAGGTTTGTGGCTTTGGGACAGCATTATCAGTTCAGAGTCCTGCCCTTTGGGCTATCCTTGGTGCCACAAGTTTTTACAAAGTGTTGTGCAGTTCTCGGAGCGCATCTCAGAAAAGTCGGAATACAAGTGTTCCTATGTCTGGACGACTGGCTTCTAGCGAGCCTTTCCAGGCAAGGAACTTTCAACGAGATTGCCACGGCCTCAGACTTTCTCATGTCCATGGGAGTCCTGCTAAACCTCAAGAAATCGCAGCTGCAGCCCTTCCAGAGGCTCCTTTTCATAGGAACTCTTATGGACACCTGCTGTGCGAAAGCGTTTTTACCAGAGGACAGAAGGAGCGATATCCTACAGATGGCCCGATACATCAGACAGAACAGCTCGGTTTGAGCTATCTCGATGTAACGGATGCTAGGTCTCATGGCATCCTCTATGTTCACTGTACCCCAACATGCCTTCACATGAGAACCTCTCAGTGGATGCTCAGTACTCAGTGGTCCCCAACCACTCACCCTCAGTCCTTTCTCATCAAGGTGACAGAACCTCTGAAGAAGTCACTCACCTGGTGGTCACAAGAGGACAATCTTCTGGAAGGGTATCGCTTTGCTCCTCTGGATCATCAGATTTCCATTACCACGGACGCATCCCTGATGGGGTGGGGAGCTCACTGTCAGGCTCTCCACACTCAAGGTACGTGGACTCAGCATGAGTCCCAGCTTCACATAAATGTCTTAGAAATGAGAGCTGTCCTTTATGCAGTCCAGGCTTTGAAGGACATTCTCTGTCAGAAGAACATTCTCCTTCAAATGGACAACAAAGCAGTGATGTATTACATCAACAAGCAAGGCGAAGCTCACTCTTACCCCTTATGCTGGGAAGCGATGAGAGTGTGGGAATGGTGCTTGGAGTACAAGGCTCTAATTCAGGCAGCCTACCTGCTGGGAGTGCAGAACAAACTGGCAGACCGTCTCAGCAGAACAGAGACAGATCCTCACGAATGGTCTCTCGACTCAACCGTAGTTCAGTCACTAGTCGCAGAGTGGGGAACTCCAGACCTGGACCTTTTTGCATCCCCACTCAACACAAAACTGCTTCTCTTCTGCTCCAGAAATCCAGGGCCTGGCATTTTTTGTCAGGATGCGTTCTGGCTGCAGTGGACAAAACGCTTTCTATACGCCTTTCCGCCTCTTCCTCTAATTCAGAGGGTACTTCTCAAGTTTGAGTCCCAGGGGAGCAAAATGATACTCATTGCTCCCTTCTGGCCTTGGCAGATATGGTTTCCATTACTCAACAGTATGTCGGAAACCCCTCCGAAATCGTTTCCCCTTCAGACGAGCCTTCTGACTCAGGGACCTGTGGTCCATCCCAATCCGAGATCACTTCACCTTCTCGCCTGTCTCCTGAAGAGATAGAAGTGAACAGGTTCAGTGTCTCCCACAGAGTTTCAGATATTCTTCAGGCTGCGTGCAAGCCAGCCACTAGGAAAACTTACACAGCCAAATGGAAGCGTTTTTCACTCTGGTATGCAAAATCTTCTTTGAATCTTTTTTCCTGCCCACCAAATAAAGTTCTAGATTACCTTCTGGATCTCTCAAATTCAGGTCTGCAATACTCTACAGTCAAGGTTCACCTTTGTGCCATTTCAGCTTATCATGAGCCAGTACTTTCCTTGTCACTGGCTCAGTTACCCGTGGTTAAGATGTTCCTTAAGGGAATTCTGCATACCAGACCTATCAGACATCCAGTTGCAGCCTGGGACATTAATCTTGTGCTAGACATGCTCACTTGGAAACCTTTTGAGCCTCTAGCTACCTGTGACTTGAAATTCCTCACTTGGAAAACGGCCTTCCTGGTGGCCATTTCCTCAGCCTGCAGGGTCTCTGAGATACATGCCTTGGTCACAGACCCTCTGTATACTGTGTTTCATAAAGACAAAGTAGTTCTTAGGACCCATCCTAGGTTTCTCCCTAAGGTTGTTTCAGAATTCCATCTAAACCAACCTTTGATCCTTCCTACTTACTTTGCGAACTTCCAAAATGAAGGGGAGTGTTCTCTTCATTCTTTGGACGTCAAAAGAGCTTTGCGTTTCTATTTAGATAGGACAAAAAGATTTTTGCAAAGCTCAACAACTGTTTGTTTCCTTCAGCGAGACCCGGCTGTGTCAACCTGTCGCTATCAGATGCATTTCAGCATGGCTGGTGGCATGCCTTTGCCACTGTTATTCCTTGGCTTAGGTTAAGCTGGATGGCAGAGTGTACGCTCACTCTACTAGGTGGTCCACAAGCATCCTGGCTGGAAATCCATAGCGTGCCCATTGCAGATATTTGCAATCGCGTCTGAGCCTGAAAGTATACTGGCCAAACACTATGCCCTGGATGTCCATGCCAGACGACATGTTTTGTTTGGCAGAACCGTCCTTAATGGACTTCTGTCCTAAATCTGTGAGCTCTTGGTCTCTCCTGCCGCCCTCTCGGGCAATTATTAGCTTGGTACTCTCCCATTAGTGTGATTGAGTGGTGGAGACTTTATGTCCAGGAAGATATGGAAATTACGTACCTACTGTAATTCTTGATCTTCTTGGACGAAGTCTCCACCACTCATTCACATGCCCACCCACCATCACCCAAGCACATCTCTGTTGCTGGTCTTCACTCCCTCAATCTTTAGGCTGTGAAGACTTCTTTATTGACCCTTCTTATACGGGTCTCCCGGACTATCTTATGTTCGATTTTTGGTTAGGCTATCCTTCTAGGTTAGTTACGCTGCATCTCCTTGGAAAAAAAGGTACTGAGGTGGTTGGAGGGTCGACGCCGTGATAGTCATTGCCACATGAGCAGAGGCTCATGGCGCCACTCCTCGCGGCTCCATCTCTGGCGCCGGCCCGCCTGCAAAAAAGTTTGTTCCCGCTAGGTCCTAGTGCCTCTGATGTAGATCCCATTAGTGTGAATGCGTGGTGGAGACTTCGTCCAAGAAGATCAAGAATTACGGTAGGTACGTAATTTCTATCTGTCTGCAGTCAACCTCCTAAGTAGAACTGCCCGAAGATAGAACATTATGTTAATGATATAACCTATCATTGGCTCATGCCACTTATTCGAACTGCTGCCCTTATCAGCTGCAACGTTCCACCAACGTATCAGATTTCTTTCTCCGCCTGACAAGTTAAGATGCCTTGGAGACTTCCCTCTCAGTCATTCCTTGTGTGGTTCTTCACTGAAAATAAGTATTTTATTTTAATTATTCCTGCTGTTGCCTTTATTTTTGTTTTAAATCCTACTGTTAGTTTAGCATTTATTTTACTCTTTTTGGTTTGATTTTCTCAGTTCCTCATGGTTTGAGATAACTGTTGGGGAACCGAGCTTTAGAACTCTTTCTGGAGCTTTTATTTCTTATCTCCGGTTTAGTTCGTTTTAATATTTATTTTAAATAACTGCTTGTTTTTGTCAACTGCTAACCCAGTTTCTGTGAACCGCAAGCCCGGTTCAGGTTGTTCGGTTCTTGGTTTAAGTATCAGAACCCTCACCAGTTCCTGAACAGACCACAACTGCAAAAAAAAAAGGGGATCTTTATTTGTGGTTCTGTTTTTCTTTATCTGTTTGATGATGGCAGAAAAACAAAGAAAAAGACTGGACCTCCAGCATTTTAAAGCTGCCTTAAGTGTGTGGAAGTTTTTGTCAAGGCAGATAAGCATGACTTATGCATGGTCTGCCTTGGAAATGAACATTTCTCTGCAGATTGTGATATCTGCAAATCATTTCCTCAAACAACTATTGACACAAGGCTGAAAAGGCTCCAAAGAAAGCTTGAGTAGGGTGCTATGGGTTCTGACCAATCCACACCCTCTAAACATGCGGGTGATACCACACTAACCAAACTGAGCACCCTTAACAAGGGTGAAAAAACTTCCAGCAAAAGGGTGGGTGAACCGACTGACTCCCCAGTTCCTACCAAAAAGACAAAAAAGATTAAGCACATTGAACCCCAGGCTGAGAAACCAAGGCGGGGTTTCATCTGTGCCTCACAGCCTGCCAGGTCATACAAGCTTTGTAGGGTCTTATACCTGTTCCAACCCCTCCAACACCAGTTCAAATCCCAATTGGACCTTCTTCTGTCCCTATTCCATCTCAGGAAGTGATGGAGTTTGAGGAGTATGATTTACCTGAAGGGGATGAGGGTGAGCCTGTTGAGCCTGAGATCTCACCTGAACAAGAATTTGGCTCACCTCCTAGAGCAGAGGATTTTTCCTGCCATTTACTTTTATAAGGAAAATAGTGGAAGCCCTTGATCTGGCTACCACAGAGGTTATAGAAGATGAGGAGGAAGCTGAATACATGGAAATGATGGAGTTAATACCCACAAAGATGATATGACTCCCTATCAACAAGTTTTTAAAAAAAGACTTGTTTAAGATTTTGCAAAGATCACTTGCAGGTAACACTAAACCTGTTACAGTAACTAGGGTTCCTGGTAAATCAGGAGAAATCTGTTCACTCCAGTACAGGTTCTGCGCTTCATAGGAGCAGAATTGAACACATTAGAGGGAAGAGCATTCCTCCCTCAGGACAGAGTTCAAAGCATCTTGCAAATAACTGCTTCTTTCAGGCTCAACAAGCCAAAGCCAACAAGAGATCTTCTGCAACTTCTGGGACATATGGCTGCAGGAACAGGCACAGTTTTGAGTGCCAGGTTCCAAATGAGAGACATACAGTTTCACCTCAGGGCACATTGGTGCCAAAGGAAAGACAATCTCTCAAAGTCAATTCCAGCAACAAGAACATTGCTGCAAGCCCATCGGTGATGGAAGGAAGCAGACAACCTCAGGGAGGAGGGTACCCTTCCAACGGGAAACCCCATCAGTCATTCTTACAACCGATGCCTCTCTGTTAGGGTGAGGTGCCCACTTAGGGGAACATACCACTCATGGAATCTGGACCAGCGCAGAGTCACTCCAGCATATGAATCTATTGGAGCTAAGGGCAGTGTTTGTGGCACTAAAAGCATTTACACCACTACTACAAGGAAATGTGGTGCAGGTCAGGACAGACAACACCACAACAATGTACTATATAAACAAGCAAGGGGGGAGAAGGTCAGACCCCTGTGCACAGAAGCAGTGAAAATCTGGAGTCTGGTTTACTCACTGAAGGCCTCCCTACAGGCCATTCATGTGCCAGGGAAGGACGATATCCTAGCAGATGCCCTGAGCAGAATCAGCCAGGCCCACCAAGAGTGGTCCATCAACAAGCAGGTACTGGAGGTAGTATTCAGGAGGTGGGACACTCCAGAGATAGATCTGTTTGCATCCCACGATAATCATCTGCCCCTCTTCTGTTACAGACCACCAGCCCAGGGTACAATCTCACTGGATGCTCTGGCACTGGACTGGTCAGGAAGAGGCCTATATGCTTTTCCCCCTTTTCTTCTCATTTTCAGAGTTTTGGTCAAACTCGGATCACAGCCTGCATCAGTGGTCCTGATAGCACCAGACTAGGGCCAGACAGCCATGGTACCCTCTATTGCTGTCCATGTCTGTAGCCAATCTAATACATCTACCCAGGAGGCACAAACTGCTGACCTCCCATCAAGGCAGGATCCTTTACCCGAACCTCAGACCTCTCAGACTCAAGGCATGGCTCTTGAAGACTTAGAGTAGGCAAATTTGCAACTCTCTCAAAATGTTCTAGATATCCTGAAGGACTACAGGAAACCTACTAAGAAAACCTATGCTTCAAAATGGAAGAGGTTCTCTGTTTGGTGTGCTTCCAAGGGTACCTCCCCCACTCAAGTGGGGGTACCTGCTGTTCTGGATTATTTTACCTATTACACTCCACGGGACTGCATCGTACATCCCTAAAAGTGCATTTAGCCTCAATATCTGCTTACATTTCTGCTGGGAGGAGCACCTCCCTGGCATCCAATCCCATTTTCAAAAGGTTCTTTAAAGGTCTGTGTCATTTGCACCCACCCATCAGGAACCAGTATCAGCATGGGACTTGAACATATGCATTGCCCAGCTCATGAGACATCCATTTGAGCCCATGGTTTCAGCACACCTAAAGTATGTTACTTGGAAAACTGTTTTTTTTCTGGTTGCCATCACCTCAGTTAACTCGATTGTTCCCATAGACACCATATGGCCTCGGAACCATCCATTGCTGGAATGGACCCAAAATGGCCACCGGGAGCAAATGAGCTGGATGAATTAGTGAGCTTCAGGCCTTGTGTGTCGAGAAGGACTAACTTTCCTTTTACAGGGACAAAGTAGTATTACGAACAAATAGAAAATTCCTCCCCAGAGTGGTCTCTCACTTTCATTTGAACCAGTCCATTACCCTGCCAGTTTTTTTCACTGAACATACTAGTTCAGGGGAGCACAGACTCCATAGTCTGAATGTCTAGAGGGCATTAAGTTACTACAAGACGCACACCAGAGATCATAGACAAGGCAAACAACAGTTGTTCCTAACTTATGAGGATGTGAGTAAAGGTAACCCAGCTTGAAAGAGGTCCATTTTTGGCTGGATAATCCAGTGCATTTAGTTTTGCTATTTGAAAGTTGGCAAGGAGCACCCAGCAGGGCTGAGGGCTCATTCCACAAGGGGCACAGCTGCTACCTTAGCAGCATCCAGAGATATTCCATTAGTGGAGATCTGTAAAGCAGCTACCTGGAGGACAGTACACACCTTTGCTAAGCACTATAGTCTGGATGCTCATTCCAGAAGTGATGCCAGGTTTGGCACAGCAATCCTGCAGAGCCTCTTTCCACCCACCTCCAAAGATACTGCTTTGATGTCTGCAGAGTTAGGAATATAGAAGAATATCTGGGGTGAGAAGAACAAATTACTTACCATAACAATCTGGTTTCTTCACAGGTATTGTTCTGTATTCATAACTCTCCCACCCTGCCTCCCCTTCCAGAACCAGAGCCTTTGCACTCCTAACTGAGCTTTTAAATATGGAGTCCCAAACACTGGCACACATTGTTTAAACCCTAATGGCGCAGTTTTTTCCTTCCCTTCTTTTTCCAGTTGATTCTGGCATTCAGGGGGTTGGGTTCATAATAATATTTGTGTTTTTTTCTACTGTCCTGGACAGTATAGTTTTTGTGGTAGATAGATAGGTATAGTTATAGTTAAAAATTGTGTTGCAGGCTCCCTAGAAATTGGATACGTTAGTGGAACGTTGCAGCTGATTAGGGCAGCAGTTTGAATAAGTGGCAAGAGCCAATGCTAGGTTCTATCATTAACATAAGTTCTATCTCCAGGCAGTTCTACTTAGGAGGCTGACTGCAGAGAGTTAGGAATATAGAAGAATACCTTGGAAGAAACAAGATACTATGGTAAGTAATTTTTTATTCTCCCCCCCCTTCCAAAACTTCCTGAGTTGTTCTTCCAATCTCTTAGCCTTTTTGTGTACACCACTGGTTGAAGCAGCTGTTCACAGTTTATAATGCATGTTGGGGACAGTTGGTATGGAAGCTGCTACAGTATATAAATTTAAATTCCTTTCCTTTCTTACTTTTGTAGCAAATAGACTTATTTTTCTGCTGAAGGTATTGATAGTGGTCTTAAGCTTAACCATTTATTGGAAAGACTGGCTACTTGTCTCTAGGGGTCTCTCCTTACTAAATCTCTAAATGCCTTGAGAATTCACTAGAAAACTAAAGCTTTTCAAAACACAGATACGGATTTCCAGACTTAAACACCCAGTCAAGCTACTAACCTAAAATACAGTTTAGTGCATACCTATTTTTAGAGTACTAGGAGTTTCAACCCAGTCACCACTTACAGTGGTTTACTGCACAGTGAACTCAAGTATATGCAGTTAGAGCACACTGCAGTTTGATGAAAGATTGTGGAAGCCTAAACTAAGCAATTATGTTTAAATTCCTGCTACTTAAAAAAGGTCAGTTCAGAAGGGAAAACATTATATCTTACAAAAATGTGATTAACCTGGTGTAAGGAAGTCCATTAATCCCAGCTGTGTTATACTGATCAGGACAGATATAAAGTTACCAGCAGTGCAGGACCATTTTGGACTCCCTTCTGCTGTTAACTTTGTTATCTGCCTGATCAATATTACACAACTGGGACATTTCTCCATTATATATGTGAACACAATTATATTTCCTGTTTTTTTTCTGCTATACTGTAATCAGGTTGCTGATTTTCGTAGGTCTATAGAGTTACTCCCCTCTCCGTGCTCATTAGATAGGTACTGAATGTTCATTTTTTCATGAACAATGTTAATATTTTTACACATCTGATGACTGTGAAGTTAGCCTTCATAATAATACTGTGAATTTATACCTGTTGAATCGAGAAGGTTCTTGGTTTTAGAGATAATCTATACCTTGGACAACTAAACAGTATTTTGCAGCATTCCTTCTTTTCAACTTAAGTAAAATAAAGCAGAAATGAACTGACCTCAAGTCACAATGTCAAAACTGTGGAGAGTTAATTGCAAAGTTTCGTCTCATTGAGTTATTTAAAAAATATTGGGCCCCATATTCAAAGGTCTCAATTGGTATCCTGTGTGCAGATTAGCCCGTTGCCCTAAAACTGTTATATTCAAACAAGTTTGGAGCAAAGTGTGAGTGCCCTAAACCTGTCTAAATATAGCCCCTAGAGCAAAGTCTGAAGGTGCTAAATGGTGTGCTTGGAACACAGCAACCCCCCTATTGGTCACAGAGAGGTACAGTGTGGTTCCATCTTGAAGACAGGGCTTCCAAGGAGTAAAGTGAATTAAGATGTCCCAGGCTGGATAGTGTTTTTGCACTAACTTGCTATATTCAAAAGGTCCCATGCACATGACCTCCTCCCCCGTGCAGGGCACTAACAGGCCATGTGGATGTCATTATAGATTTATTACAATGAGAGGAGCAATCTTTTGCTCCCTGAATTGTGTGTTTTCTGTGAGCTCTATAGTGCAGCTTTTGGTCAGTGGTGGGGTTGTATCTCAAAGCAAAAAGCAGCATATGTTCACCCCCTTACCTTGTCCCCTTTGTTATTAAATAAATAGCCCTGGTGTCAGTGGCAACACCCACCGTCACCCAATCCCTGTAGTAAATGGCAAAATAACCCTGATGTCCAGTAATATCCTCCATCTCTCTCCCAGTCCACGTGGACCAGAAAGAGCCCACATCCCTGGCAGTTTAGTCCCTCCTGATAGACTCCTGTAACAATGCCAACCCCCTCTGCCCCCCCCCCACGGCCCTGAGACAGTGGCCAGCACTTACCTTCCTGTCACCTCTCTATCCAGTCTCCATCTGCCTCACGCAAGTCCTATATTGCTATACACACTGTAGGGGGAAAAAAGACTGCTGAAATCTGTACTGCACATGGTCATGGACTTGGTTTGTTTTCGATCCAACTTTTGTTTTATTCAGAACTTTAGACTTTCTAGAATTTTATATCAGACTTGGATGGTTAGCCACCTCTCCTCATTATCCCATTACTGGTGATTGGCAACTCCAACATAAATGGGTGTTAAGTGGGCAAGTGCCAAATACCCAAGCTGAGTGGATGTTGCCAGTCACTACTGATGTGGTCATGACATACACAAGTTTTGACTGGCCATTTCTATCCATTAAAAGAAATGGTGCTGCTGCAGAGCGTAACCTTTCATTAGTTGTATAAGTGTAATCTATATTCAGCAGTACTTGCATGCTTGATGTATTACTTTACAGGCCTGTTTCATTACTGTTTTATTAAAGACATTCGCTGGTGTTTCAAATTCCCATTTTTCTGATGTACTCGAAAATGTTTTCAAGGTTGTTTTCTGTCACAAGTACATTCTTAAATATATGGAAGCACTATTAGAATAATGATTTATACAATAGGAGTGGACTCAGAAGTCGTTGAATAAATCCATTTATCTTCACAGCCGTTGAATAAATAAAATTTATCCATGTAGTAGCTGTGTTACAATCACTCCGGAACTCATTTAGAATGTTCGGCCTCAGTAGTAGTACTACCCGTATTCAAATGAGAATAACTTTAAAACGAAAAAAGATAGCATGGTATTGTGAGCATGAAAGTTGTTCAGCACAAAATTATCTGCAAAATGAGTGGTGTTTAATTTATAGATACCTTATAGATTTTTTATAATTAGCAAAAAAGCAGAAAATGCCATTTTTTTTTTCACTTTTTTGACAAACATGAAAAGAAGATAAGCAATAAAAAGCAAATGTCCCTGCACTGACAGAAGGCATCCCTGTTGCATAAATGAAATATACAATGGTGAGCGTTCAGATAAATGATTTATCTATACTTGTGCTATTTGACCTTGGACACCTCACTCGTGGCATACGCACTCGTGAGGTTACCCGAGGTCAAACAGCACTTGTGTAGATAAATCATTTATCTTACAGCTCTCCATTACATATCCCATATTTATCCTATTATGTCATGTTCAGCTAAGACTATATACAGGATGGCAGCAAGGAATTAGCTCCCACAATTCAACAGTTTGTATCATTCAAGGTGCTTTACCTACATATCTGTCTTTGGTTACACTGTTTATTTTATGTTAAAGTCCTTGCCATTCTGCATGTACTTCTGAACTGTTTGAATAGCTTTCTTGCAAGTTTTTTTATTGGGATGTTTAAATTATTTTTGTCCTGTGCTGACCACATCTGAAACTGCAACTTTAAAAGCAGATATAACCAAAAGAAGCATGACAACCCCTATATTTCTTTTTATATTCATAACCATATTCTGCATCTGTCAAAAACGTTATATGAAAATGGCATGGGTCTGAAATGGTTTTATGTATACAAATCTACAAATATTTCCCCCTTTTTGGGGAATATCTGTTCAAGAGGGTGTCACAGTATTGGTAATGTACTCTTTATTTTTGCATTTGTTGAAAACATGAAGCAAGCACCATGACAAATGATGTGTCCTTGTCTCACTTTTTGTTTCACACTCATGTTTGTATCTAAAATATTTGATGTTATAACCATGTAAAACAATCTGACTTCTTCTGGATTTGTTCCATAAAGAGTGATTACATCTCCCCATGTAACTTAAAAACAAGCATGGCACCTCATGTTTTTTGTTGTGGATTTTAAATGTTTAGCTGACCATCATGTACTGGGCAAAAAATTATGACATTGACATTGGCTTGTTGAAACACCAGGGAACGTCCTTAAGAAAATAAGCATGTAAGGTGTTGCTGAATAGCCCCAAGTATGCGCTTTATAAAATATTCACCCAGCATTAAAATACTAATTTTAAGAGCAATATGTGAAATCTAATGTTTTTAAAGTAGCAACTGTTTAGCATCTTTAACCTTCTGAAGTTGTTTTATGAATTTGATCTTGTATACTTAGACTCTGCTTTGTAGTGTATATCTTGAGCTATTGCTTACAGCCATATTTATACTGAATTCAAAGTTCATGATTACTGTTTAACTTTTTTTTTTTAAAGAATATGATCCAGAGCTTCACAGATGTCTACCAAGCAGCGTGCGCTAAAATTTCTGCACTAGAAACAGAACTTGCATCTCACCAAAAACACATTTTAGCCCTAAAATCAGAACTCCAAACAGCATGTCTTCGTGAAAATGCGGGAGTACTTCCAGTAAGTTGTCTGCACTCTTCATAACCACTTATGTGATTGCTTAATACATAAGGAAACAAAGTTATGGTTTTCATTTAAATTATATGATTTTGTATAGTAGTCTTACACAGTGATATCAAGGTAACTCCAAATTTCACACAGTCGAAAGTACTAATATACCCAAAGAATAACAAATGTTTGGAACAACTTGCCTACAAAAATTGCCATACGTGAATCTAAAACCGTGTTCAGGTCTTAATTAGATATGTATATACACAGTGGTAGGAATGTGGATTATTACAGGTAATTGATAGGATTTGTTAAATAGAGAATAATGGATAGACAAGTGTGTGTTATGGATTTTTTTTTTACACACCCGAGGTTTATACAGTCATCACACACCGAGGGTTTGTAAAATAAATCCATAAAAACACACTTGCCCATCTTTTATTTTTTATAATTGCTGTTTTTTTGCAGGGGTTTGCGTGGGTTTGCGCAACTTAGCGGCTTTGCGCGGTGTAGTAAATGATGAGAATGCCGTGATAACCCAATTTCAGGTTATTATTGCATTTGACGGTACTCTTAATCCGGTTGTTAAATAGGGTCACCAGTTATTATATATAGGATAAAGTATGGGGTGCAGTGTGTTACGAGAATTTAACACACACCCGAGTTGTTGGATGGCACATAGGTTTATGATAGCCATCCAACAACAAGGGTGTGTGTTAAATTCGAGTTAAACACACTACACCCCATATTTTGTTTTATATAATTCAAGGGGTTTTGCTTTTTCTACTCATTAAGAGATCTGAATATAAATAAAATGCAGACAGTCGTACCTTGCGTCATAGATTTTCTGTATTTGGTAGGCAGAGTACTTTGTGATGAGTAGCAATATTAAATTAACTGTTAGAACTGGAATTTCATTTGCTTTAACTGCAAATAGAAAGAAGAAAAAACGTCCGTTTGAATCTTCCGCCTGGCTGTTTTTTTTTTTTTACACTGCTACGGCTGTTGCTACGTGTTGCCTGGCAGTGGAGTCTTGTGATCTTCAGAGGGAGGGGGAGAGGTGAAAGATTTGGGAGAAATCTAGGTAGTCAGTGGAAAGAAGAAAATGTGCTTTCGTTTTATAGTGGCTGATGAAGTGAGTGTTTATCGTTAAGTGTATTTTTTGAGAGGCAGAATGTTTTTGAACGTCTCGAGCCGCATTGTACTTTCGATTTCGATTGGAAGCAGGCGCGTGAATGCGGTGTTACGGTATTTAATACACGGTTTTGTCAATATAAAAAAGCGAAACCCATTAATTATAGGGTTATTATGCCTCCTTGGCTCCTTTACCACCTTAGTATGAACCTTAGTAATGCACATCAGGAACAAGAACCCAAAAACGCAATACCTGTTGGGGGAAGTTGAAATACAGGGCACAGTGGAGGAAAAGGAACTGGGGGTGATAATATGGGAAAGCTTGAAATCTAGTGCAACTGGGCAGCTAGGGAGAAAAACAGGATGTTGGGTGCATGGGAAGTGATCCTTCCCTATATCGGTCTGTGGTTTGCCCTTATCTGGAGTACTGTGAGAGGTTAAAGAGCTCACAACTGCAGAAGGACTGTGATAGGATGGAACCTGTACAGAGAAGGGTGACTGAGCTGATCCTAGGACTGGGGAGAAAGCATATGAAGAATGACTGAAGGACCTTAATCTGTACACCCTGGACATGGGGGGCTATGATTGAAATATACAGATATCTTTATGGGATTAACAGAATGAAATGCAGTGAACTGTTCACCCTTGGTACAAGCATGAACACAAGGGGGACTCCACTAAAACTGGCTGGGGGAAGGTTCGGGAGGAGTGTCTGCAAATAATTTGTCAAAGAAACAGTGGCAAACAAATGGAACTGACTGCTGGAAGAGGTGGTCTGCACTAAAACAGTGAGTGGATTCAGACATGGGGCCGAATTTTCAAGGGCCAGGGAATGATGCATGGCGCCTTTGTCAACTAGAAATGATGCAAGGGGCACACTGTGACAGACCGAACATCATTCCTGAGTTTACATCACTGCTTGTGTCAAAAGTAGGGCCACTTACGCCAGGCTTGTGGCACGCAGTAGGCTGTGCCATGGCAGAGAGGGGGCTGGCGATACTACACGGATGCACCATCCCCTTGATCGGGATTCTGGAAACCAATAGGTTCCACCAGTGCTTAGACCAGCCAGAGCTGGTCTAATGGTCAGGTGCACTGACACCGTCCGTAGCCTGTGGATGGCCAGAGACCCCCTGCAGCACATTCCAACTGCATGTCATATACTGGGGCAACAATAGTATGCATCTATAAGGTCTACACTCAGTGTGCTCTCATTACGTGAAACACACCCTTGATCCCAGTATGCACATATCTCTCTGCCTATACTGTCCTTGAGACATGGTGGGACTGGCGTGCAGCAGCTGTGCCCCCTCCCTGAGCTGTTCTCCTGCTGGTCACCTGCTGCACAACAGGTAGACTGTCAGTGAGCAGCAGGCCTGTCTAATGTCAGCTCACCTCGGGACACCAGCACATTACTCTAACTCAGCATTGGATGCAGGCAGGTACAGAACAGTACAACAGCTAGGATCATCCGGCATTCTGTCTGTATTCTCACAGCATGTCCGTGATACCTGGTGGAGCATTACCGCCACCATTGCTACTGTAGCAGCTTCCATCAAACTAGTCTCATGCATCATGTGCTGGATACAACTGACTGCTTGCTTCAGCTGTGGGGGACTTTGCCTCCAGGAGCGGTGGTGTAGCAAGATTTGGCACAGGGTCACTGGCGCAGTGGGCTTTGCTGCAAGCTGACTGGTAGATCCGACTTGCATCGCTCTAAGGGCCTGTTGAAAATTCGGCCCATGGATGGAACAGGCCCAGAGGCCCGATATGGGCATGAGGAGGTGTAAAAAGGGAGGGGGAAAAGGGAAGAAAATGGCCATTAGGAACACTGTAAGAGAAATAGGTAGAGATGAATAGACTAGATGGGACAGTGGGCCTTTTTCTACCATCACGACCTGTGTTTCCTGTATTTAAAGGTAGCTCATGAGCACCATATGAATTCAGTTTAGAAACTTTTATTTTGTATGAAAGCCAAACATTATCAGCTCAGATCTGATCTCAAAATCCACCCCCCCCCCCAAAGGACATCATCATCTTTATGCGGGCTGAGTCCTGGTTGTCTTTTGAAGAATTACTGCCAGGCGTGCTGTGTAGATTATAAGCACTAATTGTGTTTTTTTATATATATAGTTATTAAACTCTTAGGAACAGACCATTCAGTCAAGGATAATGTACAGTAGTTTCCTTTGGTAAAGATATGCATTAAAATTATACAGGCATACAGTAATGTGTGTAGAAACATGCAGTCATTCAGCACAGTGAAATAACATGCATTGGTTGGTTAGATAGAAAGACATATTTAACAGTATCATTATTATAAGATTACTATCATCAGTGCTTCAAAATTATACAGAGGGAGTAATAACACAGTAGAGAGATACTTTCAAGCCCTTTCAAAGGTATTACAGCAGGGAGGAGGTTTGGAAGCTTGAGCACTGAATCATTTGGTTAAGGATTTTTAAAGAGGGGTATGGATCAGATGTGGGTCTCCAGTTACATGATAACCTATTCTTGGCCTGCTGGGCCACAGTGTAGAGAACTGCAAAGGCCCAACATGATCTGCATTACTAGCAACGTAAAGTCTTGACCCGTGTCCGAATAAGCATTTTGCCAGTTTGGCTTGAGGTTTCAGGCACTCCAGAATATACTCCTTTATTATGGATGAAGATTGTGTAAAATGGAATAACACGCACAAAAGGCTGAGCTGAGAAATGTTCTGATTATTTATGACCTGCATCATGTTCTGGTCCTCATCCCTGCACTACGAGCAAAACTAATAGTAAGAAAGGACTTACAAACACATATGCATCTGCAAAAGTAAAACATTGTACTGGACTATTATGCCACTGTGTCTTTTGATTTTTGCTGGGATCAGACATCCTTGATCTTCCCTTGTCAGTCTTCACCATTCATTACTACTGGGTTTAAGCCAGAGGCACGCACCCACCACGGGTGCTTTTTTTTTTTGGAGGGAGGTGTCAGCGCCAATGGCGCTGCCCACGTGGCTCACGTTCCGCGTGGAGCATGCTGGTTGGCTGTTAGGCGGCTTAGACGACTCCTCTATCCCAGTTCTGTTTCTCCCACCAAGGTCACACCTGCTGTGCGAATTTCCAAGCAAATAAAGTATGCCATTAGGCCTTCGTCTGTCGATGCCGCCTTTACACCTCCTCAATCCCGGTTCAAGTATCTCGACGCCATCGGAATACCAGTAAGACTGTTCTGATTTCTTTGCCAATGGTGCCAGGTTCTTTTGCTGTAATTTATATATTTTTTTCTCATCATGTCTGGTTTGGGGGCAAAAAGGAAATCTAAAGCAGGCCATGCCCCTATGCGTTGGTGCCACTGTGGCTGGCATTTCTCTTCTTTTTCGGACCAGCATGATGTTTGTCTGCATTGCCTGGGTCCCAGCCATGATATGGGTAACCGCGATGCCTGTTTCTCCATGGACCGCTGCATTCTAGAGATCCGCACGTTTAAAGTTGGCAAGGCCCCACCGACTTTCTGAGGATGACATTGCTTAAGGGATGCCCTGGCAAGATCTCGCGACCCTTCCTCCGGTTCCCCTCCCAGGTCTATGCAGCCCAGTGAGGAGGGAACCTCCTCAGATTCTAGCCTTGCTGTTGAGGAGGTTTCTTCCACAGTGTCGGAGGAGTGACCCGGTCCCCTTGGGGGCTGAGTCATGAGCACCACCATGGCAGTCACCTCCACGGAGGTGCAGGCTCCCCCCGGTGTTGTGGCCCATGGATGCTGGGTGCGGCATCGGCAGATCCTCGGAGCCACTTCAGATCCCGGCGCCATTCGCGGTGCCGGTGATTGAGGTGGTGCCTCAGGCAGTGCCGTGTCCCCTCAACAGTGACATTTCTGGCTCCGTTGCTAAGAGAGCTCCTGGGGTCACTAGGCTGGTGGTTTGTGTGCTCTCTTCTTCCTTGGAGGAAGATGACCCACTGACCAATCTGGATTGGTGGCCTGACTCCTCGGAGTCAGGGGGCCCTCTTGGACATAGCATCAGGTGGCCCAGTGTTCGCCTTCCGGACTCCCCGGAGCCTGCAGTCCCTGTGGCCCCCCCATGCGGACGCCGGCACGGGGGACACTGCGGTGGATAGCAGTCTTGGGGGTTCTGGTATGGTGGTCTGTGCTACGGGGTCTTTGGCAGCTGCCATTCCTGGTGCTGCCGCAGCTCCAGGGGTGGAGACGGGGATCACCTCTTCTGTGACTTCCCTTGAGGGGTCTGCAGGATTGGGGAGCCCCTTTGCACTGGGTACAATGAGAAGGAGGGCAACCTTGGAGTCCGAGGGATTGAGGGGACGGGGTGAGGTGCGGAGACCCTCCTCCATTACCCTACGGGAAGTGGGAAGGAGTCGAAGTGCTGAACCCTGCTCCTGCTCCTCTGTGTCTTCGGGGGTGCCTTTGTTGGGCAGCAGTGAGGATTGCCCTTCTGGATCCACACAACCTCAGTTGCTGCACAGGAGAGATTCTCCTCCAGGGCTCCGCCAGGATTTGTTTCAACATTTGCAGTATTCGCTGACTGGATCAACCCCTGAGTCCCCCCGTGTGGTGGGAGCTGCAGCCGGGTCTTGGAGCCCTAGCAGAGGCCAGACATGGTCTGTGAGGTGTCCTTCCCCCATTCCTCTGCAGACACCTCCCCTTCTCCCAGGCCATGTGGGTCCTATGGGGCCCTTAACCTGGGAGCAGTTCAGAGCCACTGTGGTGGCCTTCCCTAGGTACATTAGAGCCATGGACGAGTGGGTTTTTCACCTGTCTCCTCCACCGCAGGAGGACTCTAAACTCCCAAGTTCCACGTCTTCCTCCTCGGAGAAAGAGGATCACTCAGTCCACCTTTCTTCTGAGGCTGATTTCACTGAATATCAGCGTTTCCTCTCGAGGTTGGTACAGGAACTCCATATATTCCATGTGGTAAGACGCAATACTGAATGGGAGATGCACTCCTTCCTTCCTGAGTTTAGTGCTCACCACCTTGTGGTTCCTTCCTCGCCTATGTCGATCCGCGCCTGGCAGGACCCAGCCGCCTCATCCCCAGCCCCAGCAGACTGCAGGAGATGGTATTGTACTCTCCAGGAATCTCTTGGCTCTCTCTCTCTCTCACCCACCTTCAGGGTTGATGGCCTTAGACACTCCTTCTGGGCTTCAACACCCGGCACATGACCAACCACCGGATCTGGATTCGGCAGAATTCGACCGATGGGGTAGAAGAGTTTTTTCTTCATCTCGTGTGCTGCTTTGCATTAGCTCACATCAGGCACACCACGCTGCCTACAGCAGGCACCTGTGGTCAATGCTGGTGCAGGTTCTAGCATCTCTGCCTGATTTGGAGGAATCTAGGCAAGCCATCACCCTTTCTGCACAAGGTCTGGAGCTTGCAAGGGCATCTTGTGACACCAATGAGGTGACCTCCAGACTGGCAGGGACAGTGATCTGTATCAGGCGTACGGCATGGCTTTGTCTGTTCAGACTGTCACCCGTGGCCCGGCATAGGGTGATGATCTCTGCCTTCTGGGGGACCCATCTCTTTTCGCGCAGGGCGAGGAGAATCTTACAGGGATGCCTCCCGTCCCCCCAGCCACAGGGGACACCTCCTTGCCCTGACTAGCCTTAGGCCTTGCGGGTCTACTACAGCTCTAGGGTCTCCCCCTCCTGCACTTCCCCCGCAGGAGGCTGAGGGATCTGTTCCCTCAGGGCTGTGCCAGGTCCCCTCTGTGGGACTTGGTACTCACCCAGCAGTAATGAATGGTGGAGACTGACAAGGGAAGATATGAAAATTACGTACCTACCGTAATTCTTGGTCTTCTCTTGTATCTTCACCATTAATTACTGATTCCCACCCACCATCCCCTCATGGGCCTCAGTTCTTGGGCATCTCCTCCACCCTGCTCGCCTTTCCCCTCCTAGAGGCTAGTTGTGGACATAGTCACCCTGGGACCTCAGGGCTCTCTGTTCCTTCTCTAGAAAGTCACAGAGCACTCATCCTGGAGGATGGCAAGTAGGGTTTTCGCCTTAGACTCTGAGGGAACTCCCTCAGATTCTCTACACAGTACAATAGGGTGTTCCCCCACTTGGGGCTTGAATAATCCTCTGGCTTATGTCACCTTCTGACTGTCATTTTCTTAAGTGCAGTCCTAAGGGAGTCCGTGGGAATTTCTTCCCTCCCCTTTTTTTGTGGAACGAATGTCCCGTGGTTCTCTTCTTCTGAAGTGAGGACTATGCCAGTACTTCCGTGGGAAAACTTCTACCAGATTTCTTCCCCTACGCCTAAGTCAGGTCCTGTTCTGAGCTAGACTGTTTCCCTCCAAGGGATAGTCAGTGAGACCTAGGCTTAAGATTTCTTAACGTTTACAGATAAAAGGTGTGAGGAAGGGTCTGCCTTCGCAAGTCTGACAAAACCAGTAATCCCCTTCAGACCTTGGTTTGATAACCTCTTAACTGGCAGGATCCTTGCTCCCTTGTCTTCAATCCCGCAAGGGTTTTGAAACTCTTTAGCCAGTGGTCTTCCAACTTATTGTGGCAGACAGCCCTCTCTTCCCCCTTTATCCCTTACCCCATCTCTTCTGTCTTTCATTCTTCTATCTTTTTCCTTCTCCTTTCCCTGAGATAGCCCAAGGATTGAGGCCCTATGGCCACTTAGGGTAGGGTTCTTCTCCTGTCCTCTAATCGGCTTATACCTTTTTCAGTTTATATCATTTCCTTTTTCTATCCTTTGGCTCTCTTGCCCAACAGTCTTTCTCTGGAACCTGATTTCCGGCCTCTCTGGCCCAACAGAACTAGGATAGAGGAGGAGTCTATGGCGCCTAACGGCCAACCTGCTTGCTCCACTCAGAGCCTCAACCACGTGGGTGGTGCTGCATGCCACACATAACCTATCAAAGTGGGTGCTGCAGAGCAGTTCACTCTAGTCCTCCTTCTCTAAAGGGTGAATGCATGGCCACAATGATGCACCACCCTCCAATGTTCAAGTAAGTAAAGTAAAAATGTGTTTATATAACGCGCCCTTCCTGGACTCAGGGCGCTTTTACAATATTCTATACTGCAAGAATACAATACAATTTAAAATTGGTAAAACTAATAGCAAAACCAATATCAACTATTCATTAAGTCTCTAAAAATGCCTGGTTAAATAGGAAAGCTTTCAAAGATTTTTTAAAACCTTCCATGGTCAGGCTATCCCGTATCTGGCGAGTTACAGAATTCCACAGGGTAAGTGCCATGAAGGCAAAAGATCTTCCTCCAGATGTTTTTAAGGATGCCCTGGGAATCTCTAGCAATCCCTCGTCAGAGGATTGGAGTGAGTGGGAGGGGCAGTAAGACAACAGGAGTTCTTTCAGGTAGTGAGGTCCCAAGTCGTGTAGGGCCTTATAGGTCAGCAGTGCGACCTTGAAAGTGATCCGTCACTGTATAGGCAGCCAGTGCAGTTCACGTAGCACAGGTGTTATATGACTGGATCTAGAGATTCCAGTCAACAGCCTGGCTGTCGCATTCTGCACTAGCTGCAAGTGGCGGATATCCACCCCCAGCAGCCTTAGATAGAGGGCGTTGCAGTAATCAAAATGACTGGTAACAAAGGCGTGAACCAAGGTAGGAAGATATTCGGGCGGGACCAGGTGTTTCACCCAGGCTATATTCCTTAGATGGAAAAAGGTAGACTTGACTACAGCCGACACCTACACCCTCAGGTTCCGGCCCTCATCAAATGCCACGCACAGGTTATGCACCTGGCCAGAGGCCATAAGCGGGCCCCCCACCCCAAGATATAAACCTGAGGGTTTCCCTGCCCATACCCCTGTTGTCGTAAAACCAGGGTCCACCACCAATACCTCAGTTTTACCTGAATTCAACCAAAGCCAGCTAGAACTCATCCAATCTTGTATGTTCAGCAGGCAGTTATTAAACACTGTGATAGAATCAGACTCCTGTTCGGGCACAAAAGACAGGTAGAGCTGAGAATCATCAGCATAACAATGAAAACTCAGCCCATACCATCTTATAATGTCCCCCAATGGAAGCATATACACCGCAGATAACATGGGGGACAGCATCGAGCCCTGTGGGACCCCACAGGGCAGCCAGTGAGGGCCAGAGGAATAAATCCCTGACACCACTCTCTGTGATCTATCCTCAATGAAAACTGTGGACTGCTCCCCTTAGTCTGCAGTAAAACCACAGGTGCTCGAGCAACACCCCATGATCCACGGTGTCAAATGCTGCTGAGAGATCAAGGAGAACCAAGATGGAACGAGCTCTCCAATCTCTTGCCATCAGGAGATCATTTAGTACCCGCACAAGAGCCGTCTCAGTGCTGTGCCATTTCCTGAAGCCAGACTGGAGAGGGTCATAGATATTGTGGCTGGTCAAATGATCTTCCAGCTGCAGAGCGACCACCTTCTCAATAACTTTCCCTACAAAGGGCAAGTTAGAGACCAGACTGTAGTTTGCTGGGCAGTCGGGATCAAGAGGGGGCGTACCACCGCCTCTTTTAAGGGATCTGGAAAGATCCCTCTCTCTAATGAAACTGCCACTATCCCAGCCAGGACCAGGCCAATGACCTCTACATACCCCACTAGTAGGCGAGTAGGGCCCAGATCCAAACTACAGTAGGTAGGCTGCAGAGTCTGGATGATCCTCACTGTAGCCATGACTGCCAGTTGGCTAAAGGTGAACCAAGTCAACTGGGCATTAGTACCACTCGATTGATCAGTGCAAGGCCCAATGGGAAGGCTCTGGCTGATCGCATACCTGATGGTGGATACCTTGTCAGCGAAGAATTTCTCAAACTCCTCACACTGTATTTGTGGCAACACTCGACCGGCATGTAGACAGGCTGGTTTGCACAGTCTGTCCACAGTCCGGAAGAGCTGGGTGGGTCTATTCCTCACTGTAGCAATTTCCCTGGACAGGAACTCTGCCTTCTTATGGGAAATTGCTGATTGGTAGATCCTATAATGATCTAGCAATCCAAGTCTATCCACCTCCAGGTGAGGTTTCGCCAGTGTCTTTCCAATCTTCGCCCCTGCCTCTTCAACTCACGGATCTCCCCATTAAACCAGGGGGCCCCCAGACACAGAGTAAGGGGACGAACATGAATTGGAGCAATGACTTCCAAGGCTCCTACCACAGCCCTATTATAGGCCAGAACCAGGGGCCCTGGGTCAGTGCTATCCATTGGAAATTCTGAGAAGGCCAGCTCTATCATTGGGCCTTCTGAGGTAATCCCTCTCAAAGGACGGAGCTGCACTATCTCTTTGGGGGCAGGCCTATTTCAGGGGGCTGCGAAACTGAACCTCAGGACATGATGGTCGGATCAACCGATTGGCTCCACCTCCACATTGGAGATCTCCATCCCCAGATGGAACACCAAGTCCAATGTGTGCCCTTCCTCATGAGTTGCAGAGGTAATAACCCATGACAGGCCCAATGAATCCATCAATTGGAGGAGGTTTTGTCCAAATGGCGAGAGAGCAAGAGATCAGATGTTACTCCCAAATGATGCACTACCTTCCAATGGTCCAGAAAACAGGAGATCAGGTGTTACTTTGAAATGATGCACCCACCTGCAGTGGTCCAGAGAGCAAGAGATCAGGTGCTAGATCCCAGCACCCTGCCCCCCCCATTCCATCCCCGAGTCAGCAACCAGCACAGCCCTCTGCTCTCCGGCACAGCCGACTGAGCTGTCATTGAGCACGTATACACTCATTGATTGACAGTTTTGATTGACAGTTGACAAAGTAGTTTCTTTCTGCCTCCCATCTCTTTCTCTCCAACTGTCTCCATGCTTGTGTTGTACTGCCTTTGCTGTTTAGGGTTTTGTTGAACAGCCCCTACTTCCCCCATTGCTATATCACTGACCAACCCACAGTAGTGTGTTGTAGACTGCACCAGCACAAAAATTTTTTGACAGTTAATAGACTTACTTTCAGTTTCACTCAGTTAGTTGTGTTATCTCTGTTTTAGCTTGCATTGCAAGAATCTGACTTGTGGGCGTGAACACCGGTCAGAATGCCATCCAGCCAAAAGAGAAGCGGGTGCATAGAGGGTACCGGCAGCTATAAAAAGAGGCAGATGGCAAGCAGAAGTAGTGTTAGGCAGACCACATGATACTGTAGTGGGGATTGGGAATGGTGCTGCAGGACAAGTGACTGACAGTCTGTCAGAAAACCTGTTATTACGGGTATGACCAATGCGCTAATTCTAGTGGATGCGAATATGTGCAGCAGGTTAAATTACGTGAAATCTAGCAGCCACAAATTCAACCTGCTATACAGTATTTAGTTTAATTGCTCGACAACTCTGCCTTAGTTTGGGTGTTATTTATATTAAATTGTGTATTTTTGGTTGTTTCTCTGGATTCCAATTAGTTCCCAGGAACCAGAGAAATTCTATTATTGGCATGGTTCCCGCCTTTGGGGAACCACAATATTCTACATTTATTTTGTATAAAAACAGCTTTTTGTGTAGCCACTTTTGCAGTTTTAGTCAAATTAATGCTCGGTTCCAATTTCTGGGAACCAAGACATTTTTTGCTTACTAAATTTGTATATTTACCACTTCTGCAGTGATATTTACATTTGCGGTCCTTGCTTTGAAACCAAACCACATTTTTACAACATAGCACCTTTTTTAACATACTGTATTCTGAGCTTGCTGTCAATTGATATTTAAAATTTGGGAAATGGTAAAAAGATTTTTAAGCTCTCCAGTGTTTGGCATGACTGACAGATCTAAAAAGAAAATAGGACCCACAGTACTGGCTTTAAACAATTTACTATTTGTTTCAGCTCCTGGCAAAGGCAGACTGCCACAAGCTCTGTTTCAGGTGCCTGGACTCAGACCACTGTTTCCTAAACTGTGATCTCTCTAAAAATTGGTGCCCTTAAGCACAGAAGAAAAGTGCTAAAATGATAGAAGACCTTATGGCTTCTCAATCTGCCTCCGTTTCACCAAAAAGACTCCGATGAGGGTCCAACCCCTCAGAGTAAGCAGCAGTCCCTGTCAAAAGAGACAGAAAAGAGAGACAAAGCTGCTGAAGATGGTACAGGACACAGGGTTTCTGATAGGGGGAACCCTGAATCCAGCAAAAATAAAAGAGCCTTTGAGCAGACACCAGAAATGGTGCCTGCTAAGAAAAAACAAAAACTTGTCTCTACCCTTCCACCTGAAAAAGGAAAAAAAAAAAAAACTGGCTGACTTAAAAGAATGCTCTCAGCAGAGGACATTACACTGGCATGACAGTTCTTCCAGGCTTTCCAAGATGTGCAGAATCTCTTTAATATGCCTGCTCTCCTCCCCCAGGCTCCAGTTCCATTCCCAATACCTGTAGAGGAGGAGGAGGTTGAAATGTATCATGAAGAGGAGGAAAGAGAACACTTGGAACCAGATGGTTATCCTGAGAAAGAATTTGGCTCTCCTCTAGGCCATCAGAGGACTATACATCTCATTATCTCCTTGCAAAGGTAGATGGAGAACACCCTCAACATTTCCTCCTATGAAACTGGGGAGGATGGAGAAGAAGTGGAATTCATGGATATGATGGGACTAGCACCCACAGGAAGGCTACATCTTCCCATACACAAATCCCTAAAAAAGGCCACTAGCAAACTCATGTCAGTACCTACCTCAATTGCTGGCATAGGCAGGAAAGTTGAGAAAAATATCAGGTGGACAGATGGGGGTTGAGTACCTGCATTCCCATCCTGATTATGAGGGAGTGGTCCAGGCTGCAGCCTGTGACAAGATCAAAGTGCTCCTCTCCTGCCAGCCTCTTGAGAAATATTCCAGAAAACTGGATAGTATGGCCAAAACAGTGTGTACGTCAGCTTCCTCGCTTCTGTGGTAGGCAGCTTACCTTGCATAAACGGCTCAGTACCAGACAGCACTCTGGAACTCAGTACTGGCACTGAGTGAAAAAGCAGCTGGTGACTTGGCACTGGATATGGTTGATACAGCAAGATCAGCAATGGATGCTACAAAGTAGTAGTTCCATATGACAGTGGACACAAATGACACTGCTTCAAGGGTCCTGGCCATGTCTTGTCCTTAAGAAGGTTTGCCTGGCTTAGAACCACAAACCTTTCCCAGAACACACAGACAAAAGCTATGGCTTTCCCCTTTGAGGGAAACTGCCTATTTGATGACAAAACAGGCTTACATGGAAAAGGTGGATGAATGTAAATCTACGTACAGGAGCACTGAAAAAGAAAAGGCCTCTACTTCCCACAGGCCTTATGGAAGGGGACGTAGGGTTAGGGTTTATTACTAAACTTATGTTCCCTATGAGTACCCACCTCAAAGAGGTTACTATAGGGGAAGAGGAGAAGGGGCTCCAGGCGTGCAGTTGCAACTCCAGCTGCTACACCCCAACAAAAACAAAACCCCTGACAGCTCTGCCCAGGTCGCCCACTGATTGCCATTGGGGAAAGGTTGGCTCACTATTTCCAGAAGTGGTCAAAGATTACCACAGACAAGTGGGTCCTAGAAGTAGTGAGTCAGGGTTTGTCCCTGCATTTCAAATAATTTCCAGAACTGCAGAACACAAAGATTTTTCAGCCTCACACACCAACAGAAAACATCCTGTTGGAACTGGAAGTGAAGAAACTACTGCAAGCACAAGCTGCGGAGAGAACGCCTGCCACACAATGGGACAGGGGTCTCTTCTTCAGGTGATTCCTTACCCACTAGAAAAATGGGGAGTGGCAACGGATTTTAGACCTGAGATATCTAAACGAACAACATGAAGAAAGATTCAAAATGGTCACACATGGGGCTCATTGACTACTATCTTTGCAGGTGGGAGACTAGCTGGGATCACTCGATCTGAAAGATGCCTACTTCCACATCCCTATCAGACCTTCCCACAGAAAGTACCTTGGGTTCAATACATCGCACTATCAAGAGAAACCTTTACTGTTTTTAGCTATCCAGTTTGCGCAGAACAGAGTGTTTTCACTTTACATTTCTGTCTGTGCCCTTTCTCCTTAATTAATCAATTTCTGTTACAGGAGCCAGGATTTGACCTTTGTCACAGTTTCTTCAGTACAAGGGACATATTTTACTATTGGTCTCTTATACTAAATCGTTTTTGGGAATCATTTTATTATTTCAAGGTTCTCAAAAATTGGTATGTCTAAAAGACGTTGTGGACCATCAAAAAAATATACAAATTGTTTTCAGCTGCTGGGAAGATGCGTGTTTAGGTCCACAACTCAGCTTTATAAATTGTGTTAAGTCCTGTCATATTTTTTGTCCAAAACCTCATTTAAAAGGGTAACAATTTTAAAAAGAAGCATGCCTTCTCAGTCTGTCTCTGTGTCACCTAAAAATAATAAAAAAATGCTCTGAGTGTGATTCCAACAATGGTGGAAAGCACGCATCAGAAGGGTCGATCGCCTCTCATACAGCAGGAAATCTTGTAAAAGATGTCAAGAATAAAAGAAAAAGATAAAGCTGCACAGCCATCAGAAAGGCTTGGTAAAGATGGTTTGGGTATCATGGTGTTCAAAAGGGGAGCCCTGAATCCAGTAATGTCAAAATTAAAAGCCTTAGAACAGACACTGGAAACAGCGTCTGCCAAAAAGAAATTGAAAGAAAATAATGTCACTGCAACTTCTCCTGCACAGAGAAAGGAGCAGGCAGATGGCACAGAAAAAATGCTCTCATCAAGGGACATATAAAAAGTGTAGACATTTTTCCAATCACATTAGGACAAACAAAGCATACAACAAAGGGCCAGCATCAGAAAAACGACACAAGGAGCAACCAGCAAGAAAAAGGGAAACAAAATTGCCCAACAAGAATCATGATGCTAGCTCATGGCGAGGAGTCTGCCTCAATAATAGGAGCCTGGGCAACAAGATCAGTGACCTCCAGGCTCTAGTGGCAGACACAAAGGTTGATCTGGTAGCTATTTCTGAAAGCTGGGCCACCGATAACGAATGGGACCTGGCCATCCCAAGCTACACACTGTTTAGAAGGGACAGACAGGTGGGGAGGAGGCGGGGGTGGGGTTGCATCAGTGCAATGGAGGATGAAAGCACCAGGGTTGGGGGGTGTGGAGTCACTGTGAGTCCACTTAGCCACCAATACAGGAAAGAAATTGAGCATGGGTGTGATATGCAGACCCCCAGGGCAGGGAGAAGGAAAATACGAACAGTTAGCTGAGGAGTTACAAAAGATAGCTGGTAATGGTGACATAGTGGTGGTTGGGGACCTTAACCTGCCAGATGTGGACTGGAATATTCCAGCAGCCAAGAGCTCCAGAAGTCAGGTGTAAACCCCCCCACACACAAATTTGGGGTTTACCTAATGTCTTCCTGGGCTCCTCAATGCCCACTGCCAGGCTGGTGTCCCGTCTTCAGTGTGATTCTGTTTATTTGCGTGAGAGTGCCCTGCTGAGCCTTCGCGCCTGTCCCTTTAAGAGGCTAGCTGATATGTGTGTAGTAAATGGTCTGAGCTGGGTCCGAGTGATTTAATGCTTGCGACTGGCCAACCACTGCTCTGATTTGCTCCATTCTGCAGTCGCTATTAGTGCAGAAGGAGCCTGTATGGGAACTGTGCCTATTTACTGTATATATGTTGTTATATTTGAAATGGAGAGGTTTGTTTAACCTGCTTTCCTCGCAGCTCATCTGTCTGAATGGAAGCCACCATGTTAGTTCCGGGATTTCCAGTAAACTGGACCAATAGGACTTCAGGGGACCTAACATGGATCCTGGCCAAAGTGCCTCATGGGAAGGAAAACTGTATTTTTGGGTTGGCGCCAAAACTAGCCAAGGGGAGTACTAACTGTGACTGACAGCTTCCCCAGCCAACTTGCATCCTGGATTTACAAGGGAAATCCCCAGTGTTACTGAGATAGTGGATCAGTTGGAGGTTGAGTGTGAACAGCTCCAGCTGGTCAGCTAACCTGAGCAGACATAGGGGAATTGGCTGGAGGGCCTACCTTGCCTCCCTGCTACCTTTCTTCTGCTTGGGACTGCCTGATAGCAGAAGTTGGGCATGTTCCAATTTAAGTTGGAACTGCGGCAGAAAGAAAAAGAAGTTTACCAGTACCACTCACGGTTTGGATCGAAGATTTGTTCCTGTGAAGCGATCAGTCCAGCTTGTGTGGAGACGAATTGTAGATCGAGAGGTTTGCTCAGTGAAACAGCTGAATTTGCAACTGTACTGTATCCAAACTGTACAAAATTAGTGCTGCTTATTTTTAATGTGCTGAATGTATTTCATTGGTCGAGTCCCGCTTGCCTGCGACCCAACCTGTTATGCCAGCTGGAGGCTTCACCAGCAAGAAGACAAATTAACTTTGCCAAATTGCTCATCCTGGCTGGGCCTTTGCCAATCCAGCCCAGACCAAACACCCTGCACCAGAGACTGTTTTGATGAGAGACTGGCTTCGGGGATCCAGCCCCTGCGCAACAACAACTCACAGGTTGCGGCCACCTGTAGGAAAGGCCATGAAGAGGAGGTGTGTCATGTCAGCCCTGCTTCCCCATGCTCATCGGTGAACACCACGAGGTCTCCATGTCATCTGCCTGTCTGCAGAAATCTGGTAGCATGAGTACAATCAGGGTAGCTCCCTGCAACAAATATTTAAATCATCTGTGGTTCCATCTGATTGTTTTAACTTTCTGGGTTTACAAGGAACTGAGCCAACTGGCTTGGACTACAAATATCCTTCTTGTTATAGTGCATGCTGACTGCTTTTCTTTCCACCAAGGACCCCAGCACATCAGCTGCAATGCTGGCCAACCCCCAGGCAACGCCTCTGGCTAGCCAGATATTCCATCCTGGGTACCCAGTGTTGTGTGACTGTTTTTTGGGCCTGAGAAAGTGCATGCCAAACCTGAATCAAATCAGATTACTAATCATTTGCCTAGATTCACGCCCCCTTCCTTGTTCTCTACCCCTACATAAACCTGATTGTTTTCATATGTGCATATTATTAGTGGGGTTACAGTGTTGACAGTGTACATCTGTATTGCTAACCTTATTTTACAGGGAGTCTCCAGGGAAATTGCTGCAAGTCCAACCCTGGTGGTAAGTGTGAAGGGTGTGTGTGCATATTATTATTGTTGCTGAATACTGACTGTGAATTGACTGCTATACCAGATGCTGGGCCACTAGGAGGGTTGGTGGGTGGCTATAGCAGGACAGACAGACACCCCCATTCTAACCCCAGTAATACTCTGGTATTCTTAACTTTCGACAGTGTGCCTTTAAACCAGAGCTGCCCGGAGAGGATAGAACACATGCAAATGATGGAACTCTTTGCATGTGACTATTCAAATGCTGCCTTGAACTAACTGCCTTAGTCCTAAAACCTCTCAGATTTCACTCTCCACCTGTAAAGTCTAGTCGCTTGGAGTCTCGCTCTTCAACTTGTTCCTATGACGTGAAGAAACTTATAAAAACATGTAAGTATCTTTTTTTCTTTCATTTGCTGCCTTTTACTATTTGTTATTGGTAATTTAACTTAGTTAAGTGTTATTTTAATACTTTTAGTTGGTTCCTCCCAGTTCAGTTTAATTGTAGGGGAACCCACATAGTTTAGTTCTTTTGGGGGTTTTCTGACTAAAAAAAACATTAGTTTTCTCCCAAAAAAGTTATTTTAAAATTGTATTTTGTAACCGCTTTATCGGTTACTGAACTGCTAATCTCGGTTTACTTTTTTCATCAGTTCCGGTTCCCACTGGTTCATTATTGGTTTGGGAACCGACCGCAACAGCTAACAATCTTTTAAAAGTCTTTTATTATTTAGCGGTTAACATTTTTATCGGTTACCGATAAAATGTCAGAGAAATCTAAAAAGAAAACTGGTGAACCTGGTTTTAAAAATTGTTCTGACTGTGGGGAAGTGTTTGCTAAGGTAGATAAACACAGTCTATGTGTGGCTTGCCTTGGATATGATCACCTTAATGAAGAATGTAATATTTGTAAAACGTTCCCAGAAAAAAAAGTGGAGAAACACCTGGAATGGCTTAAAGAAAAAACTTCCTCCACCTAAGGGTTCCTCTGGCTCTGACCAGCCGATACCCTCCTCTGTTGTGGGTGAAACCACTTCAGTAATTGTCTCAACCCCTGAGACGGGTGACATGGGCACTAAGAGGCTTGCTGAACCAGCAGGCTCCCCAGTTCCCTCAAAAAAGACAAAGAAAACAAAGCACACAGAACCCCCAACTGTAAAAAAGGGGACTTCTGTGGGTGCTCTAGTACTACCTTCTCCTCAAGAAATTGCTGAGGCCTTTAAAGTGGTCCAGGCCTTAGAAGGTCTTTTTCCCACTGGCTAGCAGCCACCTGTCCCAGGTCCAACTGGACAAACTGGCAGTACTGGTAAATCCTGTTTTACTGAGGAAGAAGATTATGATGAAAAGGAGCATGAAGTGGAACACATTGAGCCTGAGGTCTCCCCGAGCAGGATTTTGGTTCACCTCCTAGAACCACTGAGGATTATTCCTCACATTTTACTTTTGTGAGGAAGATGACTGATGCTTTGGACATCATCACAAGGGAAGAATTAGAGGATGAAGAAGAGGTGGAATACTTTAAAATGATGGGGTTAACACCCGCAAAAACATTCCTCTTGCCTGTCAATAAATTCTTCAAGAAGTATACCTTGAAGATTTTACAGACCCCTAATTCTGGCCCCCCTCTTGATAAGAGGCTGGGTAAGAAATACCAATTGGAAAGGGAAGGGGCAGAGTTTCTGTTTTCCCACCCTGACCACCAGGGGGTGGTGTAGGCAGCTGCCTGTGACATAGATACATAGATACATAGACAGTGTCGGCAGATAAGGGCCTATGGCCCACCCAGTCTGCCCATTTGAGCTTGTAAGTTCAGTTTGTTTTCCTAGAAGTCTGTTGCCCCTTACCCCTGACCTCCAGAATTCCTTTATGTCTATCCCATGCATTCTTAAATCCCGTGATTGTTTCAGCCCCCACCACTTCCTCTGGCAGGGTGTTCCACTTGTCCACCACCCGCTCTGTGAAGAAATTCTTTCTCATGTTTCCTCTGAATCGTCCTCCTTCCAACTTCATCCCATGCCCTCTAGTCCTGGAACATCTTTTTCCCTTAAAAATAGTGTTTTCCTGCACCCTGTTCCTCCCTGTAAGATACTTGTATGTCTCTATCATATCCCCTCTCTCCCTCTTCTCCTCCAGGAAGTACATGTTCAGTTCCTTCAACCTGTCTTCATAGGACTTGTGATGCAATCCATGCACCATCTTTGTTGCCCTCCTCTGAACCTTCTCTACCCTGTCTATGTCCTTACGTGAGGTATGGTCTCCAGAACTGTACACTGTACTCCAGGTGGGGCCTCACTAGTGTCTTGTATAGCTGAATTATGACCTCCTTTTCCTGCTGGTGATGCCCCTGCCTATACCTCCCAACATCCTATTTGCTTTACCTGTTGCCTTGTCACACTGTTTCCCTACCTTGAGGTCATCAGACATGACAACTCCAAGATCCCTTTCCTGCTTGGTGCATGCTATATCCTCACCCCCCAACTGATATATTGTGCCAGGGTTTTTGTGCCCCATATGCATTATCTTGCACTTCTTTGCATTGAATTTCAACTGCCAAACCCCTGACCATTCTTCAAGTTTCTGCAGGTCGCTTCTCATTCTGTCTACACCCTCTGGTGTGTCTATTCTGTTACAGAGCTTTGTGTCATCAAGGCTAAGGTGCCTGTGGCTTCTCATCCACTGGATAAGGAGTCCAGGAAGATTGACAGTATGGCCAAAAAAGGATACTTGTCAGCTTCTTTGGCTATTAGACAGGCAAATTTCCAGGTCTACGCTGCCCAGTACCAAAAGTCCTTATGGCAGTCTGTATTGGCCATGGCACACAAAAAAACCTTCATCCTTGTCTGATGACCTGGCAGAAACTGCCAGATTCGGCTTAGAGACAGCCAAATATCAGTTCCAAATGGCTGCTGACACCAATGGCACAGCAGCCAGATGGATGGCAAACGCTGTTGCTCAAAGAAGGTTTACTTGGCTAAGAGCTACAGATCTTACCCAGGATACCCAAACAAAAGCTCTAGATTTTCCCTTGGAAGGAAACACACTTTTTGGTGAATCAACAGTGGCCTATATGAAAAAAGTGGATGAATACAAGGCCACCTGCAAGAGTAACTCTGCTAAGGAGAAAGCCTCTCCATCCACCAGACCCTATGGAAGGGGAGGCAGAGGCAAGTCCTTCCATACTAGGCCCTTTTTTTCAGCCAATGGCTGCACCCCAATACCAACAGTACCCCCAGCAAGGGTACTTCAGAGGTAGGGGCAGAATGGGTTCCAGACAGGGATCTCAATCAAACCTAGCCTCATCCCCAAAGCAGCAAACACCCTGATGTGTCTTCACAGGCCATCTCCTCTCTACCTGTCAGAGGCAGAATGTCTCACTACCTCCAGGCTTGGCAAAGGATCACCAGAGACAAGTGGGTCCTGGAGATAGTGAGTCAGAGACTATCTCTGAATTTCAAATCCCTTCCTCTTCTCAGAACCAGGGTGTTCAGTTCACCCTCCCTCGCAGAAAAGAAGCCGCTGGAGGCAGAGGTTTGAAACCTGCTGCTGTCAAAGGCAGTGGAACCTGTCCTACTTCAGCAGAGAGGAAAGGGTTTCTATTCCAGGTACTTGCCACAAAGAAAAATGGGGAGTGGCGGCCTATCTTGGACTTCGGTATTAAACAAGCATTTAAAAAAAACAAAGTTCAAAATGGTGAATTTGGCACTGACTCTGCCAACACTCCAAAAAGAAGTTTAGTTGGCATCACTGAACCTAAAAGATGCCTATTTCCACATCCCCATAAGGAAGCCTCACAGAAAATATCTCCGGTTCAGATTCCCATCAGGTCACTATCAGTTTTCAACCCTGCCATTTGGCCCAACTTCGGTGCCAAGGGTATTCACAGAATGCTTGGCAGTGGTTGTAGCACACCTTCGAAGAAAGGGTGTCACGATGTTCCTATATTTGGACGACGGGCTGGTGGTAGAAAAATCACCAGACCAGGTCAAACAGCATCTGTAGACCACCCGGGATCTTCTGGGGTTCCTGATAAATTACAAAAAATCAGTCTTCCTACCTGCACAGGAGTTGCAGTTCATAGGAGCGGAAATCAGCACCCTGCAAGGCAGGGCCTACCTGCCTCTGGGCAGGGTAAGAAGCCTCCAGCTGATTGTAAATTCATTCAGTCTGCACATCAAAAAAACTGCAAGGCAGTTCCTACAACTCCTGGGCCAAATGGTTGCAGCCGCAGGCACAGTCCTAGGATCCAGGTTCCAAATGAGGGACATCCAATTCCATCTCAGGGCACACTGGTGCCAGAGAAGAGATTCCCTCTCAAAGCTGATTCCAGTAACAAAGACTTGATTACAAGCACTTCAGTGGTGGAAAGAGGAACCCAACCTGAGGGAAGGGGTTCCTTTCCAAAGTTTCCCCATCAATTGTTCTCACAACACATACATCTCTACTGGGGTGGGTTGCCCATCTAGGGGTTCACACAACCCAGGGCACCTGGTCAAGTGCAGAGTCACTCCAGCACATAAACTTGCTGGAGCTCAGAGCAGTGTTTTTGGCACTAAAAACCTTCACAACACTGATACAAGAGAAGGTGGTACAGGTCAGAACAGACAATACCACCACCACAATGTAGTACATAAACAAGCAGGGAGGCACCAGGTTGGGTCCCCTCTGCACAGAGGCCTTGAAAATTTGGAGCCTGGATTACTCCCTGGGAGTTTATCTACAGGTAATCCATCTGCCAGGAAAGGACAACACCCTAGCAAATGCTCTGAGTCGAATCAACCAGGCCCATCACGAATGGGCTCTGAACAGGCAAATGGTGGATGTAATCTTCAGAAGGTGGGGCATCCAAGAGATAGACTTGTTTGCATCCCACCAGAACCACCACCTGCTTCAGTACTGTTGCAGACCTCCAGATCAGGCATACTACCTCTTGATGCTTTGACTTTGAATTGGTCAGGAAATACCTATATGCTTTTCCTCCCTTCCCTCTGGTGTACAGGGTATTGTTCAAGCTCAGGTTCCAGTCAGCATCTATGATCTTGATGGCCCCAGACTGGCCCAGGCAGCCATGGTACTCTCTTCTGCTCTCCATATCTGTAGCCGAGCCAAAACATCTCCCTCAGAGGCACAACTTTTTAACTTCCAACCAGGGGAGACTCCTGTATCTGAATCTCAGGTCTCTCAATCTCAAAGCTTGGCTCTTGAAGACCTAGACTATGCAGGTGTACACCTCTCTGAAGCGGTTTTAGACATCCTGAGAGGTTACAGGAAGCCTTCCACTAAGAAAACCTATGCTTCAAAATGGAAAAGATTTTATATCTGGTGTTCAGCCAGGGAGCTGGTACCAGCACAGGCTGGGGTTCCAGCTGTTCTTGATTACATTTCTTATTTACATTCCCTGGGGCTGCAGCCCAGCACCCTTAAGGTACATCTGGCTGTAACATCTGCTTACTTTTCTGCTGGAAGAAATGTGGCAATAGCTTCAGAACCCATCTGCAGGAGGTTCTTCAAGGGCTTAACCCATCTGTATCCCCATCTTAGGGAATCGGTGCCAGCATGGGACCTCAATGTGTGTATAACTAAGCTCATGGGACCTCCCTTTGAGCCCATGTCCTCCGCTCATCTGAAATACGTCACTTGGAAAACAGTTTTCCTAGTGGCAGTTACTTCTTCGAGAAGAATCAATGAGCTTCAGGTTCTCTGCATCAAACAGGACTTCATCTCCTTCCACAGGGATAAATTCTCCCTAAAATGGTCTCTGATTTCAACTTGAACCAGTCCATTACCCTACTCATCTATTTCACTGAACAGTACCCATCTGGTGAAAGAAGGCTTCACAGTCTGGATGTCAAGAGAGCTCTCAGCTACTACATGACAGCCACTAAGGACCACAGGCAGGGCAGAAAACAGCTGTTCCTGACTTATGGGGATGTGGGAAAGGGTAACCCAGTACCAGAAAGGTCCATTTCTCAATGGATAGTCCAGTGTATACAGTTCTGTTACACCAAAGCTGGAAACAACAGGATTGAGGGCCCGTTCCACAAGAGGGACAGCTGCTACCTTAGCAGCTGCCAGAGATGTTCCAGTAGTTGTAATCTGTAAAGCAGCTACCTGGAAGACAGTACACACCTTTATAAAGCACTGCTATCTGGATATCCTATCCAGGGGTGATGCTAGGTTTGGCACAGCAGTCCTTCAAAGTCTGAAATAAGGATCTTCCTGGACTAAGTCATCACCACTCATTCACACTAGTGGGATAGTGCCGGAGGCACTAGGGCCAAGCGGGAGCGTAAAATTTTCAGAAGGATCAGCGCCGAGACAGGATCACGCATGCGCGACACCACGAGACTAGCTCGTGCCTATGTAGGCTATCTCAGTGTCGACCCTCCAACCACCTCAGTTCCTTTTCTCCCGCTGTCGAGTGCGCTTGGATGTCGACGTCGCTCGTCTGCCGGAGTCAAAGTTTTCGTCTATACGACAGCAGCTTTTAGCATTTAATTTAATATTTTAGTAGTAATTTCTTATTTTATGAACAAGAAAAGAAGATTATGAAGAAGAAGAAATTCCTTCCTGCCATCAACAGAGTCGTCCTTAGACGGTAGCGGTGATGGTAGAAGGATTACGTTTGAAAGTTTTTATGGCAGAGGGGCTGTGTTCGGTCTACCGCCCTTAGTGAATGGGGGGGTCCAACTACGGACTGTCCTATGTGCAGGGGGGAAGACAGTCCACTGAAGCACATATCTAGTGGTTCCGGGGTTCCAGCTCCACTTAACCTTGCGCTCTTCTTCCTCATTGGGGGAAGAAGAATTGGTGCCGCTCGAGGTTGCCCTTTGGTACATCTGCACGAGGATTGTTCGTCGGGAGGGGCGATAGGCCTGAACTGACTTTGGTAGGTTCCCCTTGGCCCCGCTCCTAACAGCTGCATTCTCGACTCCAGTTTCCATCTCTGTCCTCTTTGGAGCTCTGGTGAGCAGTTTCACCTCTGAGCTGCTCCTGTGGAGCTGGGGTTTGGACTTCTCCAGTATTCCTGGCTGTGTTCCTGATTTCGGGGCCTCCAGGCCTCGGAGCCATTGGACCGGAGCCGGGTCAATTGGATCAGGAAGAGCGTGGTGCCCTCTTGGTGCCTTCGCCATCATGTCGACCGTTCGTGCCTACTCCCCTCTCCATGCAGGTGCCGGCGCGGGTGCCACCTTTTTCCTTCTCCCCTTCTTCTCAGGATTTCCATTGGCATTTTCCTTCGGCGCCGTGCCTTGGTACCTTGGTCGGCGTCGTGCCTTGGTCGGCGCTGTGGATCGGCACCATCGCTCTGCATGGCGCTGTGGGTGCTGTTGTTGCAGCTGTTGGTTGACAGCACCGCTAGTGGTGCCGCGGGTGTCTAGGTGGCACTGAGCACCCGTGGGTGGCACTGCAGGCACCTGTGGGTGCCATGTGCGCTACAGGTGGTGCCGAGGGCACCTGTGAGTGCCACGGGTGGTGCCACGGGTGTCCATGGGTGCCACTGGTGCTCTAAGGTGCCATTCTTGCCATAGGTGTCATTAGTACCATGGTGCCATGGGTATCGGGGGTGCCCTCAGGTGCCATTGCTGCATGGGTGCCAGAGGTACCTGCGGATACTGCCGTGAGTGCCCTCAGGTATCGTCCGGGTTGGCATAGGCACTGCTTGGTGCCCTCCTGTGCCATGTGTGATGCAGGTGCCATGGGGTGCTAGTGGGTGCTGTCTGGCAGAATTAGTGACACATTTTTCCTTTTCGGACTTCTTCTCCACAGAACTTGTGGCAGGATGTTTTCTGCAGAATGATGTCCTATTCTGTGGATTATTTTTTTCTGCACATCTTAGTGAGTGGCAGTCTATGTGGGATCTTGTGTCATCCAGTGGTTTTCTGCTGATGGAACTCTGCTGTACTGTTCTGCCAGCGAAATCTCTCATTCTGCTCAGCACTTTCTCTGCTCCCTACGTGGTACCAAGCTCCTCGACATCCTTCCTTGTGGCAGAGTCTCTAGTGGCTCTGGCCTAGACCTCCCTTAGGTCCTTCTGGGGTAGAAGTGCATCTAGATGGGTCTTACGCTGTCCTTTTGGTCAGTAATACAGTGGACTCATTTTTATATACTGAAGGGCACGTCCTCTCTATCATCAGAGTACGTGATGGAAGGTCTTTTCAGTAGTTCTTTAGTAATGGGGTCCACTATAGTATTTCAGACTGCGTCTGTGGACCATACACTTCTGCATCTAGACTTTTTCAGTCGTCAAGACAATTACACTCTGTGGCACATTCTAATTTAATAGTCGGGAGCCACTCAGGCTCTTCTGCTCCTTTGATAGGGGTATATAGCCCCCTTGTGATATTGCCCCCTTCGGTGACTTCTTCGGCACAGGTGGTTAACATCTCTCCAGCTGTGATTATTAGTCAGTTCATGATTTCAGTATGGATGCTCAGGCTCCTCCGGCACTCAGATGGAGAACATCTTCGTCATTTTATATCAAGACAATCCACGAAATAGCAGCCTAAAAGCCTTGTTAGGCTCGGACTGAAAAACATTTTTTTTTATCACAGCACAGGACCTAGCTGAAATTACCGGATACCCCCCTTTTGGATGTGGTCAGGTTCCGCCTCAACCCCTGAGGTGCTTGTCTCCAGAGTACGGTAAAGAGTACCTGACTTCTGCTTCCCCTAGGGGGAGTCCGATCCAGCGGTGGTATGGGTCATCTCTTTCTCCAAGAGAGATTTCTCTCATTCAGAGACATTTCCTAGACCTAGGCGACTGCCCAGTCTGTTAATTCTCCCTTTCTTTTTATCAGGCTTTCTTCTCTTGAACAGAGCCTCGCAGCAACAGAAGCGACTCTCCACCAAGTCGGAACTCAGGTTCCTACTTCCTTGCTTGCTCTAACTTAACAGGCGATATAGTCCTTCTTGACCGAAGGTCAAGTAGGTCTTTTTTTTGTGGTAGCTTCTCAAATATTCACACCTTCGTTTCCTGCGCACTGGTTCCATGCCAGTTGCTCATGAAGCTATCCTGTCCAAGTGCTGACAGAGTTGTGATGTTTGTTTTTCAGCAAACAAACTAGAATCCTTTCCTACTCCCTTCAGGAAGGCCAGAGTGAGTAGTGCTTCACCACATTGAGTCACTGCCACTTTCAGTCACTTTCAACGTATGGGTTAGCCATAACTTGCTCCTGCTGCATGCCTCCTCGACGCACATCTGCCTCTATTCGCCTTACAAATCCAGCCCCTATTTTTTTCTGTTGGAATGTTTTTCCACAGTGGACACCTTCTCCTGTACACGTTTTCCTCTCTTCCCTGAGTTCAGAGACTGCTGCTACAGTTGTACACGCAGGGACAGGATAATTCCTTTTGGAATATAAAGTGGGTAGGATCTGGTTCTACTAGACCACCACAGGAGGCTTCTAAGTTGTGCTTTGTGCTTCCATCAGGAGGGTTTCAGTGACTGAGTGAAAACCCTCCTCCTTGATGGGCTGACCTCACCTGCACCTTCTTGTTCTCCAAGTAGGGGGTTCAAGTGCGTCTGGACCTGTTGCTTGTTTTCATCTGCGCTTTTCGGTCTCCCCTTAACCAATAGACTTTACATCTGGCTTTTTCATCTCCTGACGTCCTTTACATCAGATTAGTACATCTTTGACACTATTAATTTTGGTCCTATACCAAATTGTGAGGTTGGGTTCTCACCGCTCTCCTAGAATGGTTGCGGCTTCCTAGCAGAGTTCATTTTTGTGTTCATTACAGTCGTCTGCAAAGTGGTGTTACAACTCAAGCACTTATGTTGTGAGCACTATATTCTAGATGCTCTTTACAAGACAGCTCCTTTTATTAGCAGGACAGTCCTTAGCCGTCCTTTCTGAAGTGAACCCTATCTCCTCCACCCTACTCAGAGTTGTTGGTTTTAGCTTGGTGCTGTCCCACTAGTGTGAATGAGTGATGGAGACCAAGTCCAGGAAGATATGGAAATTACGTACTTATAATTATTGACCTTCTTGGACAGTCTCTATCACTCATTCACATGCCCGCCCACTATCCCCTGGGTTCACTCGTTCTCTTTCCTGGTCTTCATGATCCTATGGCTCAGGCTGAGAAGACATTATTCTTTGACCCTTCTTGCAAAGACCATCTGGGCCCTCTCGGGCCCAAAAACTCGGGCTAAGTTATTTTCATTAGTTAAGCTGCACCTCCTCGGTCGAAAAGTTACTGAGGCGGTTGGAGGGTCGATGCCGAGATAGCCTACACAGGCGCGAGCTAGTCTCACGATGTTGCGCATGCGTGGTCCTGTCTCGGCGCCGACCCTTCTGAAAATTCTAGACTCCCGCTTGGTCCTAGCGCCTTTGGCGCTATCCCACTAGTGTGAATGAGTGATGGAGACTGTCCAAGAAGATCAGTAATTATGGTAAGTACGTAATTTCAATTTCTGTGCCCACCTCCAAAGGTACTGCTTCGTAGTCTGCAGAAAGTTAGGAATACCCGAATATTAGTGGAGTTAGAAGAAAAAATTACTTACCATAGTAATCTTGTTTCTTCCCAGTGATACTCACGTATTCATAACTTCCCACCCTGCCTCCCCTTCCAGAACCTTTAGCCTCTGCATTCCTACATACTGTGCTCTCAGGGGTATACATGCTACTTTCTGGCACAATTTCAGTAATCAAGGTTCATATTGTGTTTTCCCCCTTCTTTGAGGTGACTGACATTTTTGGGGTATCTGTGTGTTTTCTCCCTCCAGTTGGAGGTTTTGTTTAGGGGTTTATGGGTTTAACTGTTGTTAAATTTGATTATTATTGATTACTAATACTTCCAGTATTCATAGATTTTCCCTTGTCAATCTTCACCATTCATTACTGTTGGGTGATAACCAGAGGTGCGCACCAGCCACGGGAGTTTTTATTTTTGTTTTGAGGAGTCGGCATCGCCAGCACCGCCCCCTGGAGTGACGCTCTGCGTAGAGTTCGAGGGGCAGCCGTTAGGCGCCTCCTCCATCCCAGTTCTGTTTCTCCCGCCGTCGAGGCTGCACCTGCTGCGTGGAGTTCCACAGTACTACTGCATCATAGGCCGCATTTTCAAAGTTTTTCAGCGTTCCTTCATCCCAGTGATTCTCGACGTCGTTGACCTGTAAGACAGTTCCATTATTATATTTTTTGATGACGCCGAGCCTTTTCTGTGTTTTCCTTAATTATTTGGCATCATGTCTGGTTCGGGGCCAAAGCGTAAATCTAAGGCGGGCCGTGCCCCTATGCGTTGGTGCCCTTGTGGCCGGCAGTTTTCTGTCACGAACCATCATGATGTTTGTCTCTAGTGCCTGGGACCCTGCCATGATATGGACCATTGCAACGCCTGCTTCTCCATGGATCGCCACAGTTTAGAAGTCCTCACAAGGCGAGGAGTCAGACGAGCTCCACGACTGAGGACAACGCCCTAGGGCTTCCCAGGCCAGATCTCTCGACCCTTCCTCTGGGTCCCTTCCCGGGTCTGTACAGCCAGGCGAGGAGGAAGCCTCCTCCACTTCCAGCCTTGCCGAGGAGGAGGAGGTTTCTTCTTCGGCACTGGAGGAATTGTGTGATCCCACCCGGAGTTGCGCCGTCCTGCAGTCACCTTCTCAGAGGTACAGGCTCCCCCAGTGTCATGGCTTCCGGTTGCGGGGCCCGGAGCTGGTGGGCCATCATTCCTGTCTATCCTCGCTGTGGAGTCTACCGCAGCTCGCGGCGCCGGCAACTTGGTCGGGGCCATCGGTGGCACCGTTCTGGGCCTTGGTGCCGTTCGCGGCACCTGGGACTCCGGCAGTGCCATCGGCGGTGTCGCTCTGGGTCGCGATGCCATTCGTGGTGCCATTGGTTTGAGCGGTGCCGTGACCAGTGCCACTCTGGGCCTCAGCGCCGTTTGCGGTGCCGGGGATTCAGGTGGCGCTGTCGATGGTGCCACTCTGGGCCTTGGCACCGTTTGCGGCGCTGGGGACTCGAGTGGCACCGTCAGTGGTGCCTTGCTGGGCCTCGGCGCCATTTGCGGTGCCCGGGACTCGCTCGGCATTGTTCGTGGTGCCATGCTGGATCTCGGCACCATTGGCGGTGTCGGGTACTCGGGCAGTGCCGTTCGCAGTGCGGCCCGGGAGCCTGGCACCGCCAGAGGTACGGATGACTCTGCAGACGTGTTACTCGTCGCAGCTTACAGTGGTACCAGGCCTGGTGCCACCTCGGGGCAGGTTCCTGCGGCGGCTGGAATGGAGTCTTCCCTTGTCGACCCCTCCTCGGAGGGAGATGATTCAGGTGAGGACACAGACCAGCAGCTAGAGTCTTCTGGCTCTGAACCTCCTGTAGGCCGCAGGGCTAGACGGTCCAGTGTTCCTCTCCCAGACTCCCTGGAGCTGGTTAGCCCGGATGGCTCCATGGTTAGGGGTTGCCTGGAGTCTTCCATGGTGGACCCTTCGGATGTCCGAGAGGGGATTCCCTCTTCTGGCAGGTCCCAGGCAGCCGCCATTCCTGGTGCTGCTCAAGTCCTTCAGCGGAGGGAAGAGGACCCTGCTTCAGCGGTTGCCCTTCGGGGTCTTGCTCAACAGGGACCTCCACCACTGGTTTCGAGGAAGAGGGCTGCTTCAGAGTCCGAAGGATTGAGGGGTAGGGGTCAAGAACAGCGACGAGCCCCCACTGCCCGCGAGGTGCGGGGAGGAGTCCTAGCGCTGATCTTCACCTCTCTCTGAAGGTCTCTAAAGCATCTTCTGGTGGCGGTTCTGAGGGTTGCCCTTGTGGACTCATGCAATCCAAGGCGTGCCACAGGAGAGATTCCCCTTCAGGGCTCTTTCTGGAGTTGTCTCTTTTCCTCTCTCCTACGCAACCCAGCATGATCCCAGGGTCCCCAGTTTTGGCGGCATCGCTACCTGGATCCCAGAGCCCTGGCAGAGGCCAGGCACGTACTATTAGGTGCCCTTCACCCATCCCTCTGCAACCACCTCCCTCTCTCCCGGGCCATTTGGGGCCCACTGGGCCATTAGCTTGGGAGATGTTCAGAGCTACTGCGGCGGCCTTCCCGTCCTATGTTAGGGCCATGGACGAACAGGACTTTCGCCTGTCCCCCCCGCCGCAGTAGTCTTCTGGGCATTCAAGCTCCACTTCCTCCTCGTCTTCCTCAGTTGAGGAAGAGGAACCTCCTGTCCACCTTTCCTCTGACGCTGACTTCACCAACTACCAGCGTTTCCTTTCGAGGATGGTTTCGGAGATTCGTATTTCTTACGTTCGTAGAGACAATACCGAATGGCAGACGCCTGCTTTCCTTAGTGAATTCAGTGCCCGCCATTTGGTGGTGCCTTCCTGGCTGATCCCCTTACAGGAAGCGTCTGTCCGCACCTGACAGTCTCCAGCCACTCCTTCTCCAGCCCCAGTAGACTGCAGGAGACGGTATTGTGCCCCCCACGAGTCTCTAGGTTTTCTGCCTCACCCACCTTCGGGTTTGACGTCCCTGGATACTCCTTCTGAGCTTCGCCGCCCGGTGCACGACAGGCCTCCGGATTCGGATTCTGCTGAGTTCGACCGGTGGGGACGAAGAGTCTTCTCTTCTGCTCGTGCATTGTGGTGCATTTCCTCCCATCAAGCTCACCACACTGCTTACAACAGGCATCTGTGGTTGATGCTGGCTCAGGTCTTAGCTTTGCTTCCTGACTCAGAGCAGTCTAGACAAGCCATTGCCCTCTCTCGCGGGGTCTGGGCTTGCAAGGCACCAAGCGAGGCATCCTGGTGCAGCAGTGGCATCCAGACTAGTAGGAACAGCGATCTGCATCAGGCAGGCGGCATGGCAAATCTCCCGACTGTCACCCATGGCTCGGCGTAGGGTGACTGGCTCTGCCTTCCGGGGGACCCGTCTTTTTTCCCCGTAGGGCGAGGAGGCATCTTCAGGGGCAGCCCCCCTCTCGCAGCCCCTCGGGGGCGCCTTCTCCTCCTCACCCACCTTAGACTCCTGTCTATTGGTTAGGGTCTTCCCCTCTCTACTTGTCACCAGTAGGAGGCTGAGGGATCTGTTCCCTCAGGGGTGTTCTCTTACGCCGGGGCTTGGTACTCACCCAACAGTAATGAATGGTGAAGATTGACAAGGGAAGATATGAAAATGACGTACCTACCGTAATTCTTGATCTTCTCTTGTATCTTCTCATTCATTACTAGACTCTCCACCATTCCCTCAAGGGCCTCCTTCTTCGGCATCTCCCCTTCCCTGCTCATTCCTCCCCCTTCTCTTTTGGCCGTTAAGCCAAAAATAAAAAAAAATCCCTCTTTCTCAGAATAGGAGGAACGAGCTCGGGTTTATCTGTCCGTGGGAACTTTTTCTGACTACATCTTCTGGGCAGTTCTTGGCTTTTTCCTAGCCATGTTTTAAATTCATGATTGAAGAGATGGTTCCTTAAGTGGCTCGCCTTCTCTTTCCCAGGCTCTTCTAGCAGGCCCTGGTCCTTATTCAGCCTCTACTGGTTGGTGCTGTCTGGCGCTTCTTCCATAAGAGGTTTTTCTGCCTTGTCTCTAGGGAGTCCGATTGAGTTTTCTCTCTCTCTCTCTCTCTCTCTCTGTCTCTCTGTCTCTGTGTCATATAGGGGTGTCCCCTGTAGACCCCCCCTTGCACATGATACTGTGTTATCACTTAACAAGGTGCTAGGGGGCTTATTTCCCTTCCTAGTTGGCAGCTCTTGTTTGGAACAGATTCTCCCTCTTAATAGTTGGAGAGCTCCCAGCTGGAGTCTAGAAAACTGGGGAGGGCGGGAGGTTTAGGGAATCTGCCTTTGGTGTCCATTCTGCACGAAAGTTTCGGTGGACCTTCTCCTTGAAATTTCAAAATGGGATCCTTGCTCCCTTGTTTATGGTTCCGAGCTTATAACCCTAAGCCAATTTACCAACGGCAGACTTCCCCCCTCCTAGTCTCCCCTCCTCTTTTTCCCCTTCTTCTTCTTCTTTCTCCTCCCTATCTGTTCCTCCCTTAGAGCCACCCCAGAAGTGAGGCCCTTCGGTCCCTTAGGGTAGGCAGTTTTCTTCCTCTCCTTTCTGTCCTCTATCGGCTTATTCCTTTTTCAGTTTATATCCTTTCCTTTTTTCTATCTCTCGGCTCTCTTGCCTCACTCTCTCTTCTAACCTTTATTTCGCCTCTCTGGCTAACAGAACTCGGATGGAGGAGTCTGCGGCGCCTAACGGCCGCCCCTCACACTCTACGCAGAGTGTCACTCCAGGGGGCGGCGCCGTCAATGCCAACTCCTCAAAAAAAAAAAAACTCTCGTGGCGGATGTGCACCTCAGGCTATCACCCAACAGTAATGAATGATACAAGAGAAGATCAAGAATTACGGTAGGTATGTAATTTTCATTTCTTGGGGCCTGCCTTTCCAGGCATCCAGGAAATCTGAGGGGTTTTAGAACTAAGGCAGTTAGTTCAAGGCAGCATTTGAATAGTTGTCACATGCAAAGAGTTCCATCATTTGCATGTGTTCTATCCTTTCTGGGCAGTTTTGGCTTAAAGGCACACTGCAGAAAGTTATGGATACCTGAATATCACTGAGAAGAACCTGTGCTTAGCCATACAGGCAGGGGTAGTAGCAACTGGAATAGCGCTGCCTAGGGGTTACATCTTGGATGCACTGCTCGGATTAGCACCCTCTAGTGGCTGAAATATAGAATTTGTCAGTTGTGAATTTGGAGAAAAGTTTGAGATGGAGGGGCTTACTTTACCTAAGTGGAAGATTTCTCCCCACAATCTGGTTGTGCACCACATGATGGGGTGGAGTGAGGCAGAAGGGATTGACCCCCACAATGCTTGATTGCTATCAGACATTCCCATGGGAACTACTAATGTTACTATAGAGGAACCGTGAGAAAGGTTAAGTGTCTGGGAAAGGTTACCGTGCGAGGGCAGGACTCAGACCTGTTTGAGCAGACCCTAATGGCTGTCTTTTCATGTAGCCTCCATATAGACCCTGTGAATGTACCCTCTGTTAATATGCCCAAAGGGATTTCAGACAGGGTGGAGAGTCATTGACGTACACAGTGGCCCATCTTTCCCTGGGGGTTCCCAAAGGTAGAAGGATTTAGAGAGAGATTATCTAGGCTTTTTCTGCTGAAGTGAAGACTGTTAAGGATTTGCGGAAGGCCTTGGAGGATTCTGAGGAAGTCTCTCCCATACATTGTCCTCCAGCCTCCCCATCTTCACACAGGGCATCACCTATTGCAGTGTCTCCCATTATGATACCCTCAGTGCACCTGGACTCTTAACGCAGGCCCAGACTGTTTTCTGGTGCCATCCCTGTTCCTGTGGGAGATGATGACTTGGAAACCTGGATGGAAATGGCTACCCCCTTCTCCTCATATTCAGTTCTTGCCTCTCCCCCTCTGCTCTCCACCTGCCCCTAGTGTGCACAACCTAACCCCATCTTTTTTTACTCCAGCAGCACTTGCGTACTACCTTGAGCCTGCTCCTGGTGCACTCTGCACTATAAATGATTCTATCGCATTATTACTGTTTTGTACGTTTATATGTTCTTTTGTATGATTTTGGACATGTATTGCAATTTACCCCAATGTTCCACTACTGTATATTGTACAATACCTTGTGTTCCAACTATTACACAATCTTACAATGTTGTATTGTTTGTACTACCCATATACTATTGTAACTGATCATCCTTCACAACCCTATGTAACCCCTCCGCCCAGGTTGCACCGTGAGACGAGCAACTACTTGTTCAGTGTTCCCTCCTGGTGAAACATTTCAATAAATAAACAAACTATGCCACCCCCCCACCCCTGGTTCAAGAGTGGCAATGTTTTGAAGAGGAGAAATGCAAAAGACTTATGGAGAGTTTAAGAGACCCTGCACTGGAAGCCATCTGGTTCCTCCAGTCCACCAATCCAGAGGCCTCTGCTGCCGAGTACCTATCTGCTTTAGAGGGGGTCTTTGGTAGTACTGAATCAGGAGAGGACTTGATGTGGAAGTTTAAGTTTACTAAACAGTGGAAAAATTAGTGATTGTCGCGTTTGTGACCTGTGTAGAGTGGGTCCTGCAAAGGGTGCACTGAAAGGGGGGCATTTCAGCCAGTGAACTAACTCGCGCAAGATTAGAACACATCCTTAAATCTGCCTGCTATTCGAGTGTGCTGATGCTGAAGTTAAAATGTCAAGATTGCACAGCCAAGTAGGGAAGTCAGGATGCAGCGGGGACTCCCTAGACCTAAAATATGTTAGCCTGGCTATTGAGGAAGTTCTTAGCCCGCTGACGCAAATTATAAACATCTCACTCTGTCGCTCACGACGCTGGAAATCTGTGACAGTTGCCCCGATGCATAAAAGTGTTGATCGCACTCTGCACAATAACTATAGACCAATTTTGATACTCCCTCCACTCTCCAAGGCGCTAGAGTGGATTGTGGCCAATCAACTTGTGGAGTACCTCAACCATCATCAACTACTGTGTCCTGAACAGCACAAGTTCAGGGGTGGCCTCAACACCATCATGGCCTTGCTAGAATTTATGGGATATCTCTACCACACATTAGACCAAGACCTCCTGGTAGGAATCGCATTCATTGACCTATCAGAGGCATTTGATATGGTGCATCATGGGCTCCTCCTCAAACAACTGGCTGACATTGAGCTCGCCTCGGAAACTTTGGTCTGGTTTACTAGCTACCTGAGCAACCGCTGTCAGCAGGTTAGGATTGGGGATGTGATCTCTGAATGCAGACCTGTCAGATCTGGTGTGCCACAAGGATGTATATTAGGACTGCTGCTTTTCAGCTTATTCTTAAATAACCTCCCAGCCTCTAGCTCATGTCAAATGCTCCTTTACGCAGATGATGCAATATTATTCTCCAGCAGCCAACACCCTGAACATCTGGATGTAGATCTATAAAGTGGCTTTGCATCCACGGAACAGTGGTTTAAGGACCATAGACCGGTCTTGAATTTTAAAAAGACCAAGACCTTGATGTTCTCCACCCCACAAAGCAAACACAGAGCCTTCCCCCTTGCAATTACGGATGTTGGAGGTGCCACTCTCTAACTTGTTTGGCGTTTCAAATACCTAGGCATCACTATTGAGTCCACCCTATCATATGCCGAGCACATCAACATTACTGCAAGGGCCATCATTACCAGAATCTGGATATTGTATCAGCACAGGCACTGTCTCACACATGAAGCCCTGAGCACTGCTATCAATAGCTCAGTTGTCTCACTTATTGATTATAGGCTGGTGATCTACAGATCTGCAACAGACACAGCCCTCCACCACATCTCAACCACACTGAATAAAGCCAGCCATCTCCTTACAGGTGCTACTAGACTCACGCACACCTGTGATCTCTCAACCATGACTGGCTGTCTACTGCTCAGTGGAAGAATCCGATACCAAACATGACTCCTCACCAAAAAAGCCTCCTTCAACCTTCTACCACCAGGAGTACGGAACCTACTGACCCCTCCCCAGAGCACAGAGCAAACCAGAAGCGCCACCTCTCAGGTATTCCGTGTGCCAAGGTGCCGCACTACCTTGTGGGGTTTCTCATACTGGGCCCCACCCCCGGACAAATGCGCTACTTCAGGACATCTGTGATGCAGCAACGATTGACTCTTTTAAACACAAACTGTGCCAACAACCTTTTTGCTGTGGGTACCTGTGCCTGCCCCCACTAAATCTCACCTCACGTCAGTAATCCCATTGCCGTAGTCTGTACTTACCCACTAGCACTTCTTACCCTGCCACTGTTCCACTGGGTAGCCCCGACCTTGCACTTCACTGATCCTCTGTCCTCTCCCATGGTGCTGCCACACCCCACCCCACCTCTCTTCCCAACCCCTCCACCTCCTACCCCCACCCATCCCTTCCTTTTACCATTACCTCTCCATCTTCTTCTTCTTCCCCCCCCCTCCTCTCCTCCCTCTGTCTACTCTACTGATTTTAGTCTCTCCTTGACGTGGGCATACATTGTACAATGCTCAGTATAGTGTAACCATTCACCAGGAGATCAGAGGGCTGTGGGTTCAGTTCCCACGTCTGGCACTTGGGTTAATATCCCAGTACTGACACTGTAGTGCAGCATAAGAGGGGTGCTGCACTTCTGAGGTGCTGTCTTTCAGATGAGACAATAAACCAAGGCCTCATCTGTCTGGATTCGTGGTAGTTCCGATGGATGTTAAAGATCCCATGGCACTTTTCAAAAAGAGTAAGGGACTTTCCCCCGGTGTCCTGGCCAAATTTCCCTCATTCACTAAAAATACCACCAACAGCTTAATCTGGTTCAATTTCAGTTACTTACCATCTGTATCCTCTCCTTCCCCCACCCCGGTCGCCCCTGAAAAAGGGACTTCTAGGCCCAGTGGGCTTACTGGGTCAACAAAATTCAACAAACAAACAAACAAACCAAGAACTTTATCTGTATTGTTGTACTGTAACATGTATTTGTATGTTTGCCACCTAACCACTCTGTATCTGAATTTTTATGTATCACTCTGTACTTGTTAACTAACGTGGAACCAATTAATGGGCATCCGCTCACTGGTGTTAACCAAGATTTGAATAAACAAGTAAAAAAAAAATAAACCCTCCTGAATACTGCTGACTAATGAAAGAAATTCGGGAGATGGAGAACGAAGATGAGGGTTGGGACCCCTATGCTGGGATTGCACGAATTGTCCCGACCCCAGATAAAACTACTGAAAAAGAGGACAACTCTGAGTCACAACAAGTTAGTGAGTTGCTAAAAGAATTGAAAGCCAGCAGGCAAGCTGCAGCGGAACAGACTAAAACTCATGGCCTTTGCTCCATCAAGATTGAGCCTGTTTGCAAGGCTCCACCTGCCTGTACTGGATGGAGCCAGTGCCCTTGCTACTGAGTCTTGAGCTGATCCTAACCTGGTAGAAGAAATGAGAGAGTTGCAAGCTATGGTGAGAGACCTCATTCATGCCACCCGACCATCTGCCCCGTGGAGGGGCTACGGGGGAGCTGAGCCTGAACCTAAGCCCAAGGAAAGGAGTAGGGCTCTGCCCCCCCGACCACTACAAACCTTGTGAAGACTCGACCTGTCCTGCTGATCCCAGAGCTAAGACATTTTGCTACCGGCGTGGAGAAGATGGGCACACCCTACAAGTCTGCAATGCTCCAGAAGACCTACGGCAAGTCACTACCAAGCTACTAAACCAGGTCCAACAAAGCCATATAAAGCCACGACCAGATCCATCACAAAAGTCCTTTTCTTCTAAAACTGCTGTGGGACAGTCCACTAACCCTGCGCCTCCAGATTGGTCTGAGATGGTGGATCCCTCCATGGAGACCTCCATAACTGTTAATGGCATTTCAGCCCAAGCTGTGCTGCACAGTGGCTCACAGGTCACTATTGTGTTTAAAGATTGGTACGACCCACACTTGTCTGACCTCCCGCTACTACCCCTTGAAGGACTTCATGTGTGGGGGTTGAGCGACAAATCTTACCCATACCTGGGTTATGTAAGACTGTGCTGTTGCTGGTGTGGACGAGAACCAGTAGAGACCCTGGCATGCCCACTGACTGGAATATGATGGTATCCCATTATTAATTGGCACTAATGCCCATATGTTCGGCCAGATAGCTCAGCTTTGTCAAGAGAAGCAAGTAAGGAAGACTGGGCGGGCCTTACACATTCCTGCCATGGCACACAGAGCATATGACCTACAGATGCAAGCCAAAGAGGTTGAAAAAGATGAGCCGGTGGGAGTTGTGTGGAAGAAAGAGCCAGAACCACTTGTATTGCCACCCAATGCTATGTGTACCATCAGTGGTGAGGTATGGATCAAGAAAGATGTCGAAAAGATTCTCAGCCAGCTGGGCCTACACCTCGCACGCCCGGCGACCGGGTTCGGGATCGAGCCGGCCGCTGAGAGTCGGTGAAGGTGAGAGATCGGCGTCCGTAGGACTGCTCTCTCTTTCTGGAGAGGGTTGTGGGGAAGCGACGGCTCCTGGAGCAGCCTCTGGTGGTGATCGGAGGTGCCCAGCGTGGCGATGCAGCGGATGCAAGGGGCGGACTTGCAGCACAGCATTGCCTTGTTAGCCGCACTCCGAGGGGAAAGGACCTACAAACTAAAAGAGAAAAACCCAACTCCTGGGGATAGATAAAGGCACCTCGGCCTCCTAAGTCCACACTCCCAATCCTGGACTGCCTCCTCTCCATCCGGGCTACTCGTGTGCCCAGCACTTTGCCCTTGAATACAGTGCCCTGGGCGGATAGGGCTACGCTACTTCCAGAGGGTTCAGACCCGGAGGTGGTGCTGGGTCGCATGAGAGAGAAGGGGAGTAGTAGTCACAGTGGGGAGGTGGTGGCTGGGAGCCCTGTGGATGCTGGAAGGAGTTCTCCAGGCAAGTGGAGACAAATAAAGTAAAAAAAAAAAAAAAGAACAAGATTCTTATGTTGGATGCCCCGGAGGAGGGGAAACTGCCTGAGGGACTATTAGTTAAGTCTAGCATCCTGTCTGCCTGAGCACACACCTGTGCTTGGCGGGTAGTGGTGCAAATCCAAAACATGTCTGACCGAGATATTAGAGTGAACCGAGGCTGCACCCTGGCTACTGTGTATTGTGCAGATACGGCTATGCTGCCTAGCAAGCGACTCACTGAAAAGAATGACTAAGTAACTCCTGCTTTGTTTGACTTTGGGGAATCTCCCATCCGTGAAGAGTGGAGAGCAAAGGTCAGCCAAAAACTTGCTCAGCGGAGCAAGGTATTTTCTTTGCGAGAATGGGATGTTGGATGCATCACTGGTGCAGAACATTACACTAGACTTCATGACAAGAGGCCCTTCCATGAAAGGTCTTGCCGACTGGCACCAGCAGACATTGACGATGTTCGGCGCCACCTCCAGGAGATGCTAGCAGATGGAATTATGCAAGAATCTCGTAGCCCATACGCCTCTCCTGTTGTGGTAGTCCAAAAGAAGAACAGCTCGGTGAGGATGTGTGTGGATTACTGGACACTGAATCAAAGAACTATACCTGACCAATGTAGCATGCCATGCATCCAGGATGCCCTTGATTGCCTTAATGGATGCCAGTGATTCTCTGTGCTCGACCTCAGGAACGGGTATTAGCAGATTCTGATGGCACCCGAAGAGAGGGAGAAAACAGCATTAATCTGTCCTTTGGGTTTTTTCGAGCTCTTACATGTGCTTCAGGGCATTTTGGGAGCCCCTGCCACTTTTCAGAAATTGATGGAGCGAGCTGTGGGACACATGAATCTACTAGAACACCTTGTTTACCTGGACGGTGTCACTGTGTTTGGCAAGACTCTCGACGAGCATGAGACCTACTTGTCCAAGGTTCTAGACTGGTTAGAGGACTTTGTTTTAAAACTGTCTATCGACAAATGCCAGTTCTTCCAGCAATCTGTGAAATATGTAGGCCACATTGAGTCCTCTGGGGGAATTCAAACAGATTCAAGCAAAGTGGAAGCCTTGACCACCTGGCCACAGCCTAATAATCTTAAAGAACTGCAAAGATTCTTGGGGTTCTGCGGATACTATCACCAATTTGTGAAAGATTATACCAAACTCATCCACCCTTTGCTCAGTCTGACTCAAGGGTATCTGCCCACCACCAAAAAGAGTGCTGTAAAAGAGGAAGAAAAAGTCCATTTCAGAACAAGTGAACCTTTTGGGACAGGGTGGACTAAAGAGTGTGATGTGGCCTTTTATAATATCATTCACCAGCTCACCCATGCATCTGTACTTGCTTATGCAGATCCAACTATGCCTGATGTGTTACACACTGATGCCAGCTTAAAGGGACTTGGAGCAGTGCTTTACCAGAAGTACAGTACAAGGAAGCACTACACCCAGTGGTGTTTGCCAGCAGGAGCCTGACCCCCTCTGAAAAGAACTACCCAGCACACAAACTTGAATTCCTTGCATTAAAATGGGCCATTGTAGATCAGTTTCACTAATACCTTTATGGTGCCAAGATTTTGGTGAAAATTGACAACAACCCCCTTACATATGTTCAGACTTCGGCCAAGTTAGATGACACTGGGCACCTTCAACCAAGTCTGAATCATATTGATGCTGACGCCCTCTCGAGAAGGCCTGAATCATATTCTGAGTGGGTGAGGATGTCCAAACAATCTGTTAAAGCTCTTTGCCAAAAATTTGATAAAGATGAACACCCATCCTTTGAAATAGTTAATTGCCTGGTCGATAGCTTGAACCCTGCTGATACCTGTGTTCCTGCAGCCTGTTGCAATCTTACAACCTTTGATCTCAGTACTCTGCCTCAACTTACTCCTTTTAAACCTTTTTCTGCTGTATCAGTGAAAAAAGGAAGAAAGGGGGAGGAATTGTAAGGTTACAAGTGGGGGATGAGGCTCTGGAAGACAGCAGACAAAAAGCTGAGGCCCTAAATGAATCCTTTTGCTCGGTATTCATGGGGAAGAATCAGGGCCCACTGCCAGATAGCAGTATCAGAGCTGAGACCAGAGAGGTTCAGAGAATGTGCACCCAGGAATTCACCTGACATGGTCAGGAAGGGCCTTTCAGACATCAGCCCCAACAAGGCCCCTGGCCCTGACGGTTTACAGTGCTCAGGGAGCTTGCAGAAGAGCTGGCAGTGCCTCTCACACACCTGTTCAACAGATCACTGGAGTCCGGGGTAGTTCCAGGCAACTGGAGGGTGGCTGACATGCCACTGCATAAGAGTGGAGACTGGGAAGATACAGGTAACTATAGGCCAGTCAGGCTCACATCAGTAGTGGGTAAACATATGGAGGCCCTTATCAAGCAAGATCTAGTGTAATACCACAAAGTAAATCACCTCCAGAACTACAAACAACACGGTTTGTGATGGGCAGGTCATGTCAAACGAACCTTATTACGTGCTTTGACAAAGTGACCAAGGAGTTGGACAGGAGTCATGTGGTGGACTTGCTTTACTTTGACTTCAGTAAGGCATTTCACACAGTCCCACATAGATGCCTCTTAAAAAAGCTAAAAGACCTTGGGGTAGCAGAATGGACAGTAAAGTGGATATGGAGTTGGCTGATCGACAGAAAACAAAGTGTGGTAGTAAATGGGGTGAAATCTAGCGAGAGGCAGGTAACTAGTGGGGTGCCTCAGGGGTTGATCCTGGGGCCGGTCCTCTTCAATGTATTCATTAGTGCCATCAGTGAGGGCATAAATGGCAACATTACCCTGTTTGCAGATGACACAAAACTCAGCGGAAGAGTGGATAGTATGAAGGGAGTCAGACAACTGCAGGAGGACCTTAAGAAGTTGGAAACATGGTCACATATATGGCAATTAAACTTCAGTGCTAAGAAGTGTAAGATGATGCACCTGGGTAGCGCCAAGCCCAAGGAGGAATACTGGCTAAACGGAGTCCACCTGAGCTCCTCTGCTGAGGAACGTGAGCTGGGAGTCATCATTAGGGACGACCTCAAGCAGCAAACTCAGTGCAATAAAGCTTACAGCAGGGCTAGCAGGGTGTTAGGGTGCACTGGCAGGGGGATAGATAGCAGGATCAGGGAGGTGATACTACCACTTTACCGGTCATTAATGAAGCCTCATCTGGAGTACTGTGTACAATTCTGGAGGCCTCACCTAAGAAAGACAATGAGAGACTGGAAGTGGTTCACAGAAGGGCAACAAAAATGATACATGACCTTCAGGAAATCCCCTATGAAGAGAGGCTTGAGAAACAGAAACATAGACTTTGACGGCAGATAAGGACCGCTTGGCCCACCTAGTCTGCCCATTTCCCTACCTACAGGATAAGCTGCAGATCCTAGTTAAGCAACAGCCTATTTCTTCCTACCCTCCACAAAAATTTCCTTATGTCTGTCCTATGCATTCTTGAATTCTCCCACAGTTTTAGACCCCACAACTTCCTCAGGAATGCTGATCTTCCCTTGTCAATCTTCACTATTCATTACTGTTGGGTGTCAGCGGGCGCACTTCCCGCCACGGAAGGTTTTTGTTTTTTAAATAGAGGTAAGTCGATAATGACAGCGCCCCCTGGATGTGACGCTCTGCGTGAAGCGAGGCGGCCATTGTAGGTGCCGTAGACTCCTCCTCCATCCTGTTCTGTTTCTCCCGCTGTCGAAGCTGCACCTGCTGCTTGAGTTTCCGATAGTTCGATAGTTTACTGCGTTATAGGCCTTTCGAAATTTATTTCAACGCTCCTTCATCCCGGTGGTTTCTAGACATCGTCGACTGGTAAGATCTTTCTATTACTATTTTTTCTTTCGTCGATGCCGAGCCTTTTCTGTGTTTTTATCCTTGATTGTTTAGCATCATGTCTGGTTCGGGGGGCAGAGAGTAAGTCTAAGGCGGGCCATGCCCCTATGCATCGGTGCCCTTGTGGCCGGCAGTTTTCCGTCTTGGACCGTCATGATGTTTGTCTCCGGTGCTTGGGACCCTACCATGATATGGACCATTGCGACGCCTGCTTCTCCATGAACCGCTATGTTTTAGAACTCTGCGCGTTGCGAGTCGGGCGAGCTCCGCCGACTTTCGGAGGACGATGTCGCCCTAGGGCTTCCCAGGCCAGATCTCTCGACGTTTCCTCCGGGTCCCTTCCCGGGTCTATACAGCCCAGCGGAACTTCCTCCACTTCCAGCCTTGCCGAGGAGGTTTCTTCTTGGTGCCGGAGGAATGGCGTGATCCCACCTGGGGTCACGCTGTTGACGCCATCCCGGCAGTCACCTCCACGGAGGTGCAGGCTCCCCCGGTGTCGCGGTCCCTGGCTGCGGGGCTCGGCACTGGTGGGCCCTCACTGTCTTTCCTCGCCGTAGAGTCTTCTGCTTCTCATGGCGCTGGCGACTTGGTCGGGGCCCTAGGCAGTGCCGTTCTGGGCCTCGGCGTCGTTCGCGCCGCCGGGAACTCTGGAGGTGCCATCGGCAGTGCCGCTCTGAGTTGCGGCGCCGTGGGTTTGGGCGGCGTCCGCAGTGGTGCCGCCTTAGGCCTCGGCGTCGTACGCAGTGCCAGGGACTTGCTGGTGCCGTCGGCGGTGCTGCGCTGGGCCTCGGCACCGTACGCATGGCCGGGGACTCAGGCGGCGCCATTGGCAGTGCCGCGCTGGGCCTCAGTGCCTTACGCGGTGCCGGGGACTCGGCTGGCGCTGTCGGTGGTGCCGCACTGGGCCTTGGCGCCATTCGCTGTGCGGGGGACACGTGTGGCGCCGTTCGCGGTGCCGCACCAGATCTTGGCACCGTGGCGTGTGTTGGGTACTCGGGCAGCACCTTTCGCGGTGCACCCCGGGAACCAGGCACTGCCAGGGGGACGGATGACTCAGCAGACATGTTGCTCGTTGCGGCCTACGGCGGTACCAGGCCTGGTGCCACCTCGGACAGGTTCCTGCTGCGGTTGGTTTGCAGTCTTCCCTTGTCGACCCCTCCTCGGAGGGGCACAACTCAGGTGAGGACACAGACCAGCAGCTAGAGTCCTCTGGCTCTGAACCTCCTGTAGGCCGCAGGGCTAGACGGTCCAGTATCCCTCTCCCGGACTCCCCAGAGCTGGTCAGCCCGGAGGGCTCCACAGCTAGGGGTGGCCTGGAGTCATCTGTGGTGGACCCCTGGAAGTACAAGAAGGATTCCCTCTTCTGGTAGGTCCCAGGCAGCCGCCGTTTCGGTGCTGCTCTGGTCCTTCAGCAGAGGAGGAGGACCCTAACCGGTGGCGCCCTTTGGGGCCTTGTTCAGCGGGACCTCCACTGCTGGTTCGAGGAGAGGGCTGCCCGGTCGGAAAGTTGAGAGAGGGTAGGGGTCGAGAGCAGCGACGAGCCCCCACCGCCCTGCGGGGTGCGGGGAGGAGTTGTAGAGCTGATCCTCACCTTTCTCTGAAGGTCTCCAAAATGTCTTCTAGTCGCGGCTCTGAGGGTTGCCCTTCTGGACTCATGCAATCCCAGGTGTGCCACAGGGGAGATTCCCCTTCAGCGCTCTTTCCGGAGTTGCCTCCCTTCCTTTCTTCTACGCAAACCGGCGTGATCACAGGGTCCCCAGTTTTGGCCGCATTGCTACCTGGATCTCAGAGCTCTGGCAGAGGCCAAACACGTGCTTTTAGGTGCCCTTCGTCCATCCCTCTGCAACCACCTCCCTCTCTCCCAGGCCATGTGGGGCCCACTGGGCCGTTAACTTGGGAGACATTCAGAGATACTGTGGCAGCCTTCCCATCCTATGTTATGGCCATGGACGAACAGGTTTTTCACCTGTCCCCCCCACCGCAGGAGTCTTCTGGACATTTCAATCAATCAATCAATCAATCAAAATCTTTATTTATTCAGGCGAACATCATTGAGCATAGCTCATTTACAAGATGGACCTGAGTGGTCATAACAAAAAAGGTTACAGAGTGTATACAAAAACATGATATTGAAATAGCACAAATACAAACATTTATAAGTGAGATAGACATTTGAGCTCCTCTTCCTCCTCGTCTTCCTCAACTGAGGAAGAGGATCTTCCTGTCCACCTTTCCTCTGACGCTGACTTCACTGACTATCAGTGTTTCCTTTCAAGGATGGTCTCGGAGCTTCGTATTTCCTACGCTCGTAGAGACAATACCGAGCGGCAGACACGTGCTTTCCTCAGTGAATTCAGTGCCCACCATTTGGTGGTGCCTTCCTGGCCAATTCCCTTCCAGGAAGCATCTATCCACACCTGGCAGTCTCCAGCCACTCTTCTCCAGCCCCAGGAGACAGTATTGTGCCCCCCACGAGTCTCTAGGTTCTCTACCTCACCCACCTTCGGGGTTGACGTCCCTAGATACTCCTTCTGGGCTTTGCCGCCCAGTGCACGACAGGCCTCCGGACTCAGATTCTGCTGAGTTTGACTCGCAGGGACAAAGAGTTTTCTCTTCTGGTCGTGCATTACTGTGCATTTCCTCCCATCAGGCTCACCACGCTGCTTACAACAGGCATCTGTGGTCGATGCTGGCTCAGGTCTTAGCTTTGCTACCTGACTCAGAGCAGTCTAGACAAGCCATTGCCCTCTCTGCACAGGGTCTGGAGCTTGCAAGGCACCAAGCGAGGGCATTCTATGACGCCAATGAGGTGGCATCCAGGCTAGTAGGGACAGCGATCTGCATCAGGCGGGTGGCATGGCTTCGTCTTTCACAACTGTCACCCATGGCCCGGCGTAGGGTGACTGGCTCTGCCTTCCGGGGACCTGCCTATTTTCCCGTAGGGCGAGGAGACGTCTTCAGGGGCAACCCCCTTCTCACAGCCCCTTGGAGGCGTCTTCTCCTCCTCACCCACCTTAGACTCTTGTCTATTGGTCAGGGTCTCCTCCTCTCTACTTGTCACCAGTAGGAGGCTGAGGGGTCTGTTCCCTCAGGGGTTTTCTCTCTCCCTCCCCCTTTTTCTAGGGGGAGGGGCCTTACTCACCCAACAGTAATGAATGGTGAAGATTGACAAGGGAAGATATGAAAATTACATACCTAACGTAATTCTTGATCTTCTTGTATCTTCACATTCATTCATGAACCTCCATCCCCTCAAGGGCCTCCTTCTTTGGCGTCTCCCCCTCCCTGCTCGTCCCTCCTTTTTCTCCCTGGGCCGTTAAGCCAAAAAAAACACTTTTTTTTTTTGTTTTATATACTCTCTTTCCGATCCTCTGAATGGATCTTTCCCTCTGAGAATAAGAGGAATGAGCTTCATTTATCTGTCCTGAGGGAACTCTTTCTGACTGCCCTTAATGGGCATCTCTTGGTTCTTCCCAGCCATTTCTTCTCAATTCACAGTTTAAAGAGATGATCCCTTTCGGGACTTGACTTCTCTTTTCCAGATCATTCTGGCAAGTCTTAATCCTATTATGTCAGCCTCTACAGGTGTAGTGCTATCCGGCACTCCAATTTCCTTGAAGAGTGTTCCCTGCCTTGCCTCTAGGGAGTCCGACTGAGTTCCTGCTCTCTCTCTTTGGCATAGTGGTGCCCCCTGCATGCACCCCCCCCCCAATTTTCACAATACTGTGTTATCACTTAACAAGATGCTGGTGGGCTTCCTCCCTCCTAGCTGGCAGCTCTCGTTTGGAACAGAGTTTTTCCTTCTTAATGATTAAAGAGCTCCAAGCTGGAGTCTGGGAAAAACTGGGTAGGCGGGAGGTTAGGAAACCTGCCTTTGGTGTCCATTCTGAGCGAGAAGTTCAGTTGACCTTCTCTTTCAATTCCAAAATGGGATCCTTGCTCCCTTGTTTGTGGTTCGGCGTGTAACCCTTAACTAATTGCCAGCGGCAGTCTTCCCCCTCCTAGCCTCCTCCTATTCTTCTCTCTTTTACCTTCTTCTTTCTCCTCCCTATCTGTTCCTCCCTTAGAGCCGCCCCAGAAGTGAGGCCCCTTGACCCCTTATGGTAGGCGGTTCTTCTTTCCTTCTGTCCTCTATCGGCTTCTTCCTTTTTCAGTTTATATCCTTTCCTTTTTCTATCCATCTCGGCTGTCTTGCGTCCTCTTTCTTCTAACCCTTTTTACGCCTCTCCGGGCAACAGAACTGGGATGGAGGAGGAGTCTCGCGGCCTAACGGCCGCCCCGCACTCTCATGAGGCGTCACTCCAGAGGCGGCACCGTCGACGCCGACTCGTCTATAAAAAAAAAAAAAACTCCCGTGGCAGGTGCGCACCTCCGGCTGATACTCAACAGTAAGGAATGGTGAAGATACAAGAGAAGATCAAGAATTACGGTAGGTACGTAATTTTCATTTCCGTGAGTCCACCACCCTCTCTGTGAAAGAATACTTCCTCACATTGCCCCTGAACCACCCTTCCCATCTTCAAATTGTGTCCCCTTGTTCTTGCACTTCTCTTTTTCTGAAAGATGCTGCCCTCTTGGACTTTGTTGATTCCACTGAGGTACTTAAAAGTTTCTATCATGTCCCCCTCTCCTCCTTTCCTCAGGAGTATACATATTAAGCTCCTTTAGTCTCTCCTCGTATGGCTTCTCTTGCAGACCCTGCACCATTTTAGTTGCCCTCCTCTGGACTGCCTTTGCCCTGTCTATGTCCTTGCGGAGATAGTGTCTCCAGAACTGGATGCAGTACTCCAGATGGGGTCTCACCAACTGTCTGTACAGAGGGATAACAACTTCCTGTTTTCTGCTGGTGATGCCTCTCCCTATACATCCCAGTATCCCCCCAGACCTCCCTACTGCCTTCTCACATTGCTTGCTAACCTTAAGGTCATCTAATGTGATTACCCCAGGTCCCTTTCCATTTTTGTTGTTGTTACTACCTCCCCCATTGTGTAATCTTCCCCTGGGTTTTTGTTTCCCAGGTGCATTATTTTGCACTTCTTTGCATTGAATCCAAGCTGCCATACTTCTGACCATTCCTCCAACCTTGCCAAGTCCCTTCTCATCCTTTCCACACCTCCTTGTGCATCAACCCTGTTGCAGATCTTTGTGTCATCTGCAAAGAGGCATACTTTTCCTTCCTGTCCGTCTGCAATGTCACTTACAAAGATATTAAAAGGGACTGGACCCAGTACTGTACCCTGCGGTACCCCACTAGTAACCCCTCTTTCAAACAACATGAAGTCTTGCTATATTATAGACATTAGCAGTTTGATCCAGCTGTAGAACTGCCCCGGAGTGAAATGGTTAAAACCATTCCAAAATAGAATTTTGTACGACGAGCAACTCTATCTGTGTCATTTCAAACTTGAACTGTCAGATTCTTTACTCCGCCTCAGTGAACAGTACCGGAGATTTCTCCTTCTGCTCGGTTCATTTCTCGGTTTAAAAGTGTTTTCTCGGTTGGTTTAACGAGAATAGTTTTATTTAACCAAAAACCGTTCGGTTCAAGCTCTATCTGTGGTAACCATAAGTAAATGAAGGTTTTGTCTGTGTGGAACTTGTAGTTATCGGTTGGTTTGAACCGATCAGTGGGTTTAAAACTCATTTAAAACTAAAAGTTACTATTTTAGAGTGCGGTTCCGGTTCTTATCGGTTCTAAAAAGCAGTTTATTACGGTATTTTCCAATAACGTGACACGGTTAGGAACGATAAGGTGTCTTGCTACCTAACTTTCTCCGTTAAAGGGCAAGTTTTGGTTAGGCTGGCATTATGTCTGAGAAACCAAAGAAAAACCGGGCCCACTGGGTTTCAACACTGTGATGTTTGTGGGAAGTCTTTGCCAAGGCTGACCACACACTATATTTTATTGTCTGGGGTTTGACCACCTCCAGTCAGACTGCCAGGTATGTAAAATTTCCCTGCAGCCACCCTGGAAAAGATTGGGCAGGCTCAGGGGCGAGAGGCCAAAAGTCCGCTGACCCGGATGGCCAGCCCGATTCGGTGCCAACCGAACCAGAGGGAGTGCTGCCTCTGACCGAGGGCCAGACTTCCTCGGGCAAAGAAAGCTGGTTCTGAGGAACCAATTCCAGTAAAGAAAACAAGAAAATCAGCAGGTCTGGGTCCAAAATTCCTTCTCCAACTGCTGCAGAGATAGCAAAAGCCATACAAATTGTCCAGTCACTGTCTCAGGGTCCGTCGAACCACCACCACTATCTGGTAAAAGGTCGGTTCGTCCGGTCCCAGTGGTTCAGGATTATGATATTGAGGAATTTTATGAACCAGAGGAGGGAGGAGGATTATGAACAGTATGAATGTGGCTGGGAAGGTCTGGGTGTGCCCATTGAACGGACATCTCCCCAGACAGACCTTTAGAATCTCCCCTATGCTGTCTGAGTCCCCATCTCATTTTATGTTTTATAAAAGTTGCTGAAACCCTCCAGCTTCCTTTAGAAGAGGCTGTGGATGAGCAAGAGGAGCCTGATTTTGTAGAAATGATGGATATTCCAGAGTCTAGGAGATTGTCTATTCCTTTACATAAGTCTTTTAGGAAACAAACAATTAAAATTTTAAAAGCTCCTAATTCTGTGCCTCCTGTAGATAAAAGATGGACAGAAGGTATGCATTGTCAGGCCCTGATACAATTCCTTTCTCAGCAATACAGTCATGTTGGGGTAGTTCAGCTGCTGCCTGTGATAAAACTAATATTCCCTTGGCTTCACATCCTCCTGACAAGGATTCCAGGAAGATTGATGCCATGGCAAAAAACAGTATATGGCAGCCTCTCTGGGACTCAGGCAAGCAAATTATATGGCTTATGTAACTAGGTATCAGAAATCTAGATGGGATACTGTTATGCAATTGGCCAACAGGCCCATGGCCAGCTGGCTAGTGAACTAGAACAGGTGGCTGCTGATGGCATTGAAGCCTCTAAGGTTCAGTTTCATGCTGCTGTGGATGTTAATGATGTTTCCTCTAGGGTCATGGCCACATCTGTAGCTTTTCGTGGGTTGGCCTGGCACAGGTGTACTAGTTTGTCTGGGATACCCAGACTAAGGCTATGGATTTTCCTGTGGTGGGAAATTCTCTGTTTGGAGAGCAGACAGAGAATTACATGAAGAGATGGATGAATATAGGACTACTTACAAGGTGCCCAGGCTAGAGGCGGCAAGCCACTCCTCAAAGGCATGCCCAGGGGTGGGGTAGGCCTTTTCACAGCCTTTCACCAGACTCAGGCCTCCTCTGCCTATGCTCAGAGGGCTTCTTCAGAGGCAGGGGCAGGCGAGGGTGGGCAGACCTGCTCCCACCCCAGCCTAAAGCTCCTGCAAACAGGCACCTGATGGGGTGCCCAGGGCCAGTCTCCTGTACCAGTGGGGGCAGGCTGAGCACTTCAGTCAGAATTGGGCTTCTTTAACCTCAGACAAGTGGGTTCTGGAAGTAGTAAGCCAGGGTCTGGTTCTCAGCTTCAAAAGTTTCCCAAGTTGAGAAGCAGACTTTTCTACACTGCAAGTGCTTCAGAGACCCTCGCTCTGGAAACAGAGGTCTCATCCCTGTTAGCTCTCAGAGCAGTAGAAAGGGTTCCTCCCCTGCATCAGGGCAGGAGTCTGTATTCCAGATACTTCCTTACCCCAAAAAAGACAGGAGAATGGCGGCCCATTTTAGATCTCAGATATCTGAACAAGCATCTTTTGAAACCAAAGTTCAAAATGGTAACTCTGGCAATGATTTTACCTTCCCTAAGGCCAGGGGACTGGCTAGCCTCCCTGGACCTCAAGGATGCCTATTTCCATGTCTAATCAAAGATCCCATCGAAAGTACCTCAGATTGAACTGCCTCAGGTCATTACCAGTTCAGAGCAATGCCCTTCGGCCTTACCTCTGCTCCAAGGTATTCACAAAGTGTCTAGCAGTGGCAGTGGCCCACTTAAGGAGGCAGAGGATTGCTGTTTTCCTATCTAGACGACTGGCTCATTGTAGGCCAGTCCCCAGAACAGGTAAAATCTCACCTGCAGGTCACCCAGCAGCTTCTCACCTCCTGGGTTTTCTGCTAAACCTACCAAAGTCGGTTCTGGAACCAGTCCAGGTACTCACCTTTATAGGGGCAGAATTGGACACAAAGCTAGCCAGGGCCTTTCTTCCCCCAGAAAGGGTAAGGAATTTAGTGGATCTGGCCTCTTCCTTCACTCTGCAGGTCTCTCGACCAGCAAGACACTTTCTGCAGCTCCTGGGGCACATGGCTGCATCCACAGCTGTTGTGCAGGGAGCCAGATTTCAGATGAGAGACATTCAGTTTCACTTGAGAACCTTTTGGTCTCAGAGAAGAGACCCCCTTTCCAAGTTGGTCCCAGTGACTCGAACCTTGATCCTAGCTCTCCAGTGGTGGCAGGATCAGAGCAATTAAGAGCGGGGTCCCCTTCATTTCCCGTTCTCACGACTTGACTCACTACAGATGATGCTTCCCTTCTGGGTTGGGGGCCCACATGGGCGACCTTTCCTCAGGCGTTTGGTCCCCCAGGAATCTCTGCTCCACATCAATTTGCTGGAACTCAGAGCTGTCTTTTTAGCTCTTCAAGCTTTTTCTGCATCTGTCCACGACAAGGTGATACAAGTCAGAACAGACAACACCACAACAATGTGGTACATCAACAAACAGGGGCACTCGGTCTTGACCTTGTGCAGAGGCAATAAGTTGTGGTCTCTGGCCTATTCCTGAACACTTCCCTCATAGCAGTTCATCTTCCAGGAAGGACAATGTCCTAGCGGATGCCCTCAGCAGGATTTCCCAGGGCCATCACGAATGGTCCCTGGATCCTCAAGTGCTGGGGATAGTTTTTGCCAGGTGGGGCATCCCTCAGATCTTTTTGCAGCCCCAGACAATCACAAACTTCCTCTGTTCTGTTGCAGGCCTCCAGTGCTGGGCTCAGTTCCCCTGGATGCCCTTCTTCTGGATTGGGAGGGGAAGTTCCTCTATGCTTCCCCCCTTTCCTCTCCTATTCAAAGTACTAGTCAAAATCAGATCTCAGCCTTGCAGGGTGATTCTGATTGCCCGGATTGGGCCAGGCAGCCCTGGTACCCTCCTTCTGTCTCTGACAGTCCATCTTCCCCTGTGCCTCCCAGGAATCACAATCTGTTGACTTGTGCCCAGGGAAGGGTTTGGTATCCGGACCTCAAATCCCTCAACCTCAAGGCCTGGCTCTTGAGGGAGTTAGAGTTGCTGATTTACACCTCTCTCAGGGTGTTCTTGAGATCCTAAAGGCTTCCAGAAAGCCTTCCACTAGGGCTACTATAGTTCTAAATGGAAAAGGTTTTCCATTTGGTGTGCTGGGAAAATATTTCCAGAATCTGCTGAATTGCCCATTTTGTTAGATTACATGGTACATCTTAATTCCTTGGGTCTCAGACCAGCTACCCTGAGAGTTCATTTGGCAGCTGTGTCTGCTTTTGTGTCAACAGGAAAGTCATCCCTCTTTCCTCTCATCCTGTGTTTCCAAGTTTTTAAGGGATTACTCCATACTAATCCTCCCTTTAGGAACCAGCCCTGCTTGGGACCTTAATGTTTGCATTGCCCAGTTAATGCAACCCCTTTGAACCTCTGTCTTCTGCAGAGCTTAAGTACCTAACTTGGAAAACTGTTTTCTAGTGGCTATCACTTCTGCCAGGCATAAGTGAATTGCAAGCCTTGTCAGTGGAGACTGACTTTATTTCTTTCCACAGGGATAAGGTAGTCCTTAGGACTAATAGGAAGTTTTGCCTAAGGTGGTTTCAGATTTCCATCTTAATCAATCTATCTCCCTTCCAGTATTTTTCACTGATCACTCCTCTTGGTTGAGAGGAGATTGCACAACCTGGATGTTAAGAGAGCTCTTAGTTATTATATAGGCGTACCAAAGGTCTGAGTTGAATCCTCCAACTTTTCCTTACCTATGGTGGAGTTGGGAAGAAACCTGCCACTAAGAGATCAATAGCCAGGTGGATTGTCTCTTGTATCCACTTTGTTATCAAAAGTGGGCAGAGCCCCCGGTTTGAGGGCTCATTCTACCAGGGGTTCAGCTGCGTCTCTAGCTGCTGCCAGAGATATCCCTTTATTAGAGATTTGCCAGGCTGCTACTTGGAAAACGGTACACACTTTTACCAAGCATTACTCCCTGGATGTCCAGGCCAGGAGAGATGCTCGGTTTGGCACAGCTGTTCTTCAGAGCCTATTCCCTAAGTAGGTTCTGCCCCTCCTCCATGGCGGTACTGCTGTGTATTCTGCTAATGTCTATATTATAGCAAGACTTCATGTTGTTTGAAGAAAAATTACTCACCTTAGTAATGTTGTTTCTTCTAATGGAGTCTTGCTATATTAACCCCCAACCTGCCCCACTCAGAACCTCTACTTGGTGGGAGTGCGGGCAACAGTGTGGGCACTACTTATGTCCTGTTAGCATGTTGTCCCCTTTGGGACTTTGGGGTGTGTATGTGTGCGTGTGTGTGTTTTATTATACTTATGTTCCATTTTCATATTATTAGAATGGTGTTAGTATTTCTGGTCCCCTGACTTGAGTCTTGGGTGTTGGGACCATCAATGGTTATCATTTAGGTAGCCATTTGGCTAGTGTGAGTTACAACTTCCACACAGACCTTAGTGAGTTTGGCTCGTAAAGATCTGACAGTTCAAGTTTGAAATGACACAGATAGAGCTCCTCTCGTGCCAAAATTCTATTTTGGAATGGTTTTAACCATTTCACTCCGGGGCAGTTCTAGAGCTGGAACAAACTGCTAATGTCTATAATATAGCAAGACTCCATTAGAAGAAACAACATTACTAAGGTGAGTAATTTTTTTTCTTCTCTTCCCAATCCGCCTTTGGGATTGGTGTCCCTAGAGACTCCTTCTGGGTGGCGCTGCCTGACACACGACCGACCGCCGGACTCAGATTCTCTACAATTTGACATCTTGGAGCAAAGAGTGTTCTCTTCCTCTCGTGCGATGCTGTGTGTCACATCACATCAGGCACACCATGCTGCCTATAGCAGACATCTATGGTCGATGCTATCTCAACTTCTAACATCAATGCCTGACACAGAGCAATCTAGACTGGCCATTACCCTCTCTGCTATAGGCCTGGAGTGGGCAAGGCACCAGGCAAGGGCATCTTACGAGCCAGTGAGGTGGCTTCAAGGCTTGCAGGGACAGCGATCTGCATTAGGTGGACGGCATGGCTTCGTCTATCAAGATTGTCACCCCTGGCCTGGCGTAGGGTGATTTGCTCTGGTTTCCGAGGGACCTGCCTTTTTTCCACCAGGGCTAGGAGACTTATCCAGGGGCTTTCTCCGTCCCCTCGGGACACCTCTTAGATCTCCTCAACCTTAGGCTTCTTGTCTGATTAGCCCAGGGTCTCTCTCTTCTGTTTTCCACCAGCAGGAGGCTGAGGGTCTTGTTCCCTCAGGGTTTCTCTGGTCCCCCCCTTCGGGGAAGAGGGGGGCTTGGTACTCACTCAAGCAGTAATGAATGGTGAAGATTGACAGTGGAAGATATGAAAATTACGTACCTACCATAATTCTTGATCTTCTCTTGTATCTTCACCATTCATTACTGATACCCGCCCACCTTCTCCTCAAGGGCCTCCGACTTTGGCGCCTCCCCATCTCTGCTCATTCCTTCCCTCTTCTTCGTTGGCCTTTAAGCCAAAAAAAAAAAATGATATCTTGATCGTTTCTTTCTTCTCTTGACGGATCCTATTTTCTGAGGGTAAAGGGGAACAAATAGGATTTATCTCTATCCTGTGGAAACTCTTTATGATTGCCCCTAGGGGTGACTTCTTGGCTCATTCTTAGCCATGTTGTTCAATTCATAGTTAGAGACCGTCCATTTAATGACTCGGTCCCCTTTTTCCAGGTCCCCTCTGGCAGGTCTTGATCTCCTATTGTGTCAGCTTCTGCTGGTTTAGCGCTATCCTTACACTACAATTTCCTTGAGCCGCTGTTCTTTGCCTTGCCTTCAGGGAGTCCGATTGAGTTCCCACTCTATTCTTTACGTAAAGGGGTGCCCTCTATAGAGCTCACCCCTTCCCCACACACATCTGTGTTAGCACTTAACAAGGTGCTAGTGGGTTTCTTTCCCCTTCCTAGCTGAGTACTCTCCTTTTGGAACAGAATTTCTGCCTTGGCAGTCTGTGAGCTCTCAGCTAGAGTTTAAGGGGTTGGGATGGTGGGAGGTATAGAGAATCTACCTTTCAAACAACATGAAGTTTTGCTGTGTTCTGACTATTGCAGTTAGCCCCAGCCTTTAAACTGCCCCGGAGAACAAAGGATTAACTTTCTATGCAGAGCATAGAATGCTGGGCTCGAGCTCAGTTGAGGTCTCTGTCTGGAGCCCTTTGAAATCCAACTGTCAGATTCTTTACTCCGCCTCACTGAACAGTCGCTCTGGAGATTTCTCCTTCAGTTCGGTTCGAAAGTCGGTTAAAGTCTCGGTTAAGTTGTCAGTTTTTGCCGAATGTATTTCCGCACAGTCGGTTCAGTCTCTGTCTGTGGTACCGTGAGTACTGGATAGGTTTTGTTCTGTTTTTCTGTGTGGAAATTGTAAAATGTTAGATCGGTTCGGCTGAACCGATCATTCAGTTCAGTTCAACTTTATTTATATAGCACCTTTCAAATCCAAGGCACTGTACAGAAACATTACAAAATAATAAAATCCAAACATTTAAAAAAGTCAGCCACGACTAACTAGAGTATGCTAAATTAAATAAATACGTTTTCAAAGCAACCTTAAATCTATCGACGGTTGGACATTCTCTCAACCTATGAGGTAGAGAATTCCACAGGGTTGGTGCTGAAAAAGCAGAAGCGCGAGATCCTGATGACTTTAATCGAACCCTGGGAATCTCCAGGAATCCTTCGTTGGTGGAACGGAGAGGACGGAGGGGGCAATAGGGAATCAGGAGATCTTTCAGGTAGCCGGGTCCCTGATCATGTAGCGCTTTAAAGGTTAGTAAACCAACCTTAAAGGTGATCCGCCACCAAACAGTTCACGGAGCACAGGCGTAATATGACTGGTTCTAGAAGTCCCAGTCAAAAGCCTGGCTGCTGCATTCTGCACCAGCTGGAGGCGGCGGATATCAACCCCTGGTAGCCCTAGGTAGAGGGAGTTGCAGTAGTCCAGACAAGTAGTGACAAAGGCGTCATTTATATTGAATCCTTGTGTTTTACTTTAGAGTGTGGTTACCGGTTCTTGTCGGTTCTAAAAAAAAGAAACGTGTTTTGAACGTTTTTTTCCAACACCTGTGACGTGGTTAGGAACTAATAAGGGAGTCTTGTCTGGTGGTTGCCATAAAAAGGGTAAGTTTGGTTAGGTTGGCCATGTCTGAGAAACTGAAGAAAAAAACTGGGCCCACTGGGTTTCAACACTGCAGTGAGTGTGGGGGGAGGTCTTTGCTAAGGCCAACCCCCACACCACCTCTGTTGATTGTCTGGGGTTTGAACACCTCGATTCAGACTGCCAAATTTGTAAAAATTTTCCTAAATCTACCCTTGAAAAGAGACTAGGTAGACTGAGGGAAAAGGAGGCCAAGAAGTCCGCTGACCCTGATGGCCAGCACGGTTTGGTTCCGACCTAACCAGAAGGAGTGCCCTCTGACCAGGGCGATACTTCTTTGGGCAAGAGGAGAGCCAATCCTGAGGGGTCGGTTCCTACAAAAAGGAAATGCAAAGAAAAATCGACCGATTCGGATCCAGAGGTTCATGTTCCGACCACCAAGGAAATAGCCAGAGCGATTCAAATTGCATAATCGCTTTGCCCAGTTCCGACTGATCCGGCACCTTTTTGCAGGGGTTTGGTTCGGTCGGTTCCCCCAGTTCAAGATTATACCCCTGGAGATTTTTATGAACCGGAGTTTGTGGAGGAGGGGGAGTTTGAAGATGATGGTGATAATGATGAAAGTCTGGATGTGCCTGTGGAACCGGACATCTCCCCAGACAGACCTTCTGGTGTATCCTCTCCTACGCTTTCTGAGTTCCCTTCCCATTTTTTGTTTTATAGAAAAGTGGCTGAAATCCTCCAGCTTCCTATGGAGGATCAGGAGGAGGAGCCTGATTATGTGGACATGATAGACATCCCAGAGTCCAGGAGACTGTCTATTCCCCTTCACAAATCCTTTGGGAAACAGACACAAAAAATCCTGAAGTCTCCCAACTCTGTACCCCCTGTTGACAGAAGGATTGACAAGAGGTACACACTATCAGGCTCAGATACGGAGTTTTTATACCAGCAATGCAGCCATGTTGGGGTAGTGCAGGCTGCTGCCTCTGACAAGGCAAACATTCCCTTGGCTTCACGGCCCCCAGATAAAGACTCCAGGAAGATTGATGCCATGGCGAAAAAACAGTACATGGCATCTTCCTTGGGACTCAGGCAGGCGAATTATATGGCCTGTACCGCCAGGTACCAGAAGTCCAGTTGGGACACTGTACTGGCACTGGATGAACAGGCCCCCCCAGCTAGCCAAGGAGCTGGAGGAGGTGGCTGCAGATGGGATTGAGGCATCAAAAGTTCAGTTTCATGCTGCTGTGGACTCCAGTGATGTGTCATCAAGAGTCATGGCTACATCTATGGCTCTTCGGAGAATGGCATGGCTCAGAGGTACTAGCCTTTACTTGGAGATCATGAGCTAAGGCCTGGATTTTCCTGTAGTGGGTAATTCTCTGTTTGAGGAGCAGACAGAGAATTACATGAAGAAAATGGATGAGTACAGGACCACATACAGGAGTGCTCAGGCCAAAGAGAGGCAGGCAGCTCCTCAAAGGCATCAGTCTAGGGGCAGGCCTTTTCATAGGCCTTTCTACCAGCCACAGGCCTCTTCTTCCTTTTCACAGAGGGGGTTCTTCAGAGGGAGAGGCAGAAGGGGAATGAGCAGGGCTGCATCCACTCCTCAGCCTAAGGCCCCTGCCAAGCAGACACCCTGATGGGCCTGCCCGGGTCGACTCTCCTATTCCAGTAGGGGGCAGGCTGACTTACTTCATCCAGGACTGGATGTCTGTTACATCAGACAAGTGGGTTCTGGAAGTAGTAGGCCAGGAACTGGTTCTCGGCTTCAAAAAATGTCTGAAGATGAGAGCCAGATCTTCTCCACTTGCAGGTCTCTGAGAAACCCTTGTCCTAAAGGCAGAGGTTTCATCTCCGCTGGCTTTAAGAGCCATAGAGAGAGTACCTAGCCTACACAGGGGCAAAGCTCTGTACTCCAGTTACTTCCTTACCTTCCTTAATTTCTGTATGCTTTCCCTCCCTTTCCTCTACTGTTCAAAGTTTTAGTCACGATAAAGTCACAACCTTGCAAAGTGATTTTGATTGCTCCAGATTGGGCCAGACAGCCTTGGTACCCCCTGTTACTGTTACCTAAAGGTGGGCAAGCAATGTGAGTGGGCAGCAAGGAGGGCTGGGGGGAGGCATCACCAGTAGAAAACAGGAAGTTATTATCCCTCTGTACAGACAGCTGGTGAGACCCCATCTGGAGTACTGTGTGCAGTTCTGGAGACCCAATCTCCGCAAAGACCTAGACAGGATGGAAGCTGTCCAGAGGAGGGCAACTAAAATGGTACAGGGTCTGCACCATAAGACATATGAAGAGAGACTTAAGGAGCTTAATATGTATAGCCTCGAGGAAAGGAGGGAGAGGGGGGACATGATAGAAACTTTCAAGTAGCTCAAGGGAATCAACAAAGTCCAAGAGGGTAGCATCTTTCAAAAAAAGAGGTGTGCAAGAACAAGAGGGCACAATTTGAAGATAGAGGGGGGGTGGCTCAGAGGTAATTTAAGGAAGTATTTTTCACAGAGAGGTTGTGGATGCATGGAGCGCCTTCCGGAGGAGGTTGTGAGTCAAAATCAGTGGTGGAATTCAAGCATGCATGGGACAGTCATAAGGCAATTCTGGGGGGTGGGGGAAAGAAGAAGTAGGCTGCTGGTTAACTAGGATCTGCAGCTTATCCAGTAGGTAGGGAAATGGGCAGACTGGGTGGGCCAAGCGGTCCTTATCTGCCGTCAAATTCTATGTTTCTGTGTTAGCAATCCATCTTCCCCTGTCTCTTCCCAGGAATTACAATCTGGTAACCTCCTCTCAGGGGAGGATTTGGTACCCCAGTCGTCAGTCTTAATCTCAAGGCATGGCTGTTGAAGAGTTAGAGTATGCAGATTTGCATCTGTCTCAGGGGGTTCTGGATATCCTCAAAGCCTCTCGAAAGCCCACCACTAGAAAGACCTATAACTCCAAATGAAGAGATTCAGCATTTGGTGTTCTAAGCAGCATATTTCCCCAGACACTGCTGAATTGCCTACAGTTCTGGATTATATGGTCCATCTTAATGGCCTAGGCCTTCGACCAGCTACTGTCAAAGTACACTTGTCAGCTGTCTCTGCTTTTCTGTCAGTGGGAAAGTCTTCCTCACTATCATCTCATCCTGTGTTCTGTAAATTTTTCAAAGGATTGCTTCATACCAATCCTCCATTCAGAGACCCTGCCCCTGCCTGGGATTTAAATGTTTGTATTGCTCAATTGATGCAACCTCCCTTCGAGCCTATGTCCTCAGTAGAGATTAAGTACTTGACTTGGAAAACTGTGTTTTTAGTAGCCATTACCTCTGCCAGACGTATCAGTGAACTGCAAGCCCTGTCAGTGGAACCTGATTTTATCTCCTGTCATAGAGATAAAGTGGTCCTTAGAACCAATAGAAAGTTCTTGCCCAAAGTGGTTTCAGATTTTCATTTGAACCAGTCTATATCTCTTCCTGTTTTCTACACTGATCATTCCTCTTCAAGAGAGAGGAGGCTACACAGTTTAGATGTTAAAAGGGCCCTTAGCTACTATACAGAGCGTACCAAGGGTCACAGGTTTGATTCCCTCCAGCTGTTCCTCACTTATAGAGAAGTGGGGAAGGGCAAACCTGCCACCAAGAGAACTTTTTCCAGTTGGATTGTATCTTGTATACAATTCTGCTATGAGAAACTGGAAAAATTCCACCCTCAGGCCTGAGGGCTCACTCCACCAGAGGTACAGCTGCTTCCCTGGCTGCTGCCAGGGATATTCCTCTCTTAGAAATTTGTCAAGCAGCCACCTGGAAAACAGTCCATACCTTTACCAAGCATTACTCTCTGGATAGCCAGGCTAGGAGTGATGCTCGGTTAGGCACAGCAGTACTTCAGAGCCTATTCCCAAACTAGGTTCTGTCCCTCCTCCATGAAGGTACTGCTTGGTAGTCTGCGATAGTCAGCATACAGCAAGACTTCATGTTGTTTGAAGAAAAAATTACTCACCTTAGTAATTATGTTTCTTCTAATGGAGTCTTGCTGTATTCTGACCTCCCTCCCTCCCCTCTCAGAACCTGTTTTTGGGAAGTGGGTGGGCAGGTGCAGTGTTGCATTTCAGGGGTGCTCCTTTATACCGTCTTCTTTTTGTTTAGGTGTTTGTTTTATCTTTATTCTTATTTGGATTGGTTTCTGGTTTGGGGTTTCCTGACTTGAGTCTTCCTTTGGAGATCCCAAACTTTTTGTTGCCAGTTGGCTAGTAAAAATTTTACAATTTCCACATAGAATAGTTAGTGAGTTTTTGCTCGTAAGTATCTGATGGTTGGATTTCAAAGGGCTCCAGACAGAGACCTCAACCAAGCTCGAGCTCAGCATTCTATGCTCTGCATAGAAAGTTAACCCTTTGTTCTCCGGGACAGTTTAAAGGCTGGGGCTAACTGCAGTAGTCAGAATACAGCAAAACTCCATAAGAAGAAACATAATTACTAAGGTGAGTAATTGTTTTCTTTGTGTCCAAGCTGTACAAGTGGTTCGGTTGAATCTTCTCTGCAGTCTTACCAAGTGGGATCCTTGCTCCCTTGTTTTTGGTTCCGAGCTTATAAGCCTTTAAACCAATCTCTCAGTGGGCAGAGTTCTCCCCTCCCAACATCCCTCTTTCTCTTCCCCCTCTTCTTCTCCTCTCCTTTATCTGTTCCTCCCTTGGAGCCGCCCCAGAAGTGAGGCCCTGCAGTCCCTTAGGGTAGGCATTTCCTTCTCTTTTTTCTGTCCTCTACTGGCTTATTCCTTTTTCAGTTTATATCCTTTCCTTTTTCAATCCCTCTGTTCTCGTGCCTCGCTCTCTTATTCTTACCCTTATTTTGCCTCTCCGGCTAACAGAACTGGGATGGAGGAGGAGGAGTCTGCGGCGCCTAACGGCCGCCCCTTGTGCATCATGCAATGCGACACACTTGCGGGCGGCGCTGTCGACACCGACTCCTCTGGAAAAAACAAAAACTCCCGTGGCGGGGTGTGCACCTCCGGCTTACACCCAAGCAGTAATGAATGGTGAAAATACAAGAGAAGATCAAGAATTACAGTAGGTACATAATTTTCATTTGCCTCTGTGATGGCAGTTTTGATGTTTCCCCATTGTTGCTTCACCCCTCCTTCTAGCCTATTTGCTAGTGCTTTTCTAAAGCACTCTCCCATCTTGCCAAAGTCAGTCCTCCTGAAGTCCAGTACCCTCACTTTTGTATGGCTTGATTCTGTAGCTGAGTTTATCGTGAACCACACTGTTTGGTGGTCATTTGTTCCCAGATGGCTACCCACTTCTAGATCTGAGATCCTCTCACTGTCCCCATTTGAGAGTACGAGGTCTAAGATTGCTCCCTCACGAGTGGGTTCCAAAACTAGCTGTCTGAAGTATGCTACCTGTAGGGCATCGAGAATGGCCCTGCTCTTGGATGTGGCTGCAGCAAATGTGCTCCAGTTAACGTCTGGCATATTCAGGTCTCCCATCAACAGTATGCCTCCCATCCTAAGAATGCCTTCTGTCATATCCTTGTCCATTCCCTCCTCCTGACATGGGGGTCTCTATACAACCCCTGTGCAGATTGTGGTGCCATTTCCAGTCTCTAAGGTGACCCACAGTGCCTCTTCTCCTTCCTGTCTACTCTTTTGTTCAGTTGCTTTTATCCCTTCCCTTACATAGAGAGCTGCTCCTCTCCCTCTTCTCCCCTCCCTGTCTCTCCTGTAGGTTGTGTACCCTGGTATGTTAAAAGTGTACTCGATAGAGACTGGAGGGGGGATATGATTGAGACGTTCAAGTTACTTAAAGGCATGAACAAGGTGCCAGAAGCACAGCTTTTTACCAGGAATATTAGATCTTCCTCGAAATAAAGTCTCTACCACTCATTCACACTGATGGGAACTACACTGGAGGTGCTAGGATCGTGCAGGAGTCAAAAATCTTCAGGAGGGCCAGAGCCAAGGTAGGACCGAGCATGCACGGCGCCATGAGACAGGCTCGCGCTGTATAGGCTATCTCGGCGTCGACCTCCAACCACCTTAGTTCCTTTTTTCCCACTGTCAAATGCGCTTCAGTGACGACGATGCTGGCCCGCTGGGAGTCAGATCTTTGTCTATACGAAAGCAGCATAGTCACTCAATATTGATTTAGTATATTCTTAGTTTATTATTTAAAAAAAAAAAAGATTTTCATCAAAAAAGAACAGAGAAGTCTTCTTCAACCCACCTTTGACAGAGTCAACCGTGAACGGGGCTGGTGACGGTAGGAAGACTTCGCACGAAAGCTGTAATTCCAGCAGGGCTGGTTCCTGTCTGCCATCCTCGACGGTGGTGGTGGTGGGGGGGTCTGACTACAGGCAGTCTGGTGCTTGGAAGGAAGGGTGGCGTTCCCGAAAGCACAAAAAGAAGCGGACCCTATGCCGATCTTTATCAGGAAACTGGCACCGCTCAGCCTGAAGCTCTTCTTCCTCCCTCCAGTCGAAGAAGAAACAGTACCACATGAGGTTGCCCTCTGGAAAGTTTGCACGTCGATCATCAGTTGCAGGGGACAGGAGGCTGACTCCAACTCTGTCGTGGTCACCTGTGGCCTCTGTCCCCAGTGACTGGCATCTTCGACTCCATAGTCCCTCCCCACCCCCTGAGGGGTCCTCCGGTGAGCAGTTTCATCATTGGGCCGCTCTTATAGAGCAGTGGGTTCAGCGCTTTTTCCGGCTTTCCGAGCTGGTGGGATCGGTACCAGGGACTTAGGGCCTAGGGACTTCGAACCCTCGGGCAGGACGGCTGGGTCAGCCTTGTTGCGCGACACCTACTTTGGTGCCGTCGACACCATGTGCTTTTTGGGGCAGACTGGGTGGGCCAAGCGGTCCTTATCTACCATCAAATTCTATGTTTCCCCCTCATATGGCTGTGGCGCAGGGGCCAGCACAGGTGTCATCTTCTCCTTCTCAGGTTTTCAAATCTTCATCCTTGGGTGCCCCGGAGTTTGGGTTGGGGTGCCTGAGTGCCCGCGCGGCACCAGCTGCGATGCTGCCTTCAACTCCGGTCTTGACGGCGTCATGCCTGGCGGTGCTGCGGTCGTTGCCATATGTGGTGCTGTCCACAGTGCCACGTCTGGTGCTGTTCCCATCGCTGGCGCCACCTCGGGTATTGGCTTTCTTGATTCCGATTCAAGGAGCACCTCCTCCTGTGCTCTTTTCTCCCTTTCCTCTTGATACTATCCCTCCTGGGCCAGTAGAAGATGATATTGAGCCTGGTCTGCGATTAGGAGACGACTTCGATGAGGATTCATCCTTTGGAGTGGAAAGTAAGCCCTCTACTTCTGCAGAGCTTTTGGTTGAGGACCAGTCTTTTTAATCTCTACTGAAGAACATGAACTACACTATTTCCCTCCAGACATCAGAGGTGGATCCAGGGAAGCTATTGCGCCTTCAATATCTGCATGTTCCAGAAATCCCTGTGGAACTGACTCCTCCAGTACAGCCCCCTTTCGAGGCACTCTCATAGATCATGAAGCATAATCTGGCACTCATTACTTCCATGGCTAAGTCCGTACATTGGAAGTACGCTTCCCCTAAGGATCTACCAATCCTGGTCTCCCAAGCCTTTGCGGATGCCATTGTGGTCTTGGCAGAAAACAACAAGGCTCTACTCCCTCAGGAATCTACAGTTCACCTGGTAAATAAAGAATCCCATAAGATCGACACTTTGGGGAAGCGAGTCTTCGCTGCTGCTACCCTAGGAATGCTTATTGCTAGCTACCAGGACTACTTTTCACAGTATGGGTATACCCTCTGGCATTCGCTGAAAACTTTAGGCGAAACTCTTCCAGAGATGCTTGCTACTTTAGAGCTTCTTCAGATCATTACTAGAGGCATCGAGTCCAATAACCAACAGCTTAATGCTGCTATGGATGCTTTTGACACTGCCTCTAGGGCAGCAGCGGCAGGGATTTGTACCCGACATCACTCTTGGTTACAGACCTTGGGGTTTACTAATGATGCTCAGCAGAGAGTCATGAATTTACCCTTTGATGGGGTTTATCTGTTTGACCCACAGGTGGAGCAGACACTGGAGGCCATTCAGAAAACTAGGGCTGCCATTAAGACAGCCAGACTGCCTCCTGCTGCCCCCAATGGAGCAGTAACCGTCGGCAGTTTCATAACCCTCAGCCCTTTTGTGGCAAAGGCAGAGGAGGTTTCAACAAGAATCAAACCCCTCAGCTGCAAAAGAAAATGCAGCAGAAGGCACAGGGCCAAAAGGCGCCTAGCGCCACCCTCTGAGATTCCGGCCCAAATCCTGACTGCTGTCCGAGGGGGACTTTTCTTTGGCAGTAGGGTTGCATCTGACTCAGTTTTACAACCTGTGGAAGTCTGTCACATCGGACAAATGGGTCCTCAGAGTAATTTGCTAGGATTACTCTCCAAATTTGTCAGAAACCCCGCTGGATCATCCACCCAAACAACAGCCCAGGCTGTCTGTCACTCAATCAGACCTCCTCGCTTCCGAGATTCAGGGCCTTCTGAATAACAGGGCAGTAGAAATAGTTCAGCAGAATCAAAGGAACACAGATTTCTATTCCCACTGCTTCCTAGTTCCAAAGAAAACAGGCGGTATGTATCCTAGTCAAACAACATGAAGTCTTGCTGTATTCTGACTATTGCAGTTAGGTCCTGCCTTTCAACTGCCCCGGAGAACAAAGAGTTAACTTTCCATGGCCAGCATGGAACATTCAGTGCGAGCTCGGTTGAAGCCCCTGTCTGCTGTTGTTTAAACTTCAACCGTCAGATTCTTTACTCCTCCTCACTGAACAGTCGCTCCGGAGATTTTTCCTTTGCTCGGTTCAAAAAAAGTCTGTTAAAGTGTTGTTTTTCGCTCAGTTTCTACCGAATTTCTGCTACCGAATCTGTCGGTTTAACTCTCTGTCTGTGGTACCGTGAGTACTAGATAGGTTTTACATTTAGTTTCTGTGTGGAACTTGAAAATTTCGGATCGGTTCAGCTGAACTGATCAGTTTAGTTTTAAAAAGTTTGTGAATTTACTTAGAGTGTGGTAACTGGTCCGTATCGGTTCTAAAAAAAAATGGATTTTATTACGTTTTTTTCCAAGACCCGTAACACGGTCAGGAACCGATAGGGGAGTCTTGCGTTGCGGATTGCTGAAAAAAGGGTAAGTTTTGGATAGGATTGGTCATGTCTGAGAAACCCAAGAAAAAAGACGGGCCCACTCGGTTTCAACACTGCAGTGTGTGTGTGTGGGGAAGCCTTTGCTAAGGCTGATCCCTACACCACCTGCGTTTATTGTCTGGGGTTTGACCACCTCGATTCAGACTGCCAAATTTGTAAGAATTTTCCCAAAGCTACCCTGGATAAGAGAGTAGGTAGACTGAGGGAAAGGCAGGCCGAGACGTCCGCTGACCTGGATAGCCAGCCGTTCGTTCAGACCGAACCAGAAGGAGTGCCCTCTGACCAGGATGAAACTTCTTCGAGCAGAAGGAGAGCCAATTCTGAGGAGTCGGTTCCAGTTAAAAGGAAGAGAGGTAAATCATCGGTTCGATCCAGAAATTCATACTCTGACCGCTGATGAGATAGCCAGCGATAAGAATAGTGCGAGTCGCTAATCTGAGCTCCGCCGAACCGGCACCATCTGGCTGGGGCTCGTTCGTTCGCCCGGTTCTGGATTACACTTCAGAAGAATTTTATGAACCGGAGGAGGAGGACGGAGAATATGAGGATGATGATGGTGATTATGAAAGTCTGGATGTGCCTATTGACCCGGACATCTCCCCAGACAGACCTTCAGGTGTTTCTCCTCCTAGGCTTTCTGAGTCCCCTTCCCACTTTATGTTTTACAAAAAAGTGGCTGAAACCCTCCAGCTTCCAATGGAGGAAGCAGTAGAGGATCAGGAGGAGCCTGATTTTGTTGAAATGATGGAAATCCCAGAGTCCAGGAGACTGTCTGTTCCCCTCCATAAATCTTTTGGGAAACAGACAATTAAAATTCTAAAGACTCTTAACTCCATACCTCCTGTGGACAGACGAATGGACAAGAGGTACACCCTTTCAGGCTCGGACACAGAGTTCCTTTCTCAGCAATGCAGCCATGTTGGGGTAGTGCAGGCTGCTGCCTGTGATAAGGCAAATATTCCCTTGGCATCACACACCCCAGATGAGGACTCCAGGAGGATTGATGCCATGGCAAAGAAGCAGTACATGGCAGCATCTTTGGGACTCAGGCAGGCTAACTATATGGCCTACACAGCTAGATACCAGAAGTCCAGATGGGACACTGTGCTGCCTCTGGCTAAACAGGCCCCTAACCAGCTTGCCAAGGAGCTGGAGCAGGTGGCTGCAGATGGGATTGAGGCATCCAAGGTGCAATTTCATGCTGCTGTGGACTCCAGTGATGTTTCATCTAGAGTCATGGCTACATCTGTGGCCCTTCGGAGGATGGCTTAGCTCAGATGTACAGTACTAGCCTATCACAGGATACCCAGGCTAAGGCCATGGATTTCCCTGTCATTGGTAATTCTCTGTTTGGGGAGCAGACAGAGAACTACATGAAAAAGATGGACGAGTACAGGATCACCTACAGGAGTGCTCAGGCCAAAGAAAGACAAGCCACTCCTCAAAGGCAGCAGTCCAGGGGCAGGGGTAGGCCTTTTCAGAGGCCTTTTTACCAAGCCCAGGCCTCTTCTTCTTGCTCTCAGAGGGGGTTCTTCAGAGGGAGAGGGAGAGGCAGATGGGGAATGAGCAGGCCTGCTTCCACCCCTCAGCCTAAAGCCCCTACCAAGCAGACACCCTGATGGGTCTGCCCGGGCTGATTCTCCAGTACCTGTAGGGGGCAGGCTGGCTTACTTTGTCCAGGACTGGAAGTCTCTGATATCAGACAAGTGGGCCCTGGAAGTAGTAAGCCAGGGACTGGTTCTCAGCTTCAAAAAATTTCCCAAGATGAGAACCAGATCCTTTCCACCTGCAATCCATCAGAGACCCTTGCCCTAGAGGCAGAGGTTTCTTCCCTCCTGGTTCTCAGAGCCATAGAGAGGGTTCCTACCCTACACAAGGGCAAATGATTGTACTCCAGGTACTTCCTAACCCCCCACAAAAAACAGGAGAATGGCGGCCCATCCTGGATCTAAGATATCTGAACAAGCACCTTTTAAAACCAAAGTTCAGAATGGTGACTCTGGGAATAATTCTGCCCTCTCTAAGGCCAGGGGACTGGCTAGCCTCCCTGGACCTCAAGGATGCCTATTTTCACATTTCCATCAGGTTCTCCCACAGAAAGTACCTCAGGTTCGAGTTGCCCTCAGGCCACTGTCAGTTCAGAGCAATGCCCTTTGTCCTAACGTCAGCCCCAAGGGTGTTCACAAAGTGCTTGGCAGTAGTGGTTGCTTTCCTAAGGAGAAAAAAAGATCTCCATCTTTCCATACTTGGACGACTGGCTCATAGTGGGTCAGTCTCCAGGCCAACTCAAGTCACATCTGCAAATAACTCAGCAAGTGCTCACTTCCTTAGGATTCCTCCTCAACCTTCCAAAGTCAGTTCTCGAGCCAGTGCAGCTCCTCATTTTCATAGGGGCGGAGCTGGATACAATAAGGGCAAGAGCCTTTCTTCCCCTGGACAGTGCAAGGACTCTTATGGAACTGGGCTCTTCATTCACCCTTCAGGTGTCTCAACCAGCAAGGCATTTCTTGCAGCTTCCGGGCCACATGGCAGCCTCTACAACAGTGGTCCAGGGAGCAAGGTTTCAGATGAGGGACATTCAGTTCCACTTAAGAGCCTTTTGGTCCCAAAGAAAGGATTCCCTTACCAAACTAGTCCCAGTGACTCGAACCCTGATCCAGGCTTTGCAGTGGTGGCAGGATCAGGACAATTTGAGACAAGGAGTTCCTTTTGTCACTCAGTCTCATTCAGTGATACTCACCACAGATGCCTCCCTGCTGGGCTGGGGAGCCCAACTGGGGGACCTTACCACCCAAGGGCTGTGGTCACCTCAAGAATCTCTGCTTCACATCAATCTCTTGGAACTCAGAGCAGTGTTTGTGGCACTGCAAGCCTTTTCCAAATCTGTACAGAAAAAGGTGGTCCAGATCAGAACAGACAACACCACCACAATGTGGTACATCAACAAGCAAGGAGGTAGTCGGTCTATGGCCTTGTGCGCAGAAGCAATGAAGTTGTGGTCCTTGGCCTATTCCGTGCAAACCTCTCTGATAGCAGTTCACCTCCCAGGGAAGGACAATGTCTTAGCAGATGCTCTCAGCAGGATATCCCAGGGCCATCACGAATGGACCCTAGATCCCCTGGTTTTGAAAGTGATTTTCTCGATATGGGGCACTCCACAGATAGATCTTTTTGCAGCCCCACACAATCACCAACTTCCTCTATTTTGTTGTAGACCCCCAGTCTTGGGCTCAGTCCCCCTGGATGCTCTGATTCTGAATTGGGAAGGGAAATTTCTGTATGCTTTTCCCTTTCCTGTTCAAAGTGTTAGTCAAGATCAGGTCACAACCCTGCAAAGTGATTCTGATTGCTCCAGACTGGGCCAGAGTCTGCAGCCCTGGTACCCGCTGTTGCTGTCCTTAGCAGTCCACCTTCCCCTGTCTCTTCCCAGGAATTACAACCTGTTGACATCCTCTCAGGGGAGGATTTGGTATCCGAACCTCAAGTCTCTCAATCTCAAGGCACGGCTCTTGAAGAGTTAGAGTTTGCTGATCTGCACCTTTCTCAAGGGGTTCTGGATATCCTTAAGGCTTCTCGAAAGCCTTCCACCAGAAAGGCTTACAACTCCAAATGGAAAAGGTTCACTATTTGGTGCTCTAATAAGCATATTTCTCCAGAATCTGCTGGGTTGCCTACAGTTCTGGACTATATGGTCCATCTTAATGGCTTAGGACTTAAGCCAGTGTAACACAGCACTGGGCAGAGTTGTGGAAGGGCGTTATCTCCTGGCACGTCTGTTCCATTTTCTCTCTGCCAGGACTACAAAGCATGGTGCACACACTACAAGCCCCAGAAGGCATTGCACCAAAGCTCCACCTAGCTGAGTGCTTGATTAAGAACAGGTGCAGGAGAGTGACTGCCTGCATAAAAGAGAAGGCTCAAACAATTGCTCTCTCTCAGTACCTGATTAGGAAACAGACGTGGAGGGTGGCTGGTGAGCATTTGTAGCAAGAAGGAAAGAAAGAAAGAAAGAGAATTTTGAATCAGCTGACTTCCCGGCTTTGACCTTTTGTTTGGCGTGTGACTACGAATTGGATCTTGACTTTGGACTGGCTGAAAACCCGACACTGGTAAATGACTTTCATTTGAAACGAAGTCCATGAGACTCTTTTCTGATTTTGTTTGTTTGCCCCAGGAAATAGCTTAGCTATCTGGGGTATAGACAGGGAACTGAACATTCACTGTGTAGGTAGCGCTCAACAAAGAGCCAGGTATTATTTTCTTTTTGTTTTGTTTGCATCCTGAGTTATTTTTGAATGTACCTCTCTCAGTATTTTTGCTAATAAACATACAGTCATAGTGCTGTGTTACTCTGAATATCCTGTGTCGTGCTGCAAAGTGTGCTCATATCCCCGCATACAAGATCCCAGTGCAACACAACCTTCCCCCCCCCACTGTGTTACAGTGGTGGAGAATGCGGGCAAGGTTGTGTGGATAACAATAATGCTGACACACTGAAACAGCTATGGAGAACCTACTGCAGCAGCTTGTGCAAGCAAACCTGGCCCAGCAAGCCGCAAACCAACAACAGGCGGAGACCAGCAGACTGCTGCTGGAAGAGCAACAGAGGGGACAACAAATGTTGAATTTGGAGCCACAGCGGCTTGCCGCAGAGGTGGCAAAAGGGAAGGAAGCCCAACCAGCAGTTGCGTCTTCCATTGTAGCTGGACATTTCCTGCAGAAGATGACAGCCATTGATGATGTGGATGCCTGTCTGAAAACTTTTGAAAGGACTGCAAACAGAGAAGAATGGCCTCAAAGCAAGTGGGCTGGCATTCTGGCCCCCTTCTTCAGTGGTGATGCACAGAAGGCATATTATGACCTTGAACCAGAGGACGCTGATGACTATGACAAGTTGAAAAAGGAAATCCTTGCGCGCCTAGGAGTAACAACAGCAGTGAGAGCTCAGCGATTCCACTCATGGACATTTCAACCAGAGAAAGCTCCCTGCTCACAGATGTTTGATCTGATCCACTTAGCCTGAAAATGGCTGCAACTTGAAATCCTGACGTCTACTGCAGTGGTGGAAAGAGTGGTGCTGGATCACTTCACCAGAGGGCTGCCCTATGATTTGAAAAAAAACATCAGTCAAGGCAACCCTAGCACAGCAGAGGGCCTGGTAGACCTTGTGGAAAGGTATCATGCTATGGCTGAGCTCTTAAAGACTACCAGACCTGAAAGGATCAGTTCTGACAAGAGAACCCACCGGGAGCAAGACAAGAGAGCCATCCACCGCACAACACAGCCGGAAGGGAGAGAAGGAGCCAGGGGATCAGATGACTACAGTACCAGCAGAGGGCACCAGAACTTGTTTGAAGCAAGAAGGGGAGTGATGGACGGAGATACCAGAACCTGTTTCACATGTGGAGAACCAGGACACATTTCTTGGAAATGTCCTAAGAAAGATGAGCCAATGCAAGTAGAAGCAACCCTGTCCAAACAGTGTAATATCATCACTGCACTCCTGGGGAATCATAGTCAGCCTCCTTGCATCAGTCCAGTCCAAATCCAGAACCAGGAAGTGGACGCATTGTTGGACTCCGGCGGTATGGTGACACTAGTTTGCCCCTTTTTAGCACCCATCAGCCAAGTTAGTGACAACAACCCCATTTCCATCACATGCATCCATGGGGACACCAAGGCATATCCCACAGCACACCTTGAAATAAAAGCAAAGGAAAATGTGTTTACTGGAACAGTGGGATTGGTGAAGCAGTTGCCTTTCCCTGTGTTGTTAGGACGAGACTGTCCATTCTTCCAAAGACTTTGGAAATGAGAAAAAGACAAAGAGGAAGATAAAGACCATGAAGACACAGGCAAAGACAATGAGGAAGACAAGGAGGAAGACAAAGACAATGAGGACGACAAAGTGTATACAGTGTCCGACAAACCTGAAAGAAATAAAAGTACGTCAACACCAATGGTACAAGTCTTCATGGGAGAAGACAATGATGAGGAAGACGGAGGAGCAGATGTCGTAGAAGACACTCCAGAGGACTTAGAAGGGGGCAATTTCTTCACACCAGCATGCACACAGTACAGAGGAAGATTTGGGACAGCACAACTGGAAGATCCCACACTCCAGCATGCCAGAGGAAATGTGAAAGTGGTGGATGGGAGGCCTTCAACCCTGACCAGCCCTTCCCCTCCCCTACCCAGACTTTGCTATGAACAACAACTTGCTGTATCAAGTACACAAAGCAGCCGACATACTGACAGAGCAGCTGCTCGTGCCCCAGCCCTTTCAGCGCACTGTAATGCATTTGGCTCATAGCCACCTCTTGGGAGGACACTTGGGAATGAATAAAACAAAAGAGAGACTGCTGATTCATTTCTTTTGGCCAGGGGTCCACGCTGAGGTGGAACAATATTGTCGCTCCTGTCCAGAGTGCCAGCAGAGAGCTCCACAACCCTCTTTCCGAAATCCATTAGTTCCTCTGCCAATCATCGAAACACTCTTTGAGCGGATTGCCATGGACCTGGTAGGACCCTTGGTGAAGTCTGCAAAAGGGTTTCAGTACATCCTGGTGGTAGTAGACTATGCTACCAGATACCCTGAAGCCATCCCCCCTGCGGAACGTGACAACCAAGAGCATCGCCCGAGAACTAGTGCAGATGTTTTCCCAAGTCGGGATACCCAAGGAAATCCTCACTGACCAAGGAACACCCTTCATGTCCAGAATAATGAAGGATTTGTGCCAGCTTCTCCAAATCAAACAGCTGCGCACATCCGTGTATCATCCGCAGACAGATGGGCTCGTTGAAAGATTCAATAAAACATTAAAGAGTATGATTAAAAAAACCATGGGGACAGATGGACGGAACTGGGACCAGTTGCTGCCATATCTAATGTTTGCCATCCGTGAAGTGCCCCAAGCATCCACAGGATTTTCCCCATTTGAACTGCTGTATGCCCACCGCCCACGAGGTCTCCTTGACATAACAAAGGAGACATGGGTGCACCAACCCTGCTCCCACCAAACCATCATTGAACACGTGGAAGGGATGAGACAGCGTATTAATGCCATAATGCCCATTATGAAGGAACATATGCAAAAGGCCCAAGAAGCTCAAAGTAGAGCCTACAACCGTCCCGTAGCACCCAGAGAGTTTCAGCCCGGTGACAGAGTGTTGGTACTTGTCCCCACATCCGAGTGCAAGTTCCTGGCCACCTGGAGAGGACCCAACGAGGTACTTGAAAAAATAAACCAAGTCAATTACAAGGTAAAACAACCAGGTAGACGAAAGCCTGAACAAATATATCACATCAATTTGTTGAAAAAAATGGGTGGACCGTGATGTCTTCTGGAGTGAAACAAACCCCTGTCCAGAGGAGGAAAACCCCAGAGACGCAGTAACGGTTGGAGACCTGACACCAAGTCAGAAACAAGACATCTTCGAATTCCTTGACAGAAATAAAGATGTGTTCTCTGATCTGCCCGGCAACACTCGACTCGTCACACATGACATTGTGACCCCTCCAGGGAAACGGGTACACCTCAAGCCATATCGTGTACTAGAAGCATGCCGAATTGCAATAAAGGAAGAGGTTAAAAAGATGTTAGATCTGGGAGTAATTGAAGAATCTCACAGTGCCTGGTCTAGCCCCATAGTGCTTGTCCCAAAACCCGATGGATCAATCAGGTTCTGCAATGATTTCAGAAAACTGAATGAGATTTCAGCTTTTGATGCATACCCAATGCCGCGAGTAGATGAACTCATTGAAAGACTGGGAACAGCCCGCTTCATCAGCTCTCTTGACCTGACGAAAGGCTACTGGCAAGTCCTCTTGACAAAAGCTGCCAGAGAGAAGACTGCGTTTGCCACCCCTGATGGCTTATATCAATATACAATGCTTCCTTTTGGTTTACATGGAGCCCCAGCCACATTTCAACGCCTGATGGACCATGTGCTGCGACCCCACCAGGAGTATGCTGCTGCTTATTTAGATGATGTCATTATTCACAGTCACACCTGGGACAGCCACTTGAAGAAACTGCAAGCTGTGACGCAGTCCCTCCGAGAAGCAGGGCTCACAGCCAACCCAAAAAAATGTACCTTGGGGTGAGTGAAACACAGTACTTGGGTTATAGAATAGGAAGAAGCCTTATAAAGCTACAAGAAAAAAAAGTTGCTGCCATTCAAGATTGGCCACAACCGGTCAATAAAAAACAAGTAAGGGTATCTTTGGGACTCACAGGCTATTACAGAAGGTTTATTCAAAACTTTGCTACTATAACAGCCAACCTAGCATGGTGAAATGGACTCCTGAAGCGGACAAAGCTTTCTGTTGCTTGAAACTGGCACTGTGTGCCTCTCCTGTCCTGAATTCCCCTGACTTCTCCAAACCCATGATTGTACAAACTGATGCATCGTACACGGGTCTGGGTGCAGTCCTGTCACAGGACGTTAATGGTGAAGAACACCCGATCATATACTTGAGCCACAAGCTATTGCTGCGTGAAGGTCACTTTGCCACGCTGGAGAAGGAATGCCTGGTGATCAAATGAACACTTGAGTCTCTGAAGTATTACCTGCTGGGCCGTAAGTTTCTTCTTGTTACTGATCATGCTCCCCTGACGTGAATGAGACAGGCTAAGGAAAAGAATGCTCGTGTTAGTTTACAGCCCTTTGATTTTCAGATTGTTCACCGTGCTGGTGCCAAGCATGGGAATGCAAATGCTCTTTCCCGGATCCACTCCTTCTTTTCTGCTGCTGCTCAGCCCGAGGGGGCTAAGCTGAGGGGGGAGGTATGTAACACAGCACTGGGCAAAGTTGTGGAAGGACGTTATCTCCCGGCACGTCTGTTCCATTTTCTCTCTGCTAGGACTACAAAGCATGGTGCACACACTACAAGCCCCAGAAGGCATTGCACCACAGCTCCACCTAGCTGAGTGCTTGATTAAGAACAGGTGCAGGAGAGTGACTGCCTGCATAAAAGAGAAGGCTCAAACAATTGCTCTCTCTCAGTACCTGCTTAGGAAACAGGCGTGGAGGGTGGCTGGTGAGCATTTGTAGCAAAAAGGAAGAAAGAGAATTTTGAATCAGCTGACTTCCCGGCTTTGACCTTTTGTTTGGCGTGCGACTATGAATTGGATCTTGACTTTGGACTGGCTGAAAACCCGACACTGGTAAATTACTTTCATTTGAAACAAAGTCCAAGAGACTCTTTTCTAATTTTGTTTGTTTGCCCCAGGAAATAGCTTAGCTATCTGGGCTATAGACAGGGAACTGAAAATTCACTGTGTAGGTAGTGCTCAACAAAGAGCCAGGTATTATTTTCTTTTTGTTTTGTTTGCATCCTGAGTTATTTTTGAATGTACCTCTCTCAGTATTTTTGCTAATAAACATACAGTCATAGTGCCGCGTTACTCTGAATATCCTATGTCGTGGTGCAAAGTGTGCTCATATCCCCGCCTACAAGATCCCAGTGCAACACAACCCCCCTCACTGTGTTACACCAGCTACACTTAAAGTGCAATGGCAGCTGTTTCTGCCTTCTTGTCAGTAGGCAAACCCTCTCCTCTATCAGCCCATCCTGTGTTTTGTAAGTTCTTCAAGGGATTGCTGCACACCAATCCCCCCTTTAGGGACCCTGCTCCTGCTTGGGACCTTAATGTTTGCATTGCTCAGCTTATGCAACCACCCTTTGAGCCTTTGTACTCTGCAGAGCTTAAGTGCTTGACTTGGAAAACCGTGTTTTTGGTAGCCATTATCTCTGCCAGGCGTATCAGTGAATTGCAAGCCCTGTCAGTGGAGCCTGATTTCATCTCTTCCCGTAGAGATAAAGTGGTCCTAAGAACTAACAGGAAGTTTTTGCCTAAGGTGGGTCAGATTTCCACCTTAATCAGTCTATGTCTCTCCCTGTTTTCTTCACTGATCATTTCTCCTCTGGAGAGAGGAGGCTGCACAGCTTGGATGTTAAAAGAGCCCTCAGCTACTACATAGAGCGCATCAAGGGTCACAGTTTTAAGTCCCTCCAGTTGTTCCTCACATATGGAGAGGTCAGTAGGGGCAAACCTGCCACTAAGAGATCTATTGCCAGGTGGATTGTCTCTTGTATACAGTTCTGCTATGAAAAACTGGGTGGAACCCCACCCTCAGGCCTGAGGGCTCACTCTACTAGAGGTACAGCTGCTTCCCTGGCTGCTGCCAGGGATATTCCTATCTTAGAAATTTGTCAAGCAGCCACCTGGAAAACAGTCCATACATTCACCAAGCATTACTCTCTGGATATCCAGGCTAGGAGAGATGCTCGGTTTGGCACAGCAGTACTTCAGAGCCTATTCCCAAAGTAGGTTCTGTCCCTCCTCCATGGAGGTACTGCTTGGTAGTCTGCAATAGTCAGAATACAGCAAGACTTCATGTTGTTTGAAGAAAAAATTACTCACCTTAGTAATGTTTCTTCTAATGGAGTCTTGCTGTATTCTGACCTCCCCCTCGCCTACCCTCTCAGAACCTGGTTTTGGGGATGTGGGTGGCAGGAGCAGTGCTGGCACCCTAGGGGTGCCCCTTTTTCACCCTCCTTTACTTTGGGTGTGTGTTGTGTTGTGTTTTTTGGGTTTCCTGACTTGAGTCTTTGCTTTGAAACCAAAAAACCCTTTTTAATAAATTTAGTTGCCAGTTGGCTAGTGTGAGTTTTACAGTTTCCACACAGAACGTCTAGTGAGTATTGCTCGTAAAGATCTAATGGTTGGAGTTTAAACAACAGCAGACAGGGGCTTCAACCAAGCTCGTGCTGAACATTCCATGCTGGCCATGGAAAGTTAACTCTTTGTTCTCCGGAGCAGTTGAAAGGCAGGACCTAACTGCGATAGTCAGAATATAGCAAGACTCCATTAGAAGAAACAACATTACTAAGGTGAGTAATTTTTTCTTCTGTATCTACGGCAGTTAAACAAATTCCTTTACAAGGAGAATTTCAAGGTGATATCACTCGGTACACTTCTACCTTTGATTCATCAAAATAATTGGCTGGCCTCCCTAGACATGCAGGACGCCTACCAACATGTCCCCATGCACCTGAACCATCACAAGTATCTCCAATTTGTGGCTGTGGGTCAGCACTGTCAATTCAGTGTGCTGTCCTTGGTGCCTCGAGTCTTTACATAGTGCTTTGCAGTTCTCTCAGCGCATCTCAGAAAACTCGGAATTCAAGTGTTCCTGTATCTGGATGATTGGCTCCTAGCAAGCTGATCCAGACAAGGGGCACAGGAAACTGTGGCCATGGCTTCCACATTTCTGACATCCATGGGAGTTCTGTTAATCTGGAGAAATAACAGCTACAGCCCTCCCAAAAACTATCTTTCATAGGAGCTTTGCTGGACACTTCCAGAGTAAGAGCCTTCCTTCCAGAGGACAGGAGAAATGAAATACTCCAGATGGCTCGCTTCGTCAGGGAGACTGACTCAGACCAAGCTGTCTCAATGCAGTGTATGCTGGGTCTCATGGCATCATCGGTGTTTACAGTGCCCTTGGCTCGTCTTCACCTGAGGACCACTCAGTGTATGCTCAGTACTCGGTGGTCTCCGACCACACACCCTCAGTCCTTTAACATTAAGGTGACAGAACCTCGAAAGTGCTTACTCACCTGGTGGACTCAAAAGGACAGCCTGCTCCAAGGCTTTCCCTTTGCTCCACTGGAAGCACAGATTGCCATCACCACAAATGCATCTCTAGTCAGCTGGGGCGCTCACTGTCAGACTCTCCGCTCCCAGGGTCTGTGGAGTTGGGACGAGTCTCAACTCCACATAAATATCCTGGAAATGAGAGCTGTCCTGTATGCTGTCCGAGCCCTTAAGGACATCCTCAGTCACAAAACAATTCTCCTTCAGACGGACAACAAAGCAGTATTGTACTACATCAACAAGCAGGGTGGAGCACACTCTTACCCTCTGCGCAGAGAAGCAGTGAGAGTGTAGGAATGGTGCCTAGGGCAGGAAGCCCTGATTCAAGCAGTCTGCCTGCTTGGAGTCCAGAATGACGTGGCAGGTTGCCTCAGCAGAATGAAAGCAGACCCTCACAAGTGATCTCTCGACGTAAATGTCGTGCAATCGCTCTTTGAAGAGTGGGGCACACTGGACCTGGACCTTTTTGCATCCCCACTCAATGGAAAACTGCCTCTGGTGCTTTCTGTCAGGATGCATTCAAACTGTGGTGGACAAAACGCTTTCTGTACGCATTTCCTCCTCTTCCCTTAGTTCAGAGGGTGCTGCTCAAGCTGGAGGCATGGGGGGGGGTGGCAGGATGATCCTCATTGCCCCATCCTGACCTTGTCAGATTTGATTTCCATTGAGCAACAAATTGTGAGAAACTCCACCAAGACAACTACCACTTCAGTCAGACCTACTAACCCAGGGCCCAGTGGTTCATCCCAACCTGAGATCCCTTCATCTCCATGCATGGCTCCTGAGGAGATAGAAATGAGTAGATCTGACATCTCATGTAGAGTCTCGGACATTCTCCTAGCGGCGTGGATCAAGACGGCGCCGTGACAGGCTCCAACTCTGAGGCTGCTGCTCTTTTTGGAGCCGTGTCCTCTTCTGGCACCATTCTCGATGTGGCAGGGGACGTCGGCACCGAATCTGGTGCAGTCTCTTGATCTGGTGCCCTTTTCAGTTGGGATGGCAGCGGGCGTCCACGCATTGTTTGGCATAGGACTTCGGTCTCCACCTCTTCGGAGGACGAGTCTGACTCTGAGTGAGACAGGTAGTCTGGCTCTCTGGAGTTGGCTGCTCACGTGGACACCCTGGTAGTGTCCTCGACAGGCCGGAGCCAGCTCCCCTCTGAGGAGTGGACAGTGACTGCTGGGGCTAGGGTCAGGAGTGCTGACCAGCAGGCAGTGGTGCAGACCACCATTGCTCTGCAACCTGGCCTCAGAGGGTTCTCTGACCCCTAAGTGGTGGCACCACCTCAGGTGGTTTGCCTGGATCGCCCAACTTTGGGGCCAATTGGAGCACCCACAGGAGGAGAGGGTGCTGCTCCCTGGATTGCCCCTTTGGGAGCCAACCAGGGCTGCCAGCTGCCTAGGCTGGCTCTCTCTAGAGGAGGGCAGTCTCAGATTTCGAGGGGTTGAGGGGCATGGTGTCTGTGCGGCGGCCTTTTTCTGGAACCCACCTGGGCTCTGGGAGAAGCCATAGTGCTGATCTCCACCCTTCCTTTTTGGTTTCCTCGAGAGGGCCTAGTTCTTTGGAGGTAGGGGACTGTCCTTCTGGACCTACACAGCCCCGGTCACCTCACAGGGGGGATTCTTCAGGGCGCAGCCTAGGCAGTTCCAGTTTGGTTGTTCAGCTGTCGGCTGTGGAGTCTTCTGGAGCTCCTTCTTCCCCTAGGGCTCGTGGTGGAGGTCAGCCGATTCCTGTTGTCGGCTCTGCCCCCATTCCTCTGCCACATTCTCCTGCTCTCCTAGGCAATCTTCCTGGACATAAAGTCTCCACCACTCATTCACACTGATGGGGTCTATGCCGGAGGCACTAGGACCCAGCGGGAGCAAACTTTTTTGCAAGAGGGTTGGCGCCAGAGATGGAGCCGTGAGGAGCAGCTCCACGGGCCTCGGCTCATGCAGCAATGACTATCTTGGCGTCGACCCTCCAATCACCTCAGTTTCTTTTTTCCCCGCCGTCGAGTGCGCTACAGTGACGACATCGCTCGCCCACCGGGAGTCAAACTTCAAACTAGCAGCATAGTTTTCAGTTTCTTATTTTGTAGTATTTCTTGAATAAGTGCCGGTTACTATAATTTATTTTTATTAAAGAAGGAAGTGTCAGCCTACAATAACGGAGTCGACCATGGCGGGTCAGGTGCGATAGGGAGACTACGTATGAAAGCTGTTCAGTCAGCCGGGCTGGGTCTGGTCCGCCGCCCTCTCCGGAGAGGGGGTCTGACAACGGACAGTCCAGTGCCTGAGGGAAGGGGAGGGGTGGTCCACCCAGAAGCATAAAAGAAAACGGTCGCTCACTCGGCACCGTTCAGCCTCGAGCTGTTCTTTGACCCACAGGTCAAGAAAGAGAAGGCATCACTCGAGGTCACCTTCTGGCATGTCTGTGCGTCAACGGTCGATCGTTGGGGTCAGTTGCTGGTCTCCTCCAGAGTCGCTGGTTTGTTTCCGGTCTCCGACCTCTTTGACATCAGAGCCCTTCCCTGCCTTCTGGTAGGTCTTTAGATGAGCAGTTTCATCAGTGGGGCGCTCTGATGGAGCAATGGGCTTGGAGGTTGGTTTAGCTGCCTGACCCTTCGGGGGATCAGGTAGGGCAGTTGGGCCTCCCTAGTCGCGTGGCGCCTTCTACGGTGCCGTCGACTCCGTTCTCAGGTGTTTTCCCCCCTCACATGGCTGCAGCACAGGGGGCCACACCAATGCCTCTATCTTACTTCGAGTCACAGCTCTTGCAGCAGGTTACACCATTAGGACTGAAGCCGGCAGGCGTCAGGACCCCACAGAAAAATTCTAGCTAGCTATCTTCAGCAAGGACCCCCCGGCGTTGGTCCGCCTCCGACATCAGGCGTAGTACATAGAGGCGGTCCATCAGGCTCACCAGTTCTTTCCCCCGTGGAGCTTGCATGTCTCGACCCTTCGGTTCAGCTTCTGGCGCGGCCAGCGTGGTAAAAAGTGTTTTCCCTACAGGAAATCGTTTTCTTAGTTCAGTTTTTTCTCTGATGTCCTCTCGACCTCCGGTCACTCCTCGAATCGCCTATGGGAAGCAGATCCCATTCAAGGATCCGCTTTCGGCCTGTGTCCGGTGCCTAGGCCCAGACCACGACACCCAGTCCTGCACCTTTTGCCAGGGTTTCAACAGCAGAACCCGGATCCGTCGCCAGAAGGCCCTACGGGCATTCCTGCTCGAGGAACAACTCAAGACCATGGCTTCCAAGGGGGATTCTTCGCAGAAGGCCCTCAAGCATTCTGAGAAGCATAGAGAGAAGGCCCCTTCTAGGTCCCCGTCTAGGGCCTCCGACTCGCGCAGCTCTGGCTCCAGGTCCGACCGCTCTCCTTCCCGGGCCAGCTCTCAGCCTCCCCCCGCTGTGGTGAGAAAGTCTTCAGGCTCCTCTTCTCAGGCCAAGACTCCCAGGCCTTCCTCGTTCTCCAAGGCCCTGGCTAAGTCGGGGGATCGTCACCATCACGACAAGTCGGGTTCCCGCCATTCTGAACCTGACGTCAGGTCCGCTTCCTTGCCTCCTCCTCCCCAACGGAAGACCAAGGAGCTCACCTCACTTAAGAGGCCATTGGACCCGATGCCGGTTCGCCCGACGTCGGCCTCTCGCCACAGGTACCCAGAGCCGTCGTCCGTCAGGAGACTGTTGCCGGCCAGGCCAACTCATCACCGGATGCCGGTAGGTGGACCGGCGCCCTCTCCAATCGAGAAGAGGACCCCGACGCCTCCGACCGACGTCGGTCAGGAGACCATCACTGAGGAGGAGTTGACTCAGCCCGAGGACCAGATGGGTGACCCCGGCCCTGTTGAGACTCCCAGGGAACCCTCTCCGCAACCGAGCCCCTGTGGAGCCGACGCCGGGACCCGACGACCGACCACCGGCGCCCGGTGCGTCGTCGGGCCTTTCTTTTTCAGAGGTGAAGGAGCTTTTCACTTACTGGTGGGATACCATCAAAAAGGACATGGTCCCCACTCTGCCTCCGCTTCCACCTCCTCCTCCTTCTACACCGGTTACTCCTCCGGTTCCTGCACCCCCCTCTCCATCTGGGTCTGCAGGCCAGTTACCTCCTCCCCGGGAGCCCAGGACCCCTCCAAGGGGGAGACCAGACAAAAGGAGACCTCCGTCCAGGTCCTCTTCTAGGTCACCCAGCCCTAAGAGACCCAGAAGACGCCGCTGTTCACCTTCGACGGAGGACATGGGATCAGAGTTTTCAACATCCAGATCCCCATCTCTTCTCCCCGTCCCTTCTCCGGACCCACGTGAGCTTCCAAAGTCTCCTCCGGATGACCCTTCGTTCTCGGATATCATGAGACACATCCAAGAGAACATGGGATGGAATGCGGAAGAGTTAGACCCTGAGAGGCTACACCTTGCGAAGTATCTTCGGCAGAAGGACCCCTAGCCTGTGGTGCTGCCACCCTTGGTAGACACTTTCGTGGATGTTACCAAGGCAGCGTGGAAGCGTCCACATTCACTCCTGGCGATGCCGAAGAAAGCTGACCACCTGTACAAGGCTCCAAGGGAAGACCAGTACTTGGCTCAGCATCCTCAGGCCGACTCTCTGGTCATAACAGCCTCACATGACCGGTCCCAGAGACCGCAACATTTGAGCACCCTGCCACTGGACCCAGAGTCCAAGCAGCTGGACGCCATGGGTAGGTGCACGTATGCTTCCGCTACCTGCGCAATCAGATCCCTGAATTATTTGACCCACATGGTGCAGTTCCAAAATGCCCTGTGGGAACAGGGTCTGGACGCGGCTGAGAAATTGCCAGAAGGTGAGCAGAAGGAGGAGGAAATGTTGCAGCTCCTCCATACGGGTTCGGACTTGGGAACCCAGGTGCTACGAGCTGCGTACGACTCAGCGGACTCCTCGGCCCGAGCAGCAGCTTCAGGCGTATGCCTCCGGAGGCACTCTTGGCTCCGTGTCTCCGGTTTTACCCCGGACTTCCAGAAGAACATCATGGACGCCCCATTCGAGGGAGAAGTTTTATTTGGTAAACCCTCCGAGAAGATAATTGCCAAACTCCAAGAGGCCGGGAAGGCGGTGAGGTCGGTTCAGGCCATGTACCGACCCAAGCTTAGTTCCTTTCGTAGGAACCAAAGCTGATTCGTGGACAGACGCATGAGACAACAGTCCACCCGTTCCACAACAGAGGGCTCCGGTTTCTACAGAGCCCAGGAAAACAACCGCAGGTCGAGGCCAGCGCACTCCAGCCAGCCCAGCCAGCGGGCCCCTCAGCTGCCACAGCCTGACTCCTTTCCGGCCCCCGCCCCTCAGGATCAACGGGATTTCATGGTCGGGGGTCGCATTGCGAATTTCCTGCCGGGATGGCAGTCTATAACCACTGACAGGTGGGTTCTCCAGATAGTCGGAAGAGGCCACTTTATAGAATTCGTGGAAAAGCCACCCTCGAGGCCTCCTCTGCTCTCCCGATACTCGGGTCAGCACAAGTCATTGATCAGACAGAAGTACTGGCGCTCCTGCAAAGGAGGCGATGGAAATACGTCCCAGAAAACCAGAAGGACACGGATACTATTCCCACTTCTTTCTGGTTCCAAAGAAGACAGAGAGGCCTCCGTCCGATTCTGGACCTCAGCGACCTCAATTTGTCGGTCGCCTACAAAAGATTCCATGGTAACTCTTCTGGGTCTTATTCCCATGCTGAAGCAGGACACCTTTTTAGCATCTCTAGACATGCAGGACGCTTACCTACACATCCCTATAGCTCAAGCGCACAAGAGGTTCCTGCGCTTCGAGTTTCTCTGTCATCATCTTCAGTTCCGAGCCCTTCCATTCGGGCTGTCATCGGCACCCAGGGTCTTTACCAAATGCATGGCAGTCGTGGCAGAGTCTCTAAGGAGACAGGGCCACTATGTGTTCCCGTACCTGGACGACTGGCTTCTCATGGCCGCCTCCAGAGGCGTTCTTACGGGCGATCCAGGGTACCCAGGACCTGTTTCGATCTCTGGGTATCCTAATCAACCATGAGAAGTCTCTCCTGGTACCGTCGCAGAAGCTGCAGTTCATAGGCGCAGTACTGGACACCGTTCAAGGAAGAGCATTTCTTCCAGACAGAAGCGGGCGCATCAGATCCCTCATCAGGAGCTTTGTCCGAACAAGACCGTCCCAGCCAGGCCGGTCCTTCGCTTCTTCCGGACACATGGCTGCGGCCATTCCTACCATTCCTTCTGCAGGCTCCATGCGGGTAACTCAGTGGATGCTCAAGATGCAATGGGACCAAAGGCAAGACCACATGCAGCATCCGGTCAGAATCACAAGTACCGTGATTCGAGACTGGCAGTGGTGGCTAGACCCAGGGACACTCTCTACGGGTGTCCCGTTTATAGCGTCATCCCCGGAGGTAATCCTCACCACAGACACCTCAGGTCTAGGGTGGGGAGCACACCTGGACGGGGTGAAGTCCCAGGGAACGTGGACCCCTCAGGAGGCCCATCTCCATATCAACATCCTAGAGATGAGGGCGGTCCTTTATGCCCTGCAGGCATTTCAGTCAGAGATCCCGCTAAGTACTCTCTTGCTTCAGACAGACAACATGGCGGTGATGTATTACCTCAGCAAACAAGGAGGCACACACTCTTACCCCCTTTGCAGGGAGGCCATGAGGGTGTGGGATTGGGTAATCTGACATGGCGTGAACCTGATCACAGTACATGTTCCCGGGGTGGACAACACAATTGCAGACGGCCTGAGTCGCTCCCAGGCCAGAGTCCATGAGTGGGAACTTCTTCAGGAGGTAGCAGAGGATCTGTTCCTTCGATGGGGAACTCCAGAACTGGACTTGTTCGCTTCCACATCCAACGCAAAACTGCCCAATTTTTGCTCGCTAGATCCAGGGCCTGGTGTTTTCTGGCGAGACACGTTGTCCCTCTCCTTGGCGGACAGATTCCTCTACGCTTTCCCTTCCTTCCCGTTGATCCAGAGAGTTCTTCTCAAACTGCACAGGGAGCACACAACAATGATCCTGTGGCCCCTTTCTGGCCCAGACAGATCTGGTTCCCTTTGCTAATACAGCTATCCTGGGAACCTCCGCTCCCGTTGCCATTCAGCTCCCATCTCTTGTCTCAGGAGGAGGGTTCACTGGTCCACCCGGACTTACGCTCACTGAACCTGCATGCATGGCTCCTAGAGACATAGCCATCTTGCGACATGGGGTCTCGCAAGAGGTTGCGGAAGTTCTTTCTGCAGCAAGAAAGCCGGCAACGCATGTGACATACGCCATGAAATGGCGCTGTTTTAGTCTATGGTCGCAAGCCCGCGGCCTTTCCCCTTTAGGTTGTCCGGTGAAAGTGATGTTAGAGTACCTGGTCTCCCTTTTCCGTTCAGGTCTCGCCTACTCCTCTATTAAGGTGCACCTCTGTGCCATTTCAGCTTATCACCTCCCGGTGGGACAGCGCACAGTGGCACAATTAGATGCCTGTCGAGAATTCTTGAGAGGGGTGTTACATCTTAGGCCACCAATTAGGGATCCTGTGCCTTCATGGGACTTGCCCTTTGTCCTGGAGCAACTCACGCTCCCCCCCTTTGAGCCTGCCGCGGATTGCGAGCTGCGTTTTCTGTCATGGAAAACGTTGTTTTTGGTTGCTGTTACATCAGCGAGAAGAGTTTCTGAGCTTCATGCTCTCATGTGCAAAGAGCCTTATTTAATTTTCCACCGGGACAGAGTATCCCTGAGGACGAATCCTAAATTCTTGCCTAAGGTGGTTTCCACACTCACTCTTAATCAGGATATTGACCTGCCGGTCTACTTCCCTAATTATGCTAATAGAGGAGAGGCACTGCTTCACACCCTGGATGTTCTCTGCAGCTTAAGGTACTACCTGAGCAGAACCAAGCAGCTTCGTAGATCAGAGCAACTTTTCGTTTCCTTTACTGAAAGGATGATGGGCCAACCAGTATCCAAACAGTCCCTGTCTCGCTGGCTTGTCCAGTGTATCTCATACTGTTATGATATCAAACAAAAAACCCTCCCGGGATCAGTCCGGGGCCATTCCAGAGGGTGGCCACCTCCTCTGCAGCACTTCAAACGTCTCCACTTCTGCCATTTGTGCTGCAGCCACTGGAGCTCTGTACATACCTTCATCAGGCATTATAGCCTGGACATCGCTTCACGCGAAGAGCCGCTTCAGCCTGGCTGTGCTACAGGGTCTCCTGTCCTAGATTCAGGACCTGGAATGTACTTTCTAGTTTCCTCCTCCCAGAATGTTTGCAGCGCTATTGCTTGGGAATCTGTCCTAATGGTGTAACCTGCTGCAAGAGCTGTGTCTCAGTAAGATAGTACAGTTACGTAAGAACTTACGTGTGGTGAATCTTCGAGAACAGCTCTTCAGGCTAATCTCCCACCTTCCCCCTTGGAGGAGGCATGGCTTAAGCCTTTGTTAACAGGGATTTTACCCTTTTATCTTCTGACGGTGGATCCTCGGTCTCCCTTTTCGATGTCAGCCTCGGCGGAAGTCTCGGTGGGAGAACTGGGGAATCTGGCGGGACCGCCCCCTTATGTACTACGCCTGACGTCGGGGGCGGTCCTCACTGAAGATAGCTAGCTAGAATTTTTCCGTGGGGTCCTGACGCCTGCCGGCTTCAGTCCTAATGGTGTAACCTGCTGCAAGAGCTGTTCTCGAAGATCTACTGTTACGGTAAGTTCTTACGTAACTGTACTATCTCCTGGTATTTTTCCTTCTTTAACCTCAAATCTTAGTTTTCAGGGCCCTGTGTTGATTTTGGTGGCGTCGATGGGTCGCTCAGCACCATCCTCGACGTCGATGGCGGCTTTTCAGCACCTTCCTCAGTGCTGTTGGGCTTGTCTGCGCCGTACGGCTTTTCTGCGATGTCCTCGGCGCCAAGGGCTCTGTCGGTGCTGTGCTGGGCCAAGCGGCGCTGTGCTCTTCTTCAGCGCCGAGACTTGGTGTGATGTCTTCCAGTCTTCAGGGCTCCTCGACTCCGAAACCTTTTCCCTCCTATTTTCCTTCTGATTTTCACTCCTTTCCTGTCCATACAGTCCCTCCTGGGCTGTCAGGAGATGATATTGTGCCTGACCCAGACCTTAGGCTGGGTGATGATGTGGAAGGAACAGGATCTAATCCTGCTGCAGAGCCTGTGGTTGAGGACCTGTTATTTAACTCTCTGCTGAAAAATTTGAATTCCACTCTTTCTCTCCAGACTATGGATATTGATCCTGGGAAACTTTTAAGACTCTAATACTGTCATGTTCCGGACATTCCTATGGATTTAACTCCCCCGGTTACAGCCCTCCTTTGAGGCAGTTTCTCAAGTGGTATGAAATAATCCTGCTTTCATTCCATCTGTGGCTAAGTCCATAGATAGGAAGTATGCCGCTCCCAAGGATCGACCCATTTTGGCCTCCCAGGTCTTTGCAGACCCTATTGTAGTTTTGGCAGAGAATAAGGTTGTCCTTCCGCAGACTACTACAGCTCAACCTATAAACAAAGTATCTCGTAAGATAGATACTTTAGGTAAGAGAGTCTTTGCTGCATCCACCCTGGGTATGCGTATTGCCAGCTACCAGGGCTATTTCTGTCAATATGAGTATATTCTTTGGCATTCACTCAAACAAATGGTTGAAGCTCTACCGGAGTAGGACACTAATTCAGAGCTTCTTCAGACCATAACCAGGGGTATCGAGTCCAACAGCCAGCAGGTTAAAGCAGCTATGGACGCTTTCGATATTGCCTCCCAAGCAGCGGCAGTGGGCATTTTTACCCACCATAATTCTTGGCTGCGCACTTCGCGAATGATGCCCAGCAACAGGTCATGGTGTTGTCCTTCGACATTGTGTATCTCTTCAGTCCTCAAGTAGAACAAGCTGTAGAGGCCACACAAAAGACCAGATTGGCTATTCAATTGGCTCAACCTGCTCACGACCCTTTTCGGGGGGGGGGGGTTAATAAGCGCCAGTTTCACAACCATCAGTCCTTTCGAGGCAAAGGCAGGGGAGGTTTTAATAAAAACCAAGCCCCTCAGCCTCGAAAGAAAATGCAAAAGAAAGCACAAGGGCCCAAACACCCAGTGTCAACTTCTGAGTTTCTCACCCAAGTCTCACCTCAGGTACCCGAGGGGGAATCCTCTTTAGCGGTGGGAGGTCGTCTGACTCAATTCTACAACCAGTGGAAGTCCATAACATTGGACAAATGGGTCCTCCGAATAATCAGCGAGGGGTATTCCCTCAATCTTTCAGAGACCCCTCCGAATTGTCCCCCCAAACGGCAGCCCAGGCTGTCGGTACTTCAGTCAGAACTTGTCGCCTCTGAGATACAAGGCCTTCTGAACAACAAGGCAGTAGAAATAGTTCTGCTGGATCAATGGAACACAGGGTTCTACCCCCATTACTTTCTAGTTCCAAAGAAAACTGGGGGCATGTACCCCATTTTGGACCTCGGGAAACTGAACAAATTTCTTCCCAAGGAGAAGTTCAAAATGATATCACTAGGAACCCTGTTACCTTTACTTCATCAGCATGACTTGTTAGCCTCCCTGGACATGTAGGATGCTTACAAACATATTCCTATTCACCCAAGGCATCACAAATACCTAAGGTTTGTGGCTTTGGGCCAACATTATCAGTTCAGAGTCCTGCCCCTTTGGGCTGTTATCGGCGCCGCGTGTTTTTACAAAGTGTTATGCAATTCTCACAGCACACCTCAGAAAGATCGGAATACAAGTGTTCCCGTATCTGGACGACTGGCTTCTAGCAAGTCCTTCCAGGCAAGGAACTCTAGATGCCATATCCACGGCCTTAGACTTTCTCACGTCCATGGGAGTTCTGCTAAATACCAAGAAGTCACAGCTGCAGCCCTCCCAGAGGCTCCTTTTCATAGGAACTCTTCTGGACACCTCCTGTGCGAAAGCTTTTATATCAGAGGACAGAAGGAGCGATATCCTGCAGATGGCCTGGTACAGTAGAGAGAACAGCTCAGTTGGAGCTATCTCGATGCAGCAGATGCTAGGTCTCATGGCATCCTTGCTGTTCACTGTACCTTTAGCACGCCTGCACATGAGAACCTCTCAATGGATGCTCAGTACTCAGTGATCCCCTACCACTCACCCTAAGTCCTTTCTCATCAATGTGACAGAATCTCTGAAAAAGTCACTCACTTGGTGGTCACAAGAGGACAATCTTCTGAAAGGGTATCCATTTGCTCCTCTCGAACACCAGATTTCCATTACCACAGACACGTCCCTGATGGGGTGGGGAGCACATTGTCAGACTCTCCACACTCGAGGTACATGGACTCAGGAAGAGTCCCAGCTTCACATAAATGTCCTAGAAATGAGGGCCATCCTTTATGCAGTCCAGGCTTTGAAGGACATTCTCTGTCACAAGAACATTCTCCTTCAAATGGACAACAAAGCAGTGATGTATTACATCAACAAGCAGGGTGGTGCTCACTCTTACCCCTTATGCAGGGAAGCGACAAGAGTGTGGGAATGGTGCTTAGAGCACAAGGCTCTAATTCAAGTAGTCTACCTGCCGGGAGTGCAGAATGAACTGGCAGACCGTCTCAGCAGAACAGAGATAGATCCTCACGAATGGTCTCTCGACTCAACTGTAGTTCAGTCACTATTCGCATATTGGGAGCTCCAGACCTGGACCTTTTTGCATCCTCACTCAACAGAAAACTGTCTCTTTTCTGCTCTAGAAATCCATTACTTGGCATTTTCTGTCAGGATGTGTTCAGGCTGCAGTGGACAAGACTCTTTCTATACACCTTTCCACCTCTTCCTCTAATTCAGAGAGTACTTCTCAAGTTCGAGTCCAAGGGGGACAAAATGATCCTCATTGCTCCCTTCTGGCCTCGACAAATATGGTTTCTGTTACTCAACAGTATGTCGGTAACCCCTCTGAAAGCGCTTCCCCTTCAGATGAACCTCCTGACTCAGGGGCCTGTGGTCCATCCCAGTCTGAGATTGCTTCACCTTCATGCTTGGCTCCTGAAGAGATAGAAGTGAACAGGTTCAATGTCTCTCACAGGGTTTCAGATATCCTTTTGGCTGCACGCAAGCCAACCACTAGGAAAATTTACACAGCCAAATGGAAGCATTTTTCGCTCTGGTGTGCAAAATCCTCTTTGAATTCCTTTTTCTGCCCACCAGATAAAGTTCTAGAGTACCTTTTAGACCACTCAAATTCAGGTCTGCAATACTCTACAGTCAAGGTTCACCTTTGTGCCATTTCAGCTTTATCATGAGCCAGTACTTTCCTTGTCACTGGCTCAGTTACCTGTGGTTAAGAGGTTTCTTAAGGGTATTCTGCACACCAGACCTCCTATCAGAATGTCCAGTTACAGCCTGTGACATTAATCTTGTGCTAGACATGCTCACTCAGAAACCTTTCGAATCTCTAGCTACATGTGAGTTGAAATTTCTCACTTGGAAAACAGCCTTCCTGGTGGCCATTATCTTGGCCCACAGGGTCTCTGAGATTCATGCCTCGGTCACAGATTCTCCGTATACTGTGTTTCATAAAGACAAAGTAGTTCTTAGGACCCATCCTAAGTTTCTCCCTAAGGTTGTTTCAGAATTCCACCTGAACCAACCTTTGGTTCTTCCTACTTACTTTGTGAACTTCCAAAATGAAGTGGAGCATTCTCTTCATTCTTTAGACGTCAAAAGAGCTTTGCGTTTCTATTTAGATAGAACAAAAGAATTTCACAAAGCTCAACAACTGTTTGTTTCCTTCAGCGAGACCCGGCTGGGTCAACCCATTGCTGTCCGATGCATTTCAGCATGGCTGGTGGCATGCCTTCGCGACTGTTATTCCATGGCGCAGGTTAAGCTAGTGGGCAGAGTGTACGCCCACTCTACTAGAGCAGTCACGGCATCCCTGGCAGAAATCTGCAATGTGCCCATTGCAGATATGTGCACTGTGGCTACCTGGAGCTGAGTGCATACTTTCGTCAAGCACTATGCCCTGGATGTCCATATCAGGCGACATATTTCGTTTGGCAGAACCATCTTCGGTGGACTTGTGTCCTAAATTTGTGAGCTCTTGGTTTCTCCTGCTGCCCTCTCGGGGGAATATTAGCTCGGTACTCTCCCATTAGTGTGAATGAGTGGTGGAGACTTTATGTCCAGGTAGATATGGAAATTGCGTACCTACCGTAATTGTTGATCTTCTTGGACGAAGTCTCCACCACTCATTCACACACCCACCCACCATCTCCTGAGCTCACTTCTGTTGTTGGTCTTCACTCCCTCATTCTTTAGGTTGTGAAGACTTCTTTCTTGACCCTTCTTATACGGGTCTTCAAACAACATGAAGTCTTGCTATATTATAGACATTAGCAGTTTGTTCCAGCTCTAGAACTGCCCCGGAGTGAAATGGTTAAAACCATTCCAAGATAGAATTTTGGCACGAGAGCAGCTCTATCTGTGTCATTTCAAACTTGAACTGTCAGATTCTTTACTCCACCTCAGTGAACAGTCGCTCCGGAGATTTCTCCTTCTGCTCGGTTCATTTCTCTGGTTTAAAAGTGTTTTCTCGGTTGGATTTAACCGAGAATAGTTTTATTTAACCAAAACCGTTCAGTTCAAGCTCTATCTGTGGTAACGTAAGTAAATGAAGGTTTTGTCTGTGTGGAACTTGTAGTTATCGGTTCGGTTTTGAACCGATCAGTGGGTTTAAAACTCATTTAAAACTAAAAGTTACTATTTTAGAGTGCGGTTCCCGGTTCTTATCGGTTCTAAAAAAAATGGATTTATTACTGTTTTTCCAATACCCGTGACACGGTTAGGAACCGATAAGGGTGTCTTGCCTGGCACTGCCGTTAAAAGGGCAAGTTTTTGGTTAGGCTGGCATTATGTCTGAGAAACCCAAAAGAAAAACCGGGCCCACTGGGTTTCAACACTGTGATGTTTGTGGGGAAGTCTTTGCCAAGGCTGACCCACGCACCACATGTGTTTATTGTCTGGGGTTTGACCACCTCCAGTCAGACTGCCAGGTATGTAAGAATTTCCCTGCAGCCACTCTGGAAAAAAGATTGGGCAGGCTCAGGGAATGAGAGGCCAAAAAGTCCACTGACCCGGATGGCCAGCCCGGTTCGGTGCCAACCGAACCAGAGGGAGTGCCCTCTGACCAGGGCCAGACTTCCTCGGGCAAAAGAAAAGCTGGTTCTGAGGAACCAATTCTAGTAAAGAAAACAAGAAAATCAGCAGGTCTGGAGTCCAAAATTCCTTCTCCAACTGCTGCAGAGATAGCAAAAGCCATACAAATTGTCCAGTCACTGTCTCAGGGGTCCGTCCGAACCACCACTATCTGGTAAAAGGTCGGTTCGTCCGGTCCCAGTGGTTCAGGATTATGATATTGAGGAATTTTATGAACCAGAGGAGGGGGAGGAGGATTATGAACAGTATGAATGTGGCTGGGAAGGTCTGGGTGTGCCCATTGAACCGGACATCTCCCCAGACAGACCTTTAGAATCTCCCCCTATGCTGTCTGAGTCCCCATCTCATTTTATGTTTTATAAAAAAGTTGCTGAAACCCTCCAGCTTCCTTTAGAAGAGGCTGTGGATGAGCAAGAGGAGCCTGATTTTGTAGAAATGATGGATATTTCAGAGTCTAGGAGATTGTCTATTCCTTTACATAAGTCTTTTAGGAAACAAACAATTAAAATTTTAAAAGCTCCTAATTCTGTGCCTCCTGTAGATAAAAGATGGACAGAAGGTATGCATTGTCAGGCCCTGATACAGAATTCCTTTCTCAGCAATGCAGTCATGTTGAGTAGTTCAGGCTGCTGCCTGTGATAAAGCTAATATTCCTTGGCTTCACATCCTCCTGACAAGGATTCCAGGAAGATTGATGCCATGGCAAAAAAACAGTATATGGCAGCCTCTCTGGGACTCAGGCAAGCAAATTATATGGCTTATGTAGCTAGGTATCAGAAATCTAGATGGGATACTGTTATGCAATTGGCCAAACAGGCCCATGGCCAGCTGGCTAGTGAACTAGAACAGGTGGCTGCTGATGGCATTGAAGCCTCTAAGGTTCAGTTTCATGCTGCTGTGGATGTTAATGATGTTTCCTCTAGGGTCATGGCCACATCTGTAGCTTTTCGTAGGTTGGCCTGGCTCAGGTGTACTAGTTTGTCACAGGATACCCAGACTAAGGCTATGGATTTTCCTGTGGTGGGAAATTCTCTGTTTGGAGAGCAGACAGAGAATTACATGAAGAAGATGGATGAATATAGAACTACTTACAAGAGTGCCCAGGCTAAGGAGCGGCAAGCCACTCCTCAAAGGCATGCCCCCAGGGGTAGGGGTAGGCCTTTTCACAGGCCTTTCTACCAGACTCAGGCCTCCTCTGCCTATGCTCAGAGGGGCTTCTTCAGAGGCAGGGGCAGACGAGGGATGGGCAGACCTGCTCCCACCCCCCAGCCTAAAGCTCCTGCGAAACAGGCACCCTGATGGGGTGCCCAGGAATAGTCTCCTGTACCAGTGGGGGCAGGCTGGCTTACTTCAGTCAGGGTGGGCTCTTTAACCTCAGACAAGTGGGTTCTGGAAGTAGTAAGCCAGGGTCTGGTTCTCAGCTTCAAAAAGTTTCCCAAGTTGAGAAGCAGACTTTTTCTACATGCAAGTGCTTCAGAGACCCTCGCTCTGGAAACAGAGGTCTCATCCCTGTTAGCTCTCAGAGCAGTAGAAAGGGTTCCTCCCCTGCATCAGGGCAGGGGTCTGTATTCCAGATACTTCCTTACCCCAAAAAAGACAGGAGAATGGCGGCTCATTTTAGATCTCAGATATCTGAACAAGCATCTTTTGAAACCAAAGTTCAAAATGGTAACTCTGGCAATGATTTTACCTTCCCTAAGGCCAGGGGACTGGCTAGCCTCCCTGAACCTCAAGGATGCCTATTTCCATGTCCTAATCAGAAGATCCCATCAATAGTACCTCAGATTGAACTGCCCTCAGGTCATTACCAGTTCAGAGCAATGCCCTTGCCTTACCTCTGCTCCAAGGGTATTCACAAAGTGTCTAGCAGTGGCAGTGGCCCACTTAAGGAGGCAGAGGATTGCTGTTTTCCTATCTAGACGACTGGCTCATTGTAGGCCAGTCCCAGAACAGGTAAATCTCACCTGCAGGTCACCCAGCAGCTTCTCACCTCCCTGGGTTTCTGCTAAACCTACAAGTCGGTTCTGGAACCAGTCCAGGTACTCACCTTTATAGGGGCAGAATTGGACACAAAGCTAGTCAGAGCCTTTCTTCCCTAGAAAGGGTAAGGAATTTAGTGGCTCTGGCCTCTTCCTTCACTCTGCAGTCTCTCGACCAGCAAGACACTTTCTGCAGCTCCTGGGGCACATGGCTGCATCCACAGCTGTTGTGCAGGGAGCTAGATTTCAGATGAGAGACATTCAGTTTCACTTGAGAACCTTTTGGTCTTAGAAGAGGCCCCTTTCCAAGTTGGTCCCAGTGACTCGAACCTTGATCCTAGCTCTCCAGTGGTGGCAGGATCAGAGCAATTTAAGAGGGGTCCCTTCATTTCCCTTCTCACGACTTGACTCTCACTACAGATGCTTCCCTTCTGGGTTGGGAGCCCACATGGGCGACCTTTCCCTCAGGGAGTTTGGTCCCCCAGGAATCTCTGCTCTACATCAATTTGCTGGAACTCAGAGCTGTCTTTTTAGCTCTTCAAGCTTTTCTGCATCTGTCCGACAAGGTGATACAAGTCAGAACAGACAACACCACAACAATGTGGTACATCAACAAACAGGGGGCACTCGGTCTTGGCCTTGTGCACCGAGGCAATGAAGTTGTGGTCTCTGGCCTATTCCTGAACACTTCCTCATAGCAGTTCATCTTCCAGGGAAGTACAATGTCCTCAGCGGATGCCCTCAGCAGGATTTCCCAGGGCCATCACGAATGGTCCCTGGATCCTCAAGTGCTGGGGATAGTTTTTGCCAGGTGGGCATCCTCAGATAGATCTTTTGCAGCCCCAGACAATCACAAACTTCCTGTGTTCTGTTGCAGGCCTCCAGTGCTGGGCTCAGTTCCCTGGATGCCCTTCTTCTGGATTGGGAGGGAAGTTCCTCTATGCTTCCCCCTTCCTCTCCTATTCAAGTACTAGTCAAAATCAGATCTCAGCCTTGCAGGGTGATTCTGATTGCCCCAGATTGGGCCAGGCAGCCCTGGTACCCACTCCTTCTGTCTCTGACAGTCCATCTTCCCCTGTGCCTCCCCAGGAATCACAATCTGTTGACTTGTGCCCAGGGAAGGGTTTGGTATCCGGACCTCAAATCCCTCAACCTCAAGGCCTGGCTCTTGAGGAGTTAGAGTTTGCTGATTTACACCTCTCTCAGGGTGTTCTTGAGATCCTAAAGGCTTCCAGAAAGCCTTCCACTAGGGCTACTTATAGTTCTAAATGGAAAAGGTTTTCCATTTGGTGTGCTGGGAAAAATATTTCCCCAGAATCTGCTGAATTGCCCATTTGTTAGATTACATGGTACATCTTAATTCCTTGGGTCTCAGACCAGCTACCCTGAGAGTTCATTTGGCAGCTGTGTCTGCTTTTGTGTCAACAGGAAAGTCATCCCTCTTTCCTCTCATCCTGTGTTTTCCAAGTTTTTAAGGGATTACTCATACTAATCCTCCCTTTGGGAACCAGCCCTGCTTGGGACCTTAATGTTTGCATGCCCAGTTAATGCAACCCTTTTGAACCTCTGTCTTCTGCAGAGCTTAAGTACCTAACTTGGAAAACTGTTTTCTAGTGGCTATCACTTCTGCCAGACGCATAAGTGAATTGCAAGCCTTGTCAGTGGAGACTGACTTTATTTCTTTCCACAGGGATAAGGTAGTCCTTAGGACTAATAGGAAGTTTTGCCTAAGGTGGTTTCAGATTTCCATCTTAATCAATCTATCTCCCTTCCATATTTTCACTGATCACTCCTCTTGGTGAGAGAAGGTTGCACAGCCTGGATGTTAAGAGGCTCTTAGTTGTTATATAGGCGTACCAAAGGTCACAGGTTCGAATCCTCCAACTTTTCCTTACCTATGGTGAAGTTGGGAAAGGCAAACCTGCCACTAAGAGATCAATAGCCAGGTGGATTGTCTCTTGTATCCAATTTGTTATCAGAAAGTGGGCAGAGCCCCGGTTTGAGGGCTCATTCTACCAGGGTACAACTTGCCTCTAGCTGCTGCCAGAGATATCCCTTTATTAGAAATTTGCCAGGCTGCTACTTGAAAAGCACACTTTTACCAAGCATTACTCCCTGGATGTCTAGGCCAGGAGAGATGCTCGCTTTAGGCACAGCTGTTCTTCAGAGCCTATCCCTAAGTAGGTTCTGCCCCTCCTCCATGGAGGTACTGCTGTGTATTCTGCTAATGTCTATAGTATAGCAAGACTTCATGTTGTTTGAAGAAAAAATTACTCACCTTAGTAATGTTGTTTCTTCTAATGGAGTCTTGTTGTATTATAGACCTCCCCCCCAACCTGCCCCTCTCAGAACCTCTACTTGGTGGGGTGCGGGCAACTTAGTGTGGGCACTACTTATGTCCTGTTCGCATTTTGTCCCCTTTGGGACTTTGGGGGTATGTATGTGTACGCGTGTGTGTGTGTTTTATTATACTTATGTTCCATTTTCATGTTATTAGAATGGTGTTAGTATTTCTGGTCCCCTGACTTGAGTCTTGGGTGTTGGGACCATCAATGGTTGTTATTATTTAGGTAGCCATTTGGCTAGTGTAGGTTACAGCTTCCACACAGACCTTAGTGAGTTTGGCTCGTAAAAGATCTGACAGTTCAAGTTTGAAATGACACAGATAGAGCTGCTCTCGTGCCAAAAATTCTATTTTGGAATGGTTTTAACCATTTCACTCTGGGGCAGTTCTAGAGCTGGAACAAACTGCTAATGTCTATAATATAGCAAGACTCCATTAGAAGAAACAACATTACTAAGGTGAGTAATTTTTTCTTCTGGACTATCTTATGTCCGGTTTTTGTTAGGCTATCCTTCTAGGTTAGTTACGCTGCACCTCCTCGGGGGGAGGGAGGTACTGAGGTGGTTGGAGGATCAATACCGAGACAGTCATTGCCTCACGAGCAGAAGGTCATGGCGCCGCTCCTCGTGGCTCCATCTCTGGCGCTGGCCCTCCTGCAAAAGGTTTGCTCCTGCTGGGTCCTAGCGCCTCTGGCGTAGATTCCATTAGTGTGAATGAGTGGTGGAGACTTCATCCAAGGAGATCAAGAATTATGGTAGGTATGTAATTTCCATTTTCCCCTTGTACATCAGCTGGCTTAGCAACCTCCGATCCCTCTGCCTCTCTGCAGGAACTTGCTGACCCAACCTCAGGGGACCCTGGTCCATCCAAACCTCAGGTCCCTCCATCTGCATGCTTGGCTCCTAAGGACATAGACATAACCAGATTGAGTCTGCAGTAGGGTAGCGGACTTCTTAGTGGCCTCCCGGAAACCTTTCACTCGAGCAGTGTATGCCATGAAGTGGAAGCAGTTTGTTGTTTGGGCTGCATAACTTAATCTGGACCCTTTCACCTTTCCAGTGAACCAGATTCTGGACTACCTGATCTCTCTGTCTGACTCCGGTCCCCAGTACTCCTCCCTCGAGGTGCACCTTTTGGCTATTTTGTCTTTTCATGAGCCCATGGGTGACTGTACCATAGCTCACCTAGATGGTGCCCATACCTTTTTGAGGGGCAGGCATCCTGCATTAGAAACCCCCAATCGGTTCTCCTGTCCGGGCTTAGTAACTGAATTTTGTTTTGGAGAAGTTGACCCTATCTCCTTTTGAGCCAGCCACAACTTGTGAGCTACGCTTTCTTTCTTGGAAAGTGTTATTTTTGGTGGACATTACTTCTGCTCAAAGAATTTCAGAGCTTCAGGCCCTCTGGTGTGAGGAGCCTTATTTGATTTTTTACAAAGACAGGGTGTCTTTACACACAAATCCTAAGTTTCTCCCCAAGGTGGTCTCTTGAGTTTACACTCAACCAATGTATCCACCTTCCTGTTTATTTTCCCCTATCACCCCAATCCAGGGGAAGCACTGCTCCATATGTTAGATGTGCGCAGAACTTTGAAATATTACCTTCTCCAAACCAAGGAATGCAGGAAGTCAAAGCAGTTATTTGTTTCTTTTGCCTCAGGTAGAGAGGGCATTCAGGTTTCTAAGCGGTGTTTATCCATGGCAAATTTATTTCGTTTCTGTTTACCAGGTCGGTGCGCTAGCCATAGAGATTACCATTTTCAGGCACATCCCGGGAGGTTACAGGGTAACATTACAGAGAATACAACAGGGTAACAATACAGAGATAACAGAAGGTAGATACAGCAAGGTATACACAGTGGTAATTCTGCAGCAGGTTATGCAGCATAAATAAGATACAAGGTATTGAGCACAGGTAACAGGACATATATTTACAGTTATAGCATTGGGATGAGGCATATTGGCAGTAGAGTAAAAACAGTATTGTTACAATACACAAGGGATAACTCAGAGAATACATGGTCAACAAATTCAAGAAAAAATGAACATACAGCAGATAAGACCCTGGAGGAAAAACAATTTTATACAGACAAGGAAAATATGGGACTCAAAGCAAATAAGTACTAAGGGGGCTAGATGCAGGGGATAGGAAAACGGAGGTTATTCATGTTTGGAGTAGGGTAAGTTTCAGAGCTAGTAGCCAAGGCAAGTAGTGGGTGTGGCAGGGGAACAAGGCGAGAGCGGAAATACCTTGCAGGGGTAAGTAGGCAAAATTGTTCTGATGCAAAGGGCAGGAGAACTGAACATATAAGTGCAAGAGGGGTCAGATGCAGGGGATAGGCAAGCTGAGATAGGTTAGGTACAGGATGGCATTAGAGATGCAGGCCTGTCAAGTAGGGGGTGCATCTGGGGAGAGGCTTAAGAAAAGACATTGAAATGGTATTTGGTAGGAGCAGGTTAAGAACTGCAGCTAGGGATGGGAACAGGGAGCTAAGGAGGTTTAAAGCAGGAGCATTGGTTATATGAGATGAGGTAGTGATGAAGAGCTTTTTTAAATGTGTCATGAGTGGGTGCTAGGTGGACATCTAGAAGGAAGGAGTTCCACAGCCGAGGAGCGTAGTAGGCAAAAGCACTAGAGCCTTGGTGGTTGAGTATTTCGGCACACTTAAGAAGAATTTATCAGTTGAGCTCGGACCATAGTTGGAGGTCTGTGGCCTGAGCAGCACCACCAGTGATTTAGGGGTTTGAGACCTCATAATACTGTCTATAGTGGAGCCAAGGGAGTAGAGCCTGGTGGCATTAGGAGATAGCCAGTTAAGATCTGAGTAGAGGAGGCAGTCGTTTTTCTACCTATGCGATGACAGTTGCATTGTGTTCTACTACAAGTATGGCAAAGAATTGCCTGAAGTGGTCAAAGCTCATTCCCAAGGGGAATGGCTACCTTTTTGGCTTGTTTCTGAGGGGTCTCAACTGCTGACATTTGTACTGCTGCCACCTGGAGTACCATCGATACTTTCACCAAGCACTACGGTCTGGACCTTGCCTCAAGAGCCTGTTCACGATTTGGCAGGGCCTTCTGTCGTAAGTTTATATTAGCCTTCCTCCCAGACTGTTTGTTTGCACCTGTACCTGCTTGAGGCTCATTCCTACAGTGTGATCTGATGACTGAGAAGATAGAACAGTTACGTAAGTACTTACCGTAACAGTAGATCTTCAAGGGGATCTCAGTCATCAGGTCTGCTTTCCCTCCCACCTTCCCCCTTTTTTGGAACTCCTTACTGGAACTGGTTATCTGGTGCATCCAGCCTTTCTTATAGGCCTGGGCACCTCTATCTCTCCCCTTGGTCCCTCATGGCTAGAGCTATGCTCCCTTTGGCTCTGAGGGAAAGAACTGAGGAAGGAGCAGAGCCACCCACGCCTTTATAGGGTTGATGATGTCAATGGATGGCTTCAGTTGTGCTGCTGAAAATCTTCCATGTGGATCCTGCGTCACCGACTGTGACATTCCTATGACGTGACCTGATGACTGAGATCCCCTCCAAGATTTGTTACAGTAAGTTGTTACGTAACTGTTCTTTCTGTTATTTAGAATAGGGTCAGTCTCTGGGGCATCTGTCTCTGTGGAGAGTGATGCACAGTGTGAAAGAACAGTGAAGGATCCCTGAGAAGAAACAACATTATTACAGTGAGTAATTTGTTCTTCAAACAACATGAAGTCTTGCTATATTATGACAATTGCAGTATGACCGCAGGTTAGAACTGCTCCGGAGGTGAAATAGTTAACTTTCCATGTAGGCATGGAACTTAGAGCGCGAGCTTGGTTGAAAACTCTGTCTATTGTGCTTCAAAGGTAAACTGTCAGGTTCTTTACTCCGCCTCACTGAACAGTCGCTCTGGAGATTTCTCCTTCTGCTCGGTTCATTTTGTCAGTTTAAAAGTATTATTTTTCGGTTTCTAGCCGAAATTAAACCGCAACCGGTCGGTTCAAGCTCTGTCTGTGGTAATGTAAGTAATAGATAGGTTTTACATTAGTTTTTCTGTGTGGAACTTGTAATTTGTTATCGGTTGGTTTGAACCGATCAGGTTATATTTAAATCTACTAGCCCTTTTTAGAAGTGCGGTTCCGGTTCTTATCAGTTCTAAAAAAAGCGGATTTCATTACGTTTTTTTCAACGACCCGTGACACGGTTGGGAACCGATAAGGGTGTCTTGCTGGTGGATTGCCATAAACGGGCAAGTTAGTTAGGCTGGCATTATGTCTGAGAAACCCAAAAGAAAAACCGGACCCACTGGGTTTCAACACTGTAGTGTTTGTGGGGAAGCTTTTGCTAAGGCTGACCCACACACCACATGTGTCTATTATCTGGGGTTTGACCACCTCAATTCAGACTGCCAGATTTGTCACAATTTCCCTGCTGCCACCATAGATAAGAGAGTTGGTAGGCTCAGGGAAAGGGAGGCCAAAAAGTCCGCTGACCTGGATGGCCAGCCCGATTTGGTACCAACCGAACCGGAGGGAGTGCCCTCTGACCAGGGCGATACTTCCTCGGGCAAACGAAGAGCCGGTTCTGAGGAGCCGGTTCCATCAAAAAGGGCTAGAAAGTCAGCTAGTTTAGAGCCAAAAGTTCTCTCCCCAACTGCTGAGGAAATAGCTAAAGCAATTAAAATTGTCCAGTCTCTCTCTCCGGTTCCGACCGAACCAACACCTTCTGGTAGCGTTGATTCGGCGGTTCAAGATATGATTTTGAGGAGTTTTATGAACGGGGAGGGAAGAGGAATATGAGGAGAGTGAATATGGTTTTGAAGATCTGGATGTGCCCATTGATCGGACATCTCTCCAGATAGACCCCTAGGGTTTCTCCTCAAGACTTTGAGTCCCCTTCTCATTTCATGTTTTATAAAAGTTGCTGAAACTCTCCAGCTCCCTGTTGAGGAAGCTGTTGATGACCAGGAGGAGTCAGACTATGTAGAAATGATGGATATTCCAGAGTCTAGGAGACTGTCTATTCCTGCGTAAATCTTTTGGAAACAGACAGTAAAAGTTTTAAAATCCTCACACTATACCTCCTGTGGATAAAAGGATGGACAAGAGGTATACCTTATCAGGCTCCGACACTGATTTCCTCACTCAGCAATGCAGCCATGTGGGGGTAGTGCAGGCTGCAGCCTGTGACAGGTAATATTCCCCTAGCTTCACACCCCCCTGAGAAGGACTCCAGGAAGATTGATGCTATGGCAAAGAAACAGTAGATGGCAGCATCTTTGGGGCTCAGACAAGCAAATTATATGGCTTATGCTGCTAGGTACCAGAAATCCAGATGGGATGCTGTGCTGGCCCTAGCAAAACAAGTCCCTGACCAGCTTGCCAGGGAGCTGGAACAGGTGGCTATGGATGGTATTGAGGCATCCAAGGTGCAATTTCATGCTGCAGTGGACTCTAATGATGTTTCATCAAGAGTCATGGCTACATCTGTGGCAATGCAGGATGGCTTGGCTCCAGATGTATTACCCTGTCTCAGGACACCCAGTCCAAGGCCATGGATTTTCCTGTTGTGGGAAATTCTCTGTTTGGGGAGCAAACAGAGAATTACATGAAAAAATGGATGAATATAGGACCACCTATAGGGTGCACAGGCCAAGGAAAGGCAGGCCACTCCTCAAAAGCAGCTTCCTAGAGGCAGGGCAGGCCTTTTCATAGGCCTTTTTACCAAGCCCAAGCTTCCTCCTCCTCCCCTATGCTCTGAGAGGTTCTTTAGAGGAAGAGGCAGGACGGGTACAAAGCAGGTGCTTCACCCCTCAGCCCAAAGCCCCTGCCAAACAGGCACCCTGATGGGATTGCCAGGGCCGATTCTCCTCTACCTGTGAGGGGCAGGCTGGCTTACTTTGTCCAGGACTGGAAGTCTTTAACATCAGACAAGTGGGTCCTGGTAGTAAGCCAGGGACTGGATTCTCAGTTTCAAAAAATTTCCAAAGCTGAGAACCAGATCTTTTCCACCTGCAACTCCATCAGAGACTCTTGCCTTAGAGGCAGAGGTCTCTACCCTCCTGGCTCTCAGAGCTGTGGAAAGGGTTCCTCCCCTACACCAGGGCAAAGGTTTGCACTCCAGGTACTTCCTTACCCCCAAAAAGACAGGAGATTGACGGCCCATCCTGGATCTCAGATATTTAAACAAGCACCTTTTAAAGCCAAAGTTCAAAATGGTGACTCTGGGAATTATCCTACCGTTTCTAAGGCCAGGGGATTGGCTAGCTTCCCTGGACCTCAAGGATGCCTACTTCCATATTCCTATCAGAAGCTCCCATTGAAAGTACCTCAGGTTTGAGCTGCCCTCAGGCCACTACCAGTTCAGAGCAATGCCCTTCGGCCTCACTTCTGCCCCAAGGGTATTTACCAAATGTCTGGCAGTAGCAGTTGCCTACCTAAGAAGTTAAAAGATTGCCATCTTTCCTTACCTGGACGATTGGCTCATAGTAGGTCAGTCCCCAGACCAGGTCAAATTGCATCTCCAGATAACGCAGCAACTGCTTACCTCTCTAGGTTTCCTTCTGAATCTCTCAAAGTCAGTTCTGGAGCCTGTCCAGCTTCTTACCTTCATAGGCGCAGAGCTGAACACACAGGAAGCCAGGGCTTTCCTTCCCCTAGACAGGGCAAAGACCCTGGTCTCCCTGGCCTCCTCATTTACCCTGCAGGTCTCCTGGCCAGCAAGACATTTTCTGCAGCTTCTAGGGCACATGGCTGCTTCCACAGCGGTTGTGCAGGGAGCAAGATTTCAGATGAGGGACATCCAGTTCCATTTGAGAGCTTTTTGGTCTCAAAGAAAGGATCCTCTTACCAAGTTGATCCCAGTAACTCAAACCCTGATCCAAGCCCTACAGTGGTGGCAGGATCAGACCAACCTGAGACAAGGGGTTCCTTTAGTCACTCAGTCTCATTCTCTAATCCTTACTACAGATGCGTCCCTCTTGGGCTGGGGAGCTCACATGGGCGACCTCACCACCCAGGGTCTGTGGTCTCCCCAGGAATCCCTGCTCCACATCAACCTGTTGTAGCTCAGAGCAGTTTTTCTAGCACTTCAAGTTTTTTTCCAAATCTGTTCAGAACAAGAGTATTCAGGTCAGAACAGACAACACCACTACAATGTGGTACATCAACAAGCAAGGGGGCACTCGGTCCACGGCCTTGTGCACCGAAGCGATGAGATTGTGGTCTCTGGCTTACTCCCTGAACACCTGTCTTACGGCAGTTCACCTCCCAGGCAAGGACAATGTCCTGGCAGATGCTCTCAGCAGGATTTCCCAGGGCCACCACGAATGGTCACTGGATCTCCTGGTCTTGGGAGTAGCATTTGCCAGATGGGGCACCCCGCAGATGGATCTTTTTGCAGCCCCAGACAATCATCAACTTCCTCTTTTTTGCTGCAGGCCCCCGGTGTTGGGCTCTCTCCTGCTGGATGCCTTAACCCTCAATTGGGAGGGGAGGTTTCTCTATGCCCTCCCCCCTTTCCTCTCCTGTTCAAAGTGCTAGTCAAAATCAGATCCCAATCCTGCAAAGTCACTCTGATAGCTCCGGATTGGGCCAGACAGCCTTGGTATCCACTCCTGCTGTCCTTAGCAGTCCATCCTCCCCTGTGCCTTCCCAAGAATCACAATCTGTTAACCTGTGCCCAGGGAAGGGTCTGGTACCCGAATCTCAAATCTCTCAATCTCAAGGCTTGGTTCTTGAAGAGTTAGAGTTTGCTGATTTACACCTTTCCCAAGGTGTAATGGATATATTGAAGGCCTCAAGGAAGCCTTCCACCAGGGCTACTTACAATTCCAAATGGAAAAGGTTTTCCATATGGTGCTTGGAAAAGCATATTTCCCCAGTCTCTGCTAATCTACCCACAGTCCTGGATTATATGGTCCACCTGAATTCTTTGGGGCTGAGACCAGCTACCCTCAAGGTGCACTTGGCAGCTGTGTCTGCTTTTATTTCAACAGGCAAATCCTCTTCTCTTTCAGCTCATCCCGTATTTTCCAAGTTTTTAAGGGGTTGTTGCATCAACCTTCCAATCAGAGATCCTGCCCCTGCCTGGGATCTTAATGTTTGCATTGCAAGCTATGCAACCCCTTCGAGCCCTTGTCTTCAGCTGAGCTCAAGTACTTGACTTGGAAAACTGTGTTTCTGGTAGCCATCACCTCTGCCAGACACATAAGTGAATTACAAGCGTTGTCAGTGGAGCAGGAGTTTATCTCTTTTCACAGAGATAAGGTGGTCCTTCGGACTAACAGAAAGTTCCTGCCTAAGGTGGTTTCAGATTTCCACCTTAATCAATCTATTTCTCTTCCAGTGTACTTCACTGACCACTCCTCCTCTGGGAAGAGGAGGCTGCACAGCCTAGATGTGAAGAGAGCCCTTAGTTACTACATAGAGCGTACCAAGGGTCATAGGTTTGACTCCCTCCAACTGTTCCTTACCTATGGCAAAGTTGAGAAAGGGAAGTCAGCCACTAAAAGATCCATTGCCAGGTGGATTGTCTCTTGTATCCAATTCTGCTATGAGAAGTTGGGTAAATTTCCTCCCTCAGGCCTGAGGGCTCACTCTACCAGAGGTACAGCTGCTTCTCTGGCTGCTGCCAGAGACATTCCTGTTCCAGAAATATGTCAAGCAGCTACCTGGAAAACAGTTCACACTTTTACCAAGCATTACTCCTTGGACATCCAGGCTAGGAGTGATGCTCGGTTTGGCACAGCCATACTTCAGAGCCTATTTCCTAAGTAGGTTCTGTCCCTCCTCCATGGGGGTACTGCTGTGTAGTCTGCAATTTTCATAATATAAAAAAGACTTCATGTTGTTTGAAGAAAAAATTACTCACCTTAGTAATGTTTCTTCTAATGGAGTCTTACTATATTATGACCTCCCTGCCTGCCCCTCTCAGAACCTCTGTTTTGGGATGTGGGTGGGCAGTACAGGGTTGCCACTTTTTTGATGCCCACCTTGTTGTTTTAACCTACCTTTTTGGGTGAATTGGTGGTGTGTTTTTGCATTTTTTGGGTCTCCTGACTTGAGTCTTTGTTTTAGGCCAAAAAATGAGTGTTTATGTCAGTAGCCAGTTGGCTAGTGTAGGTTTACAGCTTCCACACAGAACCTTAGTGAGTTTTAGCTCGTAAAGATGTGACAGTTTACCTTTGAAGCACAACAGACAGAGTTTTCAACCGAGCTCGCGCTCTAAATTCCATGCCTGCATGGAAAGTTAACTATTTCACCTCCGGGAGCAGTTCTAAGCTGTGGTCATACTGCAATTGTCATAATATAGCAAGACTCCATTAGAAGAAACAACATTACTAAGGTGAGTAATTTTTTCTTCTATGTGGATGGCACCTGCAGTTTGGAACTCCCTAACATTTATTTTATTTATTTTTTGTTGACCGGGTAAGTGCACTAGACAAAGCCTGCCTATTTTCAGGCACGACCTGGGGAAGGGTGATACAGATGAATGTCAACTGACCTTAAACCAGAATAAGCTGTTGGTGGTATTTTTAGTGACTGAGGGAAATTTGGCCAGGACACCGGGGAAATACCCCTACTCTTTTCGATAAGTGCCATGGGATCTTTAACATCCACCTGAACTACCACCACCCCAGGCAGATGGGATCTCGGTTTAACGTCTCATCCGAAAGACGGCACCACAGAAGTGCAGCACCCCTCTCATGCTGCACTACAATGTCAGTACTGGAATATTAACTGGTGCCAGATGGGGAACTGAACCAACAGCGCTCTGATCCCCCGGCCTCAGAGACGAGTGTGCTACCTACTGAGCCACTGACACTGCTATACCATCTAAGGAGTTCTTCCTCAGTGGTAGCATTTAAACGGGGCCTGATGAGTCGTCTTTTGAACTAGCCTTTGGGCCTGATGTCTGATTTCATTGGTCTGTACCTCTGATTAGTTTAATGTCATCGAATCTGATGATTTCACTGTGTGTTTTATTATTATCTGTATGTTAAGTGCCCTACGCCCTGGGATAGGTCACTGTACTGTACTGATAAAATTGCCCTGCCATGCCTTAACTGCATCCCCATTTATGGACAGAGTGATTATGTTCTTCAGAACCATTTGTTAGTAGTGCTTGAGCTTTTAATAATGATTCTTGTTTTGTTACCTATGTCATTAAAATCTTTTTTATCCAAAATTTATGTTGTTGCATTTGGAATTTATTTTTCAAAGCATACTTTGAGTTTCCTGACCTCTTTAGTTCAAAGATCTGCCATTGGATTGCAGGGAGGCACAAGACTAGCACAGAGAGAGAGCTTCTTTAAAAAAACATTCTAAGTTCTGGGATCATCATGCACCTTGCGGAGATGTTGCACAAGTCTGGCTGGCTTTTCCAATCTATTAGAAGAAAATACGTTACTACAGTGAGTAACTTTTCCTTATGTAAGTGACCAACAGCATTCACGTTCTTGCTGCCAGTCAAACAATAACAGATGGAGGCAGATACTGTCAGGCAGACAAGTTTAATTGACCTCTCCAAATGTGTAAATACCCAAGGGCCAAGAAGATAGTTTAAAAACAAACACTGGAATAAACACTGCGGCATGGAATGTAGGGAGTCCGGACCTGGAGTATGGCTCTCCCTCAGGAGCTTGTCAACAAGAATTTAATGCCAGTTCTGAAGTTTAAACAGGCCAGTTGGAGATTAAACAGAGAAAGAAATAACATTCATTGGTGTTATACTCAGATATTAGGGATTGTGTGCAACCTAAGAGGCATACAGTATTAATATCTGTTTCTTACCTCCTCCTCCTCCATTCTTTATTGTCATTCTAAGCATGCTTCATTTCCAGGGCTAGAGCTGCCCCAGTGTTGCTTAGTTGGTCTTTTGCCCATTTTATGATTAAATCAAGCTGAACATTCCTGTGAACGCAGATGGGCAGCCTGCCAAACTGCAACAGTGACACTTTGTTCCAGTCAGGTCACAGAAACTTTCACCAGAGTAACTAGATCTCATCTTTGAAGCAGTTTGCCTTGGTTTGCAAAAGGAAAATATAGACCCTTTTTTATTCATTAAAAGTTAATTTAACCCTTGGATACAAAATTGAAATGCTGTATCTAATGTGACACACAAGTTGAAAAAAAATGAATATTTGCATTTTGTGTCGCTCAGTGGGAGCACTCAAACCTCCCGAGTCAGAAGTTCACGGAGACCTAGGCTGACACTTAACATGAACATCGTGTGCTGCACTGTGTGGCTGTTGCCCTACTGGAGGTGCTGTCCTTCCAATTACACCAATCCAAAGCCTGTTCTCATTTCAGATAGTTATCCAGGTGGATGTTACAGATCCTGTGGCAGTTTTCCCAGAGGTTAGGGATTACCCTAGAGCTTTCAGAAAGCAGTCTTCACCATTGATTCACACCAATGGGTTCGGAGCTGGAGGCACTAGGACCCTGCAGGAGCCAGAACTTTTCAGGAGGCCATGCGCCAAGGTAGGCTGTGTGCATGCACAGAACCGCGAGACTAGCTTATGCTGCATGGCTTGCCTAAGCACCGGCCCTCAGTCACTTCAGTTCCTTTCTTCCTGCCATTGCATGCTCTTCATTGATGATGTCGCTCGCCTGCTGGGAGTAAGAACTTCATGTCTGTATGACAACAGCATTCAGTTCTCCTCACTTTTACTGTTTAAAGCTAGTGTTTGTGATTTTTATGTCTGTGTAGTAATATTAAAATTTTCTGTCAGTTTCTCTCAGCCCTACCGAGCAACAGTCAAAGGCCATGGATGGCGACAGTGATGGTAGGGAGCCTTTCCAGGCATGCTGCTTTGGTGGTGGAGCTGTGTCTGGACCACTTCCCCCTCTGGGGAAGGGTTCTGATGATGGGCAGTCCTGTGTTTAGGTGGGAGGACATCTCTCCCATAAACACAAGAAAAACGAGCTTATTCCCGATCCAGGTCAGGGACCCGGCTCCATTTGACCTCAAGTTCTTCTTTCCACTGGAAGGGAAAGAAACAGTACTGCTTGAGGTAGCCCTCTGGTTTGTCTGCTGTGAGGTCCTTAGTGTCTCAGAGCAGAAGGCCTTCCCTGGCACCATTACTGTCACCGACGGTTTTTGCTTGTGGGCACTCGAGGTCTTGGGCCCGGAGTCCCTCCCTGTCTTCCTGTGGAGACACCAGTGGGCAGTTTCAGCCATGGGCATCTCTTATGGAACAGTGGGTACAGTGTTTGGTTCGGTTGCCTCTTTTTGCAGAGCCGGCCCCAGGCCCCTCTGGGCTGGGGGCATTGGAGCCAGAGTCAGGATCTTCCTGCCAGGTTGAGCATTTGACTCTGCCAACGACTTCTGGGTCCTTGCTGGTGACCATGCAGCCGATGCCTGTTATAGTGGCCGCACCCTCTTGCAGTGTCACTGTTTTGGGACTGGCCCAGGTAAATCTGCTGGTCACTCTTGTGCTGGTTGCACCTCTCTTGGTGCTGGGATCAGACCTTTTGGGGCCTGGCCAAGCACTGTGCCTGGTACTGCACCCAGTGCCACCCCTGGTGCTGAGAGAGCCCTTGGTGCTGGGCCCAGCCTCTTTGGTGGCACACCTCTGGTGCCTGCTCCTCTTTTGTTGGCAGCGGGGTGGCACACCCCCGGTGCCTGCTCCCCTTTTGTTGGCAGCGGGGTCATGTCGGCTCCTTCTCTGCCAGTGCTGGTGTTGTCTGTGTTGCTGACTCCTGGGGCTGGGTTACGGAGCCTTAAGTCTACCCTTCTCTGAGACCCTCTTCCTGGAGAGTATCTGGAGGTGAACGAGTCTGACCCCAAACTCATTATTTCTGAGGGTGGCGATGACTCTTTTTATAACCTGGATAATTCAACCCCAGGCTCCTGTTCCCCAGGTTGACCTTTTTTTTTCAGGCTGTCCTTTGCCACATGTATGCAACTCTTTAGTTGTTTCTTCCAGAATGCTGTCCCCAAGGGAAAGTTTTTCAAAGGCTCCAGAATCCCCACTTCCCGGTGACCACCATGTAAGGGAACCCTCTGAGACACTTGGAGGGGGGCCCCAGAGAGAAAGACTGGTGGGGCGCAGTCGAAAATGCCTCCTGAGGCTGAACTGGAACAAATACCACACACTGGCAGTCTTACAATTCCTCCCCAATAGCCACACCTCACACACTGTTCATCTGCTTGTCCAAAGCAGGTCAGCAAAGAGGAAGGAACAGTCATCAACGGCTCCTCTTGGGGTGGGGATTCTTCCTCTTATTTAACACCGCAGCCTGCCATTTTTCGTCGCCAGTCCATGATTTCACAGCACAGTCTCTTCTACTCTGCAGTTCTCCACACAGTGCTCAGGTAACAAATGAAACGCGCTTACTTGTTTCCACATTTTTTTTTTTCTCGGGCTTGTTCTCAACACCTTCTCACCCGTCTCTATGCGGGTGGAAAATGGCACTGGCTCACGGGCTGTTTTCTTCTCCCTGCAGCCATCCACCAATCAGAGGTGCCAAAGGTGTCACGTGATCAGCCAGTCACGTGCGCACACCACACCAGGAGAGCAGAGGTCTATCTTTACTCCAGGCCTAGCTCCCACACCACCATGAAGATTTTAAAGTGCAGGGGAGGCCTGCTAGCACCTCGGATCTGGGGAACTCGCGGTGTGGAGAGGATTTGGGGTGTAGGGAACATCCCGGATGAACCCTCACATGTAGCCACCTCCTCCCCGAACATCTAGGGGATGATTGAAATCACTGATGAACCAGGGGAGGGGGTCCACAGCATAGACACACTTTCAAAACTGCACAGCATGAAATGCAAGAAAATAGCTCATCTTACCTCTCAGTGGCTTCTTAACTTCTGTAACCCTTGGTCTCCACTTCAAATATTGCAAGAAAACACCCCAGGGACCTCCCTTCTTTGGAACCAGGCACTTCATGATGAACTTCAGCCATGGCTCCCCTCTGTCCCAAACCCCCAGCGGGTACAAGCTTCTAGAACAGGCAGTCTCCAGGAAATGCAAACTCATGTATTGATTAACAACTGAGGATTTACATTTCATTTACCCCTGTTCCACACAAAATCACAACTCACTGTTTCTTCCCCAAATAAGCACTTTATTTTCACCTGTGCCCAAATGATCACAGAGCCACAGGGGCACCTCCTTACATTAAATGCATATCAGATCCATGGGGCTAGAACCTTTTTACATATGCTACAGTTGCTGGCAACTCCAAAGAAGAAGAAAGATCCTACAGACAGTTACTTCAAGGCTATATGTTTCAAACAACATGAAGTCTTGCTATATTATGACAATTGCAGTATGACCGCAGGTTAGAACTGCTCCGGAGGTGAAATAGTTAACTTTCCGTGCAGGCATGGAACTTAGAGTGCGAGCTCGGTTGAAAACTCTGTCTGTTGTGCTTCAAAGGTAAACTGTCAGATTCTTTATTCCGCCTCACTGAACAGTCGCTCCGGAGATTTCTCCTTCTGCTCGGTTCATTTTGTCGGTTTAAAAGTATTTATTTTTCGGTTTTTAGCCGAAATTAAACCATAACCAGTCGGTTCAAGCTCTGTCTGTGGTAATGTAAGTAATAGATAGGTTTTACATTAGTTTTTCTGTGTGGAACTTGTAATTTGTTATCGGTTCGGTTTGAACCGATCAGGTTGTATTAAATCTTCTAGCCCTTTTTAGAGTCGGTTCCGGTTCTTATGGGTTCTAAAAAGCCGGATTTCATTACGTTTTTCCACGACCTGTGACACGGTTGGGAACCGATAAGGTGTCTTGCTTGGTGGATTGCCATAAGCGGGCAAGTTAGTTAGGCTGGCATTATGTCTGAGAACCCAAAGAAAAACCGGACCCACTGGGTTTCAACACTGTAGTGTTTGTGGGAAGCTTTGCTAAGGCTGACCCACACACCACATGTGTCTATTGTCTGGGGTTTGACCACCTCAATTCAGACTGCCAGATTTGTCACAATTTCCCTGCTGCCACCATAGATGAGAGAGTTGGTAGACTCAGGGAAAGGGAGGCCATAAAGTCCGCTGACCCGGATGGCCAGCCCGGTTCGGTACCAACCGAACCGGAGGGAGTGCCCTCTGACCAGGGCGATACTTCCTTGGGCAAACGAAGAGCCGGTTCTGAGGAGCTGGTTCCATCAAAAAGGGCTAGAAAGTCAGCTAGTTTAGAGCCAAAAGTTCTCTCCCCAACTGCTGAGGAAATAGCTAAAGCAATTAAAATTGTCCAGTCTCTCTCTCCGGTTCCGACCGAACTGACACCTTCTGGTAAGCGTTCGGTTCGGCCGGTTCCACCGGTTCAAGATTATGATTTTGAGGATTTTTATGAACGGGGAGGGGGAAGAGGAATATGAGGAGAGTGAATATGGTTTTGAAGATCTGGATGTGCCCATTGATCCGGACATCTCTCCAGATAGACCCCTAAGGTTTCTCCTCCAAGACTTTCTGAGTCCCTTCTCATTTCATGTTTTATAAAAAGTTGCTGAAACTCTCCAGCTCCCTGTTGAGGAAGCTGTTGATGACCAGGAGGAGCCAGACTATGTAGAAATGATGGATATTCAGAGTCTAGGAGACTGTCTATTCCTGCGTAAATCTTTCGGAAACAGACAGTAAAAGTTTTAAAAACTCCTCACACTATACCTCCTGTGGATAAAAGGATGGACAAGAGGTATACCTTATCAGCTCCGACACTGATTTCCTCACTCAGCAATGCAGCCATGTTGGGGTAGTGCAGGCTGCAGCCTGTGACAAGGCTAATATTCCCTAGCTTACACCCCTGAGAAGGACTCCAGGAAGATTGATGCTATGGCAAAGAAACAGTAGATGGCAGCATCTTTGGGGCTCAGACAAGCAAATTATATGGCTTATGCTGCTAGGTACCAGAAATCCAGATGGGATACTGTGCTGGCCCTAGCAAAACAAGTCCCTGACCAGCTTTCCAGGGAGCTGGAACAGGTGGCTATGGATGGTATTGAGGCATCCAAGGTGCAATTTCATGCTGCAGTGGACTCTAATGATGTTTCATCAAGAGTCATGGCTGCACCTGTGGCACTGGGATGGCTTGGCTCAGATGTATTACCCTGTCTCAGGACACCCAGTCCAAGGCCATGGATTTTCCTGTTGTGGAAATTCTCTGTTTGGGGAGCAAACAGAGAATTACATGAAGAAAATGGATGAATATAGGACCACCTATAGGAGTGCACAGGCCAAGGAAAGGCAGGCCACTCCTCAAAAGCAGCTTCCTAGAGGCAGGGGCAGGCCTTTTTCATAGGCCTTTTTACCAAGCCCAAGCTTCCTCCTCCTCCGCCTATGCTCAGAGGGGGTTCTTTAGAGGAAGAGGCAGACGGGGTACAAGCAGGTCTGCTTCCACCCCTCAGCCCAAAGCCCCTGCCAAACAGGCACCCTGATGGGATTGCCAGGGCCGATTCTCCTCTACCTGTAGGGGGCAGGCTGGCTTACTTTGTCCAGGACTGGAAGTCTTTAACATCAGACAAGTGGGTCCTGGAAGTAGTAAGCCAGGGACTGGTTCTCAGTTTCAAAAAATTTCCAAAGCTGAGAACCAGATCTTTTCCACCTGCAACTCCATCAGAGACTCTTGCCTTAGAGGCAGAAATCTCTACCCTCCTGGCTCGCAGAGCTGTGGAAAGGGTTCCTCCCCTACACCAGGGCAAAGGTTTGTACTCCAGGTACTTCCTTACCCCAAAAAAAAGACAGGAGATTGGCGGCCCACCCTGGATCTCAGATATTTAAACAAGCACCTTTTAAAGCCAAAGTTCAAAATGGTGACTCTGGGAATTATCCTACCCTCTCTAAGGCCAGGGGACTGGCTAGCTTCCCTGGACCTCAAGGATGCCTACTTCCATATTCCATCAGAGGCTCCCACTCGAAAGTACCTCAGGTTCGAGCTGCCCTCAGGCCACTACCAGTTCAGAGCAATGCCCTTCGGCCTCACTTCTGCCCCAAGGGTATTTACCAAATGTCTGGCAGTAGCAGTTGTCTACCTAAGAAGGCAAAAGATTGCCATCTTTCCTTACCTGGACGATTGGCTCATAGTAGGCCAGTCCCCAGACCAGGTCAAATTACATCTCCAGATAACGCAGCAATTGCTTACCTCTCTAGGTTTCCTTCTGAATCTCTCAAAGTCAGTTCTGGAGCCTGTCCAGCTTCTTACCTTCATAGGCGCAGAGCTGAACACACAGGAAGCCAGGGCTTTCCTTCCCCCTAGACAGGGCAAAGACCCTGGTCTCCCCTGGCCTCCTCATTTACCCTGCAGGTCTCCCGGCCAGCAAGGCATTTTCTGCAGCTCCTAGCGCACATGGCTGCTTCCACAGCGGTTGTGCAGGGAGCAAGATTTCAGATGAGGGACATCCAGTTCCATTTGAGAGCCTTTTGGTCTCAAAGAAAAGATCCTCTTACCAAGTTGATCCCAGTAACTGGAACCCTGATCCAAGCCCTACAGTGGTGGCAGTATCAGACCAACCTGAGACAAGGGGTTCCTTTAGTCACTCAGTCTCATTCTCTAATCCTTACTACAGATGCGCCCCTCTTGGGCTGGGGAGCTCACATGGGCAACCTCACCACCCAGGGTCTGTGGTCTCCCCAGGAATCCCTGCTCCACATCAACCTGTTGTAGCTCAGAGCAGTTTTTCTAGCACTTCAAGTTTTTTTCCAAATCTGTTCAGAACAAGAGTATTCAGGTCAGAACAGACAACACCACTACAATGTGGTACATCAACAAACAAGGGGCACTCGGTCCAGCCTTGTGCACTCGACGATCACGAGTTGTGGTCTCTGGCTTACTCCTGAACACCTCTCTTACGGCAGTTCACCTCCCAGGCAAGGATAATGTCCTGGCAGATGCTCTCAGCAGGATTTCCCAGGGCCACCACGAATGGGCACTGGATCCCCTGGTCTTGGGAGTGGTATTTGCCAGATGGGGCACCCCGCAGATAGATCTTTTTGCAGCCCCAGACAATCACCAACTTCCTCTTTTTTGCTGCAGGCCCCCAGTGTTGGGCTCTCTCCTGCTGGATGCCTTAGCCCTCACTTGGGAGGGGAAGTTTCTCTATGCCTTCCCCCCTTTCCTCTGCTGTTCAAAGTGCTAGTCAAAATCAGATCCCAATCCTGCAAAGTCATTCTGATAGCTCCGGATTGGACCAGACAGCCCTGGTATCCACTCCTGCTGTCCTTAGCAGTCCATCCTCCCCTGTGCCTTCCCAAGAATCACAATCTGTTAACCTGCCCAGGGAAGCATCTGGTACCCGAATCTCAAATCTCTCAATCTCAAGGCTTGGTTCTTGAAGAGTTAGAGTTTGCTGATTTACACCTTTCCCAAGGTGTAATGGATATATTGAAGGCCTCAAGGAAGCCTTCCACCAGGGCTATTTACAATTCCAAATGGAAAAGGTTTTCCATATGGTGCTTGGAAAAGCATATTTCCCCAGTCTCTGCTGATCTACCCACAGTCCTGGATTATATGGTCCACCTGAATTCTTTGAGGCTGAGACCAGCTACCCTCAAGGTGCGCTTGGCAGCTGTGTCTGCTTTTATTTCAGCAGGTAAATCCTCTTCTCTTTCAGCTCATCCCGTATTTTCCAAGTTTTTTAAGGGGTTGTTGCACACCAACCCTCCATTCAGAGATCCTGCCCCTGCCTGGGATCTTAATGTTTGCATTGCTCAGCTTATGCAACCCCCTTTCGAGCCCTTGTCTTCAGCTGAGCTCAAGTACTTGACTTGGAAAACCGTGTTTCTGGTAGCCATCACCTCTGCCAGACGCATAAGTGAATTACAAGCGTTGCCAGTGGAGCAGGAGTTTATCTCTTTTCACAGAGATAGGGTGGTCCTTCGGACTAACAGAAAGTTCCTGCCTAAGGTGGTTTCAGATTTCCACCTTAATCAATCTATTTCTCTTCCAGTGTACTTCACTGACCACTCCTCCTCTGGGAAGAGGAGGCTGCACAGCCTAGATGTGAAGGGAGCCCTTAGTTACTACATAGAGCGTACCAAGGGTCATAGGTTTGACTCCCTCCAACTGTTCCTTACCTGTGGCAAAGTTGGGAAAGGGAAGCCAGCCACTAAAAGATCCATTGCCAGGTGGATTGTCTCTTGTATCAATTCTGCTCACGAGAAGTTGGGTAAAGTTCCTCCCTCAGGCCTGAGGGCTCACTCTACCAGAGGTACAGCTGCTTCTCTGGCTGCTGCCAGAGAACATTCCTATTCTAGAAATATGTCAAGCAGCTACCTGAAAACAGTTCACACATTTACCAAGCATTACTCCTTGGACATCCAGGCTAGGAGTGATGCTCGGTTTAACACAACCGTGCTTCAGAGCCTATTTCCTAAGTAGGTTCTGTCCCTCCTCCATGGAGGTACTGCTGTGTAGTCTGCATATGTCATAATATAGCAAGACTTCATGTTGTTTGAAGAAAAAATTACTCACCTTAGTAATGTTGTTTCTTCTAATGGAGTCTTGCTATATTATGACCTCCCTGCCTGCCCTCTCAGAACCTCTGTTTTGGGATGTGGGTGGGCAGTACATGGTTGGCACTTTTTTGATGCCCACCTTGTTGTTGTCACCTACCTTTTTGGGTGAATTGGTGTTGTGTTTTTACATTTTTTGGGTCTCCTGACTTGAGTCTTTGTTTTAGACCAAAAAATGAGTGTGTATGTTAGTAGCCAGTTGGCTAGTGTAGGTTTACAGCTTCCACACAGAACCTTAGTGAGTTTTAGCTCGTAAAGATCTGACAGTTTACCTTTGAAGCACAACAGACAGTTTTCAACCGAGCTCGCGCTGCAAGTTCCATGCCTGCATGGAAAGTTAACTATTTCACCTCCGAAGCAGTTCTAACCTGCGGTCATACTGCAATTGTCATAATATAGCAAGACTCCATTAGAAGAAACAACATTACTAAGGTGAGTAATTTTTTCTTTTTTCCCTTGGAACTCAAGTGCTTTACCCGAACTGGAACTTCTTCTCTTCAAAGAAGCACAGGCCCCATATCTCTTTGGCGCTGGTAAGCCACCCTAACTTTTGCTCTTACTTTTCCTTTTCCCTGGTCAGGCCATGCATTCAACCCACGCAGAGAAATGAGCAGCTTCTTCCACCTGGTCCCTGGACCCAAACACCGAATTCTTCAGGGATTCCAGAAATTTTCTCTCTCTGACCAGTCCCTGATTGACCCTGGGAGCCTTGATTCACCGGTAAGCACTTCCCTTTGTGCAGCCCTCCATAGTCCTTTCCTACTGTGGAGCTGCAGCAACTACGGGCCTAAAGGCCTGCTCATAAATGGAGGCCCTAGGGCCTGCCCCAGACACAGGCATGGCAGACCCACAGTGTACTCAGGCCGCAGCCCACTGCCACTCCTTGAGCTGCCCTGCCACAACACAGGCCCTCCGAGCAGCTCAAGTCCTCTGCTGGTGCCCTTGGCATCCTGTTCCCGAAGTGCCCCTCTAAGATGGCAAACTGGATGGTCCCCAAGCCTTAACTGTGTCCCACCATCCAACTCCTGAGCTTGCTATAAGTGTCCAGCCAGGAACAATTCTCCAAGGCCTGTCTGAAGACCTGCGGCCTGCCCGACCCTTGATTGATCGGAGGCCCAGGACCTGCCCCTCCAAGCAGGCCCCTAACTGGGTGGAAGCTCTTCTGTGCCCCCTAAACCACCTGGGCTGCCCTGCCACACTGGGTGTGGGAGGGGACCACTGCCAGTGGCCCCTCCCCTGTGGGAGCCCTGCCATGACTCCTGCAGCCCTGGCATCCCAGGCCGACACCTGCACAGGATCACTGGGGTTCCACCTTAAGGCCCTATCTTCTCCCTCCTACTAGGCTTCAATTCAAACTCGCCCCGGGAAATCCCAACTCCCAAACGACACTGACCGGCTATCTGGTCATTCTCCTTTGGAGCATCCATTCTCTTACCAACACCATGTCACTGCACCCACCGACACTGACTACTCACTTGGGGGGATGTCCCCCCCTTAACAGGCTCCAACCCGGACTGCCGAGCTCCTGCCTTGCCTGTCTCTCCTTCCACTCTTCCAACCAGCCCCCCCCCCCAACTTCTTGTTCCTTTCTTTTTATACCCCTAAAACCCTGCTCTCTGCTGACACCTCATGGCGACTAAAAGGAATTATGACCCCCAGAGCACCAATAAATCCCTAAATTCTGGGGGGAATAAATGGTTGGGGGTCTCTAAAGGGAGCATACACTTCTCTCAAAGAGAGGAGGCTTACACGTGGACTCGAAAAACTCAAACTGCAGTTACAACATCTGATAGAGCTCTAACTGTTTCCACGGGACTTACAAAAGAAAATGTCTTACTCCTCAAGCAGTTGGAGATCCTGAAAAATAATGTTCAGGAAAACAATGTTCGAGTCCTGGGACTTCCAGAAGGCACTGAAGGGGACAACTTGACTGAGTTCATTACCTACGGTGCCATTAATGGTGAAGAGTTACCGGATTACCCCCCCGGGAGCCAGCGATCGGCGAGTGACAAATGACCCTCCACCACGGACTGTTTTAGTTAAACTGGGGTCGATTATGGAACAAGACGCAATCCTATATAAAGCTAAACAGTAGGGACCATTGGAATGGAGGGAGAACCGAGTACATCTTTTTCCCGACCCGAGCTTTGAAACTCGCCAACGCCGTAAAAGTTTTGATGGGCTCCAGACCAGACTAAGACAATTAGGAGTCCAACATCTTCTCCTTATGCCAGCCAGTCTAAAAGTGATGTACAGAGATAAAACTATCCGATCTTCCTGGACATAAAGTCTCCACCACTCATTCACACTGAAGGGATCTACGCTGGAGGTGCTAGGACCCAGCGGGAGCAAACCTTTTTGCGAGAGGGCCAGCACCAGAGATGGAGCCGCGAGTCTCAGCTCATGCGGCAATAGGTTCATAGGTGATTTCAAGCTAAATTAGACTTTCGTCTATAGTGCTTGCCAAATTCGTTTATTTATACAGTATATCCAAAAGAAAATTATCCAATTTAATTTTAAGAGTCCATACTTGTGCTGGATACCACATACAATGATACTACATACAATGACTATCTCGGCGTCAACCCTCCAACCACATCAGTTCCTTTTTTCCGCCGTCGAGTGTGCTTCAGTGTCGACATCGCTCGCCCGCCAGAAGTCAAACTTCAAACTAGCAGCATAGTTTTCAGTTTCTGATTTTGTAATATATTTCGAATAAGTACCGCTTACTATAATTTATTCTTATTTAAGAAAGAAGTCTCAGCCTACATTGACGGAGTCGACCATGAGTGGGTCAGGTGACAGTAGGGAGACTTCGTATGAAAGCTGTTCAGTCAGCTGGGCTGGGTCCGGTCCGCCGCCCTCTCTGGATGGGGGGTCTGACAATGGACGGTCAAATGCCTGAGGGGAGGGGCACTCCCCACAGAAGCATAAAAGAAAACGGTTGCATTCTCGGCACCGTTCAGCCTCGAGCTCTTCTTCGGCCCACAGGTGAAAAAAGAGAAGGCATCACTCGAGGTCGCTGTCTGGTATGTCTGCATGTCGACGGTCGGTCATTGGGGTCAGTTGCCGGTCTCCTCTCCAGAGTCGCCAGTTTCTGTTTCTGGTCACCGATCTCTTCAACATCAGAGCCCTTCCCGGCCTTTTGATAGGGCTTCAGATGAGCAGTTTCATCGGTGGGTCGCTCTGATGGAGTAATGGGCTCTGAGGTTGGTCCAGCTGCCTGGCCCGGTCACTTCGGGGCCCTCGGGGGATCGGGTAGGGCGGTTGGGCCTCCCTAGTCATGCGGCGCCTTCTTCGGTGCCGTCAACTCCACGCTCAGGTGATCTTCTCTTGTCAATCTTCACCATTCATTACTGCTTGGGTGTAAGCTGGAGGTGCGCATCCGCCACAGGAGGTTTTTTTCCCCAGAGGAGTCTGCGCTGCCCCCGACAGTGACGCATCACGTGAAGCACAAGGGTTTGCCGGTAGGCACTGCGGACTCCTCCTCCATCTCAGTTCTGTTTCTTCCGCCGTTGAGGCTGCACCTACTGTGCAAGTTAGAACTGTTACGAAGTATGCCACTAGGCCTTTTTCGACGCCGTCATTTCCACGACGACTCCTCATCCCGGTTTTCTCCCATCGCCAGTGAGTTTGTTCCATTTATTTGTTTAATGGCGCTGGGAGCTTTTTCTTTGTTATATTTTGTTTTGCATCATGTCAGGTTCGGGATCTATACAAAAGTCTAAAGCGGATCGTGTCCCTATGCGTCTGTGCTCCTGTGGCCGGCATTTTTCCATTACGGACCAGCATTATGTCTGCCTTCGGTGCCTGAGACCTAACCATGATATGGATAGATGTGATGCCTGTTTCTCGATGGACCATCGTGTTCTCGAAGTCCGCGCATTCAAAATCAGCAAGGCCCTGCCGACTTTTGGAGGACGGCGTCGCTCTCGGGCCTCCCAGGGCAGATCTTTAGACCCTTCCTCCGGGTCCCCTCCCAGACCCATATGAGGCCTCCTTATCTTCCATTTTGGCTCTCAGCGCCGCAGGCCCAGTTGATTCTGCTGGCGGCGCCATGTCAGGTCCCGGCACTGAGGATGGTGCCAGGGACTCGGCTGGAGCTGTGAGCGAGTTGGGGCTATGTTGTCTATGGTGTGCCAATGCCGAGTGGTGCCATTTGCAGCACTGTTTCTCATGAGACTCCTGGGGAGGCCAGTATCGAGGTCCTTCTAGTCTGTTGTTCCTCGGAAGCAGACAACTCAGACGCGGACCCGTCCTGGCTCCCCAATTCCTCGGGATCGGAGTCTTCTATGGGACATGGTGTCAGGCGGCTCAGTGCACCCATTCCTCAGTCTCCACAGCAGTCTTCTTCTGAGGACTCCCAGGCTGGGGTTCACCTGGGGTCCTGGGGGAGACAGCGTGGGAATTGGAGGAGGGTCTGTTCTCCCTGAAGGGGCTGTGGTAGGTGCTGTCTCCGGTGCTACTGCACCTTCTCGGGGTGGACTAGGGGGCCCTGTCTTCGGGGGGGGGCTCCACTGAGAGACACCAGGATCGACGGGCTCTGTTGCTGGCGTCGAGGAGGAGGGCGTCCTCTGAGTCCAAGGGGTTGAGGGGTCAGGGTGAAGCACACCGAGTTCTGTCTGCTACCCCTCGGGGTGTAGGTAGGAGCCATAGCACCGAGCCCCGCCTCTCCCTCTTAGGCTCGAGGGACCCCTCCGGGACGTTGCTGTGGGCTGCCCTTCTGGATCCATGCAGCCCCAGGTACGTCACGGGGAGGATCCCCTTCCAGGCTCTGCATCCTCGGGGTTCCATTCTGCAATCTGGTTTGTTATTCGGGACCCCGCCTGCTCAGCCCCCTTCCCCAGATTCCGGAGCCTTAGCAGAGGACAGTTGCCTCTTTGTAGGTGCCCTGCTCCCATTCCTCTGCAGCCACCTTCTCTCCTGGGCCATGTCAGTCCTACTGGTCCATTATCCTGGGAGATGTTCAGAGGCACTGCGGTGGCCTTCCCCTCATATGTTAGGTGTATGCATGAGCAGGTGTTTCGCCTATCCCCACCGCTGCAGGAGTTTTCTGGACATTTGAGTTCCCCATCTTCCTCATCTCCCTTCTCGGAGGGAGAGGAACCCTCTGCTCACCTCTCTTCTGACGCTGATTTCACTGAATACCAGTGCTTCCTTTCGAGGATGGTTGGGGACCTCTGTATCTCCTTTGTTAGGTGTGACCATACTGAATGGGAGACGTGTGAATTCCTCAGTGAATTCAGTGCCCAACATCTGGTGGTTCCATCCTGGCCTATTCCTTTCCAGGAGGCATCTATCCGTTCCTGCAGTCTCCAGCCGACCCTGTCCCAGCCCTGGCAGACTGCAGGAGGAAGTATTGTGCCCCATCTGAGTCCCTAGGTTCTCTTCCCAACCCGCCTTCGGGATTGGTGTCCCTAGAGACTCCTTCCGGGCGCCGCTGCCTGGTGTACGACCGACCACCGGACTCAGATTCTCTACAATTTGACCGGTTGGGGCAAAGAGTGTTCTCTTCCTCTCATGCGATGCTGTGTATCGCATCACATCAGGCACACCATGCTGCCTTTAACAGACATCTATGGTCAATGCTATCTCAACTTCTAGCATCAATGCCTGACACGGAGCAATCTAGACAGGCCATTGGCCTCTCTGCTATAGGCCTGGAGCTGGCAAGGCACCAGGCAAGGGCATCTTATGACGCCAGTGAGGTGGCTTCCAGGCTTGCAGGGAAGCGATCTGCATTAGGTGGACGGCATGGCTTCATCTATCAAGATTGTCACCTTGGCCCGGTGTAGGGTGATTCTCTCTGCTTTCCGAAGGACCTGCCTTTTTTCCACCAGGGCTAGGAGGCTTCTGCAGGGGCCTCCTCCATCCTAGCTCTCCTGAGCCTTAGGCTTCTCGTCTGATTGGCCCAGGGTCTCTCCCTTCTGTTTTCCACCAGCAGGAAGCTGAGGGTCTTGTTCCCTCAGGGTTTCTCTGGTCTCCCCCTCCGGGGGAGTCTTGATACTCACCCAAAGAGTAATGAATGGTGAAGATTGACAAGGTAAGATATGAAAATGATGTACCTACCATAATTCTTGATCTTCTCTTGTATCTTCTCCATTCATTACTGATACCTGCCCACCTTCCCCTCAAGGGTCTCCTACTTTGGCGTCTCCCCTTCCCTGCTCATACCTTCCCTCTTCTTCATTAGCCTTTCAGCAAAAAAAAAAAAAAAAGATATCTTGATTTTTCCATTCTTCTCTGGACGGATCCTATTTCCTGAGGGTAAAGGGGAGCGAGTAGGCTTTATCTCTATCCTGAGAGAACTCTTTCAGATTGCCCCTAGGGGTGACCTCTTGGCTCATTCTTAGCCATGTTGTTCAATTCACAGTTAAAGAGGCCGTCACTTTAATGGCTTGGTCCCCTTTTTCCAGGTCCCCTCTGGCAGGTCTTGATCTCCTATTGTGTCAGCTTCTGCTGGTTTGGTGCTGTTCTGACACTACAATTGCCTTGAACTGGTGTTCAAACAACATGAAGTCTTGCCGTATTCTGACTAATGCAGTTAGCCCCAGCCTTTAAACTGCCCTGGAGAGCAAAGGGTTAACTTTCTATGCAGAGCATAGAATGCTGAGCTCGAGCTCATTTGATGTCTCTGTCTGTTTCCCTTTGAAATCTGTCAGATTCTTTACTCCGCCTCACTGAACAGTCGCTCCAGAGATTTCTCCTGCAGTTCGGTTCGGAAGTCGGTTGAAGTGTCAGTTTACTGTCGGTTTTTAACCGAAATTTATTTCTGCATAGTCGGTTCAGTCTCTGTCTATGGTACTGTGAGTACTAGATAAGTTTTGTACTGTTTTTCTGTGTGGAACTTGTAAAAGTGTGGATCGGTTCAGCTGAACCGATCATTTGTTGATCTTGTATCTTTCTTTAGGGTGTGGTTACCGGTCCTTATTAGTTCTAAAAAAAAAAAAAAAAGTGTTTGGTATGGTTTTTTTCCAAGACCCATGACACGGTTAGGAACCGATAAGGGAGTCTTGCCTGGCGGTTGCCAAAAAAAGGGTAAGTTGGTTAGGTTGGCCATGTCTGAGAAACCCAAGAAAAAAATGGACCCACTGGGTTTCAACACTGCAGTGAGTGTGGGGAGGTCTTTGCTAAGGCCGATCCCCACACCACCTGTGTTTATTGTCTGGGGTTTGAACACCTTGATTCAGACTGCCAAATTTGTAAAAACTTTCCCAAATGTACCCTTCAAAAGAGATTAGGTAGACTGAGGGACAAGGAGGCCGAGAAGTCCGCTGACCCGGATTGCCAGCCTGGTTCGGTTCCGACTGAACAAGAAGGAGCACCCTCTGACCACGGTGATACTTCTTCAGGCAAAAGGAGAGCTGATCCTGAGGGTTCGTTCCAACAGAAAGAAAACGCAAAGAGAAACCGTCCGGTTCGGATCCAGAAGCCCATCTTCCGACTGCCGAAGAAATAGCCAGAGCGATTCGGATTGTAGAATCGCTTCGCCCGGTTCCGACCGATCCGGCGCCTTTTGGCAGGGTCTTGGTTTGGTCAGTTCCCCCGGTTCACGATTATACCCCTGAAGAATTTTATGAACCGGAGTTTGAGGAGGAGGGGGAGTTTGAAGATGATGATGGTGATGGTGAAAGTCTGGATGTGCCTTTGGAACCGGACATCTCCCCAGATAGACCTTCACGTGTATCCCCTCCTAGGATTTCTGAGTCCCCTTTCCACTTTATGTTCTACAGAAAGGTGGCTGAGACCCTCAGGCTTCCTATGGAGGAGGCAATGGAGGATCAAGAGGATCCTGATTTTGTGGAAATGATGGACATCCCAGAGACCAGGAGACTGTCCATTCCCCTCCACAAATCTTTTGGGAAGCAGATACTAAAAATCCTGAAGTCTCCCAATTCTATACCTCCTGTTGATAGAAGAGTGGACAAGAAGCACACTTTCAGGCTCAGATACGGAGTTTTTATATCAGCAATGCAGCCATGTTGGGGTTGTGCAGGCTGCTGCCTGTGACAAGGTAACATTCCCTTGGCTTCACACCCCCCAGACAAAGACTCCAGGAAGATTGATGCCATGGCAAAAAAATAGTACATGGCATCTTCCTTGGGACTCAGGCAGGCGAATTATATGCCCTTTAGAGCCAGGTACCAGAAGTCCAGGTGGGACACTGTACTGGCACTGGCTAAACAGGCCTCCCCCCAGCTAGCCAAGGAGCTGGAGGAGGTGGCTGCAGATGGGATTGAGGCATCAAAAGTTCAGTTTCATGCTGCTGTGGACTCCAATGATGTGTCATCAAGAGTCATGGCTACATCTTTAGCTCTTCAGAGAATGGCTTGGCTCAAATGTACTAGCCTCTTGCAGGATACCTAGGCTAAGGCCATGGATTTTCCTGTAGTGGGTAATTCTCTGTTTGGGGAGCAGACAGAGAATTACATGAAGAAAATGGATGAGTACAGGACCACTTACAGGAGTGCTCAGGCCAAAGAGAGGCAGGCAACTCCTCAAAGGCAGCAGTCCAGGGGCAGGGGCAGGCCTTTTCATAGGCCTTTTTACCAAACCCAGGCCTCTTCTCCCTTTTCATTGAGGGAGTTCTTCAGAGGGAGAGGCAGAAGGGGGATGAGCAGGGCTGCATCCACTCCTCAGCCTAAGGCCCCTGCCAAGCAGACACCCTGATGGGCCTACCCGGGTCAACTCTCCTATTCCAGTAAGGGGCCAGCTGACTTACTTCGTCCAGGACTGGATGTCTGTTACATCAGAGAAGTGGGTCCTTTAAGTAGTAAGCCAGGGACTGGCTCTCCGCTTCAAAAAATTTCCGAAGATGAGAGCCAGATCTTTTCCACCTGCAGGTCTCTCAGAAACCCTTACCCTAGAGGCAGAGGTTTCATCTCTGCTGGCTTTAAGAGCCATAGAGAGAGTACCTACCCTACACCGAGGCAAAGGTCTGTACTTCAGGTACTTCCTTACCCCCAAAAAGAAAGGGGAGTGGTGACGCATCCTAGACCTAAGATACCTAAACAAAAATCTTTTAAAACCAAAGTTCAAGATGGTAATTCTGGGGATAATCCTTCCCTCTCTAAGGCCAGGGGACTGGCTAGCCTCCCTGGACCTCAAAGATGCCTTTTTTCACATTCCCATCAGGTGCTCCCACAGAAAGTACCTCAGATTCGAGTTGCCCTTAGGCCACTATCCGTTCAGAGCAATGCCCTTTGTCCTAACTTCAGCCCCAAGGGTCTTTACAAAGTGCCTGGCAGTAGTAGTTGCCTTTCTAAGGAGGCAGAAGATTTCCATTTTTCCATAGCTGGACGACTGGCTAATAGTGGGCCAGTCTCCAAATCAAGTCAAGTCAGACTTGCAAGTGACCCAGCAAGTACTTACTTCTCTAGGATTTCTTCTCAGCCTTCCCAAGTCAGTTCTCGAGCCAGTCCAGCTTCTTACCTTTATAGGGGCAAAGCTGGATACAGTCAAAGCAAGAGCCTTTCTTCCCCTGGAAAGGGCAAGGGTTCTTATAGAACTAGCCTCTTCCTTCAGCCTTCAGGTATCTCGACCAGCAAGGCATTTCCTCCAGCTCTTGGGCCACATGGCAGCTTCTACGGCAGTGGTCCAAGGGGCAAGGTTCCAGATGAGGGACATTCAGTTCCATCTGAGGGCTTTTTGGTCTCAGAGGAAGGATTCTCTTACCAAACTGATCCCAGTGACTCTGACCTTGATCCAAGCCCTTCAGTGGTGGCAAGGATCAGGATAATTTAAGGCAAGGGGTCCCATTTGCCACTCAGTCTCATTCAGTGGTCCTTACCATGGATGCTTCCCTTCTGGGCTGTGTAGCCCATCTGGGGGTCCCTCATTTCCCAGGGACTGTGGTCCCCTCAGGAATCCCTTCTCCATATCAATCTCCTAGAACTCAGTGCAGTTTTTCTGGCCCTGCAAGCTTTCTCTCAGTCAGTACAGAACAAGGTGGTTCAGGTCAGAACAGACAACACCACCACCATGTGGTACATCAACAAGCAGGGAGGCACTCGGTATACGGCCTTGTGCACATAAGCTATGAAGTTATGGTCCCTGACTTATTACCGGCAAACCTCTCTGATAGCAGTGCACCTTCCAGGGAAGAATAATGTGCTAGCAGATGCACTGAGCAGGATCGCACAGGGCCATCACGAATGGTCCCTGGACCCTCTGGTATTGAAGGTGATTTTTTCAAGGTGGGGAACTCTAGAGATAGATCTTCTTGCAGCCCCAGACAATCACCAACTTCCTCTCTTTTGTTACAGACCCCCAGTCTTGGGCTCAGTCCCCCTGGATGCTCTGATTCTGAACTGGGAAGGGAAATTTCTGTATGCCTTCCCTCCCTTCCCTCTTCTGTTCAAAGTTTTAGTCAAGATAAGGTCACAAACTTGCAAAGTGATCCTGATTGCTCCAGACTGGGCCAGACAGCCCTGGTACCCCCTGTTGCTGTCCCTAGCAGTCCATCTTCCCCTGTCTCTTCCCAGGAATTACAACCTGTTAACCTCCTCTCAGGGGAGGATTTGGTACTCCAATCTTCAGTCTCTCAATCTCAAGGCATGGCTCTTGAAGAGTTAGAGTTTGCAGATTTGCATCTGTCCCAGGGGGTTCTGGATATTCTCAAAGCTTCTCGAAAGCCCTCCTCCAGAAAGACTTATAACTTCAAATGGAAGAGATTCAGCATTTGGTGTTCCAGGAAGCATATTTCTCCAGATACCGCTGAATTTCCTACAGTTCTGGATTATATGGTCCATCTTAATGGCCTGGGCCTCAGACCAGCTATTCTCAAGGTACACTTGTCGGCTGTTTCTGCTTTTCTGTCAGTGGGGAAGTCTTCCTCACTGTCATCTCATCTTGTATTCTGTAAATTTTTTTAAAGGATTGCTTCATACCAGTCCTTCCTTTAGAGACCCTGCCACTGCCTGGGATTTAAATGTTTGCATTGCTCAACTTATGCAACCTCCTTTTGAGCCTATGTCCTCAGCAGAGCTTAAGTACTTGACTTGGAAAACTGTGTTTTTAGTAGCCATTACCTCTGCCAGACATATCAGTGAATTACAAGCCCTGTCAGTGGAACCTGATTTTATCTCCTTTCACAGGGATAAAGTGGTCCTTAGAACCAATAGAAGGTTCTTGCCCAAAGTGGTTTCAGATTTCCACTTGGATGAGTCTGTGTCTCTTCCTGTTTTCTTCACTGATCATTCTTCCTCAGGAGAGAGGAGGCTACACAGTTTAGATGTGAAAAGAGCCCTTTGCTACTACATAGAGCATACCAAGGGTCACAGGTTTGAGTCCCTCCAGTTGTTCTTCACTTATGGAGAAGTGGGAAAGGGCAAACCTGCCACCAAGAGAACTACTGCCAGGTGGATTGTGTCTTGCATACAATTCTGCTATGAGAAACTGGGAAAGATTCCACCCTCAGGCCTGAGGGCTCACTCTACAAGAGGTACAGCTGCTTCCCTGGCTGCTGCCAGGGATATTCCTCTCTTAGAAATTTGTCAAGCAGCCACCTGGAAAACAGTCCATACCTTTACCAAGCATTACTCTCTGGATATCCAGGCTAGGAGTGATGCTCGGTTTGGCACAGCAGTACTTCAGAGCCTTTTCCCAGGGTAGGTTCTGTCCCTCCTCCATGGAGGTACTGCTTGGTAGTCTGCATTAGTCAGAATACAGCAAGAATTCATGTTGTTTGAAGTAATTTTGTTTCTTCTATTGGAGTCTTGCTGTATTCTGACCTCCCCCCTTGCCTCCCCTCTCAGAACCTATTTTTTGGGAAGTGGGTTGATAGGTGCAGTGTTGCACCTCAGGGATGCTCCTTTTCACCCTCTGCTTTTTTGTTTGGGTGTTTTCTTTGTTGTTATTCTTATTTGAATTGGTTTTGTGTTTTGTGTTTCCTGACTTGAGTCTTCCTTTGGGAATCCAAAACTTTTTGTTGCCAGTTGGCTAATAAAAACTTTACAATTTCCGCATGGGATAACTAGTGCGTTTTTGCTCGTAAGAATCTGACGGTTAGATTTCAAAGGGAAACAGACAGAGATATCAACCAAGCTCGAGCTCAGCATTCTATGCTCTGCATAGAAAGTTAACCCTTTGTTCTCTGGGGCAGTTTAAAGGCTGGGGCTAACTGCATTAGTCAGAATATAGCAAGACTCCAATAGAAGAAACATAATTACTAAGGTGAGTAATTTTTTCTTCTTTGCCTTGCCTTCAGGGAGTCTGATTGAGTTCCCACTCTATCCTTTACGTAAAGGGATGCCCTCTGTAGCGCTCATCCTCTCCCCACACACATCTGTGTTAGCACTTAACAAAGTGCTAGAGGGTTTCTTTCCCCTTCCTAGTTGGGTGCTCTCCTTTCAGAACAGAATTTCTGCCTTGGCAGTCTGTGAGCTCTCAGCTAGAGTTTAAGGGGTTGAGTTGGCGGGAGGTATAGAGAATCTGCCTTTTGTGTCTAAGCTGTACAAGCGGTTTGGTTGAACCTTCTCTTCAGTCTTATCAAGTGGGATCCTTGCTCCCTTGTTTTTGGTTCCGAGCTTATAAGTATTTAAACCAATCTCTCAATGGGCAGAGTTCTCCCCTCCCAACATCCCTCTTTCTCTTCTTCTTCTCCTCTCCTTTATCTCTTCCTCCCTTGGAGCCACCCCAGAAGTGAGGCCCTGCGGTCCCTTAGGGTAGGCATTTCCTTCTCTTTTTTTCTGTCCCCTACCGGCTTATTCCTTTTTCAGTTTATATTATTTCCTTTTTCTATCCCTTGACTCTCTTGCCTCTCTGTCTTGTTCTTACCCTTATTTCGCCTCTCCGTCTAACAGAACTGGGATGGAGGAGTCGTCTGCGGCACCTAGTGGCTGCCCCTCGCACATCACGCGATGCGTCACTCTCGGGGGTGGCGCCGACTCCTCTGGAAAAAAAAAATCTCCCATGGCGGGTGCTTGCCTCCAGCTTACACCCAAGCACTAATGAATGGTGAAGATACAAGAGAAGATCAAGAATTATGGTAGGTACGTAATTTTCATTTTAACCCCCTCACATGGCTGCGGTGCAGGGGGCCACACCGATGCCTCGATCTACTGGTATTCTTCCTTCTTTCCTCTCAAATCCTAGTTTTTTGAGCCCTTTTTGGGTTTTGGCACCTTCGGCATCGATGGGTCGCTTGGTGCTGCCCTCGGCGCCGATGTGTCTGTCGGTGCCATTCTTGGCACCTTTTGGATTGTTGGCACTGTTCTCAGCGCCATGCGGCTTGTCAGCACTGTCCTATGCTCCGTGTGGCTTGTTGGCACTGTCCTCAGTGCAGGGGGCTCTGTCGGCGCCGTGCATGGTGCTGGGTCAGTCAGCACCGTGCTCTTTTTCAGCGCTGAGGCTGGGTTGTATGGGTATGACGTCTTCCAGTTTTCAGGACTTCTCGACTCCGAACCCTTTCTCTTCCTCTCTTCCATCTGATTTTCACTCCTTTCCTGTCCATACAGCACCTCCTGGGCTGTCAGGAGATGATATTGAGCCTGACCCAGACCTTAGGCTGGGTGATGACGTGGAAGGAACAGGATCCAATCTTATTGAAGAGCCTGTGGTCGAGGACCTGTCTTTTAAGTCTCTGCTGAAAAATTTGAATTCCGCTGTTTCTCCCCAGACTACAGATATCAATCCTGGGAAGCTTTTAAGGCTCCAATTCCTTCATGTCCCAGAGATCCCTATGGATTTAACTCCCCTGGTACAGCCTTCCTTTGAGACGCTTTCTCAAATGGTATGGAATAGTCCCGCTCTCATTCCTTCTGTGGCTAAGTCCATAGATAGAAAGTACGCTGCTCCCAAGGATCGACCCATTTTGGCCTCCCAAGCCTTTGCGGATCCTGTTGTGGTCTTGGCAGAGAAAGATAAGGTCGTCCTCCCTCAGACTACTACAGCCCAACCTATAAACAAAGAATCTCGTAAGATAGATACTTTAGGCAAGAGAGCCTTTTCTGCATCCACCCTGGGTATGCGTCTTGCCAGCTACCAGGGTTATTTCTCAGTATGAGTATGTTCTTTGGCATTCGCTCAAGCAAATGGTAGAAGCTCTAGCGGAGTCAGACACTAATTCACAGCTTCTTCAAGCCATAACCAGGGGTAACGAGTCCAACAACCAACAGGTTAAAGCAGCTATGGAGCGCTTTCGATACTGCCTCGGTAGTGGGTATTACCCACCGTCACTCCTGGCTGCACACTTCAGGCTTCACGAATGATGCCCAGCAACAGGTCATGGCGTTACCCTTCGATGGTATGTATCTCTTCGGTCCTCAAGTAGAACAAGCTCTAGAGGCCACACAAAAGACTAGGTCTGCCATTAAATTGGCCCGACCTGCTCTCACGACCCTTCTTGGATGGGTGTTAATAAGTCATCAGTTTCACAACAGTCAGTCCTTTCGAGGCAATGGCAGGGGAGGTTTTATTAAAAACCAAGCCCCTCAGCTTCAAAAGAAAACGCAACAGAAAGCACAAGGGCCCAAAATGCCCATTGCCGCCTTCTGAGTTTCTGGCCCAAGTCCCACCTCAGCTGCCCGAGGGGGACTCTTTCTCAGCGGTGGGAGGTCATCTGACTCGGTTCTACAACCGGTGGAAGTCCATAACATCAGACAAATGGGTCCTCCAGATAATTTGCGACGGGTATTCCCTCAATCTTTCAGAGACCCCTCCGGATCGTCCCCCCAAACGACAGCCCAGGCTGTCAGTATTTCATTCAGAGCTTCTTGTTTCTGAGATATAAGGCCTTCTGAACAACAGGGCAGTAGAAATAGTTCTGCTGGATCAATGTAACACAGGGTTCTACTCCCATTACTTTCTGGTTCCAAAGAAAACCGGGGGCATGCATCCCATTTTGGACCTCAGAAAATTGAACACATTTCTCCCCAAGGAAAAGTTCAGAATGATTTTGCTAGGAACCCTGTTACCTTTGCTTTATCAACACTACTGGCTAGCCTCCCTGGACATGCAGGATGCTTACCAGAATATTCCCATTCACCCAAAGCATCACAAATACCTACTGTGTGGTTTGTGGCTTTGGGCCAGCATTATCAGTTTAGAGTCCTGCCCTTTGGGCTGTCCTCAGCACCGTGAGTTTTTACAAAGTATTGTGCAGTTCTCACTGTGCACCTCAGAAAGATCGTAATACAAGTGTTCCCATATCTGGACAACTGGATTCTAGCAAGCCCTTCTAGGCAAGGAACTCTTGACGCCGTGGCCACGGTCTCAGACTTTCTCACGTCCATAGGAGTGCTGCTAAATCTTAACAAATCACAGTTGCAGCCCTCCCAGAAGCTCCTTTTCATAGGAGCTCTTCGGAACACCTCCTGTGCGAAAGCTTTTCTACCAAAGAACAGAAGGAGCGATATCCTACAGATGGTCCAATGCATCAGAGAGAACAGCTCGGTTAGAGCTATCTTGATGCACTGGATACTGGGTCTCATGGCATCCTTGGTGTTCATTGTACCCCTAGCATGCCTCCACATGAGAACTTCTCAATGGATGCTAAGTACTCTGTTGTCCCCAACCACTCATCCTCAGTCCTTTCTCATCAAGGTGACAGAACTTCTGAAGAGGTCACTCGCCTGGTGGTTGCAAGAGGACAATCTTCTGGAAGGGTATCCCTTTGCTCCTCTGGATCATCAGATTTCCATTACCACAGATGCATCCCTGATGGGGTGGGGAGCTCACTGTCAGAATCTCCACACCCGGGGTACGTGGACTCAGGACAAGTCCCAGCTTCACATAAATGTCTTAGAAATGAGAACTGTCCTTTATGCAGTCCAGGCTTTGAAGGAGATTCTCTGTCACAAGAACATTCTCCTTCAAACGGACAACAAAGCAGTGATATATTTCATCAACAGGCAGGGCAGTGCACACTCTTACCCTTTATGCAGGGAAGCAGTGAAAGTGTGGGAATGGTGTCTAGAGCACAAGGCTCTAATTCAGGCAGTCTGCCTGCCGGGAGTGTAGAATGAACTGGCAGACCATCTCAGCAGAACAGAGACAGATCCTCATGAGTGGTCTCTAGACTCAACCGTAGTTCAGTCACTATTCTCAGAGTGGGGAACTCCAGACCTGGACCTTTTTGCATCCCCACTCAACACAAAACTGCCTCTCTTTTGCTCCAGAAATCCAGGGCCTGGCATTTTCTGTCAGGATGCGTTCTGGCTACAGTGGACAAAATTCTTTCTATACACCTTTCCTCCTCTTCCTCTAATCCAGAGGGTACTTCTCAAGTTCGAGTCCCAGGGGGACAAAATGATCCTCATTGCTCCCTTCTGGCCTCGACATATATGGTTCCCGTTACTCAACAGTATGTTGGAAGCCCCTCTGAAGGCACTTCCCCTTCAGACGAACCTTCTGACACAGGAGCCTGTGGTCCATCCCAATCTGAAGTTGCTTCACCTTCATGCTTGGCTCCTGAAGAGGTAGAAGTGAACAGGTTCAATTTCTCTCGCAGTCTCTCAGGTATTCTTTTGGCTGCACTTAAGCTAGCCACTAGAAAAACTTTCACAGTCAAATGGAAGCGTATTTCGCTCTGGTGTGCAATATCCTCTGAATCCTTTCTCCTGCCCACCAAATAAAGTTCTAGAGTACCTTTTAGAACTCTCAAATTCAGGTCTACAATACTCTACAGTCAAAGTTCACCTTTGTGCCATTTCAGCCTATCATGAGCAAATGCTTTCCTTGTCACTGGCTCAGTTACCAGTAGTTAAGAGGTTTCTTAAGGGTATTCTGCATACCAGACCGCCTATCAGATGTCCAGTCGCTGCCTGGAACATTAATCTGGTAGTAGACACTCAAAAGCCTTTTGTGCCTCTAGCTACCTGTGAACTGAAATTTCTCACTTGGAAAATGGCCTTCAAACACCATGAAGTCTTGCTATATTAGGACTTATTGCAGTTAGCCACTGCACTTGAACTGCCCCGGAGAGGAAAGAGTTAACTCCAGAGAATCTGGAGTTCTAAAGCGCGAGGGCGCTATACCAAAGCTCTATCTGGGCAGTTTCAAATGAAACTGTTAGATTCTTTACTCCGCTTCACTGAACAGTCGCTCCGGAGATCAGCTCCTTCAGCTCGGTCGGTCAAGCGAGTATTTTCGGTTCATTTGAACCACCAAAAAGTAATTATTTTACCGCATTTCGGTTAAAGCTCTATCTGGTAAACCGTAAGTACAAAATGAAAAGTCTGTGGAAATTTAATTATCGGTTCGGTTTTGAACGATCGGTTTGCTTATTTTAACGTTTTAAAGTTTTGGGCTTTTAGAGTGCGGTACCGGTTCTTATCGGTTCTAAAAACCTTGATTTTAAATAGGTTTTTCAAATACCCGGTAAACAGTTAGGAACCGATAAGGGTGTCTTACCTAGCACGGCCATAAAAGAGCAAGTTTTGGTTAGGCTGGCATTATGTCTGAAAACCAAAAAGAAAACTGGCTCACTGTTTCAACACTGTGATGCTGTGGGAAGCCTTTGCCAAGGCTGTCCCACACACCACTTGTGTTTATTGTCTGGGGCTGACCACCTCTGTCAGACTGCCAGGTGTTTAAAATTTCTCTGCAGCCACCCTGAAAAGAGATAGGCCGCTCAGGGAACTATTGGCAAAAGTCCGCTGACCCGGATGGCCAGCCTGGTCCAGTGCCCACTGGACCAGAGGGAGTGCCCTCTGACCAGGGCTAGACTTCCTCGGGCAAAAGGATGGTTCAGAGGAACCAGTTAAAAAAAAAGAAATAAGAATATGACAGAGAAATCAGTAGGTTTGGAGTCCAAGATTGTCTCTCCAACTGCTGCAGGAGTAGTTAAGCCATACAGATTGTCCAGTCACTGTTTCTAGGTCCTGTCGAACCATCTACAGTTGGTAAAGGTGGCTGTTCAGTTCCAGTGGTTCAGGTTTATGACGTTGAGGAATTGTTATGAACCACAGGAGTGGGAGGAGGAAAATTGATCAATACATGTGTGGCTGGTAGGGTCTGGGCGTGCCCACTAGCGGACATTTCTCCAGACAGACTTTTAGAATCTCCTCCTATTCTGTCTGAGTCCCTTTCTCAGTTTATGTTTTACAAAAGCTTGCAGAATCCCCAGCTTCCTTTGAGGAGGCTATGGATGAGTAAAGGGAGCCTGATTATGTAGGAATGATGGGCTAGGAGGTTGTCTTTCCTTTGCATAAGTCATTTAGGAAGTAAACAACTAAGATTTTATAAGATTCTTCTTTCTGTCCCTCCTGTAAGATAAAAAAATGGACAGAAGGTGTATTTCATCAGGCTCTGTTACAGACTTCCTCACTGAGCAGTGTAGTCATGTAGGTGTGGTACAAGCTGCAGCCTGTGTCAAGGCTAGTCCCCTGGCCTCACATCCTCCTGAATAGGATTCCAAGAGGATTGATGCCATGGCAAGAAAACAGTATATGGCAGCTTCTGTGGGACTCAGACAGGCAAGTTGTATGGCTTATGTGGCTAGATTTGAAATCTAGGTGGGGCCTTGGTATTGCAGTTAGCCAAGCAGGCCCATGGCCAGCTGGCTGCGGATGGAACAGTTGGCTGCTAATGGCACTGGAAGCCTCTAAGTTCAAGTTCATACTGCTGTTGGTGTTAATCTTGTTTCTCTAGGGTCATGACCACTTCTGTAGCTTTCCGTAGGTTGGCATGGCTCAGATGCACTAATATGTCCCAAGATACTCTGTCAAAGTCTATGGATTTGTTTCTTGTTGTGGGTAATTCTCTGTTTGAGGAACAAACAGAAAGCTATATGAAAACATGGATGATTACCTACAAAGTGCCCAGGTAGAGGCTCAGGCCTCCTCTGCTTTCGCCAGAGGGTCTCTTCAGAGGCAGAGATAGGCGGGCACAAGTAAACCGTCCCCCTCCCTTAGCCTAAGACTATTGCCAAGCAGGCACCCTGATGGGGTGCCCAGGGCCGATCTCTCCTATACCAGTGGGCAGGTTGGTTTTATTTCAGCCAGAACTGTGTGTCCCTAACTCGGACAAGTGGGTTCTGGAAGTAATAAGTCTGGTTCTCAGCTTCAAACAGTTTCAAAGATGAGAGCCAGACAGGTCCTACAAATCCTTCAAAATCCCTTGCTTTGGGAGCAGAGGTTTCTTCTCCTCTGAACTGCAAAGCAGTAGAAAGGTCCCTCCTTGCCACCAGGGCAAGGGGCTGTGCTCATGATACTTTCTTAACCTATAGAAGGCAGGAGATTGGCGGCCCATCTCAGATTTAAGGTACCTGAACAAGCATCTTTTGAAAACAAAGTTAAAAATGTTAACTCTGGCTGAGGCCAGGGGACTGGCTAGCTTTCCTGGACCTCAAGGATGCCTATGTTTTTTTTTCATGTCTTGATCAGGCCTTCTCACCGAAAGTACCTCAGGTTACCCTCAGGCCACTACCAGTTCAGGGCAATGCCCTTGAGCCTTACCTCTCGCCAAGGTATTCAAGAAATTCTAGCTGTGGTAGTGGCTCTTTTAAGAAGGCAAGGATTGCTTTGTTTCCTTTCCTGGATGACTGGCTCTTAGTGGGTCAGTCTCCAGATCAAGTAAATCCCACTTGCAAGTCACCCAGCAGCTTCTCACCTTTCTGGGATTCCTGCTGATTTACAAAGTCAGTTCTCGAACCAGTTCAGGTACTAACTTTCATAGGTGCAGAGTTGAACACAAAGTTAGCCAGGGCATTTCTCCCTCTAAAAGGGTAGGCAGTCTCTTGCCCTGGCATCTTCCATTACTCTGCGAGTCTCTTGACCAGCAAAGCATTTGCTACAACTACTAGGGCACATGGCTGCTTCCACAGCTGTAGTGCAAGGAGCAAGATTCCAGATGAGGGACATTCAGTTCCATCTGAGGGCCTATTGGTCCCAAAGGAGGGATTCCCTTTCCAAATTGGTTCTAGTGACCCAATCCCTGATCCTGGCCTTACACTGTGGCAGGATCAAAGCAATCTAAAACTAGGGGTCCTCTTCATTCCCTCACCACGGATGCTCCTGTGTTAGGGGGGAGCTCGCTTAGGCGACCTGTCCACTAGGGGGTGTGGTCTCCCTAGGAATCTCTGCTCCACATCAATTTTTGGAACTCAGAGCTGTCTTCTAGCTCTTAGGGTTTTCATTCTGTCCAGAACAAGGTAGTTCAAGTCAGGACAGACAACACCACAATAATGTGGTACATCAACAGGCAGGGGGGCACTCGGTCATCAGCCTTGTGCACCGAAGCAATGAAGTGGTGGTCTCTGGCTTACTCCCTGAACACCTCCCTGATAGCAGTTCACCTCCCAGGGAAGGACAATGCCCTGGCAGATGCCCTCAACAGGATTCTCAGGGCCATCACGATTGGGCTCTGAATCCTCAGGTGCTGGGTTCAGTCCTTGCCAGATGGGGCTCATTTTCAGATAGATCTTTTCGCAGCCCCAGATAACCACTAACTTTCTCTGTTTTGTTGAGGCCTCCAGTGCTGGGATCAGCCCACCTGGATGCTTTTCACTTGGATTGGAAAGGGAAGTTTCTGTTCACCTTTCCTCCTTTCCCTTTCTTTCAGGGTACTAGTAAAAATCAGATCTCAGCCTTGCAAAGATTCTGATTGTTCCAAGCTGGGCCAGACAGCCCTGGTACCCATTGTCTCTGTCCTTGACAGTCCACCCTACCCTGAGCTTGCCCAGAGTCCACGACTTACTGGCCTTTGCACAAGGGAGAGTGTGGTATCCGACCTCAAATTCCTCCTTCTCAGGCAGCTCTTGAGGAGTTAAATTTGCTGATTTACACCTTTTTCAAGGTGTGCGGATATTTTAAAGGCTTCAAGGAAGCTTTTCACTGGCGCCACTTACAATTCTAAGTGGAACAGGTTTTCAGTCTGTAGCGCTGAGAAGCAGATTATACCACAGTCTGCTTATCTGCCCATTTTCTGGACTTTTGGTCCATTTTAAATTCTTTAGGTCTTAGGCCAGCTATCTTAAGGGTTCCTTTGGCAGCTGTCTCTGTTTTTTCTGCAAGCGGGAAGCCTGCTTCCTTTTCTTCTCAACCTGTGTTTCCAAGTTTTTAAGGGGTTGCTTACACCAACCCTCCTTTTTGGGAACCAGCTCCTGCATGGAGCCGAATGTTTGCGTGCTCAGTTAATGCAAATCCTTTGGACCTCTGTCCCCAGCAGAGCTCAAGCTTCTCACTTGGAAAATGTTTTTTCTGGTGGTTTCACTTCTGCCAGGCGCATAAGTGAACTACAGGCCCTGGCAGTGGAAGAAGATTTTTCTCTCCCCACAGGGATAAGACAGTCCCTAGGACTAACACAGGGTTTGTCCCTAAGTGGTTTCAGGTTTCCACCTGAACCAATCCATCTCTCTCCCAGGATTTTTTCACTGAGCATTCTTCCTCAGGTGAGAGGAGACTGCACAGCTTGGACGTCAAAAGAGCCTTATGCTACTATTTGTAATGCACCAAGGGTCAGGTTTGAATCCTCAACTCTTCCTTACCTAGGGCAAGGTTGGCAAGGGAACCTGCCACTAAGAGGACAATTGCAAGGTGGATTGTCTCTTGTATCCATTTTGTTATCAAAGACTAGGTGGAGAGCTCCCTCAGGACTGAGGGCTCACTCCACCAGGTGTACAGCTGCATCTCTAGCTGCTAGAGATATTCCCATTCTGGAAATTTGTCGCTGTTGCTTGGAAGACAGTTCACACTTTTACCAAGCATTATTCCCTGGATTTCAGTCCAGGAGAGATGCTCGTTTTGGCACAGCTGTGCTTCAGAGCCTATTTCTAAGTAGGTTCTGACCCTCCTCCATGGAGGTACTGCTGTGTAATCTGTAATAAGTCCTAATATAGCAAGACTTCATGGTGTTTGAAGAAAAATTACTCACCTTAGTAATTGCTTTTCTTCTCATGGAAGTCTTGCTATATTAGAACCACCCAACCTGCCCCTCTCAGAACTTCTACTGGGGTGGGGGTGGCAAATTAGTGCAAGCACTGTGTCATGCCATTGTAGTTCTTCCCTTCACCCTCTTTTATTTAGGGTTAGGGAACTAGGGTTGTCTGGTTGAGTGATTTGTTGGCCCCCTTCCTGGACTTGAGTCTTTGGGGGAAGGGGGGGTTCCTAATAGTGCTTGTCAGGGGGGAAAACTAATAATACCATTATTCATTCTTATTATTGTTATTGTTGTTTCTATTGTTGTTTCTATTGTTGTTATTACTACTAGTAGGTAGCCATTTGCCTAGTGTAGAGCTTTCCACACAGACTTGTTGCTTAGTGTTAGCTTCGTAAAGATCTGACAGTTTCATTTGAAACTGCCCAGATAGAGCTTTGGTATAGCGCCCTCGCGCTTTAGAACTCCAGATTCTCTGGAGTTAACTCTTTCCTCTCCGGGGCAGTTCAAGTGCAGTGGCTAACTGCAATAAGTCCTAATATAGCAAGACTCCATGAGAAGAAAAGCAATTACTAAGGTGAGTAATTTTTTCTTCCTGGTGGCCATTACCCCGGCCTGAACAGACCCTCCGTATACTGTGTTTCATAAGGACAGACTAGTTCTTAGGACCCATCCTAAGTGTCTCCGTAAGGTTGTTTCAGAATTCCATTTAAACCAACCTATAGTCCTACCTATTTCCTTTGCGGACTTCCAAAATGAAGGAGAGCGTACCCTTCATTCTTTGGATGTCAAAAGAGCTCTGCGTTTCTATTTAGATAGAACAAAACAAATTCGCAAAGCTCAACAGCTGTTTGTTTCCTTCAGCGAGACCCGGCTGGGTCAACCTGTCACTATCAGGTGCATTTCAGCATGGCTGGTGGCATGCCTTCGCCACTGTTATTCCATAGCACAAGTTAAGCTGGAGGGCAGAGTGTACGCTCACTCTACTAGAGCAGTCGCGGCATCCCTGGCAGAAATCCGCAACGTGCCAATTGCAGATATTTGCAATGCGGCCACCTGGAGCTCAGTGCATACTTTCGTCAAGCACTATGCCCTGGATGTCCATGCCAGGCGACATGTTTTGTTTGGCAGAACCATCCTTAATGGACTTCTGTCCTAAATTTGTGAGCTCTTGGTCTTTCCTGCCGCCGTCTTGGGGGATTATTAGCTCGGTACTCTCCCATCAGTGTGAATGAGTGATGGAGACTTTATGTCCAGGAAGATATGGAAATTACGTACCTACCGTAATTCTTGATCTTCTTGGACGAAGTCTCCACCACTCATTCACACGCCCACCCACCATCCCCCGAGCTCACCTCTGTTGTTGGTCTTCATTCCCTCAATCTTTAGGCTGTGAAGACTTCTTTGTTGACTCTTCTTATACGGGTTGTCCAGACTATCTTATGTCCGGTCTTTGTTAGGCTATCCTTCTAGGTTAGTTATGCTGCACCTCCTTGGAAAAAAGTACTGAGGCGGTTGGAGGGTCAATGCCAAGATAGTCATTGCCGCATGAGCCAAGGCTCGCGGCTCCATCTCTGGCACCGATCCTCCTGCAAAAGGTTTGCTCCTGCTGGGTCCTAGCACCTCTGGCGTAAATCCCATCACTGTGAATGAGTGGTGGAGACTTTGTCCAAGAAGATCAAGAATTACGGTAGGTACGTAATTTCCATTTTTTGAGTCTAACTGCAACCATGTGACTGTCCCCACACCTCATGAACAGTGCCTTCAAACCATCGCATCTTTCTTTTCCACTAACGAGATCGGTGACGTCCAGATACACTCCACATTTTTTTTTGGTCCATTTTCAGTAGCTGAATCTGATATCATTTCTCAACACTGAGGTTTGTCTGTCAGTTCCTGATCTCTGGGTGGGGAAGGGTCAGTGAGTCAGTAATGCAGGCCCTGACTTACTCATTGGTTCTTGTACACCACTGAAGAAAAGGCTGGTTCATGTCTCCTTAGGAGATGGTTCCAAACTTGGTCCTAGCATCTTGTCTGATACAGATTGTGGCCAGATGTCACTGTTGATGCTGAATATAAAGCAGGTAGTATGTGCAAAGAAGTACCATTTAGTAGTAAAAACTATTAAAAGCAGTCAAAACAGTTCTGAGTATTTGTAAAAGCAATAAAGTCATCTAGCTGTGACACATGGGATAGCTACTGTGAAAGTCAATGAATCACCCTAACATGGCTGCAGTGTGAGAATATCCTTTTAGCTGAATGGTTTGAGCTGCTGTGATCAGCATTCAGGGTCCCCAGTATGCTTCCCAGCAAGGGCTGGGAGGTGTCCACCCTAACAAAGGAGACAGACATAATTATTGGCTTTCAGTGCTGGTTTCGGTATCTGTTGCAATTCCAGATAGAATGGTCAGTTCCCATATCTTCCAAGAATCGATCATCTCCTTAAGTTTCCACTAATGGGTCTCTGATGGAGGTGCTAGGACCCTGCAGAAGCCAGAACTTTTTTGGGAGGGCTGGCAGCATGAGCAGGCCCTGTGTGCATGTACCACACACACCCCCCGCTGCTGTACAGCGGTGCCAGGACCCAACTGCCTCAGTTCCTCTTTTCCCTGCTATGGAGTGCACAGTAACAGTATCACTGTGATGGGGTTGGTAAGACCCTATCCTATTTGTTACGCAGCGAGAGTTAAAAGTAAGGTTCTATTCTGTCACTTGTCAATCACTTGCCTATCTGATTGTGCAATCAAATATTCCTTGTGGAACATTGGAACTGGCCACTCCAACGGTCCCACAGTTTTCTCCATTTTCTTCCTTCCTTCAGTTGCTGTTTCTATTCTTTCTTTCTTCCCTTGCTTCTTTGTGGTTTAAAAAATATATCCATGCCTTGTTAATCCATATGTCTAACTATCAGAATGAAAAACACTGCATACAGATTTTTTGTTGGGCTATTGACCTTTTTATTATCACTGTCTGGTTACTACGTAGATTTGTATTACATAATGAAATTGGCAAACACAAATGTGTATGGATTAACCAGATCTGACTGTATATAAATTTTTATATGAAACTGGGATCCCTTAATTTGCAAATGTATCTAATTATATTGTTAGGATTATTGCAGAAAGCTATTTGGAACTCAGGAGGTTAACCTTGAGATGCAGCTTGACCTCTGCAAGCTGATTTGCATAGTTGTCAACTGGAGATCACTTCTGGGACACAATGTTCTATTTTGTTGTACCTGCAGGAAAGAAATTGACAAATTTCTGATACATTTTGTTGGAAACAGGAGATGTATCTTAACGAGCTCAGGAGGATGCAGAAGTTAATTGCCAGGAAAATACATTATATACAAAGGGAGGTAATCTTTTTGTTGGTGAGGTAGAGATTTAGAGATAACCTCAGAGGAAGGACTTTGTTTTGTTTGAATTGCCTGTATAAAAGCTACCCTGCAAATGTTATGTTTTTTTTATTTTATTGTTATTGATAATAATAAAATGTGAATTTTGTAACTTCTGTTGGTTTGCCTATGCTTCCTGACCTATACCTCGATGACAATCGCTTCTCTCCATGTCCGGGCCAGAACTTCACCATCTATTTACTGACAGTATTCAGTTCTAGTTTAAAATACAGTAGAGTTTGATATTTTTTCTGTCAGTTTAGTTAGTTTGACACACATTTTTTTTTTCTCAGCCCTACCTCATACTAATGGTTGACGACCACGGAAGATGGTAGAAAGCCTCAAGAAGCAAGTTGCTCCGGCAATGAGGCTTTTTCTGGCCACCACACCTCTCTAGGTGGGTGCTCTGGCAGCACATAGTCCAGCACCTGGAAGGATGGGCAGTCCTCCCGGAGTTGCAAAAAAGAATGGTATAGATCCTGCACATGCTTGGCTTCGGGCTGTTTGCACTATTCGGCCTCAACTTTTTCCTGCAAACATAAGGGGAAGAAACAAAACCAGTTGAGGTCATCCTCTGATATTTCTGCTATGAGATACCTGACTTCTGCGGGCACAGGTTCCCCACCATTGTCACCGATGACACAAGAGATGCCTGGGCCTGCAAAGTCGAGGTCTTTGTCCAATAGAGAGGACTCCTGTGGGCAGTTTGGCAGAGCAGTGGATGCAGCATATAAGAAATGCCAACTCCTGACCCTTTGGGGTCGTTGAGCTGGCGCCATCTTCAGTGCTGCTTGACTTAGGCATCTGGCTAACTGAGATTCCAGTCTCCAGGTTGGGGCCACTGTTGACTCCACTAATGTCTTCCCTGCTTATGGTGTCACCTCGACCCTCTGGGGGCAGTGGCAGCTGCGGTGCCACCATTTGTTCCTTCGGGGCAGGAGGGATCATCTATATCATTGGTGCCATGTCCAACACCGGGGTCAGGCTTTTGGGGGCCTACTGTGATGTGGGTGTCGCACGGTCCTTCAGCGTTGGTATCGTTCCTACTGGGGTTGATCCCAGGGCTGTCCTCGGTACTGCCACCTGCACCATTCCTGAGGTCCCATCTGGGGAACGGGTCCAGTGTTGCTGAGGTTGCAACCTGCACTGTCAGCCCTTCAGCCTCGTCTTCTTTATCAAGTCAGATCCTGACCTTTTCATCACCAGTGGTGAGAATGATGACTCACACTATGGTCCAGAGAATCCAAAACCGGTTCTTGTTGCCATACCTCAGTAGGTTCTCGTTCTCTCTCTCTCTCTCTCTCTCTCTCTCTCTCTCTCTCTCTCTCTCTCTCTCCTGGAGGTTCTCTTACTCGCCTTCCAGACTATGCTCAAAAATAAGCATTCTGCATTGAATTTTGAGCCAGCAGCCCTAGGCAAGTCTAGGCACCTCCGGCTGGTGTTTCTAAATGTGCCTAATATCCTGGTCTCTCTAGTTCCTCCCATCCAGGTGGCCTTTGAAACCCTCTCTGCAGCAGCTTGGAAGAGCTCTGCTACTGTGGAAGCTGCTGCCAAGCTGACAGACAAGAAATATTTGGTGCCTAAGTCTAAGCCCATGTGTTTCACTCAGCCACTAGCGAATGCCAGAATGACAAAGCCTTAATGCCCAAGAAGGTCACCGCACACCCCACTAACAAGAAATCACACAAGTTTACACCATGGACAGGCATGTCAATGCCTCAGCTACCCTTGGCTTGAGGATAGCTGTGTATGAGGGTCATTCTTTAGGTATGAGTGTTCCCTCTGGTGCAAGCTTAAGTCTCTTGCAGAGGTCCTGCCAGTTACAAAGGCAAAACAACAGATGCTGCTTACTGTTATGCAAGGTGTTGAATGTAATAACCTCCAGCTTAGGGGCTCTATGGATGCCTTTGATACAGCAACACGCTTCTGGCTGTGAACTGTTGGCTTCACCCCGACATCCAGCAAAGGATCATGAATGTGTCCTTCGATATCACTTATCTGCTCAGACAGCAGGTTAAGCAGCGTTATAAAGGAGATCTACAGGCAGAGGTGAAGCCCCAACCACTGCGCAGATCGAGGCTTCTCCTCACAAATCCCCCCCCCCACACACAGGCATCATATTACCTTAAGAGTTTTTGTACCCGAAGGCTCATAAAAAGTTTCTCAGTCGCCAGTGCAGCCAGCATGTTTAAATATGGCACTTCTCACCCCCTGGGATTGCACTGAAACACCGCAATATAATGATGCGGCACTGCCCCTTCCTTATTGGTGCCCTTATGTATGGAGATTTAATAATCCCCGTATTGCCCATGCCCAGCACTATTTTCACAGAATTTGCCTAAATGCCATGTGACAGGGGCAGAGGAGCCCAAAACAACAAATCCCTGGGCCAACAGAAAGTGCAGCTGAAGGCACAGACACCAAAAGCACTCAGTGCCCCAGCCTGAAGCTCTGGACCCAGGTCTGCCCCAGCTGCCTAAGGCAGACCACGACTCCCCAGGGAGATGCCTCCCCCAGTTTTACTGTCAGTGGCAATCCATCTTGATGGATAAGTGGGTTGTAAGGATCGTCGAAGAAGGGTAGTCCCTGGAATTGTTGGAAACCCCTCTGGACTAACCTCCCAGAAGGCAACTTCCCTTGTCGGCTCACATGTCAGAGCTTCTGTTACAGGAGATTGTGGACCTTGTGAGAAACAGGGCAGTGGAAATAGTGCCATACAGAATGGAACATGGAGTTCCTCTATCAGTACTTCCTGGTACCAAAGGAATCAGGGGACATGTGCCCCGTTCTCAATCTCCAAAATCTGAAAAAACACATTGTTCAAGAAAAATTCAAGATAATTTTTCTGGGATCCTTACTACCTTACCTGAAGCATCAGGAGTGGCTAGCGTCACTGGATATGCAGGATGTATACCAGCACATTGTGGTGCACCCCAGCCACCACAGCTACCTCTGGTTCTGTGCAGAAGGGCAACACTACCAGTTTAGAATCCTACCCCATGGATTTTCCTCAGTGCTACAAGTCTTTACAAAGCAATTTGCAGTACTAACAGCATACCTCAGAAAGATTGGACTGCAAGTCTTCCTGTATCTGGATGACTGGCTAATCTCAAGCCCATCCAGACAGGAGACAGAACAGGCATTGACCACTGCCTCTCTCTTTCTAGCATCCATGAGAGTCCTGCTGAACACCTCAAAGTCTCAGCTGGAGTCTTCCCAGGAACAGCTCTTCAATAGAGCTGATCTTCCAGGAATTACTCTTCACCATTTATTCACACTAATAGGTCTTAGTTGGAGGCACTAGGACCCCACAGGAACAAAGTCTTTTGCAGCTTGTGAGGGGACCGACGTTGGTGCTGCCACCACCCACGAGGCCAACATACTGACATCATGCACGTGAGCCAGCCAGTAACTGATGCCAGCCCCTTCCCTTCTTCAGTTATGTTTTTCCCACTGTAGAGTATGCACTGTGGGAGCAGCCAGTCAAAACTGTGTCAGCAATGTTTTTCCTCAGTTTGCTGCTGCTAATTGCATTGCTCAACACTGAATACCTTCTTGACACCATATTCAGTACTGTTTTTATTTGCAGTTCTGTTTTGCTAAGTTCAGCGCCAGTCTCTATCTTTTTCTTGTTTTTCTTATTTTGGTCTGTTGAGATGCCAAGTTTGAAGGGGCAAAAGAAGAAGTAAAGCTACAGCCCCCCCAACCCCCTGCAGCCTTGGTGCTCCTGTGGCAGCCCTGTCGCTGCAGTAGACTGGCAACCAAAATGCCACACCAGCCTTGGCCTTGACCATGACATGAGCTGGTGTGATGACTGCTTTTCTGTGGACAAGCATGTCCTCGAATTCTGCACATTAAAGTAGGGTCATTCACCACAGGCAGACGTCGCATCTGTGATACCAAGATAAGGTCTTTTTGCCTTCCCTTAGGTCCCTTTCAATATCCCTGGTACTGAGGGAGACCAGGATCCTCCCTGTGCTCACCTTGCCAAGACATTAGAGGTCCTGGGGGGGTTGGTGGATAGTTGAATCCTTCTGAGCATCAGCTGAGCACTCTCACAGTTTGTCTGTCTTCCTGGATAGCGGGTGCCTCTGGTGGTGAGGCTGAAACTTTATACTTGGTCAACACTGGGATGCACCTCGGAGTTGTGGCCTGGTGCTGTACCGGATCCTGGTACCGCCCTCAGTACTGGTGAGCATGGTGGTGCCAGTTGCAAGACCGAGTCCCCTTCTAGCGCTGTTTACAGTGCCAGAAGATGGGTCATTTATGGAGCTGACCCTGATCCTGAGGTGGTGGTCATCTCCTCTGAGTGCCCTTGTGGCTTGGGGAAGGAGGAGGACACCAGCCTTGAGCTCGGGGAAGAAAAGAGCAATGATGGCACTGACCCTGGACCTGGTTTCAAGCACGACGCTGGTGACGGTGTTCCCCCTGATCTTCCTGGACATAAGTCTCCACCACTCATTCACACTAGTGGGATTGGCGCGGAGGCACTAAGACCCATCGGGAGCAAACTTTTGCTGGAGGGTCGGTCGAGAGCAGCCCGCGAGACCTGGCGCCCAGGCTGAGCCGCTCGGTAATGACCATCGGCGGCGACCCTCCAACCGCCTCAGTTCCTTTTTCCGCCGTCGAGTGCGCTTCAGTGACGGCGTCGCTCGCCTGTCGAGTCAAACTTCAAACTAGCGCATAGTTTTCAGTTTGTTTTTTTGTAACATTATCCACGATAGTAGTATCGCTTAGTTTTATTCTATTTTTCGTAAAATTTTTCTAATATTTAAATTTAACTTACCGAAGAGTCTCGGCCTACTGGAATGATCGACCATGAGCAGGTCAGGTAGCGGTAGGGAGACTTCGTATGAAGCTGTTCAGTCAGCCGGGCTGGAGTCGGTCAGCCTCCTTCTCCTCAGCGGGGTTCCGACTCGGTCAGTCCGATGCCGAGGGATGGGCGGTCCCCACCCGACATAAAATAAGCAGATTCGCATTCTCGGCCGTTCGGCCTCAACTCTTCTTGGCCCTGAGGTCAAAAGAAGGCATCACTAAAGTGCGCCCTCTATATATGTCTCTTGTCGGCGGTGGGTTTTCGTTGCTGGTTGCGGTCTCCCTTCTTGGTCGCCAGCTTCCGATAATCGTCGTCCTCGACATCGGAGCCCCTCCCCGCCTATAGGTAGGGCTCCAGATGAGCAGTTTCATCAGTGGGCCGCTCTTATGGAGCGATGGGCTCGGAGGTTGGTTCTTCTGCCTGGCTCGGTTACCTCGGAGCCCTCGGGCTCCTCCGGCGATCAGGTAGGGCGGTTGGACCTTCCTAGTCGCGCGGCGCCTTCCTCGGTGCTAGCGACTCCGTGCTTAGGTGTTTCCCCCCCTCACATGGCTGCGGCGCAGGGGGCCTCACCGATGCCCTTATCTCCTGGTATTTTTCCTTCTCTTGTTTTCCAGGTTCCCGGGGCTTTTCCGGCGCCTTCTGCAGGGTCTGTGGCCGTGTCGGCGCCGTTTTCGGGGCCGCCGGAGCTTGCGGCGCCGTTGGCGGCGCCGCGTGGTCTCTCGGCGCCGTTGGTGGCGCCGCGTTGTCTCGCGGGCGCGCGGTAGTGAGCCAGATCGGGCGGCGCCGTTCGGCGGCGGCGTCGTCTGCGACCGTTCGCGGCGTGCGTCCAGCGGCGCGTTCGCGGCGTCGTCCGTGGCGCCGTTAGCCGCGCTGTCTTGTGGCGTCGTCAGCAATGCCGCCAGGCGTTCGCGAATACATTGCCTCTTGACGCCGTCGCCTCCTCGATGCCGTCTTCAGCCCGTTTTGCCGTCTCGGCGCCGGCGTATAGGGACTCTCCTTGTTTTTCTGCCATTTCCTCCTCTCCTAATTTTTCCTCCTTTCCTGTCCAAACAGTCCTTTCTGGACCATCAGGAGATGATGTTGAGCCTGACCCAGACCTTGATTGGGTGATGAAGTGGAGAAACAGGATCTTTCTTTGCTACAGAGCCTGTGGTCGAGGACCTGTCCTTTAAGTCTCTGTTGAAGAACCTGGGATCCACTCTTTCTCTCCAGACTACAAGACGCCGATCCTAGGGAAGATATTAAGACTCCAGTATCTTCATGCTGGAGATCTCTGGATTTGACTCCTCCGATTCAGCCTTCCTTGAGACGCTGTCTCAAATGGTATGAATAACCCTGCTCTTATTCCCTCAGTGGCTAAATCCATTGATAAAGTATTCAGCTCCCAAGGATCGTCCCATTTTGGCATCCCAAGCCTTTGCGGATCCTATTGTAGTCCTGGCAGAGAATGACAAGGTCGTTCTTCCTCAAACTACTACAGCTCGACCTATTAACAAAGTCTCGTAAGATTGATACATTAGGTAAGAGAGTCTTTGCTGCCTCCACTCTAAGTATCGTGTTGCCAGTTATCAAGGCTATTTTCTCAGTATGAGTATATCCTGTGGCACTCTATGAAAAGAATGGTTGAAGCTCTTCCAGATTGGATTCAAGTCAGAGCTTCTTCGGCCGTTATTAGAGGTATTGAGTCCAATAACCAACAGGTCAAAGCCGCCATGGATGCTTCGACACTGCTTCCGCTCAGCAGCAGCGAGGTTGTACTCGGCGCCATTTCCTGGCTACGTGCTTCTGGCTTCATGAATGATGCTCAGCAGCAGGTGATGGCGCTGCCTTTTGATGGCTCCTTTCTTTTTGGCCCTCAGGTGGAGCAAGCCTTAGAGGCCACTCAGAAGACTAGATCGGCCATTAAGTTGGCCAGACCTCCGCCTGCCCCCTCTCGGGGGCATGTGAACAGACGTCAGTTTCATAGTCGTCAGTCCTTTCGAGGCAGAGGCAGGGGAAGCTTCCATAAAAGCCAACCTGCCCAACCTCAAAAGAAGACTCAGCAGAAAGCGCAGGGACCTAAAGCTCCCAGCGCTACCTTATGAGTCGTTGGCCCAAGTTCCATCCACTCTGCCCGAGGTGGAACTTTCTCCTCCGGTGGGAGGTCGTCTGATGTACTTCTACAACCAGTGGAAGTCCATAACCTCAGACAAATGGGTTCTTCGGATAATTCGCGAGGGTTACTCTCTCAATTTCTTGGAACCCCCCCCGAATTGTCCTCCCATACGACAACCCAGGTTGTCGGCCTCTCAGTCAGATCTCCTCACAGCGGAGATCCAGGGCCTTCTGAACAACAGGGCAATAGAACTGGTGCCCCGCATCTACGAAACACAGGGTTCTCCCATTACTTTCTGGTTCCAAAGAAATCTGGGGGATGCTTCCATTCTAGACCTCAGAAAGTTAAAAAATTCCTCCCAGGAGAAATTCAAGATGATTTCCCTAGGTACCCTGTTACCCTTGCTGCATCAGCACGACTGGCTGGCCTCTCTGGATATGCAGGATGCTTACCAGCATATCCCGTCCACCGACCCACCGATAAATTCCTCAGGTTTGTAGCTTTGGGTCAGCATTATCAGTTCAAGTCCTGCCCTTTGGGCTATCCTCGGCGCCCGCAGTTTTTACAAAGTGTTGTGCAGTTCTCATGGCATCTCAGGAAAGTCGGACTCAGGTGTTTCCCTACCTGGACGATTGGCTTCTAAGACCCTTCCGGCCAAGGGACTTTGGAAGCCGTGCAACGACTTCTCGTCCTCACGCGCCATGGGAGTTCTGCTGAATTTGAAAAATCTCAACTGCAACCCTCCCAGAGCTCCTTTTCATAGGGGCGCTTCTAGACACCTCTTCAGCGAGGCTTTCCTTCCAGAGGACAGAAGACTCGACATCCTCTGATGGCCCGTTACATCAGGGAGAACCAATCGGTTACAGCTCTCTCGATGCAACGCATGTTGGGTCTCATGGCGTCCTCGGTCTTCACTGTCCCTCTGGCCCGACTGCACATGAGAACCACCCAGTGGATGCTCTCCACTCAGTGGTCCCCGACCTCTCACCCCCAGTCTTATCCCATCAAGGTGACGGAGCCCTTCGAAGGTCTCTCACCTGGTGGTCTCAAGAGAGCAATCTCCTGGAAGGATTCCCTTTGCTCCCGGATCATCAGATCTCCATCACCACAGATGCATCGCTAATGGGATGGGAGCTCACTGTCTCTCCCTCCACACTCAAGGTGTATGGACTCAGTTGAAACTCATCTCCACATAAATGTCCTGGAGATGAGGCGGTCCTCTATGCAATCCGAGCTCTGAAGGATGTCCTTTGTCACAAGAACATTCTCCTTCAAGCGGACAACAAAGCAGTGATGTATTACATCAACAACAGAAAGCGGTGCTCATTCTTATCCCCTTTGCAGGGAAGCAATGAGGGTGGGAGTGGTGCTTGGAGCACAAGTCTCTGATTCAAGCGGTTTATCTGCCAGGTATACAAGCGACCTAGCAGATCACCTCAGCAGAACGGAGGCAGACCCTCACAAGTGGTCTCGATCCAGCCGTAGCTCGGTCCCTGTTCAAAGTGGGGGACTCAGACCTGGACCTTTTGCATCCCACTCAGCGAAAACTGCCTCTCTTCTGCTCCAGAAATCCAGGGCCTGGCATTTTCTGTCAGGATGCGTTCAGGCTGCGGTGGACAAAACGCTTTCTTTACGCCTTTCCACCACTTCCTCTAATCCAGAGAGTACTCCTCAAGTTCGAGTCTCAGGGGACCAAGATGATTCTCATTGCTCCTTCCTGGCCTCGGCAACTATGGTTTCCTCTACTCAACAGTATGTTGGCAGCCTCTCGAGACCACTTCCTTTGCAAATCAGTCTTCTGACTCAGGGTTCGTTGGTCCATCCCAACCTGAAATCACTTCACCTTCATGCTTGGCTCCTGAAGAGATAGAAGTAGAATCGGTTCAACGTCTCTCATAGAGTCTCAGACATCCTTCTGGCTGCTCGGAAGCCAGCCACCCAAAACGGACGCCCAAATGGAAACGCGTTTTCTCTCTGGTGTGCAAAATCCTCTTGGAATCCCTTTTCCTGTCCTCCTGGCAAGGTTCTGGAGTATCTTTTGGACCTATCAAACTTAGGTCTTCAATACTCCACAGTTAAAGTTCACCTTAGTGCCATCTCAAGCGTTCCATGAGCCGGTTTCTTCCTTAACTCTGGCTCAGTTACTATAGTGAAGAGATTTCTTAAGGGATTCTCCATACCAGACCCCCTGTTAAGCGTCCAGTTGCAGCCTGGGACATTAACCTGGTGCTGGACATGCTCACTCGGAAGCCTTTCGAACCCTTAGCTACCTGTGAGTTAAAATTTCTTACCTGGAAGACTGCCTTCCTGGTGGCCATTACCTCAGCCCGCAGGGTCTCTGAGATACATGCACTGGTTACGGACCCTCCGTATACTGTATTCCATAAGGACAAGGTAGTTCTCCGTGACTCATCCTAAATTTCTTCCCAAGGTTGTGTCAGAATTCCATCTGAACCAACCTCTGGTACTCCGCTTACTTAGCTAATTTCCAAAATGAGAGGAGCAGGCTCTTCATTCCTTGGATGTTAAGAGAGCCTTGCGGTTCTATTTAGATAGAAACCAAGGATGTTCGCAAGACTCAGCAACTGTTCGTTTCTTTCAGCGACACCGGCTGGGTCAACCTGTCGCTATTAGATGTATCTCTTCATGGTTGTGGCATGCCTTCCGTCATTGCTATTCCATGGCTCAAGTTAAATTAGAAGGTAGGTGTAAACTCACTCTACTAGAGTGATCCTTGACATCCCTAGCGAGTATATGTCCAATGCAGATATATGCACGCCGCTACCTGGAGCTCAGTGCATACTTTCGTTAAGCACTATGCACTGGATGTTCATGCCAGGCGGCATTCCGCATTCGGCAGAACTATCCTTAATGGGCTTCTATCTTAGACGCGTGAGCTCTGGCTTTCCTGCCGCCCTTTGGGGATTATCAGCTTGGTACTCTCCCACTAGTGTGAATGAGTGGTGGAGACTTATGTCAGGGAAGATAGGAAATTACGTATTTACCGTAATTCTTGATCTTCTTGGACGCAGTCTCCACCACTCATTCACACGCCCACCCTCCATCCCGAGCTCACCGCTGTATTGGTCTTCCTCCCTCAAATCTTTAGGCCGTGAGGACTTCTTTGCAGATCTCTTACACGTGGGTCATAATGGACTATCTTATGTCCGCTTTTTAATGTTGGGTTTACCCTTTTCGTTAGTTGCGCTGCACCTCCTTGGTAAAAAGAGTACTGAGGCGGTTGGAGGTGGAATGCGCCGAGATGGTCATTACCGCCGAGTGCCGCTGCTCATGGCTACCGTGTCTCATGCGCTGCCTCTCGCGCCGACCCTCCAGCAAAAGTTTGCTCCCGATGGGTCTTAGTGCCTCCGGCGCCAATCCCACTAGTGTGAATGAGTGGTGGAGACTCGTCCAAGAAGATCAAGAATTACGGTAGGTACGTAATTTTCCTTTTTTGTCCCTGGGCCTGGTGCCGGTGACAGTGACGGGACTGGTTCTGGTCCCAGTGCAGCCTGCTGGGCTGGTTCTGCTCCAGGCATTGTCCATAGTGTCAGCTCCAGACTCTGTCATTCATAATGCCAGATCAGTTCCCAGAGCCAGGTGTAGTAGTGGTTCTGAGGGTGTCACTGGCTCTAGGGAATTACTTGACTTGATGGGCAGTGCCAGCTCTGGTGAGGGGATGAGGCCTGTTTCTGGGCTTGCTTCTGACACTGTGACTGGCCCAGCCCCGGCAGACTGCAGGAGACGGTATTGTGCCCCACACAATTCTCTAGGTTCTCTACCTCACCCGCCCTCTGGCTTGACTTCCCTAGACACTTCTTCCAGGCCTCGGCGCCTGGCACATGATTGACCCCCGGATTTGGATTTCACAGAGTTCGACCAGTGGGGATGAAGGGTCTTCTCTTCAGCTTGTGCGTTGATGTGCATAGGTTCACATGAGGCATACCACGCTGCCTACAACAGGCATCTGTGGTCGATGCTGGCTCAGGTTCTGGCATCTATGCCTGACTTGGAGCAGTCCAGACAAGCCATTGCCCTCTCTGCACAGGGTCTGGAACTTGCAAGGCACCAGGCAAGGGCGTCCTATGACACCAGTGAGGTGGCTTCCAGACTGGCAGGGACAGCGATCTACATTAGGCGGATGGCATGGCTTCGTCTATGCAGACTGTCACCCATTGCCCGGTGTAGGGTGAGTTAGTTAGTTTGGTTTTATTGTTCGGCAGTCAAGCCTTTACAACATTCTAAAAACAAACAGATCATACAAATACACAATATAAAATCAACTGTTACACTTAAACATTCAATAAATATTCATTTTCTGACTGATTCAAACCATTAATAATGTGCATTCACAATCACATAAAAAAAAAAATACAAAATATATAAAAAGAGTGAGTCCATCCCCAGATTAATTCTCAGAGGCAGAGAGATGTTTTTCTTTATATTTCATTACTTGATAAAAAATTTTTGAAGCCATCTTAGCCTCCTTTAATGTCTGAGGATGCAAAAGTATAAATAAAGGATCATATTTTGCATTTACATATTTAATAAGAAAATCACTTAAATTGAACTGTGAGATTTTATATAAAGGACATTGTACTGTAACATGATAAAGATTTTCTTGAAAACCCCTGTTATACTTACGTTATTCCGGTCCTGGGTTGGATAAAGTTTTTCTATTGAAAAACACATATTTCTAGGGACATGGATATGTTGTTCATCCACACTCATTGGCAGGTATCCTTGCCGCTTAAAATCTTGCCGGAAGGTCTTCAAGCTTGCTCCTCCCACCCACCCGGGTGGTATAACTCTCGGCTCCGCCCCATGACGCCAGATCTTCCTTACCGCTTGGAAGCTCAGGTTCCCTCCTTAACGCTCCGCGCTTGAGACTGGTTCCTATTTCTCCGCTTACGGATTTAAAATAAATTTTGAAAAAGACTTCAGTCTTCTATCCTCAGCGGCTGTGATGGACAAATCGACTCCCAGTTTCGGAGATGCCCATGCGGGCAGAAGATGTCTCGGACGGATCCACACTCCGATGTGTCTACTGCTTAGGCCTTGAGCACGACCCGCGAGGCTGCGACCTGTGCTCATCTTTCTCGACCCTCGCCTCCGAAGACCGTGCTGCCCGATTGCAACTGGGCCGTCCCGGCGTTCCCTCGGTGAAGTCCAAGGAGGCCGGTTGGCGGTGTCACGGCGCGGTCAGGATCAGCTTCGAGCGGATGGTCGCCTCGAAGAGGAGGCGGCGGGCCGTATCTTCCTCGGCAGCGGCATTTATCCCGCTTCTCTGGGCTCTTCTTACGCGGCTTCTTTTAAGGAGCTTTGTCTGTCCCTCTCCACTAAGGAGAAGGGCCTACGTTCTTGAGGACCTTATTCTCGGTCCAAAGAGGGACAGGGTAGTCCCTCCGTCGACGCTCTTGGGAGCGGGAAAGGTCCTCTCCCGGGCCGTCGACCGTCGGCTTCGAGTCGACCGGCTCGGCTCGCCACTGGCCTCACGGTGTCCCCGCAGGTCAGTTGACCGAGACTCCCACCGATGAAGTCGAGATTTTTCTCGACCCATTGGACGGGCTGTCGCCTTTAGCAGCCGAGATTCCCCTCTCCCCGGTTCCCCCGGGAGGAGTTGAGGATCCCGTGGGCTCGCCTGTGCCTCCGGTTCCGGAGCCCTCGGATGCACCATCCGAGCCGAAGGGAGTGCCGGTTCCGGCCGACACCTCCCCGCACCGACCTCGGAAATTCCGGGACTCTCGGTCTCGGTCTCAGACCTCTTCGCGGTCCAGCCGATCCCACCGTCATAGGCGGTCTCGGTCTCGGCATCGATGTGGCAGCGTCGCCGCTCGTCCTCCTCCTGGATGAGGGAGGCTTGGCGTAAATGCGTCGTGAGTGCGAGAGACCTTATGTTTGCAACAGCTCCTCCTGGCCGGGAATAAGCCGACCCCGTCGCCTTCCCCGGCCATTAAGTGGCTGTCACCGGCACGGCCGACACAACCCCTCGACTTATCCGAGGAGCCTATACCCAGGCCGGTTGTTCGGCCAAAACCAGCTGCTCCACCGATTCCGGTGGAACCTCCGCCTCCACAGCCACCAATTGGGGCTCCGACCAAGGATTCTCGGTCGGCTAAGGGTCTACCCCATCGGCTGTCAGTTACCCTCACTCCCGACCGACCTCGGCAGGTGAAGGGTGGCTCAGGCCAGAGGCAGCTCTTCGAGGACTCTTCCGAGTCCGAAGATGATTCCTCCTTTTTCTCCAAGCAACTGGACTTGGAGTCTTCAGGAGGTCAGTCAATGGGCGATAGCCCGTCGTCCTTCCTGGGACTCGCCGGCTCATCTCGAGTCTACCGGGATGGAGCCCGAACCCGTTCCAAGCGGGCCGGGTATCCCCTCGGAGATTCTGGACCAGGGATTCTCCGGACGGAGGCCTTTCCGGTGGCGAGGCCATAGTGGGTCGGCACTGGAGCTTTGGCAGCGCCCTGCTTCCTGCCCTGCGCCTTCGGCCAGGATGGCCAGGAAGTATGCGGTCCCTACCGGTTCCTTGTCCGGTTTTTCGGAACACCCCTCTGCTGAGGGGTTGGTTACCGACAGCGTTTTCCGGCGCGCCGGCAACGCCAGGGATGTGGACAAACCTCCTGACAAGGAGTCCAAGAAATTGGACTATGTCGGGCGAAAAGTCTACGCTGCGTCCTCTCTCGGCCTTCGTCAGGCCAGTTCGGCCGTCCTCCTGGCACATTTTTCTCATGCCCTGTTGGGCTCCCTGGATGAGGTCATCCCTCATCTTCCCGCCGATCTGCAGACTACGGTTAAGCAGGTGCGGGACCAGGGCAGGGCAGTGGCCAAACAGCAGCTCCAGACTGCTTTGGATATAGGGGACTCATGTGCCAGATCGGTGGCTGACGCGGTGGCTATCGTCGGCCGGGCTTGGCTGAGGATATCCACCTTTACTTGGATACCCAGCACAAGTTGGCGGATGTTCCCTTTTGGGGACTGACCTCTTGACCCTGGGGTGGAAGGTCACCTGCAGAGGATCGAAGTCAATGCCACCTTGGACTCGGTCTCTTCCTCTCAGAAGGACAAGGCATGAAGCCACAGCCTAAGCCCTTTGGTCCTTCTGTGCCCTGGCGGCGCCCGGCCCAGCAGCGTCAGGGCCAGCAGGCTCGGACCTGGCATCCCAAACCCAAGCCCGGCTTCCTCTAACAGGAGGCAGGGAGAAAGGGCCCAGGAGGTCCTCGTTGGTCCCTCCTCCAAGCCTGCCATGACAGGCTGAAGGGTGTCGCCCCATTCCGTCACCTTACCCCCAGGTCCCCCGTGAAGGCGGCTCCGGCACTTCCGTTCCGCCTGGTCCGCTGTACCACGGACAGGTGGGTCTTGGAGGTGGTGGGAAGAGGCCTGCCTCTGGAATTCGAGCAGGCACCACCCTTCAGAGCCGTCGCCCCTCGGGGGGCGGGATCCCAGCCTCACTGGCGGCTCGTCGAGCCGACATCGCTCTCCTCCTCCAGAAGGAGGTGGTAAGAGAGGTGGTGGACCCTCCTTCAGACCCAGGGTTTGTGTCCAGGTACTTCCTGGTTCGAGCGGACGGGGCTGGCGCCCCATTCTCGACCTACGACCTAAACAAGTTCCTAAGGTCTCGAACCTTCAGGATGGTCACTCTGGCTCAGAATAATACCATCCTTGGAGCGGCGTGTGGTTCTGCTCTGGACTTGCAGGACAGCGTTTTCACGTCCCTATCCGTCCGTCTCACCAGAGATTCCTTCGCTTCCGAGCAGAAGGATCCTCTTCGAGTTCCAAGCCATGCCCTTGACTTGTCTCCAGCCCCAGGGTCTTCACCAAATGCATGGCAGTGGTGACAGCATTCCTGCAGCGCCGAGGGTCGGGTGTACCCTTACCTGGACGACTGGCTGATAAGCTCCCTCCAGGAAGGAGGCGGAGTGGTCCAGAATCTAGCCCTCAGGTCTGCTCTCCAACTGGCCTCCTTATCAACGACCAAGTCGAACTCGAGCGAAGCAGGTGATTCTATTCATCCGACCAGCTCGACTCTCTTCGAGCCAAACACGGCTCCCGGCGGACAGGGCCGAGGTTCTTTCCTCCTTTGCCCGATCATTTCTGGTTGGGCAATTGCGCCTGCCGGGACTTCCTGCGCCTCCTGGGTCTCATGGCGGCCTGCACCAGCGTGGTCCGTTGGGCCCGCTGGAACATCGTCCCCTTCAGTGGGGACTGGCCAGCCAGTGGTCTAGCGCTGCGATCCTTGGACCAGCTTGTGTCGGTGACACAGGGGATGTGGGCAGCTCTCAGTGGTGGACCGTTCCAGATCATTTGCAGGAGGGCATCCCGTTCGTCCGCCCGAGCGAGCGGTCTCTATCGACCGATGCCTCTCTGATGGGTTGGGTGCCCATCTGGGGAACACGGGCTCATGGCCTCTGGTCACGCGGAGTCCGATGCCACATCAACCTGCTGGAGCTCCCGGCGGTCCGCCTAGCTCTCACCGCCTTTGCTCCGTTCCTCCGGGGTCAAGTGGTCCGAGTCAGGCGGACAATACCACGACCATGTACTATCTAAACCGCCAGAGGCGGGGCGCTCCATGCTTCTATGCAAGAGCTCTCCGCATTTGGTCACTCGTCGTCAGCCTGGAGGCGGATCTCCTAGCCATTCACGTGGCAGGGCCTCCAACACCCTGGCCGATGCCCTGAGCCGGATAGGGGCTGCATCCCACGAGTGGTCTCTCCTGCCGAGTAGTACAGCATCTGTTCTCCCTTTGGGGCACACCTCAGGTGGACCTGTTTGCCTCCAGGGAGAACACGAAGCTGAGTCTGTTCCATGCCCGCCCCCCTCAGCAGGGCTCGCTGCAGGGGGATGCCTTCTCGAGGCAGTGGACCCCGGGCCTCTTTTACGCCTTTCCCCCATTTCCCTTGATCCACAAGGTGCTTCTCAAGCGAGGAGGGACAAGGCGCAGGTGATTCTGATAGCCCCAGACTGGCCTCGCCAGTTCTGGTACCCAGATCTCCTCAGTCTCAGCTCCAGGACTCACGGCAGCTTCCAGCTCGCCGGACCTGCTCTCAGTCAATCAGGGAAGGTGTTCCATCGGACCTTCAATCCCTGCACCTGACGGCCTGGTTCCTGGCGGCTAGAGTTCCAGGCCTTGGGTCTTTCCGGCAGGGTCCTCAATGTAGTTGAGGCGTCCCGTGGAGTCGACCAGAAAATGCTATGCCTTCAAATGGAAAAGGTTTTCCATTTGGTGTCAGGGCAAGGGCTTGGACCCTTCCTCCTGTTCCTTGGCAAGCATCTTGGACTATTTATGGTCCCTTTCTAGTTAAGGGCTTAGGTCGACGACCCTAAGGGTGCACCTGGCAGCCATCTCTGCTTACGGTGCGCGGGCGGAGAGCAGTCGGTGGCACTGGAGGAGGAGTGGTCTGGCTTTTCAAGGCCTTGATCACATTTCCTCCAGTCACGGGAACCCCCACCTCCGTGGGATCTACTGCTGGTACTGGCAAAGCTCATGGGCAAGCCATTCGAACCTATGCACAGGTGTGCTCTCTCTCACCTGTCGTGGAAGACCGCCTTCTTGGTGGCTATCCGTCAGCCAGAAGGATGGGAGAGCTCCAGGCGCTTCCATCGAGTCTCCTTACCTGGTCTTCCACAGGGACAAGGTTGTCCTCGCCCCCACCCGAAATTCCTTCGAGAGGTGGTGTGGAGTTTCACCTTAACCAGGTGTTGACTCTGCGGTGTTCTACCCCAATCACACCTCGGAGGCGAATATAGGCTCCATACTCTGGACCCTAGAAGGCGCGCTTATTATAAGGGCGCATGGCTGAAATTCGGGAGAGGTTTGCCAGCTGTTTGTCACCTACGCTGAAGCGCATCTGGCAGACCTGCAGCCAAGCGGACGATAAGCAGGTGGGTAACCTCCTGCATAGATCTCTGCTATAAGTTGGCGGGCATGGAGCCTCCCAGAGGGATAAGAGCTCATTCTACCGCCATACTGCTAGCAGTGGCTGCTTCAGGGGCGTCCCTATCCAGGAAATCTGCAGGGCTGCTACCTGGAAGTCAGCAAACACCTTCATTACCCACTACCACATCGACCTTGAGTCACGCCGGGATGCTGGTTTTGGGGCCTCGGTTCTCCAGTCTCTCTTTCCCAAGTAAGTATTGAGGTGTCGTCTTGCCTCCCTCCTCCCGGAGAACTGCTAGAGTCTGCCAATGAGTGTGGATGAACAACATATCCATGTCCCTAGAGTACAGGTTACTCACCTGTAACAGGAGTTCTAGGAATGGTATATGTTGTTCATCCCACTGCCCCCCGACCTCCCGGCTCGACGCGACAACCTGAGCTTCCAGCGGGCCAGATCTGGCGTCATGGGCGGAGCCGAGAGTTATACCACCCGGGTGGTTGGGAGGAGCAAGCTTGAAGACCTTCTGGCAAGATTTAAAGCGGCAAGGATACCTGCCAATGAGTGTGGATGAACAACATATACCATTCCTAGAACTCCTGTTACAGGTGAGTAACCTGTATTTAGAACAAATAATTCCCATTCTTGCCCAAGTAATCATTTTCCTCTCTAACGGGGTCAGCAAAAGAATTAAATAATTCTCTGTAAATGCATCAATCTTATTTTGTGCTAGCCAGCTAGCCTGGCGTTGAACTCTAAGGAGATCCATTTGCTTATCATAAGCAGACCTGACTATTTTCTTTTTAACAAACTCCTTAAATAAGGGAGATATTGAAATTGATTTCTTCCAATCTGTCCAAAGATGAAACCTATCAACACTACCCAAAATACTCTGAATATTTTTAACCCAGGGTGACCTAAAATTTTGTTTATGCCAAGAAAGTTTTTCTTTCAGGCATAATAAAGGCAAAAAATTTATCTGCTGATTAATAATTTTTAACCAATAACCCATGGAGCGTATATCAATTATTGTGCCAACGGGAACTCTACCCAATTCTGCCCTAACTATAACATTAGATGTGGATAATGGTACCTGCAATAAATATTTATAATAAAAGGAGAGTGGAGTTTCCAACCATAAAGGGACATAATTGTTCCAAACCTCTGTTCCATATGTAAGAGTAGGATTAATCTTTGCTTCACTAGCAACCAATGCTGGTAAGACCGAATAGCCTGCATATTTCCTGCTAAAATGTAACAAAGCTTTGGCAATCAATTTTGCCCTTATCACTTGTTCCTTCCAGTGCTCTATCCAGTTTCTGTCTGAAACAAACTTCACCCCCAAATATGTATAGGAGGTTACCCCCTCTATAGGTTCATTATTTAAATAAATCCTTGATTTGATTCGGTGTCCCTGTTGAGGGGCGAAGATCATCAGCTTAGTTTTTATCGTATTTATTATTAAATCCAAATGTTTACATTTAGAATAAAGTTGATTTATTTTATTTTGTAAACCTTGAACGGATAAAGCAAAAATAATTAGATCATCTGCATAAGCAAGACTATGCACTAGCATATTCTTAATTTTAGGGGAATCAAGACTAGATACATCCCTATAGGTCAGAAGAGAGTCAGTATACAAACTAAATAAAAAGGGAGCCATGTTTGACTTCTGCGATTGTACTAAAATAATCAGTGATATTACCCTTATTGTCATACCTAATAGCCAAAGTTATATGTGAGTATAACATATAAATTGGAACCAGTAAATTTAAGGGTACATGTCTATTTCTTAATATCTCCCATAACTTAACTCTGTTAACAGAGTCAAATGCTGCAGAAAACTCTACAAGCACAACATACAGCTTCATTTTACGAAATGACCTATATTTTTCTATAAAATGTGCTAGAATATATATATTATCTGTCTTAGAAAAGTCCTTCCGAAAATCTGCTTGAAACATGGATAGAGGGGAGTTTACAGTTGACCATTCTTGTAATTTATGTAATATTATTTTAGCAAAGATTTTTCCGCTAATATCAATAAGGCTAATTGGACGATAGTTAGAAGGAGATTGAAACTGTCCTTTTTTATGAATTAAAACTATTATATTTCTTGTCCAAGAAGGTGGTATAAATCTCTCTCTTAAACAGATATTGAAAAAGTTTGTAAAAAAAAAACTACCCAGTAACTCAAATGCCCTTTATAAACTTCTCCCGGTATCAGATCAGGTCCAGGTGCTTTATTATTTGGTAGATTCACAATAGCATCTTCCATCTCTCCAAATGTGAACACTAAAGGTGTATATTCCCCACCCCCCCGTGTTAAAATTATCTAACACATCATCCCCACTAACAGGATGTTTATTAAGTAATGAATTATAATAGGTTATCCAAGTTTCTTTAGGGATATATATATATAGGCGGTCTAAAGTTCTGATTAACAGCTCCCTTAGATACTAAGGCCCAGAAAAGCCTAGTATTACCCTCCTTAATAGCTCGATACATTACTTCCCACTGTTTATCAGTAAACTCTATTTTTATTTGGAGAAGAAATTCTTTATACTCGCTTCGCATTTTATTTAGATTTAAAATCGCCCTCTTACTCGGGTTTTTTTTAGTCTGCCTAATGAACCTCATCAAATTCCTTTTCTCTCTCCTACAATGCTCATCAAAGCAAGATACTGGCTGCGGCTTAATGCTATTAGCTGAATAAATCACTGTATTGATTTGTTGATACCCTAAATTCAATAAATCACTAATCTGTTCACCTTTAGAGTCAGTATATACTTGATGATATAAATAAGCAAAAGTGGGAGAATATGTAAGATTTGAAACTCCATACATCGTCTTATTATTCAGCCTTAGCCTCTTTTTCCCACTAATCTCAAGCTCTGCCATAGACTTCTTTAAAGAGGGGATATTATTATCGGAATTCCTAAAATCCAGCAAAATTGTTGCATGATCACTTTCTGTTCTCATAACCACCTCAACTCTCCTGAAAAAATGATAACTAAGGGGAGAACATAAAATAAAATCAATTACACTCTTACCTACTGTGGAGAAAAAAGTACTTTCTCCCTGTCGGTCCCCTTCTAATCTCCCATTGAGAATCAAAAAATTATTATCTGCAGTGAAAGTTCGAAAGCGTCTCCCTGCCTCATTAACAGTCATATTAGTTGTATTTCTTTGTTCCAAATCTGACATATATAGTGATTCTTGCAGCATTGATACATTGTCAAAATTTGCTATTCTAGCATTAAAGTTCCCTGCTAAAAGGACAGTATCTACCATATTTAATTGTGTAATTAAATCTATTTCCACAGATAATTTGGACCAAATATCGTATGTTGGGTAAGTATGAAAACTTGGTGGGTTATATATATATTTACAATCAGGACTATACATAGATCCCAGTTAACAACTACCATAAGTATCTCGGGAGTAGGTGAATAACTTTTTATTACCCTTAGTTCATCCCTAATTTTGATCATAGTAACCAAACCTCCTTTATTTCTCCCATACATTTTTCCTTTGATTGCGGGAACAAAATTAGATTCATAGCCATTCAAATAGGGAGATGTTAATACCCATGTCTCCCGAAGAATAATAGCTTCATGTCTAGCAATAAAAGTGACCCACTGAGGGTCTGCAAACTTGTTGTGAAGACCCACTATATTCCAGTTAAGGACATTATAACCAGAATTACTTTCTGACCCCCAATCCTGCTGTAATGAGGTATCATTACTTTGAGTTTCTAATACGTATAGTCAGGGTTGTACAATTCTAGACTGTGCTGATATATCCCACTCATTTAATTCCACCAAGTAAATACCCACCTCATCCAACATGTGTCTGTTTTCAAAGAGTAATGCCAATAATTGTGCAGAGCCAATAATGCAATTTATCTGAGTACCCTCTTTACCATTCCAAACTCTATTCACCTCCACAAATTCTTCAGGAAGTATATGGGTTTTAATAATGGTTGAAAGAATCATCCTCAAAAATGCAGACAAATTAGCAACAGTTTCTCCGTCCAGTATCTCCAACCCAAAAATAGAGACCATTGAGAATTCTGAGGAAACTCCAAACTCCCAATTCAATATTGCAAGAGTAGATTTAAATGTATCATGTGTTAACATTTTTCCTGTTTTCGCCCCATTATAAGTTTTTTTTTCCAGATTGTTGTCCCAGTAACCGCCGTTGATAACAGCAACCCCAATGAATTTACTAGGCCTTGTTTAGCCCAGACTAGTTTTGCCATGTCCATATTAGGAAGCATAAAATAAACTGAATTGAAAGCATTGAATGTATCCCTGGTCACCATAATAAGAGCATCCGCAACAGCTGATAACCCCAATTCTGCTCTTAACATATGCACTATCATATTAGTCAATGATGCATTAGTTTTGTAATGTTTAAAATACATCTCATCTAATTTAAAAACTACTTCCTTAGCTGTGCATTTTAAGTTATATGCTTCAAAATCATTCCCATCAAAATTACTATCCTCCATAACTAACAATGGGTTTAGGCGGGGGTCTTTATTAAACTTATCTCCATTAATTAAATTCTCTATAGAATTTATCTTTTGTTCCACAATGAGGTCACCCATCCCTTTTCCCTGCTCTTTTATGGATATCCGATCCTGGACCATAGACTTATTTTTTACTTCAGAATTCTTTTTTTTATCTACCTGTGTCTCTCCTGTCATAGTGTAACCTTTAATCCCAACTTTATTAATGTTTTCATCATTAATTTTTGTTTTATAATTCTGTTTTCCTGGTTTATTAATCTTAATAAATCCATCAGCCTTAATCTCCTCCCCTCCCTTTTTTCTTACTTAATCCCTCCCTTTTTTTTCCCTTGTTGCCTTTTAAGGCCACATGGATATTTAAGGAAGAGAATGACAAATTATATTATAAACTTCCTTTTCCTCAGATAACTGTAAAATTTGTTGTTCAAGTGAGGCAAATCTCGCTGCACAAAAACATGAGAGGTTTTCTAATGTTTTTTTAATACCATTATATGCCTCCAACAAAACAACCTTGGACATCACCGGGTGAGCAAGGGCCTTAATAGTATATTTCAATATGGTATTGGGACATTGAGACAAAAAATCTTGATCTAACTGAATATCCTGAACTTCTCTGTCCATTTTTTCAAATAGCTCATCGGGGGCTCCATCCAAAAATGTATGCAACGATTCTTTAGAGTCCAATATGCAGTTCCCTGCCTCACTTGATATCTCTAATGGGCTAAACGATTCATTCCGGATGGAAAACATGAAATACCATCATCCTTATCTACATAATCCCCTTGACCTGCCACCACATTTCGATGACTGGATTCTACCTCCCCCACCCAGTCATCATAAATAGAGACCCTTGAATAATCGACTGTATTTACTTGCTCCCCCAAGGTGGCACTAACTTGACCACCCACACCATGTAGAAGATGTGAGCTATTCATTTTTATAGATTCCTGAGATTTATTGGGGAATTTATTAAGTTTTTTTTTTTATTAATCAGTAATTTTTCCCTGGCAAGCTGATTTCACACAAATAAATGGACTTCTAGTTACTTCCAGTTCCGGAATTATAACATTACTATCAATAGAAATTAATTGCTTTGCCCCCAACCTTTCCCTTATATTCCTTTCACTTTGACTATATTGGTTCTCCAACAATTTTACCATAATATCTTGATTTGTATTATTCAAACTATTCAGAGCATTCTTATCCTGATTCATAATGATCTTTTTTTACCAAATTTGGCTTTCTCCCATTAAGCTCTGAATTATCTCCACCTGAATTTAATCTGAAGTCATCAACAAAATGCTCCTTTAAGGAGTAAGGTGAATGAGATGTTAAAATATTTTCTGCCGATTCCTTAGGGGTTGAAGCCATAATAACCAATTCCTGAGTATATACACAACAATTACCTTTTGTGTTCTTACTAACATTTAACAGTTGTTTCCCTTTATTTTTTCCCCTTGGTAGTCTTGTTCACCATCTTATCACTATGGGTATACACAAACCAAAAAAAAACAAAAAAACTCACTCTTAATATAAAAATAAATATATATATAAAACTCAAATTCTGTATCAACCTGAAACTGAAATATCAAAGAATGACAAATTTATAAACTGGTTTGCTTCAAATTTACATTACCATACTAATATTCAGGATTAAAGTAAGAACTGCCTAAAATAACCAATATTAAGTAAATTGTCTTGGGCAATCAGTCTTTAGTTTTATAGTAAACCCACTTACTTAAAAACAATCAGTCATATCACTTTAAACCAGAAGAATAAAATATTAATAAATATAGCCAGTAAAACCTTATTTAAAATAGAACACCTTTTTCTGCAGTTTGGATTACCTGTGCAAATCTTCTCGCGCCACTCACACTCGCGCTATGCGTAAGCGCGATATTTAAATACAGGAGCGTACTCACCCACAGAGGCAAACCTGCTTGATTATTGGCTCACCCCTGAGCCCCGAAATTACATGCAGGTAATTAGCCTCTTGCACACACCTGGGGCTTCCCCACACTTCAGTAAAGCAGTAAAATGGCAAATCAAAATAAGTCTCAGTCAGTAGATCACAATTGTGCTGCACTCACAGTCATTTACTGAAGGCAGGAGATGTCAATTGAGCTGCCCGGCTGTTAAAATAACACAGTTCTCTTTCGGCAGGCAGTACTTGAAGAGAGTTTAGGTAGCAGCCACTCTGGGTATTTTACACAGGCGTCCCCCCAGGAATTAGAAAAGCTGGTGATCTTGCAGGGATGGTAATTTCAGCGCTATGCATGAGCACGATATTTAAATACAGGAGCGTACCCTCCCACAGAGGCAAACCTGCTCGATTATTGGCTCTCCCCTGAGCCCCGAAATTACATGCAGGTAATTAGCCTCTTGCACACACCTGGGGCTTCCCCACACTTCAGTAAAGCAGTAAAATGGCAAATCAAAATAAGTCTCAGTCACTAGATCACAAATGTGCTGCACTCACAGTCATTTACTGAAGGCAGGAGACGTCAATTGAGCTGCCCGATTGTTAAAATAACGCAGTTCTCTTTCGGCAGGCAGTACTTGAAGAGAGTTTAGGTAGCAGCCACTCTGGGTATTTTACACAGGCGTCCCCCAGGAAATAGAAAAGCTGGTGATCTTGCAGGGATGGTAATTTCTGGTGTAGGGTGATTTCCTCTGCTTTCTGGGGGACCCGTCTGTTTTCCTGCAGGGCGAGGAGGATCCTTCAGGTGCATCCTCCGTACCCCCAACAACGGGGGACACCTCCTCATTTTCCACAGCCTTAGACTACCTCAGTCCATTTGGCTAGGGTCTTCCCCTCCTGCTTTCCACCAGTAGGAGGCTGAGGATCTGTTCCCTCAGGGCTGCACATCAGGCCGCCTCGGGGGGGGGGCTTGGTACTCACCCAGCAGTAATGAATGGTGAAGACTGACAAGGGAAGATATGAAAATTACATACCTACTGTAATTCTTGATCTTCTCTTGTATCTTCATCATTCATTACTGATTCCCGCCCACCTTCACCTCATGGGCCTCAGTTCTTGGGCATCTCCCCCTACCCTGCTCCTTGAGGCCAGTTGGAGTCTGAGTCCCCCGGTACCTCAGAGCTGTCTGTCCCTTCCCTGAAGTCACAGAGTGTTCGCTTCAGGGGATGGCGAGTAGGGCCTTCACCCTAACTCTCTGAGGGAATTACTTCTTCTGATTCTCTTATGCACAGAGTGTCCCCCAGTTAGGGGGTCTCCATCTTCTGGAATTCACCCTGTAACTGTCTTTTCAATACAATTCTACAAGAGTCCATGGGAGTTCTCCTCCTCGTTCTTTTCCTCTTTTGGCTGTTCCATATTTCTCTCGAAATAGGAACTATGTCAGTACCCCATGAGGGTACTGTAAATGTTTTTGTCATCTACCCCTAAGTCAGGTCTCACTCCTCTTCTGAGCGGAGCTGTTCCTCTTCTGGGGACAGCTGTGAGCCTAGAATCTGGGTTTCTTAAATTTTGGATAAATGGAGAGGAAGAGAGGTCTGTCTTCAAAGCAGTAAGGACCTGTAGCCCAACCCTGGACTCTTAACCCACAACTGGTGGGATCCTTGCTCCCTTGTCTTCAGTCCCTGCTGGGGATTTGAACATTTTTAATCCAGTGGTCTTCCATTTTACCTGGACAGAAGTCCTTCCTCACCACTTACACTTTTTTTCTGCTTCCTTCTTCCTTTTTATTATTCTTACTTTCTCTTCCCTTAGAACCGCCCAAGGATTGAGGCCCTGTGGTCACTTAGGGTAGGGTTCTCTCTCTTTCCTGTCCTCTCTTCGGCTTATTCCTTTTCCAGTTTATTTCCTTTCCTTTTCCTATCCCTCGGCTCCCTTGCCTCGCACTCCTCTCTTAATCTATTTCTGCCTCTCCAGCTGCACAGAACTGGGATGGAGGAGGCATCTATGGCGCCTAATGGCCGCCCCTCATGCACTACGCAGTGCATCACTCTTGTGGGCAGTGCCATTTGTGCCGTCTCCTCCCTCAAAAAAAAAAAAAAGAGCTCCCGTGGCAGGTGCGCGCATCTAGCTTACACCCATCAGTAATGGATGACGAAGATACAAGAGAAGATCAAGAATTACAGAAGGTACATCATTTTCATTTTCTGGGCATACTGAGAAAGACCTCCACTGGGAGAGTCCATTTGGCAATGATCGGGGCTTTCCATAACCTACTATAGTTTAAAAGATCTGGTAGGAACCCTTGCTTGCCCCAGTCATGGATCAGAGAGCTGATAAGAGGTACAGTGATTTTTCTTGAGAGTCAGTCTGTTCAACAGAGTCATACTGTTTGGTCTTACTGCCAGTCGCACTAGGACTCCACTGGAGTTAGAACTTTTTGGGATAGCAGCACCGACAGTGTGGCACCAACGTATGACATAGCATGCATTGGCACCCTGTAAACGACAGCCCTGATGATTTAATTTCATTTTCCTGCTTTAGAAAAGCACATCACTATGATGGGAAGGATGATTTTAGGTTTTGCCTGTGTAGGCCTAGACTGATTTCAGTTTTATTTCTCTACTGTCTGACTGCGATAGGAAAACTACTGATTGATTTTGCAGTGCAGAAATAAAATCAACTGAGACAATTCTAATTGATTGTTTCTCATGCTTAAAACCCCTGACCAGACCTCATTCTTCACAAATGGTCTCATTCGGCCCCACCTCCTGCTCTGCTTTCCCCAGACCAGGCTGGTAAGCTTCTGTGGAACACCGAGAATCAGTTGATCAAATCAAACTTTATTTATAAAAAGCGTCTTTCCAAAACCAAGGCGCTTGTACATAATTCATTAAAATAAGTCAATAAATAGAACAATTAATTAATACCATAAATAAACAAAGATAAAACTCATGACAGCAGCATTAGAAATCCATATACGCTTGGCTAAAAAGAAATGTCTTCAAGGCTGGCTTAAAACTTCAGATGGTCGGGCAATCTCGCACCTGACGAGGTAGAGAATTCCACAGGGTTGGGGCCATAAAACTAAAAGACCTGGCCCCAGATGTCTTTAGACGAACCCTGGAAATCTCTAGCAATCCCTCGTCAGTGGATCGGAGAGAGTGGGAGGGACAGTAGGGATGAAGGAGATCTTGGAGGTAACCAGGTTCCTGGTCGTGTAGGGCCTTATAGGTCAGTAAACCAATCTTGAAGGTGATCCGCCACTCTCGGGCCTCTCAGGCCAGGTCTTTAGGCTCTTTCTCCTGGTCCCCTCCCAGGCCTAAACGGTCTGGCAAGGAGGAGGTTTCCTCGTCTTCTAGTCTTGCCGAGGAGAAGGCCTTTTTCGCGGTGTCAGGGGAATGCCATGACCCCTCCCGGGGCCGCGGTGGAGACATCACCTCGGCACTCACCTCTTTGGAGGTGCAGGCTCCCCACTGTCATGGCCTGCGGCTGCCGGGCCCAGCGTGGGTGGACACTTGACACTGTTTCTGCCGCTGTCTTGGATCCCGGCACTGCCCGCGGCGCCGGTGATTGGGGCAGCGGTGCCGTTTTGGCTCTTGATGCCGCTGGCCGCGCCGCGAGCCTGGTCAACTCTGCTGATGGCGCTTGTTGGGTCCCAGCACCACAACTCTTTGGAGCTGCAGGCGAGTCGGGTCCAGGTTCTGGCTGCCATCCTCGTGGCGCCGACGTCAAGGGCACCGGAGTGGCATCGGGCGCCATTCGCGACACTGTTTCTCAGGGGACTCCTGTGGTGGCCAGTATTGAGGTCCTTTAAGTCGACTATTCCTTGGAAGCAGATGACTCAGATGTAGACCCATGCTGGCGCCCTGATTCCTCAGGATCAGAGTCCTCTGTGGGACAAGATGTCAAGCAGCCCAGTGTGCCCATTCCTCAGTCTCCACAGAAGTCTTCTTCTGAGGACTCCCAGCTGGGGGTGGCTGGGGGTCATTGGGAGGGGACGGCATGGGGGCTGGGAAGGGGTCTGTTCATCCAGAAAGGGCTTTAGCAGTTGCTGTCTCCGGTGCTGCTGCGCCCTCTCAGGGTGAACTAGGGGGCCTTGTCTTCTGGGAGCTCCCCTCAGAGATCCCAGGATCGAAGGGCTCTGTCGCTGGCGTCAGGGAGGAGGGCGTCCTCTGAGTCCAAGGGTTGAGGGGCCAGGGAGAGGCACGTCAAGTTTCGCCTGCTGCACCTCGGGGTGTGGGTAGTAGCTGTAGTGCCAAGCCCGCCTCTCCCTCTTAGGCTCGAGGGACCCCTCCAGTGGCATTGCTGTAAGCTGCCCTTCTGGATCCTTGCAGCCCCAGGTACATCACATGGGAGGATCCCCTTCCAGGCTTTTCCAAGGCTCGCATCCCCAGGATTCCATTCTGCGACCTGGTTTGTTATCCAGGACCCTGCCAGCTCTGGCTCTGTTCCCTGGATTCCAGAGCCTGAGCAGAGGACAGTTGCCTCTTCGTAGGTGCTCTACTCCCATTCCTCTGCAGCCACCACCCTCTCTCCCAGGCCATGTCGGTCCTGTGGGTCCGTTATCCTGGGAGACGTTCAGAGGCACTGCGGCGCCCTTCCCCTCGTATGTTAGATGTATGCATGAGCGGGTGTTTCACCTGTCCCCACCACCGCAGGAGTCCTCTGGACATTCGAGCTCCCCATCCTCCTCATCTCCCTCCTCAGAGGGAGAGGAACCCTCTGCTCACCTCTCTTCCGACGCTGATTTCACTGAATATCAGCTCTTCCTTTCTAGGATGGTTGGAGACCTCCGTATCTCCTTTGTTAGGCGAGACAATACTGAGCGGAAGATGCGTGAATTCCTCAGTGAATTCAGTGCCCAGCATTTGGTGGTGCCATCCTGGCTGATTCCTTTCCAGGAGGCGTCTATCCTTTCCTGGCAGTCTCCAGCCAACCCTATCCCAGCCCCGGCAGACTGCAGGGGGAGGTATTATGCCCCATCTGAGTACCTTGGTTCTCTTCCCAACCCGTCTTCGGGATTGGTGTCCCTAGAGACCCCTTTCTGGTGTCGCCGCCTGGCGCACGACCAATCACCGGACTCAGATTCTCTTCAGTTTGACCGGTTAAGGCGAAGAGTGTTCTCTTCCTCTCATGCGATGCTGTGTATCGCATCACATCAGGCACACCATGCTGCCTACAACAGGCATCTATGGTCAATGCTATCTCAGCTTCTAGCATCAATGCCTGACACAGAGCAATCTAGACAGGCCATTGCCCTCTCTGCTATAGACCTGGAGCTGGCAAGGCACCAGGCACGGGCATCTTATGGCGCCAGTGAGGTGGCTTGCAGAGACAGTGATCTGCATTAGGCAGACGGCATGGCTTCATCTATCAAGGTTGTCACCCCTAGCCCGGCGTAGGGTGATTCGCTCCGCCTTCTGGGGGACCTGTCTTTTCTCCACCAGGGCTAGGAGGCTTCTGCAGGGTCTTCCTCCATCTCCTCATCTCCGGGGGACATCTCCTACCTCTCCTCAACCTTAGGCTTCTCGTCTGATTAGCCCAGGGTCTCTCCCTTCTGTTTTCCACCAGCAGGAGGCTGAGGGTCTTGTTTCCTCAGGGTTTCTCTTGTCTCCCCCACCCTTCGGGGTGGGGGGGTTGGCACTCACCCAAGCAGTAATGAATGGTGAAAATTGACAAGGGAAGATATGAAAATTACATACCTACTGTAATTCTTGATCTTCTCTTGTATCTTCACCATTCATTACTGATACCCACCCACCTTCCCCTCAAGGGCCTCCTACTTCGGCGTCTCCCCCTCCCTGCTCATTCCTTCCCTCTTCTTCGTTGGCCTTTAAGCCAAAAAAAAAAATTATCTTGATTTTTCCGTTCTTCTCTGGATGGATCCTATTTCCTGAAGGTAGGGGGGAACGAGTAGGATTTATTTCTATCCTGAGGGAACTCTTTCTGATTGCCCCTAGGGGTGCCTCTTGGCTCTTTCTTAGCCATGTTGTTCAATTCACAGTTAAAGAGACCATCCCTCCAATGGCTCCGTCCCCTTTTTCCAGGTTCCCTCTGGCAGGTCTTAATCTCCTATTGTGTCAGCTTCTGCTAGTTGGTGCTGTCCTGGCACTTCAATTACCTTGAGCTGATGTTCTTGCCTTGCCTTCGGGGAGTCCGATTGAGTTCCCACTCTATCCTTTACGTAAAGGGGTGCCCTCTGTAGAGCTCACCCCCTCCCCACACACATCTGTGTTAGCACTTAACAAGGTGCTAGGGGTCTTTTTTTCCCCTTCCTAGTTGGGCGCTCTCTTTCCGGAACAGAATTTCTGCCTTGGCAGTCTGTGAGCTTTCAGCTAGAGTTTTAGGGGTTGGGATGACGGGAGTTTAGAGAATCTGCCCCTTGTGTCCAATCTTTGCAAGCGGTTCGGTTGAACCTTCTCTTCAGTCCTATCAAGTAGGATCCTTGCTCCTTTGTTTTTGGTTCCAAGCTTATTAGCCTTTAAACCAATATCTCAATGGGCAGAGTTCTTCCCTCCCAACATCCCTTGTTCTGTTCCCTCTCTTCTTCCCTTTTCTCCTTTTCTTTATCTGTTCCTCCCTTGGAGCCGCCCCAGAAGTGAGGCCCTGTGGTCCCTTAGGGTAGGCATTTCCTTCTTTTTTCTGTCCTCTAACGGCTTATTCTTTTTTTCAGTTTATAGGCTTTCCTTTCTCTATCCCTCGGCTCTCTTGCTTTGCTCTTTTTCTTACCCTTTTTTTTCCCTCTGGCTAACCGAACTGGGATGGAGGAGGAGTTCACTGCGCCTAATGGCTGCCCTAAGCGCATCACGTGATCGTCACTGCGTAGAGTGCCACCCGTCGGTGCTGACTCTCTGGAAAAAAAAAAAACTCCCGTGTCGGGTGCGTGCCTCTGGCTTACACCCAATCAATAATGAATGGTGAAGATACAAGAGAAGATCAAGAATTACGGTAGGTACATTATTTTCATTTTTGACAACTGCCGACACCTTAGATTTAAGTGTCAAACAGTCATCAAACATAGCGCCCAGGTTCTGCACCCGGTCTGAGGTAGTTAGGTGAACACCCCCAAGCCATAGACCTGAAGGTGATCCCGCCAACAAACCCGCCTCCCGGCAACCTGGGTCCACAACCAACATCTCTGTTTTTTCTGGGTTTAACTGCAGCCAACTCACATTAATCCAATCCTGGATTTCGGCGAGACAGTTGTTAAAAACTGAAACAGCAGCATCCTGGCCAGGCACAAAGGACATGTACAGCTGAGTATCATCTGCATAGCAGTGAAAACTCAAGCCGTACTGCCTAATAATCGCTCCTAACGGCAGCATACACACTGCAAACAACATAGGTGCCAAAATAGAATCCTGCGGCACTCCACAGCATAGGGCGAGTGATGCTGAGCAAAAAAATCCCAGACACCACCCTCTGAGTCCTACCCTCAAAGAAAGATTGAAACCACCTGAGGACTGTAACAGACAGCCCACAGATGAATGGTCCGATTGCACACCATGGTCTACGGTGTCAAATGCCGCAGAGAGATCAAGAAGGACCAAGATAGAACAGGTCCTTCGATCTTTCGCTATTAAGAGGTCATTTAGTACCCCGACAAGGGCTGTCTCAGTACTATGTCTCTTCCTAAATCTGGACTGGAGAGAATCATAGACATTGTGGCTGGTCAAATGATCATCCAGCTGCGATGCAACCACCTTCTCAATAACCTTACCCACAAAGGGCAGGTTAGAGACTGGCCTGTAGTTAACCAGACAATCCGGGTCCAAGGAGGACTTTTTAAGAAGGGGCTGAACCACAGACTTTTTCAGAAGATCAGGAAAGATCCCCCTCTCCAAAGACATCCATATTATCTCAGCACGGACTGGACCAATTTTATCCACACAGCCCACTAGGAGACATGTGGGGCCCGGGTCCAAACTACAGTTGGTTGGACGCAATGATGGAATGATCATCACAATGTCACTGATCGTGGGGTGGCTGAAGTCACACCACACAAACTGGGTGTCTGACATCTCCTGCCAACCACCACAGCTTTTATTAGGGAGGGTCAAGTGGATACCGGACCTGATTGTGCCAACCTTATCTGAAAATAATTAAGCAAACTCCTCACACCATTCTTGAGAAAAAGCACTTCCAGGCTGAAGACAGATTAGATTGCACAATCTGTCCACAGTCCAGAAAAAGCTGAGTTGGTCAATTCTGTGCAGCAGCAATCTCTTTGGACAGGAATACTGCCTTCTTACAGGTGATTGCTGATTAATAGACCACATAATGGTCCATCAAACTAAGTCTGTCATACTCCAGGCCCGATTTCTGCCAACACCTCTCTAGCCTTCGTCCCACTCTCCTCAACTCCCTCAGAGTCTCATCAAAACAAAGAGACCTAGGGCAAAGAGTGAGGGGGCGAACACGAACAGGAGCAATGGAATCCAGGGCACCTACCACCGCCTTATTATAGGCATGTACCAGGTCCCCTGGATCCATGCATTCACTTGGTAAACCCAATAGGTCCAGCACTGCCATCAGGCCATCTGGGGAAACACTCCTCAAAGGGCGGTACCGGACCATCTCCGTAGGGGCTGGCCTACTAGGGGGTTGCCTCAGAACTGAATCCAATGGAATGGTAGTTAGACCACCCAACTGGTTCCACCACCAAATCGGATATCTCCATCCCCAGAAGAAACACCAAGTCCAATGAATGACCACCAATATGGGTCGGGGAGGAAATAATCTGTGTGAAGCCCAGTGAAATCATTAGCTGAAGGAAGTCCTGACCAAACTGCGAAAGTTCATCGTTGACCCAGGCATTGAATTCTCCCAGAACCAACCTTCTGGGGGATCCCAATGTCAGGTCAACTATGAAGTCCGCGACTTCCTGCAGGAAAACATTCCCGTCTCCTGGTGAACGGTAGACGAGAAGTATCCTACACCCAATATCTTCACCCATGATACATTCAAAGGAGTTGGTAGTTGCCACTGGTACCTCCATTAGGCCCTGTTCCGATCTAAAACAAAAGGCAACACCCCTGCCCCTCCGATCTATCCTCTGGCGGTGTATCACCAAGTACCCAGTCAGAATTGCTGATGCCAGAACTGGGCCAGCATTTTCATCCAGCCAGGTCTCGGTGATGTAAGTCAGGTCGGATGATCCTACAAGATCCGCTGTTATAGCGGTCTTGTTCTTAATAGACCTGGCATTGCATAACACCACCCGAGTGGGATGAGAACCTGAGAAAGACCGTATTGATGCTGGAAATTGTCATAGAAACATAGAATCTGTAGGCAGAAAAGGACCTCATGGTCCACTCACTCTGCCCTAAGGTCCCTACCTACTGTGCTACCGTAGACCCTAATTGATCTCCGGTCTTAACCCGCCCCCAAGCCCAGTTACCAGGATCCCCTTGTGTCTGTCCCATGCATGTTTGAAACCTTTTGCTGTTTTGGCACCACCCTTCTGCTGTGAGACTGTTCGAACATCCACCACCTTTCTGTAAAGCAGCATTTCCTCCACATCCCTCTAAGTCTCTACTCTCCAGCTTCATATCAGCCCCTTGTCCTTGTCCTTGAGTACCTCTTTCTGTGCAGAATACAACTTTCCTGTACCTTATTGAAACCTTTGAGATATTTGAATGTTTCTATCATGTCTCCCATTTCCTTTCCTTCCTTCCTCTAGAGAGTACATATTCAACTCCCTGAGTCTTTCCTCATAGGGCTTCTGGTGCAGGCCATGCACCATTTTGGTCGCCCTTCTCTGTACTGCTGCCACCCGCTATGTCTTTCCTGAGATGGAGCCTTCAGAACTGGATACAGTATTCCAAATCCAATGTCACATAGATCCTGTGGTTATTTCAGATTTGGAGTGTCCTTCCTCCCCCCCTTCTTGGTGTGGCAGTGGAAGAACACCAGCTGACATTTTCTCCCATGACCTTAACACCTTCTGAGCTACAGCCATCATTTTTCCCAGGTCCTCACAAGGGCTCATCTTCATTTCTTAGCATGGAACCTATCTCAGGACTATCATTGAGACCAAATATAGTACCCCCGTTCCCTAAAGTGCCAGGGACCAGGCACAGTTGCTGTTGTTGCCACCTTTGATATCTTGAATGGTGCTGTATGTGGTACCACCATTTGTGTCATTGTCAGTGCTGTAGCTGGTGCAATACCTGGTCGGTGTTATCAGTGGTGCTGTGCATGGCGCCGTTGGAAGTGCCGAGTTTGGTGCTGCCTCTGATACCACCCACTGTATCGTTGGTAGCACCATTAGCCACCACTTCAATCATTGCCAAAAGCAGTACCATCACCAGCATCAGGAATGTTTCTGCTGTCGGTGCTGAAATGTGTACATCTGTAGCTATGACCTACCCTTTCAGCCCCAGTATAGCTTGGCCTCAGGTTATGCCCCCTCACCTCCCCTTTTGTGTCCAGGACTGCACAGGGTGCATTAGGGCAGCAACTCTCTATAGTGCTGGTCCAGCACATGAGTCTCCTTCTTAATTCCCCATTCCAATACTGATGCCCTTTCCCACGGTTGAGCCTTTGGTATCCTCTCTGGTGTTGTACTCTCTTAGGTCAGCTGGGTTTATCTCAAACCAGCAGTTTACCATGTAGCTGAAGATCCATCTTTCCCTGGGCCTGAAGGTTTGCAAAATGTCTTCGTACTTGTCATTCTGTCCACTTTTTTTGGCTGATGATACTGTTTTTTAGCTGTTTGTTGCAGACATGTAAGTGGACCTGTGGTGGGCAGTAACCTCTAGAGAACCCAAGAAAGGTGGAATCTGTGCATCTTCCTGGACATAAAATCTCCACCACTCATTCACACCAGTGGGATCTACGCTGGTGGCACTAGGATCCAGCGGGAGCAAACTTTTCAAGAGGGTCGGTGCCAGAGATGGAGTTGCGAGGAAGCAGCGCCATGAGCTGTGGCTCGTGCAGTAAAGACTACCTCGGCGTTGACCCTCCAACCACCTCAGTTCCTTTTTTCCCCTGCCGAGTGCACTTCAGTGATGATGTCGCTCGCCCACTGGGAGTCAAACTTCAAACTAGCAGCATAGTTTTCAGTTTACTGTTTTATAATTTATCTTTGAAAATACCGAGTAGATTTAAATTTCAATTTATTGATTAATCAAAGAAGTCTTCAGCCCTCCATTGACAGAGTCGACCATGAGCGGGTTAGGTGACGGTAGGAAGACTTAGTATAAAAGCTGTTCAGTCAGTCGGGCTGGGTCCGGTCCGCCACTCCCCAGATGGTGGGTCTGACAATAGATGGTCCAATACTCAGGAGATGGGCGGTCCCCCCGAAAGCATAAAAGGAAACTGTCCCATTCGCGGCACCGTTCGGCGCACAAGTCGAGAAAGAGAAGGCATCACTCGAGGTCACCTTCTGGTATGTCTGCGCGTCGACGGTCGGTCATTGTGGCTGGGCACTGGTCCCTTCCTCTCTCGGAGTCGCTGGCTTCTGGCTCCAGTGCCCGATCTCTTCGGCATCGGCGCCTGTCCCCGCCTATTGGACAGACCTTCGACGAGCAGTTTCACCAGTGGGCTGCTCTTATGGAGCAATGGGCTCGGAGGTTGGTCCAGCTGCCTGGCCCATTCACTTCGGGGCCTTCGGGCCACTCGAGGGACCGGGTAGGGCGGGTGGACCATCCTAGTCATGCGACATCTCCTTCAAACAACATGAAGTCTTGCTGTATTCTGACAAATGCAGTTAGGTCCTGCCTTTCAACTGCCCCCGAAGAACATAGGATTAACTTGTCTATGCATGGCATAGAATGTTCATCTCGAGCTCGGTTGAAGCCTCTGCCTGTTGTTATTCGAACTGCAATTGTCAGATTCTTTACTCCGCCTCACTGAACAGTCGCTCCAGAGATTTCTCCTGCTGCTCGGTTCAAAGTCGGTGGAAGTGTCGGTTTTCGGTCGATTTTCTTCCGAAATTATTGTTTCCGCATAGTCGGTTCAAGTCTCTGTCTGTGGTACCGTGAGTACTAGATAAGTTTTGTTCTGTCTTCTGTGTGGAACTTGTAAAGCTGTGGATCGGTTTGGCTGAACCGATCATTTTGAGGTAAAATTTGTACTTTACTTTAGTGTGTGGTTACCGGTCTGTATCAGTTCTAAAAAAAACAGGTTTTAGTACTTTTTTTTCCAAGGCCCGTGACACGGTCAGGAACCAATAGGGGAGTCTTGCCTGGCGGATTGCCAAAAAAAGGGTAAGTTTGGTTAGGTTGGCCATGTCTGAGAAACCCAAGAAAAAAAACGGGCCCACTGGGTTTCTACACTGCAGTGTGTATGGGGAGGTCTTTGCTAAGGCTGATCCCCACACCACCTGTGTTTATTGTCTGGGGTTTGACCACCTCGATTCAGACTGCCAAATTTGCAAAAAATTCCCAAATCTACCCTGGAAAAGAGATTAGGTAGACTGAGGGAAAGGAGGCTAGAAGTCCTCGACCCAGATGGCCAGCCCGGTTCGGTTCCGACCGAACCAGGAGGAGTGCCCTCTGACCAGGGCGATACTTTGGGCAAAAGGAGAGCTGATTCCAAGGAATCGGTTCTGACAAAAAAAAAAAAAGACAAGTCGACTGGTTCGGATCCAGAATCTCATACTCCGACCACCGATGAAATAGCCAAAGCAATTAGGAGTGTGGAATCGCTTCGATTAGTTCCGACTGAACCGGCACCTTTTGGCAGGGGGTCGGTTCGGTTGGTTCCCCGGTTCTGGATTATACCCTGGAAGAATTTTATAAACCGGAGTTTGAGGAGGAAGGAGAGTTAGAAGATGACTGTGGTGATGGTGAAAGTCTGGATGTGCCTATTGACCCGGACATCTCCCCAGACACACCTTCAGGTGTTTCTCCTCCTAGGCTTTCTGAGTCCCCTTCACACTACATGTTTTACAGAAAGGTGGCTGATACCCTCCAGCTTCCTGTGCAGGAGGCAGTGGAGGATCAGGAAGAGCCTGACTATGTAGAGATGATGGAGGTCCCAGAGTCCAGGAGACTGTCTATTCCCCATCACAAAACTTTCGGGAAACAGACACAAAAAATTCTGAAGTCTCCCAATTCCATACCTCCTGTGGACAGAAGAATGGACAAGAGGTATACTCTTTCAGGCTCAGATACGGAGTTCCTCTATCAGCAATGCCAGCATGTTGGGGTTGAACAGGCTGCTGCCTGTGATAAGGCAAGCATTCCCTTGGCATCACACCCCCCGGACAAGGACTCCAGGAAGATTGATGCCATGGCAAAGAAGCAGTACATGACATCATCCTTAGGACTCAGGCAGGCTAATTATATGGCCTATGCAGCCAGGTACCAGAAGTCCAGGTGGGACACTGTACTGGCACTGGCTAAACAGGCTCCTCCCCAGCATGCCAAGGAGCTGGAGCAGGTGGCTGCGGATGGGACTGAGGTATTGAAAGTTCAGTTTCATGCTGCTGTAGACTCCAATGATGTATCATCAAGATTCATGGCTACATCTGTGGCTCTTCAGAGAATGGCTTGGCTCAGATGTACTAGCCTCTCACAGGATACCCAGGCTAAGGCCATGGATTTTTCTGTAGTGGGTAATTCTCTGTTTGGGGAGCAGACAGAGAATTACATGAAGAAAATGGATGAGTACAGGACCACTTACAGGAGTGCTCGGTCCAAGGAGAGGCAAGCAACTCCTCAAAGGCAGCAGTCCAGGGGCAGCCTTTCCAAAGGCCTTTTTACTAAGCACAAGCCTGCTCTTCTTTTTCACAGAGAGGGTTCTTCAGAGGGAGAGGTAGAAGGGGGATGAGCAGGCCTGCATCCACCCCTCAGCCTAAAGCCCCTGCAAGCAGATACCCTGATGGGTCTGCCCGGGTTGATTCTCCTATTCCAGTAGGGGGCAGGCTGGCTTACTTTGTCCAGGACTGGATGTCTTTTACATTAGACAAGTGGGTCCTGGAAGTAGTAAGCCAGGGACTGGTTCTCAGCTTCAAAAAATTTCCCAAGCTGAGAGCCAGATCTTTTCCACCTGCAAATCTCTGAGACCCTTGCCCTAGAGGCAGAGGTTTCTTCTCTCCTAGCTCTCAGAGCTATAGAGAGAGTACCTACCCTACACTGGGGCAAAGGATTGTACTCCAGGTACTTCCTAACCCTCAAAAAGACAGGAGAGTGGTGACCCATCCTGGACCTAAGATACCTGAACAAACATCTTTTAAAGCCAAAGTTCAAAATAACAACTCTGGGAATTATCCTTCCCTCTCTAAGGCCAGGGGACTGGCTAGCCTCTCTGGACCTCAAAGATGCTTACTTTCACATTCCCATCAGGTGATCCCTCAGACAGTACCTCGGGTTCAAGTTGCCCTCAGGCCACTATCGGTTCAGAGCAATGCCCTTTGGCCTAACATCCGCTCCAAGGGTCTTCACAAAGTGCCTGGCAGTAGTTGTTGCCTTCCTAAGAAGACAAAAGATTTCCATTGTGCCATACTTGGACGACTGGCTCATAGTAGGCCAGTCTCCAGACCAAGTCAAGTCACATCTGCAAGTGACCCAGCAAGTGCCCACTTCTTTAGGATTCCTTCTCAACCTACCAAAGTCAGTTCTCAAACCAGTGCAGCTCCTCACCTTCATAGGTACAGAGCTGGATACGGTAAAAGCAAGAGCCTTCCTTCCCCTGGAGAGGGCAAGGACCGTCATGGAACTGGCCTCTTCATTCAGCCTTCAGGTGTCTCGACCAGCAAGGCATTTCCTTCAGCTACTGGGCCACATGGCAGCTTCTACAGCAGTGGTCCAGGCTAGGATTCAAATGAGGGACATTCAGTTCCACTTAAGAGCTTTTGGTCCCAAAGAAAGGATTCCTTACAAACTAATTCCAGTGACTCGAACTCTGATCCAAGCCCTGCAATGGTGGCAGGATCAGGACAATTTGAGCAAGGGGTTCCATTTGTCACTCAGTCTCATTCAGTGGTCCTCACCACAGATGCTTCCCTGCTGGGCTGGGGGCCCATGTGGGGAACTTACCACCCAGGGACTGTGGTCGCCTCAGGAATCTCTGCTTCACATCAGTCTCTTGGAACTCAGAGCAGTGTTTCTGGCACTGCAAGCTTTTTCCAAATCTGTACAGAACAAGGTGGTTCAGGTCAGAACAGACATCACCACCACCACCACCATGTGGTACATCAACAAGCAAGGAGGCACTCAGTTTATGGCCTTGTGCACAGAAGCGATGAAGTTGTGGTCCCTGGCCTATTCCCCCTCAAGCCTCTCTGATAGCAGTTCACCTCCCAGGGAAGGACAGTGTCCTAGCAGATGCACTGAGCAGAATATCCCAGGGCCATCACGAATGGGCCCTAGATCCTCTGGTGTTGAAAGTGATTTTCTCAAGATGGGGCACTCCAGAGACAGATCTTTTTGCAGCCCCAGACAATCACCAAGTTCCTCTCTTTTGTTGCAGACCCCCAATCTTGGGCTCAGTCCCCCTGGATGCTCTGATTCTGAACTGGGAAAGGAAATTTCTCTATGCTTTTCCCCCTTCCCTCTCCTGTTTGGAGTGTTGGTCAAAATAAGGTCACAACCATGCAAAGTGATTCTGATTGCTCCAGACTGGGCCAGGCAGCCATGGTATCCTTTGTTGCTGTCCCTAACAGTCCATCTTCCCCTGTCTCTTCCCAGGAATTACAACCTGTTAACATCCTCTCAGGGGAGGATTTGGTACCCAAATCTTCAGTCTCTCAATCTCAAGGCTTGGCTCTTGAAGAGTTAGAGTTTGCAGATCTACATCTTTCCCAAGGGGTTCTGGATATCCTTAAGGCTTCTCGGAAACCTTCCACCAGAAAGACTTACAACTCCAAATGGAAAAGATTCATCATTTGGTGTTCTAAGAAGAATATTTCTCCAGACTTTGCTGAATTGTCTACGGTTCTGAATTATATGGTCCATCTTAATGGCCTAGGTCTCAGACGAGCTACTCTCAAGGTACACTTGGCAGCTGTTTCTGCTTTCCTGTCTGTAGGCAAGTCTTCCTCTCTGTCATCCCATCCCTCTATTCTAGTTTTTTCAAGGGATTGCTTCACACCAATCCCCTTTAGGGAACCTGCTCCTGCTTGGGATCTTAATGTTTACATTGCTCAGCTTATGCAACCCCCTTTTGAGCCTTTGTCCTCAGCAGAGCTTAAGTACTTGACTTGGAAAACTGTGTTTTTGGTAGCCATTACTTCTGCCAGGCGTATCAGTGAATTGCAAGCCTTGTCAGTGGAATCCAATTTCATCTCTTTTCACAGAGATAAAGTGGTCCTTAGAACTAACAGAAAGTTCTTGCCTGAAGTGGTTTCAGATTCCCACTTCAATCAGTCCATATCTCTCCCTGTTTTCTTCACTGATCATTCTTCCTCGGGAGAGAGGAGGCTACACAGTTTGGATGTTAAAAGAGCCCTTAGCTACTACATAGAGCGTACCAAGGGTCAAAGGTTTGAATCCCTCCAGTTGTTCCTCACTTATGGAGAAGTTGGGAAGGGCAAACCTGCCACTAAGAGATCTATTGCCAGGTGGATTGTTTCTTGTATACAATTCTGCTATGAAAATCTGGGTAGAATTCCACCCTCAGGCCTGAGGGCTCATTCCACAAGAGGTACAGCTGCTTCCCTGGCTGCTGCCAGGGATATCCCTCTCTTAGAAATTTGTCAAGCAGCCACCTGGAAAACAGTCCATACTTTTACCAAGCATTACTCTCTGGATATCCAGGCTAGGAGTGGTGCTCGGTTTGGCACAGCAGTACTTCAGAGCCTGTTTCCAAAGTAGGTTCTGTCCCACCTCCGTGGAGGTACTGCTTGGTAGTCTGCATTTGTCAGAATACAGCAAGACTTCATGTTTTTTGAAGAAAAAATTACTCACCTTAGTAATTATGTTTCTTCTAGTGGAGTCTTGTTGTATTCTGACCTCCCCCCGCCTCCCCTTTCAGAACCTAGATTTTTGGGATGTGGGTGGGCAGGTGCAGTGTTGGCATCCTAGAGGCGCCCCCCCTTTACACCCTCTTTTTTCTTTGGGTGGAATGTTGTTCATTTGATTGGTTTTGTTTTTGGGTTTCCTGACTTGAGTCTTCCTTTGAGAACCAAAAACATTATGTTTTTGCCAGTTGGCTAGTAAAAATGTTACAGTTTCCACACAGAACACCTAGTGAGTTTTTGCTCATAAAGATCTGATGGTTGCAGTTCGAATAACAACAGGCAGAGGCTTCAACCACGCTCGAGATGAACATTCTATGCCATGCATAGAAAAGTTAACCCTATGTTCTCTGGGGCAGTTGAAAGGCAGGACCTAACTGCATTTGTCAGAATACAGCAAGACTCCACTAGAAGAAACATAATTACTAAGGTGAGTAATTTTTTCTTCGGTGCCATCGATTCCGTTCTCAGGTGTTTCCCCCCCTCACATAGCTGCGGCGCAGGGGTCCACACAGATGCCTCTCTCTCCTGTTAATTTTCCGTTTTTTCCTTCAAATCACAGTTTTCAAAACTTTGGGACACTCTCTGAGCCATCCGCAGTGTCGAGGGCTCTGTTGGTGACGTCCACAGTGCCGAGGGCTCTGTCGGTGCCAACCGTGGTGCCGCGGGCTCTGACGGCGCAGTCCGCGGTGCTTAGAGCTCTGTCAGCACCGTCCGCAGCGCCAGGGCGTTTGTCGGCTCTGTGTGCTGGGCTGTTTCTGATGGAGTGACTCTTGTTCGGCACCACTGTACTTCATCGCGACGAAGCGCGTGTGCGCCTCCAGGCTTTTTGACTCCGATTTTTTCCTGTTCTAATTTCCATTCTGATTTTCACTCCATTCCTGTCCATACAGTCCCCTCTGGACTTTCAGGAGATGATTTTGACCCGGACCCAGATCTTTGTCCGGGTGATGATGTCGAAGGAGCAAGGATCAATCCTGCTGCAGAGCCTGTGGTCGAAGACCTTTCCTTTAAGTCTCTGCTGAAAAATTTAAATTCCACTCTTTCTCTCCAGACTACAGAAATTGATCCTGGGAAGCTTTTAAGACTCCAATACCTTCATGTCCTGGAGATCCCTATAGATCTAACTCCTCCGGTACATCCCTCCATTAAGACTCTTTCTCAAATGGTATGGAATAATCCCACTCTCATTCTTTCTGTGGTTAAGTCCATTGATAGAAAGTACACTGCTCCCAAGGATCGACCCATTTTGGCCTCCCAAGCCTTTGCGGACCCTATTGTAGTCCTGGTAGAGAATGATAAGGTCATCCTTCCTCAAGCTACTGCAGGACGACCTATAAACAAAGAATCTCGTAAGATGTATACTTTAGGTAAGAGAGTCTTTGCTGCATCCACCGTGGGTATGCGTATGCTAGCTACCAGGGTTATTTCTCTCAATATGAGTATGTGCTTTGGCATTCACTCAAACAATTGGTAGAAGCTCTACCTGAGTCAGACTCTGATTCAGAACTTCTTCAGACCATAACCAGGAGTATCGAGTCCAACAACCATCAGGTTAAAGCAGCTATGGATGCTTTCGATACTTCCTCCAGAGCGGCAGCAAGGGTATTTGTACCCACCGTCACTCCTGGCTGCGCACTTCAGGCTTCCCGAATGATGCCCAGCAACAGGTCATGGCGTTAACCTTCGACGGTGTGCATCTCTTCGGTCCTCAAATAGAGCAAGTTCTAGAGGTCACTCAAAAGACTAGGTCTGCCATTAAATTGGCTCATCCCGCTCCTGCCCCTTCTCGGGTGGGGTGTTAATAAGCATCAGTTTCACAACCGTCAGTCCTTTCGAGGCAAGGGCAGGGGAGGTTTTAATAAGAATCAAACCCCCCAGCCTCAAAAGAAAATACAACAGAAAGCACAAGGGCCCAAAGCACCCAGTGCCACCTTCTGAGTTTCAGGCCCAAGTCCCACCTCAGCTGCCCGAGTGGGTCTCTTTCTTGGTGGTGGAGGGGTCATCTGACTCTATTCTATAACCAGTGGAAGTCCATAACTTTGGACAAATGGGTCCTCCGGATAATCCGCGAGGGGTATTCCCTCAGTCTTTCAGAGACCCCTCCGGATCATCCCCCCAAACATCAGCCCAGGCTGTCCGTTCTTCAATCGGAGCTTCACGCCACCGAGATACAAGGCTTTCTGAACAACACAGCAGTAGAAATAGTTCTGTTGGATCTACAGAACACAGGGTTCTACTCCCATTACTTTCTAGTTCAAAAGCAAACCGGAGGCATGCACCCCATTTTGGACCTCAGAAAATTGAACACATTTCTTCCCAAAGAAAAGTTCAAAATGATTTCACTAGGAACTCTGTTACCTTTGCTTCATCAACACGACTGGCTAGCCTCCCGGGACATGCAGGATGCTTACCAGCATATCCCTATTCACCCAAAGCATCGCAAATACCTAAGGTTTGTGGCTTTGGGCCAGCATTATCATTTCAGAGTCCTGCCCTTTGGGCTATCCTCGGCGCGCCACAAGTTTTTACTAAGTGTTGTGCAATTCTCACAGAGCATCTCAGAAATATCGGAATACAAGTGTTCCCATATCTGGACGTCTGGCTTTTAGCAAGCCCTTCCAGATAAGGAACTCTAGACGCCGTAGCCACGGTCTCGGACCTTCTCTCATCCATGGGAGTCCTGCTAAACCTCAAGAAATCACAGTTGCAGCCCGCCCAGATGTTCCTTTTCATAGGAACTGTTCTGGACATCTCCTGTGCGAAAGCTTTTCTATCAGAGGACAGAAGGATCGATATGCTACAGATGGCCCGCTACATCAGAGAGAACAGCTCAGTTCAAGCTGTCTCGATGCAGTGGATGCTCGACCTCATGGCATCCTCGGTGTTCACTGTACCTCTAGCTCGCCTCCACATGGGAACTTCTCAGTGGATGCTCAGTACTCAGTGGTCCCCAACCACTCACCTGCAGTCCTTTCTTATCAAGATGACAGAACCTTTGAGGAGATCTCTCACCTCATGGTCGCAAGAGGACAGTCTCCTTCAGGGATATCCCTTTCCTCCTCTGGATCATCACATTTCCATTACCACAGACACGTCCCTGATGGGGTGGGGAGTTCACTGTCAGAATCTCCACACCCAAGGTACTTGGACTCAGAACGAGTCCCAGCTTCACATAAATGTCTTAGAAATGAGAGCCATCCTTTATGCAATCCGAGCTTCGAAAAGCATTCTCTGTCACAAGAACATTCTCCTTCAAACGGACAACAAAGTAGTGATGTATTACATCAACAAGCAGGGCGGTGCTCACTCTTACCTTTTATGCAGGGAAGCGATGAGGGTGTGGGAATGGTGCTTGGAGCACAAGGCTCTAATTCAGGCGGTCTACCTGCCGGGAGTGCAGAACGACCTGGCAGACCGTCTCAGCAGAACAGAGACAGATCCTCACGAATGGTCTCTCGACTCAACCGTAGTTCAATCACTGTTCGCAGAGTGGGGAACTCCAGACCTGGACCTTTTTGCATCCCCACTCAACACAAAACTGCCTCTCTTCTGCTCCAGAAATCCTGGGCCTGGCATTTTCTGTCAGGATGCGTTCAGGCTGCAGTGGACAAAATGCTTTCTATTCGCCTTTCCACCTCTTCCTCTAATTCAGAGGGTACTTCTCAAGTTTGAGTCCCAGGGGGACAAAATGACCCTCATTGGTCCCTTCTGGCCTCGACAAATATGGTTTCCATTACTCAATAGTATGTCAAAAACCCCTCCGAAAGCGCCTCCCCTTCAGACGAACCTTCTGAATCGGGGGCCTGTGGTCCATCCCAATCTGAGATCGCTTCACCTTCACGCTTGGCTCCTGAAGAGATAGAGGTGAACAGGTTCAATACCTGTTGCAGAGTTTCAGATATTCTTCTGGCTACGCGCAAGCCAGCTACTAGAAAAACTTACACAGCCAAATGGAAGCGTTTTTTCGCTCTGGTGTGCAAAATCCTCTTTGAATTCTTTTTCCTGTCCACCAAACAAAGTTCTAGAGTACCTTTTAGACGTCTCAAATTCAGGTCTGCAATACTGTACGGTCAAAGTTCACCTTTGTGCCATTTCAGCTTATCATGAGCCAGTACTTTCCTTGTCACTGGCTCAGCTACCTGTGGTTAAGAGGTTTCTTAAGGGAATTCTGCATAGCAGAACCCCTATCAGACATCCAGTCGCAGCCTAGTAGATTAATCTTGTACTAGACATGCTCACTCATAAGCCTTTCAAGCCTCTATCTACCTGTGAGCTGAAATTTCTAACTTGGAAAACAGCCTTTCTGGTGACCATTACCTCGGCCCACAGGGTCTCTGACATGCATGCCTTGGTCACAGACCCTCCATATACTGTGTTTCATAAAGACAAAGTAGTTCTTAGGATCCATCCTAAGTTTCTCCCTAAGGTTGTTTCAGAATTCTATCTCACCCAACCTTTTGTCCTTCCTACTTCCTTTCCAAACTTCTAAAATGAAGGAGAGCATTCCCTTCATTCTTTGGACGTCAAAAGAGCTCTGCATTTCTATTTAGATAGAACAAAAGAAATTTGCAAAGCTCAACAACTGTTTGCTTCTTTCAGCGAGACCCGGCTGGGTCAGCCTGTCGCTATCAGATGCATTTCAGCATGGCTGGTGGCATGCCTTTGCCACTGTTATTCCGTGGCACAGGTTAAGCTGGAGGGCAGAGTGTACGCTCACTCTACTAGAGCAGTACCGGCATCCCTGGCGGAAATCCGCAACGTGCCCATTGCAGATATTTGCAATGCAGCTACCTGGAGCTCAGTGCATACTTTCGTCAAACACTATGCCCTGGATGTCCATGCCAGGCGACATATTTCGTTTGGCAGAACCATCCTGAATGGACTTTTGTCCTAAATTTGTGAGCTTTTGGTTTCTCCTGCCACCCTCTCGGGGGATTGTTAGCAAGTACTCTCCCATTAGTGTGAATGAGTGGTGGAGACTTTATGTCCAGGAAGATATGGAAATTACGTACCTACTGTAATTCTTGATCTTCTTGGACGAAGTCTCCACCACTCATTCACATGCCCACCCACCATCCCACGAGCTCACCTCTGTTACTGGTCTTCACTCCCTCAATTTTTAAGCTGTGAAGACTTCTTTCTTGACCCTTCTTATATGGGTCTTCCATACTATCTTATGTCCGTTTTGTTTTGTTAGGCTATCTTAGGTTAGTTACGCTGCACCTCGTCGGAAAAAAAGGTACTGAGGCGGTTGGAGGGTGAACGGCGAGATAGACATTGCCGCACAAGCCGAGGCTCGCGGCGCCGCTCCGTGCGGCCCCATCTCTGGCGCCAACCCTCCTGCAAAAAAGTTTGCTCCTGCTGGGTCCTAGCTTCTCCGGCTTAGATCCCATTAGTGTGAATGAGTGGTGGAGACTTCGTCCAAGAAGATCAAGGAATTATGGTAGGTACGTAATTTCCATTTCCCTCACTGCTTTTCATAGTCACTTGGGATACTGAGCTCTCCCTCTGCACACCGTGCTGGGATCATTACAGATTCTAACGTAGTGGTGTTGGGTGAACCCTTGCCTCCTTCAAGGCAGCCAAGGGAGCACCCACAGTGGTGTGGTAGCTGTCAGGAAGTTAGGGAATACCTTTCGAACACTGAACTCCCACTTCAGATGCCCATCAGGTTTTTTTCTGAGGAAAACAAAATGGCACTCGTCCTCCGCAGTCTTTCACTGTGCTCCACAACAGCTTAGTCCTTAGTGCTCTCACCAACTAGGTCTCACCATTCACTAGGCTGTATTAGGTGTATTCTCCACCCCCACACTAGTCCCGGGGGTGGCCTCCCTCTTCAGTGTTTCTCCATGGCAGTCCCCAGCACTGTACAGTGTCTTTCGACGGCACAGTTTCAGTTTCTCAGATATCAAATATCTTTTGTTGGTTTCCACATACTCTCTTGCCAGTTCATTTCCAATTAATCACACAATGGACCTCACAGGCTGCTGTCTTCCTTTGAAAGGCAATGACGTAGGATCACATCAGCAGGCGATCACATGGGAAAAAACAAAACAGCAAAATTGGGAAATTACCAGAGAGTGGATTCTGGGACCTTCAGATTACAAGGATTTATGCTGGCTCACAGATCACTGTGCAGTGGGGCTGCTGAACCCAAGCTGAAACTGGGACTGGCAAAACAGATAAACAAAAGAGAATTACACAGTATTACTATCTAACTCACTATAATACCCTTTGTAATCTAAAAATTACTACCACACACAGGCAGTAAATAAAATAGGCATATACTGTGAGCTTTCATTTTTTCCAGTTAGTGGTTTATCTCCTGTTCTGCCTGACCTACACCATTCTGGATCAGTCCTACCAGCCCCATCACCCGGCATTTCTGGGTCTCACCTTCATGCTTCATTCTGTCCTCTGCCACAGGACATTCAGAGGTGCCCGGTTGCTGGTGTGGAGCCTTTGTGGGACTGGGCCATCATCCAGCCATGGCCAGGGTTGTTTTCTGCTGCTTTCTTCGCAAGTGTATGCAGTGGTGCATTGTGCGTGCCCCACCTCCATGGAGAGACGCACCCCTACATCCTGCGGCAGAGATACCTTTCCCTTGAGTCCCACTGTGGTGCCACCCAGATTCCTCTAGGTGGCAGCTGCTGAGCAGGACGCATGTGCCTCCCTCCCCAGGCTAGCCCTTGAGCAACCCGCACCTGTTCCCAAATCCAGGTCACCAGTGTGACAGGTGGTATGGCACTCAGTGCTTTAGCCCACCGCGCCACTGGGCTGACTTTACTGTGAGCTTTTATTATGACAGAAACCCTCTTGGAGTCTGTGCTGCCAAGGTCAACCCATCATGACAGCCATCTTGTCCTTGTATCCTAGTTCTGGGGATTTTGTACTGCTTTTTACTCCACCAGAGTGGGGCTCTATGGAAAAGATCCAGTCCCGAATGATGAAGTTACTTACTGTAAATCTAGATCTTCAAAAATATCTGTATTGTAGAGCCACATTCACCCACACACCTTCCCCCATACTCATGAGTCTTTACCATACAAGTTTGTTTTTTGGCCCCTGTTGTTCACCACAGGGTATTGTCTGTATTGACCCTCTAATCAGCATTTAAATTCTTATGATCTTATCTGTGTCAGTCTTCACCATTCATCACCAGTGGGTTATAGCGCTGGAGCTAGGACCCCGCAGGAGACTTTTTTTTCTCCCCCAGGGGCGGGGTCAACGCAGGGACGACAACGTCCTCAAGGCCAACATACTATGTGGCACTTGCAGGTTGGTCATTAACTGCTGTTGACTCCACCCTTACCCCAGTTCTTTTTCTCCCACTGTCGAGTGAGGACCTCGTGTGGAGACGTCAAGCAAGATTCTACTGTATAGTACGGCCTAGTATGTCGTGGTTGTTTTGTCTCAGTTCTATTCACCAATTACTCAACGCCACCTCTTTGACTCCAGTAAGGTCATTCCTTTCTTTCTTTAAGTGATGTAGAGTACTGTTTTGTGTTGTTTTTCCATCCGGTCATGCCTTATCCTGGGGACAAGAAAATGTTGAATGCAGGGCAGCCTCCTATGCATTGGTGTCCCTGCAGCTGCCTTTACTCCGTCACGGACCAGCATGACCGCTGTCTCTCCTGCCTCGGCCCAGCCCCTGATATGGATAACTGTGATGCCTGCTTTTTGATGGACCGCCGAGTTCTAGAAATGCGCACGTTTAAAGTCGGACGTGCGCCGCCAACTTTTGGAGGGCTTGTTTGCAGTCGGTGGGCCATGGTCAGGACTCTCAACCCTTCCTCCATGTCCCCTCCCAGTCCTATATGGTCTGAGGAAGAGGGAGCCTCCACCAGTTCTAGCCTTACCATGGCGGGGGCTCCTCCCATGGCGCAGGAGGCCCAGTCTGGCTCTTTTGGGGGCCAGGCGGGAGACACTGTACTGGCAGTCGCTTCCTCAGAAGCGAAGGCTTCCCCCAGTGTTAAGCTCTGGGGCTTGCAGGCCTGGGCAGACACCATCTTTGGTGCTGTCTGTCAGTGCTGCCCTTGGTTCTGGTGTCGCTTGCGGCATCGGGCGTCCAGGCAGTGACGGGCCATTCCTCAGTGCCATTTCTTCCTCTGGCACCGTTCGCAGTGCTGGAGATGGGAGCAGCATGGGATCTTTTCTCGGGCCCGCCTGTGGTTTCGGCACCGGGACAGGGGCTGGCGCCATGCCTGTCTGTGGTGCCATTCATGTGAGTGATGAGGGGCGGTGCAGCCTTGACTCCGGTGCCCCGCAGTGCTGAGGGAGGCAAGACTCCCACGACGGTGCGCCTCTGTCTCCAGGGCCATTCATAGCACGGGGGTAGGTGCCAGGCGTTGCTGCTCTGTGCTCTGGTGACGCTCGCAGTGTCAGGGCTGGAGGTGGTGCGACTCGCGGCCCCTGGATAGAGAGGGACTAGGGAGTAGTCTGGCTTCGGGCCTCTCAGTCCTCCTCCTTGGAGGAAGATTTGGGTTCTGATCCGGACTGGCTTCAGGATTCTTCTGAATCCTCCAGTCCCTCAGTGTCCAGTACCTCAGCCCCCAATTAGCCTCCCTCTGAGGATCAGATGGATCCTGTTGGTTCCAGGGTCAGTGGGTCTGACCAACCGGTGGTGGCCCAGGTGGCTACTACTGTGCTAACTGGGGCCACAGATGCATCTGTCTCCTTGGTTTGGGTACTCCCCCGCCTTGGTGTGCCTGGATAGTCCGAGTTTGGGATGGTCTGGGGCACCCCAGGAGGGGGAGAGCGCTGTACCTCAGGCTGACTCCCTGGGATCGGCTAAAGGCTGTTAGCTGCCTAGGTTGGTGGTCACGAGGAAGAGAGCACTTTCGGAGTTGGAGGGGGTTGAATGGTCAGGGGTCTATTGCAGCTTCCTCTCCCTGGGATCCACCCAGGTTCTGGGAGGAGCCGTAGTGTGGACCCTCGCCTTTCCCCTGGACACTTCTCAAGTGGGACCTCCACTTTGGAAGTCAGGGGTCATTCTTCTGGGCTCACATGGTCCCGGTCACCTCATGAGGGGCATTCTTCCCGCAGGCATGGCTCCAGCCATTCCGACCCGGTTGAACGGCTTCTGTCTGCTGGGACCTCCTGGTCTCCCTCGCTGTTGAGAGCATCCGCTCAGTCCCCCTGCCTGAGTAGAGGCCATGCTACTACTCTAAGGTGCTTGGCCCTAGTGCCTCTACCTGCTCCTCCTCCTCCTCTCCCAGGTGTTCCAGATTTTAGGGGGCCCCTGACCTGGGAGCAGTTCAGGGCTTCAGCTGCACATTTCTCTACCTACTTTAGAGCCATGGACGAACAGGTGTTCCACCATGTTCCCGTGCAGCCTGTCCCTGAGTCTCCGGACCCGTCGCCATCTTTGTCTTCCTCCTCGGAGGGAGAGGAACCTTCTGTCCACCTTTCCCCAGCTGCTGATCTCTGCATATCAGTGCTTCCTTTCAGGGATGTTAGATGAGCTCCATTTAACCCCCTTCTCAGAAAGCAATCCAGACCGGATGATGTGTGCCTTTTAAGGTGAGTTCAGTGCGGCCAACCTCGCGGTTCCCACCTGGCCTGCTCCTTTCCAGGAGGCATCGCACCGGGTCTGGTGACGTCCCTTTTCCTCTGTACCAGCCCTAAGAGACCTCTGCCAGAGGTATTGTGCCCCCCCTTTCCTGTGGTCTCCAAGAACTCTGCCAGACCCCCCTTCCAGTGTGATGTGCCTGGACACTCCCTCTGGGCATCAAACCCCAGGTCGTGACTGACCCCCAGACTTGGACTCTTCGGATTTTGTTTTCGGGGTGAGGAGAACTTTCTCTTCAGCATGGATTCTGCTTTGTATAGCAGCCCATCAGGCCCACCATGCTGCCTACAACAGGTACTTGTGGTCCAGGCTAGGACAACTCCTTGCCTCCACGCCTGATTTGGAGGAAACCAGGCAGGCCATCATCCTCTCTGCACAGGGCCTGAAGCTTGCAAGGCACCAGGCAAGGGTGTCTTATGATGCCAGTGAGGTAGCCTCCAGGATTGTGGGGACAGCAATCTGCACTAGGCAGACGGCATGGCTTTGCCTTTCCCAGTTGTCACCTCTGGCCCGGCGTAAGGTGATTTCCTCCACTTTCCAGGGACCCCACCTTTTTCCCCAGAGGGTGAGATGGTGGCTGCAGAGGTGCCTTCCTTCTCCCACTGGGAGGGAAGCACCTAGTTAGGTCAACAGTAAAATTGCTGACCTCCCGCACAGCGATTGCACAATACCGATGCAGGTATTGTGCTGCCCAATCTCCCAGTGTTTTCTGTGGGGCGCTGTGCCCCCCACACACCCCATGAGCCCCCTGCACCCCCCGGAGTTTAGGATTCTCAACTCCAGGTCGGAGTTGGTCCGGGAAGGGGGCAGAACACTGGGGGAAAGCGTAACATGGAAACGGACCATTACGATGACTGTCGCTGCAGTGGTCTTTTTTCCATGTTTCGCTGTCAAGGTGTTGTGCAAAAGGGGACCACTCACTGGGAGTTCCTCGTCTCAACCAGACCAGTCTCAGGCCTCGCCAGGCCTGTAAGGGTTCTCCCCCACTGGTGGTTAAGGGACTCAGTCCCTTAAGGATGTATTGGGCCTCATTCGGTGGGCTCGGAACTCACCCACTAGTGATGAATGATGAAGACTGATGCAGTTAAAATATGAAAATTTTGTACCTACCATAATTCTTGATCTTTCTGTGTATCTTCACCATTAATCACTAAATCCCGACCACTTTTCCTTCTTGGTTCTCAGTCTCTGGGCTTCCCCCTCCCACTCTGTGTTTCTCTGTTGTATCCCAACCCCTCTCCTCTCTCTCCTTTCTCTTTTGGTCAGGAGAGAGGGGACCTTTTGAGACACATGGGGAGGAATTCTTTCCTGAGGGGTCTCGGGGTGCTTCCTGTTTTCTTCCTCCCTTGCCCTTGGCTCGGTCCCCCACCTCTTGGTGGTATGGAGTAGGGGGAGAGGACAGGAGACTCCTGGGTACCTTTTTCTAAAATCCTTATTTTAAGTGTTCCTTTGGGACTACTCCTCCCTTTCTTCTGTTTTTAGGGTTTTTCCCCCTTTTTGGAGTTTTTACTCTTTAGTTGGGTGGGAGGGATGGACCTGCCGCCTCGTCTTCCTTTGACCTCGATTGCCCCTAAAGTCTACCTCCTCTAGGGCTACCTGACAGTTTTCCAGTCCATGTCTTCTGCCTCTCTGCAACTGAGAAGTGGTTAAAGTCTTCTCTTCTTGAGGTCTAGGTCCGCTTGGATAGGTAGTGAGGTCCTTCCCTCCCTCCATTTCTTTACCTTTCTACCCTCCCTTTTTCCCATCCCTACTTCTTTTCCCAGAGATTGGGGGCCCCTTCTCCCAATCCCTTAGGCAATTCCTCTCTCTCTCTTTTTTCTGTCCTCTTTGTCATTTATTTTTCCTTTTAGTTATTATATCCTTTCCTTTTATCTGTTCCTTCGGCTCCCTTGCCCCACTCCTCCATCCCCTCCTTTCCTCTCTCTCTCTCTGGCGTTTCAGAACTGGGGCGAGGGTGGAGTCGACAGCAATTAACGGCCAAGCCACAAGCGCCTTCAAACACCGTGAAGTCTTGCTATATTATGACAGAAGCAGTCAGCCACAGCACTTGAACTGCCCCGGAGAGGAAACAGCCAACTCCAGGCAGACTGGAGTTCTAAAGCGCGAACGCTGTACCCAAAGCTCTATCTGGCTAGTTTCAAACTGAAACTGTCAGATTCTTTACTCGCTTCACTGAACAGTCGCTCCGGAGATCAGCTCCTTCATCTCGGTTCATTTCTCGGTTCAAGAGGTATTTTCGAGTTCATTTGAACCGGCAATAAGTATTTTATTTTACGCATTTCGGTTCAAAGCTCTATCTGGTAAACCATAAGTACAGGATTTCAAAGTCTGTGTGGAAATTAATTATCGGTTCGGTTTTGAACCGATCGGTTTTACTAAAAAGTATTTTAAACATTATATTGGGCTTTTTAGAGTCGGTTCCAGTTCTTATCGGTTCTAAAAAAACTATTTATTTCAGTGGGTTTTCAAATACCCGTGTGCAGTTAGGAACCGATAAGGTTGTCTTACCTGGCACTGCCATAAAAGGAGCAAGGATTTTGGATAGGCTGGCATTATGTCTAGAAACCCAAAAGAAAAGCGGGCCCACTGGGTTTCAACACTATGATATCTGTGGGAAGCCTTTGCCAAGGCTGACCCACACACCACTTGTGTTTATTGTCTGAGGGCTGACCACCTCCTGTCAGACTGCCAGGTGTGTAAAAATTTCCTGCAGCCACCCTGGAGAAGAGATTGGGCCGGCTCAGGGCGAGAGACCAAAGTCCGCTGACCGGATGGCCAGCCGGTCCAGCACCACTGGACCAGATGGAGTGCCCTCTGACCAGGCGAGACTTCCTCGGGCAAAGGAAGGCTGGTTCAAGGAACCAGTCCCAGTAAAAAGTCAAAGAAATCAGCAGGTCTGAGTCCAAAATTTCTCTCCAACTGCTGAGATAAGCTAAAGCCATACACATTGTCCAGTCACTGTCTCAGGGACCGGTCCGAACCACCAACAGTTGGCAAAGGTTGGTTCGTTCGGTTCAGTGGTTCAAAGTATGATGTTGAGGAATTTTATGAACCACAGGAGGGGAGGAAGATTTTGATCATTATGTATGTGGCTGGGAGGGTCTGGACGTGCCCATTGAACCGGACATTTCTCCAGACAGACCTTTAGAATCTCCCCCTATGCTGTCTGAGTCCCCTTCTCATTTTATGTTTTACAAAAAGGTTGCAGAAACCCTCCAGCTTCCTTTAGTAGAGGCTGTGGATGAGCAAGAGGAGCCTGATTATGTAGAAATGATGGATATACCAAGAGTCTAGGAGGTTGTCTATTCCTTTGCATAAGTCATTTAGGAAGCAAACAACAAAAATTTTAAAAAATCCTCATTCTGTCCCTCCTGTAGATAAAAAAATGGACAGAAGGTATACTTTATCAGGCCCTGATGTAGACTTCCTCACTGAGCAGTGTAGTCATGTAGGTGTGGTACAAGCTGCAGCCTGTGACAAGGCTAATATTCCCCTGGCCTCATATCCTCCTGATAAGGATTCCAGGAAGATTGATGCCATGGCGAAAAAACAATATATGGCAGCTTCTTTGGGACTCAGGCAGGCAAATTATATGGCTTATGTGGCTAGATATCAGAAGTCTAGATGGGACACAGTATTGCAGTTAGCCAAGCAGGCCCATGGCCAGCTGGCTAGTGAGTGGAACAGGTGGCTGCTGATGGCATTGAAGCCTCTAAAGTTCAGTTTCATACTGCTGTGGATGTTAATGATGTTTCCTCTAGGGTCATGGCACTTCTGTGTAGCTTTCCGTGGGTTGGCATGGCTCAGGTGCACTAATCTGTCCCAAGATACTCAGTCAAGCTATGGATTTTCCTGTAGTGGGAAATTCTCTGTTTGGAGAACAAACAGAAAATTATATGAAAAGATGGATGAGTACAGAACTACCTACAAAAGTGCCAGGCTAAGGAGAGGCATGCCACTCCACAAAGGCACACTCCCAGAGGTAGGCAGGCCTTTCCACAGGCCTTTTATCAATCTCAAGCCTCCTCTGCTTTTGCACAGAGGGTTTTTCAGAGGCAGAGGTAGGCAGGGGTGCAGGTAAACCGTCCCCTTCCCCTCAGCCTAAGGCTGCTGCTGCCAAGCAGGCATCCTGATGTGGTGCCCAGGGCCGATTCTCCTGTACCGGTGGGAGGCAGGTTGGCTTATTTCAGCCAGAACTGGGTGTCCCTAACTTCGGACAAATGGGTTCTGGAGGTAGTAAGCCAGGGTCTGGTTCTCAGCTTCAAACAGTTTCCAAAGATGAGAACCAGACATTTTCCACCTGCAAATCCTTCAGAAACCCTTGCCTTGGAAGCAGAGGTTTCTTCTCTTCTAGACTGCAAAGCAGTGGAAAGGGTTCCTCCTTGTCACCAGGGCAAGGGGCTGTACTCCAGATACTTTCTTACCCCAAAAAAGACAGGAGAATGGCGGCCCATTCTAGATTTAAGGTACCTGAACAAGCATCTTTTGAAACCAAAGTTCAAAATGTTAACTCTGGCAATGATTTTGCCCTCCCTGAGGCCAGGGGACTGGCTAGCCTCCCTGGACCTCAAGGATGCCTATTTTCATGTCCTGATCAGGCCTTCTCACGAAAATACCTCAGGTTGAACTGCCCTCAGGCCACTACCAGTTCAGAGCAATGCCCTTGACCTTACCTCTGCTCCAAGGGTATTCACAAAATGTCTAGCTGTGGTAGTGGCTCATTTAAGAGAGCAAGGGATTGCTGTGTTTCCCTACCTGGACGACTGGCTCATTGTGGGTCAGTCTCCAGATCAGAGTAAAATCCCACTTGCAAGTCACCCAGCAGCTTCTCACTTCCCTGTAATTCCTGCTGAATTTACAAAGTCAGTTCTAGAACCAGTTCAGGTACTAACTTTCATAGGTGCGGAATTGAACACAAAGTTGGCCAGGGCATTTCTCCCTCGGAAAGGGTAGAGACTCATTGCCCTGGCATCCTCTTTCACCCTGGGTCTCTCGACCAGCAAGGCATTTTCTGCAACTCCTAGGACACATGGCTGCTTCCACAGCTGTAGTGCAAGGAGCAAGATTCCAGATGAGGGACATTCAGTTCCATTTGAGGGCCTATTGGTCTCCAAAGGAGGACCCCCTTCCAAATTGGTTCCAGTGACCCAAACTCTGATTCTGGCTCTCCAGTGGTGGCAGGATCAGAGCAACTTAAGACAAGGGGTCCCCTTCATTCCTGTTTCCCACTCTCTCACCCTCACCACGGATGCCTCCTTGCTAGGGTGGGGGGCTCACTTGGGCGACCTTTCCACTCAGGGAGTGTGGTCCCCTCAGGAATCTCTGCTCCACATCAACCTATTGGAACTCAGAGCTGTCTTTTAGCTCTTCAGGTTTTCTCAGCATCTGTCCAGAACAAGGTAGTTCAGGTCAGGACAGACAACACCACGACAATGTGGTACATCAACAAGCAGAGGGCACTCGGTCATCAGCCTTGTGCACCAAAGCAATGAAGTTGTGGTCTCTGGCTTATTCCTGAACACCTCCCTAATGCAGTTCACCTTCCAGGAAAGACAATGTCCTGGCGGATGCCCTCAGCAGGATTTCTCAAGGCCATCACGAATGGTCTCTGAATCCTCTGGTGCTGGGGTCAGTCTTTGCCAGATGGGGCATTCCTCAGATAGATCTTTTCGCAGCCCCAGACAACCACCAACTTCCTCTATTTTGTTGCAGGCCTCCAGTGCTGGGCTCAGTCCCCCTGGACGCCTTTCTGTTGGATTGGAAGGGGAAGTTCCTATATGCCTTTCCCCCCTTCCCCCTTCTCTTCAGGGTATTAGTAAAAATCAGATCCCAGCCCTGCAAAGTGATCCTGATTGCACCAGACTGGGCCAGACAGCCCTGGTACCCACTGCTTCTGTCCCTTTCAGTCCACCTCCCTGAGCCTGCCCAGGGTCCACAACTGCTGGCCTGTGCCCAGGGGAGAGTGTGGTATCGGACCTCAAATCCCTCCACCTCAAGGCTTGGCTCTTGAGGGTTAGAATTGCTGATTTACACCTTTCTCAAGGTGTCCTTGATATTTTAAAGGCTTCAAGGAAGCCTTCCACTAGAAGCCACTTATAATTCCAAATGGAAGAGGTTTTCCATCTGGTGTTCTGGGAAGCAAATTGTCCCAGAATCTGCTGATTTGCCCATTTTACTGGACTATTTGGTCCATCTAAATTCCTTAGGCCTTAGGCCAGCTACCTTAAAGGTTCATCTGGCAGCTGTCTCTGCTTTTGTATCAGCAGGAAGCCTGCCTCCTTTCTTCTCACCCTGTGTTTTCAAGTTTTTAAGGGTTACTTCACACTAACCCTCCTTTTCGGGACCCAGCTCCTGCCTGGGACCCGAATGTTTACGTGCTCAGTTAATGCCAACCCCTTTGAACCTCTGTCTTCAGCAGATCTCAAGTTTCTAACTTGGAAAACTGTTTTCCTAGTGGCCATCACTTCTGCCAGACCATAAGTGAATTACAAGCCCTGTCAGTGGAAAGTTTTTTCTTTTCACAGAGATAAGGTAGTCCTCAGGACTAACAGAAAGTTTTACCTAAAGTGGTTTCAGATTTCCATCTGAACCAATCCATCTCCTTCAGTATTTTTACTGAGCACTCTTCCTCGGGTGAGAGGAGATTGCACAGTTTGAAGTCAAAGAGCCTTAAGCTACTATTTGGAACGCACCAAGGGTCAAGGTTCAGATCCTCCAACTCTTCCTTACCTATGGCGAGGTTGGCAAGGGAAACCTGCCACTAAGAGGACAATTGCAAGGTGGATTGTCTCTTGTATCCAGTTCTGTTACCAAAAACTAGGTGAGAACCCCTCAGGACTGAGGGCCCACTCCACCAGGGTACAGCTGCATCTCTAGCGGCTGCTGGGGATATTCCCATTCTGGAAATTTGTCAAGCTGCTACCTGGAAGACAGTTCACACTTTTGCCAAGCATTATTCCCTGGATGTCCAGTCCAGGAGAGATGCTGGTTGGCTTCACTGTGCTTCAGAGCCTATTTCCTAAGTAGGTTCTGACCCTCCTCCATGGAGGTACTGCTGTGTAATCTGCTTCTGTCATAATATAGCAAGACTTCATGGTGTTTGAAGAAAAAATTACTCACCTTAGTAATTGCTTTTCTTCTCATGGAGTCTTGCTATATTATGACCACCCCATCCTGCCCCTCTCAGAACTTCTACTTGGGTAAGGGGTTGGCAAATTAGTGCAAGCACTGTGTCATGCCATTTTAGTTCTTTTCCCTTCCCCCCTTTTCTTTAGGGTTAGGGAACTAGGTATTTCTGTTTTTGGGTAATATGTTGGCCCTCCTCCTGGACTTGAGTCTTTTGGGGAAGGGGGGCCTAATAGTGCTTGTTGGGGTGATATTATTAGTATTATTATTATTATTATTATTGTTGTTGTTGTTGTTTCTGTTATTGTTTTTTCCTACTAGTAGGTAGCCACTTGGCTAGTGTAGGGTTTTTCCACACGGACTTGTTGCTAGCTACGTAAAGATCTGACAGTTTCAGTTTGAAACTAGCCAGACAGAGCTTTGGGTACAGCGCTCGCGCTTTAGAACTCCAGTCTGCCTGGAGTTGGCTGTTTCCTCTCCGGGGCAGTTCAAGTGCTGTGGCTGACTGCTTCTGTCATAATATAGCAAGACTCCATGAGAAGAAAAGCAATTACTATGGTGAGTAATTTTTTCATGTAGTACGTCGGCCTCAAAAAGTCTCCTGCGGGGTCCTGGCTCCAGCGCTATAACCCACTAGTAATGAATGGTGAAGATACACTGAAAGATCAAGAATTACGGTAGGTATGTAATTTTCATTTCTTTTGTTTTCTTTTAGTATTTTAACATTTTTGCTTCCAAAAATGTTCATCGGTTTTTTCTTTAAAGACTTTCTTTTTGTCTCTCCATGGTAAAAAAAAGGTAACAAGGCAGTCTAGGGCCGACACACACTATTTATCCTATCAGTGTGCGTGGCACTATGGTCAGTACAGTTCACATGCATATAGTGCTTGCTGGCCCAAAAGGTCTGGTTCTTGCTGTGTCCTAATGCCTTCAGGTCTAAGCCCAAACACTGTGCCTCTATGGAGAAGGTATAATTGAAGATCTAGAGTTACAATGAATAACTTTCCTCTTTTTGGTATATTCTTTTTATTGATTTTCCATCATACAAAACACATACATAAAAAGATATAACACTACATCAACTGAACAGAATTTCATCAATAAACTATTTACAAATGGTCCATTATCAGTTACTACAGACTCAGTAACAATTAAATCTATCAGTAGCAATATTGCTATGTTAACATTTACTTATTTAACCATTTTACCATTTGGTGGTCCCGTATATGGCAGGAGAGAGCTCCACCCTAAACCACAGTATAAGAAACCCAAAAGGGGGAGAGGTAAGAAAATAAATATTCTTCCCTCAAGCTAACCCCACCCCCAATGGTTATACTAAGCCTTCTCTCAGAATTTGAGTCTCCAAGGGTGGCAAAGAGTTTAGAAAGGGTTCTCGCACTGTAGAGAAATGTTCACCCTTGCCCTTCATAATGTACGAGCGGTGTTCAGTTGCCAAGGTCTGGACAGTCAAAGCCCTCCATTGCTGAACCATGGGCATTACACACGAGACCCATGTATTAAGGATGCAGTGACGTGCTAGTGCCACTAGAACTCGGATCCACTGAGGAAGTAGCTCTCACCCATCTGTCCCAAAGTCCTCCATGCCAAATAGCATGGTAATTGGTGTTAATGGGATCTGGCGCCCCAACATAATCAAGACTTCCTGCGCAACTCCTTACCAAAATTTCTGTAAGACCGAACATGTCCAAAAGTAGTGTATATATGATCCCAAATCTGTTTTCCATCTCCCACAAAGGGGTGAAATTGGAGGATTAAACTTATGCACTATCAGAGGGGGTCAGTATAATCAGTGAATGAATTTATATAGGGATTCCTTATATTTATTACATATCAAGATACCCATATGAGTCTGTAATAACAATCTCCAATCCTCTTCCCGAATGGGCACCCCGAGATCTCTCTCCCATAATGCCCTACTTTTATGAGTGAGGTCAGGGAGATATTATCTATCTTGCTGCACGGCTTTCTGAATAGGTTCATAGGAAAATATGAGTTCTGTAGGCTATGGGGCCCTTTATTGAACTCACCACCTATGTAATCATGGGTGGAACTCATACTTCTTGTCTCCCATGTATTCATCAAGCCTAGTTTTAAATAGAGTGATGTTATGACTTGTAACAATTTGCTGTGGGAGACTATTCCATAGTGCTACAACCCGCTGTGTAAAAAGTTACCTCTCCTGGTTGTTGTTATCATTTCCCCTTTAATTTTATAACCATTACTTCTAGTGGTTTTTATACCCTCCTGTAATACCAAACTAACAGTTTCCCTTGTATATTCATTATTTACAGCCCTATATGTTAGGCAAAGGTCTCCTCTGATCTGCCTATATTTATTTGAAAACAAGTTTAGTTTCCCAAGTCTGTTTCCATAGCTTATATCTTTTAAGGGTTTGATTTTTCTGGTGACTTTCCTTTGCACTCCCTCTATAAGTTTTCGGCCTCTTTTGGTGTGCCAAATTAAACTGGGAACAGTACTCTAGGTGCGGGCGCAGCAAGCTTGCAAAAAGAGGCACTAACACCTCTGGTTCCCTACTTTTAATATTGGCCAAGATTGAGCCTACAATTGTACGACACTTTTGGACCTTTACTGTGGTATTTCTATCGAAGGTTAGATTTTCCGCTATTGTGCCTAGGTCTTTTTCTTCAGTTGTTGTTTGCAGTGTAATTTTACCTGACTTATAACCAAAAAGTGACTTCTTCTACCCTAAATGCATACCCTGCATTGCTCTACATTAAGCTGCATCTTGTAGGCCTTAGCCCAATCTGAAAGTTCGCCTAGCTGTTTTTGTAGCAGTATGCCATCCTCCTTCATGTTAACAAGTCCCCCTAACTTGCAGTCATCGGTGTATTTGCATATCCATGCCTTTCCGGAAACTTTCATTGTGGTTACCATGGTGTTATACAGTGTGGGACCCAACACTGATCCCTGTAGGACTCCACTAGTCACCCTCCCCCGGTTGGACAAATGTCCTTTGACTGATACCCTCTGATATCGATCACCCAGCCATGATTTTATCCAGCTTATGATGTTTGAGTGCAGACCTATCCTATGTAGTTTCTGTACCAGTATTTTATGTGATACCTTGTCAAATGCCTTGGCAAAGTCTAAGTAAATAACATCACATGTATAGAGCCTTATACAGAGCCACACTTACCGACTCGAAAAAATGTACCTTGTTTGTAAGATATGATTTGCCAGAGGTAAAACCATGCTGAGTGATGTGTACTGATCCAGTGTTTTTTATATACTCGGTTATATATGCTTGCAGGAGTCTTTCCATTATTTTGCCAACTACAGATGTGAGACTAATGGGGTGATAGCTTTTATGTTCCTCTCTTTTTCCTCCCTTATGGATAAGAGTTACTAATACCTCTCTCCATTCTTTTATAGTTTTTCCTTCTGTGATGGAGATATTGAATAAAAAAGTTAGCGGTCCCACAATCTCTTTACTTATTTTTTGCAGGAGTCTAGGGGTAATTCCATCCGGCCCGGGTGAACTATTTGGCTTAAATGATTTTATTATTAATTCTACCTCTCTAGTGTTGAATACTATGGAATCATCTATAGTCACTCCCACTAGCTCACTGAGTTCTTCACTAGGATCGTAGATACTTAGAAAATAATTATTTAGTTCATCGACTATTTCATCTTCCCCTGATTTTATGCCATTTTCAGATACTAGAGGTCCAATAACATGTTGTTTACCGTTTAGTGGCCCAATATAATTGTAGAATTGTTTTTTGTTATCTTTTACCGTAGTTATTAGAAGAAGAAGAATCAGGATTTATATAGCACTTTTCATACACAGTATCCCAAAGTACTTTACAAGCAATGCTAGACTGGTAGTAAAGTGACTGAATATGTGGTGGTTGCCATATCGCACATCATCACCCACACACAGCCTGGATAATTGCATGAACAGGTTTATGGGAAGGGGAATGTTGGCCAGGACACCGGGAATGCTCCCTGCTCTTTATGAAGAGTGCCCTGGGTTCTTTTGCTTCCACCTGGACACCCACCAGGACAACACCAGGATGGGCAGAAGGGACCTCGGTTTAACGTTTCATCTGAAGGACGGCACACCCCAACAGTACAGCACCCCCCAATACTGCACTCGGATGCCAGCGATTTTTAGGTTCAAGTCCAGTCCCGGTGTGGGACGAGAACCCACGACCTTCTGGTCCAGAGGCGGATGTGCTACCAACTGAGCCACTCTGACAAATTCAGTTAATTCAGTTAAAGTGTGCTTTGGCAGTTTTTATCATACATTTGCTTTTTTATTACTATGCTTAAATTTGTTCCAAGCTGCTATCGATGGATCTGTCTTATATTTATGATATCATTTTTTTTTTCTTATTTAGTTGTTTCCTAATTATGTTGTTCCACCATAGGGGGACACGACGTTTGTTACTGTATCTGGGCCTTACTGGTACATATTTATTACTACAGTATTCAAATTGTTGCTTTCTAGGGACATGGATATGTTGTTCATCCACACTCATTGGCAGTGTCCTTGCCGCTTTAAATCTTGCCGGAAGGTCTTCAAGCTTGCTCCTCCCACCCACCCGGGTGGTATAACTCTCGGCTCCGCCCCATGACGCCAGATCTTCCTTACCGCTTGGAAGCTCAGGTTCCCTCCTTAACGCTCTGCGTTTGCGACTGGTTCCTATTTCTCCGTTTGCGGATTTAAAAATAATATTTTGCAAAGACTTCAGTCTTGATCCCTCGCCCAGCTGCGATGGACAAATCGACTCGGTTTGGAGATGCCCATGCGGGCAGAAGATGTCCAGACGGATCCACACTCCACGTGTGTGTCTACTGCTTAGGCCTTGAAACGCGACCCGCGGGCTTGCGACCTGTGCTCATCTTTCTCGGCCTCGTCCTCGAAGACCGTGCTGCCCGGTTGCAACTGGGCCGTCCGAGCGTTTCCCTCCGGTGAAGTCAAGGAGCCCGGTTGGCGGTGTCCTGGCGGGTTTCGGCGGATCAGCTCGGCGGATGGTCGCCCTCGAAGGGAGGCGGCGCAGCCGTATCTTCCTCGGCCGCGGCATTTATCCGCTCTCTGGGTTCTTCCTACACGGCTTCCTTTAAGAGCTTTGTCTGTCCCTCTCCACTAAAGGAGAAGGGCCTGCGTCTGCTGGACCTTATTCTCGGTCCAAAAGAGGACAAGAGTGAATCCCTCCGTCGGCGGCTCTTGGGAGCCGGGAAGGTCCCTCTCCGGGCGTCGACCGTCGGCTTGGTCGACCGCTCGGCTTGGCCACTGGCCTCACGGTGTCCCCGTCAGGTCGGTTGACCGAGACTCCCACCGATGAAGTCGAGATTTTTCTCGACCCATTGGACGGGCTGTCGCCTTTAGCAGCAGAGATTCCCCTCTCCCCGGTTCCCCGGGAGGAGTTGAGGATCCCGTGGGCTCGCCTGTGCCTCGGTTCCGGAGCCCTGGATGGACCTTCCGAGCGAAGGAGTGCGGTTCCGGCCGACCTCCCACCGACCCGGAAATTCCGGGACTCTGAGTCTCGGACCTCTTAGCGGTCCAGCCGTTCCCACCGTCATAAGCGGTCACGGTCGGCACGTGATATGGCGGCGTGCCGCTAGATCCCGTCCTCCTCCTCGGATGAGGGGACAGCGTAAATTCGTCGGCGATGCGAGGACCTTGCAACAGCTCCTCCTGGCGGGAATAAGCCGCCTCGCGCCTTCCCGACCATTAAGTAGCTGTCACGGGCGGCCGACACAACCCCTCGACTCAGTCGAGGCCTATACCAAGGCGGTTGTTCAGCCAAAACCAGCTGCTCACGATTCCGGTGGAACCTCCGCCTCCACAGCCACCAATTGGGGCTCCGACCAAGGATTCTTCGGTCGGCTAAGGGTTTATCCGGCTGTCAGTTACCCTCACTCCCGACCGACCTCGGCAGGTGAAGGGTGGCTCAGGCCAGGCAGCTCTTCGAGGACTCTTCCGAGTCGAGGCGATTCCTCCTTCTTCTCCAGCGACTGGACTTGGAGTTTTCAGGAGGTCAGTCAATGGGCGATAGCCGTCGTCCTTCCTAGGACTTCTCGGCTCATCTCGAGTCTACCGGGATGGAGCTCGAACCGTTCCAAGCGGGCCAGGTATCCCCTCACGGAGATTCTGGACCGAGGAGTTCTCCGGCAGGCCTTTCCGGTGGCCGAGCCATGAGTGGGCCCGGCACTGGAACTTTGGCAGCGCCCTGCTTCCTGCCCTCGCCCGGCCAGGATGGCCAGGAAGTATGCGGTCCCTACGGTTCCTTGTCGGTTTGTGAACACCCCTCTGCTGAGGGTTGGTTACCGACAGCGTTTTCCGGTAGCGCCCGGCTAGCGCCAGGGATGTGGACAAACCTCCTGACAAGGGTCCAAGAATTGGACTATGTCGGGCGAAAAGTCTCGCTGCGTCCTCTCTCGGCCTGCCGTCAGGCCAGTTCGGCCGTCCTCATGGCCACGGTTTTCTCATGCCCTGTTGGGCTCCTGGATGAGGTCATCCTCATCTTCCCGCCCGATCTGCAGACTACGGTTAAGCAGGTGCGGGACCAGGGCAAGCAGTGGCCAAACAGCAGCTCCAGACTGCTTTGGATGTGAGGGGACTCATGTGCTAGATCGGTGGCGGCGCAGTGGCTGTCGTCGTGGGCTTGGCTGAGGATATCCACCTTTGCCCGGATCCCAGCACAAGTTGGCGGATGTTCCCTTTTGGGGACTGACCTCTTGACCCTGGGGTGGAAGGTCACCTGCAGAGGATCGAGAAGTCAATGCCACCTTGGACTCGTTCTCTTCCGCTCAGAAGGACAGACGCAAACCACAGCTATAGCCTTCGTCCTTCTGTGCCCCCAGCGCCGGCCAACAACGTCAGGGCCAGCAGGCTCGGCCTTGGCATCCCAAACCCAAGCCGCGCTTCCTCTAACAGGAGGCAGGGAGGAAGGGCCCAGGAGGTCCTCGGCGGTCCCTCCTCCAAGCCTGCCCAGTGACGGGCTGAGGGGTGTCGCCCCATCCCGTCACCCTTACCCTAGGTCCCCCGTGGGGAGGCGGCTCCAGCACTTCCGTTCCGCCTGGTCGCTGTTACCACGGACGGGTGGGTCTTGAAGGTGGTGGGAAGAGGCTACCTCTGGAATTCGAGCAGGCACCACCCTTCAGGCCGTCTCGCCCCTGGGAGCTCAGATCCCCAGCCTCACTGGCGGCTCGTCGAGCCGACATCACTCTCCTCCTCCAGAAGGAGGTGGTAGAAGGTGGTGGACCCTCCTTCAGACCCAGGGTTTGTGTCCAGGTACTTCCTGGTTCCGAAGCGGACGGGGGCTGGCGCCCCATTCACACCTACGAGCCTAAACAAGTTCCTAAGGTCTCGAACCTTCAGGATGGTCACTCTGGCTCAGATAATACCATCCTTGGAGCGGCGTGTGGTTCTGCTCTCTGGACTTGCAGGGACGCGTTTTTCACGTCCCTATCCGTCCGTCTCACCAGAGATTCCTTCGCTTCCGAGCAGAAGGATCTCTCTTGATTCAAGCCATGCCCTTGACATCTCCAGCTCCAGGGTCTTCACCAAATGCATGGCAGTGGTGACAGCATTCCTCTTGGCGCCCGAGGGGTCGGGTGTACCCTTACCTGGGCGACTGGCTGATGTAGCTCCCTCAGGAAGAGGCGGAGTGGTCAGAGATCTGGCCCTCCAGGTCTGCTCTCAACTGGGCCTCCTTATCAACGAGGCCAAGTGGACTCGAGGCGAAGCAGGTGATTTTATTCGTTGGCAGCTCGACTCTCTTCGAGCCAGGCGCGGCGGCTCCCGGCGGACAGGGCCGAGGTTCTTTCCTCCTTTGCCCGATCATTTCTGGTTGGGCAATTCCGCCTGCCGGGACTTCCTCGCCTCCTGGGTCTCATGGCGGCCTGTACCAGCGTGGTCCGTTGGGCCCGCTGGAACATCGTCCCTTCAGTGGGGACTGGCCAGCCAGTGGTCCTGGCCTGCGATCCCTTGGACCAGCTTGTGTCGGTGACACAGGGGATGTGAATGCTCTCCAGTGGTGGACCGTTCCAGATCATTTGCAGGAGGCATCCCGTTCGTCCGCCCGAGCGACGGTCTCTCTGTCGACCGATGCCTCTCTGATGGGTTGGGGTGCCCATCTGGGGAACACGGGCTCATGGCCTCTGGTCCCGCGAGTCGATGCCACATCAACCTGCTGGAGCTCCGAGCGGTCCGCCTAGCTCTCACCGCCTTTGCTCCGTTCCTCGGGTCAAGTGGTCCGAGTCAGGCGGACAATACCACGACCATGTACTATCTAAACCGCCAGGGCGGGGACGCGCTCCATGCTTCTATGCAAGGAAGCTCTCCGCATTTGGTCACTCGATGCGCAGCCTGGAGGCGGATCTCCTAGCCATTCACGTGGCAGGAGCCTCCAACACCCTGGCCCGATGCCTGAGCGGATAGGGCTGCATCCCACAGTGGTCTCTCCTGCGGAGGTAGTACAGCATCTGTTCTCCCTTTGGGGCACACCTCAGGTGGACCTGTTTGCCTCCATGGAGGCAGCAGAGCTGAGTCTGTTCCATGCCCGCCCCCTCAGCAGGGCTCACTGCAGGGGATGCCTTCTCGAGGCAATGGACCCGGGCCTCTTTCGCCTTTCCCCATTTCCCTTGATCCACAAGGTGCTTCTCAGGCAGGAGGGACCAGGCGCAGGTGATTCTGATAGCCCCAGACTGGCCTCGCCAGTTCTGGTACCAGATCTCCTCAGTCTCAGCTCCAGGACTCCTGGCAGCTTCCAGCTCGCACGGACCTGCTCTCAGTCAATCAGGGAAGGTGTTCCATCCGGACCTTCAATCCCTGCACCTGGCGCCTGGTTCCTGGCGGCTAGAGTTCCAGGCTTTGGGTCTTTCCGGAGGGTCCTCAATGTAGTTGAGGCGTCCCGTGAGAGTCGACCAGAAAATGCTATGCCTTCAAATGGAAAAGGTTTTCCATTTGGTGTCAGAACAAGGGCTTGGACCCTTCCTCCTGTTCTTAGCAAGCATCTTGGACTATTTATGGTCCCTTTCTAGTCAAGGGCTTAGGTCGCGACCCTAAGGGTGCACCTGGCAGCCATCTCCTTGCAGGCGCGGGCGGGAAGCAGTCGTGTAGAGAGAAGGTGGTCTGGCGCTTTTTCAAGGCCTTGATCACATTTCCCTCCAGTCACGGGAACCCCCACCTCCGTGGGATCTACTGCTGGTACTGGCAAAGCTCATGGGCAAGCCATTCGAACCTATGCACAGGTGTGCTCTCTCACCTCTCGTGGAAGACCGCCTTCTTGGTGGCTATCACGTCAGCCAGAAGGATGGGAGAGCTCCAGGCGCTTTCCATCGAGTCTCTTACCTGGTCTTCCACAGGGACAAGGTTGTCCTGCTTCACCGAAATTCCTTCCGAAGGTGGTGTGGGAGTTTCACCTTAACCAAGTGTTGACTCTGCGGTGTTCTACCCCAATCCACCTCGGGAGGACGAATATAGGCTCCACATACTCTGGATCCTAGAGGGCGCTCGCTTATTATAAAAGGAGCGCACAGCTCAGAAATTCGGGAGAGAGTTCGCCAGCTGTTTGTCACCTACGCTGAAGCCGCGATCTGGCAGACCTGCAGCCAAAGCGACGATAAGCAGGTGGGTAACCTCCTGCATAGATCTCTGCTATAAGTTAGCGGGCATGGAGCCTCCCAGAGGATAAGAGCTCATTCTACCCGCCATACTGCTGCAGCGGTGGCTGCTTCCAGGGCGTCCCTATCCAGGAAATCTGCAGGGCTGCTACCTGGAAGTCAGCAAACACCTTCATTACCACTACCACATCGACCTTGAGTCACCCGGGATGCTGGTTTTGGGGCCTCGGTTCTCCAGTCTCTCTTTCCCAAGTAAGTATATGGGGGTGTCGTCTTGCCTCCCTCCTCCCGGAGAACTGCTAGGAGTCTGCCAATGAGTGTGGATGAACAACATATCCATGTCCCTAGAAATACAGGTTACTCACCTGTAACAGGAGGAATAGGAATGGTATATGTTGTTCATCCTACATGACCAACCCGACCTCCCCGGCTTCGACGCACAACCTGAGCTTCCAGCGGGCCAGATCTGGCGTCATGGGGCGGAGCCGAGAGTTATACCACCCGGGTGGGTGGGAGGAGCAAGCTTGAAGACCTTCCGGCAAGATTTAAAGCGGCAAGGATACTGCCAATGAGTGTGGATGAACAACATATACCATTCCTAGAACTCCTGTTACAGGTGAGTAACCTGTATTTATCTTTGCTCAGGTTTTTTCTAGGTTTAAACCTTTTAGTTCCTTTTGCCAGTTCCATTTTGCCAAATGGCCCCCTTGGGGTCCAGTTTAGCCACATACACCAATTGCTCCACCTGGACCACTGGCGATGCAGTAACGGATCCCTGTCCATGCCTCTCCCATATGCTCTCTCCTATAAATAGCGGAAGTGCATTTTGGCAAACCTGTGTCCCCATACAGGTCCGTGAAAGAGCGCATCCCCTCTCTGGTGAAGAGATTACCCATACACAGTTGGAGAATTCAAGAATGCGTGGGATAGACATAAGGGAGTCCTCACACTAAAGGGCAGCTCAAGGGGGTAGGAAGAGTCCCAGGGCAGACTAGATGGACCTAGCAGTCTCCTTCTGCCGTCACATTCTGTGTTTCTTCATCACACCCTGAGCCTCCCATTCCCGAAACCCACCATTTGAAGAACCAGGCAGGAAGAAGGAGTTCCCCACCACAGGCTCCAGCAGCGTTTACTCCTCTAGTACGCCTCTGTGGCCTCTCAGCTGCTCCCAGGCCTCCAATACCCACGTAACCAAGGGATTAGCTGAACCCAAACTAGAATATGCCCTACGGCCTCATTTAGAGAAGTATGCAGACAATTGGCCAGGGCATCCCACCTCTTCCAAGTCCACCCACCTGGCCTCAGGTGACCAGTTCACTCAGTCCTGTATATACCTGTGTTGGATGACCACATAATAACTTTTTAGGTCAGGGAAATTTAACCCTCCTTCTAGACATCCGGCTTGAGGTGCTGTAAACTCATCCATAGCCGCTTACCCTGCCACAAAAAGTTGCCAAAGGCATTATCCAACCATGTCAAATCTGCTTTGGTAGGGCCCATCGGAAGCATCTGCATCGTGTACAGTATTTGAGGTAAGATATTCATTTTAATAAGATTAATACATCCCAGCCAAGAAATAGGTAGAGCCCTCCAACATCTCAAAACCTCCATGACTGTATTAATGAAGGGAGTAAAGTTTAATTGGTACAGGGTACCCAGATCTCTGCCTACCTGAATACCCAGGTATTTAAAGAAACTAGTAACTCTCCGTAGTCCCAAGGTACCCCTTTGTTTCACCCCAAGGATAGTAATTCAGACTTCCCCAGATTAATTTTATTTCCAGAGAGTGCGGCAAATTCAGAGATCAGTCGACGCAAAGCAGGCATGGATTGTACAGCAACATATCATCGGCATATAATGTTATTTTATGGGCCTTTTCTGACTTCCCCTGAACTCCTCGGATATCGGGGATAACTTTACTTTTCATTCCTTGCCATCACATTATTTGGGAGACCCAACTGTCTTCTGTTATGATGTCATATCATTTGAAACACACGGAAGGAAAATTGCCTAATTTCAAAACATTTTATAACTGACACGTAGAGAAATTTAATAGTAGTACTGTAGTATTTAATAGTGCACACAGTTTCATGACATTTACTTATCCATTAACATATGTTAATAAGAAAAAAAAAACAAATGCACTTTTTGCTGTACAGTTTTATAAATAAGTTCCCTTTATATGAGTATCATTAAATATTGGCAGTCTATGTTTTCTCTAAAAGAAAACGTATTTTTTACACTGCATTCCATGATGTAGCATCATAGGAGAACTACTTCAGGCCATGACATAAGACTCTAAGGGCCCAATCCATAACAGGATGCGCACCTGCAGGGGGTGGGTGGTGATTGTGCGGGCTGCGGTGCCCTCTGTGCATCTACAGCCCTGATTGTGCGACTCCACAATACCCAATACCCTTTCTGTCAATGACCAGGTCGGGGGCAGCAGCATGGGCATGCAAGCTGACGATCCAGGAAACAATCTTCACAGTGCAGAGAGCTGGCAGAGGGGGCACAGGTATGTGCAGTAACACCCTGCTGTGGCAACTACTTGCCTCCCTTTGCACTGCCGTGGAACAGCCTTAGGGGCCTAATTCGCTTGCCCTCCACCTGCCCCAACCCTTTGAGCTGGTGAGAAGGTCTAGATGACATTCTGGCACAGTGTTTTAAATATTGTAACGGTGTCCTCTCCAGGGCTATGGCAGTCCATGGAGAACGGCCATATTCAATGATACCACACACTGCAGAGCTGCACTCCCCCCCCTCATGCTGCACCTGCCGTGGTGTGAAGCTCCACACTCGTGGAGAGCGGTGGACAGGGGTTGTGGATGCCATCTGACGTGCTCTGGCATTGGGACATGGAGCAGTGCCTCCAGTATATGTGTGAATCACATGGAGCCCAGGTGATTTAGTGGACTGGGCTCTAAATCAGTATTGATATACATTAAATATGTGTTTAAAACCAGAGAGAATATGTGAATAACCAATAGGAAAGGTTCATTATTGAGCAGTACAGCATGATTGGTGGTACCATGGTGTAATTCATCATCCTGTGTACCTGCGACTTGTGCAGTTCACCACTGAGGGCAACCCCACCCCGGAGTGCTTACTGCAATTTTTAAGCCTTGGTAAGACTTTTTAATATATTTAAGTGAAAAATAATGACTCTTTGATACCACCCTGACATCACTCAATGGCAGGAGGCAAGTGACTCGTGGTATTCTTATAAGTCCCAGATGATTAATAAGCTGGATTTCCACTGTGAGTTCTATCTTTTTGGATCAATTACGTGGCACATTTAGGTCTAGAGCAAGACTATTCAGAAAATACATATTTTTTTTTCACTGTAGTGTTAAGTGTTTTGAATAAACAATGTAATCAGAGGGCCACATGTGAATAGGGTGGGCATCAGAAAAGTTTATATCAGTCTAAATATTTAAAGTATAGCCAGTTGATTAGAAAAGATGCTTGAAAAGCAAAATGTTGGCTTAATGAGATCCACGTGTAATTAAAATACAGACCTAAATGTAGACAGGCCTTGGTGACTAATGCCTCTGTATTGATGGAGGTTAGCCAAGGAGGTGACCTCAGCGGGGAAAGCAGTGGACCCCAGAGGAGGAGGAAGCGAATCCTGGTGGGGGACTCCATCGTAAGAGGGATCCAGCTAGGAACACAGGAGGGGAGGACAGGGAGGTGAGGTGCCTACCAGGTGCCCGCGGCATGGAGGATGGAAGGAGGAAGATCCTGGGGATCACTGGGAAGGCAAGACGGGAGGGTGAGCTGGATGTCATTATCCACCTAGGTACTAATGACCTGGCAAATGGGGAGCCAAGGAAGTTCAGGAAGAGTTTAGGAAACTGGGGAGGGGTCTCAAGCAAGTAGCTACTTCTGTCACTTTCTCAGAAGCACTACCTGTGAGAGGCAAGGGAGAGCATAGGAGTGCATGCACCAGGAACTTTAACTCATGGTTGAAGAACTGGTGCTGTGAGGAAGGGTTTGGATTCATTGGTGACTGGGGACCCACCTGGAGGGATGGAGGTTTGTTCAAGCCTGACAGCCTGCATCCATCCTGGAGGGAATCCAAGCACTCAATGATAAGTTCATCTCTACACTGACAAGCATTTAAACTAGCAAAGGGGTGGCAGGCCAGCAAGGAGGTACCTACTTGTTCACCCCCACAGCTAGTAGTGGAACCAGTGAACCAGAGGGTGGCTATCTCTGCAAAGCAGTGTGCAAAGATGGAGATTAGTGCCCAAGAGGTGGATAAGCAGAAAAGGGGCAAAATTCAGCAGAAGGGCAGACAGCAAGGAGAACCAGGGATAAATGACAACCAAGGAAGGGGCTGGAGTAGAACAGTGAAGCAGTCTAGGGAGGTCAAATCATGGAAAGCCATGTGTGCAAATGCCAGGAGCCTTAGCAACAAGATGGAAGATCTGGAGGCTGTCATGGTACAGTCAGACCTGGACATTGTGGCCATCACTGAAACCTGGTGTAATGATAACCATGACTGGGAGATGGCCATACCTGGCTACAACATGTTCAGAAGAGACAGAGCAGGCAGGAAGGGAGGAGGGTGGCACTGTATGTGAAAAATGACATAAGGCACAGAGATCCAGGAGGAACAAAATGGGGAGAGATACTTGGGTTAAGCTGGAAAGGAAAATGGGACAGCCATCCGCACAGGTGTGGTCTATAGACCACCAGCCCAGGAGGAAGAAACAGATAGGGAGCTGATGCTAGCCATCCAAAGGATGGCAGACAAGGAATGAGTGGTACTGGTTGGAACTTCAATATCCAGGCGTGGACTGGAGCATCCCAGCAGCAGCATCAACTGGGATCAGATTTATCCTGGACTCCCTTCAGAGTGCCTTCCTCCAAGCAACTGGTCATGGAACCAACTCGGCAGAAGGCAATACTGGACCTTGTGCTCAAACAGGGACAGTGTGATGGGGGTAACAGTGGGGAGCACCTGGGTAACAGTGACCACCAGTCATTGTGGTTTGAAATCACAGAAAGAGCAGAACCAAACCACACCAAAACACGTATCCTGGATTTTAGGGGGCAGACTTTGGGAAAATGGGAGATATTGAAAGATGCATTAAGGGGAATGGGACAGGAATCAGGGCTGAGGAACAGTGGGCAGTATTTAAAATGGGGATTACAAGAACAACAGAATTATGCATTAAGCAGGTTAGCAAGAGGAAAAGGAAGAGGAGACCATTATGGTTTTCCAAAGAGGTAGCAAAGAAAGTGAAAGCCAAAAAGATTGCATTCAGGCAATACAAAAGACACAGGCAGAAGGGGATAGGGAGAAGTACCAGGAGAAGCAAAGGGAGGCAGGGAGGTCAGTAAGGGAAGCCAAAGCTCAGACAGAAGAACACATTGCAAAATCAGTGGGTAGAGGGGACAAAACCTTTTACAGGTACATAAGTGAAAGAAGAAAGACAAAGGGAGGGATAGTGAGACTGAAGGGGGAGGATGGGAGCCGCGTGGAGGATGACAACAGTAAAGCTGACATAATGAACAGGTATTTCTGCTCAGTCTTTACTGAGGAAGAGGGGGTAATGGGTCTGAAGGGAGTACAAGGGGTGAGAATGGTGCAGAAATGGACACAAGTCCCCTTACACGAGAAAGGGTCCTGAAGGAACTGGAAGTAATAAGAGTTGATAAAGCAATGGGGCCAGACGGGATGCACCCCAGGGTCCTTAAAGAACTAAGAGGTGGTGGCTGAACCTCTGGCTATCCTGTTTAGCCGATCACTAGAAACAGAGTACCCAAAGACTGGAGGACAGCAGATGTGGTCCCTTATACAAAAGTGGGAACAAAGAGGAAGCAGGGAACTACAGACCAGTCAGCCTCACCTCGGTAGTGGGGAAGATCATGGAAGCACTACTGAAGGAGAGATTGGTGGAACATCTGGTTGTCAATAGACTACAGGACCCAAGGCAGCATGGTTTCACCAGGGGGAGGTCATGTCAGACCAACCTCATTGAATTTTTTGACTGGGTGACTAGGGAGGTGGATCAGGGGAGGGCAGTGGACATGGCCTATCTGGACTTCAGCAAGGCCTTTGACACTGTGCCACATAGAAGACTATTACACAAACTGGGGGAATATGGGTGTGGGCAGGACAGTAGTGTGGTGGGTAGGTAACTGGCTGGGTGGCAGGACACAGAGGGTGGTGGTAAATGGCTGTCACTCCACAGAGGGAAGAGTGACCAGTGGGGTACCACAGGGATCAGTGCTGGGACGGTCCTATTCAACAACTTCATCAGTGATGACATTGCGCAGGATCTAGAGGCAGAATTTCACTGTTCGCTGATGACACAAAGCTCTGTAACAGAGTAGACACACCAGAGGTGTAGACAGAATGAGAAGGGACCTGCAGAACTTGAAGAATGGTCAGGGGTTGGCAGTTGGAAATTCAATGCAGAAGTGCAAGATAATGCATATGGGGCACAAAAACCCTGGCACAATATATCAGTTGGGGGTGAGGATATAGCATGCACCAAGCAGGAAAGGGATCTTGGGGTTATCATCTCTGATGACCTCAAGGTAGGGAAACAGTGTGACAAGGCAGCAGGTAAAGCAAATAGGATGCTGGGATGTATAGGCAGGGGCATCACCAGCAGGAAGCGAGGTCATAATTCGCTATACAAGACACTAGTGAGGCCCCACCTGGAGTACAGTGTACAGTTCTGGAGACCCATCCTACGTAAGGACATAGACAGGGTAGAGAAGGTTCAGAGGAGGGCAACAAAGATGGTGCATGGATTGCATCACAAGTCCTATGAAGACAGGTTGAAGGAACTGAACATGTACTCCCTGGAGGAGAGGAGGAGAGAGGATATGATAGAGACATACAAGTATCTTACAGGGAGGAACAGGGTGCAGGAAAACACTATTTTAAGCGAAAAAAGATGTTCCAGGACTAGAGGGCATGAGATGAAGTTGGAGGAGGGACGATTCAGAGGAAACATGAGAAAGAATTTCTTCACAGAACGGGTGGTGGACAAGTGGAACACCCTGCCAGAGGAAGTGGTGGGGGCTGAAACAATCACGGGATTTAAGAATGCATGGGATAGACATAAAGGAATTCTAGAGGTCAGGGGTAAGGGGCAACAAACTTCTAGGAAAACAAACTGAACTTACAAGCTCAAATGGGCAGACTGGGTGGGCCATAGGCCCTTATCTGCCAACACTATCTATGTATCTATGTATCTATGATGGTTTACAAGAGCCTCAGGGCTTAAGAGTCAATTTTATTAGCTTATTGAAACAGGAGTACTGCAAACAGATAGCTGCCTGGCCTTTAGTTATGACACAGAGTTATTTCTTCAGAAATACGGTGATTCAAATGTTAGATAAGTTCTTAATTAAAGCAGTAAATAAGTATCAGCTGAACTTTCCCAAATTCCGAAATGTGAGCAGTGCCCTCTGTCATTTGGTTGAAGGGCACCAACTCTCAAGATCAAACACAGTTGGCCAAGAGAATAAAACAACGTAGGAAAAACACTTTTATATAGCCAGCCTAAGATGAAGTAGCATGCTGGTAGCATTTTATGGCTTCTAACAATTTGATACGTAGCATTACAGAGTCTCCAACAGTCTAAAAGAAAAAGGCACAACACTACACTAGTCTGAAAGTTTAAATAAAAAAAAAAATTTCCTGAACACAGAAGAAAAATTATTTTCTCTGGACAGTTTTAAGAGTCAACATCCTGTGCTAGAGTTCTCTAATCATCACCAGCACAATTTACAATCAGAACACACAGAAAGCCAGTTCAGACCAGCTCATCTGTTGACTTTGGCCCAGGCCCCTGTTCGCACTGTGTACAGCTGCCACTTGAGACATGGTGACTCGGCAGAGGGCCTTGCAGGGATGCAAGGTTGGTCAAGGCTTAAACACACAGACCTGCTTCATTTCAATAGACTCTAGCCCTTTTATATGAGTCAATCTTACTTTTTTTTATTTTTTACCTGAAGTTAAATAGGGACCTCTCGTGCGCCACTACACTCCAGGCACAAGAAGTTGTAATGTCTGGCTTCCAGAAAGTGTCCCGTCAAAATGTGCTTCTGATTAGGTGGCTTAATTACAGCTGTGAAAACAATGTTGATTTAGGCCTCAGGATTCCAGAGCATGTCAGCCGATATTAGCTAACCTTGGATGAAAGCCACCGTTTTAAAATACGGAGCTTCCAAGTGACAGTACTCAACAGTTTTCCTAAAAAAAAAAAAAAAAAGGAACTGCCAAAAGAATAAAAAAGATCTGTGAAACACTTTTTCAAACATGCAGTATAAAAGTGTGATTGCCTGTTTTCGGTTAGTGAAACACTAAATGTTTTGTGTCGAAAATTAAATGTTTATGCTAACATGATGCCTCTTGTGAATATGCATTGGTTTTGACAGATGTTACTGTGTGACTGATAGAGTTCTAAATCTTTAAAGTAACATCTACTGTACTAACTACACTGCACATGTTGAAAATCTGAGCCATGCATATAGAAGGAATTGTTTCAAGTAGACTTTACAAGCTGAGCACAGGTCAGAATATGTAATTTTTTTAATTTTCAAAAATACCCTCAACCCTTGAAAAGGTGTTTGGCACTTAATTTCAGCATTCACAGTTACACTAGAAAAACAGTTGTGTTGATTCATACGATTTGTATAAAGTTTTTGAAAAATATTAGTCTCATTTGCTTAGTGGTGTTTAGAGGATTTACACTGAGGCTTGTACTGTCCCAACAGTGGTACCTCCGCATTCACTGAGTAGAATGCCTACATTCCCTTCTACTATTCCTCAGGGGTTAATTGTACTCCTGCAATCTAACAATATACAATGTTTTGTCAAAGAGATTATTAGGCCTTTGTTTAAAGGCTGTTGGAGGTTTAGCTGTATGTATGGAATGGGCCAGAAACAACACAGACGGTAACCCAAGCTCAGCCGCATTAAAGTTGTTTATAACTGACAGGATTGAATCTCTGCCCATGCAGTATAATTTAGGTTTTGCATTTATAGAAGGCATACGGAGTAGATAACATTATATACTGTGCATCAGCATTTGGCTTACAGTTTTGATTATTATGGAGCATGTGAACTGAGTTACAGTAAGTGTCAGGATGACTGTGAAGTTAACCAAGTTTGTACATGTTTGAAAATGTTTACTTAATTTGCTGGGTTTTTTTTAACTGTACATCTTCCTGGACATAAGTCTCCACCACTCATTCACACTAGTGGGATTGGCGCCGGAGGCACTAAGACCCATCGGGAGCAAACTTTTGCTGGAGGGTCGTGCGAAGGCGGCGCCGTGAGACACGGCGCCCATGAGCAGCGGCTCGGCGGTAATGACCATCTCGGCGACGACCCTCCAACCGCCTCAGTTCCTTTTTCCGCCCGTCGAGTGCGCTTCAGTGGCGGCGTGGCTCGCCTGTCGAAGTCAAACTTCAAACTAGCGCATAGTTTTCAGTTTGTTTTGTAACCATTATCCGATAGTAGTATCGCTTAGTTTTATTCTATTTTACGTAAAATTTTTCTAATATTTAAATTTAACTTACTTGAAGAAGTCTCGCCTACTGGACGAGTCGACCATGAGCAGGTCAGGTGGACGGTAGGGAGACTTCGTATGAAAGCTGTTCAGTCAGCGGGCTGGAGTCCGGGTCAGCCTCCTTCTCCTCAGCGGGTTCCGACTACGGTCAGTCCGATGCCGGGGGATGGGCGGTCCCCGCCGGACATAAAAAATAAGCGATGCGGCTTTCTACCGGCGTTGACCTCGGCTCTTCTTGACCCACAGGTCCAAAAAAGAAGGCATCACAAAGTCCATCCTCTGGTATGTCTCTTGGCATCGTGATGGGTTATCGTTGCTAGTTGCGGTCTCCTTCTTGAGTCGCCAGCTTCCGATAATCGTCGTCCTCGACGTAGAGCCCCTCCCGCCTATAGGTAGGGCTCCAGATGAGCAGTTTCATCAGTGGGCGCTCTTATGGGCGATGGGCTCGGAGGTTGGTTCTTCTGCCTGGCTCGGTTACCTCGGAGCCCTCGGGCTCCTCCGGCGATCAGGTAGGGCGGTTGGACCTTCCTAGTTGCGCGGCGCCTTCTTCGGTGCTAGCGACTCCGTGCTTAGGTGTTTCCCCCCCTCACATGGCTGCGGCGCAGGGGGCCTCACCGATGCCCTTATCTCCTGGTATTTTTCCTTCTCTTGTTTTCCAGGTTCCCGGGGCTTTTCCGGCGCCTTCTGCAAGGTCTGTGGCCGTGTCGGCGCCGGTTTCGGGACGCCCGGAGCGCTGCGGCGCCGTTGGCGCGCGCCAGTGTCTCGGCGCCGTTGGTGGCGCCCCGTTTTCTCGTGGCGCGCCCGGTGGTACCGTTGGATCGAGCGGCGCCGTTGTGGCGTCGTCCGCGGCGCCGATACATGGCGTCGTCGCCGGCGCCGTTAGCGGCGGCGTCGTCCGTGGCGCCGTTAGCGCGCCGTGCAGCGTCCATGGCGCCGCGAAGCGTTCGCGGGGCAGCGTGCCTCTTGGCGCCCGTCGCCTCCTGATGCCGTCTTCAGCCCGTTTTGCCGTCTCGGCGCCAGCCATGGGGACTCTCCTTGTTTTCTGCCATTTCCTCCTCTAATTTTCCTCCTTTCCTGTCCAAACAGTCCTTTCTGGACCATCAGGAGATGATGTTGAGCCTGACCCAGACCTTGGTTGGGTGATGAAGTGGAGAAACAGGATCTTTCTTTGCTACAGAGCCTGTGGTGAGGACCTGTCCTTTAAGTCTCTGTTGAAGAACCTGGGATCCCTCTTTCTCTCAGACTACAGACATCGATCCTGGGAAGATATTAAGACTCCAGTATCTTCATGCTTGGAGATCCCTCGGATTTGACTCCTCCGATTCAGCCTTCCTTGAGGCGCTGTCTCAAATGGTATGGAATAACCCTGCTCTTATTCCCTCAGTGGCTAAATCCATTGATAAAGTATTCAGCTCCCAAGGATCGTCCCATTTGGCATCCCAAGCCTTTGCGGATCCTATTGTAGTCCTGGCAGAGAATGACAAAGGTCGTTCTTCCTCAAACTACTACAGCTCGACCTATTAACAAAGAGTCTCGTAAGATTGATACATTAGGTAAGAGAGTCTTTGCTGCCTCCACTCTAAGTATCGTATTGCCAGTTATCAAGGCTATTTTCTCAGTATGAGTATATCCTGTGGCACTCTATGAAAAGAATGGTTGAAGCTCTTCCAGATTCGGATTCCAAGTCAGAGCTTCTTCTGACCGTTATTAGAGGTATTGAGTCCAATAACCAACAGGTCAAAGCCGCCATGGATGCTTTCGACACTGCTTCTCGCTCAGCAGCCGCGGGGATTTGTACTCGGCGCCATTCCTGGCTGCGTACTTCTGGCTTCACGAATGATGCTCAGCAGCAGGTGATGGCGCTGCCTTTTGATGGCTCCTTTCTTTTTGGCCCTCAGGTGGAGCAAGCCTTAGAGGCCACTCAGAGACTAGATCGGCCATTAAGTTGGCCAGACCTCCGCCTGCCCCTCTCGGGGGCATGTGAACAGACGTCAGTTTCATAGATCGTCAGTCCTTCGAGGCAGAGCAGGGAAGCTTCCATAAAAGCCAACCTGCCCAACCTCAAAAGAAGGCGGAGCATAAAGCGTGAGGGACCTAAAGCTCCCAGCGCTACCTTATAGTCGTTGGCCCAAGTTCCATCCACTCTGCCGGGGTGGAACTTTCTCCTCCAGTGGGAGGTCGTCTGATGTACTTCTACAACCAGTGGAAGTCCATAACCTCAGACAAATGGGTTCTTGGATAATTCGCGAGGTTACTCTCTCAATTTCTTGGAACCCCAGATTGTCCTCCCATCGACAACCCAGGTTGTCGGCCTCTCAGTCAGATCTCCTCACGCGGAGATCCAGGGCCTTCTGAACAACAGGGCAATAGAACTGGTGCCCCGCATCTCGAAACACAGGTTCTACTCCATTACTTTCTGGTTCCAAAGAAATCTGGGGGATCGCCCCATTCTAGACCTCAGAAAGTTAAACAAATTCCTCCCAGGGAGAAATTCAAGATGATTTCCCTAGGTACCCTGTTACCCTTGCTACATCAACACGACTGGCTGGCCTCTCTGGATATGCAGGATGCTTACCAGCATATCCCGTCCACCGACCCACACATAAATTCCTCAGGTTTGTAGCTTTGGGTCAGCATTATCAGTTCAAGTCCTGCCCTTTGGGCTATCCTCGGCGCCAGCGGTTTTACAAAGTGTTGTGCAGTTCTCATGGCGCATCTCCAGAAAAGTCGGACTCAGTGTTTCCCTACCTGGACGATTGGCTTCTAGCAAGCCCTTCCGGCCAAGGGACTTTGGAAGCCGTGCAAACGACTTCTCGTCTTCTCACGTCCATGGGAGTTCTGCTGAATTTGAAAAAATCTCAACTGCAACCCTCCCAGAGGCTCCTTTTCATAGGGACGCTTCTAGACACCTCTTCAGCGAAGGCTTTCCTTCCAGAGGACAGAAGACTCGACATCCTTCGTATGGCCCGTTACATCAGGGAGAACCAATCGGTTACAGCTCTCTCGATGCAACGCATGTTGGGTCTCATGGCGTCCTCGGTCTTCACTGTCCCTCTGGCCCGACTGCACATGAGAACCACCCAGTGGATGCTCTCCACTCAGTGGTCCCGACCTCTCACCCCCAGTCTTATCCCATCAAGGTGACGGGGCCCCTTCGAAGGTCTCTCACCTGGTGGTCTCAAGAGAGCAATCTCCTGGAAGGATTCCCCTTTGCTCCCCCGGATCATCAGATCTCCATCACCACAGATGCATCGCTAATGGGATGGGGAGCTCACTGTCTCTCCCTCCACACTCAAGGTGTATGGACTCAGTTCGAAACTCATCTCCACATAAATGTCCTGGAGATGGAGCGGTCCTCTATGCAATCCGAGCTCTGAAGGATGTCCTTTGTCACAAGAACATTCTCCTTCAACGGACAACAAAGCAGTGATGTATTACATCAACAAGCAAGGCGGTGCTCATTCTTATCCCTTTGCAGGAAGCAATGAGGGTGTGGGAGTGGTGCTTGGAGCACAAGTCTCTGATTCAAGCGGTTTATCTGCCAGGTATACAAAGCGACCTAGCAGATCACCTCAGCAGAGCGAGGCAGACCCTCACGAGTGGTCTCTGATCCAGCCGTAGCTCGGTCCCTGTTCAAGAGTGGGGAACTCCAGACCTGGACCTTTTGCATCCCCACTCAGCATAAAACTGCCTCTCTTCTGCTCCAGAAATCCAGGGCCTGGCATTTTCTGTCAGGATGCGTTCAGGCTGCGGTGGACAAAGCGCTTTCTTCGCCTTTCCACCACTTCCTCTAATCCAGAGTACTCCTCAAGTTCGAGTCTCAGGGACCAAGATGATTCTCATTGCTCCTTCCTGGCCTCGCAACTATGGTTTCTCTACTCAACAGTATGTTGGCAGCCTCTCCGAGACCACTTCCTTTGCAAATCAGTCTTCTGACTCAGGGTTCGTTGGTCCATCCCAACCTGAAATCACTTCACCTTCATGCTTGGCTCCTGAAGAGATAGAAGTGAATCGGTTCAACGTCTCTCGTGAAGTCTCAGACATCCTTCTGGCTGCTGGAAGCCAGCCACCCAGCGTCGCTTCAAATGGAAGCGTTTTTCTCTCTGAGTGTGCAAAATCCTCTTGGAATCCCTTTCCTGTCCTCCTGGCAAGGTTCTGGAGTATCTTTTGGACCTATCAAACTTAGGTCTTCAATACTCCACAGTTAAAGTTCACCTTAGTGCCATCTCAGCGTTCCATGAGCCGGTTTCTTCCTTAACTCTGGCTCAGTTACCTATGGTGAAGAGATTTCTTAAGGGGATTCTCCATACCAGACCCCCTGTTAAGCGTCCAGTTGCAGCCTGGGACATTAACCTGGTGCTGGACATGCTCACTCGGAAGCCTTTGAACCCTTAGCTACCTGTGAGCTAAAATTTCTTACCTGGAAGACTGCCTTCCTGGTGGCCATTACCTCAGCCACAGGGTCTCTGAGATACATGCACTGGTTCACGGACCCTCCGTGTACTGTATTCCATAAGGACAAGGTAGTTCTCCGTACTCATCCTAAATTTCTTCCCAAGGTTGTGTCAGAATTCCATCTGAACCAACCTCTGGTACTCCAGCTTACTTCGCTAATTTCCAAAATGAAGGGAGCAGGCTCTTCATTCCTTGGATGTTAAGAGAGCCTTGCAGTTCTATTTAGATAGAACCAAGGATTTATAAGACTCAGCAACTGTTCGTTTCTTTCAGCGACACCGGCTGGGTCAACCTGTCGCTATTAGATGTATCTCTTCATGGTTAGTGGCATGCCTTCGTCATTGCTATTCCATGGCTCAAGTTAAATTAGAAGGTAGGTGTCGCTCACTCTACTAGAGGTCATGACATCCCTAGCGGAAGTCGCAATGTTCAGTGCAGATATATGCATGCCGCTACCTGGAGCTCAGTGCATACTTTCGTTAAGCACTATGCACTGGATATTCATGCCAAGGGCATTCCGCATTCGGCAGAACTATCCTTAATGGGCTTCTATCTTAGAGCAGCGTGAGCTCTGGCTTTCCTGCCGCCCTTTTGGGGATTATCAGCTTGGTACTCTCCACTAGTGTGAATGAGTGGTGGAGACTTATGTCCAGGAAGATAGGAAAATTACGTACCTACGTAATTTCTTGATCTTCTTGGGCGAGTCTCCACCACTCGTTCTACCCCTCCCTCCATCCCGAGCTCACCGCTGTATTGGTCTTCACTCCTCAAATCTTTGGGCGTGAGGACTTCTTTTGCTGACCCTTCTTACGGGTCATACGGACTATCTTATGTCCGTTTTTAATATTAGGTTTACCCTTTTAGATTTAGTTGCCTGCACCTCCTTGTTAAAAAAGGTAGGCGGTTTGAGGGTCGTCGCCGAGATGGTCATTACCGCTCGAGCCGCTGCTCGCGGCGCCGTGTCTCGCGGCGCCGTCTCTCGCGCCGACCCTCCAGCAAAAAGTTTGCTCCCGATGGGTCTTAGTGCCTCCGGCGCCAATCCCACTAGTGTGAATGAGTGGTGGAGACTCGTCCAAGAAGATCAAGGAATTACGGTAGGTACGTAATTTTCCTTTTTTACCCCTGACCAGCCCCATCTCCCACCATCCATGGGACTTACCTCGCCCATTGTGCCCCCGTGGATGACCCCCCCCAACAACAGGGGCCATCCGGGGGCCACACCTCACCCCCAGACAGAGCTTCAGTGTCGGTGAGCAGGCAAGAGCCTCAGTTGGTGGTGCAGGACTTGTGGCAGGGCAGTGGGTGGCATCCTGTGCAGTTAGAGATTTTGGGTGTCTTTCTGCCCTGCCCCAAGCATTGCGAGATGGAACGTTTGATGCCGAGACTTCAGGATGCCCATGTTCCCCTCCGTGTGCTTTTGCTGCGTGACACTGCCACCTGTGGTCACCCAGGTGGGAGTAATGTGGCAGAGACCAGGATCCCTTCCTGCCCCAAGGAGGTTAACGTCAATGGGACACTCAACCAACCTCACCCAGCCAGCCCTTCAGCAGCCCAAACTTGTTCCTGAACTCAGGAAGCTGGCATCGTAGGCAATAGCGTTACTGCTCCTCTGGCAGACCGGCTTAATTTGCTGTCCTGAGAGAGCTACCACACGTTTATATATATAGCAGTATAATGGTCTTGTTTTATTGAGTTTTGTTCTGTACTAACTATTTTTAAATCTTGAAGACAGATATAGCCCCCTTCCCAAAGAGGGGCTTTCCTTGTTGGTTCTTATTCTGGGAACCCCATGCCACCCCACACACTGCCGCCCTAAGCCAGCCACCTGAACTTTGTTTTTTTGGGGTTTTTTTTGGCTCCTTCTCTTGCTCCTGGTCGGCCACTTCTTTGGGCCACCTAGGTTTCTTGCTGGCACCCCTGCCCCGATACCAGCCACCTCTACCCCACATTGCAGTCTCCTGTCCCTTCGTTGGAAGGCTCCCCCTCCTCCGAGAGAGATAGGCACTGGTGGGGGATGGTCAGCACACTCTACATTTCGCCCCGGGTGCTGCTGCTGAGGTGGAACTTGGGCTGCATCGGGTACTCGGCAGCAGCAGAGGCCGGTGACCATCATCCAGCTGGCCATGGAGCATATTTTCCTGTTCGCTCCACAGGGGCGTGATGTACCACGAATGTCAAGGCGTACGCCAATGTTCACCACGCCACCCCTTCTAGGTCTTAGGGACCCAGCTCGTTGCCGTACTCCCGGCCTCTGCCAACAGTCAGCAAGCACCAGATCCGTACTCCACCCTCCCACCAACAGAAGGTGAGCAGTCTATAGATGCTCAAGCATTCTCTCCCTGGCCGGCCCTCCAGCTCCCGTGTCCGTTCCCAAAGCCAGGTCACTGGCGCCGCAAGCGGAAATCCAACCACTGCGCTGATGGTCTGGCCCTGAACTTTGTCTTCTGTGCTCCCAATCCACAAGGATTTGAAGCTGGGGAGACTGGGCAGTACCACAGGCATGTCATCCCCCTTCTTTTCAGTCCCAGCTGCACCATTGGTCTTTAAGACTGATACACCTGTAGCTTGAGTGACTGCTCTGCAGCTAGCTGCACCTGAGATCGCCAGTGGATATGGAACCATTCAGAAGCTGCATCAAGAGGCAGAGCTAAAAAATAATCAAATAAATTGTCTCTGTGCCACAGTCAGCAGTGAGCACAGGTGGGAGACCCGCACAGTAAACAATGCACAGAAGGCACTTAGGCCATTCCAGAATGGCTGCCCAATGGATGGCAGAGTGGTTAAGCACATCAGAAAATGGGCCCAGAATGATTGTAACAGTGCCCAGAGGCTCATGCATATAGCTAGAGGCACACAACCAAGCAGCACTGTTTTAAATAAAGATATTTTGCCCAAAAGCCCTTGGCATGGTCATCTTTCTTTACCCTCTGGCTCACAGGTCTGTAGGAAGGGCCAGAGGTCAAATGGAAGCTAGCCAGTCAAAGAAGTGCTCTGCCTAGAGAGGCTGTGGACTGGTGAATTACATCTCTGTGGTATAGGACACCAAAACTGAACCAGTGAAAGAGTTCCTTTTGCCACTTGTGACTGCAGTGACCAATAGGCACAGAGGCTTGAGAAATGGAACATCTGCATGATGCCCAAAAAGCTCAGGCTGTCATTTAAGGTTTGTCTGATCCTGAGAAGAGTACAGATGTGCTTTTTGCTGCTCAATCAGTTGGTTGAATATTGGTCTGAAACCCCAGCTTGGGATTAAAGCCAAGTAGTTTCAAAGTCTGTACTACAGTACAGTGCCTGCATAGGATAGTAGTAATTTTGGAACAGGGGTTGCCTTACTAAAGTCCCAGTTTGTGAGGGAGGTCAGCTATCTCTCTTCATGGATCCTGCTGCCCGTATTCATCCAGGTAGAGGACCATGTCACCACATCTTTATGTGATTGTTTACCCTCGAGGTAGGTGAAAAATATCCCCCCCATGGTGTGGAGAGGGTCGTCGCAGAATCTTTCCATTGAGGAATTCAACATAGCTTGTACTGTGCAATCTCAGTAACTCAGTAAGTTTGCCAGTTCAGTTTTCAGGGTTTCATTCTTAAATAGCAGTATCATAATCACAGATTTAAGCTTGAGCTCAGTGGCACTTTGGCCTGAATTTTACAGGCAGCACTGCCTGTAATTACCAGTTACAGTTGCAGTATCTGCACAACTACAAGCTAGAAAAAGAAGATACAATGTGTACCTGGCCCTGTGAGGCCCAGCTTTTACTTGGTGCTGTAGAAGAGGTTAACAGAGGTGGGGTATACCCTCCCACAGTGAATGCAGTGTCCAGCTTGTTCACTACCAAACTGATGATGTACACCTGTATCACAGGGACGTAGGCTTACCAGAGCTCTCTGCATCCTTCCCTTTGCTCTCGGGTTCAGATCATTGGCACTTGCCACCTGCACTTTTTCATGCTACACATGCCAGAACAGCTGTTGAATCTGTTTCTTTGCTGTAACATGGAACAGTGTTTGGGAAGTCATCAGGCAGCACTCCATCAGGCCTCTGCTGCCACCAATTTCAGATCCCGGTAATGATCCAAGCCTCTGGAGACCTGCACCAAAGGGAGTGAATGCTACTTAGACTCAGGACCCTTCCGCCGTTCTTGAGCCTGTAAGTCCCCTCTGTCCGGTTGCTGGCCAGAGAATGTGCACCCCTTGGCACTGTTTTACTATGTAAACTCCAGTAACACAGAAGAGCATTAGGATGTCCTGGTACCCCTGTTGTGCCAGTCCTTACTGCTGCCAGATCCAGGCTGTCAGTACCCATGTCATCAAGAGGCCTACAAGCCTGACCCAAGAGGGTGGCCTTGACACATGGGAAACCCACAGGATGGTCCCATCGTGCCTGGTGCAGGTGCACCTTTGTCGCGTAACCACTGCTCATCACCCCTCCTCCAAAGATCAAAGTTGAGTCAGCAAACTCAGCCATGGCATTCTCTGGCATTGAGACAGATACAGGATCGCGGGAATGCCACATACCACAGGACAGGACTGAGGCTGTAAAAACCTTTCTGAGCCATGCAGTAGTAGCTAAAAAGGTTATCCTGGAGGAACTTCAACAGTTAGTGGGTCACTTAAATTTTGAAAATTTGTATTGGCATCGGCCATCATGTGGTGCAGAAACCATGAAGAAATGAATTGGAGGAGAAAGGGGATGAGGAATGCAAAAGGCACAGGTACCAGCATACCAGTTCCACCAAGTATTTGTTATATAAGCAGTGGTGGTGGAGAAGGCATCGGGACAGGGACTGGGAATCCTAGTGGTGGAACAGGGTCTAGGCCTGAGAGAATGACTTGGGCTGGGTGTGTGATAGTCTGTCCAAAGAAACCATGGATCTTCATCGAGGACATCTCCTCCATAGGGCCACACCTTTGGAACTGTAAGCCATCAGTGTCAGGATATACCTTCGTGATTTGGAGGTGGGAATGTTTGTGACAGCCAGCAGGAATAATATGCAGAAGTCCTTGAATGATGGAGACTTCTACCATTCACCTTGATATACACATGCACTGAATCCATACAGCTAAAATAAATACTTGACATTATATGGGACATCACTAGATATTTCCATCATTCCCCAAATGCACTGAGCAGAATCACAGTATGCCACAGTACTGCTTATTTAAAGACATGGTGACAAGATGGAACTCCATCTTTTACATAGTGGAGAGACTAGTGAAACAGAAAGGTGTGATCTTATCTGTGTCAATCTTCACCATTCATCTCCTTTGGGTATAGTGGCCAGAGGTAACAACCCCACGGGAGCTTTTTTTTTTTTTTTTTTTTTTGGATGGGCAGAGTTGATGTACCTTCGGCGCTGTCCTTGAGGCCGACACACTGCATGGCGCTCACGGGTTGGCCGTTAGGTGTTCAGACAACATGAAGTCTTGCTATATTATGACTAATGCAGTTTGTCCCACCATTAGAACTGCTCCGGAGGTGAAAGAGTTAACTTCCATGCCAGGCATGGAACTTGGAGCGCAAGCTCGGTTAGAGAAGCTCTGTCTGGAGGATTTCAAAGTGAAACTGTCAGATTCTTTACTCCGCCTCACTGAACAGTCGCTCTGGAGATTCTTCCTTCTGCTCGGTTCATTTCTCGGTTTAAAACAGTTTTTCTCGGTTAAATTCAACCGCGATTATTATTATTTTAACCGCAAACCGATCGGTTCAAGCTCTGTCTGTGGTATTGTAAGTATTAGACAGGTTTATTTCTGTGTGGAACTGTAAATGTTTATCGGTTCGTTCGAACCGATCAGGTTGTTTTAAAACTTTATTCTCAAGCATTTGAAAGCTTTTAGAGTGCGGTTCCCGGTTCTTATCGGTTCTAAAAAAACGGATTTCATTACGTTTTTCCACGACCCGTGACACGGTTGGGAACCGATAAGGGTGTCTTGCCTGGCACTGCCGGAAAAAGGGCAAGTTTTTGGTTAGGCTGGCATTATGTCTGAGAAACCCAAAAGAAAAACCGGGCCCACTGGGTTTCAGCACTGTAGTGTCTGTGGGGAAGCCTTTGCCAAGGCTGACCCACACTATCATGTGTATATTGTCTGGGTTTGACCACCTCAATTCAGACTGCCAGATTTGTAAGAATTTCCTGCAGCTACCCTAGATAAGGAGTTGGTAGGCTCAGGAGCGAGAGGCCAAAAGTCCGCTGACCGGATGGCCAGCCCGGTTCAGTGCCAGCCGAACCGGAGGTGCCCTCTGACCAGGGCGAGACTTCCTCGGGCAAGCGTAAAGCTGACTCTGAGGAGCCAGTTCCAGCAAAGAAAACTAGAAAATCAGCAGGTGTGGAGTCAAAAATTCCTTCTCCAACTGCTGCAGAGATAGCTAAAGCAATACAAATTGTCCAGTCACTTTCTCCGGTTCTGTCCGAACTGCCACTATCTGGCAAAGGTCGGTTGGCCGGTTCCACCGTTCAAGAATATGATATAGAAGAGTTTTATGAACCAGAGGAGGGAGGATGATTATGAACAGTGTGAATGTGACTTTGAGAGTTTGGATGTGCCCATTGAACCGGACATCTCCCCAGACAGACCTTTAGAATCTCCCCCTACGCTTTCTGAGTCCCCTTCTCATTTTCTGTTTTATAAAAAAGTTGCTGAAACCCTCCAGCTCCCATTGGAGGAAGCTGTGGATGAGCAAGAGGAACCTGACTTTGTGGAAATGATGGATATCCCAGAGTCCAGGAGATTGTCTATTCCTTTACATAAATCCTTTAGGAAACAAACAATAAAAATTTTAAAAGCTCCTAATTCTGTGCCTCCTGTTGACAAAAGATGGACAGGAGGTACACTTGTCAGGTCCTGATACAGAATTTCTTTCACAGCAATGCAGTCATGTTGGGGTAGTTCAGGCTGCAGCCTGTGATAGAACTAATATTCCCTGGCTTCACATCCTCCTGACAAGGACTCCAGGAAGATTGATGCCATGGCTAAAACAGTACATGGCAGCGTCCTTGGGACTCAGACAAGCAAATTACATGGCTTATGTGGCAAGATATCAAAAATCTAGATGGGACACTGTCATGGCTTTAGCCAAACAGGCCCCTGGCCAGCTTGCCAAGGAGCTGGAGCAGGTGGCTGCTGATGGTATTGAGGCATCCAAGGTGCAATTCCATGCTGCTGTGGATTCTAATGATGTATCCTCTAGAGTCATGGCTACATCTGTGGCCTTCCGTAGATTGGCTTTGCTCAGGTGTACTAGTTTGTCACAGGATACCCAGACTAAGGCTATGGATTTTCCTGTGGTGGGAAATTCTCTGTTTGGGGAGCAGACAGAGAATTATATGAAGAAAATGGATGAATATAGAACCACTTATAGGAGTGCACAAGCCAAGGAGCGGCAAGCCACTCCTCAGAGACAGCCCCCCAGGGGTAGAGGCAGGCCTTTTCACCAAACCCAGGCCTCCTCTTCGGCTTATGCTCAGAGGGGGTTCTTTAGAGGGAGAGGCAGACGGGGTGCAAGCAGGCCTGCTCCCACCCCTCAGCCTAAAGCCCTTGTCAAACAGGCACCCTGATGGGGTGCCCAGGGCCGGTTCTCCATTACCTGTAGGGGGCAGGCTGGCTTACTTCGTTCAGGACTGGGAGTCTTTAACATCAGATAAGTGGGTCCTGGAAGTAGTAAGCCAGGGTCTGGTTCTCAGCTTCAAAAAATTTCCAAACATGAGAATCAGATCTTTTCCACCTGCAAATCCTCTAGAGACTTTTGCTTTGGAAACAGAAGTCTCAACCCTCCTGGCTCTCAGAGCTGTAGAAAGGGTTTCTCCCCTACACCAGGGCAAGGTACTGTACTCCAGGTACTTCCTTACCCCAGAAAAGACAGGAGAATGGCGGCCCATCCTGGACCTAAGATATCTGAACAAGCACCTTTTAAAACCAAAATTCAAAATGGTGACTCTGGGAATGATTTTACCTTCCCTAAGGCCAGGGGACTGGCTAGCTTCCCTGGACCTCAAGGATCCCTACTTCCATGTTCTTATCAGAAGCTCCCACGAAAGTACCTCAGATTCGACTGCCCTCAGGCCATTACCAGTTCAGAGCAATGCCCTTCGGCCTTACCTCTGCCCCAAGGGTATTCACAAAATGCCTGGCAGTAGCAGTTGCTCATTTAAGAAGGCAAAGGATTGCCATCTTTCCCTACTAGATGACTGGCTCATTGTGGGTCAGTCTCCAGACCAGGTCAAATCACACCTGCAAGTTACCCAGCAGCTGCTTACCTCTCTGGGCTTTCTTCTCAATCTTCCAAAGTCAGTTCTGGAACCTGTCCAGGTACTCACCTTTATAGGTGCAGAATTGGACACAAGGCAGGCCAGAGCCTTCCTTCCCCTGGAAAGGGTAAGGAACCTAGTGGCCCTGGCCTCCTCCTTCACTCTGCAGGTCTCTCGACCAGCAAGGCATTTTCTACAGCTCCTAGGACACATGGCTGCTTCCACAGCTGTAGTGCAAGGAGCAAGATTTCAGATGAGGGACATTCAGTTCCACTTGAGAGCCTTTTGGTCTCAAAGAAAAGATCCCCTATCCAAGTTGAAACCAGTGACTCGAACCCTGATCCAGGCCCTTCAGTGGTGGCAGGATCAGAGCAATCTGAGACAAGGGTTCCCCTTCATCCCTCTATCTCACTCCTTGACCCTTACTACAGATGCGTCCCTTTTGGGATGGGGAGCTCATATGGGCGATCTCTTCACCCAGGGATTGTGGTCCCCTCAGGAATCTCTGCTCCACATCAATCTGTTGGAACTCAGAGCTGTTTTTCTAGCACTTCAGGTTTTTTCTGCTTCTGTTCAGAACAAAGTGGTACAGGTCAGAACAGACAACACCACTACAATGTAGTACATCAACAAGCAAGGGGGCACTCGGTCTTCGGCCTTGTGCACTGAGGCAGTGAAGTTGTGGTCTCTGGCTTATTCCCTGAACACTTCCCTCACAGCAGTTCACCTCCCAGACAAGGACAATGTCCTGGCAGATGCTCTCAGCAGGATTTCCCAGGGCCATCACGAATGGTCACTGGATCCCAGTACTGGGGATAGTTTTGCCAGATGGGCACCCCTCAGATAGATCTTTTGCAGCCCCAGACAATCATCAACTTCCACTTTTTGTTGCAGGCCCCAGTGTCGGGCTCAGTCCCCTGGATGCCTTTCTCCTCGATTGGGAAGGGAAGTTTCTATATGCCTTCCCCCCTTCCCTCTCCTGTTCAAGGTGCTAGTCAAAATCAGATCTCAGCCCTGCAAGATGATTCTGATTGCTCCAGATTGGGCCAGGCAGCCCTGGTACCCACTCCTTCTGTCCTTAGCAGTCCATCTTCCCCTGTGTCTCCCCAGGAACCACAACCTGTTAACTTGTGCCCAGGGGAGAGTTTGGTATCCCAATCTCAAATCCCTCAACCTCAAGGCCTGGCTCTTGAGGAGTTAGAATTGCTGACCTACACCTTTCTCAAGGTGTTCTCGAAATCCTGAAAGCTTCTGGAAGCCTTCCACTAGGGGCTACTTATAACTCTAAATGGAAAAGGTTTTTCCATATGGTGTTCTGGGAAGCATATTTCCCGGAATCTGCTGATTTGCCCATTGTTTTGGACTATATGGTCCATCTTAATTCTTTGGGACTGAGACCAGCTACCCTGAAAGTGCATTTGGTAGCTGTCTCTGCTTTATTCACATAGGAAAGCCCTCTTCTCTTTCCGCTCACCCTGTATTTCCAAGTTTTCAAAGGATTACTTCATACTAATCCACCTTTCAGGGACCCTGCTCCTGCCTGGGATCTTAATGTTTGCATTGCTCAGCTGATGCAACCCCCCTTTGAACCTCTGTCTTCGGCAGAGCTTAAGTACTTGACTTGGAAAACTGTTTTTCTAGTAGCCATCACTTCTGCCAGGCGCATAAGTGAGTTACAAGCTTTGTTAGTGGAGACTGACTTTATTTCCTTTCACAGGGATAAGGTAGTCCTCAGGACTAACAGGAAGTTTTTGCCCAAGGTGGTTTCAGATTCCCACCTTAATCAATCTGCCTCCCTTCCAGTGTTCTTCACTGATCATTCCTCCTCTGGTGAGAGGAGGTTGCACAGCTTAGATGTTAAGAGGGCCCTAAGTTACTACATAGAGCGTACCAAGGGTCACAGGTTCGAATCCCTCCAACTTTTTCTCACTTATGGTGAGGTTGGGAGAGGGAAGCCTGCCACTAAGAGATCCATTGCCAGGTGGATTGTCTCTTGTATCCAATTTTGCTATCAAAAACTGGAAAGGTTCCCCTTCAGGCCTGAGGGCTTACTCTACCAGAGGTACAGCTGCGTCTCTAGCTGCTGCCAGAGACATCCCTATCTTAGAGATATGTCAAGCAGCTACTTGGAAAGCAGTACACTTTCACCAAGCATTACTCCCTGGATATCCAGGCCAGGAGGAATGCTCGGTTTAACACAGCCAGCTTCAGAGCCTATTCCTAAATAGGTTCTGTCCCTCCTCCATGGAGGTACTGCTGTGTATTCTGTATTAGTCATAATATAGCAAGACTTCATGTTGTCTGAAGAAAAATTACTCACCTTAGTAATGTTGTTTCTTCTAATGAGTCTTGCTATATTATAGACCTCCCCAACCTGCCCCTCTCAGAACTTCTACTTGGGGTATGGGTGGGCATTCCAGTGTTAGCACTTTTTGATGCCCATTTTTTGTTTCCACCTTCTTTTTGGGGTGTTTGGGTGTTATGTTTTATATTATCTTATCTTATTTTCTGGTCCCCTGACTTGAGTCTTAGTGTTGGGACCAGGAAAATGTGTTAATATTTAAGTAGCCAGTTGGCTAGTGTAGGTTACAGCTTCCACACAGAACCTTAGTGAGTTTTGCTCATAAAGATCTGACAGTTTCAGTTTGAAATCCTCCAGACAGAGCTTCTCTAACCGTGCTCGCGCTCCAAGTTCCATGCCTGGCATGGTAGTTAACTCTTTCACCTCCTGAGCAGTTCTAATGGTGGGACAAACTGCATTAGTCATAATATAGCAAGACTCCATTAGAAGAAACAACATTACTAAGGTGAGTAATTTTTTCTTATCAACCCTGCCCTCCCGCCAGTTCTTCGTCTCCTGCCGTAGAGGTCGCACCTCATAAGAAGCTCTGCGCAAGAGGTCTGCTGTCTTCTCTCAAGCCTTAGTTTTAAAACTTCGTTGCCGTTTTCTCGACACCAATTCTGTCGATGCCGACATAGTTTGATGCCGTTCTATAGCCTGCCGGTTCCACTCTTCGCCACCACTCAACATCGCTGGTAAGACTGTTCCTTTTCTTTATTGTTAGCGACGTCGAGTCTTTGTTTGCTTGATCTTCCTGCACTAAGTCTCCATCACTCATTCACACTAGTGGGATAGCGCCAGAGGCACTAGGACCAAGCGTGAGCCAAAAATTTTCTGAAGGGTCGGTGCCGAGGTAGGACTGCACATGCGCAGCACCGTGAGACTGACTCGCGCCTGTGTAGGCTATCTCAGTGTCGACCCTCCAACTGCCTCAGTTCCTTTTCTTCCACCGTCGAGTGCGCTTGGATGTGGACATCGCTTGTCTGCCGGAGTCAAAGTTTTCATCTATACGACAGCAGCTTTTAGTGTTTAATTTAACTATTTAGTAGTAATTTCATATTTTATGAACAAAAAAAGATTATGAAGAAAATGAAATTCTTTCCTGCTATCAACGGAGTCGTCCTTAGACGGTAGTGGTGACGGTGGGAAGACTTCATTTGAAAGTTGTTATGGCAGAGGGGCTATGCCCGGGCTGCCACCCTTAAGTAATGGGGGAGGGTCTGACTACGGACAGTCCTGTGCTTGAGGGGGAGGACAGTCCACCGAAGCATGAATCTAGCGGTTCTGGGGATCTGGCTTTGCTTAGCCTCGACCTCTTTTTCCTTGTTTGGGGAAGAATAATCGGTGACGCTTGAGGGTTGCCCTTTGGTATGTCTGCACAAGGATTGTTCGTCGGAAGGGGCGATAGGCCTGAACCGACTTTGATGGGTTCCCCTTGGCTGTGCCCCTAACGACCGCTTTCTTGACTCTGAACTCCATCTCTGTCGTCGTTGGAGTTCCGGTGAGCAGTTTTACCTCTGGGCCGCTCCTGTGGAGCAGGAGGTTTGACTTCCATTTTTTCCTGGCTGTGTTCCTGTTTTTGGGGCCTCCAGGCCTCGGAGCCGGGTCAATTGGATCAGGATGAGTGCGGTGCCCTCTGGGTGCCTTCACCATCGTGTTGACCCTCGTGCCTTCCCCCTTCTTCCTTTTTCATGTTGGGGCCAGCACGGGCACCACCTTTTTCCTTCTCCCCATCTTCTCCATTGGCTTTCCAAGGTGTTTTTTCCTGGCACTGTTTCCGACGCCTTGGTGGTGCCGCAGGTTCGGCGCCGTGGCCACTGGATTGGCATTGGTGCCATAGGCGGCACCATTGGTGTTTGGGTTGGTGTCAGGAGTCAGCGCCGTGGCTTGGCACCACGCCAGCACTGCACTTTCGAGCCATGGGCTCTGTGTGGCGCCTTGGGTGCTGTCATTGTGCTATCGTTATCGTGGCGCTGGCGGTGCTGTGGGTGTCTCATGGTGCCGTGGATGCCTGCGGGTGCTGCGTGTGTGGTGTGGGCACCATGAGTGATGCTGTGCACCCAGCGGGTGCCGCGGGCGGCGCCAGACACCCATGGGTGGCATCTGGCACCCGTAGGTGGTTCCTGGCATCTGCGGGTGGCATGGGTGCCATGGGTATCTTTGGTGCCATGAGTCCATGGGTACCACTAGTCCATGGGTGTCATGGGTACCATGGTACCTTGGGTGCCATTGCTGCCATGGGTGCCCTCGAGTTCCATGCTGCCATGGGTTTCTTGGGTGCCATGGTACCATGAGTGTCATGGGCATCGGAGGCGCCCTTGCATGCCATTGCTGCCATGGGTGCCGAGGATACCTGCAGGTTCCGCCGTGGGTGCCCATGGGTGTCTCCCAGGTTGGCATAGGTACTGCTTTGTGCCCTCCTGTGCCACAAGTGATGCTGGTGCTGTCCAACAGAACTAGGGAAAGATCTCCATTTGCGGACCTCTTCTTCCGCAGGACTTGTGGCAGGATGTTTCCGCAGAATGAAGTCCTGTTCTGCAGTTTATTTTTTTCCACACATCTTAGTGGGTGGTGGTCTGCATCGGGTCCTGTGTCATCCAGCGGTTTCTGCTGATGGGACTTCTTCTGTTCTGTTCTGCCAGCGGAATCTCTCATTCCGCTCAGCACTTTCTCAGCTCCCTACGTGGTGCCAAGCTCCTCGACACCCTTCCTGGTGGCAGAGTCTCTAGTGGCTCTGACCTAGACCTCCCTTAGAGGTCCTTCTGGGGTAGAAGTGCATCTAGATGGGTCTCTCCCTGTCCTTCTGGTCAGTGATACAGTGGATGACTTATTTTACATACTGAAGGACACGCCCTCTCTATCATCAGAATCCATGATGGAAGCTCTTTTCAGTAGTTCCTCATTAATGGGGTCCATCATAGTGTTCAGACTGGATCTGTGGACCATACACCTTTGTGTCTAAACTCTTTCAGTCGTCAAGACAATTACACTCTGTGGAACATTCTAATTCAATGGTGGGGAGCCACAGAGATTGTTCCACTCCTTTGAAAGGGGTATACAGCCCTCTTTTGATGCTGCCCCTCTGGTGGCTGCTTCGGCACAGGTGGTTAACATCTGTCTAGCTATTATTATTAGTCCAGTCAAGAGTTCAGTTATGGATCCTCAGGCTCCTCCTGCTCCTCAGAGGGATGACATCCTTGTCATTTCTGTATCAGGCAATCCTTGTGAAATAGCAGCCTGCAACCTTGTCAGGCTCGGACTAATGATAAAAAAAAAGGGGGGGGGGGTTAGAATTTTCGCAGCACAGAGCTTTGGAATTTCCCAATACCACACTTTGGATCTAGTCAGGTTCTGCCTCAAACCTGAGGCGGTCATCTCTAAACTTCAGGAAAGAGTACCTGATTTCTTCTACCCCTAGGGGCAGTTTGATCCAGCGGTGGAATGGCTCACCTCTTTTCTCTAGAGAGATTTCTCTTATTCCAAGATATTTCCAAAACCTAGGCATCTAGCCAGTCTGTTAGTCCCTCTTTTTTTATCAGGCTTTCTTCTTTTGATCAGAGCCTCGCAGCAACAGAAGTGACTCTTCAGCGAGTCGGAACTTAGATTCCTACTTCCATGCTTGCTTCAACTTAACAGACAACATGCTCCTTTCTTTACCATAGGTCAAGTAGGTCTTTTTCTGAAGTAGCTTCTCAAATAGTCACACCTTCAGTTCCTGCGCACTGGTTCCGTTCCAGTAGCACTCGAAGCTATCCTCTCCGACTGCGTGACGGTGCAGTGATGGTTTTTTTTTTTTTTTTCAACAAAGCAAACTAGAGTCCTCCTACTCCCTTCAGGGAGGCCGGAGTAAGTAGTGCCTCACCACACTGAGCCACTTCTGCCGCTATTCGGTCACTTCAACGAATGGGTTAGCCCAAACTTGGTCTTGCTGTGTCCCTCCTCGACACAAATCTGCCTCTATTTGCCTTACAAATCCAGCCCGTTTTTTTCTGTCGAAATGTTTTTTTCCACAGTGGACATGTCCTCCTGTACACTTTTTCCTTTCTTCCTTGAGTTCAGAGACTGCTACTACAGTTATACACACGGGCAGGATGATTCCTTTTTGGAATAAGCAGTGACTAGGATTTGATTCTACTAGACCACCACAAGAGGCTTCTAAGTTGTGCTTCACCTTCCATCAGGAAAGTTTCAGTGACTAAGTGAAAACCATTCTCCTTGATGGGTTAACCCCACCTGGACCTTCATTTGCTCACCAAGTAAGGGGTTCAAGTGCTCCTGGACCTGTTGTTTGCAGGTCAGCCATACTTGGTAGTGGGGGGGGGTCTGTCTCTGCTTTTCAGTCTACCCTGAACCAGTAGACTTTACCTCCGGCTCTTGCAGTTCCTGAGGTCCTTTACATTAGATTAGTACATGTCTTTGACACTGTTAGGTTTGGTCCTATACCAAATTGTGAATCTGGGTTTTCGCCACTCTCCCAGAGTGGTTGCGGCTTCCTGGCAGAGTTTCATTTTGTGCCCATTGCAGTCGTCTGCAAAGTGGTGAGTTACAACTCAAGGGCTTATCTTATAAGCATCATATTCTGGATGCTCTTTACAAGACGACTGTTTTTATTAACAGGACAGTCCTTGGCCGTCCTTTCTGGGTGAACCCTTTCTCCTACCACCCTAGTCAGGGTTCTGGGTTTTAGCTTGGTACTCTCCCACTAGTGTGAATGAGTGATGGAGACTTAGTCCAGAAAGATATGTAAATTACCTACTTACCGTAATTATTGATCTTCTTGGACAGTCTCTGTCACTCATTCACACACCCACCTACCATCCCCTGGGTTCACTCGTTTTTCTTTTCTAGTCTTCATGGCCTATGGTTCGGACTGTGAAGACATTGTTCGTTGACCTTTCTTACAAAGGCCATTTGGGCCCTCTCAGGCCCAGAAACTCAGAATAAGTTATTCTTATTAGTTCGCTGCACCTCCTTGGTAGAAAGGTACTGAGGTGGTTGGAGGGTCGGCGCGGATAGCCTACACAGCCTTGAGAATTGATCTCGCTGATTGCCACGCATGCGCGGTCCTACCTTGGCGCCGACCCATCAGCAAATGTTTGGCTCCTGCTTGGTCCTAGCGCCTCCAGTGCTACCCACTAGTGTGAATGAGTGATGGAGACTGTCTAAGAAGATCAATAATTACGGTAAGTACGTAATTTCCATTTCACTCTCCCCGTCAGCTTTTCCCTTGATTTTTTTTGTCCTTTAGGACGCAACCCTCAATTAATTTAAGAAACTAGTTTTCTTACACCAAAACTTTATTTTGGGGGGTTGGCGGTATTGCCCTGTAGCCTGTCTTTTCTTCCAGAATAGCCAATTCTGCTTATGTTGGAGTTATTGCCAGTGATTCTGTGCCTTGAATTCTGGCAGTTTAGCCTTCTGGCTACTCCTTCTCAGTTCCTATAGAATCTGGAGATGGGTCAAGCTTCCAGGGTATGTTTCTCCCCCCCCCCTTCCCACATCCTTACTTCTAAAATTCATTTACCCCTCCCTCCCTCCTCCTCTTCAGTTTCCAGAGATTGGGGCCCCTTCCCAATCCCCTTAGTTTCCCAGCTTTATTCTGTCCTCTCAGTCGTTTATTTCTCCTTTAAGTTTGTATATCTTTTCCTTTATGTGTCCCTTAGACTCCCTTGTCCCTCCCGCCCAACCTTCTTACTCTACGGCGACTCAGAACTGGTGGGAGGGTGGGGTCAACAACACCTAACAGTCAACCCGCGAGCGCCATGCATTGCATTGGCCTCGAGTGCGGCACCGATGGTGCATCAACTCTGCCCATCCAAATATAAAAAAAAAATAAAAAAAAGAGCTCCCACGGGGTTGTGACCTCTAGCCACTATACCCAAAGGTGATGAATGGTGCAGATACACAAAAAGATCAGAATTACAGTAGGTACGTAATTTTCATTTCTGGGCTATGGAATCCAGTGATGTGGCCTATGGGGGAATATCTTTTCAAACAACATGAAGTCTTGCTGTATTCTGACATATGCAGTGATCACCAACCTTTGAACTGCCCCGGAGAACAAAGAGTTAACTTTCCATGCAGGGCATGGAACGCTGAGTTTGAGCTCGGTTGAAGCCTCTGTCTGCTGTTGTTTAAACTCCAACCATCAGATTCTTTACTCCGCCTCACTGAACAGTCGCTCCGGAGATTTCTCCTTCGCTCGGTTCAAAAAAAGTCGGTTAAAGTGTCGTTTGTTAGCTCGGTTTCAACCGAATTTCTACTTCTAAACCTGTCGGTTTAAGTCTCTGTCTGTGGTACCGTGAGTACTAGATAGGTTTTTCTATATTAGTTTCTGTGTGGAACTCATAAACATTGGATCGGTTCAGTTTGAACTGATCAGGTTTGTGTAAAAAACTTATGTCTTTATTAGAGTGTGGTAACGAGGTCCGTATCGGTTCTAAAAAAGCAGTTTCATTCGTTTTTCCAAGACCTATGTACGGTCAGGAACCGATAAGGGGTGTCTTGCCTGGTGGATTGCGAAAAAAGGGTAAGTTTTGTTTAGGATTAGCCATGTCTAAGAAACCCAAGGAAAAAAGCGGGCCCTGGGTTTCAGCACTGTAGTGTGCGTGGGAAGCCTTGCTAAGGCTGATCCCACACCACTCTGTTTATTGTCTGGGGTTTGACCACCTCAATTCAGACTGCCAAATTTGTAAATGTTTTCCCCAAAGCTACCCTGGATAAGAGTAGGTAGACTGAGGGAAAGGAGGCGAAGAGTCTGCTGACCGGATAGCCAGCCAGTTCGGTTCCGACCGAACCAGAAGGAGTGCCCCTCTGACCAGGGTGAAACTTCCGGGCAAAGGAGAACCGATTCTGAGAGTCTGTTCTGGTTAAAGAAAGAAAAGGATAAATCATCCGGTTCGGATCCACAAGTTCTTTCTCCGGCCGCCGATGAGATAGCCAGCGATAAGGATAGTTCAATTGCTAACCGGTTCTGGCAAACCGGCACCATCTGTCAGGGGCTCAGTTCGGTCCGGTTCCTGGTTCGGATTATACTTTAGAAGATTTTATGAACGGAGGAGGAGGAGGAGAGTATGAAGATAATGATGATGATGGTGATTATGAAAGTCTGGATGTGCCTATTGACCGGACATCTCCCCAGACAGACCTTCAGGTGTTTCTCCTCCTAGGCTTTCTGAGTCCCTTCCCACTTTATGTTTTACAAGAAAGTGGCTGAAACCTCCAGCTTCCATGGAAGAAGCAGTAGAGGATCAGGAGGAGCCTGATTTTGTTGAGATGATGGACATCCCAGAGTCCAGGAGATTGTCTATTCCCCTCCATAAATCTTTTGGGAAACAGACATTTAAAATTCTAAAAACTCCTAATTCCATACTTCCTATGGACAGAAGAATGGACAAGAGGTATACTCTTTCAGGCTCAGACACGGAGTTCCTTTCCCAGCAATGCAGCCATGTTGGGGTAGTGCAGGCTGCTGCCTGTGATAAGGCAAATATTCTCTAGGCTTCACACCCCCCAGATAAGTACTCCAGGAGGATTGATGCCATGGCAAAGAAACAGTACATGGCCGCATATTTGGTACTCAGGCAGGCTAACTATATGGCCTACACAGCTAGATACCAGAAGTCCAGGTGGGACACTGTGCTGGCTCTAGCTGAACAGGCCCTTGGCCAGCTTGCCAAGGAGCTGGAGCGGGTGGCTGCAGATGGGATTGAGGCATCCAAGGTGCAATTTCATGCTGCTGTGGACTCCAATGATGTTTCACCTAGAGTCGTGGCTACATCTGTGGCCCTTCAGAGGACGGCTTGGCTCAGATGTACTAGCCTATCACAGGATACCCAGGCTAAGGCCATGGATTTTCCTGTCATTGGTACTTCTCTGTTTGGGGAGCAGACAGAGAACTACATGAAGAAGATGGCCGAGTACAGGACCACCTACAGGAGTGCTCAGGCCAAGGAAAGGCAAGCCACTCCTCAGAGGCAGCATTCCAAGGGCAGGAGCGGGCCCTTTCAAAGGCCTTTTTACCAAGCCCAGGCCTCCTCTTCTGCTTTTGCTCAGAGGGGGTTCTTTAAAGAGAGAGGCAGATGGGGTATGAGCAGGCCTGCTTCCACCCCTCAGCCTAAAGCCCCTGCCAAGCGGATACCCTGATGGGTCTGCCCGGGCCGATTCTCCAGTACCTGTAGGGGGCAGGCTGGCTTACTTTGTCCAGGACTGGAAGTCTTTAACATCAGACAAGTGGGTCCTGGAAGTAGTAAGCCAGGGACTGGTTCTCAGCTTCAAAAAATTTCCCAAGATGAGAACCAGATCCTTTCCACCTGCAAATCCATCAGAGGCCCTTGCCCTAGAGGCAGAGGTTTCTTCCATCTTGGCTCTCAGAGCCATAGAAAGGGTTCCTACCCTACACAGGGGCAAAGGATTGTACTCCAGGTACTTCCTAACCCCCAAAAAGACAGGAGAATGGTGGCCCATCCTGGATCTCAGATGTCTAAACAAGCACCTTTTAAAGCCAAAATTCAAAATGGTGACTCTGGGAATAATTCTGCTCTCTCTCTCTCTAAGGCCAGGAGACTGGCTAGCCTCCCTGGACCTCAAAGATGCCTATTTTCACATTCCCACCAGGTGCTCCCACAGAAAGTACCTCAGGTTCCAGTTGCCCTCAGGCCACTATCAATTCAGAGCAATGCCCTTTGGGCTAACATCAGCCCCTAGGGTGTTCACAAAGTGCCTGGCAGTAGTGGTTGCTTTCCTAAGGAGAAAAAAGATCTCCATCTTTCCATACCTGGATGACTGGCTCATAGTGGGTTACTCTCGAGACCAAGTCAAGACACATCTTCAGATAACTCAGCAACTGCTCACTTCCTTAGGATTCCTCCTAAACCTTCCAAAGTCAGTTCTGGAGCCAGTACAGCTCCTCACCTTTATAGGGGCGGAGCTGGATACAATAAAAGCAAAGGCCTTCCTTCCCCTGGGCAGGGCAAGGATACTAATAGAACTGGCCTCTTTTTCACCCTTCAGGTGTCTCGACCAGCAAGGCACTTCTTGCAGCTCCTGGGCCACATGGCAGCCTCCACAGCAGTGGTCAGGGGCAAGATTTCAGATGAGGACATTCAGTTCCATTTGAGAGCCTTCTGGTCCCAGAGAAGATTCCCTTACCAAACTAGTCCCAGTGACTAGAACCTGATCCAGGCTTTGCAATGGTGGCAGGATCAGGACAATTTAAGGCAGGGAGTTCTTTTGTCACTCAGTCTCATTCACTAATCCTCACCACAGACGCCTCCCTCTTGGGCTGGGGAGCCCACTTGGGGGATCTTACCACCCAAGGGCTGTGGTCACCTCAAGAATCTCTGCTTCACATCAATCTCTTGGAACTCAGATCAGTGTTTCTGGCACTGCAAGCTTTTCCCAAGTCTATTCAGAATAAAGTAGTCCAGATCAGAACAGACAATACCACCACAATGTGGTACATCAACAAGCAAGGGGGCACTCGGTCTTTGGCCTTGTGCACAGAAGCAACGAATTTGTGGTCTCTGGCCTATTCCCTGCAAACTTCTCTGACAGCAGTTCACCTCCCAGGGAAGGACAGCGTCCTAGCAGATGCTCTCAGCAGGATATCTCAGGGCCACCACGAATGGTCCCTCGATCCCCTAATTTTGAAAGTGATTTTCTCCAGATGGGACACTCCACAGATAGATCTTTTTGCAGCCCTAGACAATCACCAACTTCCTCTCTTTTGCTGCAGACCCCCAGTCTTGGGCTCAGTCCTCCTGGTTGCTCTGGTTCTCAATTGGGAAGGGAAGTTCCTGTATGCTTTCCCCACCTTCCCTCTCCTGTTCAAGGTGCTAGTCAAGATCAGGTCTCAACCGTGCAAAGTGATTCTGATTGCTCCAGACCGGGCCAGACAGCCCTGGTATCCACTGTTGCTGTCCTTAGCAGTCCACCTTCCCCTGTCTCTTCCCAGGAATTACAACCTGTTGACATCCTCTCAGGGAAGGATTTGGTATCCGAATCTCTCAATCTCAAGGCCTGGCTCTTGAAGAGTTAGAGTTTGCTGATCTGCACCTCTCTCAAGGTGTTCTGGATATTCTTAGGGCTTCTCGAAAGCCTTCCACCAGAAAGACTTACAACTCCAAATGGAAAAGGTTCACTATTTGGTGTTCTGGTAAGCATATTTCTCCAGAATCTGCTAGGTTGCCTACAGTCCTGGACTATATGGTTCATCTTAATGGCTTGGGACTCAGACCAGCTACACTTAAAGTACATTTGGCAGCTGTTTCTGCCGTTCTGTCAGTAAGCAAGCCCTCTTCTCTATCAGCCCATCCTGTATTTTGCAAATTCTTCAAGGGATTGTTGCACACCAATCCTCCCTTCAGGGACCCTGCTCCTGCTTGGGACCTTAATGTTTGCATTGTTCAGCTTATGCAACCCCCCTTTGAGCCTTTGTCCTCTGCAGAGCTTAAGTACTTGACTTAGAAAACTGTTTTTGGTAGCCATTACCTCTGCCAGGCACATCAGTGAATTGCAAGCCCTGTCAGTGGAGCCTGATTTCATCTCTTTCCATAGAGATAAAGTAGTCTTAAGAACTAACAGGAAGTTTTTGCCTAAGGTGGTTTCACATTTCCACCTTAATCAGTCTATGTCTCTCCCTGTTTTCTTCACTGACCATTCCTCCTCTGGGGAGAGGAGGTTGCACAGCCTGGATGTAAAAAGAGCCCTTAGCTACTACATAGAGAGCACCAAGGGTCACAGGTTTGAGTCCCCCCAGTTGTTCCTCACTTATGGGGAGGTCGGTAAGGGCAAACCTGCCACTAAAGATCTATTGCCAGGTGGATTGTCTCCTGTATACAATTCTGCTATGAAATTGGGTAGAACCCCACCCTCAGGCCTGAGGGCTCACTCTACTAGAGGTACAGCTGCTTCCCTGGCTGCTGCCAGGGATATTCCCATCTTAGAAATCTGTCAAGCAGCCACCTGGAAAACAGTCCATACATTCACCAAGCATTACTCTCTGGATTTCCAGGCTAGGAGTGATGCTCGGTTTGGCACAGCAGTACTTTAGAGCCTATTCCCAAAGTAGGTTCTGCCCCTCCTCCATGGAGGTACTGCTTGGTAGTCTGCAATAGTCAAAATACAGCAAGACTTCATGTTGTTTGAAGAAAAAATTACTCACCTTAGTAATGTTATTTCTTCTAATGGAGTCTTGCTGTATTCTGACCTCCCCCGCCTCCCCTCTCAGAACCTGGTTTTGGGGATGTGGGTGGGAGGAGCAGCATTGGCACCCTAGGGGTGCCCCTTTTTCACCCTCCTTTACTTTGGGTGTGTGCTGTGTTTTGTTTTTGGGTTTCCTGACTTGAGTCTTTGCTTTGAAACCAAAAAACCCTTTTTTATCAAAATTAGTTGCCTGTTGGCTAGTGTGAGTTTGCGGTTTCCACACAGAACGCCCAGTGAGTATAGCTTGTAAAGGTCTGACGGTTGGAGTTTAAACAACAGCAGACAGAGGCTTCAACCGAGCTCGAGCTCAGCGTTCCATGCCCTGCATGGAAAGTTCACTCTTTGTTCTCCAGGGCAGTTCAAAGGTTGGTGATCACTGCATATGTCAGAATACAGCAAGACTCCACTAGAAGAAACAACATTACTATGGTGAGAAATTTTTTTCTTCTGGGTGCAGTGGTGTGTTCTGCAAAAGCTTATTCCTTTCTGAGAATTTATGAACCAGTCAACAAAGATGTTAATGCTGAATCAGCTAACCTGAACATGGTGATCTTCCTGGACATAAGTCTCCACCACTCATTCACACTATTGGGATCTGAGCCGGAGGCACTAGGACCCATCGGGAGCAAACTTTTTGCTGGAGGGTCGGCGCGAGAGATGGCGCCCGCGAGCCGCGCCAGAAAGCGCGGCGGTGGCTCGCGGTAATGACTATCTCGTGACGCCCCAACCGCCTCAGTTCCTTTTCCCGCCGTCAGGTGCACTTCAGTGACAGCGTCGCTCGCCTGTCGAGTCAAACTTCAAACTGGCGCATAGTTTTCAGTTTATTTTTGTAATTTTATCTCGATAGTAGTATACCTAATTTTATTCTATTTCTGTTATATTTTAAAATTTAACTTATAGTAAAGAAGTCTCGGCCTACTGGACCGGAGTTGACCATGAGCAGGTCAGGTGGCGGTAGGGAGACTTCGTGTAAGCTGTTCAGTCAGTCGGGCTGGGTCCGGTCAGCCCCTTCCCTCAGCGGGGTTCCGACAGCGGTCAGTCCGATGCCTGGGGGATGGGGGGTCCCCGCCGGCATAAAATAATGAGTCGCATTTCGGCACCGTTCCGCCTCGAGCTCTTCTTGGCCACAGGTCAAAAAGGCATCACTCGAGTCGCCCTCCCAATCGTCTCTTGGCGTCGGCGGTCGCTTATCGTACCTAGTTGCGGTCTCCTCCTTGGAGTCGCCAACTTCGGTTTCCGCGTCTTCGACGCCGGGCCCCACCCGCCTATAGGTAGGGCTCCAGATGAGCAGTTTCATCAGTGGGCGCTCTTATGGGCGATGGGCTCGGAGGTTGGTTCTTCTGCCTGGCTTCGGTTGCCCAGAGCCTTCAGGCTCGTCAGGCGATCAGGCAGAGCGGTTGAACCTTCCTAGTCGCCTGCAGCGCCTCGCCGGTGCAGCGACTCCTTGCTTAAGTGTTTCCCCCTCACATGGCTGCGGCGCGGGGGCCACCGATGCCCTTATCTCTGGTTTTTCCTTCTCTTGCTTTCCAGGTTCCAGGGTGTCTTGGCACCTTCCGTAAGTCGCGTGCTTGTCGGCGCCGCTGGAGTCTTCTTGGCACCGTCTGCGGTGCCAGCGAGTCTCATGGCGCCAGCCAGCGGTGCCGTGTGTCTTCGCGGCACCGCCCGGCGCGCAGTGCGCGTTGCGGTGCAGCGTGCTTCTTCGGCGCTGTCGCCTCCGCGCACACTGTTTTTGACTCCTTCCGCCTCCCTCGGCGCGGGGCCCTCGGGGACTCTCCCTTTCTATCTGCTCTTTCTTCTTCTCCTATTTTCCTCCTTTCCTGTCCAAGCAGTCCTTCCTGGACTATCAGGAGATGATGTTGAGCCTGACCCAGACCTCGGTTGGGTGATGAAGTGGAGAAACAGGATCCTTCACGCTACAGAGCCTGTGGTGAGGACCTATCCTTTAAGTCTCTGTTGAGGAACCTGAGATCCCTCTTTCTCTCCAGACTACGGACATCGATCCTGGGAAAATATTAAGACTCCAGTATCTTCATGCTTGGAGATCCCTCAGTTTGACTCCTCCGATTCAACCCTCCTTGAGCGCTGTCTCAAATGGTATGGAATAATCCTGCTCTTATTCCTTCAGTGGCTAAATCCATTGATAAGAAATATTCAGCTCCCAAGGATCGTCCCATTTTGGCATCCCAAGCCTTTGGATCCTATTGTAGTCCTGGCAGAGAGGCCAACAAAGTCGTTCTTCCTCAAGCTACTACATTCGACCTATTAACAAAAGTCTCGTAAAATTGATACATTAGGTAAGAGAGTCTTTGCCTCCACTTTAAGTATCGTATTGCCAGCTATCAAGGCTATTTTTCTCAGTATGAGTATATCCTGTGGCACTCTATAAACGAATGGTTGAAGCTCTTCCAGATTCCGACTCCAAGTCAGAGCTCCTTCTAACGTTATCAGAGGTATTGAGTCCAATAACCAACACATCAAAGCCGCCATGGGCGGCTTTTCGACTCTGCTACTCGTTCAGCAGCCGCGGGTTTTTGTACTCGGCGCCATTCCTGGCTCGTGCTTCTGGCTTCTGAATGATGCTCAGCAGCAGGTAATGGCGTTGCCCTTGATAGCTCCTATCTTTTGGGCCTCAAGTAGAGCAGGCCCTAGAGGCCACTCAGAAGACTAGGTCGGCCATTAAGTTGGCTGAACCCCGCCTACCTCTCGGGGGCATGCAAATAAGCGTCAGTTTCCATAGTGCCAGTCCTTTCGAGGCAGAGGAAGCTTCCGCAAAGCCAACCTGCCCAACCTCAAAAGAAGGCGACAGAAAGCACAGGGGCCTCAAAGCCCGCAGCTACCTATGAATTACGGCCCCAGTTCCATCCACACTGCCGAGATGGAACTTTCTCCTCAGTGGGAGGTGCGTCTGATGTACTTCTACAATCAGTGAAGTCCATAACCTCAGACAAATGGGTCCTTTGGATAATTCGAGGGTTATTCTCTCAATCTTTTGGAAAACCCCGGTTGCCTCCCAAACGACAACCCAGGTTGTCGACCTCTCAGTCAGACCTCCTCACCGCGAGGATCCAGGGCCTTCTAAACAACAGGGCAATAGAACTGGTGCCCCCGCATCAGCGAAACACAGGGTTCTACTCCCATTACTTTCTGGTTCCAAAGAAATCTGGGGGGATGCGCCCCATTCTAGACCTCAGAAAGTTAAACAAATTCCTCCCCAGGGAGAAATTCAAAATGATTTCCCTAGGTACCCTGTTACCTTTGCTGCATCAGCACGACTGGCTGGCCTCCCTGGATATGCAGGACGCTTACCAGCATATCCCCATCCACCTGACCCATCGCAAATTCCTGAGGTTTGTAGCTCTGGGTCAGCATTATCAGTTCAGAGTCCTGCCTTTTGGGCTATCCTCGGCGCCGCGAGTTTTTACAAAGTGTTGTGCAGTTCTCGCAGCGCATCTCAGGAAGCTCGGACTCGGAGTGTTTCCCTACCTAGACGATTGGCTCCTAGCTAGTCCTTCCAGCCAAGGGACTCTGGAAGCCGTTCAAATGGCCTCTCGCCTTCTTACGTCCATGGGAGTTCTGCTAAATCTGAAGAAGTCACAACTGCAGCCCTCCCAGAGGCTCCTTTTCATAGGGACTCTTCTGGACACCTCTTCCGCGAAGGCTTTCCTTCCAGAGGACAGAAGACTCGACATCCTTCAGATGGCCCGTTACATCGGGAGAACCGATTGGTCACAGCTCTCGATGCAGCGTGTGTTGGGTCTCATGGCGTCCTCAGTGTTCACTGTACCCCTAGCTCGGTTACGTGAGGACCACCCAATGGATGCTCTCCGCTCAGTGGTCACCGACCTCTCACCCCCAGTCTTATCCCATCAAGGTGGCGGAGCCCCACGGAGTCTCTCACCTGGTGGTCTCAAGAGCAATCTCCTGGAAGGATTCCCCTTTGCTCCTCTGGATCATCAGATCTCCATCACCACAGACGCATCGCTAATGGGATGGGGAGCTCACTGTCTCTCTCTCTCTCTCCACACTCAAGGTGTATGGACTCAGCTCGAAACTCAGCTCCACATAAATGTCCTGGAGATGAGAGCAGTCCTCTAAGCGATCTGAGCGTTGAAGGATGTTCTTTGTCACAAGAACATTCTCCTTCAAACGGACAACAAAGCTGTGATGTATTACATCAACAAGCAAGGCAGTGCTCACTCTTATCCCCTTTGCAGGGAAGCAATGAGTGTGTGGGAGTGGTGCATGGAGCACAAGTCTCTAATTCAAGCGGTATATCTGCGGGTGTACAAACGACTTAGCAGATCACCTCAGCAGGACGGAGGCAGACCCTCACGAGTGGTCTCTCGACCCAGCCGTAGCTCGGTCACTGTTCGAAGAGTGGGGGACTCCAGACCTGGACCTTTTTGCATCCCCACTCAACGCAAAACTGCCTCTCTTCTGCTCCAGAAATCCAGGGCCTGGCATTTTCTGTCAGGATGCGTTCAGGCTGCGGTGGACAAAACGCTTTCTTTACGCCTTTCCACCGCTTCCTTTAATTCAGAGAGTTCTCCTCAAGTTCGAGTCTCAGGGGACCAAGATGATTCTCATTGCTCCCTCCTGGCCTCGGCAACTATGGTTTCCTCTACTCAACAGTATGTCGGTAGCCTCTCCGAGACCACTTCCCTTGCAAATCAATCTTTTGACTCAGGGTTCGTTGGTCCACCCCAACCTGAGGTCACTTCACCTTCATGCTTGGCTCCTGAAGAGGTAGAAGTGAACCGGTTTAACGTCTCTCGTAGAGTCTCAGACGTCCTTCTGGCTGCTCGGAAGCCAGCTACCCGAAAAACTTATGCTTCTAAGTGGAAACGCTTTTCTCTCTGGTGTGCAAAGTCCTCTTGGAATCCCTTTTCCTGTCCTCCAGACAAGGTTCTGGAGTACCTTTTGGACCTATCAAACTCAGGTCTCCAGTACTCCACGGTTAAAGTTCACCTTAGTGCCATTTCAGCGTTCCATGAGCCGGTTTCTTCCTTGTCTCTGGCTCAGTTACCTATGGTGAAGAGATTTCTTAAGGGAATTCTGCATGCCAGACCCCTGTTAGACGTCCGGTCGCAGCCTGGGACATTAACCTTGTGCTAGACATGCTCACTCGGAAGCCTTTCGAACCCCTAGCTACCTGTGAGCTAAAATTTCTTACCTGGAAGACAGCCTTCCTAGTGGCCATTACCTCAGCCCTGGGAGTCTCTGAGATACATGCCCTGGTTACGGACCCTCCGTATACTGTGTTCCATAAGGACAAAGTAGTTCTTCGTACTCATCCTAAATTTCTTCCCAAGGTTGTGTCAGAATTCCATCTAAACCAACCTCTGGTGCTTCCTCTTCAAGAAACTTCCAAAATGAAGGAGAGCGGTCTCTTCATTCCTTGGATGTTAAGAGAGCCTTCGTGTTCTACTTAGATAGAACCAAGAATTTTCGCAAGACTCAGCAATTGTTTGTTTCCTTCAGCGAGACCGGCTGGGTCAGCCTGTCGCTATCAGATGCATCTCATCATGGTTAGTGGCATGTCTTCGACATTGCTATTCCATGGCACAGGTTAAATTGGAAGGTAGAGTGTACGCCTCACTCTACTAGGCGTCGCTGCATCCCTAGCGAAATTAATGTTCCAATTGCAGATATCTGCAATGCCGCCACCTGAGCTCAGTGCATACGTTCATTAAGCATTATGCACTGGATGTTCATGCCAGGCGTCATTCCGCCTTCGGCAGAACTATCCTTAATGGACTTCTGTCCTAGACGTGTGAGCTCTGGCTCCCCTGCTGCTCTTTTGGGGATTATCAGCTTGGTACTCTCCCACTAGTGTGAATAGTGGTGGAGACTTATGTCAGGGAAGATATGAAAATTACGTACCTACCGTAATTCTTGATCTTCTTGGACGAGTCTCCACCACTCATTCACACGCCCACCCTCCATCCCCCGAGCTCACCGCTGTGTTGGTCTTCACTCCCTCAAATCTTTAGGCCGTGAAGACTTCTTTGCTGACCCTTCTTACACGGGTCGTCCGGACTATCTTATGTCCCGTTTTTAAGGTTAGGTTTACTCTTTACGTTAGTTGCGCTGCACCTCCTTGGTAAAAAAGGTACTGAGGCGGTTGGAGGGTCGTCGCCGAGATAGTCATTACCGCGCGAGCCACCGCTCGCGGCGCCATGCCTCGCGGCGCCATCTCTCGCGCCAACCCTCCAGCAAAGAGTTTGCTCCCGATGGGTCCTAGTGCCTCCGGCGCAGATCCCACTAGTGTGAATGAGTGGTGGAGACTCGTCCAAGAAGATCAAGAATTACGGTAGGTACGTAATTTTCATTTTCCCTTGGTGAGTCTATTTGAATAACATGTATAACATTATTCGAGATTTTATACAGCAACCCAACAAAGCAAGTCTGTTGGTGGTGGTCTCCAAGATTACAGCACTGTTGGTGATAAGAGTGACAGAGCTGATGGTGGTGGAGGAAGGGGTAGTGACAACACTAATTCATCTGAGTCATCTCAGCAGAAGCACAAGCAGGACACAATATTTGTTAATGAAGAGGCAGATATGTTTCTGACAAAAATTGCAGACAGATTTGAAAGCATTAGAGCAGGCACAGTTTAACATGGTAATACTACTGGATCCCAGCTATAAAGATATGGGCATGTCAGTCTTTATTTTACCAGGAGAAAACACCGTTGAGCAAGCTCTTTTACAAGGTGGTCCTGGGCAGACAATTGAGCACGGTAAACGCAGTACAGTGAAAAATGCAGTAATCAATACAGTAACGCAATATACAAAAAAAAAAAAAAATGAATCATATATCAAGAATCAACAAGGTTGAGGTACAGTATGCATGAGGACAATTCAAGATATACATACGCATCAATCCAAGCCAAGAAAATTTCAGCATACATACAGGAACTAAAAGTTCTATGTTAATTATCAAACAACATACATGACTGAGGCAGGGGATAGGGAGTTGGGTAATAGGCAAGAGATCGAGGATAAGATGGAAGGCAGAGGGAGGAGGTAAAGAAAATAGTGGGATGGAGTGTCACTAGTAGTGGCATAAATTAGATGTTGCTAATACAGTTGGTGGGGTGAGAGAAAGGCAAGGGGGCGCAGAGGTATAGTGGAAGGACTCAGGAGAGGGGGGCTGCAAAGTGGTGGTCAGAGAGGGGCCATAGCCAGTGGTGTTATGACGCAGCAAAGTAAGGGCTTGAGGGGGGTGAGAAGACTGGGTGAGAGAAGCATGGGAAAGTAGAGTAGGATGGGAGAGTGGGGGGGGGGGCAGAGGAGTAAGGTATAGCGAGAGGATGTGACAGGGAGGGAATGAGTACAAGGTTGTTACAGCCCTGAGGGAGGAAGTGCTGAAGTAGGTGTCGTCATTTCTTGAGCTCCGTGTCCGTTTAAGAATAGCATTTGCATGTTTCCTTCAGAGTGTGATTTAATAGAGAGGTAAAGAACAACAATCCAGTGAGTTGAGAATGTTTTAAGGACTTCTGGAGGTTGTTCCACAGAGAGGGGAGCATATAACTTATAGCAGAAGCACCAAAGCAGTGCTTTATTGTATTGGCTATATTAAGCAGACATGTGTACCCTACAGATGGAGCAGCAGAGCCAGTGTGAAGAAACAACCAAAACTCAGTCTCCTCCTGCTGGTACTGCCCCTCCACCTTCATCACCTTTGCATGCTTCTAGTTGCAAGTGTCATAATGATATGTACGATGACTTGGATAGTGGTGATCCAGACAATAAACATTTGGGAGGTTTTTGACACTGACTTCCAGCGTCACTCAGACGTTTTGGAGGAAGGCACAGACACCTCTTACCAGAGTACACGATGAAGGTTTAATTAACACAGTCACTGTCTAGCCAAAGTATGATCCCATCAAATTCTGGCAACCCAGGTAAGTAAGTTGTTCTGCAGTGACTAAACTGGCTTTGTATTTTCTGGACTGCCCTCTGATATTGGTCACTTTGGCAAGATGTTTCTAATAACTTAGATTCAGATCGTCTAGGAATAAATCTTCAAACAACATGAAGTCTTGCTATATTATGACAATTGCAGTTTGTCCCACCATTAGAACTGCTCCGGAGGTGAAAGAGTTAACTTCCATGTCAGCATGGAACTTGGAGCGCGAGCTCGGTTAGAAAAGCTCTGTCTGGATCATTTCAAACTGAAACTGTCAGATTCTTTACTCCGCCTCACTGAACAGTCGCTCCGGAGATTCCTCCTATTGCTCGGTTCATTTCTCGGTTTAAAAGAGTTTTTCTCGGTTAAATTCAACCGCGATTATTATTATTTTAACCACAAACCGATCGGTTCAAGCTCTGTCTGTGGTATTGTAAGTAATAGACAGGTTTATTTCTGTGTGGAACTTGTAAATGTTTATCGGTTCGGTTCGAACCGATCAGGTTATTTAAAACTTTATTCTGAAGCATTTAAAAGCTTTTTAGAAGTGTGGTTCCCGGTTCTTATCGGTTCTAAAAACGGATTTCATTACGCTTTTTCCACGAATTCGCGATACAGTTGGGAACCGATAAGAGTGTCTTGCCTGGTACTGCCGGAAAAGGCAAGTTTTGGTTAGGCTACATTATGTCTGAGAAACCCAAAAGAAAACCGGCCCACTGGGTTTCAGCACTGTAGTGTCTGTGGGGAAGCCTTTGCCAAGGCTGACCCACACACACCACATGTGTTTATTGTCTGGGGTTTGACCACCTCAATGCAGACTGCCAGATTTGCAAGAATTTCCCTGCAGCTACCCTAGATAAGAGAGTTGGTAGGCTCAGGGAACGAGAGGCCAGAAAGTCCGCTGACCCGGATGGCCAGCCCGGTTCGGTGCCAGCTGAACCGGAGGGAGTGCCCTCTGACCAGGGCGAGACTTCCTCGGGCAAACGTAAAGCTGACTCAGAGGAGCCAGTTCCAGCAAAGAGAACTAGAAAATCAGCAGGTGTGGAGTCAAAAATTCCTTCTCCAACTGCTGCAGAGATAGCCAAAGCAATCCAAATTGTCCAGTCACTTTCTCTGGTTCCATCCGAACCGCCACTATCTGGCAAAAGGTCGGTTCGGCCGGTTCCACCGGTTCAAGAATATGATATAGAGGAGTTTTATGAACCAGAGGAGGGGGAGGATGATTATGAACAGTGTGAATGTGACTTTGAAAGTCTGGATGTGCCCATTGAACCGGACATCTCCCCAGACAGACCTTTAGGAGAATCTCCCCCTAGGCTTTCTGAGTCCCCTTCTCATTTTCTGTTTTATAAAAAAGTTGCTGAAACCCTCCAGCTTCTATTGGAGGAAGCTGTGGATGAGCAAGAGGAACCTGACTTTGTGGAGATGATGGATATCTCAGAGTCCAGGAGATTGTCTATTCCTTTACATAAATCATTTAGGAAACAAACAATAAAACTTTTTAAAAGCTCTAATTCTGTGCCTCCTGTGGACAAAAGATGGACAGGAGGTACACTTTATCAGGTCCTGATACAGAATTTCTTTCACAGCAATGCAGCCATGTTAGGGTAGTTCAGGCTGCAGTCTGTGATAGCTAATATTCCCTGGCTTCACATCCTCCTGACAAGGACTCAGGAAGATTGATGCCTTGGCTAAAAACAATACATGGCAGCGTCCTTGGGACTCAGACAAACGAATTATATGGCTTATGTGGCAAGATACCAGAAATCTAGATGGGATACTGTCATGGCTTTAGCCAAACAGGCCCCTGGCCAGCTTGCCAAGGAGCTGGAGCAGGTGGCTGCTGATGGTATTGAGGCATCTAAGGTACAATTCCATGCTGCAGTGGATTCTAATGATGTATCCTCTAGAGTCATGGCTACATCTGTGGCTTTTCATAGATTGGCTTGGCTCAGGTGTACTAGTTTGTCACAGGATACCCAGGCTAAGACTATGGATTTTCCTGTGGTGGGAAATTCTCTGTTTGGGGAGCAGACAGAGAATTATATGAAGAAAATGGATGAATATAGAACCACTTATAGGAGTGCACAAGCCAAGGAACGGCAAGCCACTCCTCAGAGGCAGCCCCAGGGGTAGAGGAGGCCTTTTCACAGGCCTTTTACCAACCCAGGCTTCCTCTTCGGCTTATGCTCAGAGGGGGTTCTTCAGAGGGAGAGGCAGACGGGGTGCAAGAAGGCCTGCTCCCTCCCCTCAGCCTAAAGCCCCTGCCAAACAGGCACCCTGATGGGTTGTCCAGGGCCGGTTCTCCATTACCTGTAGGGGGCAGGCTGGCTTACTTCATCCAGGACTGGGAGTCTTTAACATCAGACAAGTGGGTCCTGGAAGTAGTAAGCCAGGGTCTGGTTCTCAGCTTCAAAAAATTTCCAAACATGAGAATCAGATCTTTCCACCTGCAAACCTCTAGAGACTTTTGCTTTGGAAACAAGTCTCAACCCTCCTGGCTCTCAGAGCTGTAGAAAGGGTTTGCCCTCCACCAGGGCAAGGGTCTGTACTCCAGGTACTTCCTTACCCCAAAAGACGGAGAATGGCGCCCATCCTGGACCTAAGATATCTGAACAAGCACCTTTTAAAACCAAAATTCAAAATGGTGACTCTGGGAATGATTTTACCCTCCCTAAGGCCAGGGGACTGGCTAGCTTCCTGGACCTCAAGGATGTCTACTTCCATGTTCTTATCAGAAGCTCCCACAAAGTACCTCAGATTCGAACTGCCCTCAGGCCATTACCAGTTCAGAGCAATGCCCTTGGCCTTACCTCTGCCCAAGGGTATTCACAAAATGCCTGGCAGTAGCAGTTGCTCATTTAAGAAGGCAAAAGATTGCCATCTTTCCCTACCTAGACGACTGGCTCATTGTGGGTCAGTCTCCAGACCAGGTCATATCACACCTGCAAGTTACCCAGCAGCTGCTTACCTCTCTGGGCTTTCTTCTCAATCTTCCAAAGTCAGTTCTGGAACCTGTCCAGGTACTCACCTTTATAGGTGCAGAACTGGACACAAAGCAGGCCAGAGCCTTCCTTCCCCTAGAAAGGGTAAGGACCCTGGTGGCCCTGGCCTCCTCCTTCACTCTGCAGGTCTCTCGACCAGCAAGGCATTTCCTACAGCTCCTAGGACACATGGCTGCTTCCACAGCTGTAGTGCAAGGAGCAAGATTTCAGATGAGGGACATTCAGTTCCATTTGAGAACCTTTTGGTCTCAAAAAAAGATCCCTATCCAAGTTGATCCCAGTGACTTGAACCTGATCCAGGCCCTTCAGTGGTGGCAGGATCAGAGCAATCTGAGACAAGGGGTTCCCTTCATCCCTCTATCTCACTCCTTGACCCTTACTACAGATGCGTCCCTTTTGGGATGGGGAGCTCACATGGGCGACCTCTCCACCCAGGGATTGTGGTCCCCTCAGGAATCTCTGCTCCACATCAATCTGTTGGAACTCAGAGCTGTTTTTCTAGCACTTCAGGTTTTTTCTGCATCTGTTCAGAACAAAGTGGTACATCAACAAACAAGGGGGGCACTCGGTCTTCGGCCTTGTGCACCAAGGCAATGAAGTTGTGGTCTCTGGCTTATTCCCTGAACACTTCCCTCATAGCAGTTCACCTCCCAGGCAAGGACAATGTCCTGGCAGATGCTCTCAGCAGGATTTCCAAGGGCCATCACGAATGCTCACTGGATCCCCGAGTACTGGGGATAGTTTTTGCCAGATGGGGCACCCCTCAGATAGATCTTTTTTGCAGCCCCAGACAATCATCAACTTCCACTGTTTTGTTGCAGGCCCCCAGTGTTGGGCTCAGTCCCCCTGGATGCCTTTCTCCTCGATTGGGAAGGGAAGTTTCTCTATGCCTTTCCCCCCTTCCCTCTCCTGTTCAAGGTGCTAGTCAAAATCAGATCTCAGCCCTGCAAGATGATTCTGATTGATCCAGACTGGGCCAGGCAGCCCTGGTACCCACTCCTTCTGTCCTTAGCAGTCCATCTTCCCCTGTGTCTCCCCAGGAACCACAACCTGTTAACTTGTACCCAGGGGAGAGTTTGGTATCCGAATCTCAAATCCCTCAACCTCAAGGCCTGGCTCTTGAGGAGTTAGAGTTTGCTGACCTACACCTTTCGGTGTTCTCGAAATCTTGAAAGCTTCTAGGAAGCCTTCCACTAGGGCTACTTATAACTCTAAATGGAAAAGATTTTCCATATGGTGTTCTGGGAAGCATATTTCCCCGGAATCTGCTGATTTGCCCACTGTTTTGGACTATATGGTCCATCTTAATTCTTTGGGACTGAGACCAGCTACCCTGAAAGTGCATTCGGCAGCTGTCTCTGCTTTTATTTCAGCAGGTAAGCCCTCTTCTCTTTCCGCTCACCCTGTATTTTCCAAGTTTTTCAAGGGATTGCTTCATACTAATCCACCATTCAGGCACCCTGCCCCTGCCTGGGATCTTAATGTTTGCATTGCTCAGCTGATGCAACCCCCCTTTGAACCTCTGTCTTTGGCAGAGCTTAAGTACTTGACTTGGAAAACTGTGTTTCTAGTAGCCATCACTTCTGCCAGGCGCACTTAAGTGAGTTAAAGCTTTGTCAGTGGAGACTGACTTTATTTTCTTTCACAGGGATAAGGTAGTCCTCAGGACTAACAGGAAGTTTTTGCCTAAGGTGGTTTCAGATTTCCACCTTAATCAATCTATTTCTCTTCAGTGTTCTTCACTGACAATTCCTCTCTGGTGAGGAGGAGGTTGCACAGCTTAGATGTTAAGAGGGCTCTAAGTTACTACATAGAGAGTACCAAGGGTCACAGGTTTGACTCCCTCCAACTATTTCTCACTTATGGTGAGGTTGGGAAAGGGAAACCTGCCACTAAGAGATCCATTGCCAGGTGGATTGTCTCTTGTATCCAATTTTGCTATCAAAAACTGGGTAAGGTTCCCCCTTCAGGCCTGAGGGCTCACTCTACCAGAGGTACAGCAGCTAGAGATGCATCTCTAGCTGCTGCCAGAGACATCCCTATCTTAGAGATATGTCAAGCAGCTACTTGGAAAACAGTACACTTTCTGCAGCATTACTCCTGGATATCCAGGCCAGGAGGGATGCTCGGTTTAACACAACCGTGCTTCAGAGCCTATTCCTAAGTAGGTTCTGTCCCTCCTCCATGGAGGTACTGCTATGTAGTCTGCAATTGTCATAATATAGCAAGACTTCAAGTTGTTTGAAGAAAAATTACTCACCTTAGTAATGTTGTTTCTTCTAATGGAGTCTTGCTATATTATGACCTCCCCCCCAGCCTGCCCCACTCAGAACTTCTACTTTGGGTATGGGGTGGCAGTCCAGTGTTGGCACTTGTTGATGCCCATTTTATGTTTTCCACCCCTTCTTTTTGGGGTGTTTGGGTGTTGTGTTTTATCTTATCTTATCTTATTTTCTGGTCCCCTGACTTGAGTCTTGGTGTTGGGACCAGGAAAATGTGTTAATATTTAAGTAGCCAGTTGGCTAGTGTAGGTTACAGCTTCCACACAGAACCTTAGTGAGTTTTGCTCGTAAAGATCTGACAGTTTCAGTTTGAAATGATCCAGACAGAGCTTTTCTAACCGAGCTCGTGCTCCAAGTTCCATGCCTGGCATGGAAGTTAACTCTTTCACCTCCAGAGCAGTTCTAATGGTGGGACAAACTGCAATTGTCATAATATAGCAAGACTCCATTAGAAGAAACAACATTACTAAGGTGAGTAATTTTTTCTTCATCACTAGCCATCCCAGTGGTGCAGAGAGTTGAGGTGCCGGATGCCACACCTCGCGCTACGGAGGCGACCTGGCTTCAGGAACGAACCTGGGTTCTCGGTGAGTCGGGAGGGAGAGGATGCAGGTGGTCCTCTGCCTTGGGAGGAAGGAATAGGTTTTTCGAACCTGGTTGAGGCGGAGGGCGGGTGCTGCCCGAGGACTGCCAGCGCTGTGCGCCTGCACACATGCGCCACCTTTTCCGGGCTTGGGAGGACTCACTGGGGCGGAAATGGAAAATCGGGGACCACCAAGGATGAAGCTTCTGGACCGGCTCAGGGGATCTGCCTTGGTGTGCATGGCACCATAAGATCCCGAAAGACCCCAAGACTGGTAGGGTTGGCAGACAAAGAAGGTGATCTGCTGAAGGAGGATAAATAAACTTGTAAAAAAAATACTGTTCACCACTGATTCACATTAGTGGGTCTTAGCCAAAGGCACTAGAACCCTGCGGGGAGCCAGACCTTTTGAGGAGGGCAGGTGTCAAGGTAAGCTGCACGCATGTGTGGCACCGCGGGACTGGCTCGCACTGCATGGCTTACCTCAGCACTATCCTTCAACTGTCTTAGTTCCTTTTTTCCCTGCTGTCGAGGGTGCATCATTGACATTGTTGCTCACCTGTTGGAAGTCAGAACTTCACGTCTATATGACAACAGCATTCAGTTCTTCTCAGTTTTGTAGTGTTTTAAGCTACACTTTGTTATTTTTGTGTCAGTTTAGTGATTTTACTAATATATTTCTGTCAGTCTCTCACAGCTTTATCCAGTCAATGGTCAACAGCCATGGAGAATGCTGGGAAGGAGCCTTCTCAGGCAAGCTGCTTCAGCAGCAGGGCTGTGTCTTGTCCACTTTCCCCATCGGAGAAGGGTTCTGACAAGAGGTGGTCTTGGAGACAGGACAGTCCTCCTCAGAGCACACACAAAAAAAAAGTGGGCCCATTCCCAGTCCTGATTGGGTTCTCAGCACAGCTTGGCCTCAAATTGTTCCTCTTCTCGTTGGAAGGGGAAGAAACTATGCCACTCAAGGTCAGTCTGTGTGAGGTCTGCCACGAGACCCTTGGACTTCTGGAGCTGGAAACGCTCACCGGTGCCATCAGCATCACCAGGGGCCTCTAGTACTAGAAGGTTGAGGTCTCAGGCCCAGAACACCCCTCTTTCTATAAGTGGGGACTCCGATGGGCAGTTCCACCATTAGACAGTTCTTATGTTGCAGGGGGTGCAGCGTCTGACCCATTTGCCTCTGCTGGTGGCACCAGTCCCTGACTTTTCAGTGTTGGTGTAAGTGGAGCCGCAGGCGTGGCCCTCAAGGCCTGGTAGAGTGTTTGGCTCCGGCAACAGCCCCTGGGCCCTTGCTAGTGACTGCGCCGCCAACTCCTGTCCCACTGGCCTTACCCCCCACAAAATGTCACTGGCGGGACCAGTCACAGTACCATATCTAGTCATTTCAGTGCTGGCTGGATCATTGGTACTGGGGCTGGTGCCGGGTTTAGGACGTTTGAAGCCTGGCCTTGTGCCAGCTCCGGTGCCACCCTCAGTGCTGGGGGTTCACCAGGTGCTGGATTCAGCTGCACTTATAGCGCCGCCTCTGCGCTGGCCCCTCGTCCTTCAGGGCTGGTGTTGCTAAGATTGCATTCTGGATTAGAGGGCCTGTGAGACACACACACACATATGCACACACACGACTTTCGTTCCTGGGACAATGTGGAGGAGTACGAGTCTGTCCCCGACCCCATTATTTTTGAGGGCAGTGATGAGGACTCCTCCTTCTTCATCCTGGACTCTTCAGACCTGGACCCAGCTTCTGTTCCTTGGGAGGATCTATCTTTCCAGACTTTGCTCAGAAACATGCATTCTGCTCTACATTTTGAGCCTTCGGCCATTGACCCTGGTAGAAATGTCTCTACCTAAAGTGGTTAAACATTGATACAATGCTGTTCAATTTAGTTCTTCCCATCCATCTGCTTTTTAAACTCTGTCAGATGTGGTCTGGAATAGACCTGCTTCTGTTCCGTCTGTCTGCGTGCAGATAGACAGAAAATACTGCCCCTAATAATAGACCAGTATATGTTTCTCAACCTGTAGCTGATGCCATCGTTCTTGCTGAGAATGACAAAGCCATCCTTTCCCAAGAGGTCTCTGTTCACCCTCTTGATAAGTAGTTACGAAAGGCTGACACTGTGGGTAGATGTGCTTTTGCAGCAGCTACCCTCAACATGCAGATTGCTAGCTACCAGGGGCATTTTTCCAAATATGAGCACACCCTCTGGAACTAACTTGGGTATCTAGCAGAGTCCCTGCCAGATTTCAAGACCAAACCTAAGATTCTGTTGACTGCCACAAATAGAATGGAGTCCAGCAATCATCGGCTCTAATCAACTATGGATACCTTTGACACCGTCTTTCTCTGGGCCACTGCAGGCATCTGCATCAGAAGGCATTCCTGGCTACAAACTGCTGATCTTCCAAGGATTGGTCTTCACCATCCATTACTGGCGGGTACCAGCCAAAGATGCAGGACTCTTCGTGAGTGTATAGCTTTAAGATTTTAGAGGAGAGGAGAGGAACCAACATCAGCGACGGCACTGCCCACGAGGCCGACGCATGACTTGGTGCTCCCGGACTGGCCAATCACTGACCCCAGCTCCCCAACATCCTCAGTTCTGATTTTCCCACCATCGAGGCTGCACCTGCTGCTCTGTGAGAGTGAATTTGAGGTACGCTATCATTGTTCTCTGGTTCTGCTTCACTGACTCAATGTCATGCCTCAGTGTTTCAGTCGCACTTCATCGCTTTCTTTTTTTCTGTTTCACTAGTGCAGTGAAAAGTCTTTTTCTGTGTTTTATTGATTTTCATTATCAGTCATGTCCAGTCAGAGGCCTAAAAAATTGGGGAAATCCAAGGCTTGCCTCCCCCCCCCCATGTGTCAATGACCCTGTGAGAAGAATATGTCATCCGCTGACCATCACGACTGATGTTTTACCTGCCTGGGTCGACGCCATGACATAGATTTGTGCAATGCATGATTCTTCATGGACTACCACACATTGGAAAAGCACGTGATGAGGTTGGGGTCTGAGCCCCAACCCTTCAGAAGGTGCCACCCCCCTCAACCTTCAGAAGGTGCCATCACACTCGGAACTCCAGGTCCAAATCCCTGGGCTCTCCCCCTGAGCCGCTCCCCTGTACTATATGTACCAAGGGAAAGCAGGCCTCCTCTGCTCCTAGTCTCACTGGGACTGGAGGCCTGTGCAAAGAGTCAGGTGGACAGATGGTCTCTTCTGGGGGAGTGGTTGAGCACTCTTCATGGTCCAATGCCCTTTCGGTGGCTCAGACACCCCTGGTAGCAGTGCTGTAGGTACATGCTTGGCCCATGCGAGTGGGTCCCTCAACGCCGCCTTCTCATACTGTATTGGTTCCTGGCCTTTTGGTTTTGGCCAGTGAGCAAGGCAACACTGACCTTATGGCTAGGTCCCCTCCTGCTGCTTCTCTCAGCACTGGGAAGAGGGATGGTCTTGGGGGTAGCATCCTTGGTGATCTCCCTGATCTCATCCTCCGGTTCAGAGGATGAGGATCAGGATGATCCTGAATGGCTCCCCAGCTCCGCGGAGCCTTGAGGCCCTTCTAAGCCTAGTTCAAGGTCTTTGGTGTCGGGAGGGCCTGAGAGCTCTCCTCTCGGTGCTGGCCGTGGCGCTGCCTCCCTGGTGTCCCATGGTGCCACTTGCAGCTCCAGGGATGCTTCTGATGCTGACTGTGCTGCTGGAAAGGGTAATGGTACCAGTGCAGAGCTGGGGGTCGGCGCTGCCTCTGGTGCTAGGTCGGGTCCTGGTGCTGCTTCTAGTGCCGGACCCGATTCCGGTGCCGATGGTGGTGCCAAAGAGAGTGTTGGCAACCATTTGCAGCCTTGACTTCCTTTCTTCACCCTCTCTGACTCCAGTTAGGCCTTCCTCAAGGGCCAGGCCCTCTTCTAGTGAGTTGTGAGTGGGGAGATCCAGGTCGATGCCATACTCCGTGGCTGCAGTTTCATGGGTCTCAGCCAGGTGTCGTAGTGCTGAATTGGAACTTCTTTCTCCACCAGACCCTAATTGAGTCTGCAATAGTTGGGGTCAGGGGCTGCCTTTTGGGATTCGTGCAGCTCCGGCTTCCCCATCAGGGAGTTCCCCCCCAGGTCCCCACCCTGTCCATCCCTCTACGGTTGGGCATTCAGAGGTAGCCGAGTTGCGTAACCCCTTCCCCTGGAAGGGTTTCCCTGCTCACTCTCATTGCCCTGGCAGAGAGCCTAGCTTGGTCTGCCATGACCACCTTCCTCCTCTTCCTCCTCCTCCTTTGCCTCCTCCCCCTCTGCCTCTCCCACCCCCTCTCCCAGGTATTTATGGACCCTCAGGGCCCTTAACTTGGGAACAATTCAGGACATCATCTAGTGCATTCCCCACATACCTTAGGGCCCTGGATCAGGTCATCTTCTGGCCAGAGACTCTTGCACCGCTGCCCCCTGAAAGCAGCTCCTCCCCATCCCCATCTTCCTCATCCAAAAAAGAGGATTCGTCGGTCCACATTTCCTGTGATGCTGATCATGTCAGATCTTTTTTGGGGGTATCTCAGTCATCAGGTCACACCGTAGGAACTTCAACATCGATGGAGCAGGATCCACATGGAAGATTTTCAGCAGTACAACTGGGGCGGCCCATGCCGACATCATCTGCTGATGTCATTAATCCTATAAAGGCGTGAGTGGCACCGCTCCCTCCTCAGTTCTTTCCCACTGTCGACTTGTTCACAAGGATCTCCGTGGAAGCTCTGACACAGTTTTGTGGCAATTTTTGCCTGGGGCTTTTTTCTACCTATTACCTTAGAATCTCTCTTTTAAAGGGATTCCTTTATTTTCTTTATGTCGAGAGTAAATCCTTCGATCTCTTGCTTCCATCACTGCTGCCGCACAAAGATGATTGCCTCCACAGATGAACACTCTCTCTGTGTTGGATGTCTTGGGTCTGACCATGAAGTCTCCGACTGTGAGCTCTGCCAGAAGTTTAATCAAACAACCCTCAGGCGACACAAGAAGGCTCTTAAAAATGTCCTTATGGGTCAACAGGTAGCCAGTTCTAGGCAGGTGTCCTCTGGGGTCCCAGCCTCCCAGTCACCGGCAGGGTCGTCAAGCTCCCAGATTGCAAATGCTCGAGACAAGTCCTTTGGGAAAAGTCACAAAAAAGACTGCGATCGGGACCACTCTCCCTGGCAGCGGTCCTGGTCCCCGATGGCCTATTCACCCTCATTTGGGGGTTCTTCATTACCTGAAGCTGCACTGACACATAAATCTGCTGTCCAGGTCTTTGTGCCTACCAGACACATACCAACAGTGCCTCCACCTGATATTCATGGCAGCCAGTCATCAGTCTCCGGTCATCTGCCCCTTCATCGCCGAGTCCTGATCTTCTTCAGGCTACAAGGTTCTTTGAGTTCTCAGGACCCATCTGGCGAGTTGTTGCTCCCTGTGCCATTGAACTGAACCCCCCTCCGTTGACGCAGTCCTTGACTATCATCGACCTCAATGAGATTTTGACTAAATTCACTTTGGTGATTGTCCACCAGGTAGGCACAAATAGGCCAACATCACCTACAATGTCGACGGCAGCATTGTCATTGACCCCTCCTTGATGACCGCCCCGAGGGCCATCATTGGTGCCTCAAATGTTGGACGTTGATCTGGAAGAGATCGACATCAAGAATGAGTACCATCCTGACCTTATTCTTCCTGATGAGGAAAAAGAAGAGGAGGAGGAGGAAGAACCCTTCACAACAGACAGATCCACAACTTCCTCAGTCAGTGAGGACTCTGTCAAACATACTCCTAGGTCTCTTCCAGAGGACCCTTCCTTATTCAATATTATGAAGCAGTTCTCCTCAGCCATGGGTTTCCATGCTGAGGAGGAGGATGCCACCAGAAAAGATCTAGTGGATTTTCTGGAGATCCCAGAGTCTCCTCCTAAGATCATTCCTCCTATTTTGCCCTCCCTGAGGAATGCTACTACTGCAGCCTGGCACAGGCCTGACATGGTGCCAGTTATGCCCTGCAGGTCAGATAAACTTTACCATGCCCCTCAGAGGGTTTCCACATTATACTGTCCAACTTGAGACATTCAGTGGTCATAAAGGCATCTGATTACAGGTGAAAGGTGCCCAAACACCTTAGCTCCCTCCCCCAGACAAATAGTCATGCAGAATTGATCTTTGGGGCAAGAGGGTTTATGCATCCTCCACTCTTGGGTTGAGGATTGCCAGTTACCTGTCTCATATGGTGAAGTACCACAATACCAGCTGGAAGAAGGGCAAGGCTGCAGCCCAGGCCCTTCTTGAAAGTACCCAGAAGCTGGAGGTTCTCAGATGCTTGTAGACTGCTGAGGATCTCGGCAAGCACCTCCTTCGGGCCCTCTATGATATCTCATATACTATTGCCAGGGCTGCTGCCACCGGTATCTGCTTGCATAGGCACTCCTAACTGAGGGTTTCTGGCTTCACTGTGGATGTCCAACAAGGTGCTTAATGCCCCCTTCAGTGGCTTCAAGCTCTTCGGGCCAGATGTCTAGGATATCATTAACGATTTGCTGGCATCTGGCAGGGCTGTCAAATCTGTCCACTTGCTTTGTCATACACAACCTAAGAGAAAACAGCTCCCCCCTTTTTGTAAGACATCCAATAGGCCATGAGCAGCCTCTTGGCCCCAAGGCAAATTCAGAGCCTCCACCACCTTGCCCACCCTCTCCAATGCTGGAGCTGCGACCAAGCATCCCAGAGGTGATGGACCAGTCCCAGTGGCTAGATCTGCCTTGGCTTGACTCCTTGCCAGACCCCCCCCCCACTTCGGTCCCCGACCAAGAGGTGGTGGTTGAAGGTCAGTGTTCCCTTCATCTCAGTCAGTAGAGAACCATAACATCGGATGCTTGGATTCTTCAAATCTTAGAAAGGGGTCACACTCTGGAGCTCACAGAGCAACCTCCAGAGACGACGACTCTGCCCTCCAACTACCCCCTCCCCCGGCCCACCTGTCTGTTCTCCCGTAGGAGGTACAGTCCTTTCTGTGCAAACAGGCCATCGAGCCAGTACCCAGGCACTGGAGAAACAAGAGATTTTATTCCAGGTTCTTCCTAGTCCCGCAAAAAAATGGAGATCTGAGGCCCATCTTAGACCTAAAAGACCTCAATTTACATGTCCAGTACAAAAAGTCCAGAATGGTAACTTTGCCAGGTCTGATGCCCCTTCTCAGGAAAGGCAACTGGCTATGTTGTCTGGACATGCAGGATGTTTACTTGTACATCCTGGTGTTTCCTCCTAACAGGAGGTTCCTCCGGTTTCTTTTCCAGGGCAACCATTACCAGTTCAAAGTGCTGCCCTTTAGCTTGTCCTCTGTGCCGCAGGTCTTTACCAGTTGCTTAGCAACAGTGGCTGTGGCCCTCAGAAAGGAGGGAATGTATGATCTTACTTCGAGAGGGATCTTGCAGTAAGTAATTACACATAGGACTGACCCGGCAGGCGTCAGGACTCCATGGAAAAATATCTAGCTAGCAGTCTCTGGCGGGGGACCGCCCCCAAGTCAGGTGACCAATGTAATGTGACGTTAGTATAAAGGGGCGGTCCCCCATGCCCGCCTTCCAGTTCTTTCCCATTGTCGACTTGTGAAAGTGCCTCACGGTAAAGTTCCTTCACTCATCAGTCTTACGTTGGTCTAGTTTACTGAGTTTATTGTCAGTTTTTCTAATTTTTCCTACTTTAACGGCTGTGTATGTTGTCCCCAACGCCCTCTGATTCACATAAGAACAAGTGCAACTTGTGCGGATCCTAGCTACTGCATAAGGACGGTCACTTCCTGCGCCTCTTCTGCCTAGGCCCAGAACACCCCGTGGAGCAGTGCCAGCACTGCCAGCAGTTCAACGCAGCCACCCGTAAGCCGAGGCAGCAGTCCCTGGGAGCCCACGTTTTGAAGAAAAAGATGGCTTCCATGGAGAAGGAGCTGAAGAAGTTCAGGCAGGCTTTCACTTCACCAGAAGGACATAGAAAAGAGAAAGAGAAGCACTGGGGCCAGGACTCCACCTCCATGGCTTCCACGACTCTGGCCGGAGTCGCCATTCTTCAGGTAACATCCCCTCTGGGGGGCTGACCCTCGACAGCCATCTTGGTAGTTTCCAAGATGGCACTCGTCCGTGTGCTCGGGCAGCTCGGTGCCTCCGGGACAAAGGCGGTCGCTGTCATCACGACCCTCTGGATCAGCGGGTCCGTAAGCCGGATGCGGTGCTAATAACGTCCGCTTGGACTGGGCCAATAAGACGCCTGCTCCTTTGGGGGGCACACGGTCCCTTGTACGCCCGCCAAGGTCGCTTCCCCAACACGACCTTCGGGCATAGGTTCCGATAAGTTGGACGCCGGATCCTGCGACGCCCACCCAGTTCCTGCTGGTAAGCCAGATATCTACCCCTCTGATGAACGCCCAGCGAGAAAGCCTACGTTGGACCCCTTGGATCAGTCCGACTTCCCAGGCTCACTGCAGTGCTTGCCGAGGCTCCCGTGTCTCCTCTGTTGGACCCTGGGGATTTTAGTCCTCCATCCCTGGTCAACACGGAGGATTTAGGCACGCTGACTTCAGGGCTCCCTCCTATAGGGCCGGACTCTCGGACGCCAGCTCTGATGCCAGCCTATCCGACACCTGCCGATGTCCCTTTTTACGGATGCCGTTCCAATGCCGGGCCCGATGCCTGCGGGGCCACCTTTACCTGGCCTGCCCGCTGGGCCTTTCTCAGGGCCATCTGCTCCGTCAGAGCCCCTGGCTCTCGGGTATCCGACCTTGCTTTATTCGGTGCCGATCTACCCGGGACTCAGTGTCAGATGCCGCAGTACCCGGCACTTCAATACCCGACAGCGGGCTTCCTGCTGTCGGGTTTCAGATACTCGCCCTATGGATACCCTCAGTATCCTCCTCCTCCTCCTCCACACACCCCCCGGTGGATTTGAAGGAGACTCTGGCTGCCTGGTGAGCTGAGGCCAAGACTCAGCTCACCAGGGAGGTGGGGAGCCATCTGCTGGCGCCGGACCCTGTACAGGATCCCTTCCGCCGGAGACGAGAGACTCCCTTCCCCTTACCCGACACCAGAGGTGAACCCTCAGGCACCAGGGGTGGGGAGGATATGCTTCTCTGCGGTCTTCCCAAGGGGACCGTTCCTCCCCCGCATCGGGAGGTGTCTTCCTCCTCTTCTTCAGAGACTTCTGACTCAGACTCGGGGATGCTCCGATCCTAATAACGAGCCCCAGACCGTCCCAGGCCAAGGACTCCTCTGAAGTCTCCTCCGGAAGATCCTTCCTTTTTGGAGCTACTGAGAAAGTTCCAGGAGGTTCACCAGTGGTAATCTCTGGAGCCAGATCCACAGTAGAAGAAGCTCACTGCTCACTTGGATCTGCCCGAAACCGCTCCGACATTGATTCCACCCTGGATTGAGCCTCACGTGGACCTTGTTTCCACTATTTGGAAGCAACCGTCCACATTAGCCCTCCTTCCGAGGAAGTCTGATTTGGCTATACCAGACTCCTGAGTGTGTGGATTCTTTGAATACTCACCCCAAGGCCAACTCGGTCGTGATTAGCGCCGCTCACGGACGGTCCGCCAATCCAAAACATCTCAGCTCGTCTCCACCCAACAAGGAATCCCATCTTCTGGACCACTATAGAAAGAAGGTGTACGCTTCTTCCACCCTGGGGATTAGGGCCCTGAACTATGTTGCACATATGGGGGACTACTAGAAGACGATCCTGAGTCAGGTGGAATCCAAATTGGACTCCCTTTCTGAGTCTCAGACCAAACAGGAAGTGGCTGATCTTGTCCGATCTGCTCGTTTGGCCAATCAGCACATGCTCCGTGCCGCCTACGATGCAGTGGACGCAGCTGGTCGGAGTTCAGCTTTTGCCGTAGGTCTTCGGCGTCATGCCTGGCTCCGGGTGTCAGGATTGGTCCCTGAAGTGCAATCCACAATTCAGGATGCCCCCTTCAGGGGTTCAGTGCTGTTTGGTGGGAATGTCAAGGACATCATCACTGACCTGTAAGAGAAGGCACTGCACTCAAGTCTGTTGACTCTCTTTAGTGGCCCCCTCAGGGACAGCGTCGCCCTTTTCGCAGATGTTCTCGACCTAAAGTGAAACCTCAGGGCAAGCGGGCCAACAAACATTGGTTCCCTCTGGCAGCCAAGCCTCACCTGCCCAAAAAAGCTGTGGGAGCCTCGACCACTGCATTGCCCCACACCTCCTGACTCCTTTCCTCTCCCACAGCCTCTGGACTCCCCAGAGGAACCAGTAGGAGAGAGGTTCTCCTTCCATCTACCGGGTTGGGAGAGGATTACATCAGATGCTTGGGTGCTTCAGCTGATAGCAGCGGGACACTCAAGTCGAGTTTCTTCAGAAACCACCCAGAAAACTACTCCCCAAGTCGTCTTACTCACCGGAACATCTTCCTCTGGTCCTGGAAGAAATTTCCTCCCTTCTCTCGAAGGCGGCAATAGAGCCAGTCCCCACCCATCTTTGGGGGACAGGTTACTTCTCCCATTTTTTCCTGGTTCCAAAGAAGACGGGAAAAGTGAGGCCTATTTTAGACCTCTGCTCCCTAAACATGTTCGTGGAGTACAAACACTTCAGAATGCTTTCCCTGCGGGGGCTTCTTTGGCAGGGACAGTGGCTGTGCGCTTTGGATATGCAGGATGCCTACCTGCACATCCCCATCTGCCCTTCCCACCACAAATTCGTTCGAATTTCATTTCAGAGGGACCACTACCAATTCAGGGCCCTCCCATTCGGTCTTTCCTCGGCTCCCTGAGTGTTTACCAACTGTCTTTCAGTGGTAGTGGGCCACCTGCATACCCAGGGAGTGCAGGTATTCCTGTACCTGGACAACTGGCTCCTAGCGGCCCCATCCAGGGAGGAACTCCTACACTCTCTTTCCCTTTCCCTGCAGGTTTTCACCAGCCTGGGTATCACTATCAGCCAGGCCAAGTCCCATCTGGCTCCCTGCCAAGGACTCCAGTTCATCAGGGTGATCCTGGACATGACCATCGGCAAGGCTTTTCTGCCTCCAGACAGGGTGGAGACCCTCCAGGCTCATGCAAGTCTGTTGTCCAGTCGCAGAAGGGTCGGTGCTAGGTCAGTCCTTCGCCTCCTCGGGCTCATGGCGGCTGCTATTCCGACAGTCCCTCGTGCTCTACTCCATATGAGGATCTCTCAGTGGATGCTTTGGTCTCAATGGGACCAGACATCAGATGACCTAGACCAGGAAGTTCTGGTCTCCGATCCCATGGTCAGGGACTTGCAATGATGGATGGTGCAAGAGAACCTTTGCCAGGGAGTTCTTTTCTGTATCGAACCCCCCCTCCCAAACATTGACAACAGATGCCTCAGGAGAGGGATATGAAGCCCATCTAGGGTCTCGCAGGACTCAGGGCTCTTGGTCCAGACTCGAGCAGACTCTTCATATAAATGTGCTTGAGCTCAGAGCTGTCTTGTATGCTCTCCAGGCTCTGAACTCCTGCATTCTTTCCGGTCATCTAACAGTCCAGACGGACAACCTGTGCATAGTCTGGTACATCAACAAGCAGGGAGGGACTCGTTCCTACCCTCTGTGCAGGGAAGCAATGAGAGTTTGGAGTTGGGCTGTTCAGCACAACCGTCACCTGATGGCAGTTCATGTTCTGGGAGTAGAAAATACGCTGACAGACCACCTCAGTCGGTCTTCAGCCAAAGCCCACAAATGGGAACTGGATCAAGAGGTAGTAGACGATATCTTCCTGCTTTGGGGAGCCCCTCAGGTAGACTTGTTCGCATCTCCTCAAAACGTAAAACTTCCCGCCTTCTGCTCGCTCGCTCCAGGGTGAGGCATTTTCTGTCGGCACACTCTGTCTCTCGACTGGAGGAACAGATTCGTCTATGCCTTCCTTCCAAATTTCCTTAATTCCGAGGGTCTTACACAAGCTCAGTTCAGAAGGAGCCCAGATGATCCTCTTTGCTCCATTCTGGCCCAGGCAAGTTTGGTTCTCTCTCTTCTGCAACAGTTTTAAGAGGAACCTCCACTTCCTCTTCCTCTGTCACAGCACTTGCTGACCCAGGATAAGGGGACCCTGGTTCATCCAGGTCTCAAATTCCTTCAGTTTTATTTTTATTTATTTAGTTTAGTTGCATGCGTGGCTCCTACAGACGTAGCTTAAGCTCAGTTCGGGGTTTCTCCGCTCGTCACAGATATTTTGGTGGGGGCCAGAAAGCCTTCCATTAAGTCCACCTACGCCATGAAGTGGAAACGTTTTTCGATTTGGGCCTCTTCAAAGGACTTTGAGCCTTTCTCTTGCCCTGTCGAAAGAGTCCTGGACTACATGCATCATCTCTTTGACCTGGGTCTCAGCCATTCCTCTTTGAAGGTCCACATGGTGGCTATCTCGGCCTGCCATGTCCCTTTTGGAAACAGGACTTTCGCACAGTTGAAAGTCTCTTAAGACTTTCCTCAGAGGGGTTCTCCATTTGAGACCCCCCCATCCGCCTTCCTGCTCCTCCTTGGGATCTGAACTTTGTTCTCGAGATGCTTACTCTGCCTACTTTCGAACTGGCAGCTTCAGCAGACTTGAAGTTCCTCTCTTGGAAGACTCTCTTCCTAGTGGCCATTACTTCAGCTTGACGAATTTCCGAGCTTCAGGCCCTGATGTGCAAAATCCCTTATTTGATTTTTCACAAGGAATGTGTGGCTCTGCGCACCAACCCTAAGTTTCTCCCAAAGCTGGTAGCGGAATCTACACTGAATTAATCCATTGAGCTACCCGCTTCCTTTACGCAACACTCCAATCAAGGGCAGTACCTCTTGCATACTTTGGATGTTCATAGGATACTGAGACACTATACCACTAGGACTAAGGACCTTATGAAATCTGGCCAGCTTTTTGTCTGTTTTGCTCACAAAAGAGAGGGCAATGCAGTTTACAAGCCATGCCTATCGAAGTGGTTGGCTCATTGTATCACTTTCTGTTACGACAAGTACCACAAAACCCCGCCGGGTCAAGTCAGGGGTCACTCCACCAGAGGAATAGCTGCCTCTGCTGCTTGTTTCAAGAATGTGTCAGTGGCAGATATCTGTGCAGCCGTGACCTGGACTTCCGTCCATACCTTTACGAAACGCTACAGTTTGGACTTTGCCTCTCGCTGAAGAGCAGGCTTTGGGTTGGCTGTTCTGCAAGGTCTTCTCTCTTAAGACCCTTACAGCTGGAGGTTCTATTGGTGTTTTCTTGGTTCCAGACTGCTTGAGATTCAGTCCTCTGTGTAATTCCTACTGCAGGAGCCCTCTCGAAGTAAGCTGGTACAGTTACGTAAGAACTTACCGTAACGGTAGATCTTCGGAGAGGCCTTGCAGTAGGTAACACTCTTCCTGCCTCCATCCTTAGCTTTTTTCAGCAGGAAGGAAATATCTGCGTCTCTCTAGTCTTGCCTTTTTTGGGCCTTTGGCGGGAAAGAACTGGAAGGCAGGTGTGGGGGACCACCCCTTTATACTGACGTCTGTCACCTGACAGGGGGGCTTTCCCTCGCCAGAGACTGCTAGCTAGAAATCTTTCTGTGGGGTCCTGATGCCTGCCGGGTCAGTCCTGTATTTAATTACCTATTGCAAGAGCCTCTCTCGAAGATCTACTGTTACAGTAAGTTCTTACGTAACTGTACTTTTTCCTTTATCTGGACAATTGGCTGCTAAAGGCCCAGTCCAGGGAACAGCTCCTGGGGAATCTGGAGAGAACTCTTCAGTGGTTCCTCTCCCTGGGCATTACCGTCAACCTGGCCAAGTCAGTCCCAGTTTTGTCCCAAAGATTGCAATACATAGGGGTGGTTCTAGACACGGCGCAGGTAAGGCTTTCCTGCATCAAAGCAGGGCGGAGTGCCTTATTACCCATGCTCAGGAGGTCACCCAAAGCCATTATATTCCTGCCAGGATATACAGTACCTGAAGCTGTTGGGACTGATGGTGGCTGCCATTCCCACTATTCCATTGGCCAGGCTCCACATGCCCATCTTCCAGTGGACTCTCTGAGTACAGTGGGACCAGTGCACGGACAAATTAGATCAGTTAGTTCTGGTCTCCTCCTCAGTCTGCAAAGTTGTGCAACTTCTTCAGTCTCACGGCCTCATGTAGTCTGCTGAACACAACTTTGGTTGCCATTGGGCTGCTTCTTCCTTAATTGTTACTTCAGTTCAATCAAATTAAAAAAAAAAACTTTAAACAAAATTTTAAATATTAAAAAACAGAAGAAAAATCAAAAAAGCTCTACATCCATGCATGGTGAAACACTGGGAAGGTAAATGTAATTATCTAAATTTACTGAGTTTAATTTGTTTATAATCTTAGATGCATACCTTTTGAGGAGAGGATTATTATAAATTTGGAAAATATAGGAGGCCAGTGAGAAGGTACTAGCTGGCATTTAAGTAAAACAGAGACTACAAGGGGGTATGCTTTGAGCTTAGTAATGGTAGTTTACTCACCTGGTAAAGGTGATTGTGGGGGTATACATCTCTGAGGCACTCCACACTCCTTAAACATGGGTTGTGTCCACCTGATAGGTTGCTTGATGCACATGTGACTTCAAAGAAGTCCGACCCCCTTTCCCTGTGATGCTGCCTCTCCAGGATCAGTTTGAATTCTTCCAAAGCTGTACTTAATCTGTAACCAATAACTCCTGACTCGTTAGTAGGCGGCATAATGTTTCCTGATATGTATCTTAGCGTGTTAAATAAATTATAGCAGAGTCATTTGTTATGTTTTACCAAAACTTCTGTGGCCCATGAGGGTCCTCTCTTTATTTCTTATTCATACAAATCTAAAATTTCCGGCCCATACAGCATGCTGATTGATACATCTTGAAGCTCATCTCTGGGTCCTTTGTCTCTGACTGACTACCTTGGTGGGTTGTGGAGTGCCTCAGAGATGTATACCCCCACAATCACCTTTACCAGGTGAGTAAACTACCATTGTGGGTGATAATCTCTGAGGCACCCCACACTCTTTACACATGGGTTTCGATGTAAAAAGCAGTACCCTAGTGAGAAGGGTGGGTAGTCCGTCCATTATGTTATGTTCGACCTTGCTGCTACCAACACTACTTAATTAAAGTTTGTTTTTGCTTCCAGGGCTACATCTACCCTGTAGTGTTTAGTAAATGTGTGCGTTGATGCCCATGTAGCAGCAGTGCAAATTTTCTCTATTGTGGCCATGTTTCTCTTGGCCCATGATGTGGCTATTGCTGTAGTGGAATGGCCTTGAATTTTGTTGGTGGTGTATGATTTGAGGCCTTATATGCCTCTGTGATGGGAGACTTAAGCCAATATGCGCCGTATGTCTGCCATTCTTGTGATGTAAGTTGACATTAGTCTCCTCATGGCTAGCAGATGATGTTGAGGGTCCCTATCTACCTTGTCTGCAGGCATATAGACAGGTATTTCAATATCCTGTTTGGTGTGAAAAAGTGTGCATATTTTAGGGAGAAAGGAAGGGATCATCTTTAAACTGATCTTGTCCTCATGAAATACCAGATAAGGCAGTCTGTGGGATAATGCTTGTAGTTTGCTTATGCACCTAGCTGAACATATAGTGACCATAAGGGTTAAGTGTTTGCCCTTTAAGTGGTAGTGACTGTAGAGATTCATAGGGTGAGTTGGTCATTGCCCAGGCAGTCTGTGGGATAATGCTTGTAGTTCACTTATGCATCTAGCTGAACATATAGTGACCATAACGCTTCTGCATCATGCTGAACATATAGTGACCATAAAGATTAAGTGTTTGCCATTTGAGTGGTAGTGACTCTAAAGGTTCAGATGGTGAGTTGGTCATTGCCCTGAGTACTAAGTTGAGGTCCCAGGGAGTGGGCCATTGTTTTATCTTAGGATGTAGATTGGAATGATTGCTGCCACGTGCACTGTTAGGGATGCTGGAGATAGTCCTACATCCAAATCTTGTTGAAGGAAGAGAAGTATGTTGGGCACTGTGGCCCTTAGTGGTTGTATTTTTTTTTCTTCCCCCTTTTCTTCTCACCACCTGTGCAATAATCTTGAATGTGTCTGATATTTATAGGCAATGGGATTTCTCCATAGCGTTATTGACCACTGGGTGGTATCCCTCTCGTAACAGTCTCTCCTAATCAGGAGCCAGGCTGTTAGTTTGAGATTGCTCGGACTGAGGTGACTGAGGGTGAGAATATCTTCCCTGAATGGTAGTGTCCATGGGTGGTCTAGTGCCATTATCACTATCATAGCGAACCCTGTACTCCTGGGTCAATGAGTGGTGATTTTTATCACCCAAGTTCTGGTTCTGCATATCTCTTTCAGAACCTGTAGTATCAGTGGAAAGATGTAGGTTACATGGAATAACCATGTAGCTGATAGTGCATCCACTCCCATGGATTTGTCATCCCTGAAGCGGGAGTAAAATCTGGGGCACTGATTGTTCTTGTTGGTGGCCATTAAGTTTATTTCTATCAGCCCACAATGTCAGTTGATCATTTGGAATATGTTGGAATGAATCTTCCACTCTCCCAGATGTATTAACTAGTGACTTAGCCAGTTTGCGGTGGCATTCAGCCTGCTTGCCAAGTGTATGGCTGATATGCTCACCAGATGTTTTTGTGTCCAAATAATGAGTCTTGAGCCTCTCTTTGCATGGCTCCGCTCTTTGTTCCTCCTTGCCTGTTGATATAGGAGATGATAACCTGATTGTCCGAGCTCATGAGGCAATTTCCCTTTTTCCTGACCAGCCTTGTGAATTGCAGTGGCGCACAGGATAGTGCCCTGATTTCCAGAATGTTTATGGCCATTTTTTACTCTTGCAGGTACCACTTTTCTAGGCTTCCCAGTGGAGTGGCTACTATGTAGAGGCTACTCAAGGGTATATGTCATTATTAGCAGGCAAATGGCGTAGGCAGTGTGCCATTAAGATGTGGGGATTAGCTTGGGTAGTGTGGGGTAGGAGTTGGTGTGACAAACCCCACCTTCATCATTGTATTTCACACTAATGGCTGTATCTGATCAGGCAAACACCATATGGATGTTAGTGTTTGTGTAACCACCTCCATCTCTGTTTCTAGATCGGAGTGTGTTTCTGAATCCTGCTGTGGTGAGTGGGGTTCTGGCCCTGCCGGTACCTAACTTTATTTCACATGGTGTTTTACACTAGGTGTGCCTGCATCGGTTGATTATTTTGGTGGGGAATTGTTGCTGTGCCCAGTGGAGGATTTGGGATTGCAGGTGGCATATCTGTTTGTGCCTTGTCTTTTGTGTTTTCTCCTGGTCAGATGGCATGGGTACACAGTATGCTGAGTTGTTTTGGGGCTAGCGGCACATTGCATTGGCTGCAGCTCTTTGTTTTGGCTATTGTAGTAAGTTGAGAAAGGATACATAGAGAGAGTGATGTTGGGGGGTTTAGATATATTGTTTTATTTATTATTTCCCTTAATTCTTGCACTGCACAGTAATTAATAATGTTCTGTACCGTACAGGCTATTGTTGTGCCTGTGCATTAAAGTGTGCACTGTCCCTATAAATGTGGCTAGAGTGAGTGAGAGACTCAGTGTTATGCTGTCTTGCCCACAGCTGTGGTAATAGTGCTGCCCCTAATGTATTTTCTCCATTATTAATTGATTTTCAAATCGTTGCCTTTATATTTAATTATTCATATTGTGGTCTGCTGTTGCAGATTGGTTGGTGCTTTTAACCAACACCCTCTGTGCTGGTTGGACATTTGTGGCGTAGTTGCGTTCTCCACAAGATGGCGGCAGTGACTGTCAGTCAATCTGCACTGTCTGGCGGCTGCCTACACCCTTAATCCCCCATAGATAAGGGGGGAGTGGAGAGCTTTTCCGAGTCACAGCAGCAAGTCTCGTGATGATATTTGTCACGGCTGCCAATCTGGATAGGCAAGTTAGGTTAGTCCCTCAATGTTCCTCCTCTTCATGAGACCAACTTTGTTTATGGTGTTTCAGTTGGGTAGATGATTTTGATAGAAGAATGTGGTGAGTTTAAAAGACTATGTGCGTAAAAACCTACTGAGAGCATGTCATTTTGAGGTGAGGCACAGAGGGACTGAAAACATGATTTAGAAACTGTTGTGTAGTTATGTCTTGAGTGAGCACTTCAGGTGCTACTACGCTTGTAATGGGGAACTGTGGCACATTACTTAGTATTTTAGCAGTCCGAGATGCTGGCTGGGTACTCCTGACGTTCTAAGGTGGCCACTTGCTCATTTAATAGTGGATAGACTCTGGAGAGGCTGGCAGGGGCTCCAGGTCATCCGGCACCTTAGTAAAGTGCTATGCTTGTTCTGGACAGCATGTAGGGGGACTCACGAGTATAAGAGTATATGGACAAGTGGAACACCCTGCCAGAGGAAGTGGTGGGGACTGAAACAATCATGGGATTTAAGAATGCATGGGATAGACATAAAGGAATTCTGGAGGTCGGGTAAGGTGCAACAGACTTCTAGGAAAACAAACTGAACTTACAAGCTCAAATGGGCAGACTGGGTGGGCCATAGGCCCTTATCTGCCGACACTGTCTATGTATCTATGTATGTATCTATGCGCATTTAAGGAATGAGAGCCTTTAATTATTTTGTAGACCCTGATGTACTGAGCTCCTGTGGCTGTGGAATCTATTTGGTCATCTGTGAAAGATCTCCGACAATACATGGCTCTGTTAGCATCCTTTAAATTTCAAAATTGTGATAAATTATGTTGTTCAAGACCTTTTTTTATGAAATTAGTGGGCCTAAGTCATGCATTCACATTAGTATGCATTACTTTGTCGTACACAGTCCATAGTAGCGGCTCCTTAATTAATATGTGACAGTGCCTTTAAAAGAAGGAAACTGTGGCTATCAGTAAAAGAAATGAATATTAAAGTACACTATTTCCCAAATAGTTATTTTATTGTAATTAAACCTCCTTGTATGTTGACCCAATATAATACAGTACTGTGTTTTATTTATTTATTTATATTTTATTAATTTATTTTGGCCCCTTTTGTATGTCTTGATATTCTTTGAGATAATGTAGGCATGTGCCTTTAAGAGGGGGAAGGTGGGCATGATGTCTTAGCTAATTCTTGCCTTGGTTGTGGCAAGCAGAGTGAGGAATCATCTGCATTGTTTTGTTTTGTTTTTTTTTTTGCTCTTTAAAATGTTTCTTCAGTTGTCCTTCATGGTCAGTGTTAAAAGTTAGGGGACTTAGGTTTGAGAATCTGTACAATTGCTAGCTCCATTCTCCATTGCAAGATATGTTGGATTTAGTCAAATCTTGTTGATCTTCTTCTGAGATGGTGGCCAAGATCTCGGGAGAGCTGAGAGCCAGTCAGCTTGCAGCTCTCATGGAGCAGAAAATTTGGAAACTAAGAAGAAGCATGGGGGATGGTCATGCTGTTTGAGAAGCCATAAAAATAACATTTGGGTGGCTCCATTTTGGTCCCTAGAGCTTCCTTTTCTCTGTGGGAGTGTTTTTGGATAGAAAATAACATGAAATGGTTGCAGGTGCTTTTATTTACTGCCACTGAATTTGAGGAATGACTGAATCCAGCATGGGCATTTTAAGCACCTTCCAATGCAAGGAAAACTTTTCTGGATGAGTTTGTGAGTACCTTTTTACAAGTTAGTCTGTCTTATGTCTGCTGTCCTAGTGAGGTACATCATAAGTACTTTCTTTATGTCCAGTAGTTGAAGTTGGAGTTCTTGATCTACCTGTTCTGGTGGCATATACACTGGGATCTCGACGTCCTGTTTAGAGTGGAATACTGTACTTATCTTGGGTATGAATGAGGGGAATAGTTGTTAACGTAATTCTGTCCTCATGGAATACCAGAAATGGTGCTCTGCATGATAATGGCTGTATTTCACTGATGCACCTGGCTGAACATACGGCAACTAGCAGAAGTGTTTTTAGTGTTAACCATTGGAGAGACACTGTCTCCAGAGGCTCAAATGGTGTGTCTGTCATCGCTCTGAGTAGCAGGTTGAGATCCCATGGTGCTGTCCACTGCGTGGGTTTTGGACGGAGATTAGCTGTTGCTTTAAGAAATTTTACAATGTCTCAGTGTGCCCCTGGGGAAGTTTCTTCGATTGGGTCCCTGGCTGCTCCAACTGCTACCACTTGCACTCGTAGTGATGCTGGTGATAAACCTTTGTCCAGCCCCTCTTGGAGAAAAAGTAGAATATTGGCAGCTTTCAAAGTTAATGGGTCTATAGTCTTCTCTGTGCACCACTTGTGGAATACTTTCCAGTGCCTTTGGTATGTCCTTGGGGTGGAATTTCTTTTCGAGTGTGCCATAGTGTCAATGACTATAGGGTGGTAGCCTGCACTTAGCAGTCTCTCCCTTTCAGGAGCCAAGCTGTCAGTTTGAGGTTTGCTGCATTGGAGTGATATACTGTATTGGTCCCTGACTGAGAATGTCATATCTGACTGGTAGTGTCCAGGGATGATCCAGAGCCATTGCCACCACTGTGGTGAATCAGCTTCTCCTGGGCCAGTATGGTGCTATCAGTATTACTCTTGTTCTGGTCCTGCGGATCTTCTTCAGGACCTGTAGTATTAATGAAGTATTACTCTTGTTCTGGTCCTGGCGGATCTTCTTCAGGACCTGTGGTATTAATGGAATGGTTGGAAAGATATAGGCAACCTGGATGTTCCAAGTTGCTGATAGTGTGTGTACTTCCATGGATTTGTGATCCCAAAATCGGGAGTAGAACCGTGGGCACTGATTGATCTTCCTGGACATAAAGTCTCCACCACTCATTCACACTAATGGGATCTACGACAGAGAGGCTAGGACCCAGCGGGAGCAAACTTTTTGCAGGAGGGCCGGCACCAGAGATGGAGCCACGAGGAACAGCGCCACAAGCCTCTACTCATGCAGCAATGACTATCTCGGCGTCGACCCTCCAACCACCTCAGTTCTTTTTTTCCCACCGTCGAGTGCGTTTCAGTGACGACGTCGCTTGCCTGCCGGGAGTCAAACTTCAATCTAGCAGCATAGTTTTCAGTTTTTTTATTTTGTAGTATTTTACGAATAAAGTACCGCTTACAATAATTTATTCTTATTAAAGAAAGAATTCTCAGTCTACATTGAGGGAGTCGACCATGAGTGGGTCAGGTGAAGGTAGGGAGACTTCGTATGAAAGCTGTTCAGTCAGCTGGGCTGGGTCCGGTCCACCACCTTCTCCGGAGGGGGTGGTCTGACAATGGACAGTCCAGTGCCCGAGGGGAAGGGCGTGCCCCCTGGAAGCATAAAAGAAAACGGTCGCATTCTCGGCACCATTTGGCCTCGATCTCTTCTTCAGCCCTTGGGTCAAGAAAGAGAAGGCATTACTCAAGGTCATCTTCTGATATGTCTGCGTGTCGACGGTCGGTCATTGGGATCAGTTGCTGGTCTCCTCATTCGGAGTCGCTGGTGTCTGTTTTTGGTCACCGACCTCTTCGACAGAGGAGCCCTTCCCCTCCTTCTGGTAGGGCTTCCGATGAGCAGTTTCATCAGTGGGCCGCTCTTATGGAGCAGTGGGCTCGGAGGTTGGTCCAACTGCCTGGCCCCGTCACTCCGGGGCCTTTGGGTTCTTCAGGAGATCGGGCAGGTCGATTGGGCCTTCCTGGTCATGCGGCACCCTCTTCGGTACTGTTGACTCTGCGTTCAGGTGTTTTCCCCCCCTCACATGGCTGCGGCACAGGGGGCCATACCGATGTCTCTGTCTCCTGGTGTTCTTTTGTCTTTCCCCTCAAATCTGAATTTTTGGGGCCCTGGTGTGTCGATTGGCGCCGATGCCTGTCAGTAATCAGCTCAGTAAGTTTCTCGGCGCCCGTGTACCTTTTGGTACTGTCTTGACACTGTGTGGCTTTTGACACCATGTTCTTTGCTGCTGTCTGCCTTGTCGGCGTCAGGCGGCCTTTGCGGCATGTTCTTCGGCGCTGAGGTCGGGCTTTTCGTCAGCCAATCTTCAGGGCTTCTCCTCTCTGAATTCTTTCCTTCCTCTTTTCCTGCTGATTTTCATTCCTTTCCTGTCCATACAGTCCCTCCCAGACTGTCAGGAGATGATATTGAGCCTGACCCAGATCTTAGACTGGGTGATGATGTGGAAGGAGCAGGACCTAATCCTGTTACAGAGCCTGTGGTCGAGGACCTGTCTTTTAAGTCTCTGTTGAGAAATTTGAATTCCACTCTTTCTCTCCAGACTATGGACATCGATCCTGGGAAACTTTTAAGACTCCAGTACCTTCATGTTCCGGACATCCCTATGGATTTAACTCCCCCGGTACAACTCTCCTTTGAGACGCTGCCTCAAATGGTATAGAATAATCCTGCTGTCATTCCTTCTGTGGCTAAGTCCATAGATAGGAATTATGCTGCTCCCAAGAATCGACCTATTTTGTCCTCCCAAGCCTTTGCGGATCCTATTGTAGTCTTGGCAGAGAATGATAAGGTCGTCCTTCCTCAGACTGCTACAGCTCGACCTATAAACAAAGAATCTTGTAAGATAGATACTTTAGGTAAGAGAGTCTTTGCTGCATCCACCCTGGGTATGCGTATCACCAGCTACCAGGGCTATTTCTCTCTCACTATAAGTATATTCTTTGGCATTCGCTCAAACAAATGGTTGAAGCTCTACCGGACTCGGTCGCTAATTCAGAGCTTCTTCAAACACCTTCAGTGTATCGAGGTCAGCAACCAGCAGGTTAAAGCAGCTATGGGCGACCCGATACAGCCTCACGAGGGCGTGCAGGGTATTTGTACTCGCCGCCATTCCTCAAGGCGCACTTCAGGTTTCACGAATGATGCCCAGCAACAGGTCATGGCGTTGCCCTTCGATGGTGTGTATCTCTTTGTCCCTCAAGTAGAACAGGCTCTAGAGGCCACACAAAAGACTAGGTTAGCCATTAAATTGTCTCGACCTCCTCCGGCCCCCTCTCGAGGGGGAGTTAACAAATGCCAGTTTCATAACTGTCAGTCCTTTCGAGGCAAAGGCAGGGGGGTTTCAATAAAAGCCAAGCCCCATAGCCTCAAAATAAAACGCAACAGAAGGTGCAAGGACCCATAGCGGCCAGTGCTGCCTTCTGAGTTGTTGGCCCAAGTCCCACCTCAGCTGCCCGAGGGGGACTCTTCCTCAGTGGTGGGAGGTCATCTGACTCAATTCTACAATCTGTGGAAGTCCATAACATCGGACAAATGGGTCCTCCGGATAATCCACGATGGGTATTACCTCAGTCTTTTAGAGACCCCTCCGGATCGTCCCCACAAACGACAGCCCAGGCTGTCAGTACTTCAGTCAGAACTTCTCGCCTCCGAGATACAAGGCCTTCTGAACAACAGGGCAGTGGAAGTAGTTCCGCTGGATCAACAGAACACAAGGTTCTACTCCCATTACTTTCTGGTTCAAAGAAAACCGGTGGCATGCGCCCCATTTTGGACCCCAGAAAATTAAACAAATTTCCTCCCAAAGAGAAATTCAAATTGATATTGCTAGGAACCCTGTTACTTTTGCTTCATCAACACGACTGGTTAGCCTCCCTGGACATGCAGGATGCTTACCAGCATATCCCTATTCACCCAAGGCATCACAAATACCTGAGGTTCGTGGCTTTGGGCCAGCATTATCAGTTCAGGGTCCTGCCCTTTGGACTGTCCTCAGTGCCATGAGTTTTACAAAGTGTTGTATAGTACTACTGGTGCAGTTCGAAAAATCAGAATACAAGTGTTCCCATACCTGGACGACTAGCTTCTAGCAAGCCCTTCCAGGCAGGGAACCCTCAACACTGTTGCCATGGCCTCAGACTTTCTCATGTCCATGGGAGTCCTGCTAAACCTCAAGAAATCACAGCTGCAGCCCTCCCAGAGGCTCCTTTTCATTGGAACTCTTCTGGACACCTCCTGTGCGAAGGCTTTTCTACCAGAGGACAGAAGGACCGAAATTCTGCAGATGGCCCGATACATCAGAGAGAACAGCTCAGTAAGAGCTATCTCTATGCAGCGGATGCTAGGTCTCAAGACATCCTCGGTGTTCACTGTACCCCTAGCACGCCTGCACATGAGAACCTCTCAATGGATGCTCAGTACTCAGTGGTCTCCTACCACTCATCCTCAGTACTTTCTCATCAAGGCGACAGAACCTTTGAAGAAGTCACTCACATGGTGGTCACAAGAGAACCACCTTCTGAAAGGGTATCCCATTGCTCCCCTCGAACATCAGATTTCCATTACCACAGATGCGTCCCTGATGGGGTGGGGAGCTCACTGTCAGACTCTCCACACACAAGGTACATGGACTCAGGAAGAGTCCCAGCTTCACATAAATGTCCTAGAACTGAGGGCCGTCCTTTATGCAGTCCGGGCTTTGAAGGACATTCTCTCTCACAAGAGTATTCTCCTTCAAATGGACAACAAAGCAGTGATGTATTACATCAACAAGCAGGGAGGTGCTCACTCTTACGCCTTATGCAGGGAAGCGATGAGAGTGCGGGAATGGTGCTTGGAGCACAAGGCTCTAATTCAGGTGATGTATCTGCCGGGAGTGCAGAACAAACTGGCAGACCGTCTCAGCAGAACAGAGACAGATCCTCATGAGTGGTCTTTCGACTCAACTGTAGTTCAGTCACTATTCACAGAGTGGGGAACTCCAGACCTGGACCTTTTTGCATCCCCACTCAACACAAAACTGCCTCTCTTCTGCTCCAGAAATCCAGGGCCTGGCATTTTCTGTCAGGATGCGTTCAGGCTACAGTGGACAAAATACTTTCTATACGCCTTTCCGCCTCTTCCTCTAATTCAGAGGGTACTTCTCAAGTTTGAGTTCAAGGGGGACAAAATGATCCTCATTGCTCCCTTCTGGCCTTGACAAATATGGTTTCCGTTACTCAACAGTATGTCGGTAACCCCTCTGGAAGTGCTTCCCCTTCAGACAAACCTTCTGACTCAGGGGCCTGTGGTCCGTCCCAATCTGAGATCGCTTCACCTTCATGCTTGGCTCCTGAAGAGAGAGAAGTGAACAGGTTCAATGTCTCTCGCAGAGTTTGATTTTCTCCTAGCCATGCGCAAGCCAGCCACTAGGAAAACTTACACAGCCAAATGGAAGCATTTTTCGCTCTGGTGTGCAAAATTCTCTTTGAATCCTTTTTCCTGCTTGCCAAATAAAGTTCTAGAGTACCTTTTAGACCTCTTAAATTCAGATCTGCAACACTCTACAGTCAAGGTTCACCTTTGTGCCATTTCAGCTTATCATGAGCCAGTACTTTTCTTGTCACTGGTTTAGTTACCTGTGGTTAAGAGGTTTCTTAAGGGTATTCTGCATACCAGACCTCCTGTTAGGTGTCCAGTCACAGCCTGGGACATTAATCTTGTGCCAGACATGCTCACTCGAAAACCTTTCGAGCCTCTAGCTACCTGTGAGTTGAAATTTCTCACTTGGAAAACGGCCTTCCTGGTGGCCATTACCTCAGCCTGCAGGATCTCTGGGATACATGCCTTGGCCACAGACCCTCCGTATACTGTGTTTCATAAAGACAGAGTAGTTCTTAGGACCTATCCTAAGTTTATCCCTAAGGTTGTTTCAGAGTTCCATCTAAACCAACCTTTGGTCCTTCCTACTTACTTTTCGAACTTCCAGAATGAAGGGGAGCGTTCTCTTCTTTCCTTGGACGTCAAAAGAGCTTTGTGTTTGTATTTAGACAGAACAAAAGACTTTCGCAAAGCTCAACAACTGTTTGTTTCCTTCAGCGAGACCTGGCTGGGTCAATCAGTCGCTACTAGATGTATTTCAGCATTGCTGGTGGCATGCCTTCGCCACTGTTATTCCGTGGCACAGGTTAAGCTGGAGGGCAGTGTGTATGCTCACTCTACTAGAGCAGTCTCGGCATCCCTGGCGGAAATCCACAATGTACCCATTGCAGATATTTGCAATGCGGCTACCTGGAGCTCAGTGCATACTTTCGTCAAACACTATGCCCTGGATGTCCATGCCTGACGACATGTTTTGTTTGGCAGAACCATCCTTAATCGGCTTCTGTCCTAAATTTGTGAGCTCTTGTCTCTCCTGCTGCCCTCTCAGGGGATTATTAGATCGGTACTCTCCCATTAGTATGAATGAGCAGTGGAGACTTTATGTCCAGGAAAATATGGAAATTACATACCTACCATAATTCTTGATCTTCTTGAACGAAGTCTCCACCACTCATTCACACGCCCACCCACCATCCCCCGAGCTCACCTCTGTTGTTGGTCTTCACTCCCTCAATCTTTAGGCTGTGAAGACTTCTTTCTTGACCCTTCTTATACGGGTCTTCTGGACTATCTTATGTCTGGTTTTTGGTTAGGCTATCCTAGGTTAGTTACACTGCACCTCCTCGGGGGGGGAGAGGTACTGAGGCAGTTGGAGGGTCAATACCGATATAGTCATTGCCGCATGAGCAGAGGCTCGTGGCGCCGCTCCTCGCGGCTCCATCTCTGGTGCCAGCCCTCCTGCAAAAAGTTTGTTCCTGCTGGGTCCTAGCGCCTCCAGTGTAGATCTCATTAGTGTGAATGAGTGGTGGAGACTTCGTCCAAGAAGATCAAGAATTACGGTAGGTACATAATTTCCATTTCTTGTATGATGCCATTAGCTCTATCTCTATTGGTCCCCAATGGCTGTTGATGGACTGGAAAATCTGTGGATGTAACATCCATTCTCCCGGGTATATCATCTGTCAGCTCAGCCAGTGCTGTTGTGTTCATCTTGCTTGCCAGGTGGATGGCTGTCAGGCTTGAAAGATGTTTTTGTGCCCAAAGTATGAGTCTTTCTGTCTCTTTGTAGTGTCCTGCTTTTTGTTCCTCCTTGTTTGTTGATGTATGTTACCATTGCTTGATTGTCTGACCGTATTAGCATATTTGTCCCTTTTACTTCCTTTGTGAAGTGTAGTAATGCTCTGAACACTGCTCTTATTTCTAGGACATTTATGGGCAATTTTGATTTTGGTATTGACCACCTTCCCTGCGCTGATTTGTGTTCTGTCATTGCCCCCCATCCTATCAGGCTGGCATCTCTGTTTCCTCCTGTATGTCCGTTAGTACGTCTAGCAGCATACCTCTTAGTAAATTGTCCTTTATTGACCACCACGCTAATGAACGTGTAACCTCTGGTGGGAGTACCACTCTTGTAAAATCCAAGTCGTATGTGGGGCCTTGTTGAATGAGGAAGGATAACAGTGGTTTCATGTGCCATCTTGCCCATGGGATGGTATCTATACATGATGACATTAGACCTAGCATATGGGAAATGTCTTCTAGTGATGGGTGTTTTGTGTTTCTTAGTCTGTTTATCATGGGTAATAGGGTTGAGACCCTCTTTTCTGAAGACTGTACTGTTCCTTGTAGAGTGTCTATGAGATTGCCTAGGTGTTCCAGTTTTTGGCAAGGTTTGAGTTGGCTTTTCTCCTGGGTTATAACCCAGTCGTGAGTTTCAAGGCATTAAATAGCAATCTTTGTCTCTCTTTGTGATTGCTGGGTTGATCTTGCTCTGATCAACCAGTCGTTGAGGTAAGGTATTACCTTGATTTCTTGCTCTCTTAGTTTTGAGGCGAGTACTATCGATACTTCGTGAGTACTCTGGGAGCAGATGCTAGTCCGAAGGGGAGCACCTTGTACTGGAAATGCTTCCTCAGGATGTGGAGTCTGAGAAATTTCTGATGTGATTGTCTTTTGGGAAAGTGAAGGTATGCGTCCTTCAGATCTATTGATGTGAGTACGTCTCCTGGTCTGAGTGCCTTTAGAGTGGATCTTATCGTTTCCATCTTGAAGGGTTTGTATTTGACACTCTTGTTCAGGAATTTCATGTTTGGGGCTGGTCAAAGATCTCCTGTCTTTTTTGGCACTGTGAAGAGCATTGAATACATGCCCTGGCCCTCCTCTGTTGAGGGCACCCTTGTGATGGCGTTGTTGTCTGTTAGTTCTCTCAGTATTTTCTGTAACTGTGAGGAGGTAACCCTGTGTCTTGGTACTGGTGAGATTATCAACTTGTTTAGTCTTGGTCTTGGTGTGAATTCTATTGCATAACCTTCTTTGATTATTTCCAGAACCCATCTGTCTTGGGTGGTCTTGACCCATTCGTGTGTGAATAGTCTTAGTCGGGCACCTACGGGAACCCTGGGACATTGGGTGTAACAAGGATAGTCATTGTTTGTTGTGACCCCTTCTTCTGATCTGGTAGGAGCCTCTAGCTCTGGTCAATGTTCCCCTTCCCTGGTATCTATTGTATGTGTTGTAGGGGTTAAAACTTGGTCTGTAATTCTGACGCCTGGGTGCATACTGACCTCTGCGTCTATCACGAAAGGAGTGTGCACGATTGACTTGCCTGTCTGGTACGTAGTGCGTACTAACTCCATCCTTCCCCAGTGCCTTACCATCCTACTTTCCCTTTAAGTATTTCTCCAGACCCTCCCCAAATAAAAGATTACCTCTGCATGTTAACTTCGGGAGAAGGGATTTAGACTCATTATCTGCGTTCCACAGTTTCATCCATATACATCTCCTAGCCCTATTTAGTAGTGTGGCGGCTCTGGCATTGATGTTTAGAGAGTCCACGGCCATGTCTGTCAGATATTTAATGGATAAGATGGCGTTGTCTAGTAACTGTGACTCCACTGTCTTAGGAGTAAAGGATTTTTGTGCCTCTTGCAACCATTCGAGCTGGGCTCTGGTGGCATAAATGGCCGTGGTAGCTGCCCTTGTCCCCAGGCCAGCTAATTCAATGTTTTTCTTTAAAATGTCCTCTAATTTTCTGTCCACTGGGTCCCTTAGTGCCGAAGCAGACTCCGTTGGCAGGACCGTCTTTTTATTTAGGGAGGCTATCTGTGGATCGACATTGGGAGGGATGCACCATAGTGCTAGTTTGTCCGCCTCCCGGGGATAAATCTTATCCCATGACCTTCTCTCTGGGATACAGGCAGGGGCCCAGATATTCAAACTGCGCCCAAAAAGTGCGCAATAGCAGGAGCAAGCGCAAGTCCATTGCGCCCATGCACAAGAGGCATGATATTCAAAAACTGAGCCGGCCAAGATGCGCCTACAGCCGACGACTGAATATCGCACCACCTGTACCATAGCGCAACTAGGGAGGGGAAGCTGAGCAGATCTGATGCGCCATAGCGCAACAAGGGATGTTCAGCTGAGCAGTCCAGAGGCACCATAGCGCAACCAGTGACGCCCCCCCCCCCCAGCAGCAGGGCAGCAATGCAACAGCACAACCAGGGATGCAGGGGCCCACCACCCATGCCACAGATGGGCAGAGGAACACACATCAGAACAGACACTCGCCCCCCCACCCCATGCACTGCACAACCGGGGAGGCTGACCAACCACTGGCCCATGGAGACAAGCAAACAACCCACAGCTGGGCCATGGTGCCCTATCACACCCCCTGGCAAGCTGTGACCGGCACAAAAGGAGGGCCGACCACCCCGTGCCACACCATCCCACCAATGCAGAGCACACCCTGCATCTTGACCTGCAGACACCCTGCCCAGGAGCAGCGTCCACGACTGCAGGATACCCCATGCATGCCACCACCCCCACTGTGACAATGCAACCCTGTGCACCACAGAACCATGCAAGGCAGCCCCACCACGAGCACCCATCAGCGGGTGGCAGCACACAGCGATGCAACGACGGCATACACAGTGCCACCACGCACAGCCTCTCCGAGGTACCGCTGAGAGACCAACCATGCATTGGCACACGAGGTACCCCACACATGACAGGGCATGCCCCGGACCCCACCACCAGTGGTACAGCACCCTGCACACCCTCCCAAGGACACACCTTGACCCAGCACTGGCCACAACAGCCAGCGCAGACACCCACAGTGGTGCGTGGAAGCATGCACCACACCGGATGCAACACAGTGCATGGACAAACACCCACCCATACCCAAGGGCACAACAACACAGGGACGCAGTAGCGGGGCAACCAAGCCACCAGCGTGGGCCCATGGAAACCGTGTACACACGGCCAGCAGTCCTCCATGGCACAGGAGTGCTAGTCACCCTGCGCAAGCACTGTGGACCTGTACGCCACCATCATTTGCCCGGAGCACAAGTCACAGACAGTGGTGCACATCCCTTGCAACACATACAAGCCATAGCATGGAGGTGGGACAACAACCGTGGAGGCCACAGTGTCACCCGAGGCAGACATGCACCACACCAGTGACAGGAGGCAACCCAGCATTGTGACGGGTACAGTGGCTGCCCTGCATGGACAGCCACCACTGACATGCCAGCAGACCGTGCAGGTCACAGACATGCAAAGGTGTCAGCTGCACAGGCCATGGACGGGTTGACAGGTGCGCCATGGACACAGAGCATGCACCATGGACCACTGCACACAGTCATCCAATGCACAGGGAACAACACACACACCACAGACACTGACTGATAGCTACTCCCACACCATAGTCACTTCCCCACAGACACACACATACCCATGACTGCACCACCCCTGACGCCATGCACACCACTGCAGCTGAGCACCTATAGCCTGCTGCAAATCGGAGACCACCACAGTATTCATATCAAAAGATTTGTAATCAAAATATCAAAAGAACTATTTACAAAACTATGTACAAATGTGTTGGGGGAGGGCCACAAACAAGGTGGGGGTGGGTAAGGGGCAGGGGTAAACAAATGGGACAAGAAAGGAGGGATGTGAGGGTGGGTCCAGAGGGGTAGGGGAAATCAGGGGCATAGGGATGGTCACTGGGAGCCCCGCTCCCCTCTCCGGCTGCTTTGCCTGCTGCGTCTCCGCCAGACATCCAGCTGCTCAAACCCCCACAGTATGTCCAGCGATGCCCTTGCCACTTGCAAAATCTCCCGCAGTGCCTCATGGATAGCCTGCAGCTGGCGGACACCTAGGACACAAGGGAGCACAGTCAATAGGTGTGAATGCACAGACCCTTACAGCCCACCCACTGTGCATGGCATACGGCCGTGGGACATGCCCCAGTGATGGTGTGTGACCACCCATAGTGATCACGTCCACAAGACCTGCCCACCCAGGTGCATACAGCCATGTGGACCGCTGCACAGCACTACCGTGGCTGTTTAGTGACATGGCTATGTGGTGCGAAGGCAGTGGCACAGCCATGTACCTGGTGCACGCATGGACCACCATTGACGCGCTCCCAGACATGTCAGTGCCACTAGACAGTGCTGACTGTAACAAGTTGTGTGCATGGCAGTGGTGTCAATGGATGGTGGCCATGCCCCGCTGCCCGCCCTGTTACACAGCATGCAATAAGTAATCACCCAGGTATGCCGGCTCACCATCATCAGGCCGGTCCCTCTGGCGCTGTGGACCATCTCCCTCCTACTGGCTCCTGCCTCCTGCTGGCGCCTCCTCCTGGTCAGCCGCCTCTCTTCTGGCCGTGTGGTGCAAACATGGAGAGAGAACATCAGTACAATCCTGTAAGAAAAGTCCCCTGCCCCATGTGTGTGCAATCCCACCCAGCCAGACCCTCCTTCACACCCTGATAACCACCACAGCTAACGCAGACAGGTCCCTCCCCATGTTCCGGACACATGCAACCATGATACCCATATGAAAGATAAAAGTGTGTGGACATAACACCGTGCCCCTCCTGGCACGTGTCCGCAGGCGGGCAAGCAGGTCCGGTTCCCTCCTCCTCAGGTCGCCATACCTGTGGTGACACTGCTCCGCCGTCTGCCCCCTTCCTGTGGCCTCTTCCAGGGCGTCGGCCACCTCCTGCCACACCTGGCTCCTGTACCTGTCCAGGGGTGCCTCCCCAAACAGTGAGCCATAAAGTGGCTCAACAATTGCCACCAGGTTAGCCAGCTTGGTTTGGGTCCACTGGGCAGCCCTCCTCCACACCATCTCACTTGCTCAGTCGGTTCAAAATGGCGCTCTGCAGCGTGGCTCCACCACGTGCAGATGCTGCGCAGTACAGCGCTGCCATTCCCAATTGCGCTGTCACTGAACAGCGCGATAGTGGTGCACCATGCCTGCGCGCATGGTGCCTGGGGGAGCAAAGGTCGGGCACAGGGTCAGGGTCTCTAGGCGCCACGAACAGGCACAGCTTCATTGGGACCCAATGTGTAAGCGCAATTGGGTGCCTGTGTGCTACCTCCAATGGCGGCCTACCCGGCGCTATTGCCCCAGTGCGTCTATGATCTTCCCCAGTGCCACAGCGACCATATGAAGTGTGAACATTGCTGTAGCGCCACTGGCACAATGGTGGCCATGCCCTGCATTGCCTGCCACGCGCAGTACGTCAGTAGCGCAGCAGGTGCCTGCGTCAGCAACCTGGGCATGCGCAGTGAGGTGTGTACTGCGCATGTCACAGAACTGCGCCCTTGGCTCAGCACGTTCAACACAATTGCGCAAAGCGCAAAAGCGCGATATTCAGCCATCATATGCATATCAGCTAATCAGCCATTCAATGGCGCAGCACTGCAATTTGCATCCACTTAAAGTTGTGCCTCACCTCATTTGCATGGGTTGCGCTATAAAAGTGCGACATTGGGCTGCACTGGCCATAGTCGGTTACTGCAGTCTATTGGTGAGTTGCATGCTGTTTGGGATGGGACTGTGATTTTGGGACATGCATGGGACTGCACAGGTCACAGGTAACAACTATCATTCTCACAGGCTAAATCATGACCGAGAGAGTTGAGAGAGGAGGACCACAGTGGTGGGAGGAGGAGGAGGCCTAATTTCACCAAGGCTGAGACGGATGCCCTGTTTGAGGCCTACCTGGATCAGGAGCCGCTTCTCATCGGACGGCAGGGAACACCACAGGCCTGTGCTGCTGCATGGGAGGACATGACGCGTGTAGTGAACCTGCATGGCAGCCACCAGCTCTCCGTGCAGGAGTGCAAGAAGAAGATGGGCACAGACAGAGGAGGATAAAGGAGAAGGTGGCTGCCATCAGGCAGCATGAGCTGCGACAGGTGGGGACAGTCGGGAGTGCTACCTGACCCCACAGGAGGAGAGGGTTGCTGGCAGCAGGCAGCGTTGTGCCATTGAGGTGTTCCGGGTGGTGGCTTCCAGGCGGGTGGTAGCCCGTCACTGCATAGTAGGTCATGGTCTGTCTGAGGGGGGGCAGAGGGTAGGTCACAGGCAGTAACGTGACTTTGTTTTCCCTCACAGATCCTAAGCATCTGCATGGGTCAGCGGTGGTGGGCCTGTCCACTGAGGCCAGTCAGATGGAGATGGAGGAGGGCCCATCCACCTCCACAGGTATACGTGGCTCAGTGTGCCAGTGGGCCCGTCTGGCTGTCCACACTGATGTTGTTGGAACAGGTGTGGAGGAGGCCCTGCCTAGTCCCAGCGTGCCAGCATCCACGGATGCCAGCATGCTGTGACTTGGGCTAGTGCGGGTCTGTCACCCGATGATGATGTCGCTAACACCATGGGCAGTGACGCGTAGCCTAACAGGATGGCCCACAGCAGGTAACATCGCGGCCATGGCTGTGGGTGGTGCCACCATGGAGGCCTGAGTATCCCACAGTCCAGCCTGTGCTTGTCAGCACCAGTGGGGCAGCACTGGTGTGTACAAGACGATGGGACTGTCTGCTGCCACTGCGGCACCAGTGAGCCCTGGGGAGGCGGCAGCGGAGGGGCAGCATCAGCAGTCAGCCAGTGGGCTTGGGGTACAGGGTCAGGGCAGGCGTCAGTGCACCGCCTGTGGACATGCCCAGACCTGGTCACCAGTGTACGCGCCCACCTCAAGGGTGCTGAGCATCAGGGCGTGCTACACCCTGAGGGACAGGATGCCGAGGAGGCAGATAACCTCTTGGATGAGCACACCCATATACTGCAAGCATCAGTCAACCAGCAGATGCGGCTTGCGACATCGGTGGATGCACTGTGTGCAGCTCTGGAGCGGGCAGAGGAGCGTCGCAGCAGACACACCGCTCTGATCCTGGCAGGGATGGACCGGTTGCGAGAGGATGTGACCGCTGCCATTGACAGGCAGACACAGGCATTCACTGCTGTCATGACCACAATGGGCACACAGTCATTTGCCCATGCGTCGCAGACAGTACGCAGTGCTCTGTCCACCCCCCGTTCCCGGCGTCGTGCGACACCATCCTTGTCAACACCGGGTTCAGCTGTGGGCATCCTGAGCATGCCTGGCACAGGCATGTTTGCTGTGCTGCAGACCCCTGTGCGAGCATGGTCGCGTTCACACAGTGGAACCCCTGAGGGACCATCGGTGCCACCCCATGAGACCAGTGGTCAGCCTGCCAGTGCTGGCGAGTCTCGGCGGGGCCGCCGACGTATCCATGGCGGCCAGGGCACTGTGGCGCGTGACTGACCTGTCTCCCAATGCGGCTGCTATCTGGTGCTGCCCTGTGTGCATTGTGTCATTCAGCGGGCATTGCACGGATGGGTACCTGGCCCTGCACGCGGACACACAGTCCATCTGCACACCCTCCCGGCTGCTGTCCACACTTGCGTGTGCATGATGATGCCTGCATTGCACTGTACACCAATGTGCAATGGTGCTCAGCATCTGACACACGCACAAGGACAGGCAGTGGGCGTGGTGGTCTGTGGACATGTGTCTGGCTAGGGGTGGCATTCTGGGTCAGTGTGCCTCCTACCCTTTGTGCCTGTCTGGTGCGTTTTGTGTGTGTGGTTCCATGCCCGGCCAGCTCCCTTGAAGGCATGCACCCCTGGTGTGTGTCCATGCGTGTTTGTTGGTTGTGCCTTAGCCACTGTTGGTTGCACATGGCCCCATGACTTACCTGGGTTGGCTGAAGTGCTTCTCCGTGATGGTGTCCCAGTGCAGCTGTGCCAGCTGGAGCAGTCGGGGGGGTCCCGTCGCCCAAGGGGGGGCTGCCCATCACCATTGTCACCGGTGTCCTCATCATCCCCATGGCTGTCCCCCTCTTCGACCTGTACGGCTATCCCACATTCGTTGGCCATGTTATGCAGGATGCAACAGGCCAGGAATAGCCCACAGGCCTTTGAGGGGCTGTACTGTAGGGCACCGCCAGAGGTGTCCAGGCAACGGAAATGTGCCTTCAGCATCCTGAACACCCGCTCGATGACATTACGTGTGGTGGCGTGTGCCTCATTGTAGCGTTGCTGCAATGGGTCGCGGGCCACCGGTAAGGCGTGAGCAGCCAGGGACAGAGTGGGTATCCACTGTCACCTGTGTGTAGAGGGTGGAGGTTAGTTTGGTGATCAGCATCGCCTATCCCGGGCCATGTAGGCCACTACCCATGCCACCTCTGACCATGCCCCCCCAGGCCCTATGATTGTCCATGTGGTTTACATACTCACCCACTAGGTGGCCAGTGGGGATATCCCCACTCTCGAATCTGTGGCACAGTGCCGACTGGTGCCAGATGAAGGCATCATGTGCTCCCCAAGGGTGCGTGGCACAGACATTGATTATGCGCCCCCTGGCATCGCACACCACCTGGCAGTTGATGCTGTCATAGCCCTTGCGATTTATATATGCGGCCCCCTCAGGGCCAGGTGGTGTGCAGATGGCCACATGGGTGCAGTCTATTGCCCCTAGCACGCCAGGCATACGTGCTACCCTGTGGAACTCCTGTATGTTTGCCGTGCGCTTCGCCGGTGTGCTGGGGAAATGGATGTACTCTGCAGCATGTGGCAGCAGTGCGCTGAGGAATTGGGTGAGGTGACATGACGTGGCCAACTGGGATATGCTTGTGGTGTCCCCAGTTGGTCTCTGGAAGGTACCTGTGGCGAGCAAGCACATGCAAGCTGTCACTTTCATCTCCACTGACAGAGCATGGCTCCATCGAGTGGGTGCCTGCATCACATCACTGCACAGCTCACAGAGCCGCCTCAGAATTGCCCGATTCAGGTGGTACCAGCCCGCAATCTCTGTGTTACTATACAGCCGAGGCTGGTGCGGGCTCGGTGCACTGCCTGGTAGGACGCTCACGACTGGACTCCTTCCACGGCCACACCCCTGCTGGCCGCCTTCTCACCCACCTCATTACTGCCTCCATCTGAATGGTGGCACTGGCCGTCATCCTGGCTTGTGTTCACCCCCGCACGCTGTTTCTGTATTCCCCTGCTGTCCTGGCTGCTACTTCCCCCGCACCGGGAACACCTGCCTGTGCTGGCCTCACTGCTGTGTGGCGCATTCCTTCTGCACTGTGGCTCCCTACACCTTCCCTGAGCCTGGTGAGTTCCAGGTGCCCTTTCCTGGCCTGCCCTGTGTGTCCCTGCTGCCCAGTTTGTCCTGCTAGACTTCGGCCTCTTGTGCCTTCCCTGTAGCGTTCTTGCACCTCTCCCTTGCATCCTTTTATTTTGGCTCATTTCCGCTATGGCGCATCTTCCGCTGGCCCCCCTATTGCGCATGGCGCATGTTGTTGAATATCACACTACGCCATTTATGCATGGTTCCTCCCCCTTCAGTTGCGCATGCATTCATTATCATTGCGCTGTTGCTCAGCGTGATTTGGGGGGGGCACAACTGCCTCCTGCTGAATATTGTAGAATGGCGCATTCAAACAACATGAAGTCTTGCTGTATTCTGACAATAGCAGTGAGTCCCAACCTTCGAACTGCCCCGGAGATGAAAGAGTTAACTTTCCATGCCAGGCATGGAACGCTGAGCTCGACCTCGGTTGAAACTCTTGTCTGTTGCTGTTTGAACTCAAACCGTCAGATTCTTTACTCCGCCTCACTGAGCAGTCGCTCCAGAGATTTCTCCTTTGCTTGGGTCAATTTGTCGGTTAAAGTACCGCTTTTCTTGGTTTTCGACCGAATTTAAACCGTAACCTGTTGGTTCAGTCTCTGTCTGTAATATTCGTGAGTACTAGATAGGTTTATATTGTTTTCTATTCTGTGTGGAACTTGTAAACGGTTCATCGGTTCGGTTTGAACCAATCAAGTTGTTGTAAAATCTTTATCTGTACTTTTAGAGTGTGGTTACCGGTTCTTATCGGTTCTAAAAAAAAAAACGGATTTTATTACGTTTTTTTCCACGACCCGTAACATGGTCGGGAACCGATAAGAGTGTCTTGCCTGGTGGATTGCCATTAAACGGGTAAGTTTTGTTAGGACTGGCACAATGTCTGAGAAACCCAAAAGAAAAACTGGGCCCACTGGGTTTCAACACTGTAGTGTGTGTGGGAAGTCTTTGCTAGGCTGACCCACACCACCTCAGTACAGACTGCTAGTTTTGTAAAAAATTTACCCGCAGCTACCCTAGAGAAGAGTTAGTAGGCTCAGGGAAGGGAGGCCAAAAGTCCGCTGATCCAGATGGCAGCCGGTTCGGTTCAAACCGAACCAGGAGGAGTGCCCTCTGACCAGGGCAAAACTTCTTACAAAAGGAGACACGATTCCGAGGTCGGTTCGTTAAGAAGAACAAGAAAGGAAAAATCAGCTGGTGTGGATCTAAACTTTCTTCTCCAACCGCTGAGGAAATAGCCAAAGCGATAAAAATTGTGCAGTCTCTTTCCCTGGTTCCGACTGAACCGGCACCATCAGGAAGGCGCTCGGTTCGGCCGGTTCCACCGGTTCAAGATTATGATTTAGAGGAATATTATGAACCGGAGGAGGAGGAAGAGGAGTCTGAGGAAAGTGAATGTGGTTTTGAAAGTCTGGATGTGCCCATTGACCTGGACATCTCCCCAGACTGACCTTCAGGAGTGTCTCCTCCTAGGCTTTCTGAGTCCCCCTCCCATTTCATGTTTTATAAGAAAGTGGCTGAAACCCTTCAGCTTCCTATGGAAGAAGCTGTGGATGACCAGGAAGAGCCTGACTATGTGGAAATGATGGATATCGAGAGTCTAGGAGGCTGTCTATTCCTTACACAAATCTTTTGGGAAACAGACATTTAAGATTTTAAAGACTCCTAATACTATACCTCCTGTGGATAAAAGAATGGACAAGAGGTATACTCTGTCAGGCTCAGATCGGAGTTCCTTACACAACAGTGCAGCCATGTTGGGGTAGTGCAGGCTGCAGCCTGTGATAAGGCTAATATTCCCTTGGCTTCACACCCCCCCAGACAAGGACTCCAGGAGGATTGATGCCATGGCAAAGAAACAGTACATGGCAGCATCCTTGGGACTCAGGCAGACCAATTATATGGCCTATACAGCTAGGTATCAGAAATCCAGATGGGACACTGTCATGGCTTTAGCAAAACAGGTCCCCAGCCAGCTTGCCAAGGAGCTGGAGCAGGTGGCTGCTGATGATATTGAGGCATCCAAGGTGCAATTCCATGCTGCAGTGGACTCCAATGATGTTTCATCTAGAGTCATGGCTACATCTGTGGCACTTCATAGAGTGGCTTGGCTCAGATGTACTAGCCTGTCACAGGATACCCAGACTAAGGCCATGGATTTTCCTGTTGTGGGTAATTCTCTGTTTGGGGAGCAAACAGAGAATTACTTGAAGAAAATGGATGAATACAGGACCACCTATAGGAGTGCCCAGGCCAAGGAAGGCAAGCTACTCCTCAGAGGCAGCATCCCAGGGCAGGGGCAGGCCTTTTCATAGGCCTTTCTACTGCTTCCAGGCCTCCTCTTCTGCCTGTGCTCAGAGGGGTTCTTAGAGGGAGAGGCAGAAAGGGTACAAGCAGACCTGCTTCCACCCCTCAGCCTAAACCCCCTGCCAAACAGGCACCCTGATGGGTTTGCCAGGGCTGATTCTCCACCACCTGTAGGGGGCAGGCTGGCTTACTTTATCCAGGACTGGAAGTCTCTAACATCAGACAAATGGGTCCGGGAAGTAGTAAGCCAGGGACTGGTTCTCAGCTTCAAAAAAATTTCCAAAGCTGAGAACCAGATCCTTTCCACCTGAAAATTCCTCAGAGGCACTTGCCCTAGAGGCAGAGGTCTCTTCCCTCCTGGCTCTCAGAGCTGTGGAAAGGGTTCCACCCCTACACCAAGGCAAACGACTGTACTCCAGGTACTTCCTTACCCCAAAAAAGACAGGAGAATGGCGGCCCATCCTGGATCTCAGATACTTAAACAAGCACCTTTTAAAGCCAAAATTCAAAATGGTGACTCTGGGAATAATTCTACCCTCTCTAAGGCCAGGGGACTGGCTAGTCTCCCTGGACCTCAAGGATGCCTATTTCCATATTCTCATCAGAAGCTCCCATCGAAAGTACCTCAGGTTCGAGCTGCCCTCAGGCCATTACCAATTCAGAGCAATGCCCTTTGGCCTAACATCTGCTCCAAGGGTGTTCACAAAATGCCTGGCAGTAGTAGTTGCTTCTCTAAGAAAGCAAAGGATTGCCATCTTCCCATACCTGGACGACTGGCTCATAGTAGGCCAGTCCCCAGACCAAGTCAAATTACACCTACAGATAACTCAGCAACTGCTCACCTCTCTAGGGTTCCTTCTGAATCTTTCAAAGTCAGTTCTAGAACCTGTTCAGCTCCTCACCTTCACAGGCGCAGAGCTAGATACAAAAAAGGCCAGAGCCTTCCTTCCCTTGGACAGGGCAAGGACCCTTGTCATGGCCTCTTCATTCACCCTACAGGTGTCTCAACCAGCAAGGCATTTTCTGCAGCTCCTGGGGCACATGGCTGCTTCTAAGCAGTGGTGCAGGGAGCAAGATTTCAGATGAGGAACATTCAGTTCCACTTGAGAGCCTTTTGGTCTCAGAAAAAGGACCCTCTGACCAAACTGATTCCAGTGACTCGAACCCTGATCCAGGCCTTGCAGTGGTGGCAGGATCAGAACAATCTAAGACAGGGAGTTCCCTTTATCACTCAGTCTCACTCTTTAATCCTTACTACAGATGCCTCCCTCTTGGGGTGGGGGGCCCACTTGGGAGACCTGACCACCCAAGGGTTGTGGTCCCCTCAGGAATCTCTGCTTCACATCAATCTTTTGGAACTCAGAGCAGTATTTCTAGCACTTCAAGTCTGTTCGGAACAAAGTTATTCAGATCAGAACAGACAATACCACCACAATGTGGTATATCAACAAGCAAGGAGGCACTCGGTCGATGGCCTTGTGCACAGAAGCAATGAAGTTATGGTCTCTGGCTTATTCCCTGAACACCTCCCTCACAGCAGTATACCTCCCAGGCAAGGACAATGTCCTGGCAGATGCTGTCAGCAGGATATCTCAGGGCCATCACAAATAGTCACTGGATCCCCTGGTTTTGGAGGTGATATTCTCCAGATGTGGCACCCCAGAGATAGATCTTTTTGCAGCCCCAGACAATCACCAACTTCCCCTTTTTTGCTGCAGACCTCCAGTGTTGGGCTCAGTCCCCCTGGATGCCTTAGTTCTCAGTTGGGAAGGGAAGTTCCTGTATGCTTCCCCCCCCCTTCCCTCTCCTGTTCAAAGTGCTAGTCAAAATCAGGTCTCAACCCTGCAAGGTGATCCTGATTGCTCCAGACTGGGCCAGACAGCCTTGATATACTCTCCTATTGTCCTTAGCAGTCCACCTTCCCCTGTCTCTTCCCAGGAATTACAACCTGTTAACCTGTGCTCAGGGGAGGGTTTGGTACCCGAATCTCAAATCTCTCAATCTCAAGATCTGGCTCTTGAAGAGTTAGAGTTTGCTGATTTACACCTCTCCCAAGGTGTTATGGATATTCTAAAGGCTTCTAGGAAGCCTTCCACCAGAACTACTTATAATTCCAAGTGGAAAAGATTTTCCATATAGTGCTCTCGGAAGCATATTTCACCAGAGTCTGCTGATCTGCCCACAGTCCTTGACTATATGGTCCATCTGAATAGCTTGGGACTCAGACCAGCTACACTAAGGGTGCATCTGGCAGCTGTCTCTGCTTTTATTTCAGCAGGTAAGCCCTCTTCTCTTTCAGCTCACCCTGTATTCTCCAAGTTTTTCAAGGGACTGCTTCATACCAATCCGCCATTCAGGGACTCTGCCCTGCTTGGGACCTTAACGTTTGCATTGCTCAGCTTATGCAACCCCCTTTTGAGCCTTTGTCTTCAGCAGAGCTTAAGTACTTGACTTAGAAAACTGTGTTCCTGGTGGCCATCACTTCTGCCAGGCGCATAAGTGAGTTACAAGCCCTGCCAGTGGAGCCTGATTTTATCTCTTTCCATAGAGATAAGGTGGTCCTCAGGACTAACAGGAAGTTTTTAGCTAAGGTGGTTTCAGACTTCCACCTTAACCAATCTATGTCTCTTCCTGTGTACTTCACTGACCATTTCTTCTCTGGTGAGAGGAGGCTGCACAGTTTAGATGTGAAAAGAGCCCTTAGCTACTACATAGAACGCACCAAGGGTCACAGGTTTGACTCCCTCCAACTGTTCGTCACTTATGTTGAGGTTGGTAAAGGAAAACCTGCCACTAAAAGATCCATTGCCAGGTGGATTGTCTCTTGCATTCAATTTTGCTATGAAAAACTAGGTAAGGTTCCACCTTCAGGCCTGAGGGCTCACTCTACTAGCGGTACAGCTGCCTCCCTGGCTGCTGCCAGGGATATTCCTATCTTAGAGATATGTTAAGCAGCTACCTGGAAAACAGTTCACACTTTTACCAAGCATTATTCTCTGGATATCCAGGCTAGGAGTGATGCTCGGTTTGGCACAGCTGTGCTTCTGAGCCTATTTCCTAAGTAGGTTCTGTCCCTCCTCCATGGAGGTACTGCTTGGTAGTCTGCTATTGTCAGAATACAGCAAGACTTCATGTTGTTTGAAGAAAAAATTACTCACCTTAGTAATGTTGTTTCTTCTAATGGAGTCTTGCTGTATTCTGACCTCTCCTACCTTCCCTCTCAGAACCTTTGTTTTTGGGATGTGGGTGGGCAGTAGCAGTGTTGGCACTTAGGAGGTGCCCCACCCCTTTTTGTTATCACCCTCTTTCTTTGGGTGAGTGGGTGTTGTGTTATTTCATTTTTTGGGTTTCCTGACTTGAGTCTTTGTTTTGGGACCAAAAAATGTGTTATTGTGTTTAGGAGCCAGTTGGCTAGTGTGGGTTTACAGCTTCCACACAGGACCTCAGTGAGTTTAGCTTGTAAAGATCTGACTGTTTGAGTTCAAACAGCAACAGACAGAGTCTCAACCGAGCTCGAGTTCAGCGTTCCATGCCTGGCATGGAAAGTTAACTCTTTCATCTCCAGGGCAGTTCGAAGGTTGGGACTCACTGCTATTGTCAGAATACAGCAAGACTCCATTAGAAGAAACAACATTACTAACGTGAGTAATTTTTTTCTTTTCGGACTTGCGCAGGCGCAATCCTATTGCGCATGGCTCAACTCTTTTGAATATCTGGGCCTGAGTCTACAGATTTCCATTCTTTATTAACTATTTCGTTAATGTCCTCACATACTGGAAATTTGTCAGTTGCCTTCGCTGCCAGCTGTTAGGATGGTAGTAATGTAGATTGGGGAGCTGGTGTGGTAGGTGTCTCAAAACCCACTATGGTCATAATGCTGTGTACCAAAGTTGGTATCTGATCAGGGAAGCACCACTTTGCCGTGAGGGATTGTGGTTTGACCTCCTTGTCCTCCTCATCCTCTGAATTTTGGCTCAGAGTTAGAGGGCAACTCTGTAGCATTTGTGTTGGTTTTGTCTGGTGGTGTATGGGAGTTAGTGGCATGATAAATGTGAGGTCTACCTGAAATCTCAGCCAATTTGTCCCACATGGCTGTCATGAGTTGCTGTTGAAACTGGAGAACTTGCTGATTTTGTAGGAGAATGGCACTGGTGTCTACGTTATTTTGTGAGGTAGAAGGATTAGCCTGTGTAGCATCTGGGGCTTCTATATGCTCACTAGTGTCTGTAAAAGTGTCCTCCTCTGCTGCCTGCGCTGACGAAGATGGGTCCTCTGTGCAAGAGGTGTAATTACGTCCTAGCTGCACCGATGGAATGGGCACGCTACAGAGCCTGCAGCTTTTTGTTTTGCCCATGTCTGTGGATGAATGGGAAAAATGGAACTCATTACAAGAGTGTAGATAAAAAACACTCTAGACATGTCATTTCTTTCTCCCCTCCCCCATATGGGAAATTGGGGATGAAAACCTAAGAAACTGAAGGACCAAACAGCAGAATGTGTGATTCCCTGTGATACTATGGACCCTTTAAATTTAGTGAGTTGAACTCTGCACAAGACGGGGAAAATTGTGACTAAATGGTGGGAAGGGAGTATCAGGATCTTCTGAGCCCTGCTCTAAGAGATCACTGTCATCTGCTTTCCCCTCTACTGACCTCTGGAAACAGCAGTGGAGGATACTTATGGGCATGCGACAGGCTTGCTCAGAGACCTGAATAACATAGAGGGGAGATAAACAAGCCAGAGACTCGCGAGGTCACTGTAGCATGAGTGGGAGAGCTGAGGTGCCATACATTAGATGACGCTGTGTCTTGTGCGCATGCGCAAACTCTTAAAGCCCATCGCGCATGCGTGAACCTAGCGCCGAAAGGCACATCGCACTTGCGCAAACCAGGGCTGGCAAGCACATCACACATGTGCGAGGCATTGCAGATTGTGCAAGCAGACGTCTTGACGACTCAGGGACTTGGGAGAGATGCTGAGGCCAGCGGGAGATTTAATTCATGACCAACACCCTCCCCAAATACACAAGAGATGGTGGAGGTGTGAAAGAATGCCATGATTGAATGCCAGGAATGGGGGACAATGCTGCAGAGGGAATTAAACAAAAAAGGCAAAGAACAACACTGGAGGGGGTCAGGAAGCCGAGGTAGGCTGCAAAACACACTGCATTTAATCTTAGATAATCTACTGAGCACAGGTAAACTCACTCTCTGTGAGGGTGGATATTTGGCAATATAGGATCCATTCCTGTGGCTGCTAGCAGGAGCCACAAGCTGTTCAATTTCTCTCACAAATCGCCAATAGTGGGGAATAAATGGATATAAAGATATTTGGGGTTGATTCTGGGACTGCTGGCAGGGGTCCTAAACTGCCCAGCAGCTCAGATTACATCGGGGGAAAATTAAAATGTTGGTCTGCTAACAGGAGACCCAAGTGAGCTGCATATTGGTGAAAAGCCAATCCTCTGACGCAACAAGTGAGATCTATCTGGATGTGCTAGTTAGTTATGATTTTCTTTATTTTTATTCTCATTCACAGGCTGCTTAGACTTATGTGATTACCAACAGACAGACACCACAAATTCCAGGATATCAAGCTCTCTGGTTTCATTGCCAAGTAGTCTATTCGCATCGAACAGCCCTAAGACGCATCTGTTTCCCTCAAATGATGCTATAAGGCAGTGATACTCAGTCCGGACTGGCTCAGTAGCCACATGAGTTGCCAGCTTTAACCAAGGAGCCATAACAGTCATTCGCGTTATACGAAATAAATGTATAATTAAAAAAAACATTTTATTGCATTTACTAAAAATAAACTATTAACACACTGTTTATTAATAACACTGATTTAACATAGTGGCAGTCAGTTAGATACATGGAACTCCCCTGTTTGAAACAAATACTGAGAAGTCAGGCTCTATGAACATAAATCTTTTTTTTTTGAAGGTTGCCATTTTCTTTAATTTGATCTTTTGACTCTGTTCAGATCACAGTGCAAAAGTGGGTTAACAGCACAGCCCAACAGCAGTTCAGTTCATCATGAGCAATGCTGTTTATTTGCTTGCAAGTTCACGTAAAATACATCTGTGGTATTACTAAAATTAAAATCATCAATGAATCCTGTGATTTATTAGGAGAGGAAAATAAATTTCCATTCACTGCATGGCCAAACAGTGGGTTCAGAGCGCATACAGCACAGCCCAGCGTAATCGGTAATCTGTTCACTTTCATTATGGTGCTACCATAAAAAACAAAACAATCTGATCTTAAAATGTAGTGATTTAAGACTTAAATCATCACAGAACATGCTCTTTATTTGCATGGAACACATAAAATAAATCTGTGATTCTACTGAAATTATCCAGAAACAATATTAAATCTGTTCCCTACAGAGCCGAACAGCGGGTTAGTAGCACAGCACAGCATCATCAGCGATCAGTTCACTTTAATCACACAGTATGGCGCTAGCATCAAAATAAAACCAGCTGATCTAAAATTATCAATGAACATTCTATTTATATGTCTGGAGTTAAAAAACTACATCTGTGGAATTTACCTAAAATTAAACTGAATTCCGTTCTCTGCACGACCAAACTGAGAGTTCATAGCAGTCAGCACAGCCTGAGCGGACTTAAACTCCAAGCGGTTCAGCGGAATCATCATGATTATTGTAACTTTTTTTTTCACTTTGCACAGGTACAAGCTACAGGTTGCTAAGCTGGTGCTAGGCGAGCGACTATAGATGTTAACGGTGCTACAGTGCTTACAGGTAGCCATGCTTTTCCACTGCAGATAAAGAGCCGCAGATACATGAAGAAATTAGTAGGTGTTAAAGAGCCACAACTTCAACTATGAAGAGCCTAATATGGCTCGCGAGCATCACTGCTACAAGGCACTGCTAACAATTCTGAAGCCTAGCTTATCATTCAGGTCGAGGTTTGTGCTTACCTTATTTGTGTAGAATCAGTAACTGCTGGGGAGCTGTTGTGATGTGCCTCAACCTGTACAGATGCACAATTAGAACTAATCCGGGAGAGGCAGCATCACAGGGAAAAGGGGCAGGACTTCTTTCGAAGTCACATGTGCATCAGCAACCTATCAAGAGGACACAACCCAGGTGTACGGAGTGTGGGGTGCCTCAGAGATTATCCCCGACAATCACCACTGTTCACAGGACGTAATGAATGGTGTCCTGACCCAGTAATTTGTCCAATTAGCAGTTTACATTTGTTTCAACAAGAACACCACCACAAGTAGTCAAACAGCACAGGGAACAAAGCACCAACCAGCCCCAATGTTCTGTGCTGCAATGTGCTTCAACAGGAAGCGTGCCTCGAGTATTCTATGACCATATCCTAAATAGCCAGCTCTTAATGCATGACTGCCCTTCATACATTTAAAATAATGACGATACTGGGTATAAAAAGTCCAACAAACATTATGTAGTATGTCTAGTATTAATAGGACAATCAGTTAATCATTTCCTACAAAAGCAAATAAAATAAGATTGCTATTAATATGCTCACGTGGCTTAAAGTTGCCTGACAGGAGTGTGTGACTCAGAAATATACATTAAGTCTGCAGTTCTTCCTTTTATTTTTAATAAGTTTAATACTTTCAGTCCCACCCCTAGAGATTTTCTTTTGATTTATACCTGAAAACACAAATATAAAGTGTGATCACCTTTTAAAATCCACTGCATTGATACACCAATAAAAAAAATGAATTCCAAAAATCAACTATTACATTAAACTGTGGTCTTCATATAAAAGTAATGCCAAGCCGGCCCGGTGGTGCTGAGGGTTGAGGCACTGGACGCCTTACCTTGCACCACGCCGGCAACCTGGATTCGGGAACAAGCTAGGGCCATCAGGGGTCAGCAGGGGTGAGAGAAGACTGAGTGTCCAGAGAACTGCTCTCCTCTCTCGGGGAGGGAGGGTTTGTCATCCCACCTGCCTGTTGCCTTCTGGTGAGGGCTGGGGGGTGATGCAGGCTGGGACTGGCACGTAGCCGTCGGGCATGGCATGCGGGTGCCCCCACACGTGCACACTCACGCTGATACCCGAGGGGAATGCAAGGAAAAACTGAAAATGGTGACCAGGGACTCCATGACACCCGGCTACATGCCACCGGTCCTCTGTGCCGCCCACCCTGGATTTGGATTGTGCTGGAGGGGGGACTCTCTTCCCGACCATGCCACGGGGGTAATCCATGTGGTGTCTCGTGGGGAACAGTGGCAGAAGGGCTTGGGCCGGAGTTACCTGGGCTGAGGTACTGCCCCTAGTCGCTGGAGGAGGATAAAATACGGGGAAAAAAAAAGAAAGTAACGCCAGATGAATTTAAAGGGGAGGTGGGAGTTGCTAGCGGTGGGCGCAGCATTGTGAAACAGAATAGGTAAGAGAACATGAGGGATGTATAGAGCAGACTTTTCTGCTGTGGTCTTTGTATGCTACTGTCCTGTTATGGTCTTAGAATGATATCTCATTCAGACGGTGCAAGATTCACAAACACAGCAAAGTAAATTACACAGATTTTGCTGAAATGAGCCTATATGGAAGCTGTTCAGTTTAAATAAGATTTAAAAATAGAATTTCAAGCCTTTTCCTTCTGTATTTAAATGTTGAGGGTAGTGTTTGTTTTCCATGTGATAACTTGGAATTGACAAATGCACTTTTCTGCAGTTTACTGTTTTGGACGACAGTACAGCTGAAGGTTAGTTTGAACCTGGACTCATAAAAGGTGCATTAATGTTCACTTGCCATATCAGCGTTTTCCCTAGCTAGCCAAGTAAGTGGGCTCCAGTTGTTGTCACACTACTTCTGAGCATGCAGGCAAGAAGCAAGGTAGTTAAGCTTCTTGCTGTGCGTGAGCAGTCAGAGGGCAGGCAGACACCGTGCACCTTGACCACCTATTATGGAGCTTTTTGCTGCGATGTCAAGTGAAAGCAAGTTAATTGGGTGAAGCTGTAGAGCATGTTAGGGGCATAGTAAAGGGTTGCTGTCTGACAGTTGAGTGTCAGCAAGAGCCAGTCAAGTGTGGCTGAGAGACAGAGACCTGTCACAAAGTTCATGTGGACTATAGCACAGTTAGAGAGATGAAATGCACTTCAGTTTCACTACCTACCTGCATTCCACTCAGGCACCGCAGACTTCTCACTGTATATGTCAACCCGTGTTGCTCTAAGCTTTTTTCTCCTAACATTTCTGCATTCAAATGATTGGACAAGAGATGTTAATGTTTGGCAACTGGAATGTAAATATGCATTGTTTCTTTCCTGCTGAAATGTTGATATACTTCAGTGCAGTAGAAACTTAAAGAAGGCTGTCATTAAATAGCAGGCTGTCTCAAGTCACATGTTAACCTGAATAATGGGAGAACTTTTTTTTAACCAGTGGATAGCAGACCTTGATTTAAATGAAGGAAGCTTCTTGCTGATAAACATTTAAAAAAAATGGACTCACTGTATATATTCTATAAAAATGAATAACTCCTAAAGCAGAATTTTAATAACTTCAGATCAGCCTGCGGTAACCTTATTGACTACACATTAAAACATTTATAAAGAATTTACTTGTAATGCATTCTACTGTATATACTCACGTAAAAGTCTAGATATTATCTGTGTCAATCTTCACCATTCATCACATTTGGTTTCATGGCCAGAGGTCATGACCCTGCTGGAGCTCTTTGGTTTTTTTATTTTTTAATAGGTGGAGCCGCGCACCATCGGCGCCGCCCTCAAGGCCAACATGCTGTGTGGCGCTTGCGGGTTGGCCGTTAGGTGCTGTCGACTCCATCTGCTTGCCAGTTCTTCATCTCCTGCCGTCGAGGTCACCTCGTGTGGAAGCTCCGAAAGAATTTTGAGGCCTACTGCCTACGCAGTTCATCCTGCCTTTACTCCTCCATGCCGCAGTCCGTCGGCTCCTTCCCTGCCGGTTCTAGTTGCCTTACTCGGCATCGCTTGGTAAGATCTTTCCATTTATTTTTATTCTTGGCAACGACGAGTCTGTTTTTGGTGGGTTTTTTTTCCTCGTAGGTCATGTCTGGGTCGGAGGGCAGGAAGACTTCGAAGACGGGACGGCCCCCAATGGGACGGTGCCCTTGCAGCTGTAAATTTTTCCTCACCGGCCAGCACGACCGTTGCCTTACATGTCTTGGCCCGCTTCACGACATGGATTCGTGCGACGCCTGTTTCTCCACGGACCGCCGGGTCATCGAAAAACGCGCGTAGAAAGTGGGGCGAGCTTCGCCGACTTTCGGGGGTCGGGTGCACACTCGCCGGCCAAGCCACGTACTCTCAGCCTTTCCTCCAGGTCCCCTCCCAGTTCTACACGGACCAGGGAGGAGGGAGCCTCGGCTGCTAGTAACCTAGCCATTGCTGAGACTCCTTCCACGGTGCAGGAGGCCCGTTCCTGTCCTTTCAGGGGGGCATGTGAGAGGCGCCGCCATAGCAATCGCCCCTTCGGGGATGAAGTCTTCCCGGTGTCGGACCCAGCAGTTACAAGGCCGGAGTAGCGCCGTCCTCATTACCGTCGATCGGCACGTTGTGGGCGTGGAAAGCAGCAGGCCATCGCCAGCAGTTTGTCACTTTCAGCGCGTGGCTGCTGTTCAGCGCGTTAGCGATGCTGATATTGCTAAGCGGCGTCATGGGAGTCTCTAGGCGCTGTCTTTGTCTTCTCAGCGCCGTTCGTGGCGCTGAGTTGACGCAGTATGTCCGCCTCAGGGAATCGGCATCTTGGGGGGCGTGGGATTCTGCTAAGCGGCACCGTGGGAGTCTCTACGGTGCTGTCTTTGTCTTCTTGCCTCAGCACTGTTCGTGGCGCCGAGGTTGAGAACGGCGCTGCGTCCGCCTCGGGACTCAGCACCGTGGAGGTGTCGGATTCTGCTGTCAATGGCGCCGCCCCTGTCCTCGGCGCTGTTCGTGGTGCTGTGGAGCCAGGCAGCGCCATCTGTGGCACCGATGGCACTGTGGGAGCCGTCGGCGGCACTGTTCATATCCTCAGTGCTGCTCGCGGCGCCATTGGACCCAACAGCACTGTGACTGTTTCTGACTCTGGAGCTGCTGTTCGTGCCGGAGCTGTGTCCCCCGCGGTTACCGCTTGCAGTGCTGTGGGGGTCACTGGCTCAGGCGTGGTCTCAAAATCCAGCACCCCATTTGGCAGGGATGGCACTGGGTGCCCTCCTACGGTCTGGCACAGGGCCTCAGCCTCTACCTCTTCGGAGGCAGAGACGGGCTCTGAGTCAGACGAGCAGTTTGACTCCTTGGGGTTGACTGTTGGGGTGGGCAGCCCTGTAGTATCCTCCACAAGCCGGAGTCAGCCCCCTTCTGAGGTGGGGTTGGTAGCCGTCGAGACTGGGGTCAGGGGTGCTGACTAGCAGGCAGTGGTGCAGGCCACCATTGCTCTGCAGCCCGGTCTTGGTGGGTTCACTAACCCCTCAGCAGTGGTACCCCCACCTGTGGTGTGCCTGGATTGCCCAACTTGGGGGCCGATCAGGGCTCCTATGGGAGGGAAGGGTGCTGCGCCCTGGATAGCTCCCTTGGGTGCTGGCCAGGGCTGTCAGCTACCTAGGCTGGCCCTCTCAAGGAGAAGGGCTCTTTTGGACTCTGAGGGGTCGAGGGGCATGGGGTCTGCATGGCGACCTTTTTCGGGGGCCCACCCGGGCTCTGGAAGAAACCGTAGTGCGGATCTCCGCTCTTCCTCCTCGGTCTCTTTGAGAGAGCCCCATTCTTTTGAGGTCGGGGACTGTTCTTCTGGACCTATACGACCCCGATCGCCTCACAGGGAGGATTCTTCTGGGCGCAACCAAGGCAGTACCGAAATGGTTGTTCAGCTGTTGGCTGTGGAGTCTTCTGGAGCACTTTCTTCTTCAGATGCTCTTGGTCCACTCCTTAGCCCAGGCGGAGGTCAGCCGACATCTCTTCTCGGCTCTGTCCCCATCCCTCTGCCACATTTTCCTGCACTCCCAGGCATCCTTGGTCCTAGCGGGCCTCTCTCCTGGGAGCAGTTCAGGGCTGTGGCTGCTCAGTTCCCAGCTTACGTTAGGGCAATAGACAGACAGGTTTTTCAACCTCCCCCCAAGCAGCCGCCCTCTGAGCAGTCGGTGCCCTTCAACTCTTCATCCCCCTCTTCTGGGGGAGAGGAGCCTTCTGTCTACATCTCTCCATCCGCTGATCTCGCTGAGTATCAGTGTTTGTTTCCTCGTGAGGATGTAGGAGGACTTGCACCTCACCCCTTCCACTGTAAGCAATCCAGAGCACTCAGCGCATGCCTTTCTAGGTGATTTCAGCGAGGCCACCCTTGTGGTGCCCCTCTGGCCTGCTCCCTTTTGGGAGGTGTCATTGCGCTTCTGGCAGAGGTCCTTCTCCGGAGTTTCTGCCCCTAGGGATCTCTGCCAGTGGTATTGCGCGCCCCCGCCCCCCGGAGTCTCCAGGGTCCATGCCTCATCCGCAGTCCAGATTGATGCAGTTGGACACTCCTGATGGGTTTCCGCCCTTCACCATGACCCAGATCAAGATTCCTCAGATTTTGACTTCTGGGGTAGGAGAGCTTTCTCCTCGTCACGGTTGTTGCTTTCCAATTCTGCATGTCAGGCCCTCTATGCAGCCTATGACAGGTTCTTGCGGTCCAGGCTAGGTCAACTCCTAGCCTCGTTGCCTGACACGGAGCAAACCAGACAAGCCATTGCACTCTCTGCACGTGGCCTGGAGCTAGCAAGACACCAAGCGAGGGCATCCTATGATGCCAACGAGGTAGCTACCAGGGTCATAGGGACAACGATCTGCACTAGGCGGATGGCATGGCTGCGTCTTTCCCGGTTGTCACCCTTGGCCCGGCGTAGGGTGATTAACTCCGCTCACCAATGAACCTATCTCTTCTCCCGTAAAGCGAGACTGCGTTTGTCGAGGCAACTTCCTTCCCCCTCTGGGGGGTCCCCGTCTCACTCGCCCCACACTTGGGCCTCCCCAGGCCCTGAAGGTTCTCCCTCTTAGTGTATCACCCACTGAGAGTTAAGGGACTTTGTCCCCTAGGGTGTAAAGAAAACCCCCTTCAGGGGGGCTCGACACTCACCCAAATGTGATGAATGGTGAAGATTGACACAGATAAGATATGAAAATTACGTACCTACCATAATTATGATCTTTGTGTGTACCTTCACCATTCATCACAATCCCGCCCTCCATCCCCCTGGGGCTCGAGTCTCTAGGTCCACCTCTCTGTCTGTGCCCAACCTTCTCCCCCTCCTTTCTTAGGAGTGGGGTGAACAGAAGCACATGGGGGATAAGGTTCCTGGGAGAGTGCTCAGCATGGGGGACACTCCTTCTCCAGTGCGTTAGCTCCACCCCTGTGGGGTAGGAGTTGGCAGTTGCCCACCATTCTCTCCTCCCTCCTTTTTTCCCATCCATCTCATTTTTTCTTGTCCTTTGGAGTACCCTTAAAAAAAATAAATAAATCCTTTTTTTTTTCACCAAAAATCTTTCCTTGAGAGGGTGTTAATTCTCTGTGCCCTATCCTTCTTCCAGAATAGCTGACTCTGCTTATATGGAGTTTTGCCAGCTTTTCTGTGCCTTGAATTCTGGCAAGAAGCCTTTGGCTACTCCTTGCAGTTCCTATACAATCTGGAGACGGACCAGCATCTGGGATATGTTTAACTTCCCCTCTCTTTCTATCTTCTAAATTCTTTACCCCACCCTACCTCCCTCCTCTTTTTCCAGAGATTGGGGCCCCTCCCAATCCCTTTAGTTCCCGACTTCTCTCTTTCGAACAACATAAAGTCTTGCTATATTCTTACTTTTGCAGTTAGCCCCAGTCTTTAAACTGCCCCGGTGAACAAAGCGTTAACTTTCTAGGCAGAGCATAGAATGCTGAGCTCGAGCTTGGTTGAGGTCTCTGTCTGGAGCCCTTTGAAATCCAACCGTCAGATTCTTTACTCCGCCTCACTGAACAGTCGCTCCGGAGATTTCTCCTTCAGCTCGGTTCGAAAGTCGGTTAAAGTCTCGGTTAAGCTGTTGGTTTTTACCGAATTTATTTCCGCATAGTCGGTTCAGTCTCTGTCTGTGGTACCGTGAGTACTAGATAGGTTTTGTTCTGTTTTTCTGTGTGGAAATTGTAAAGTGTTAGATCAGTTCAGCTGAACCGATCATTTGTATTGAATCCTTGTGTTTTACTTTAGAGTGTGGTAACCGGTCCTTATCGGTTCTAAAAAAAAAAAAAAAACGTGTTTTGAATGTTTTTTTCCAACACCCATGACACGGTTAGGAACCGATAAGGGAGTCTTGTCCGGCGGTTTGCCATAAAAAGGGTAAGTTTGGTTAGGTTGGCCATGTCTGAGAAACCCAAGAAAAAAAACAGGGCCACTGGGTTTCAACACTGCAGTGAGTGTGGGGAGGTCTTTGCTAAGGCCGACCCCCACACCACCTGTGTTTATTGTGTGGGGTTTAAACACCTCGATACAGACTGCCAAATTTGTAAACATTTTCCTAAATCTACCCTTGGAAAGAGATTAGGTAGACTTAGGGAAAAGGAGGCCGAGAAGTCCGCTGACTCGGATGGCCAACCCGGTTCGGTTCTGACCGAACCAGAAGGAGTGCCCTCTGACCAGGGCGATACTTCTTTGGGCAAGAGAAGAGCTGATCCTGAGGGGTCGGTTCCTACAAAAAGGAAACGCAAAGAAAAATCGACCGTTCGGATCCAGCGGTTCATGTTCCGACCGCCGAGGAAATAGCCAGAGCTATTCAAATTGTGGAATCGCTTCACCCGGTTCCGACCGATCTGGCACCTTTTCACAGGGTTTGGTTCGGTCGGTTCCCCCGGTTCAAGATTATACCCCTGAAGATTTTTATGAACCGGAGTTTGAGGAAGATGGGGAGTTTGCAGATGATGGTGATGATGGTGAAAGTCTGGCTGTGCCTGTGGAACCGGACATCTCCCCAGACAGACCTTCTGGTGTATCCCCTCCTAGGCTTTCTGAGTCCCCTTCCCATTTTCTGTTTTACAGAAAAGTGGCTGAAACCCTCCAACTTCCTATGGAGGAGGCAATGGAGGATCAAGAGGAGCCGGATTATGTGGAAATGATGGACATCCCAGAGTCCAGGAGACTGTCTATTACCCTTCACAAATCCTTTGGGAAACAGACACAAAAAATCCTGAAGTCTCCCAATTCTTTACCCCCGGTTGACAGAAGGATGGACAAGAGGTACACACTATCAGGCTCAGATACAGAGTTTTTATACCAGCAATGCAGCCATGCTGGGGTAGTGCAAGCTGCTGCCTGTGACAAGGCAAACATTCCCTTGGCTTCACAGCCCCCAGACAAAGACTCCAGGAAGATTGATGCCATGGCAAAAAAACAGTACATGGCATCTTCCTTGGGACTCAGGCAGGCAAATTATATGGCCTATGCAGCCAGGTACCAGAAGTCCAGGTGGGACACTGTACTGGCACTGTCTAGAAGGCCTCCCCAGCTAGCCAGGAGCTGGAGGAGGTGGCTGCAGATGGGATTGAGGCATCAAAAGTGCAGTTTCATGCTGCTGCTGTGGACTCCAGTGATGTGTCATTAAGAGTCATGGCTACATCTATGGCTCTTCGGAGAATGGCTTGGCTCAGCTGTACTAGCCTCTCACAGGACACCCAGGCTAAGGCCATGGATTTTCCTGTAGTGGGTAATTCTTTGTCTGGGGAGCAGACAGAGAATTACATGAAGAAAATGGACGAGTACAGGGCCACTTATAGGAGTGCTCAGGCCAAGGAAAGGCAGCAGTTTAGGGGCAGGCCTTTTCATAGGCCTTTTTACCAAGCACAGGCCTCTTCTCCCTTTTCACAGAGGGGTTTCTTCAGATGGAGAGGCAGAAGGGGGATGAGCAGGGCTACATCCACTCCTCATCCTAAGGCCCCTGCCAAGCAGATACCTTTATGGGTCTTCCTGGGTCAACTCTCCTATTTCAGTAGGGGGCAGGCTGGCTTACTTTGTCCAGGACTGGATGTCTATTACCTCAGACAAGTGGGTCCTGGAAATAGTAAGCCAGGGACTGGTTCTCAGCTTCAAAAAATTTCCGAAGATGAGGGCCAGATCTTTTCCACCTGCAGGTCTCTCAGAAACCCTTGCCCTAGAGGCAGAGATTTCGTCTCTTCTGGCCTTAGGAGCCATAGAGAGAGTTCCTACCCTACACAGGGGTAAAAGTCTGTACTTCAGGTACTTCCTTACCCCCAAAAAGACAGGGGAGTGGCGACCCATCCTAGACCTAAGATACCTGAACAGACATCTTTTAAAACCAAATTTCAAGATGGTAACTCTGAGAATAATTCTTCCCTCTTTAAGGCCAGGGTACTGGCTAGCCTCCCTGGACCTAAAGGATGCCTATTTTTACATTCCCATCTGGTGCGCCCACAGAAAGTACCTCAGGTTCGAGTTGCCCTCAGGCCACTATCAGTTCAAAGCAATGTCCTCTGGTCTAACATCAGCCCCAAGGGTTTTCACAAAGTGCCTGGCATTAGTCGTTGCCTTTCTAAGATGGCAAAAGATTTCCATTTTTCCATATCTGGATGACTGGCTCATAGTGGGCCAGTCTCCAGACAAAGTCAAGTCAGACCTGCAAGTAACCCAGCAAGTGCTCACTTCTCTAGGATTTCTTCTCAACCTTCCCAAGTCAGTTCTCAAGCCAGTACAGCTCTTTACCTTTATAAGGGACAGAGCTGGATACTGTCAAAGCAAGAGCATTTCTTCCCCTGGGAAGAGCAAGAGTTCTGATAGAACTGGCTTCTTCTTTCAGCCTTCAGGTGTCTCGACCAGCAAGGTACTTCTTCCAGCTCTTGGGCCATATGGCAGCTTCTACAGCAGTAGTGTAAGGGGCAAGATTCCAAATGAGGGACATTCAGTTCCATCTGAGTGCCTTTTGGTCCCAAAAGAAGGATTCCCTTATCAAACTGATCCCAGTGACTCGGACCCTGATCCAAGCCCTTCAATGGTGGCAGGATCAGGACAATTTAAGGCAAGGGGCCCCATTTGCCACTCAGTCTCATTCAGTGGTCCTTACCACGGATGCTTCCCTCCTGGGCTGGGGAGCCCATCTGGAGGCCCTCACTGCCCAGGGACTGTGGTCCCCTCAGGAATCCCTTCTCCATATTATTCTCCTAGAACTCAGGGCAGTTTTTCTGGCCTTGCAAGCTTTCTCTCAGTGCAGAACATGGTGGTTCAAGTCAGAACAGACAACACCACCGCCATGTGGTATATTAACAAGCAGGGAGGCACGCGGTCTACGGCCTTGTGCACAGAAGCCATGAAGTTGTGGTCCCTGGCTTATTCCCTGCAAACCTCTCTGATAGCAGTCCACCTTCCAGGGAAGGACAATATGCTATCAGATGCACTGAGCAGGATCTCACAGGGCCATCACGAATGGTCCCTGGACCCTCTGGTATTGAAGGTGATTTTTTCAAGGTGGGGCGCTCCAGAGATAGATCTCTTTGCAGCCCCAGACAATCACCAACTTCCTCTCTTTTGTTGCAGACCCCCAGTCTTGGGCTCAGTTCCTCTGGATGCTCTGATTCTGAACTGGGAAGGGAAATTTCTGTATGCTTTCCGTCCCTTTCCTCTGCTGTTCAGAGTTTTAGCCAAGATAAGGTCACAACCTGGCAAAGTGATTCTGATCGCTCCAGATTGGGCCAGACAGCCTTGGTACCCCCTTTTGCTGTCCCTAGCAGTCCATCTTCCCCTGTCTCTTCCCAGGAATTACAACTTGTTAACCTCCTCTCAGGGGACAATTTGGTACCCCAATCTTCAGTCTCTCAATCTCAAGGCTTGGCTCTTGAAGAGTTAGAGTATGCAGATTTGCATCTGTCTCAGAGGGTTCTGGATATCCTCAAAGCCTCTCGAAAGCCTGCCACTAGAAAGACCTATAACTCCAAATGGAAGAGATTCAGCATTTGGTGTTCTGAGCAACATATTTCCCCAGACACTGCTGAATTGCCTACAGATCTTCCTGGACTAAGTCTCCATCACTCATTCACACGAGTGGGGATAGCGCCGGAGGCGCTAGGACCAAGCGGGGCCAAAAATTTTCAGAAGGGCGGCGCGGTAGGACCACCCTTGGCGCAACACCTTGAAGACTGACTCGCGCCTGTATAAGCTATCTCGTCGACCCTCCAACGCCTCAGTTCCTTTTCTCCCCCGTCGAGTGCGCTTGGATGTCGGCGTCGGCTCGTCTGCAGATCAAGGTTTTCATCTATCGACAGCAGCTTTTAGTGTTTAATTTAAAAGTTTTAATATAACTATTTAGTAGTAATTTTTATTTTACGAATAAGAAGATTATGAAGAATTCTTTCCTGCCATCCACGGATCGTCCTTGAGCGGTAGCGGTGATGGTAGGAAGACCTTCGTTGAAAGTTGTTATGGCAGAGGGGCTGTGCCCGGTCCGCCACCCTTAAGTAACGGGGGGGGGGTCTGACTACGGACAGTCCTGTTCTCTGCGGGGAGGACAGTCCACTGAAGCACGAATCTGGCAGTGCTGGGGATCCAGCTCCGCTTAGCCTCGAGCTGTTCTTCTTCGTTTGGGGAAGAAGAATCGGTGCCTCTCGAGGTTGCCCGTTGGTATGTCTGCACGAGGATTGTTCGTTGGTGGGGCGATAGGCCTGAACCGACTTTCGTGGGTTCCCCCTTGGCCCCGCTCCTAACGACTGCTTTTTCTCGACTCCGGACTCCATCTCTGTCCTCGTTGGAGTTCCGGTGAGCAGTTCCACCTCTGGGCGCTCCTGTGGGCGGGGTTTGACTCCTTTTTCCTGGTTGTGTTCCTGGTTTCTGGGCCTCCAGGCCTCGGGCCGTTGGACGGGCAGGTCAGTGGATCTGAATGGCGTGGTGCCCTCTTGGTGCCTTCGCCATCTTGTCAGCCCTCGTGCCTACCTCCTCTTCCTTTCCATGCAGGGGCGGCCGCAGGCACCACCTTTCTCTTCTTTTTCCATGGTGTTTTTCCTGGCGTTGTGCCCACTTGCAGATGGCGCCACAGGTCTGGGGCCCGTGCCCCTGGTTTGGCATGGGTGCCATATCATGGCACCGCTGGTGTTTGGGTCGGCGCGGGAATCGCCGTGGCCGGTGCCGTGCTTGGCGCTGTACTGGATGCAGTCGGCGCCGTGGCGCCGTGCTGTGCTTTCGGCTCCATGGCTGGTGCCGTGCCGTGCCGTGTTCGGCACCGTGGCTTTGCAGGTGCCATGCTCGGCTCTGTGTTTGACGCCATGCTCTGTGCTCGGTGCCGTGGAGTCGCTCTGTGGCTCACGCTATGCTGCGCGCCGTGCTTGGCGCCGTGGGTGCTTCTTTGTTGCCGCCGCTAGTGGTGCTGTGGGTGTCTCATGGTGCCACTGATGCCCGCGGGGCTCGTGGGTGCACCCGGGTGGCGCGGGCACCAGCGGTGCCGCCAGGCAGCGCCGGGGCCCCGTGGGTGCGGCGGCAGCGCTGGCACCCGTGGGTGGCGCCGTGGGCGGCGCCGGGCACCCGTGGGTGGCGCCATGGATGGCGCCGGGCACCCGTGGTGGCGCCTGGCGCTGCGGTGACGCCGTGCACCAGCGGGTGGCTCCTGGCACCCGTGGGTGCCGCTAGCATGAGCCAGGCACCCGGCGGGTGACGCCGAGCACCCTTGACGGCGCGGGCACCAGCGGGTGCTGCGGGTGGCCTGACACCACGGGTGGCATGGTGCCATGGGCGCTGGGGTGCCCTTGCATGCCATTGCTGCCGTTGGTACCGAGGATACCTGCGGGTTCTGCGTGGGTGCCCTCTGGTGTCTCTCAGGTTGGCATGGTTACTGCTTGGTGCCTTCCTGTGCCAGGAGTGATGCTAGTGCCGCAGGGGTGCCAGTTGGTGCTGTCTGACAGAACTAGAAAGATCTGTGTTTGCAGACCTCTCTTCCGCAGGACTTGTGTTGGGATGTTCCATGGAATGAATTCCTATTCTGCAGATTATTTCCACACATTTTAGTGGGTGGCGGTCTGCATCGGATCTCCTCATCCAGCGATTTTCCGCTGATGGGACTCTTCTGTTCTGTTTCTGTCAGCGGAATCTCTCATTCCGCTCAGCACTTTCTCAGCCCCTTACGTGGTGCCAAGCTCCTCGACACCCTTCCTGGTGGCGGAGTCTCTAGTGGCTCTAACCGAGACCTCTTTTGGGGTCCTTCTGTGGTAGAAAGGCATCTGGATGAGTCTTTCCCTGTCCTTCTGGTCAGTGATACAGCGGATGACTCATTTTATATACTGAACACCCTCTCTATCATCAGAGTCTGTGATGCAAGCTCTTTTAGTAGTTCCTCATTTATGGGGTCCACCATAGTGTTCAGACTGGATCTGTGGACTATATACCTCTGCGTCTAGACTTTTTCAGTGGTCAAGACAATTACACTCTTTGGAACATTTAATTCTATGGTCGGGAGCTGCACAGACTGTCCCGCTCCTTTGATAAGGTATACAGCCCATTTTTGATGCTGCCCTCTGGTGGCTGCTTCGCCACAGGTAGTTAACATCTGTCTAGCTATTATTAGTCCAGTCAGGGGTTCAGTTATGGATCTTCAGGCTCCTCTTGCTTCTCAGAGGGATGACATCCTTGTCATTTCTGTATCAGGCAATACTTGCCAAATAGCAGCCAGCAACCTTGTCAGGCTCGGACTAATGATATTTAAAAAAAAAAGGGGGGTCAGAATTATCACAGCACAGGGCCTAGTTGGAATTTCCTGATACCACGCTTGGATCTGATCAGGTTCCGCCTCAACCCTGAGGCGGTCATCTCTAAACCTCAGTAAAGGGTACCTGTTTTCTTCTACCCCTAGGGGGCAGTCCGATCCAGCGGTGGTATAGCTCACCTCTTTTCTCTAAGAGAATTTCTCTTATTCCGAGATATTTCCAAAACCTAGGCATCTAACCAGTCTGTTAGTCACCTTTTGGTTTTTTAATCAGGCTTTCTTCTCCTGATCAGAGCCTTGCAGCAACAAGTGACTCTTCAGCAAGTCGGAACTTAGATTCCTACTTCCATGTTTGCTCCAGCTAACAGATGACATGCTTCTTTCTTGACCATTAGTCAAGTAGGTTCTTTCTAAGGTAACCATAAAATATTCACATACAGTCATACTACCCTGAACCTGTACACTTTACCTCCGGCTCTTGCAGCTCCTGAGGTCTTTTACATTAGATTAGTGCATGTCTTTGACACTGTTAATTTTGGTCCTAGATCAAATTGTGAGGCCAGGTTGTTGCGCTCTCCTAGAATAGTTGCGGCTGAACTTTAGTGTTGCCGTATTGTAGTTGTCGGCAAGGTGGCGAGGTTACAACTCAAGCGTTTGTCTTGTAGACACTATGTTATAGATGCTCTTACAAGACAGCTCTTTTATTAACAGGACAGTCCTTGGCTATCCTTTCGAGTGAACCTATCTCCTACCACCCTACTCAGGGTTGTTGATTTTAGCTTGGTATTCTCTTCATTAGTAGAATGAGTGATGGAGACTTAGTCCAGGAAGATATGGAAATTAATGTACTTACCATAATTATTGATCTTCTTGGACAGTCTCCATCACTCATTCTGCCCTCCACCATCCTGGGTTCACTCGTTTTCTTTCCTGGTCTTCATGGCCTATGGTTCGGACTGTGAAGACATTGTTCTTTGACCTTTCTTACAAGGCCATCTGGGCCCTCTCCGGCCCAGACACTCAGAATGAGTTATTCTCATTAGTTACGCTGCACCTCCTTGGTCGAGAAAGGTACTGAGGCGGTTGGAGGTGGCGCCGAGATAGCCTATACAGGCGGGTCAGTCTCAGCGGTGCTGCGTCGTGTGGTCCTCAAAAGCTGGCCTTCTGAATTTTTGGCTCCCGCTTGGTCCTAGCGCCTCCGGCGCTATCCCCACTAGTGTGAATGAGTGATGGAGACTGTCCAAGAAGATCAATAATTACGGTGAGTATGTAATTTCCATTTCTGGATTATATGGTCCATCTTAATGGCCTAGGCCTCAGACCAGCTACTCTCAAGGTACAGTTGTCAGCTGTCTCTGCTTTTCTGTCGGTGGGGAAGTCTTCCTCATTATCTTCTCATCCTGTGTTCTGTAAATTTTTCAAGGGATTGCTTCATATCAATCCTCCATTTAGAGACCCTGCCCCTGCCTGGGATTTGAATGTTTGCATTGCTCAATTGATGCAACCTACCTTTGAGCCTATGTCCTCAGTAGAGCTTAAGTACTTGACTTGGGAAACTGTGTTTTTAGTAGCCATTACCTCTGGCAGACGTATCAGTGAACTGCAAGCCCTGTCAGTGGAACCTGATTTTCTCTCTTTTCATAGGGATAAAGTGGTCCTTAGAACCAATAGAAGGTTCTTGCCCAAAGTGGTTTCAGATTTCCACCTGAATCAGTCTATGTCTTTTGCTGTTTTCTTCACTGATCATTCCTCTTCAGGAGAGAGAGGAGGCTACACAGTTTAGATGTTAAAAAGGCCCTTAGCTACTATATAGAGCGTACCAAAGGTCACAGGTTTGATTCTCTCCAGTTGTTCCTCACTTATGGAGAAGTGGGAAAGGGCAAACCTGCCACCAAGAGAACTATTGCCAGGTGGATTGTGTTTTGTATACAATTCTGCTATGAGAAACTAGGAACAATTCCATCCTCAGGCCTGAGGGCTCACTCCACAAGAGGTACAGCTGCTTCCCTGGCTGCTGCCAGGGATATTCCTCTCTTAGAAATTTGTCAAGCAGCCACCTGGAAAACAGTCCATACCTTTACCAAGCATTACTCTCTGGATAGCCAGGCTAGGAGTGATGCTTGGTTTGGCACAGCAGTACTTCAGAGCCTATTCCCAAAGTAGGTTCTGTCCCTCCTCCATGAAGGTACTGCTTGGTAGTCTGCAGTAGTCAGAATACAGCAAGACTTCATGTTGTTTGAAGAAAAAATTACTCACCTTAATAATTATGTTTCTTCTATTAGAGTATTGCTGTATTCTGACCTCTCTCCCTGCCTCCCCTCTCAGAACCTGTTTTTGGGAAGTGGGTGGGCAGGTGCAGTGTTGCATCTCAGGGGTGCTCCTTTTACACCTTCTTCTTTTTGTTTGGGTGTTTGTTTTATTATTATTCTTTTTGGGATTGATTTTTGGTTTCCTGACTTGAGTCTTTCTTTGGGAATCCAAAACTTTTTGTTGCCAGTTGGCTAGTAAAAATTTTACAGTTTCCACACAGGATAGTTAGTGAGTTTTTTGCTCGTAAGAATCTGACGGTTGTATTTCATAGGGCTCCAGACAGAGACCTCGACCGAGCTCGAGCTCAGCATTCTATGCTCTGCATAGAAAGTTAACCCTTTGTTCTCCAGGGCAGTTTAAAGAATGAGGCTAACTGCAATAGTCAGAATACAGCAAGACTCCATTAGAAGAAACATAATTACTAAGGTGAGTAATTTTTGATTCTGCCCTCTCAGTCGTTATTTCTCCTTTTAGTTTTATATCTTTTCCTTTTTCCTGTCCCTTGGACTTTTTTGTCCCACCCTCCGCTCCCTTCCTCTTACCTCTCTGGCGGCTCAGAACTGGCAGGCAGGCAACGTCGACAGCACCTAATGGCCAACTGCGAGCGCACGCATGCCATGCCGGCCCCAGGGCGACAACTAATGGTGCGTCGCTCCGCCCTACCAAAAAAAAAAAAGAGCTCTCGCTGGTCATGACGCCTGGCCATGAACCCAAATGTGATGAATGGTTAAGATACACAGAAAGATCATAATTATGGTAGGTACGTAATTTTCATTTTTTGCTACTAGAAATAGTCCCACAAGAAGGGGAACTCAGCTTGTTTGCTAGGTTGACCTCTTTGCAGGTTTCTGACCACAAAGACAGATTCTGTGCCTGATGTTAGTCAGCAAACATATTTTCCATCCAAGCTGGACAACAAACTAACATCTGTAATTTTGCCAAAATTGACAAGGTAAGGGGGCTCACTTATATATGAGACTGACTGATAAGTGAGTACTGTATATATGATCAGTTTATTTTTAGAAACAAAATAACTAGACCGGGTAGCCTTAAACATGGTAATAGGAAGCGGGCCCGGTGGCACTGAGACATTATGCCTTACCTTGCGCTGCGCCAGCGACCCAGGCTCCGGAACAACCTCGGGTCGTCGGGGTGCTGGCATAGGGGGAAGGGATGGAGCGGGATCGAGCCACCTAATGGCAGCTCTCCTCTCCTCGGATGGTTGTCTCCCCCGTGGTTCCACTACCACTGGGTGGTGGTCTGGTGGTGGCGTGGGTGGGAGGGAGGCGGCATAGCTGGGAGGGCATCTCGAACACAGCGTCACAGCGTTTCTCCCTGCGGCGCGTGTGCACCAGTTAAGGGGCAGGACGAAAAACGGGAAAAAGCATTAAAAATGTCAATAAAAAACAAACAAACATGGTAATAGGGGATGCAGTTGCACACTTTCTAGTGAAATTTGTATCACAAGAGCGAGTTCTGTAACTATACAGTGGAACTCTTAGGAGAAGAACACTCAGTTGAGGGAACTGTTGGCTTGCAATTCCTGAAGAAGAAAGTTTGAAATTCGTACATTTTGACCTGATACGTAGCGAGTTGGCACTCCAGAGCTGTGCTGTGTCGGGCAGTGAATTGTTTATGGGAACAGGCTATGGCTGTTTTAAGTAATGCTGACAAGAAGGAAAAAAATGATTTTGCACAAAAACTGTTACCTTTTCTTGTCTGGGCTACAGAGGAGAAAATGGGATCAGATTGCGTAAACATGCAATAGCACTCTGATTATCAGCAGTAGTTGTAATGTTTGTGTCTAGTACAGTGGCATACTTTTGTATCGGGCACAGATCAACAGTAGTTTTGTATCACTACTGTGTTTACAGAGAGGCAGGCAGAGCATTTCCAAGACAAATTGCATTTGCTAAGATTCACTCTGCAGCCACACATTTCCAGGATCCTGAGTTTGCTGGTAGCAGTACCACTTCTGTAGCTCCATATAAACATCTGAATTTTTGGGCAAGAAAGATTTAAAGCAGCAGTGCAACGAAAATGGGTTAAAATTTGACCCCACCTTTTTTTCTTTCCAATTGATGCCAGATGTCTTCCAGTTTATTTTGGAGGTAAAATGCTCAGTTTTCATTATCATTTAAGAATTTTATGAAAGTTTTAAAACAAGTATTTCTGAAGAAAAACAGATGGCTGCCTCATTTTTGCATAGAAATAATATTGAGGACCCAAGGAAGGTAAGAGTCCAGACAAAAATGTAAATGTACAGTACACAGCATAGGACACATCCAGAAAACCCAAATCAACAGCTCTGCCAGTATTTTTTATAACCATAGTAGAAATTTAGCTTTTTGGAATAAGTTTGTTCATTGCACTGCTGCTTTATAGAGCTGCTGACGCCTCAAAGAAAACTTTGAAAAACGTATTACCCATGTACAATTCAGCTTCAAACACCATGAAGTCTTGCTATATTATAACATTAGCAGTCAGCCACTGCAGCTGAACTTCCCCGGAGAGGAAGGAGTTAACTCCAGAGGATCTGGAGTTCTACAGCGCGAGGGCGCTGTGCTCAAAGCTGTATCTGGCAGTTTCAAATGAAACTGTCAGATTCTTTACTCCGCTTCACTGAACAGTCGTTCCGGAGATCAGCTCCTTCAGCTCGGTTCATTCTCGGTTCAGCGAGTATTTTCGTTCATTTGAACCGCAAAAGTAATTTTTTTACCGTGATTTCGGTTTTAAAGCTCTATCTGGTAACCGTAAGTACTAAATTTTAAGTCTGTGTGGAAAATTAATTATCGGTTCGGTTTTGAACCGATCGGTTTGTTATTTCTACATTTTAAAAGTGTACAGTGGGTTTTAGAGTGCGGTTCCCAGTTCTTATCGGTTCTAAAAAACAGAATTATAACGGTTTTCAAATACCTGTGACACGGTTAGGAACCGATAAAGAGGTGTCTTGCCACTGCCATCAAAGGCAAGTTTTGGTTAGGCTGGCATTATGTCTGAGAAACCCAAAGAAAAACCGGGCCCACTGGTTTCAACACTGTGATGTCTGTGGGAGGCCTTTGCCAAGGCTGACCCACACACCACTGTGTTTATTGTCTGGGCTGACCACCTCCTGTCAGACTGCCAGGTGTGTAAAATTTCCTGCAGCCACCCTGGAAAGAGATTGGGCCGGCTCCAGGGCAGCGAGGCCAAAAAGTCCGCTGACCCGGATGGCCAGCCCGGTCCAGTACCCACTGGACCAGAGGGAGTGCCCTCTGACCAGGGCGAGACTTCCTCGGGCAAAAGGAAGGCTGGTTCAGAGGAACCAGTCCCGAGTAAAAAGACAAGGAAATCAGTAGGTTTGGGGTCCAAAATTGTGTCTCCAACTGCTGCAGAGATAGCTAAAGCCATTCAGATTGTCCAGTCACTGTCTCAGGGATCTGTAGAACCACCAACAGTTGGTAAAAGGTTGGTTCGTTCAGTCCCAGTGGTTCAGGATTTTGAAGTTGAGGATTTTATGAACCACAGGAGGGGAGGAATTTGATCAATATATGTGTGGCTGGGGGGTCTGGACGTGCCCATTGAACGGACATTTCTCCAGACAGACCTTTAGAATCTCCTCCTATTCTGTCTGAGTCCCTTCTTTCTTTATTTTTACAAAAGGTTGCAGAAACCCTCCAGCTTCCTTTAGAGGAGGCTGTGGATGAGCAAGAGGAGCCTGATTATGTGGAAATGATGGATATTCCAGAGTTTAGGAGGTTGTCTTTTCCTTTGCATAAGTCATTTAGGAAGCAAACAACAAAGATTTTAAAAAATCCTCATTCTGTCCCTCCTGTAGATAAAAAAATGGACAGAAGGTATACTTTGTCAGGCTCGGATACAGACTTCCTTACTGAACAGTGTAGTCATGTAGGTGTTGTACAAGCTGCAGCCTGTGACAAGGCTGATATTCCTCTGGCCTCACATCCTCCTGATAAGGATTCCAGGAAGATTGATGCCATGGCGAAGAAACAGTATATGGCAGCTTCTTTGGGACTCAGGCAGGCAAATTATATGGCTTATGTTGCTAGATATCAGAAATCTAGGTGGGACACAGTATTGCAGTTAAAGCAGGCCCATGGCCAGCTGGCTAGTGAGTTGGAACAGGTGGCTGCTGATGGCATTGAAGCCTCTAAAGTTCAATTTCATACTGCTGTTGATGTTAATGATGTTTCCTCTAGGGTCATGGCCACTTCTGTAGCTTTCCGTAGGTTGGCATGGCTCAGATGCACTAATCTGTCCCAAGATACCCAGTCAAAGGCTATGGATTTTCCTGTAGTGGGAAATTCTCTGTTTGGGGAGCAAACAGAAAACTATATGAAAAGATGGATGAATACAGAACTACCTACAAAAGTGCCCAGGCTAAGGAGAAGCATGCCATGCCACAAGGCATGCTCCCAGAGAGTGAGGGCAGGCCTTTTACCAATTTCAAGCCTCCTCTGCTGTCTCGCAGAGGGTTTCTTCAGAGGCAGGTAGACGAGGCACAAGTAGACCGTCCCTCCCTCAGCCCAAGGCTGTTGCTACAGGCACCCTGATGGGGTGCCCAGGGCCGATTCTCCTGTACCAGTGGGGCAGGTTGGCCTATTTCAGCGGAACTGGCTGTCCCTAACTCGGACAGATGGGTTCTGGAGGTAATAGGCCAGGTCTGGTTCTCAGCTTCAAACACTTTCAAAGATGAGAGCCAGACATTTTCCTACATAAATCCTTGAAGCCCTTGCTTTGGAAGCAGAGTTTCTTCTCTTCTGGACTGCAAAGCAGTGGAAAGGGTTCCTCCTTGCCATCAGGGCAAGGGGCTTTATTCAAGATACTTTCTTACCCTAAAAGACAGGAGAATGGAGGCCCATTCTAGATTTAAGGTACCTGAACAAGCATCTTTTGAAACCAAAGTTCAAAATGTTGACTCTGGCAATGATATTGCCTTCCCTAAGGCCAGGGACTGGCTAGCTTCCCTGGACCTCAAGGATGCCTATTTTCATGTTCTGATCAGGCCTTCTCACGAAAGTACCTCAGGTTCGAACTGCCCTCAGGCCACTACCAGTTCAGGGCAATGCCTTGCCCTGACCTCTGCGCAAGGGTATTCACAAAATGTCTCGCTGTAGTAGTGGCTCACTTAAGAAGGCAAGGTTGCTGTGTTTCCCTACCTGGACGACTGGCTCATTGTGGGTCAGTCTCCAGGTCAGGTGAAACCCATTTGCAAGTCACTCAGCAGCTTCTCACTTCCCTGGGATTCCTGCTAAACTTACCAAAGTCAGTTCTGGAACCGGTTCAGGTCCTAACTTTCATAGGCGAGAATTGAACACAAGGTTAGCCAGGGCTTTTCTTCCTCGGAAAGGGTGGACAGACTCATCGCCTGTCATCCTCCTTTACCCTCCGGGTCTCTCGACCAGCAAGGCATTTTCTGCAACTCCTTGGGCACATGGCTGCTTCCACAGCTGTCGTGCAGGGAGCAAGATTCAGATGAGGGACATTCAGTTCCATTTGAGGGCCTATTGGTCTCAAAGGAGGACCCCTTACCAAGTTGGTTCCAGTTACTCAAACTCTGATCCTAGCCTCCACTGGTGGCAGGTCCAGAGCAATTTAAGACAGGGGTTCCTTCATTCCCATTTCTCACTCCCTCACCCTCACCACGGATGCCTCCCTGTTAGGGTGGGGGCTCACCTAGCGATCTTGCCACCCAGGGGTGTGGTCTCTCAGGAATCTCTGCTCCACATCAATCTGTTGGAACTCAGAGCTGTCTTTTAGCTCTTCGGTGTTTTCAGATTCTGTCCAGAACAAAGTGGTTCAAGTCAGGACAGACAATACCACCACAATGTGGTACATCAACAAGCAAGGGGCACTGGTCTTCAGCCTTGTGCACGAAGCAATGAAGTTGTGGTCTCTGGCCTACTCCTGAACACCTCCCTGATAGCGGTTCACCTCCAGGAAGGACAATGTCCTGGCGGACGCCCTCAGCAGAATTTCTCAGGGCCATCACGAATGGGCTCTGAATCCACAAGTGCTGGGGTCCGTCTTTGCCAGATGGGGCACTCCTCAGATAGATCTTTTCGCAGCCCCAGACAACCATCAACTTCCTCTTTTTCTGTTGCAGGCCTCCAGTACTGGGCTCAGTCCCTCTGGCGCCTTTCTGTTGGACTGGAAAGGGAAGTTCCTGTATGCCTTTCCTCCTTTCCTCTTCTTTTCAGGGTACTAGTAAAATCAGATCTCAACCTTGCAGAGTGATTCTGATTGCCCAGATTGGGCCAGACAGCCCTGGTACCCTCTGCTTCTGTCCTTGGCAGTCCACCCTGCCCTGAGCCTACCCAGAGTCCACGACTTACTGGCCTGTGCACAGGGAGAGTGTGGTATCCGACCTCAATCCCTCCACCTCAAGGCTTGGCTCTTGAGGAGCTAGAATTGCTGACTTACACCTTCTCAAGGTGTCATGGATATTTTAAAGGCTTCTAGGAAGCCTTCCACTAGAGCCACTTATAATTCTAAGTGGAAGAGGTTTTCCATCTGGTGCTCTGAGAGGCAGATTATCCCAGAATCTGCTGATCTTCCAATTCTTCTGGAATATTTGGTCCATCTGAATTCCCTAGGCCTTAGACCAGCTACCCTGAAGGTTCATCTGGCAGCTGTCTCTGCTTTTTGTGTCAGCAGGGAAGCCTGCCTCCTTTCTTCTCACCCTGTGTTCTCCAAGTTTTTAGGGGTTACTTCATACTAACCCTCTTTTTAGGAACCAGCTCCGCCTGGGACCTGAATATTTGCATTGCTTAGTTAATGCAACCCCCTTTGAGCCTCTGTCTTCAGCAGAGCTCAAGTATTTAACGGAAAACCGTTTTCCTAGTAGCTATCACCTCTGCCAGACGATAAGTGAGTTACAGGCCCTGTCAGTGGAAGAAGATTTTATCTCTTTCCACAGAGATAAGGTAGTCCTTAGGACTAATAGAAAGTTTTGCCTAAGGTGGTTTCTGATTTCCACCTGAATCAATCTATCTCTGTCCCAGTATTTTCACTGAGCATTTCTTCCTCAGGTGAGAGGAGACTGCACAGCTTGGATGTCAAAGAACCTTAAGCTACTATTTAGAGCGACCAGAGGTCATAGGTTGAATCCCTCCAACTGTTTCTTACCTGTGGCGAGGTTGGCAAGGAAAACCTGCCACTAAGAGAACAATTGCAAGGTGGATTGTTTCTTGTATCCAACTCTGTTATCAGAAACTAGGTAAGTACCCACCTCAGGATTGAGGGCCTCCATGAGAGGTACAGCTGCGTCTCTAGCGGCTGCTGGGACATTCCCATTCTGGAGTTTGTCAAGCTGCTACCTGGAAGACAGTTCACACCTTTCCAAGCATTATTCCCTGGATGTCCAGTCCAGGAGAGATGCTAGGTTTGGCACAACTGTGCTTCAGAGCCTATTTCTAAGTGGTTCTGACCCTCCTCCATGGAGGTACTGCTGTGTAATCTGCTAATGTTATAATATAGCAAGACTTCATGGTGTTTGAAGAAAAATTACTCACCTTAGTAATTGCTTTTCTTCTCATGGAGTCTTGCTATATTATAACCACCCTCCCTCCTGCCCTCCTCAGAACCTCTACTTGGGTAGGGTGGCGAATGGTGCAAGCACTGTGTCATGCCATTGTAGTTATCCCTTTACCCTCTTTCCTTTGGGTTGGGGATCTGGTTGCTTTCATTTAGGTTATTTATATTGCCCCCTTCCTGGACTTGAGTCTTGGGGGGAAGGGGGGGTTCATAATGTGCTTGTCAAGGGTGGTAAAACGAACCATAATACCATCAGTTTTTGTTATTATGGTTCTGGGTGTTTCTTTGTTGTTTATATTGTTGTTACTACTACTAGTAGGTAGCCATGGGCTAGTGTAGTTTTTTCCACACAGACTTTCTGTTCTTTGATGTTAGCTTCGTAAAGATCTGACAGTTTCATTTGAAACTGCCAGATAGAGCTTTGGGCACAGCGCCCTCGCGCTGTAGAACTCCAGATCCTCTGGAGTTAACTCCTTCCTCTCCGGGGCAGTTCAGCTGCAGTGGCTGACTGCTAATGTTATAATATAGCAAGACTCCATGAGAAGAAAAGCAATTACTAAGGTGAGTAATTTTTTCTTACTGTCTATATGTATTCTGTAGATTTCTTCTCGCTATTATTAATTACTGAGGAAATTTACTTGAATACATGATATTTATACCTCAGAGTTCATCTGCCTCTGTAGCTTACTCCTTACTTCATGTCATAATCCTGTGTTGTGACATCACAGTCTGTTGCCATGGGAGTAACTGTGATGTCACAAGCAGTGCATTATGACTTCAGGTGGGGGGAAAGCAACAGGAATAGATGAACTGTTCAGGAGCAAAGATCCTGTTTTAATGCAAATGACCTCAGTAATAAATAATGGGGAGGAAAAATACAGAACTAATGTTAAAAACAAGCAGAACTGTGTATTATTATTATGTTTTGCTAAGGTTCTCCTGAAGGCATCAGCTGCTCTTTAAGAGTAATTTAGATGCTAAACAGTTTACCTCTTTAGTTCTGTTTTTCTGTATTGTTGCTGCATCATAGAAACATAAAAGCCGTCAGCAGAAAAGGACCTCCTGGCCCTGGCTTACCTAGTCTGCCTTAAAGTCTCTACCAACTGTTCTGCCTTAGGCCATACTTGATCTCTGGCCTTACTGCCCCCAACCCCCAGCCCTGTTACTAAGGTCCCTCTGTGTTTGTCCCATGCATGTTTGAAACCTGTTACTGTTTTGGTACTCACCACCTCGGCTGGGAGGCTGTTCCAGGCACCTACTACCCTTTCTGTGTAGAAATATTTCCTCACATCCCCCTCTAAGTCTCCCCCCCCCCAGCTTCATATCATGTCCACTTGTCTTTGAGCATTTCTTTCTGTTTAATATTCCACCCTTCTGTAACTTATTGATACCCCTGAGGTATTACATCCTTATTTTCTGAGAAACTTACACCTTCACACCACAGTTTACACTGGCACGATGGTTCTAAACATATGGAATCTACTGCCATCATTGTTTCATCTGTTTCACACTCAAAGCAAGTAACACTCACATGCATTGTTCTCTGGAATGTTTGGAGTGGTTCAAACAAGCTTGTGCACTGTACTGCAAACTCAAGTCCCCCACACTCTAGCCATTGTATATTTTTCATTACAGAAAGGGCTGCAGTAGATGCCCTGGACTCCTCTCCTGCAAATTCTACGGTTTTCTTGTGTTTGGGCCTTCAGTTCTCTGTTTCTTTCAGGAAACATATTTATAGTTACTGTGTGCTGCATATTGTATACTATTTCAAATATTTGCTTTTTGAACCTCCTGTGATGTCACTGAATGATGAGCGGCCAGCTCACTCCTCTCTCTCTCCCGCTCTGGCAAGCCAAAGCAATTCGTGAGCTTTAACTTCAGAAAGTGGCCCAAGCATCTAAAATCCATCTTATAAAGATGTCTGCATGGTAAAGACTGAAGGACTTTGTGACAGCCAGTCCACAGCCAAAAAAAAGATACTTACATCTGCAGAAGGACGGTCTCTTCAGCCCGTCTTCGCCCAAGATGTCCACCCACCTGACTGCCTGAGCAGCTCTGAAGAGGAGGAAGCCACAAGCACAATGACCTCTAAAAAAACTGATAACCAGAGCTTCTGAAAATCGGCTTCACTCTCAAAAACTCACAAATGGACTTGGCAGAAACACATCAGGAGATGCAGGAGAGGGGGCCCGCACATTAGATCTCGAGTGCTGCCTCACAGAAGTCGACAAGGAGGGGATCGCCACAGTGTAGCCTTGCACTACTTATGTAAACAGGAGCAGGAACTGACTGTTAAAGTTGGTGACCTGGAGCAAAGGGTGAGGTGGAACAACCTCCATCAGCACAGAGTGCCAGAGTATACAGAAGAAGGAGAGATGGAGGCTTTTGTATCTTCCTGATTGAACGACTTGGCTTGTACAAACATATTATTATGCAGATTGAAAGCACAGCACGCCCTAGCACCCAACCCAGAGGCCCAAATCTCACCCCTTGGTCTATTGTGGCAAGGTTCTTTGACTACTCTACGAAAATGAAGATCTTACAAGCAGCCTGGGCTAAAAAGAGTTAGAATTTGGTGACACCAAATTCTACCTTGAACATGATTTTACTCCCATGGTTATTGACAAGTGGAGATGCATTTTGGCCTTCATCAAAGAAATGCATGAAAAAAACTTAAAAGCTCGAATTTTTGCGCTGGCCCAGATAAAAATCTACACAGCAAATGGAGTGAAATTCTACCACAGTCTGAAGGAAGCCTCTGGGTGTAACCAGCAACTGGGCTTCTGGATGGCACCATCGGACTCCCCCTACCTCACTGACTGAATAAGAGCTCTCCAAGATGGAGTGGTCCTGCGGTGCAAAAGACAGGAGATGTCACTGACCACCTCCAGGAGGTGGGGTGCCATTTTCCAGAGGAAAGAAAAACAGAGCTGCTGTTGCAGCACAATGGAGACCCCTAGAGTGGAGGAGCCAACATCCTGAAGTACACTGGTCTAACCCAAGGTGATTAGTACTGAAATTCATTTGTTTGCTGAGACAGGACAAAAATGAAAAACTCCTTTCCACTTGACTACTCAGTCGAGACTTAGGGAAGGATGTTTTGTCTCTTCTCTTCACCACTTTATGTTGGACTGTTTGTGACCAAATGTGGGGACAATGCTTAGGATCACTTTGGGGACATAGGTATTAATGTGCAGGAGAACTGGAGCCACGTGGTACAGATTTATCATTGGAAGGGTGTTCCTAGTCTTTCTCTTTCTCTAGGGAAGAAGCTTGCCTACTAATGTTTGGACCTATCTGACTAAATACTTATCATCAGCCCCTCAAATCTCAAGAAATCTCAAAATGAGGTCACTACTGTGGATTTCTGCATCACCCTGCTGGAGAAGGTTCTGTGTGATAACGGTGATTGCGAAACCACGATCACTGTTAGGGCAAGTGTACACCACCAAAAATCAAAACGGTGATGTACACTCCCAGCGAAGCAGCTCCTTCACTTAAAATAACCAACTCTGGGGGGGGGGGACAACCGCAATTAAAAAAAAAAAATTAACACTCGCTCCCATAAAGAGCACAAAATATTGTACTCCTCCCCAGCCTCAAACCGTACACCCCTCCCCACTGTAGCCAGCCACCCTCACCATCACACCACACAGCCAGCTCTGCAGATTCCCACCTCACCACCCCTCACATACCTTCTATCCTCTTCTGGTCTGCGTTTTGCTCTTCCCTTCACCCTGTCCTTCCCTGTCACTACCCTTTCAGAGTAGCTGACATTGCAGGCGCTGAGATTGAGTCGCTCATATTTGAGTCGATCAGTTTCAGTCGCTGTATTAATGGTATACCACTGGAGAAAGGTGGAGGTGAGGAAAGGCTCTCTCATTGACTTCTTATTTAAAAAAAATGCAGTTAATCCTTGGTTTCTTTTCCTTTTCCTGCTTATAACATGTATTATCTGACTGTAATAATGATTGGCAAGCTGAGTACAGGATGTGTTAAACCAGCTTCTCTTCTGCATGGGCCTAGTTACATTGAAGGGGTGGGCGGAGGAGCTGCAGAAAGGGCGGATGGTGGCTGCTTCCCTGAACTCTCCAGCTCTGGGGTTGGGGTGGGGTGCTGTTTCATCCTCCTTTCTGCAACTGAATACTGTATCTTGGTTCATAATAGTGGAACCACCTTGCTTGGTTTTGCAGAAGAGAAGAGTGAATATCCATGTTTGATTTTGGCCACATCCCTTAATAATGCTATTTTACAAGAGGGAGCAGAATTGTGAAGGAATTTCTTGCCATGACGTCTATTCAGGTGGTAGGTTCCATTTTCTGCAGTGCAGGGGGCTCAAAAGAAATGGCTACATCACAATCCAAAGGGGAAAAAAGCATTCTCCAATTTGTCTGAGGCAGAGAGCAGCTGGCAGAGGACATCTGTGAAAAGCTTTTGTGCCGCATTTGATCCTGAAATCAGCAGTTTACATGGTTCACAGATCTTATCTGTGTCAATCTTCACCATTCATCACCTTTGGGTTCTGACGGGAGGTCACGACCCTGCAGGAGCTCTTTTTTTTTTTTTTTTTGGATGGGCGGAGTCGATGCACGATTGGCACCGCCCTCGGGGCCGATGCACTGCGTGGCGCTCGCGGGTTGGCCGTTTGGTGCTGTCGACTCCGCCCTCCTGCCAGTTCTTTGTCTCTCGCTGTTGAGGTCACACCTCGTGGGTAGCTCTGAAAAACTGCATGAAAGGCCTGTTGAACTTCGACTCCGTCAAGTCAAATCTTTCCTGCTGGTTCAGTTTTCACTCCACTCCACGTCGCCTGGTAAGACTGTTCCTTCTTTTATTTTGCTACGTCGGGTCTTGTTTTTTGGTGTTTTTTCCGTAGGTCATGTCTCGGTCGGGGGCGCAAGAAAACTATGAAGATGGGACAGCCCCCTATGTGTCGGTGCCTTTGCATCCATAAGTATTCTCGCCACTGATTTAGCATGACTGCTAAGGCCAGATCTTGGCACGCTACATGACATGGATTCATGTGATGCCTGCTTTTCCATGAACCGTCGTGTCATTGAACACCACACGTGGAAAGCTGGGCGAGCTCCACCGACTTTCGGGGACGGGCGTTACCAGTCGGGCTAAGCCACATTCTCTTAGCCTTTCCCCCTGGTCCCTTCCCAGTTCTATATGGACCGAGGAGGAGGGGGCTTCTAGTAGCCTCGCCGTTGCAGAAGCCCCTTCCGCGGTGCAGGAGGCCCAGTTCGTTCCCCTTGGGGGACGGGACGGAGGCACCGCCTTGGCAATCGCCCCTTCAAGGGTGACGGCTCCCCCGGTATTGTACCTTTGGCTTGGAAGGCCTGGGTTCATGCCATCCTCGATGCCATCTGTCAGCACCGTCTTGGGCTGCAGCGCCGCTCGTGGCGCTGTGGGCCCTGATGGCGCCGTCATTGGTGCCAGTCCGTCGCTCAGCGCCGTTGTTGCTATTGGCTCCGTTCGCAGCACCAGTGGTGCTGATAGCACCATGGGAGGCTCTATGGTGCTGTTCTTTGCTGTTTTTCTCCACGGTGCTGAGGTTGAGCTCGGCGCCGTGTGCAGCTCTGGGCCGCTTGCGGCACGAGGTGAGACACGCACGCGGCACCATGGGGGTTTCAGATCTCAGCACCAAGAGCGTGGTTGGAGCCGTCGGCATCTCTGGCCTCGACGCCACTTGTGGCGCCGTGGGCTGGGACGGCGCCGTGACAGGCTCTGGTGCTGCTGCCTTTGTCAGCACCGTGTCTTCTTCCTGCAGCATTAGTGGTGCAGCTGAGGGTCTCAGCGCCGACTCTGGTGCAGTCACTCGGTTTGGTGCCCCTTTCATTTGGGATGGCAGTGGGCTTCCACGCACTGTTTGGCACAGAACTTCGGGTCTCCACCTTCTCGGAGGGGGAATCAGATTCTGAGTCAGACAGGCAGTCTGACTCTTTGGAGCTGGTTGCTCATGTGGACACCTTGGTAGTGTCCTCGACAGGCCGGAACCAGCACCCCTCTGAGGAAAGCACAGTTGCTCCCGGAACCAGGGTCAGGGGTGCTGACCAGCAGACAGTGGTGCAGGCCACCATTGCTCTGCAGCCTGGTCTCGGTGGGTTTTCTGATCCCCTCAGTAGTGGTACCTCCTCAGCTGGTGTGCCTGGATTGCCCAACTTTGGGGCCGATCGGAGCACCCACAGGAGGGTAGGGTGCTGCTCCCTGGATAGCCCATTCGGGGGCCGACCAGAGTAGCCAGCTCCCTAGGCTGGCTCTTTCGTGGAGGAGGGTACTTTCAGATTCTGAGGGGTCGAGGGGTATGGGTTCGATGTGGCAACCTTTTTCTGGAACCCACCTGGGCTCTGGGAGAAGTCGTAGCACGGACCCTTGCCCTTCCCTTCCCTTTCGGTCTCCTCGAGAGGGCCCCATTCTTTGGAGGGTAGGGACCGTCCTTCTGGACTTTCACGGCCCCGGTCACCTCATGGGGGGATTCTTTAGGGCACCACCTAGGCAGTTCCAGTTTGGTTGACCAGATGTCAGCTGTGGAGTTTTCTGGAGCTCCTCCTTCTCTTGGGGCTCCAGGTGCACTCCCTAGCCCAGGCAGAGGACAACCGATTTCTGTTGTCAGCTCTGCCCCCTCTCCTCTGTCATTCTCCTGCACTCCCAGGTATTCTTGGTCCTAGCGGTCCTCTCTCCTGGGAGCAGTTCAGGGCTGTGGCTGCTCATTTTCCCTCTTATGTTAGGGCCATGGACAGACAGGTTTTTCAACCTCCCCTTGAGCAGCCAGCTTCTGAACTCTTGAGGCCCTCTAACTCCTCATCCCCCTCTTCTGGAGGAGAGGAGCCGTCTGTCCACATCTCTCCAGCTGCTGATCTCACAGAGTATCAGCGATTCCTCGTGAGGATGTTGGAGGACCTGCACATCACCCCACCCACACAGCACAATCCAGAGCACTCAGTGCACACCTTTCTAGGTGATTTCAGTGCGGTCACCCTTGTGGTGCCCCCCCCCCGGCCTGCTCCCTTTTGGGAGGCGTCGTTGCATTTCTGGCAGAGATCCTTTTCCAGAGTCCCAGCCCCTAGGGATCTCTGACAGAGATATTGTGCCCCCCGGAGTCTCCAGGTTCTGTGCCTCATCCTCAGTCAGGTTGACACAGCTGGACACTCCTGATGGGCTTTGCGCCCCTCACCATGACTGGCCCCCAGATCAAGATTCTATGGATTTTGACTTCTGGGGGAGGAGGATGTTCTACTCTGCATGGTTTCTGCTCTCTATTTCAGCACATCAGGCCCACTATGCTACCTATGATAGGTTCCTGTGGTCCAGGCTCGGTCAACTCCTAGCCACTATGCCTGACATGGAGGTAATCAGACAAGTCATTGCACTCTCTGCACCTGGCCTGGAGCTAGCAAGGCACCAAGCGAGGGCATCTTATGACGCCAACAAGGTAACTTCTGGGGTCGTAGGAACAGCGATCTGCACTAGGCAGACGGCATGGCCGCATCTTTCCCGGTTGTCACCCTTGGCCCGGCGTAGGGTGAGCCCCTTCCCCCTACCAGAGAACCCATCTTTTCTCCCGCAGGGTGAGACGGCGTCTGTCAGGGCAACCTCCTACTCCTTCCAAGGAGTCCCCGTCTCACTCTCCCCACTCCCAGACCTGTGATGGCTCTCTCTCTTGGTGTGCCACCCATTGAGAGCTAAGGGACTTAGTCCTTTAGGGTTAGGGCCCCCTACGGGGGGGGCTCAGCAGTCACCCAAAGGTGATGAATGGTGAAGATTAACACAGATAAGATATAAAAATTACATACCTACCGTAATTCTGATCTTTCTGTGTATCTTCACCTTCCCAACCTCCATCCCCCTGGGGCCTCAGTCTCTTGGTCCCCTTCCCTCTCTGTGCCCTCTCCCTCACCCCCTCCTTTCTGTTAGTCAGGAGTGAGGTGACTTGGGGCATATAGTGGGATAATTCTGTCTAGAGGTAGAGTGGTCAGGATGGGGGGCACTCCTTCAGTTCCTCGGCTCCACCCCTGTGGGTTGGGGGTTAGTAGTTGCCCTCTTTTCTGTTTCTTCTCCCCTTCTCCCCATTAACTTGCTTTAATTTCCTTGTCCTTTGGACATAACCTCAATTTAATTTAAGAAACTAGGTTTCTTGCACCAAAAGTTTATTTTTTTGGGGGGAAGGGGTATTCCCTGTATCCTGTCTTTTCTTCTAGAATAGCCGATTCTGCTTATGTTTCATATGTACATCAAGCTTATATAGACATTATGTCCTTAATGCTTGCCAGACATCAATAATTAATAAATTTAACATTATCTCCAAATGCCAAGTCTAGTTTTTTTTTTTTTTTTTGAGAGTCCATGGTAGCGCTGTCAATTACTTCAACTGGGAGCTGATTCCATATAGGCACAACCCTATGACTATACCAGTGTCTTCTATGTAGCGTATTCCATTTTGGTAGATAAAGTTGTTTAGTATGTTTTCTAGTAGTTACTCTGTTATCACTAAGGACAATTCCTAGATCTTTACTAAGGATGGGGTCAGTTAATGCTCTAAATAATAAACACATATCTTCCCTTAGTCTTCTATACTGGAGTGTATATAAATGTTGGAGTTATTGCCAGTGATTCTGTGCCTTGAATTCTGGCAGTTAGCCTTTTTGGCTACTCTTTCGCAGTTCCTATACAATCTGGAGACAGGTCAAGGTAGGGTTTGTTCCCTTTCTCTCCCCGTCTAAATTTCTTAACCCTCCCTCCTCCTTTTTCTACTTCCAGAGATTGCGACCCCTACCCAGTCCCCTTAGTTTTTCAAACTTATTCTGTCCTCTCAGTCATTTATTTCTCCTCTTAGTTTATATATCTTTTCCTTTGTCTGTCCCTTGGACTTATTTGTCCCTCCTTCCCAACCCTTTCTTATTCTACAGCGGCCCAGAACTGACGGAAGGGGCGGAGTCGACAACACCTAATGGCCAACCCGCGAGAGCCACAGAGTGCATTGACCCCGAGGGCAGCGCCGATGGTGCATCGACTCTACTTATCCCCCCCCCCAAAAAAAGAACTCCCGCGGGGTCATGACCTCCGCCCAGAACCCAATGGTGAAGATACACAGAAAGATCGGAATTCAAACAACATGAAGTCTTGCTATATTATGACATATGCAGTATAACCCCAGGTTAGAACTGCTCCGGAGGTGAAAGAGTTAACTTTCCATGCCAGGCATGGAACCTTGAGCGCGCGAGCTCGGTTGAAAACTCTGTCTGTTGTTGCTCAAACTTAAACTGTCAGATTCTTTACTCCACCTCACTGAACAGTCACTCCGGAGATTTCTCCTGCTGCTCGTATCGTTTGTCGGTTAAAAAGTGTAATTTTCGGTTTATTAACCGTAATTAAACCGCAATCGGTCGGTTCCAGCTCTGTCTGTGGTATTGTAAGTAATAGATAGGCTTACGTTTATTTTCTTCTGTGTGGAATTTGTAAACGTCTTTTTCGGTTCGGTTTGAACCGATCAGATTGGTTTAAAATAACTTTCTAGTCCTTTAGAGTGCAGCTCCCGGTTCTCATCGGTTCCATTTCATTACGTTTTTTTCCACGACCCGTGACACGGTTGGGAACCGATAAGAGAGTCTTGCTTGGCGGATTGCCACTAACGGGCAAGTTTTGGTTAGGCTGGCACTATGTCTGAGAAACCCAAAAGAAAAACCGGACCCACTGGGTTTCAGCACTGTGGCTTCTGTGGGGAAGCCTTTGCTAAGGCTGACCCACACACCACCTGTGTATATTGTCTGGGGTTTGACCACCTCAATGAAGACTGCCGGATTTGTAAGAATTTTCCTGCTGCCACCATGGAAAAGAGAGTCGGTAGTCTCAGGGAAAGGGAGGCCAAAAAGTCCACTGACCCGGATGGCCAGCCCGGTTCGGTTCCAACCGAACCTGAGGGAGTGCCCTCTGACCAGGGCGATACTTCCTCGGGCAAACGAAGAGCCAGCTCTGAGGGGCCGGTTCCAACTAAAAGGGCTAGAAAGTCAGCTAGTGTGGAGCCAAAAGTTCTTTCTCCAACCGCTGAGGAAATAGCTAAAGTTATTCAAATTGTCCAGTCTCTTTCCCCGGTTCTGTCCAAACCGACACCATCAGGGAAGTGCTCGGTTCGGACGGTTCCACCGGTTCAAGATTATGATTTTGAGGATTTTTATGAACTGGAGGAAGGGGAGGAGGGGTATGAGGAGAGTGAATGTGATTTTGAAGGTCTGGATGTGCCTATTGAACCGGACATCTCTCCAGACAGACCATCAGGGGTTCCCCCCCCCCCAAGGCTATCTGAGTCCCCTTCTCATTTTATGTTCTATAAGAAAGTTGCTGAAACTCTCCAACTCCCTGTTGAGGAAACTGTTGATGACCAAGAAGAGCCTGATTATGTGGAAATGATGTATATTCCAGAGTCTAGGAGACTGTCTATTCCCTTACACAAATCCTTTAGGAAACAGACAGTAAAAATTCTAAAAACTCCTCACTCTGTCCTTCCTGTTGATAAAAGAATGGACAAGAGGTATACATTATCAGGCTCTGATACGTATTCCTCTCTCAGCAGTGTAGCCATGTGGGGGTAGTGCAGGCTGCAGCCTGTGACAAAGCTAATATTCCTCTAGCCTCTCACCCTCCTGAAAAGGATTCTAGGAGGATGGATGCCATGGCAAAGAAACAGTACATGGCAGCATCTTTAGGACTCAGACAGGCAAATTATATGGCTTATGCTGCTAGGTACCAGAAATCCAGATGGGATACTGTGCTGACCCTAGCAAAACAAGTCCCTGACCAGCTTGCCAGGGAGCTGGAACAGGTGGCTATGGATGGTATTGAGGCATCCAAGGTGCAATTTCATGCTGCAGTGAACTCTAATGATGTTTCATCAAGAGTCATGGCTACATCTGTGTCTCTTCGCAGAATGGCCTGGCTCAGATATACTTCCCTGTCACAGGATACCCAGTCTAAGGCTATGGATTTTCCTGTTGTGGGCAATTCTCTGTTTGGGGAGCAGACAGAGAATTATATGAATAAAATGGATGAGTATCGGACCACCTATAGGAGTGCACAGGCCAAAGAAAGGTAAGCCACTCCTCAAAGGCAGCATGTCAGGGGCAGGGGCAGGCCTTTTCATAGGCCTTTTTACCAAGCCCAGGCCTCCTCTTCTGCTTATGCTCAGAGGGGGTTCTTTAGAGGAAGAAGCAGAAGGGGTTCAAGTAAGCCTGCTTCTACCCCTCAACCCAAAGCCCCGGCAAAACAGGCTCCCTGATGGGGTGGCCAGGGCTGAGTCTTCACTACCGGTAGGGGGCAGGCTGGCTTACTTTGTCCAGGACTGGAAGTCTTTAACATCAGACAAGTGGATCCTGGAAGTAGTAAGCCAGGGACTGGTTCTCAGCTTCAAAAAATTCCCGAAGATGAGAGCCAGGTCCTTTCCACCTGCAAATCCTTCAGAGGCACTTGCCCTAGAAACAGAAGTTTCTGCCTCCTGGCTCTCAGAGCTGTGGAAAGGGTTCCACCCTCACACCAGGGCAAAGGGTTGTATTCCAGGTACTTCCTTACCCCAAAAAGACAGAGAATGGCGGCCCATCCTGGATCTCAGGTATCTAAACAAGCACCTTTTAAAACCAAAGTTCAAAATGGTGACTCTGGGAATTATTTTACCTTCTCTAAGGCCAGGGACTGGCTAGCCTCCCTGGACCTCAAGGATGCCTACTTCCATGTTCTTATCAGAAGCTCCCAGCGAAAGTACCTCAGATTCGAACTGCCCTCAGGCCGTTATCAGTTCAGAGCAATGCCCTTCGGCCTCACCTCGGCCCCGAGGGTATTCACAAAATGCCTGGCAGTAGCAGTTGCCCATTTAAGAAGGCAAAAGATTGCCATCTTTCCTTATCTGGACGACTGGCTCATAGTAGGTCAGTCCCCAGACCAGGTCAAATTACACCTTCGGGTAACTCAGCAACTGCTCACATTTCTAGGTTTCCTTCTCAGTCTTCCAAAGTCTGTTCTAGAGCCTGTCCAGCTTCTCACCTTCATAGGCGCAGAACTGAACACAAAAGAGGCCAGAGCCTTCCTCCCTCTGGAAGGAGCAAGGACCTTGGTCTCTCTGGCCTCCTCATTCACCCTGCAGGTCTCTCGACCGGCAAGGCATTTTCTACAGCTCCTGGGGCACATGGCTGCTTCTACAGCAGTAGTGCAGGGAGCAAGATTTCAGATGAGGGACGTCCAGTTCCATTTGAGAGCCTTTTGGTCTCAAAGGACAGACCCTCTAACCAAATTGAGCCCAGTGACTCGAACCCTGATCCAGGCCCTTCAGTGGTGGCAGGACCAGAGCAATCTGAGACAGGGGTTCCTTCAACCCCCAGTCTCACCCTTGACCCTTACTACAGATGCATTCCTCTTGGGTGGGAGCTCACATGGGCGACCTCACTACCCAGGGGTTGTGGTCCCCACAGGAATCTCTGCTCCACATCAATTTGTTGGAGCTCAGAGCAGTTTTTCTAGCACTCCAGGTCTTTTCCACATCTGTTCAGAACAAGGTTGTTCAGGTCAGAACAGACAATACTACTACAATGTGGTACATCAACAAGCAAGGAGGCACTCGGTCTACGGCCTTGTGCACCAAAGCAATGAAGTTGTGGTCTCTGGCTTATTCTCTGAACGCCTTCCTTACAGCAGTTCACCTTCCAGGCAAGGACAATGTCCTAGCAGGTGCTCTCAGCAGGATTTCCCAGGGCCATCACGAATGGGCACTGGATCCCCTAGTACTGGAGGTAGTATTTGCCAGATGGGGCACCCCGCAGATAGATCTTTTTGCAGCCCCAGACAATCACCAACTTCCCCTTTTTTGCTGAAGGCCCCCAGTGTTGGGCTCAGTCCCTCTGGATGCCTTCCTTCTCAGTTGGGAAGGGAAGTTTCTCTATGCCTTCTCCCCCTTCCCTCTTCTGTTCAAGGTGCTAGTCAAAATCAGATCTCAACTCTGCAAGATGATCCTGATTGCTCCAGATTGGGCCAGACAGCCCTGGTACCCACTTCTCATGTCCTTAGCAGTCCATCCTCCCCCTCACCTCCCCAGGAATCACAATCTGTTAACCTGTGCCCAGGGGAGGGTTTGGTATCCGAACCTCAAATCTCTCAATCTCAAGGCATGGCTCTTGAAGAGTTAGAGTTGCTGACCTGCACCTCTCCCAAGGTGTATTGGATATCTTGAAGACCTCTAGGAAGCCTTCCACCAGGGCCACTTATAATTCCAAATGGAAGAGATTTTCCATATGGTACTCTCAGCATATATTCCACCAGAATCTGCTGACTTGCCCACAATCCTGGATTATTTTGGCATTTGAATTCTTTGGGGCTGAGACCAGCTACCCTAAAGTGCACCTGGCAGCCGTGTCTGCTTTCTTATCAGCAGGTAAACCTTCTTCTTTTCAGCTCACCCTGTATTCTGCAGTTTTTCAAGGGTTGCTTCACACCAACCCTCCATTCAGGGACCCTGCCCCTGCTTGGGATCTTAATATTTGCATTGCCCAGCTTATGCAACCCCTTTTGAGCCATTGTCTTCAGCAGAGCTCAAGTACTTGACTTGGAAAACTGTGTTTTTGTAGCCATCACTTGCCAGGCGCATAAGTGAGTTGTGAAGCATTGTCAGTGGAACCTGACTTTATCTCCTTTCACAGGGATAAGGTGGTCCTCAGGACTAATAGAAAGTTTTTGCCTAAGGTGGTTTCAGATTTCCACCTTAATCAATCCATGTCCCTTCCTGTGTATTTCACTGACCATTCCTCCTCTGGCGAGAGGAGATTACACAGTTTAGATGTCAAAAGAGCCCTTAGTTATTACATAGAACGTACCAAGGGTCACAGGTTTGACTCCCTCCAATTGTTCCTCACTTATGATGAGGTTGGAAAAGGAAAACCTGCCACTAAAAGATCCATTGCCAGGTGGATTGTCTCTTGTATCCAATTTTGCTATGAAAAACTGGGTAAGGTTCCTCCCTCAGGCCTGAGGGCTCACTCTCTGCCAGGGGTACAGCTTGCCTCTGGCTGCTGCCAGGACATCCTATCCTAGAGATATGTCAAGCAGCTACCTGGAAAATAGTTCACTTTCACTAAGCATTACTCCCTGGACATCCAGGCTAGGAGTGATGCTCGATTTGGCACAGCCGTAGCTTCAGAGCCTATTTCCAAGTAGGTTCTTGTCCTCTCCATGGAGGTACTGCTATGTAGTTCAGAGTGTCATAATATAGCAAGATTTCATGTTGTTTGAAGAAAAATTACTCACCTTAGTAATGTTGTTTCTTCTAATGGAGTCTTGCTATATTATGACTCTCCAGCCTGCCCCTCTCAGAACCTCTATTTTTGGGATGTGGGTGGGCAGCGCAATGTTGGCACTTCATAGATGCCCACTTTGTTTCACCCTTTCTTTAGGGTGCCTGGGTGTTATGTTTTAATTTTCTTTCTTGATTCCCCTGACTTGAGTCTTTGTTTTGGGATCAAGAACACAAATGTGTTTTTTTGTAGTTAGTAGCCAATGGGCTAGTGTAGGTTTACGGCTTCCACACAGAACCTTAGTGAGTTTTGCTCGTAAAGATCTGACAGTTTAAGTTTGAGCAACAACAGACAGAGTTTTCAACCGAGCTCGTGCTCAAGGTTCCATGCCTGGCATGGAAAGTTAACTCTTTCACCTCCGGAGCAGTTCTAACCTGGGGTTATACTGCATATGTCATAATACAGCAAGACTCCATTAGAAGAAACAACATTACTAAGGTGAGTAATTTTTTCTTACGGTAGGTACGTAATTTTCATTTCTGTGTTCTAAGCTGGAAAGTTAACTGTTTAAACTTGTGTCTCTCTAAAATGAGGGCAGGAACAGGAATAAATGTATTAGCATGTCTGATCTACGAATAGTGTCACACGACGTGACAGGGCTCCACTCTCACATCAAATGGGCTTCTATCCTGCAGGAACTGGGAAGGCTGGGGGCAACCCTAGCATTCTTGCAAGAGACCCATTTAACCCAACTGGAACACCTCAGACTTTGACAGAGTTGGAGAGGGACAGTGTACTCCTCTTCCAATACATCCCCCTCCCCAACAGAAGAGGGATTGCAGTCTTGGTAAGAAAGGAAACTCAACTCATTGTAGACAATGACGTACTGTAGAGGATGAGGAAACATATTTATTTAGGTGCAAGGGACCAACAGAGTTGTCCCGTGGTTACTTTTGAATGTGTATGCCCCAAATGATAGAGGAGAGGGACTGAATTTTTTTCAAAAGGCATCTTCTTAGGGCTACTCAGGGGCAAGGTGCTCTCATTATTGTAGGGGATGATTTTAATTGTGCCCCACTACCAAACTTAGACAGAAATGGATTGGGGGGGCAGGGGGAAGTAATGTATTAAAAATGCTTTTGTCGGAAGCTGGACTTGTAGATGTGTGGACGGCTTTACATAAATGGGAGAGGAACTATACCTTTTTTCCTACCCACGCTCTCATTTTTCCCGCATAGGCTTGTCCTGCATATCACAGGATTGGCTAAATACAGTACAGGATTGTACCATAAACCAGAAGATACTGTAGCTGCATCTGGCCATGCCCCTGTCAGCAGGATTTCCCACAAACAGCAGTACTCAGGTTAAGCAAAGCACAGAGGTATTTGTGCTGTGTTCAGCATTGTTTTGTAAATGATACCTGATGGCATATAAAGTCACAAGTAAGTCTCATTTTTTTGTTCCACATTATTGGTGCTGTTTGTGGGAAGTACATGAAGTGTTAGTGAGCAAACACCCGCTGTCGTACCCCATGAGTGTATGTTATTTGTGGTTTCCTTGTCAGCATGGATCTGCTCATAGACAGAATGTTTAAAAAACCTTTATGGTGACTGAATGTCTCTCATTTGAATGAGGAGGAGTTCTGTGGGAAAATTGTTAATGAAATAAAAGAGTATAATAGGTTAAGCAGAGCAGAGGACACACTAGAATCCTCTTGTTGGGATGGCCTTCAGGCCACCCTCACAGGTTTTTTCATTGCTCATGCCTCACATAAAAAGAAAGTACAAAATCAATAGAGATTAGAAAGAAACATTTTTGACATGGAAGCTGAACATAAAATAACTTTAGACCATGCTCTCGAGGAGTAACTGATGGAATACAGGAAATTAGAATTACGTACCTACCGTAATTCTTGGTCTTCCTTTATATCTTTACCATTCATCACTAGTATGGGTGTCTGGCCGGAGGCTAGGACCCCGTGGGAACTTTTTTTTTTTTTTTTGAAGCGGCATCGACACAGGGGCGGCGCTGAACTTGAGGCCAACGTGTTACGTGGTGCTTGCTGGTTGGCTGTTACCTGCTGTCGACTCCACCTTGGCCCCAGTTCTGAACGCCGGCGAGAGAGATAGGAAGGGATGGAGGGGTGGGGCAAGGAAGCTCAAGGGATAGAGAAAAGGAAAGGATATAAAAACCGAAAGGAAAAATAAACGACTGGGAGGACAGCAAAAGAGAGAGAGAGAAAGAGAGCAGCCTAAGGGATTGGGATAGGAAGGGGCCCCAATCTCTGGGTGAAAGAAAGGATGGAGAAGGGAGGGTAGAAAGAGAGGAATGCAGGTGGAAGGAGGGGAGGACACCACCCCCACTCAGCCTGGAACACCTGGACCTCGAGAGGGGTAGCTCAGATTCTAGAACTCCCATGCTGCAGAGTGCAGAAGAGAAGACAGAGGAAGTGCCCTCTGCGGAACCAGGATAGTCCCAAAAAGGGACCAGAGTTGAGGGGAAAAAATGACTCGAGATCGAATCAGGCCAAGACAGGTCGGGTGGTGTCCACTTCTCCTGCCAAATTAAAACAGAATGTCTCCAAAAGGGGAAATAAAATAAGACATAGGGAAAAAAACAGGGGAGCCAATCCCTGTTGAAACTTAGTAGGGAGAAAGGTGTGGTAAGTGACAACACCTTAAGGATAAGGAGGAGACGCCCCAAAGGGGCATTAATAATAATAAAGTGATTGCTGAGGGGGTACTCAGGGATCGCCCATCTCCCTCCCCATCTCAGAAACCCCAGAAGGGGGGGGCAGAGAGCCGAACTTTAAGAGGTAGGGGAAGGGGACTGAGAGAGAGAGAGAAGACACGCCGAGATCCCCAAGCAAAACCTCCTCCCCGTCTGTCTCCAGAAGTCCTCCTCCTAACCACAAGGGAGAAGAGGAAGAGGTGAGGTGCTGGAGCGCAACAAGAGAGACGCACAGGGAGGAGGACCGCCCAGAGACAGAGGCCCCAGGGGGAAAGAGGGTGGGATTTAATGATGAATGGTGAAGATATACAGAAAGATCAAGAATTATGGTAGGTACGTAATTTTCATATCTGCTCTGTGTCAGTCTTCACCATTCATCACTGGTATGGTTAAATAACGAGCCCCCTGAAGGGGGCCCTGCTCCTCCCTAAGGGACAGAGTCTCTTAGCCTCCAGTGGGGGGAACACTGGAGGGGAGAATCCTTGCAGGCCTGGCTAGGCCTGAGACTGGACTGGGTGAGGCGGGGATCTCCCCAGAGGAGAGGAAAGGCGCCCCTGCAAATACCATCTCACCCTATGGGAAAAAAAGGTAGGTTCTCCGGAAGGCGGAGGAGATTACCCTATGCCAGGCCAGGGGTGACAACCAGGCTAGACACAACCATGCCGACTGCCTAATGCAGATTGCTGGCCTGGAGGCCACCTCATTGGCATCATAAGATGCCCTTGCTTGGTGCCTTGCTAGCTACAGGCCTTGCCCGGAGAGGGACATGGCTTGTCTTGTTACCTCCACATCAGGCAAGGAAGCTAGGACCTGACCTAGGCTCGACCACAAGTACCTGTTATAGGCAGCATGATGGGCCTAATGAGCTGCAACACAGAGCAGAAGCCATGCCAAGGAGAATGTTCTCCTGCCCCCAAAATCAAACTCCGAAGAGTCATAATCCAGGGGCTGGTCATGGCTTGGGCGTCTATGCCCAGAGGGGGTATCCAGAAGTGTCATGCCTGAAGGGGGTGAGGCAGAGTTCCTGGAGACCCCTGGGAGGCGCAGTACCTGAGGCGCAGGTCCCTTGGGGCTGGAGCTGGGGAATAGGGACTTTGCCAGACCCAGATTGACGCTTCCTGAAAAGGAACAGGCCAGACGGGGATGAAAAGGTCTTCTACACTGTACTCGCCTAAAAAGGCGCGTGCCACCCAGTCCAGATTGCACTCTCCAGGGGAGGAAATGTTGAACTCATAAAGCAACCTCTACAGGAAGAGCTAATAGGCAGGCAAATCAGCAGCTGGGGAAAGGTGGACTGATGACTCCCCTCCCTCAGAGGAGAAAGATGAGGAAGCCAACAAGCTCAGAGATACAGGGTCAGGCTGAGCTGGGGGGGGTGGTGAAACACCTTTTGGTCTGCAGCCCTAAAATAGGTAGGGAGAAACTCAGCCATGGCCCTGAACAGTGCCCAGGTGAGAGGGCCCCGTAGGGCTAGAGATCCTCTGGAGAGGGGGAGGGGTTGGCAGAGGCAATGGGGCCAGGCTAGTTTGAGGAGGGGCACTGTCTCTGCCTGGGAAGGGGGATCCGACAGGAGACCTCAAAAGAGGAGGAGCCCCGGTGGTCCTAGCGACGTTGACTGCTCAACCGGACTGGAACGGTCAATGCTGTACCCAGAGGAAATCGACCCATGAGGTGACCGGGACCGTATGAGTCCAGAAGGACGGCCCCTGACCTCAAAAGCAGATGTCCCACTCAAAGAGTCTCCAGGGGAGAAGCGAGGATCTGCACTGCAACTCCTCCCAGAACCCGGGTGGATCCCAGGGAAAGGCCGCTGCGCCGAGCCCTGGCCACTCAACCCCTCTGACTCAGAAAGGGCCCTCTTCCTCACTATCACTAGCCTAGGTAACTGGCAACCTCCAGCTGACCCCTGGGAGACAGCCAAAGGTACAGCACCCTCCCCTTCCTGGGACGCTCCGGCCTGTCCCAGACTCGGACTGGCCAAGATCACCGAAGAAGGGGGGTACCCCACCTGAAGGGACCGACAGATCCGTGGTCCCGGGTTTTGCTGCAGTGACCATCTGGACAGCCTCAGGCTGGTCAGTCCCACTGACCCCAGAAGCAACAGAACCTGCCTGGCCAACAGAAGGAGGCTGAGTGGGGGCCGAGACACTGGACTCAGAAGGATCGGGGGATCCAGGCGAATCTGGGAGCCAGTCCGGGTCAGACTTTGAGTCCTCGGAGGAGGAGAAGGACTGAGAGGCCCAAACCCAGACCAGTTCACAATCCCTTCCATTCCCGGGGCTGCAAGCCATGCCACCTCCAGCTCCAGCACCGCGATCGACCCTGACCCCCTCCTCAGCACTGGAATCGAAGGCAGCAGTGTCCGCTGCACGGCCCCCCTCCCTGGCTCCTCGAATGGCACCAGAGTTGGAGGTGGCACCGACCCCTTCCCTGGCACTGAGACCGTCTCTGCGCTACAGGCAGCTGCTTCTATTCCGGCTTTTAGGCTAGGCAGTGCCAGAGTCTAGAGAGAGAAGCAGCACCGAGGGTCAGGCAACACCAGAGCCAAGGGCAGTGCCGGCCTGGGCTCCAGAGCTTGACACCATAGGGGAGCCTTCATTTCCAAGGAAGCAATTGCCAGAACGGTGCCTGCTGCCTGGCCCCCAAGAGAGTCAGACTGGGCCTCCTGCACCGTGAGAGGAGCCCCCACCATGGCAAGGCTAAGACTGGCAGAGGCCCCCTCCTCTGTGGGCCATATATTACCGGAAGGGGACCTGGAGGAAGGGCTGAGAGTCCTTATCTTGTCCCACCGGCTGCGAACCTGCTCTCCAAGCATCGTGTAATTGCTCTTTGAAGAGTGGGGAACACCAAACCTGGACCTTTTTGCGTCCCCACTCAACGCAAAACTGCCTCTATTCTGCTCTAGAAATCCAGAACCTGGCACTTTCTGTCAGAATGTATTCAGACTGCAGTGGACAAAATGCTTTTAGTGCGCATTTCTACCTCTTCCCTTAGTTCAGAGGGTACTTCTCAAACTGGAGGCTCGGGGGGCAGAATGATCCTCATTGCCCCATTCTGGCCTCGTCACATCTGGTTTCCATTAATCAACAGATTATCGTAAACTTCACCGAGACAACTTCCACTTCAAATGATCCTGCTATCCCAGGGCCCAGTGGTCCATCCCAACCTGAGATCCCTTCACCTCCATGCTTGGCTCCTGAAGAGATAGATGTGGGTAGGTTTGACGTTTCTCGTAGAGTCTCAGACATTCTCCTAGCAGCACCCAAGCCGGCTACTTGGAAAACGTACAGAGCAAAGTGGAAGTGGTTCTCTATCTGATGTGCAAAATCCTCCCTGGACCCCTTCTCCTGCCCGCCTAACAAAGTCCGGGAGTATCTTCTGGACCTGTCTAATACAGGACTGCAATACTCTACCGTGAAGGTTCACCTCTGCACAATCTCAGTGTACCACGAACCCGTACACTCCATGTCCCTGGCTCAGTTACCTTTGGTCGAAAGATTCCTTAAAGATATACTTCACACTAGGCTGCCAGTTGTACAACCGGTAGCCACCTGGGATATTAACCTTGTGCTAGACATGTTCACCCGTAAACCTTTTGAGCCCGTAGCAGCTTGTGAGCTGAAGTTCCTGACCTGAAAGGCCGCCTTCCTTGTAGCCATTACCTCTGCTCGCAGAGTGTCTGAAATACATGCACTAAACACAGACCCCCCGTATACTATATTTCACAAAGTCAAGGTGGTTCTTCGAGCTCTCCCTGAAGTAGTCTCAGAATTCCACCTGAACCAGCCCTTGGTTCTTCTGACCTATTTTGTGAGCTTCCAGAATGAGGGAGAATGTACCCTACATTCTCTGGATGTTAAAAAGTTTCTCTGGTTCTACATAGACAGAACTAAAGATATCCGCAAATCTAAACAACTTTTTGTCTCTTTCAGCATGGCCCGGCTGGGTCAGCCTGTTGCTATCAGATGTATTTCGGCATGGTTAGTGGCATGTCTTTTTCAATGCTACTGCATGGCACAGGTTAAACTGGAAGGCAGAGTTTTACTCATTCTACCAGGGCAGTCGCAGCATCCCTGGCAGAAATTCAAAGCGTGCCCATTGCAGACATGTGCAGTGCAGCTACTTGGAGCTCTGTGCACACTTTTGTGAAGCATTACGTTTTGGATGTCCATGCCAGGCAGCATCAGTCATTTGGCAGGACAATTCTTAATGGACTCCTGTCCTAAGTGAGCTCCTCTCTCCTGCCGCCCTTCTCAGGGGATTATCTGGCTCGGTACTCTCCCATTAGTGTGAAAGAGTGGTGGAGACTTTATGTCCAGGAAGATATGAAAATTACATACCTACTGTAATTCTTGATCTTCTTGGACGAAGTCTCCACCACTCATTCACACGTCCACCCTCCATCCCCCGAGCTCACTTATCTGTTTTGATCTTCACTCCCTCGATAGCCAGGCTGTGAAGACTCGATTATGTTGACCCTTCTTATATGGGTCATTCGGATTATCTTATGTCCAACATAGTTTCACTAGGCAAGTTTATGTTGCACCTTCTCGGCAAAAAAGTTACTGAGGTGATTGGAGGGTCGATGCCAAGATAGCTTATACAGCACGATCCAGTCACACAGCACCGTGCATGCACGGTTCTACCTCCGCACCGACCCTCCTGAAGATTTTTGGCTCCTGCTGGGCCCTAGTGCCTCTGGCATAGTTCCCATTAGTGTGAATGAGTGGTGGAGACTTTGTCCAAGAAGATCAAGAATTACGGTAGGAAGCCGGCCCGGTGGCGCTGAGGGTTGAGGCGCTGGATGCCACACCTCGTGCTATGCCGGCGACCTGGGTTCGGGAACGAGCTTGGGTCGTCGGGGGTCGGCAGGGGAGGGAAGAGATTGAGTGTCCAGAGGACTGCTCTCTCTTCCCAGGGAGGGCTCTAGGGGTCGCGTCGCACAGAGTCGACCTCTGGTGGAGAACGGGGGAAGCTGAGTTTGCGTCGCCACGCATTGCGAGGGGCGGTGCTGCAGCAGGCATCAGCACTAGTGCCATTGACACCATTGCATGACTGAGCATCTGGGGAAATGGAGGAAAAACGGACCCCCCCCCCAGACGATAATCAAATGCAATGCTTGCCAGCTCCACACTCCCTACACTGGGCTCCTCACTCTCCCGGGCCCTCCACTCCAACATGCTCACTACACTATAGATAGAGTTCCCTGGGAGGATAGGGCAGCTCTTCCCCGTGGGGGCTTAGATCCGGGAGTGCAGCCTGGTCGGAGTGAGGGAGTAGTTGCGGTCGCCACAGCGGGAGGTAGAGAGCGGGTTAGGCAGATGCTGGAGAGAGTTCCTCAGGCAAGGGGGAGAAGAAATAATGTATATTAAAAAAAAAAAAGAATTATGGTAGGTACGTAATTTTTATTTCTACCTCTTTTGCTCTTCCTTTTTCAAACATTGCCTAACCCCATTCCCATCTCTATGTGGAACAGGCTTGACCAACAGCTGCAGAGGCTTCTGTGGGGAGGCAAGAGAGCATGAGCAGCAAAATTGTGTCCCTTCTGTGGGAGGAGGGTGGTCTGGTATTACCAGACCACAGACTAAACTATTTGGCAGTCCAGGCTAAAGCATTTATTACCTGGGCCAAGCAACGCACACATTCCAAATGGTTCCAGAAGTAAAATGTTAGTTCACTCCCTGTCCCCTTATATGCAATTTTAGTAGCTAGAATCACCCCAGAATTGAAGAAAATAAAAACAGGTTTCAAGCCAGTGGGTGAGGCATTCCCTGGTGGTGTTGCAGAAGGTGAGGGCTCTCTTAAATATCCCTACTAAGACAGGACCTTTCATCCTCATTAATGGAGATATGGACTTTCTGCCCAGAGGCACAGATATTGGCTTTAAAATCTGGAATAGAGCTGGCCCGGTGGTGCTGAGGGTTGAGGCGCTGGATGCCACACCTCGCTCCACGCCGGTGACCCGGGTTCGGTGATGGACTCGGGCATGAGGGTTAGCAAGGGGAGAGGATTACGCGCAAAGGGCGGCTCTCCCTTCCTGGAGAGGGTTCCATGTCTGTCCTGCTGCTTTATCGACATCTCCTGGGTGAACCCGGGATTGGTGATGCAGATCGGGACACACAATGGGAGGGGCAGCGTCAGCCAAGAGCCTTGGGGAGGGGTTGCGTCTCGACGCATGCCTCCCAGTTGGCTCTCCTAGCGTGCCGGAGACTGTGGAGTATATTATGAACCAGGAAGAGAGGAAAATGGAGCCCGTCGCCCCTAGGTGACGGCCCTTCTAATGCCGGACCACGTCACCAGCACTCACCAGAGCAGACTCTGCTGTGTTCCGACCACTCTACTGTTGTTCGGGGGAGGATTGGTAACTTCCCTTGCCCGCCTAGGGGGTATACTGGGTACCTAAGGGATCTCCAAGTGGACAGTCACTCTAAGAGCAGACTTCTGGAGGCACCACGGAATGTTGTGAAGGCCTGAGAGGTTCTGAATGAGCGGGCCGACGATGCAAGTACGGAGGATAAAAATAAGGTAAAAAAAATCTGGAATAGGAATGCCATCATTAGGTATGAAAAACTGATAGAAGGGGATCGCTGTATTTCCTTTCAGTCCCTCAAGGATAAGTACCCCTTGGGCAGACCTGACTTCTGTAGCTCTTTACAGGTCCGCAGTTACTTACTAGCAACCTTATATGACATATTTCTTCCAAGTTACATAAAACCGTGGTTGAAATAAACATTTGAAAAAGAAAAGCGAACACTGGGTGCATGCCTTTTCAAAATGTGCAGCTGCAAGATAATTAAGAATGTGATGAGGGAGGTGGATTTGGAATGCAGTGGCAAACATGATTTTAGAATGCCATGGTTGTGTGCAGCTTCAGAACACTGCTGGGATAAGATTTCAGAATATAACCAGGTTGCAACTTTTGGAATGCAGCAAGGACACAATTTCAAAAACTAGCTGTGACACAGTTTTTGAATGTGGTGGCAATGTTGAAATGTGGAATGTGGCAGTTTCACAAATTTTTAGACTGTGGCAGAGATATGCAAGTTCAAAATGTGTAGGATACGTAGTTGCCAGATGTGGCAGCAATGTGCAGATCTTCCAGGAAGCAATCTTCACCATTGAGTCAAACTAGTGACTCTAATCTGGAGGTGCTAGGACCCTGCAGGAGCCAGAACTTTTCAGAAGGGCTGGCGCTGAGGTAAGCTGCACACATGTGGGGCTCCGTGAAACTGAGCTCATGGGCACAGGCTTTCCTCAACCACCTCCGTTCCTTTTTTCCCAGCCATAGAGTGTGTATCAATGATGACATTGCTCATCTGCTGAGAGTCAAAACTTCATGTTAATATGACAACATTCTTCAGTTCTTCTCAGTTTTAGTGTGTAGAAGTGTTTGTTATTTTTGTGTCGATTTAGTGTATTGTAACAAAAATGTATTATCTTCCCTTGTCAGTCTTCACCATTCATTACTGATTGGGTAATGCCGGAGGCACCCACCCACTACTAGTTTTTTTTTTTTGAACCGGCTCAGGCGCGCCTCCGAGCGGCGCTTTTACATCATGCACGAGGCGGCGTTAAGTGCTGCAGACTCCTCTTCCATCTCAGTTCTGTTTCTCCTGCCGTCGAGGCTGCACCTGCTGCGCGGTTAGATACAGTTAGGCCTTCTGTGTCATAGAATTCCAGACTCCTTCTCCTGCTTTCTCAATGCCGTCACCGGTAAGACCGTTCTTTTTATAACTTTCTTCGACGGCGCCGAGACCTTTTGCTGTTTTTAGTCTAAATTTTTTCGCGTCATGTCAGGTTCTGGGGCAAAACGTAAGTCGAAGGCGGGCCGTGCCCCTATGCGTCGGTGCTCCTGTGGCCGGCATTTTTCCGTCACGGACCGGCATGATGTTTGTCTTCGATGCCTGGGACCAAACCACGATGTGGATGCATGCGATGCCTGTTTCTCGATGGACCATCGCGTCCTAGAAGTCCGCGCGTTTAAGATCGGCAAGGCCCCGCTGACTTTGGGGGGACGGCGCTGCTCAAGGGATTCCCAGGTAAGGTCTCTAGGCCCTTCCTCCAGGTCCCTCTCAGGCCTATACGGTCTGTGTAGAGGAGGCTCCTCATCTTCTCTTGCTGAAGAGGCTTCTTTGCAGTGTCAGAGGAATGCCGAGGTGCCTCCTGAGGGCCGTGGCGAGGACACCGCCTCGGCAGTCACCTCCTCGGAGGTGCAGGCTCCCCCAGTGTCGAGGCCCACATCTGCTGGGCCCGGCATCGGTGGACCCTCGACGCCGCCTTCTGGTGCCGTTTCGGATCCCGGCACTGTTCGCGGTGCCGGTGATCGAGACAGCGCCATTGGCGGTGCCGTGTTGGCTCTCGGCGCTGCCTGCGGCACCGCGGGCCTGGTTGTCTCTTCTGATGGTGCCGAGTGGGGTCCGGGCTCCAAGGGCAGTGCCGTGGGTTTGGCCGGCGCCGTTGGGAGTCAGGGCCTGGTACCGGTGTTGCGGAGGGTCGGGTGCGTCGGCGCCGCCTCTGGCGCAGCTCCATCCCGCGGCTGTTTCGTGGAGACCCTGGGGTTGCCAGTATTGTGGTCCTGCTGATCTCTTCCTCCTCGGAGGACGATGACTCAGGCGTGGACTGTCCTGGCACCTGACTCTTGGTCAGGGTCTCCGGTGGCACGAGGTGCTAGGTGGCCCTAACGCGCCTATTCCTCTGTCCCTGCTGCTGTCCTCCCTGAGGCCCCCTAGGCTGAGGGTGGTCTGGGGTACCTGGGGGGCGATGAGCGGGGGTGGAGGGAGGGGCTCTCCCTCCTGAGGGGGTCGTGGTAGCTGCCGACCCTGTTGCTGCTGCACCCTCTTGGGGTGGGGGGGTCACTGGGGTCGAGGAAGAGGGCATTCTTGGAGTCCAAGGGGTCGAGGGACAGGGTTCAGGTGTCTCGGTCTCTACCTACCACCCCTCGGGGTGCGGGTAGAAGCCGTAGTGCTAGGCCCCATCTTTCCCTCTTGGACCCCAGGGACCCCTCTGGTGGCGTTGCTGTGGGCTGCCCTTCTGGATCCATGCAGTCCCAGGTTCGTCACAGGGGAGGATCCCCTTCTAGGCTCTTCCAGGCTTCGCATCCCCAGGGTTCCGTTTTGCGACCTGGTTTGTTGTCCAGGATCCCGCCAACTTGGACTCCGTTCCTCAGATTCCAGAGCCCCAGCAGAGGACAGTTGCCTCGCTGTAGGTGCCCTTCTCCCATTCCTCTGCAGCCATCCCCCACTCTCCCAGGCCATGTCAGTCCCACAGGCCTGTTATCCTGGGAGACGTTCAGAGGTTCTGCGGCGGCCTTCCTCTCATATGTTAGGTACATGAATGAGCGGGTTTTTCGCCTATCCCCACCGCCGCAGGAGTCCTCTGGACACTCAAGCTGTCCATCATCCTCGTCTCCCTCCTCTGAGGGTGAGGAACCCACTGCTCATCTCTCCTCCGATGCTGATTTCACTGAATATCAGCGATTCCTTTCGAGGATGGTGAGGGATCTTCAGATTTCCTATATTAGGCGAGACAATACTGAATGGGAGACTCGTGAATTCCTTGGCAAATTCAGTGCCCAGCATTTGGTGGTACTATCCTGGCCTATTCCCTTCCAGGAGGCATCTATCCATTCCTGGCAGTCGCCAGCTGCCCTTTCTCCAGCCCCAGCAGACTGCTAACGTAGGTATTGTGCCCCATTGGAATCTCTGGGTACTCTACCCAACCCACCCTCGGGATTGGCATACCTAGAGACTCCCTCCGGGCACCGCTGCCTGGTGCACGTCCGTCCACCGGACTCGGATTCTCTACAATTTGACCGGTGGGGGCGAAGAGTGTTTTCTTCCTCTCGTGCAATGTCTTGCATTGCATTTCATCAGGCCCACCATGCTGCCTACGGTAGGCATTTGTGGTCAATGCTTTCCCAGATCTTAGCATCAATGCCTGCTACGGAGCAAACCAGACAAGCTGTTGCCCTCTCTGCTATAGGCCTGGAGCTGGCAAGACACCAAGCAAGGGCATCTTATGGCACCAGTGAGGTGGCTTCCAGGCTTGCAGGGACAGCGATCTGTATTAGATGGATGGCATAGCTTCATCTATCAAGGTTGTCACCCCTGGCCCGGTGTAGAGTGATTCGCTCTGCTTTCCGGGGGACCGTCTCTTTTCCTCCAGAGCTAGGAGACTGCTGCAGGGGCTTCCTCCATCTCCCTGTCCTCGGGGGACACCTCCTAGCTCTTCTTCCCCATAGGCTTCTCTCTTGAGTAGCCCAGGGTCTTCCCCTTGTGTTTCTCACCAACAGGAGGCTGGGGGTCTTGCTCCCTCAGGGGTTTCTTATCCCCTTGTGGGAGGCTTGGTACTCAACCAAGCTTGGTAATAGATAGTGAAGATTGACAGGAAGATGTGAAAATTAACATTACCTACCATAATTCTTGATCTTCTCTTGTATCTTCACCATTCATTACTGATACCCGCCCACCTTCCCCTCAGTGGCCTCCTACTGTAGCGTCTCCCCCTCCCATCTCGTTCCTCTCCCTTGCTTTGGCCTTTATGCCAAAAAAAATAAATAAATCATTCTGTTTTCCGTTCTTCTTGAATGGTTCTTTTTTCCTCAAGGTAAAGAGGAACGAGTAGGGTCTTTTTAACCTATTCTGAGGGAACTCTTTCCGACTGTCCCTAGGGGGTGACCTCTGGGCACCTTAACCACGTTGCTCAGTTCACAGCTTAAGAGACCGTCCCTTTGGCTCAGCCTCAAAAATTTAGATTACCCCTGGCAGGTGTTATTATTGTCAGCTCATTCTGGCTGGTGCTTCTGGCACTTCTTTAGCTTTAAGAGGTTGTTATTGCCTTGCCTTCAGGGAGTCTGATTGAGTTCCCACTCTATCCTTTCATACAAAGCTGCCTTCTGTAGGGCTTAACCCCTCCCCATACACTTCTGTGATAGCACTTAACAGGGTGCTAAAGGGGCTTAATCCCCTTCCTAGTTGGGCGCTCTCTTTCCAGAACAGATTTTCTGCCCAGGCAGTCTGTGAGCTCTCAACTAGAGTGTAGGGGGTTGGCATGATGGGAGGTTAGAGAATCTGCCCCTTGTGTCCAATCTGTACAGGCTGTTCAGTTGAACCTTCTCTCAGTCCTATCAGGAGGGATTCTTGCTCCCTTGTTTTTGATTCTGAGCTTATAAGCCTCTCAACCAATGTATCTATGTGCAGTGTTCTCCCCTCTCAGCATACCTTGTTTTCTTCCCTTTCTTCTTTTTCTTCTTCTTCCCCTTTTCTCTTTCTCTCTATCTGTTCCTCCCTTGGAGCCGCCCCAGAAGGGAGGCCCTGCGACCCCTTAGGGTAGGAATTCTCTCTCCTCTGTCTGTTCTCTACCGGCTTATTCCTTTTTCAGTTTATATCTTTTCCTTTTCTGTCCCGGCTCTCTTGCCTCGCTCTCCTTTTTCCTTACCCTTTGTTTCCTCTCGGCTACACAGAACTGAGATGGAGGAGGAGTCTCATGGCACCTCATGGCTCCCCTTCGCGATGACGAAGTGGTGCCGCTTCGGGCGGGTGCCGCTGGAGCTGGCTCTGAAAAAAAAAAAAATTTACAAGGGTGTGCCCGCACTACCCAACAGTAATGAATGGTGAAGATACAAGAGAAGATCAAGAATTACGGTAGGTACGTAATTTTCATTTCTGTCAGTTTCTGTCAGCTCTGTCGAGTGTCTGTGGTCGAAGGCCATGGAGGATGGTAGGGAACCTACTCAGTCAAGCTGCTCCAGCATCAGGGCCATGTCTCATCCACTTTTCCCATCATGTAAGTGTTCTGACCATGAGTGGTCCATGTCTGTGAGGAAGGCTAGTACTTCTAGAAGCACACAAAAAAGCGTGACTATTGCTGATCCTGGTCATATTCTCGGAACCGCTGGGCCTCAAGTTCGTCCTCTTCCCACTGCAAGGGGAAGAAATGATACCGCTCGAGGTCACCCTCTGTGAGGTCTCTGATTTCTCAGAGCCAGAGGCCCTCACTGTCACCTTTTGTGTCACTGAGGGCTTCTGGTTCTAGGATGTTGGAGTCTTGGGCCCGGAGTCCATCTCTTTCTGTAAGTGGGGACTCCGGTTAGTTAAATTTCTGTAGCCATACAGTCACCAGGTGATAGAGTGAAGTCTCATTCGTCTGAAATATCATGAACAAAATTTCATAGCATGGTGGAGGTCTGATGCAGAGCAGTAATGCTTATTTTTTTAAGTGTCTTGCCTATAAATGAACACATTTCCCACTTTATAAATAGGTCCAAGGATGAGCATGCACAGTTTTGAGATCTGCTGATGTATGTAAATTCTCAGATAAAAATGGTGGCTGTGGGAATGACTATCGCACAGTTACCATGCAGGTTTCAGTTATAGAAACGGTGACCAGCGACTGTAGAAGACCACTTGTCTGACACTCTTGCCCAGAGACCTGTTGTTTAGGAGTTTCAAACAACATGAAGTCTTGCTATATTATGACAATTCCAGTATGACCGCAGGTTAGAACTGCTCCGGAGGTGAAATAGTTAACTTCCATGCAAGGCATGGAATCTTGAGCGCAAGCTCGGTTAAGGAAGCTTTGTCTGCTTGCTTTCAAACCAAAACCGTCAGATTCTTTACTCCGCCTCACTGAACAGTCGCTCCGGAGATTTCTCCTTTTGCTCGGTTCATTTTCGCATTTAAAACAGTTTAAAAATAATAAATTTAACAGCAACCGTTCGGTTCAAGCTCTGTCTGTAGTAACGTAAGTAATAGATAGGTTTTACATTCAGTTTCTGTGTGGAACTTGTAGAACATTTTATCGGTTCGGCTTGAACCGATTAGATTGCATTTTTCAATTGCTAGTCCTTTTTTAGAGTGCGGTTCCCGGTTCCTATCTGTTCTAAAAAAAAACGGATTTCATTACGGTTTTTTCCACGGCCCGTGACACGGTTGGGAACTGATAGGAGAGTCTTGCTTGGCGGATTGCCATAAATGGGCAAGTTTTTGGTTAGGCTGGCATAATGTCTGAGAAACCCAAAAGAAAAACCGGGCCCACTGGGTTTCAGCACTGCGATGGCTGTGGGGAAGCCTTTGCCAAGGCTGACCCTCACACCACCTGTGTTTATTGCCTGGGGTTTGACCACCTCGATTCAGACTGCCAGATTTTCAAGAATTTCCCTTGCTGCCACCTTTGAAAAGAGAGTTGGTTGGCTCAGGGAAAGAGAGGCCAAAATGTCCGCTGTCCCTGATGGCCGGCCCAGTTCGCTGCCAACCGAACCTGAGGGAGTGCCCTCTGACCAGAGCCAGACTTCCTTGGGCAAACGAAGAGCTGGCTCCGAGGAGCCAGTTCCTGCAAAAAGGACTAGAAAGTCTGCTGCTGTGGAAAAAGTCCTCTCCCCAACAGCTGAAGAGATAGCCAAAGCAATCCAAATTGTCCAGTCTCTTTCCCCGGTTCCTGAACCATCCCCATCTGGGAGACGTTCAGCTCACCAAGTCCCATCGGTTCAGGATTATGATTTTGAGGAACTTTATGAACCATGGGAGGGGGGGGGAAGGAGAGTATGAAGAGAGTAATTTTGGTCTGGAGGATCTGGATGCTCCTATTGAGCCAGATACCTCTCCAGACAGACCTTTAGGGATTCCCCAGGCTTTCTGAGTCCCCTGCTCATTTCATCTTTTACAAGAAGGTTGCTGAAACTCTTCAGCTTCCTGTTGAGGAAGCTGTGGATGATCAGGAAGAGCCTGATTATGTGGAAATGATGGATATTCCAGAATCTAAGAGACTGTCTATTCCCCTTCATAAATCTTTCAGGAAACAGACAGTGAAAGTTTTAAAAACTCCTCATTCTATACCTCCTGTGGATAAAAGGATGGACAGAAGGTATACTTTATCAGGTTCTGACATAGAATTTCTCACACAGCAATGCAGCCATGTGGGTGTAGTGCAGGCTGCAGCCTGTGACAAGGCAAACATCCCCCTAGCTTCACATCCTCCTGAAAAGGACTCCAGGAAGATTGATGCTATGGCAAAGAAACAGTACATGGCAGCATTCTTGGGGCTCAGACAAGCAAATTACATGGCTTATGCTGCCAGATACCAGAAATCCAGATGGGATACTGTGCTGGCTCTAGTCAAACAACTCCCTGACAAGTTTGCCGGGGATCTGGAACAGGTAGCTTTAGATGGTATCGAGGCATCAAAAATGCAATTTCATGCTGCAGTGGACTCTAATGATGTATCTTCTAGAGTTATGGCTACTTCTGTGGCTCTTCGCAGAATGGCCTGGCTCAGATGCACCACATTGTCACAGGATACCCAGTCAAAAGCCATTGATTTTCCTGTGATTGCAATTCTTTGTTTGGGGAGCAAACAGAGAATTATATGAAGAAAATGGATGAATACAGGACCACCTATCGGAGTGCACAGGCCAAGGAAAGGCAGGCCACTCCTCAGAAGCAGCCTCCAGGGGCAGAGGCAGGCCTTTTCATAGGCCTTTTTATCAGGCTCAAGCCTCCTCTTCCTCCTATACCCAGAGGGGATTCTTTAGAGGAAGGGGCAGGAGGGGTTCAAGCAGGCCTGCTTCCACTCCTCAGCCCAAAGCCCCTGCCAAGCAGGCACCCTGATGGGGTAGCCAGGGCCGCTTCTCCTCTACTGGTAGGGGGCAGGCTGGCTTACTTTGTCCAGGACTGGAAGTCTCTCACATCAGACAAGTGGGTCCTGGAAGTAGTGAGCCAGGGACTGGTCCTCAGCTTCAAGAAATTTCCAAGCTGAGGGACCAGGCTTCCTCCTGCATCTCCATTGGATGCACTGCCTTAGAGTCAGAGGTCTCACCCTCCTCGCTCTCAGAGCCGGAAAGGGTTCCACCCCTACACCAGGGCAAAGGTTGTACTCCAGGTACTTTCTTACCCCAAAAAAGACAGAAGAATGGCGGCCCATCCTGGATCTCAGATACCTAAACAAGCACCTTTTAAAACCAAAGTTCAAAATGGTGACTCTGGCAATCATTTTACCTTCCCTAAGGCCAGGGGACTGGCTAGCATCCCTGGACCTCAAGGATGCCTACTTCCATATTCTCATCAGAAGCTCCCACCGAAAGTACCTCAGGCTCCAGCTGCCCTCAGGCCATTACCAGTTCAGGGCAATGCCCTTCGGACTCACTTCAGCTCCAAGGGTGTTTACCAGGTGCCTAGCAGTAGCAGTGGTTTGCCTAAGAAGGCAAAAGATTTCCATCTTTCCTTATTTGGACGATTGGCTCATAGTAGGACAATCCCCAGATCAGGTCAACCTACATCTTCAGATAACCCAGCAACTGCTTACGTCACTAGGTTTCCTTCTGAATCTCTCAAAGTCAGTACTGGAGCCTGTCCAGCTCCTAACCTTCACAGGCGCAGAACTGAACACCCAGGAAGCCAGGGCCTTCCTCCTCTAGACAGGGCAACGCCTTGTCTCCTGGCCTCTTCATTCACCCTGCAGGTCTCTTGACCAGCAAGGCATTTTCTGCAGCTCCTAGGGCACATGGCTGCTTCCACAGCAGTAGTGCAAGGAGCAAGGTTTTAAATGAGAGACATTCAGTTCCATCTGAGGGCTTTTTGGTCACAAAGGAAGGATCCTTTTACCAAATTGGTCCCAGTTACTCGAATCCTGATCCAAGCCCTTCAGTGGTGGCAGGATCAGAGCAATCTGAGACAAGGAGTTCCCTTTGTCACTCAGCCTCACTCAGTCCTTACTACAGATGCATCCCTCTTGGGGTGGGGGACCCACATGGGCGACCTCACTACCCAGGAACTGTGGTCCCCACAAGAATCTCTGCCCCACACCAACCTGTTGGAGCTCAGAGCAGTTTTTCTAGCACTTCAAGCTTTCTCAGAATCTGTTCAGAACAAGACTGTGCAGGTCAGAACAGACAACACGACTACAATGTGGTACATCAACAAGCAGGGGGGCACTTGGTCTACGGCCTTGTGCACCGAAGCCATGAAGTTGTGGTCTCTGGCTTACTCCCTGAACACCTCCCTTTCAGCAGTTCACCTCCCAGGCAAAGACACTGTCCTGGCAGATGCTCTCAGCAGGATCTCTCAGGGCCATCATGAGTGGTCCCTGGATCCCCGGGTTCTGGGAGTGATATTTGCCAAATGGGGCACCCAGCAAATAGATCTCTTTGCAGCTCCAGACAATCATCAACTTCCTCCCTTTTGCTGCAGACCCCCCAGTCTTGGGCTCAGTCCCTCTGGACGCCTTAGCCCTCAGCTGGGAAGGGAAGTTCCTCTATGCCTTCCCTCCTTTCCCTCTCCTGTTCACAGTGCTAGTCAAAATCAGAGCCCAATCCTGCAGGGTCATTCTGATTGCCCCGGATTGGGCCAGGCAACCCTGATATCCTCTCCTCCTGTCCTTAGCAGTCCATCCTCCCCTGTGCCTTCCCAAGAATCACAATCTGTTAACATGTGCCCAGGGAAGGGTTTGGTACCCGAATCTCAAGTCTCTCAATCTCAAGGCCTGGTTCTTGAAGAGCTAGAGTTTGCTGGCCTACACCTCTCTCAGGTGTAATGGATATACTCAGGGCTTCTAGGAAGCCTTCTACTAGGGCTACTTATAACTCCAAATGGAAAAGATTTTCCATATGGTGCTCGGAAAAGAATATTCCACCAGATACTGCTGAATTACCCACAGTCCTAGATTATATGGTCCATCTAAACACTTTAGGGCTGAGACCAGCTACCCTGAAGGTACATTTGGCAGCTGTCTCTGCTTTTCTTTCAGCAGGTAAACCCTCTCCTCTTTCATCTCACCCTGTGTTTATCAGGTTTTTTAAGGGTTTGCTTCACACTAACCCTCCATTCAGGGACCCTGCTCCTGCCTGGGACCTCAATGTTTGCATTGCTCAACTCATGCAACCTCCTTTCGAGCCCTTGTCTTCAGCTGAGCTTAAGTTCCTGACTTGGAAAACTGTTTTTGGTAGCTATCACCTCTGCCAGACGCATAAGTGAATTACAATCATTGTCAGTGGAGCCAGACTTTATCTCCTTTCACAGAGAAAAGGTAGTCCTTCGGACTAATAGAAAGTTCCTGCCTAAGGTGGTTTCAGACTTTCACCTTAATCAATCTATTTCTCTCCCTGTTTACTTCACTGATCATTCTTCCTCTGGTGAGAGGAGGCTGCACAGCTTAGATGTGAAAAGGGCCCTTAGCTACTACATAGAGCGTACCAAGGGTCACAGGTTTGACTCCCTCCAACTGTTCCTCACTTATGGTGAGGTTGGAAAGGGGAAACCTGCCACTAAAAGATCCATTGCCAGGTGGATCGTCTCTTGTATCCAATTCTGTTATGAAAAATTGGGTAAGTCTCCCCCCTCAGGCCTGAGGGCTCGCTCGACCAGAGGTACAGCTGCTTCTCTGACTGCTGCCAGAGACATCCCCATTCTAGAGATATGTCAAGCAGCTACCTGGAAAACAGTTCACACTTTTACCAAGCATTACTCTCTGGACATCCAGGCTAGGAGTGATGCTCGGTTTGGCACAGCTGTCCTTCAGAGCCTATTCCCTAAGTAGGTTCTGTCCCTCCTCCATGGGGGTACTGCTGTGTAGTCTGCAATTGTCATAATATAGCAAGACTTCATGTTGTTTGAAGAAAAAATTACTCACCTTAGTAATGTTGTTTCTTCTAATGGAGTCTTGCTATATTATGACCTCCCTCCCTGCCTGCCCCTCTCAGAACCTCGTTTTTGCGCTGTGGGTGGGCATCACAGGGTTGGCACTCTGTTTTTCTTGCCACTTTGTTGTTTTGTCTCACCCTCCCTAGGGTGAGTGTGTTTTTATTTCATTATTGGGTCTCTTGACTTGAGTCTTTTTTCGAGACCAACAAGTGTGTTTGTTAGGGTAGTAGCCAGTTGGCTAGTGTAGGTTTACAGCTTCCACACAGAACATTAGTGAGTTTTAGCTTGTAAAGATCTAACGGTTTTGGTTTGAAAGCAAGCAGACAGAGCTTCCTTAACCGAGCTCGTGCTCAAGATTCCATGCCTTGCATAGAAGTTAACTATTTCACCTCCGGAGCAATTCTAACCTGCGGTCATACTGCAATTGTCATAATATAGCAAGACTCCATTAGAAGAAACAACATTACTAAGGTGAGTAATTTTTTCTTTTCTGCACTGTCTTTTCAATCATATCACCCCCATCTGGTCTCCAGCAAGTACATGGTCTGTGCCCTAAGGAGATCTTTGTAGGATCTGCCCTGTTGGGCCTTGGGCCTTGAATCATTTGTTACCCTGCACTGCAGTTTACAGCCTGTCCTAGTCTTTCCTTAGGTGAGGACACTTGAACTCATCACAGTGTTCCAGGTGTGACTTCACCAGTGTTCTATAGAGCGAGTAATCAAAACCCCTTCCAGTACACCACAACATTCTGGTTGTCTTACTGTGTAGGCCTTTTTAACATTGGCTAGAAAGTTAAAAGTCCTTTATGATGACTCCTAGGTCCCAATCCTTAGTAGTTCTGCCCAGCTAAACACTTCCCATCTAGTACTCAGTCCTGGTGTTCCTGTTCCCGGTGTGCGTCATGTCCTTTTTTGGCATGGAATTTAACTGCCAAACCTTGGCCTACCTCTCCAACCTTTGCAGGTCCCTCTGGAACTCCCTTACCCCTCCCTGTAGTCTACCCTACTACAGAGCTTATTGTTAATCTGCATAGAGACCAGTTTTACCCTGGGGCTGGCAGTATAGCCTAGAGGTTAGAGTAATGAGCTGTGAATGACCTTGGAACATCCAGCAGACAGACCTGGGTTGGATTCCCACAACCTCCACTTGCATACTGTGTGACTCTGAGCAAGTCACTTAACCTCCCCAGTGCTTCCGGGTTGCCCCTGAAAACAGGCCCTTGTGCCTAGTGGGCCTTACCTGGTTACCAAAGAATTAAAAAAAAAAAAAAGTTCCACCATTGGACAGCTCTTATGGAGCAGTAGGTGCAGCGTCTAGCCCATGTGTCTCTGCTGTCAGAGTCGGTCCCTGGCCCCTCAGGGCGGGTGGAACTGCATCTGCTGGAGGCACCCTCAGGCCAGATAGAGCATTTGGCTCCTGCAACAGCATTTGGATCCTTGCCAGTGAGCACACCACCAACTCCTGTCCCACTGGTCATTTCTCCATCCCAGGTCAGGAGAGGACCTTCCACAGTACAATTGCCAGTCACTCCAGTGCCGGCTGGGTCATTAGTGGCAGATGTGGTTCTGGTACCTGCACTGGGATTGGTTCATATGGGACCTGGGCCTTCCCACTGTACCAGGGGTTTTCTTGACACTGGATTCGGTTCTGGCACCAGCCCCTCATCCTTTGGGGCCAGTGTCTCCGGTGTTGCTGTTACCACTTTCTGGATTAGGGGGCCTGCGATCCACACCCTTCTATGATTCTCCTTTCAAGGAGGTTATAGAAGGACTGAGTCTGACCCCGACCTCATCATTTCTGAGGGTGGTAATGAGACTCTTCAGCCTAGACACTTTGGACCAAGGGCCTGTGTCTATGCCTCAGGAGGATCTAACTTTCCAGGCTTTGCTCAGAAATATGCACTGTGCACTTAATTTCAAGCTTACTGCCATAGACTAGGGTAAATGTCTCTGGCTGGAGTGAATAAATGTTCCTAGTATCCCGGTCAATTTAATTCCTCCTATTCCTCCCACATTTGAAACCCTGCTCTGATGTGGTCTGGAGCAGGCCTGCTATGGTGATATCTGTCTACAAGCAGGCTGACCAGAAATACAATTCCCCTAATGATAGCTCAGTATATGTCTCTAAACCTATAGGTGATGCCATTGTTATACTCGCCAAGAATGACGAGGCCGTTCCTTCCAAGAAGTCACCGGGCACCCTGTTAACAAGAAGTCATGCAAGACTGACACTGTGGGCAAATGTGCTTATGCTTCAGCAACTTTGGGCATGAGGACTGCCAGCTAAAAAGGTAATTTTTCTAAGTAAAAGTATACCCTTTGGAGAAAACGTAAGCCCCTGCCAGAGTCCCTGTCTGATTCAGAGACTAAACAAGATATTCTGCTGACTGTAAAACAAGGTGTTGAGTCTAACAACAACCAGCAAAAAGCCTCTATAGATGCTTTTGATGCTGCCTCCTACTCTGCTGCTGCGGACATTTGCATGAGATGTCATTCCATGCTGCGAACATCTGTTTTTCCCCTAGACATTCAACAGCATGTTATGAGCATTCACTTTGATGGAACTTACCTGTTTGGACAGCAGACAGAGAAGTCTCCTAAGGCATCTCATGAAACTGGGACCACCCTTAAGACTTCCAGGACAGCCCCTGTTTACTCTCAAAAGGGCAAAGAATGGGGGCGCTGTTGAGCACGCCCACTGACTAGAAGCTTTTAGTGGGAGCTCTATAATCAACTGAACTTACACCCATTAAAACGGTGATTTCCAGTGGAAAAACAAAATTTCTATGATTGGATTAGCATTCCTAAGACTCTGTGGATCATTTTGATATTCTCTTTTGATAATGGGTCACACTAATAAGGTACCGACATCAAGTGCCAAACCTCAGCCAGTGGAGAACCCATCTATGGCTGTTGCAGCAAAACCTACTATGGAGCCTGATCCACCCTATGGTGGCTAGCTATCAATGCCAAAATGGAGTCAGTTTTGGCCAAATTTGAAGAACAGCATGCCAGAATTGATAACACAGCGAAATCTATGGCCACGAAGGCGCTAACATTATCAGCCCAACTGACTCAAGCGAATGCCCAGATTAAATATCGTCTAGAGGCCTTAGAGAATTCACAGAGGGCCTCCAACATACGCATTGTCAGTTTACCCGAAAATATAGAGGGTGACAACGTGCTGTATTTCATCCGGGAATGGCTGCCGACTGCCTTAAGTCTACAAGCAAATCTTTCTGCAGACAATTTAATCAGAGCATACCGGATTTCGCCTAGATCTGCGATCGCCAACAACACCTTACCTCGAACCATTCTGGTGGTTACTTCAAATCTGGCAATTACGGATGCGATTCTCCAAGTGGCACGAGATGCTAGACGGCTGAATTTCCAGGGAGCTACAGTGCACATCTTCCCAGACCTTTCATTTGCCACCTGGGTGAGGAGGAAGAAATTCAATGGTGTGAGATCCAGGCTGCGTAGCCTGGGGATCACGCACTCACTTTTAATGCCAGCTCGTCTGCAGATTTATTATGGAGGCCGAACCTATCAGTACACCGATCCAGGGGAAGCTGGAAATAAAGCCGAAGCTCTAGCTGCAGAATTCGATGGATCCCAACAACAGGATTTATCCGAATCTGAAGAAGAAACCTGAACTTTGGGAGGTTATTTTTCAGTGTTGTCTAATATTTTGTACCTCTCTTTAAAGATGGTTTAATAGTATACCTGGCATCTTCTTCAGGATCACACTCAAAGTTTCAGTACTCTTGCCGTCTTGGGTAGGGTAATTGATGTTATTGTAATAGTTTACTTTACTGCCAAGTCCCTTGCTAAAAACATGGTTAATTCATAATCTGACTAATAATACCAGTATTTGTACTGTAAATCAGTTAAGGAGTTGTCTTGTTTGTTGTAGATCGTTCTTAAGGTTATTATTTTTAGCAGTTTGATTAGGATGTAACAACCCACTGAAAACTAGTCATTTTGAGGGAATACATGATCGGATGAGGGGTCATAACAACACTGGTTGTTGTTTCTTCTGTGTTTGGAATAACTATAAGTTATATTTGATTTGACCACTCACAAGTCTTGTGGGGTGCAGCTCATTCTCTGGACATTATCCTGAACATTATAATTAAAGGAATACCCCCATATCTTGTAAACAAGAATGCTCAGACTCAGTTATACTGTTGCATTGAATGTATGATGATGTTCCCTTATGTGTTTTCTGGCATGAGTAGCTTGTATGTAATTGTTTTGCTGATAAAACAATAAAATATAAGTTAAAAAAAAGGGCAATGGATGTGGTTTCTTTCAGAACAGGCAGTCCTTTTGTGGAAGAGGCAGGGGAGCCCCAAACAAAACTTAGCCTCTCCAACCTCAGAAAAAGGTGCAGCCGAAGGCACAGGCGCAGAAAGCACTTAGTGCCACCCTCTGAAGTTCTGGACCCAGTTCTGCCACAGCTGGCCAAGCTGGACCTCTTCTCCGAAGTGTGTGTGTGTGGGGGGCCACCTGACCCAGTTCAGTGGGAATCCATTACGATGGACAAGTGGGTCCTCAGCAGGATCATCCAAGAGGCATAATCCCTGGATTTCACAGAAATCCCTCTGGACTATCCACCCAGAAGGGTGTCAGAGCTTCTGATGCAGGAGATTGCGGGTCTTCTGAGCAGTAGGGCATTGAAAATAGTGCCAGAGTCAGAGAGAACACAGGCTTCAAACCCCAGGAATCTCCCAGTATAATTAGACATATGCAGTCAGCCTAGAATCTTTGACTGCCTCGGAGGTGTAGTGATGTAATGTGGAATGTATACAAATAATGGAACTATAATGTCATATTCAAACTGCTGCCTCTAGGTGGACTGTGTTCCATTTAACAGTCAGATTAATTTTCTCCGTTCAGAAAACTAGGCACCCGGAAGTGCTTTCCTCAGCAACTTCACTGCAAGTTTGCTTATTTCTGACTATTTTGTTTATTTCTCTGCCTCTAGTAGTATTTTTGTTAAAGTTAACGTTATTTGGGAATTTTTTTTCTTGGTTCCTAGCAGTTCCCAGGAACCAAGGCGTTCTCTGTTTTAACGCTTTTAGCGGTTTTAACCGCAACTTGATTAGAGGAATTTGTGCTTTAAAGCTCCTTATTTTTACTTATTTTGGGTGCGATTTACCTTATTTGTGCTCGTTTCCCTTTCTTTCAGTAACCGACTGCGTTTGTTACAAAAATAAAGTCATTTTTATTTAATCGCGGTTCCTTTTCTCCTCAGGGAACCAACTGCAATTTGTGTATATTTTCCCTTTTTTGGAAGTTTTTTTTTTTGTCTACTGACATTTGACTTGTCAGAAAGATTTAAAAAGAGGTCGGACCTACAGGAGTCATGTTTGGAGTGCCTGGGTCCAAGTCATATTTTTTCTAACTGTGAAGTGTGCAGTAAACTTTGTCCTAAAAGCATTACGAAAAGGGCCAAAAGGTAAGAAGAAATGACTTCTGCTCCCACCTCAGTGTCACCTAAGCACCCTGAAGAGGCCTCCGCTTCTTCTTCTCACCCTAAAACAAAGGAGAGACCATCAAAAGATTCTTCAGACCCCAAAAGTACTGAGAAGGGCTCTGAACACAGTAAACATAAAATACCTACTGAGCAGGCTGCAGAGTCTGTGCCTGCCAAAAACAAAAATAAAGAAAAACATGTTGCTGTGCCTTCCACTGAAGAAGCAAGGGAGCTCCCAGCAGTCAGAAACAAAATGCCCTCTGCTGAGGACATTGCTAAAGCCCTGCAAGTCATTCAGGTCTTACAAACTGTAGGTTCTGTTCTGGGTTCACCAGTTCATATCCCACCAGCCGTTCCGACAGACCAAGGTCAAAAAGTTTATTTGAAGACAAAGAAAAGGATCCAGATTTGGGGAACCCATTGAGCCTGAGGTATCCCCAGAACAAGATTTTTGTACTCCTTCCTGTAGGCATGTTGATTTTTCATCCCAGTTTTCTCTTTGTCAGACAGATGGCTGACACTTTGGGCCTCCTCTCTCAAGAGTCTGTGGAAGATGAGGAAGAGGCAGAATTTTTAAATATGATGGGTCTGGTTCCCACTAAGAGAGTGTTCCTTCCTATCCACAATTCTCTTAAAAAAGCCACTTTAAAAATTCTAGAAACACCTTCCTCTGTCCCCGGGAGGGACAAGAAGGTTGAGAAAAAATAACAAGTCGATAGGTCTGCTGCTATTTGTATTCTCATCCAGACCATGAGAGTGTGGTACAGGTTGCTACCTGTGATAAAGCTAGAGTCCCTCTCTCATCCCATCCCCCAGATAAGGATTCAAGGAAAATTTACACCATGGGGAAGAAGGGTTATTTAGCTTCCTCCCTTTTTCAGAGTATGCTAACGTTCCGGCAAAACTACAACCATGAAGACCATTACAGAGAGACCATTATAGCAACAAAATCGGCAGATCTTCCTGGACATAAGTCTCCACCACTCATTCACACTAATGTGATCTGCGCCGGAGGCACTAGGACCCAGCGGGAGAAAACATTTTGCTGGAGGGCCGGCGCCAGAGATGGAGCCGCGAGGAGCGGCGCCACGAGCCTCAGCTCGTGCGGTAATGACTATCTCGGTGCCAGCCCTCCAACCGCCTCAGTTCCTTTTTTCCCGCCGTCGAGTGCACTTCAGTGACGACATCACCAGCCCGCCGGGAGTCAAACTTCAAACTAGCAGCATAGTTTTCAGTTTTGCTTTTATGTAGTAATATCTCGAATAGTATCGCTTAAGTTTATTCTTATTTTACAAAGAAGTCTCAGCCTACTTTGATGGAGTCGACCATGAGCAGGTCAGGCGACGGTAGGGAGACTTCGTATGAAAGCTGTTCAGTCAGTCGGGCTGGGGGTCCGGTCCGCCGCCTTCTCCGGAAGGGGAGTCTGACTATGGTCAGTCCAATGCCTGAGGGGGCGGTCCGCCTCGAAGTATAAAATAAACGGTCGATTCTCGGCACCGCTGCCTCGAGCTCTTCTTCTCGCCCACAGGTCAAAAAGAGAAGGCATCACTCGAGGTCGCCCTCTGGTATGTCTGCGCGTAGACGGTCAGTTATTGGGGCTAGTTGTCGGTCTCCTCCTTCGGAGACGCCTACTTCTGTTTCCGGTAGCCAACGTCTTCGACACCGGAGCCCTACCCCGCCCTTTGGTAGGTCTTCAGATGAGCAGTTTCATCAGTGGGCCGCTCTTATGGAGCAGTGGGCTCAGAGGTTGGTCCAACTGCCTGGCCCGGTCACTCAGGGGCCTTCAGGCTTCTTGGGAGACCAGGTAGGGCGGTTGAGCCTCCCTGGTCGCGCAGCACCGTCTTCGGTGCCGTCGACTCCACGCTTAGGTGATTCCCCCCCTCACATGGCTGCGGCGCGGGGGCCAACCATGCCTCTATCTCCTGCTCTTCTTCCTCCTTTCCCTAATCCTGTTTTTCAGAGTCTTGCGGTGTTTTGGCGCCCGATGGCACATTCGGCGCCCGCCCTTTGGTGCCCGATGCGTCTGCTGGCGCCGTGCGCATGTGCGCATGGCTTTGCAGCGCCGGTCGAGCCTCTCAGCGCCCATCCGTCTCTCGGCACCGCCTTCGCATCCTGTGGCATCCCGCGCATCCTCGGCGCCATGCACCTCCGTGGTACCGGATTTAGGGCGCCATCCACTTTTTCAGGACTCCCCATTTAACTCTTCCTTCATCATTTTCTCTGATTTTCACTTCTTTCCTGTCTATGCAGTCCCTCCTGGACTGTCAGGAGATGACATTGAGCGTGACCCAGACCTTAGGCTGGGTGATGAAGCGGAAGAAACAGGATCTATTCCTGCTGCAGAGCCTGTAGTCGAGGACCTGTCCTTTAAGTCTCTGCTGAAAAACTTGATTTCCACTCTTTCTCTCCAAACTACAGACATTGATCCTGGGAAATTGCTAAGACTCCAATACCTTCATATTCCGGAGATCCCTACGGATTTGACTCCTCCAGTACAGCCCTCTTTTGAGACGCCGTCTCAAATGGTATGGAATAATCCTGCTCTCATTCCTTCGGTGGCTAAATCCATAGATAGGAAATACTCAGCCCCCAAGGATTGACCCATTTTGGCGTCCCAAGCCTTTACGGATCCTATTGTTGTTTTGGCAAAGAATGATAAGGTCATCCTCCCCCAGACTACTACAGCTTGACCTATTAACAAAGAATCTCATAAGATAGACACTTTAGGTAAGAGAGTCTTTGCTGCTTCCACCCTGGGTATGCGTATTGCCAGCTACCAAGGCTATTTCTCTCAATATGAGTATATCCTATGGCACTCACTCAAACATATGGTTGAAACTCTACCAGAATCGGATACAAAGTCAGAGCTTCTTCAAACCATTACCAGGGGTATCGAATCTAACAGCCAGCAGGTTAAAGCGGCTATGGATGCTTTCGACACTGCTTCCCGGGTGGCGGCGGCTGGTATTTGTACCCGCCGTCATTCCTGGCTGCGCACTTCAGGTTTCATGAATGACACACAGCAGCAGGTAATGGCATTGTCTTTTGATGGTGTGTATCTCTTCGGCCCTCAAATAGAACAGGCTCTAGAAGCTACACAAAAGACTAGGTCAGCCATTAAGCTGGCTCAACCTCCTCCTGTCCCCTCTCGAGGGGGTGTTAATAAACGCCAGTTTCATAACCATCAGTCCTTTTGAGGCAGAGGAAGTTTTCATAAAAATCAAACTCCCCAGCCTCAAAAGAAAATGCAACCGAAGGCGCAAGGGCCCAAAGCACCCAGCGCCACCTTATGAGTTGTTGGCCCAAGTCCCACCTCAGCTGCCTGAGGTGGACTCCTTCTCAGCGGTGGGAGGTCGTCTGATGCACTTCTACAATCAATGGAAGTCCATAACCTCAGACAGATGGGTCCTCCGGATAATCCGCGAGGGGTATTCACTCAATCTTGTGGAGACCCCTCCGGATCGTCTCCCCAAACGACAGCCCAAGCTGTCAACCCTTCAGTCAGACCTTCTCGACGCCGAGATTCAGGGCCTTCTGAACAGCAGGGCAGTAGAAGTAGTGCCGCTGCATCAACGGAACACAGGGTTCTACTCCCATTACTTTCTGGTTCCAAAGAAAACAGGGGGTATGCGCCCCATTCTGGACCTCAGAAAACTAAACAAATTTCTGCCCAAGGAGAAATTCAAAATGATTTCTCTAGGAACCTTGTTACCTTTGCTTCATCAACATGACTGGCTAGCATCCCTGGACATGCAAGATGCTTACCAGCACATTTCCATTCACCCAAAGCATCACAAATTCCTAAGCTTTGTGGCTCTGGGACAGCATTATCAGTTCAGAGTCCTGCCCTTTGGGCTATCCTCGGCGCCACGAGTTTTTACAAAGTGTTGTGCAGTTCTCGCAGCGCATCTCAGAAAGATCAGAATACAGGTGTTCCCTTATCTGGATGATTGGCTTCTGGCAAGTCCTTCAAGACAGGGAACTTTGGACGCCGTAGCCACGACTTCACACTTTCTCACGTCCATAGGAGTCCTGCTAAACCTCAAGAAATCGCAGCTGCAGCCCTCCCACAGGCTCCTTTTTATAGGAACTGTTCTGGACACCTCCTGTGCAAAGGCTTTTCTTCCAGAGGACAGGAGGAGCGATATCCTTTAGATGGCTCGTTACATCGGGGAGAGCAACTCGGTTCCAGCCCTCTCGATGCAATGGATGCTAGGTCTCATGGCATCCTCGGTGTTCACTGTACCCCTAGCACGCCTTCACATGAGAACTTCTCAGTGGATGCTCAGTACTCAGTGGTCCCCAACCACTCATCCGCAGTCCTTTCTCATCAAGGTGACAGAACCTCTAAGGAGGTCACTCACCTGGTGGTCGCAAGAGAACAATCTTCTAGAAGGGTATCCCTTTGCTCCTCTCGATCATCAGATTTCCATTACCATAGACGCGTCCCTGATGGGGTGGGGAGCTCACTGTCAGGTTCTGCACACTCAAGGTACGTGGACTCAGGTCGAGTCCCAGCTTCACATAAATGTCTTAGAAATGAGAGCCGTCCTTTATGCGGCCCGGGCGTTGAAGGACAGTCTATGTCACAAGAACATTCTCCTCCAAACGGACAACAAAGCAGTGATGTATTACATCAACAAACAGGGCGGTGCTCACTCTTACCCCTTATGCAGAGAAGCGATGAGAGTGTGGGAATGGTGCTTGCAGCACAAATCTCTAATTCAAGCTGTCTACCTGCCAGGAGCACAGAACGAACTGGCAGATCACCTCAGCAGAACAGACAGATCCTCACGAATGGTCTCTCGACTCAGCCGTAGTTCGGTCAATGTTCGCAGAGTGGGGAACTCCAGACCTGGACCTTTTTGCATCCCCACTCAACACAAAACTGCCTCTCTTCTGCTCCAGAAATCCAGGGCCTGGCATTTTCTGTCAGGATGAGTTCAGACTGCAGTGGACAAAACGCTTTCTATACACCTTTCCGCCTCTTCCTCTAATTCAGAGGGTACTTCTCAAGTTCGAATCCCAGGGGAACAAAATGATCCTCACTGCTCCCTTCTGGCCTTGACAGATGTGGTTTCCACTACTCAACAATATGTCGGCAGCTCCGCCGAAACCACTCCCCCTTCAGACGAACCTCTTGACTCAGGGGCCTGTTCATCCCAACCTGAGGTCACTTCACCATCACACTTGGCTCCTGAAGAGGTAGAAGTGTACAGGTTCAATGTCTCTCGCAGGGTTTTAGATATTCTTCTGGCTGCGCGGAAGCCAGCCACCAGGAAAACTTACACAGCCAAATGGAAGCGTTTTTCGCTGTGGTGTGCAAAATCCTCTTTAAATCCTTTTTCCTGCCCACCAGAGAAAATTTTGGAGTACCTCTTAGACCTCTCAAATTCAGGTCTGCAGTACTCTACAGTCAAAGTTCACCTTTGTGCCATTTCAGCTTAACATGAGCCAGTACTTTCCTTGTCACTGGCTCAGTTACCTGTGGTTAAGAGGTTTCTTAAAGGAATTCTGCATACCAGACCTCCTGTAAAACATCCAGTTGCAGCCTGGGACATTAATCTTGTGCTAGACATGCTTACTCGGAAACCTTTTGAACCTCTGGCTACCTGTGAGCTAAAATTTCTCACCTGGAAAACGGCCTTCCTGGTGGCCATTACCTCAGCCCGCAGGGTCTCTGAGATACATGCCTTGGTCACAGACCCTCCGTATACTGTGTTCCATAAAGACAAAGTTGTCCTTAGAACCCATCCTAAATTTCTTTCTAAGGTTGTTTCGGAATTCCATCTAAACCAACCTTTGGTCCTTCCCTCTTACTTTGCGGACTTCCAAAATGAAGGAGAACGTTCTGTTCTTTCCTTGGACGTTAAGAGAGCTTTGCATTTCTATCTAGATAGAACAAAAGACTTTCGCAAAGCTCAACAACTGTTTGTTTCCTTCAGCAAGACCCGGCTGGGTCAACCTGTCGCTATCAGATGCATCTCAGCATGGCTAGTGGCATGCCTTCGCCACTGTTATTCCATGACGCAGGTTAAGCTGGAGGGCAGAGTTTACGCTCACTCTACTAGGGCGGTCGCGGCATCTCTGGCGGAAATCTGCAACGTGCCTATTGCAGATATTTGCAACGCGGCTACCTGGAGCTCAGTGCATACTTTCGTTAAACACTATGCCCTGAATGTCCATGCCAGATGACATCTTTCCTTTGGCAGAACCATCCTTAATAGACTTCTGTCCTAGAACTGTGAGCTCTTGGTCTCTCCTGCTGCCCTCTCGGGGGATTATTAGCTTGGTACTCTCCCATTAGTGTGAATGAGTGGTGGAGACTTATGTCCAGGAAGATATGGAAATTACGTACCTACCGTAATTCTGATCTTCTTGGACGAGTCTCCACCACTCATTCACATGCCCACCCTCCATCCCCCGAGCTCACCTCTGTTGTTGGTCTTCACTCCCTCAAATCTTGAGGCTGTGAAGATTTCTTTGTTGACCCTTCTTATACGGGTCGTCTGGACTATCTTATGTCCGTTTTTTGGTTAGGCTATCCTTCTAGGTTAGTTACGCTGCACCTCCGGAAAAAAGTTACTGGCGGTTTGGGGGTCGGCGCCGAGATGGTCATTACCACAAGAGCTGAGGCTTGCGGCGCCGCTCCTCGCGGCTCCATCTCTGGCGCCAGCCCTCCAGCAAAAAGTTTGCTCCCGCTGGGCCCTAGTGCCTCTGGCGCAGATCCCATTAGTGTGAATGAGTGGTGGAGACTCATCCAAGAAGATCAGAATTACGGTAGGTACGTAATTTCCATTTCACTGGTATGGCCATGCATGACAGCGACACTGCTTCACTGGGACTTGCTCCCCTTCCCCAAAAGAACTCCGACCTGAAGTTGATTATTTTAGAGACCGGGGGTGCATAGGGCACAGCCCCCCTCATCAAAAAAACATTGTTTACCTGATGGCACAATGCCGACTGTCGACATTGTGGCGTCACTGTAGTGGTGGTCTACAAGATTCCCATCGAACCACTGTGGAACCCACCTCAAGCAGGCAGCTTATATGGCATATGCTGCATAATATCAGAAGGTTGTTTGGAACTCTCAACTGGCATTAACTAACAGAATGCCAGGTGATGTGGCTGATGATCTGGCTGACACTGCCAGGATGGCATTGGATGCCACAAAATACCAGTTTCACATGGCTGTGGATGCAAATGATACTGCATCCAGGCTGCTGGCCCTGTCAGTGTCTCTGAGGAGGTTTGCCTGGCTCAGAACCACCAATCTTACCCCAGACACTCAGTTAAAGGCCATCGATTTTCCTTGTGAAAACTGTTCCCTTTTTGGTGACAAGACTGAGGCATACATGAAAAAGGGGGGGAAGAGTACAAAACCACCTGTAGAAGTAATTCCACAAGGGAAAGTGCTCCACTTCTTTTAGGTCCATGGGAAAGGGAGGTAGGGGTAGGGGATATTAAAGGAATAATGCCCGATAGGGTGGGTGTTATGCTGGGATAACATCCCACCTTGGGTGGTTGGGCTCGAGGCCAACGGCCAAGGGCATCCAACACCCAAGGTGGGATGTTATTCCAGTATAACACCCACCCTGGAGGGCATTATTCCTATTATACAATGGCTCGTGAGTGTAAAAAGTATTAAAAGATTTAAAAAAAGACATTTAAAAGTATAGTTTTGGTGTTTATTTAATTCGTAGGTTTAGTTTTAAAAAAAAAAATAGTGCTAATTTGCAGTTTAGAGTAGTAGGTGAAGCTTGTGTTGGAGCTACTGTTGTTGTGATTCTGCAATCACCCATAGGTTTGTTGTTCCTAATCTCCACCCCCGTTTGAATGTACTTTTTATTTCACTCTCATTTCCTCTCCTTTGCTGTTTCATGAATGGCAGAGGTTGTCTTCCCCTGCATGTCAGAATGCGGCTATCTGCCACCGTGTGGAAGTCAGAGGTTGTTTGCTGCCACCTGCAATGGCAGAAGTAATCTCCCTCTCCATGTCTCAGTGTGGCGATTTGCAATGGCTCCTGTACCCCGTATCGGTGTGGAAGATCTCTCGGAAGAGCTTTTACTCTTACCAGGAGAAAGAATATGACAAAAAAGGTAACCAAGTAAAATACAGGGTTATGCTCGTGCTGAACTGACACAGTTAACTACCGAGCAGGAAAGTGCTGTGAAGCCAAACGTGGTTTCACTTCGCGAGTGTGTTTAATTTTTTTTAAACTGATGTTGTGTTGGGCTGGGATGGGCGCCGAGTTTGAATTTGACAGAGAGTGCCAATTCCGGTGGGGGTACCATTTTTTAGCTTGCCAGAGATGCAGATTTCGAGCACAGCAGTACCGCTGAAGCTTTTCTTAGTAACGGCTGTGGAGGGATCGTGTTATAACATTTAATACAGTCGTGAGTATACTGGGACTAGAGCTGGGATGTTATGCTGGGATAACATCCCGGGTCCAGTCCCAGTCTGACCAATCGGGGACCAGCATTATTCATTGCCATTGTATAATATTCCATAGCTTATGCCCCAGTCTCCATGCCTGTCGATTATACTCAGCCCAGAGGCTATTACAGGGGCAGGGGCAGGAGGCCTTCTAGGTGGGCTGGTTCAACACCAGCTCCCAGACCTCAGCCCGGACAGAACCCCTGACTGCACAAAACAGGCCACCACCCTTCTTCCAGTAGGGGCAGGTTGGCTCATTATCTCCACCCTGGACAAACTTCCCCACAGACAAGTGGGTTCTGGAGGTAGTGAGTCAGGGTCTCTGTCTACATTTCAAGCAGTTTCCAAAACTTAAGGGTCGCAGAGTCTTCCGGCCATCAACTCCTGCAGAGACAGTTTTGCTGGTTCGAGGTAAAAAAAAAACTTCTGCAAGCCAGAGCAATAGACCCAGTCCCCCTCTCCCAAAAGGGGGGAGCACATGTACTCCAGATACTTCCTGACCAAGAAGAAGAATGGGGATTGGCGGACAATCCTAGATCTCAGATTCCTGAGCAAACACTTGCCAAAGCCCAAGTTCAAAATGGTTACACTTGCCATTGTTATACTTTCTCTAAAGAAAGGAAATTGGTTGGCATCTCTGGATCTGAAAGATGCTTATTTTCATATCCCAGTCAAACCTTGCCCACAGGAAATACCTAAGGTTCAATTTTCCCCTTAGATCACTACCAGTTCTCAGCACTTCCCTTTGGGCTCACCTGTGCCCCAAGAGTATTCACAAAGTGCCTAGCAGTGGTGACAGCCTATCTCAGTAGGCAGGAAATCGTAGTATTCCCTTACCTGGATGACTGGCTAGTCATAGGGGAGTCATATCAACAGGTAAAGGAATCCATCAGGATCACCCAAAATATTCTAGAATCCTTGTGCTTCCTCATCAGTATCCAAAAGTCTCAGATGGGACCAGTTCAGTCACTGGAATTCATTGGAGCAGAACTGGATACCATGCAAGGCATGGCATTCCTCCCTCAGGAGAGGGTAACAAACTTACTAACCCTAGCAAACTCCTTTATCTTAGGTCAGCCCAGGACTGCAAGGCAGTTCTTAGCTTTACTGGGACACATGGCATCAACTACCACAGTAGTATCAGGTGCCAGGTTCCAGATGAGAGACATTCAGTACCACTTGAGGTTCCACTGGTTCCAAAGAAAGGCTCTTTTCTCCCGGTACCAGTGGTTCCTACTGGAGTTGATGGAGGAGCTGAGTATTTGTCATTCTGTATGTCACAATACTGCTACCCTGGCACTGTCATTCCTGGAGGAATACAATGTTGATGCTTCTGTCATTCCTCCATGGCCCCAGCCATTTACAGAGGCATCATGGAATGTCTGGCTCCATCCCTTTATGCCCCTCTAGCCTCCTAGGGATGCCCAGTGCAGATATTATGCTCCCACAGGTTCCTCGGGCACCATTCCCCATTCCACCTCAAAATTCTGGTGGTGTAGACCCCCTCTGAGCCTAGACACCCAGTGCATGATACCCCCGATGCTGACTCTACAGAGATTGATGCTTGGGGTAGGAGAGATCTTCATATCTCTTTCATCAGGCCACACCTTTGGAACTATGTGCACATCAGCGCTAGAACCACATAGAAACTTTGCAAACTAGGGGCTGCCCATGACAAAATCATGCGCCAGCATCTACATAAATGTGGGTGGCCTCGCCTTTCCTCAGTTCTTTTCCCGCTAGTGATCAGATTCGTCAGACCGCCATTGGAAATGCTGCTGCAGAAAATCGCTGTTTTCTTTATTTTTTCTGTATAAAAATAGTAATCACTTTAACAGTGGTTTTTGGTGACCTGTATGCCACTGAAAGAACTGTCCACGCTTTTCTCATATTGTGACTGCGGAGAGAAATTCTACAAGGACGATGTGGATGAAGTGTGTGTCTGCTGCCTAGGCCTCTCATACAGCATGAACGTCTGTGAGATCTACCAGGGATTCAGCTCTGCTATTAGGTGATGCAGGAAGGGGGCATTGGAGAAATTCCTCCTAAAAAGACCTTAGTAGCAATGAAACAACAACTACAGGGCAAGTCCGTGTCACCTACCCTGTTGACTGAATCGCAGCTGTCGAAGTCCTGGGACGAATCCTCCTCAGGGAGCCACAAGCATGGCCCAGGTAGCCACTACAGACTGCAGGTACATTCAAAACTACAACACTGTCTGCTCCCATGGCAGCGTTGACCACTCCCCCCCCCCGACTGTCAATCAAACACTAAGGTCAGGGCTTGGCTTAGGTGCTGCTGCGCCTACTGTGGTCGGTACATCACCGTCATTGCTGGAGATCCAACCTCTGCCGGCAACTACTGTGGTCACGGCCACTACACAAAATGGCATCAACCCACAGGTAGTGGCCCTATCATTCTCCGACATGATACAGTGCCTACTGCCAGGTCTGCATCCACTTACAGTGGGCCCGTCGATAGGGATCATCACTACAACTACCCCGTCGATGATGCTTTCTAATATAGTGTGGAATAGATTTCCTGAGCCACCAACAACATTGCCAGCATGCTTATCCATTCCCATTGATTATAGACACAATGACGAATATGAATATAATCCTGTCCTCATAATTGAGTAGGCTGAGAAGGAGGAGACTATGCTGAGGACAGCCAATTTGTGCATGGCACCACCTCCACAGTCTCGTTCTGCAGCGAGGACTCTGTAGTGAATGCACCCAGGTCACTGCCAGAGGATTCCTCCTTTTTTACCATGAAGCAGCAAATGCAAGCTGCCATGGCTTTACCCTAGAGGAGCAGGATTCCACTAAAAAGAACCTGCTGGAGTTCCTGGAGATGGCAGATTCTCCTTCTGCTATTGTTCCTCCCCTGTATCCAGCATTGGAGGATGCAGTCTGGTATAGACACAAAACTATACCAGTTGTTCCCAGAAAGGCTGACAGAATGTACTTGCTTCTCCTTGTGTGCTTTTTTATGCTAATCGGCCTGAGACAGATTAAGTGGTGATCACAGCTGCCCATGATAGATCCAGGGCATCTAGACACCTGAGTTCCCTCCCTCCCTCCTGATAAGGAATACAGGAGGTTGGATGCACTGAGTAAATGTACCTATGGCTCTGCCTTCTCTGGGCCTACATATTACCAATTACCAGGCCCAACTGATAAAATATTAGAATACCCAGTGGAGGAAGGCTAAGGCTGCTGCACAAGCCTTTCCTGAGGGCACTGCCAAACAAGAATTACTCCAGATTCTTGCTGCTGGTGCTGATGTGTGTAAACACTTGATTTGCACAGCATATGATATTTCTTATGCTTCTGCCAGGGCTGCGGCCTCTGGCATCTAAGGCACTACTTCAGGCTGGCTCTACGACACTGGTTCGAAAAATATTTTGTCGATCAACATTACAGCAACAGATTTATTGTCGACCGCAATTGCGGTTGGCATAAATCCATCCAAGAACACTTTGTTTTGATTGGGGGGACTTTTACCCCCATGCGAGAGCTCTGCCCCTCCCCCTACCCGTGCTTAAGATAATCAACTCCAAGTCAGAGTTGATTCGGAAAGGGGGTGCAAGACCGCAAGAAAGCAATGCTGGGTTCCCACGGTGACAGTACAGCGACCTGTTGCTATGTTGCTGTACTGTTGTTCATGGTAGTGGTGTCGTTGTTCGATCGGCATACCCTTCAGACTTAGGGTAGCAGACTTTGCCACTGAAGTACAGCAGACAGTTTTTTTTTATCTTGATTTTTATCCTCCTTGGTGGGCTACTGCCTTGCGTCAGCCAATTTACTGGACTGCTGGGATCGTTCGGGATCTTGTAGCGCTTTGCGTGTCCCGGCGGACCCCCGAGAGCTGGCCCAGAGGTACAACAGTCAGTTCTTAGTGCCCCATTTAGGGGACAGAAACTGTTTGGCCATGATGTTGAAGAAGCTTTGAAAAATCTTCAGTCATCTGGCAAGACTCTGAGATCAGCTAAATCCCTGTACCATACCCAAAATAGAGGTAAGGGCAAGGATAGATCCTATCTGTTTCAATCTTCACTATTCATCACTGGTGGGTACTAGCCAGAGGCACTAGAACCCTGCGGGAAGCTTTTTATCTAAAGCTTTCCTTCTTTCTAGAGCAGGGGCCAACGTCAAAGACAGCACCGCCCTTGAGGTGGGCGTACAACATGGTGCTTGCAGGTTGGCCAGTAATGGATGTTGGCCCCTCCACCACCTCAGTTCTTTTCCCGCTGTCGAGTGTGCATCACCCCATGGTAGCTGCAGCCATCTTGTGCTATGCATCAGATCTGAGTTCTTCCACCGCCACTATACTCACCGCCGTAGACTTCAGGGGCCGGTAAAAACATTCCTTTAATTTTTTATTTCTTATTATACTGTTCTATGGCACCGAGTCTATTACTTTGCTTGATTTTATGTCCAGTTCAGGGCCTAGTTCTAAATCCAAGGCAGGGCGGGCCCCAATGCATCGGTGCCCCTGCGACAAGCCCATGACCGTGATGGACCACCATAGTTGCTGTTTATCCTGCCTGGGTCCAAGTCACGATATGAACAATTGCTATGCTTGTTTCTCCATGGACCGCCGGGTCCTTGAGCCGCACGCATTGAAGGTGGGTTGGGCTCCTTCCACCTTCGAAGGATGGCAATGGTCCCAGGACTCCAAGGCCAGGACTTTGGGCCCTTCCCCAGGGCTTCCAGTACTGTATGTACCGAGGGGGAGCAGGCCTCTTTTTCTGGTCTCGCCGAGACCGGGGGCCTTCATGAGGGGTAGGGTGGACAGTCGTCCTCCAGGGGATCAGCTGAGCACCCTTCACAGTCCATTGCCTCCTCAGAGGCCCGGACATCCCCGTTGTCATGGCCACTGCTATACGCACAGCCCGAGCCAGTGGTGCCCTCGGTGCTGCCTCCCGACACTGCCTTGGCTCCCAACGTTGCCTCCGGGGTCGGTGAGCGGGTTGATGCCGGGGTTTGTGCTGGGTCTCCCTCCTGTGCTGTTCGCAGTGCTGTTGGAGGGAGGGTCTCAGGGGTTGCCTCTCTGGAGGTCTCCCTGATCTCTTCCTCTTTGGAGGACAATGACCGGGCTGACCCCGACTGGCAACCCAATTCATTGGACCTCTGAGGCTCTCCTCTGCCTGGCTCTGGGATCTCTGAGCCCCATGAACTTTCTACAGGAGCCAGTGCTTTGTCTCCTCTTGCCAGTTCTGCAGTCAGTGCTGGGGTCAGTGCCACGGTCGGTGCCGGGGTCACTGCTTCAGCTGGTGCCATGGTGGATCTGGTGCCATTGTCAGCGCCATGGTCATTGCACCATTGGGGAGGTCAGTGCCAGTTCTCTAGCTGGTATTGACACTGGTGCTGGGTCTGATGTCCGGTGCCGCCAGTGGCGCCAATTTGGACCACAGTGCTGTGTCGAGGTCCGAAGCAGTTTCCAGCACCACTTCAGGTGTGGGAGATGCCTTGGCCCTCCACTCCTCGGGCTTCGAGGTTCCCCTGAGGAGCAGGTCCCTCTCTGAGGGTGTGGGGGCAGGAAGGTCAAGGGAGGCATGGAGGCTCCTTTCCATGGCAACTGGTGGCCCTGGGAGGAGCAGAAGTGCTGACCCTCCCCTCCTGGCCTCTTTCGTCTTGAGGGAGTCTGTGGTTGGTGGGGTCAGGGGCCGCCCACAAAGGCCTGTATGGCTCCGTTCACCCCACTTGGGGGATTCTTCCCAAGGGCATTGCCATAGTTGCCCCAGTTAGGTTGGGCGTCCTTTGCCGGGTGGGGTCCACAGCACTCTCTCTCAGGAGGGGTCCCCTGCGTGTTCCCACAGCCCTGGCAGAAGGTCAGCTCTGTCTAGCCAGAGATCTCCTTCCTCTATCCCTCTGCTCCACCTCCCTTCCAGACCTCTTTGGCCCCTCGGGACCCATGACCTGAGAGTTCAGAGCTTCAGCAGCTGCCTTTCCCCATTACGTTAGAGGCATGGATGGGTTGTTTTCCAACCTGAGCTCCCAGCTGCTCTGAGTCAAGCTCCTCGGCCACCTTGTCTTTCTCCCCTGAGGAAGAGGACACCTCCAGTCATCTTTCATCCAGCGCTGATCTCACCAGCTATCAGCAGTTCCTTTCAGGGATGTTGGAGGAGCTCCACATATCCCATTTTGGCTCACGCAATCCTGACTATGCAACATGTGCCTTTCTTGGCGAATTCAGTGCTGACTGTTTGGTTATTCCACCATGGCCTGTTACCTTTGTGGAAGTGTTGCACAGGGTCTGGAAGCATCCCTCTATCCCATCTCCAGCCCCTAGGGACTGCCAGCATAGGTACTGTACACCTCTGGAGTCTCCAGGTGTCATGTCCCACCCCTCTTCAGGAGTGGGGCTCCTAGACACACCCTCCAGTTAGGGTCTTCTCTGCAGTATGCCTTCTTTTGTGTGTGGCAGTGCACGAAGCCCATCAGGCTGCCTATTCAAGGCACAGTGGATGATGCTGGACCAACTCCTGGCATCTACGCCTGATTCAGAGGTAACCAGGCAGGCCATTAGCCTTTCTGTGCATGGTCTACAGCTGGCGAGACACCAGGCAAGGGCGTCTTATGATAGAAACATAGACTTTGACGGCAGATAGGGACTGCTTGGCCCACCTAGTCTGCCCATTTTCCTACCTATTGGATAAGCTGCATAATCTATTTAACCAACAGCCTTCTTCTTCCTACCCCCACCAGAATTGCTTTATGTCTGTCCCTTACATTCTTGAATTCCCCCACTGTTTTTGACCCACGACCTCCTCAGGCAGGCCACCACCCTCTCTGTGAAAAAAAAATGTTCCTCACTTTGCCCCTGAGCTGTCCCCCCCTCTATCTTCAAATTGTCTCCCTGTTCTTGCGCATTTCTTTTTCTGAAAGATGCTACCCTCTTGGACTTTGTTGATTCCTTCGAGGTACTTGAAAGTTTCTATCATGTCCCCCCTCTCCCTCCTTTCCTCAAGGGTATACATATTAAGCTCCTTTAGTCTTTCTTCATATGGCTTTGTTGCAGACCCTGCACCATTTTAGTTGCCCTCCTCTGGACTGCCTCCATCCTGTCTATGTCCTTGTGGAGATGGGGTCTCCAGAACTGCACGTAGTACTCCAGATGGGGTCTCACCAACTGTCTGTACAGAGGGATAACAACTTCCTGTTTTCTACTGGTGATGCCTCTCCGTATACATCCCAGTATCCTCCCAGCCATCCTTACTGCCTTCTCACATTGCTTGCTTACCTTTAGGTCGTCTGATATGACTACCCCAGGTCCCTTTCCAGTTTTGTTGTTGTTAATACCTCCCCCCCATTGTGTACTCTTCTCCTGGGTTTTTGTTTCCTAGATGCATTAGTTTGCACTTCTTTGCATTGAATCTAAGCTGCCATACTTTTGACCACTCCTCCAACCTTGCCAAGTCCCTTCTTATCCTTTCCACCCCCCTTGTGTATCAGCCCTGTTGCAGATCTTTGTGTCGTCTGCGAAGAGGCATACTTTTCCTTCCAGTCCCTCTGCAAGATCACTTACAAAGACATTAAAAAGGAATGGACCCAGTACTGAACCCTGCAATACCCCGCTAGTAACCCCCCTTTCATTGAAGTGGACTCCGTTTTCTATTACCCTCTGTGTCCTGTTGTCCAGCCAATGTTTTACCCAGGCTACCACCCTGGGACCCACTCCCAGGTTAGCTAATTTGTTTATTAATCTTTTGTGTGAGACTATATCAAATGCCTTGCTAAAGTCTAGGTAGGCCATGTCCACAACCCCTCCCTGGTCTACTACTTTGGTCACCCAGTCAAAGAAATCTATTAGATTCGTCTGCCGTGACCTTCCCACTGTGAATCTATGCTGCCTTGGGTCCTGTGCCACGCTGGCCTCTAGGTACTCAACAGTTCTTTCTTTTAGAAGTGATTCCATCATTTTCCCTACCACTGAAGTTAAGCTAACAGGTCAGTAGTTTCCTGCCTCTGCTTTGCTCCCACTTTTGTGAAGGGGAATCACATCCGCCCTCCTCCAGTCCTTAGGTATCACACCATCCTCCTAGGATTTGTTAAAAAGGGTAATCAGTGGTGTCAGTAGTTCTCCCCTTAGAATTCTGGGGTGAATCCTGTCAGACCCCACTGCTTTGTCCACCTTCAATTTTACGAGTTCTTTCAGAGCCCTTTCTTCAAACAACATGAAGTCTTGCTGTATTCAGACATAATGTATTCAGACATAATGCAGTTATTCCCAGCACTTGAACTGCCCCGGAGAGGAAAGGGTTAACTCCATGCAGAAGCATGGAACGTTGAGCTTGAGCTCGGTTTTCAAACCTCTGTCTGTGGTACTTCCCAATGTAACCGTCAGATTCTTTACTCCGCCTAACAGTGAAGTCGCTCCGGAGATTTCCTCTGCTCGGTTCAGTAAAAGTGAAGCGTTCAGTTTAAAACCAATTCTTTTACTGTTTTTTCGGATTTGGTCTCTGTCTACGGTACAGGTAGTGTTGTAGATAGGTAGTGACTGTGTTTATTTTTAACAACTTGTGGAAATTGTTTGCTTCTTCGGTTTCTTTTCGGTCAGTCTGGTTAGGAACCGACCTTGTGTTTTCTTCTAATTTTAAGTAATATTTTCTGGGATTAGAGTGGTGTTACGGTACCAATCGGTCTCAAAAGAACCGGGCCCTTTCTCTGTTCTTTTCCAAACCCGTGACACGGTTGTTACCGATCGGTTAGTATTACCTGTCTTGAAAGCTTCTGTAGGATAATTTTGGTAGGTTGGCCATGTCTGAGAAACCCAAAAAGAAAACCAGTCCCACTGAGCTTCAACACTGTACTGAGTGTGGGGAGGCCTTTGCTAAGGCCGATCCCCACCTCATCTATGTTTATTGTCTGGGGTTTGACCATCTCCATTCAGACTGCCAAATTTGTAAAAACTTTCCCAAAACCACTCTAGAAAAAAGACTGAGTAGGTTGAAGGAAAGGGAGGCCGAGAAGTCCGTGGATCCGGATGGCCAGCCCGGTTCGGTTACGGACGAACCTGAGGAGGTGCCTACTGACCTAGGCGATACCTCCTCGGGCAAAAGGAGAGCCGACTCTGAGGTGTCGGTTCCGTCAAAAAAGAAATGAAAGTCTGCCAGTTCGGTTCCAGTACCGCATACTCCAACTACAGACAAGATAACCAAAGCGATTAGTATTGTCCAATCGCTTCATCCGGTTCCGTCCGAACCGGCAGCGTCCGTTAGGCAGGCGGTTCGGTCGGAACCAGCCCCTTTGGATTACGATCCGGATGCTTTCTATGAGGAGTGGGAGGGAGACAAAGATTATCCCGACGATCACTACAACCAGTGGGGTCTGGATGTGCCCATTGAACCGGACATCTCCCCAGACAGTCCCTTGGGTGTCTCCCCTCCCAGGCTTTCTGAGTCCCTTTCACACTTCTTGTTTTACAAGAAGATGGCCAAAACCCTCCAGCTCCCTATGGTTGAAGCTGCTGAGGAGGAAGAAGAGCCTGATTTTGTGGAGATGATGGACATCCCAGAGTCCAAAAGGTTGTCTATCCCTCTTCATAAGTCCTTGGGGAAACAGACACAAAAGATTCTACAGACTCCTAACTCTTTACGTCCTGTACATAAAAGAATGGACAGGAGATGCATGTTATCAGGCTCAGCTGCAGAGTTCCTTTATTCACATTGCAGCCATGTTGGGGTAGTGCAGGCTGCAGCCTGTGACAGGGCATACATTCCTTTGGCTTCACCCCCCCCCAGACAAGGACCCCAGGAAAGTTGATGCCATGGCCAAAAAACTATACTTGGCATCCTCTTTGGGACTCAGGCAGGCAAACTATATGGCCTATACAGCCAGGTACCAGAAGTCCAGGTAGGATACGGTTCTGGAACTGGCTGAAAAGTCCTCCCCCCAGCTAGCCAAAGAGCTGGAGGAGGTGGCTGCAGATGGAAATGAGGCATCCAAAGTACAATTTCACGCTGCTCTGGACTCCAACAATGTGGCATCCAGAGTCATGGCTACATGTGTGTCTCTCAGAAGGCATGCTTGGCTCAGATGTACTAGCCTATCACAGGATACCCAATCTAAGGCTATGGATTTTCCTGTAGTTGGTAACTGTCTGTTTGGGGAGCAGACAGAGACTTACATGAAGAAAATGGACGAATATAGGAACACTTACAGGAGTGCACAGGCCAAGGAAAAGCAAGCCACTCCTCAAAAGCAGCAGTCCAGGGGCAGGGGCAGGCCCTTTCACAGGCCTTTTTACCAAGCTCAGGCCTCCTTTTCTTACCCACAAAGGGTTTTTTTATGAGGGGGGTAGAATGGGGATGAGCAGGGCTGCTTCCTCCTCCCAGTCCAAGGCTCCTGCCAAGCAGACACCCTGAGGTGTCAGCCCAGGTCGACTCCCCAATCCCAGTAGGAGGCAGACTGGCTTACTACTTTCAGGCCTGGAAGTCTGTTACTTCAGACAGGCGGGTCCTGGAAGTAGTAAGCCAGGGACTGGCCCTCAGCTTCAAAATGTACCCAAAAAGGAGGTCCAAGTCTTTTCCACCTGCATCAATTTCAGAAACCCTTGCCCTAGAGGCAGAGGTTTCATCTCCCCTGGCTCTCAGAGCCATAGAGAAGGTTCCTACTCCACACAGGGGAAAAGGCCTGTACTCCAGGTACTTCCTTACCCCAAAGAAAACAGGGGAGTGGCGACCCATTCTGGATCTAAGGTATTTGAACAAACACATATCGAAACCCAAATTCAGAATGGTAACTCGGAATAATCCTTCCCTCTTTAAGGCCAGGAGATTGGCTAGCATCACTGGACCTCAAGGACGCCTACTTCCATATCCCTATCGGGTGCTCCCACAGAAAATACCTCAGGTTGGAGTTAGCTTCAGTCCATTATCAGTTCAAGGCTATGCCTTTTGGCCTAACATCAACTCCAAGGGTGTTCACAAAGTGCCTTGCAGTAGTGGTGGCTTACCTCAGAAGACAGGGTGTCACCATTTTTCCATATCTGGATGACTGGCTCCTAGTAGGGCAGTCATCAGACCAGATCAGGTCAACTCTGCAAACCACTCAGGACTTGCTCAGTTCTCTGGGGTTTCTTCTCAATCTGCCAAAATCTGTCCTCAAACCAGTACAGCTTCTCACCTTCATTGGGGTGGAATTGGATACTATCCAAGCAAAAGCTTTCCTTCCTCTGGCAAGGGTGAAGGCCTTAGTAGACCTTGCTCCCTCCTTTCGGCCTCAAGTTTCTCTTCCAGCGAGACAGTTCCTCCAGCTCCTGGGCCACATGGCAGCCTCCACTGCAGTGATTCAGGGAGCCAGATTTCAGATGCGGAACATTCAGTTCCACCTAAGGTCCTTTTGGTACCAGAGAAGGGACTCTCTCACCATTCTGATTCCAGTGACCCGAACTCTGGTACAAGCTCTCAAGTGGTGGCTGGACCAGGACAACCTCAGACAAGGGGTTCCATTTCTCCCTCAAGTTCCATCACTAGTTCTGACTACAGATGCTTCTCTCCTAGGCTGTGGAGCCCACCTGGGAGCCCTAACAGCTCAGGGGATCTGGTCCCCGCAGGAGTCTCTTCTTCATATCAACCTCCTGGAACTCAGGGCAGTTTTTCTAGCCCTTCAGACCTTCTCAGATTCAGTCAAGGGCAAGGTGGTCCAAGTCAGGACAGACAGCACTACCACAGTGTGGTACATCAACAAGCAGGGAGGCACTCGGTCCACAGCCTTGTGCACAGAGGCCATGAAGATTTGGTCTCTGGCCTATTCCCTTCAGACTTCCCTGGTAGCAGTTCATCTTCCAGGGAAAGACAATGTGTTAGCAGATGCCCTGAGCAGGATTTCATAGGGACATCACGAATGGTCCCTGAATCCTCACATTCTGAGGATCATTTTCTCCAGGTGGGGCACTCCAGAGATAGATCTATTTGCAGCACCGGACAATCATCAACTTCCTCTGTTTTGTTGCAGACCTCCAGTCCTGGGGACAGTTACCTAGGATGCCTCATTTTGGACTGGAAGGGCAGGTTTCTGTATGCCTTCCCTCCTTTCCCTCTCCTGTTCAGCGTTCTGATCATAATAAGAACTCAACCCTGCACAGTGATACTGGTGGCTCCAGATTGGGCCAGACAACCCTGGTATCCTCTACTGCTGTCCTTGGCTGTGTCACGTCCCCTGCCTCTTCCCAGGAGATACAATCTTCTCTCCTCCTCCCAGGGGCGGATCTGGTACACCAGTCTCCTGTCTCTCAACCTCAAGGCCTGGCTCTTGAAGAGTTAGAATATGCAGCACTACATCTCTCTCCGGGAGTTCTGGATATTCTGAAGGTCTCCAGGAAACCTTCCACTAGAAAAACTTACAATTCCAAATGGAAGAGGTTCAGTATTTGGTGCTCTCAGAAAGGTATTGTGCCTGATTCTGCAGGCATTTCAACAACCTTAGATTATCTAGTTCATCTGAATAGTCTAGGCCTTAGGCCTGCCACTTTGAAGGTTCATCTAGCAGCTGTCTCTGCATTCCTTTCAGCAGGGAAAGGCTTTTCCCTGGCATCTCATCCTGTTTTCAGGAAGTTTTTCAAAGGCTTGGTTCACATCAACCCTCCCTTTAGGTAGCCTACTCCGCCTTGGGATCTTAATGCCTGCATTGCTCAACTTATGCAGCCACCCTTTGAGCCTATGGCTTCGGCTGAATTGAAGCACTTGACCTGGAATACTGTGTTCCTGGTAGCTATTACTTCTGCCAGGCGGATTAGTGAATTACAGGTCCTGTCAGTTGAACCTGACTTGGTATCCTTCCATAGGGATAAAGTGGTCCTAAGAACTAATAGGAGGTTCTTGAAGCAGCGCACCTGCTTTAACAAGGTCCTGTCGGAGCCTAGGGCTGTGACCATGGGAGTTCCCCAGGGATCGGTACTTGGACCTCTTCTATTCTCACTTTTTATTAATCAACTCCCACGGGTGACCTTTCATTGCCAAGTCACACTTTATGCAGATGACGTTGTGCTAGTGGCCCATGCTCGTAATGCTGCTGACCTTAACCAGTGCCTATCTGAAGACTTCAGCAGAGTCTCGGCCTGGATTACCAACCATAGACTGGTATTGAATCCTAACAAAACTCAGGCCATGCTCTTTGGTTCCACGGCCAAGTTAAAAGCCCCATCAGCTATGCTCAAAATAGCTTGTGATGGAGGCCCCCTGTTGCCAACAGCGAGCGCTAATTAAATATCTTGGGGTCACCCTTGACCCACAACTTGACATGGGAAGCCATATCCAAAACATCTGCAGAGCCACTAGGTGTAAGCTTGGCCTTGCCTACAGGGCCAAATACAACCCTGACTCCGGGCCAGCGGCTGGCACTTGCAAGGGGAGTGCTTCTCCCCTCCCTTAGTTATGGATACCACCTATTTGCCAGGTCACCCCAAATCCATCTTAATCGGTGGAACACGGCATATAATGATATCTGTCGGTTTGCACTTGCTGCTCCCAAACTCACTCACCGATGTGAGCTCCATGACAAACTCAACTGGCTCTCTCCTGCGGAATTCCTGATCCTTGGTGTAGGAAACTTCACCAGGAAAGTGCTTGCCACGGGCATCCCGTCGGGACTGGCGCATCTCCTCCCAAAACTGGACGCCATCCCCTACCAGCTCAGGTCACAGACTGCCGAGTTGCTTAAAGTTCCCCTTACTCGGACCCTTATGGGGATCGTGACTTTGCCGCTTTTGTGCCTAGGCTCTGGAACTCCATTCTGGACTCTGTTCGCTCTGCCCCTTCCCATGGGACCTTTCGCTCCTCCCTGTGGTCCCACCTAAAACAAACAACAAGATGTGACTGCTCCTAGTCTCTGTAATGTAATACTCTGCAGTCCACTATTGTCCACTCTGAGTCCATGATGGTCTATGAAATATGTATTCAGTGATTCTAATGTCTATCTATGTCCTGTAACAATTTGTACTATGTGTGGCAGTATCTCTGCCCTTATACAAGCATTGTTATAACTGTTTTTTACTGTATCATGCTGTTTCTCCAATGTTGCCATGTATGTATACTGTATGTTTTGTGCTCTCCCAGGTTGTTCCTGAAAATAGGCATACTACTTGTCTAGTGTACTTACCCGGTAAACAAAAGCTAAATAAAGTGGTATCGGATTTTCACCTAAACCAGTCTATATCTCTCCCTGTGTTTTTTCACTGACCATTCTTCTTCAGGGGAAAGAAGATTATACAGTTTGGATGTTAAGAGGGCTCTTAGCTACTACATAGAGCATACTAAGGAACACAGGAATGACAGTCTTCAATTGTTTCTCACTTATGGTGAAGTGGGGAAAGGTAAGCCTGACACTAAAAGATCTATTGCCATGTGGATTGTTTCTTGTATACAATTCTGCAATGACAAATTGGGTAGAACACCCCTTCAGGCCTGAGAGCTCACTCCACTAGGGGTACAGCTGCTACTGTAGCTGCAGCCAGAGATATACCCTTGTTAGAGATCTGTAAAGCAGCCACCTGGAAAACGGTTCATACATTCACCAGGCATTACTCCCTGGACATCCAGGCTAGGAGTGATGCTAGGTTTGGCACAGCAGTACTGCAGAAACTGTTCCCAAAGTAGGTTCTGCATTTCCTCCTCCATAGGGAACTGCTTGGTATTCTGCATTATGTCTGAATACAGCAAGACTTCATGTTGTTTGAAGAAAAAATTACCATAGTAATGTTGTTTCTTCTAATGGAGTCTTGCTGTATTCAGACTTCCCGCCTCCCCTCTCAGAACCTGTTTTTGGGAAGTGGGCTGGCAGGTACAGTGTTGCACCTCAGGGGTGTACCTTGCACCCTCCCTCTTGGTTGGGTAGCTGTTATGTTTATCCTTCTCGTGTTGCATAGCTTAATTTGTCACTACCTAGTTTCTTCTTGGGTTCTCGACTTGAGTCTTTTTTGGACCCCAAAAATAGTTTGCCTTGTGGCTATATGTTTCAAACAATTTTCATGTTATAGTGCTAGGTTAGTTAGTTGCTCGTAAGAATCTGACAGTTACATTGGGAAGTACCACAGACAGAGGTTTGAAAACTGCACTCGAGCTACATGTTCCATGCTTCTGCATGGAGTTAACCTTTTCCTCTCCAGGGCAGTTCAAGTGCTGCGGCTAACTGCATTATGTCTGAATACAGCAAGACTCCATTAGAAGAAACAACATTACTATGGTGAGTAATTTTTTTCTTCTGTGAAAGGACTGCTATTGACCACCCTATCCAGAGTGCTTCTATTGATCGGCTTAGGTACCGCCCCCTCCTCTTCTTTTGCGAATACTGAGCAGAAGTATTCATTCAGTATCCTGCTTTTTACTGCCTCTCTCTGCCCACCCACCCTCCCCTTTATTAAACCTCACTATCCTTCCCTTGGTCTTTCTTCACTCCCTAATGTACCTATAAAATATTTTATCCCCCTTCTTAACCAAGTTGGCTATCTTTTCCTCGGTTTGGGCCTTTGCTATTCTGACTGCCTTCCCCACTTCCTTCTACTTTAACTAGTACAGTTCTCTGTCCTGCTCCTTCTGTGTTTTCTTATACTTCCTGAATGCTATCTTCTTCTCCCAAACCTTCCCCAACACCTTTTTTGACAACCATACTGGTTTTTCTTTCATTTTGATTTATTTGCTTCACACAAAGGCTTGTTGCCTCTTTGATGGCAGTTTTGATGTTTCCCCATTGTTCCTCCACCCACCTTCTTGCCTGTTTGCTAGTGCTTTTCTGAGGCACTTTCCCATTTTGACAAAGTCAGCCCTCCTAAAGTCCAGTACCCTCACTTATGTATGGCTTGACTCTGCAGCTGTGTTTATCGTGAACCACACTGTTTGGTGGTCACTTGTTCCTAGATGGCTGCCCACTTCTAGATCTGAGATCCTCTCTCCATCCTCATTTGAGAGTACCAGATCTAAGATTGCTCTCTCCCGAGTGGGTTCCAACACTAGCTGTCTGAGGCATGCCCCCTGTAGGGCATCGAGAATGACCCTGCTCTTGGATGTGGCTGCAGCAAAGGTGCTCCAATTGACATCAGGCATATTCGGGTCCCCCATCAACAATATCTTCCCTTTTTCTGCCATCCTAAGGATGCCTTCTATCATTTTCTTCTCCCTCAGGGAAGTGCCAGCGTGTTTTCAGTGCTTGGTACTCACCCACCAGTGATGAATGGTGAAGATTGATACATGTAAGATATGAAAATTACGTACCTACCGTAATTCTTGATCTTCCTGTATATCTTTACTATTCATCACTGCTTCCAACCCACCATCCCCTCTTGGGACTCAGCTTCCTAGCAGTGCCTCCTCCTTGCTTCCTCCCCCCCCCCCCCAGTTGAGGCCAGTTGCGGGCAGAGTCCCGCTGGCACCTCCGGGTCCACTGATCGTGATGTGAAGCAGCAGGGGCCCACCTTTGGGGGAGGGCAAGCAGGAGCTCTTGCCCTCTTTGGCCATGGGCTCCTCAGAGCACCACATGACCTGGTGGGGTCCTCCCTGGGACAGCATTCTGTACCAGAGTTACTGGTCCTGGGACCCCTTCCTTTTTGTGTGAGACCCTTCTTTGTCTCCCTTGGGTCCTAGGCCTGGTCGGTGGGGCTCCGAGGATCCCTACCTTCTTCTTCTTCCTCTGTCTCTGGGGCCACACGTGGTTCCTTTACGCTCGTATGAGTGTCCAGTGGGTATCCATGGAGCTTAGTCCTGCTAACTTCTTACCTGTTGCATAGATAAACCCTATCTTCCTCCTCCTAGGGGTAGATCTAGGTGCAGACAGCTCTCCTCTAGATCTCAGGAAGGACTCATTTCACTGGTGACCCCTACCCTTGCTCCAGAGGAATTTTGCCCCGGGTGGATCATTTTAACCCTCACCCCTATGTAGCTGGTCAAGAAGTGGGGGAGAGGGAACTGGTCGAAATCCCATCCTTTTTGGGGTCTGAGAGATTACTTTTTCTGCAGTAGTGGGCGTCTTCTTTGTGCCACCTTTATAGGCTATGGTGTCAGTCCTCTGACCCGGCTTAGGGTCCATATAAAAAGAGCAATTGAGTCGATCTCTTCCCCTTAGGCCTCAGGCAGTGGAAGAACCCCTGTAGTGTTGGCTGGGTGGGGTCCATTCTTTCTCCCTGTTATGTGTCTGTTATGCTCTCTCTTTCTCGCTTTTTATTTTTCTTCACTCTCCTTCCCTTCAGCCTCCTTATTAGCTTACTGTCTTTTTCTCTCTCTTTTCTTACCCTACCCATCTTCTCTACCCATTCTGACCTGCCCAGAGGTTGGGGCCTCCCTCCCACAAAATGTAGGGCCTATCCCTTTTCTCTGGTCGGCTTATACCTCCTTTAAGTTTACATCCTTTCCTTTTTCTGTCCCTTGGGCTCCCTTGTCGCACCCTCCACCCTTTTTTTCTGTATCTCTGTTTTCCTTTCAGGGGAGCAGAACTGCGGTGGTGGAGGGGCCGATGTCCGTTACTGGCCAACCCGCGAACTCCATGTAGTACATTGGCCTCCAGGGCAGCGCCTTCTCTGACGTCAGTCCCTCCTCCAGAAAGAAAGAAAGCTTTAGCTTAAAAGCATCCTGCAGGGTCCTAGCACCTCTGGCTAGTACCCACCAATGATGAATGGTGAAGATTATACAGGAAGATCAAGAATTACAATAGGTATGTAATTTTCATTTTTTGCCCTTCTGCTGTCAGAGGAAACCATCTGGCCTACAGACAGCAGGGTAGCGGTTGAGGTGCGGGACCCTTGCCAGTCCCCCTCCCAACCCCAGGTGCCCATACAAAAGCACCTAGAGATAATGGAGCTGGTGGATCTTCCCTGTCCCCCAAACTTAGTATGACTCCTCATATACCCCACAACCACCACTACCTCCAGAGGTGGTTGTAGAGGTTTGCCTCTCCCTCCATCTGGATTAGTGGAGGGCAGTGACTACAGACGAGTGGGTACTGGAGAGCATAGAGAAGGGTCATGTTCTGGAGCTTCTGGACAACCCTCCAGGCCATCCACCAGTTTTAACGACATATGCACTGGGGCACGTGTCCCTGTTGCAGGAGCCATCGAACCTGTACCTCCCAGACAGAGGCACAAAGGGTTTTATTCCAGAATACTTTCTAGTCCCCAAGTGGACAGGAGATCTGAGGCCTGTTCTAGATCTCAGGGACCTAAGCTTCTTCATAAAATACAAGAAGTTTCAGATGGCCTATTTACTGGGTCTCCTTCCCGTCCTGCAAACAGGGGATTGGATATGCTCCTTGGATATAAAGGATGCCTATCACCGTATCAGAACCAGAAAACCTCACAGCAAATATCTGAGGTTCCTGTTCCAGAGGAGCATTACCAGTTCAGAGTGTTGCGCTTTGGCTTGTCTTCTACGTCACGGGTCTTTACCAAGTGCTTGACAGTAGTGGCAGCAGCCCTTTACAGGGAAGGCCTTTATGTCTTTCTATACTTGGATGTTTGGCTATTAAAAGCCTACTGCAGACCTTAGCCCAAACCAGACAGATGTTTGATGCTATGGGGTGACAGTCAACATACCAAAGTCTGTACTGACACCCTGTCAATCCCTGCAGTATATAGGGGCAGATTTGGATATTGCCCAAGGTTCTGCATTTCTTTTTTGCTTAATAAATTTTTATTTATGTAACTATAAATACAGAAGGAAAAACACTCCAGAATATAAACCAAAGAACAACAATAAAACATATAAATACATCCATTCATAGCTAACATGCATTAATTACAAATAATACAATCAATTGATCTATAAATACCTATAGCTAACATTAAAACAATCTATATAACACACCACTGTTGGCTGTTTATATGTATCAATGACTTATTTAGTCTGGTTAATTTACTTCTCCATTCTTCTGTTCCTAACAAAGAGAGATATAAGCTCCTAAGGTATTTTTCTGTCTGACTTGCTCAAAAGGAAATGTAAAAAAGAATTCCATGTACTTTCAAATTGTGCCATCTTATTATTTATTCTATAACTGATGCATTTATTATTTACTAACCTTTCCATTGCTGTAAGCTGCTTCTCCAGAGATTGACCATCTGAATCCTTCCACTTGGACAAGATGAGTCTTTTGAGACCCAATGCAGCAAGAAATACCAAAATTTGTTTCTCTCTCCAGAAATTGGAGACTAGATAAGTCCCCTAATATGAACAATTGGGGCTCAAAAGGTATATTGAAATTCGTAATATGTGAACATATGGTATTTACAGTACACCAAATATTCTGTAGTTTAGGGCATTCCAATAACATGTACAATAGTGAGGCTTGACCAACACCACAGCTCCAACACTTCCCATCCGAAGAGTTCCCCATTTGCTCTAACTTCCTTGGGAAATCGTAAAAACAGTCAGAATTTTGAATTGAATCACACACCCTTGAACATTCTTACTATATTTATATGCATTATAAAATGGTTAGAACCTTTCCATGATTCTGATTGGGTAAAGGGTACATCTTGGTGTGTCCTTATACAGCCGTAACCTGCCAACCAGCCCTAGCTAGCCTCAGAAGGACGCTGCACAGCCCTGAGATCCCTCCCTCCCACGCTGTTTGAAACATAAAACTTCAGCGCTAAACTCCAAGTCTGCAAAACACTGCCTGTTCGCCTTTCACCCGACCACCCCAACCAGCCGCACAGCTCACCCACCCACTGGCACTTTTGCCAAATGTCCTGCCAAAGAAACTGTATTGAAATTTGTAAATAATGTTGTACAGCTTAATTTTTTTTCCCACAAGTGTTGTTTCTGTGGTCTCCAGTCCCCCGCTGCCGTTTCTGTGGTCCTCTTCCTACCCCACCCTGTCCGTTGTACTCCCCTTTGTCTCCGTTCTTCTTCGCATAATTAAATTGTATCATTTTGTGAGCAAGAGTGTTGAAAATACTGAAGATTCAGAAGCTGCTCACTCAAACCGTACTGCTGTGATACTAAAAATGCGAACCGAAAATACGCTCACTATGGTGGCTGCAGAGGGACACGTTTGCTCCCAATGAAGCCGGCCACTCGCACCAACAGATGATGAATGTAGATGTGCTGCAGTCAGAAAGAAGGAAAACAGTAAATAAAAATGTGAATGTACATCAAACAACCCATTCTGTATGTGTATGGGGGGGGGTGGAGATAAGAAAACATTACAAGACACACAAGTGACAGTGACACCTGACAATCTAAAAGAAACACCCAGGGTAAAAGACACCCTGAAAAAGACAGGAAAAAATATATATAGATAAAAAAAAACTTCCAGTGTTTGTCTGTGTGTGTGTGGGGGGGGGGGGTGCTTAGGGACAGACACACATCACCTCCCTGAAATGGATAACGTTATGCAGTTCTGCAATAAAAGGGACTTTTTTTCAAACCAAAAAAAAAACAAACCTGAAAGACTAAGTTAAATAAATTGTTTTACAATTTGAGACTGCACTAAATTGTTATTCATGTTGAAAATTTTCTAGCCATTTTATAAGTGGAATAAGTCACTCCAAGGTATGGTTTATGGCCTGATAAGAGCACTTCCCAGGTGCTAAAAGCACTTGGCACAAGCACCTCATTCCTCATTACACACCTGGGGTGTGCTCTTATCAGGCCATAAACTACACCTCATCGTGTCTTATTCCTTACTTATACCACAATTTATTCCATTCTTGCTCAGAAATTGATATTCCCATATCTTATTTCTATTTCTACCCAGCCTTATCTGTTAATGCTATGTCCTCTTCCATTAGTAGTCTATATAAGTAGTCTATATACTCTTCCTGCTTCCCCAGTTGCTAGATCCATATGAATCATCCAAAATGAGGTAGTACTGAGTGAAATTCAGGATAAGAATACTAGATAATGGCTGTCTTGATTGTAGATACTTGTAAAAGTGAATTAATAGGAGCCCATAAATGTCTGTAGCTTCTGTGAATGAGTAAAGAACTCCTGTTTGAGAATTTAACATATCCTTAACCATGTAAATTCCTTTCTTTAGCCATCCCGCATCTCTTAGCATTTTGTTCTCAAATTTAATTTTTGAATTTTGCCATAGCGGTAGATGATCCACAGGGAGCTCCATATTTTGAAGAGTAGAGGACAGGTTTTCATAAGTTACTTTTATGCCAGCTAATACCTGAGCACGTGGCATTTTCTTGCCACTTCCTCAGGCCCTCCCTGTTTGTGGGAACTGGGCTGTTTCACTCCCTCCCACTCTCCCGGTTTTAACCGGTGTGTTTTTAACCTGTGTGTTAAAAAAATAAAAATAATATATACAGTAGGCATGAGGGTCTCTACCTTCTTTCCAAAACAAAATGAAGGAAGACCTTAACAATAAAAAAAAAAAAAAACCTTTGTTTTTTTGTAATTTTTCTCTTCAATGCCCCCTCCCTCTCCTTCTAGGATGTTCTCACAGTACCACCTCAAGCTGCTGCTACCTTTGTCTCCACCTAGCAAATTTCTCAGCCACTGCCAATTGGCACTGTAGCCTTGCTACAAGGGACAGCCTTTCCCCCTCCAGTACATAGGAGAGGGCGGATGCTAAGGAGGTTGCATTTTCTGTGTGCTCAGTTGTCAAGCTGTTTGCTGTTCCACACCCAGGTGCTGGGACTCTCCTTCCTTTCTTCTTCACTCTCTTGGAGTGGCACAAGGATAGTAGCTGTGTTCTTGGACTATCCAATCTTTTTTATCTATTTTGTTTTTTTTGTTTTAACTCCTGGTTTTTGTCCTGTTGGGCAAAAGTCTCTCTAAATTGGCATCTGCCATCCAAACCTTACAGAGATTGCCTCTAGGTCTCTCCTAGGCCAGCCAAAGCTATATGACAATGACTGCTGCACTCCCTTCACTTTCCTGTTCAGGTGACTGAAGGAGGCTGTAGCTCTTACACCTACTACCCATACACCACTTAAGCACATCCCTTAGTTTCTCTAAGTTGGTAGTCTGGTTTTATTATTTTTATGATTTTATATCCTATATATTCTTTTCCTATCCCTTTTGGGCTGGGAGTCTATAGCCCTCTCTCTCTCTCTTTTTCTCTCCTACTTGTTTTCTCTCCTAGCAAACAGAACTAAGGGGGGGGGGGGGCAGCATCCATTATTGGCCAGCCCACGAGCACCGTGTCACTACATCTGCCTTGTGGGAGGCACCGGCACCAACGTCGGTCCTCTAGGCAGCAAAAGACTTTTGTTCCTGCTGTGTCCTAGCGCCTCTGGCTTAGACCCATAAGTGGGAATGAATGGTGAAGATATTCTGAAAGATCAACAATTATGGTATGTAATTTTCATTTTCAGAATATGGTGGTGACATGCAATTTCAGAATGTGGCAGAGATACACATTTTTGAATTGTGGTGGGATGGGATGTGTAATTGGGGAGCATGGCAGAGAAATCAGTTTTGGATTGTGATGGGAATGCACAATTTCAGACTGGTGGGAGTGCACAATTTCTGAATTTTGTGGGAATACACAATTTTAGAATGTGACTGGTACATGCAGTTTCGGAATATGGCAGGAATGCTCATTTTTGGAATGTTTGGGGAATGAGCAGTTTTGGAAAATGGGGGGCAGGATGCACATTTTTAGAATGTTTTGGGATGGGTAATTTTGAAATGTGGTGACACACAATTTTGGAATTTAGTGGTGAGGCACAATTTCTGATATGATGGGAATGCCCAGTTTTGGAATGTTGTTGGAAAATGCAGTTTTGGAATTTGGTGGTGGTGCACAATTTTGGAATGTGGTGGAGATGTGCATTTTTTTTTAAATTTGTACTTTATGCGTTTTTACCATTTTTCTCCCGATGACCCAGGACCCCGGCAGACATGGCAGTGCGTGTACTTGGAGGTGCATATGCACTCCAGGTACCAGCTCGGCCCCTTCCGCCCCACTCCTGGCTATCGCCAGGCTTCCCCGTTGCCCAAACTGCCATCCGTCTTCCACCAGGTGGCAGCCAAGGAGTGGGGAAAACTCCTCATCCCTTCCTGGGAGAGGAGAGCTGCACTGCAGCAGCTTAGTCGTGCTCCTTGCCGTCCCCCTCTGCTGACCCCTGACAACCCGGGCTCATTCCTGAACCCGGGTCACTGGCATGGCGCAAGGTGTGACGTCCAGCACCTCAACCCTCGGCACCACCAGGCTGGCAAGGGATGTGCATTTTGAGACTGTGACAGGATGTACCTTTTTTGAATGTAGCTAAGCCTATGACACAGTTTCAAAATATGACAGGAAGACACCATTTCAGAATGCGATGGTAGTACACAATTTCAGAATGTGACAGGGACACGCAGTTTCAAAATATGTCTGAGACGTGCAGTGCCAAAATATGGCTGGGACACACAATCTCAGAATATAAAGAGGACGTGCACTGTCAGAATGTGGCTGGGACACCGAATATCAGAATGTAGCATGGACACACAATTTCAAAATGTTGCAGGGACAGACCGTTTCAGAACATGGCGTGGATGCACAATTTTGGAATGTGATAGAAGTGCAAAATGTTGGAATGTGGAGGTGGTGCTCAATTTTGGAATGTGACTGGGACACACAGTTTAGTAATGTGGGGACACACAGTATCAGAATGTGTTGGGGACGTGCAATGGTGGAATCTAGTGGGGTTGTACAATTTTTTAATTTGGCACGGGGTGCAGTATTTTGAAATGTGTCATTGGGACAATTTTGGAATGTAGTATTGATGCACAATTTCAGAATGGGATGTGGACTTGTCATTTTGAAATGTGGTAGGGATGCCTAAAGTTGGAATGTGACTAGTATGCACAGTTTCAATGTGATGGGTTCTTACAAATTTGGAATGTGGCAGGACAAGCAGTTTCAGAATAAAATTGTGTCCTGTCATATTCTGCCAGCCTGCATCCCCACTGTATTCTGAGATTGTCTTTCCCACCAAATTCCTAATTTTGTGTCCCTGTCACATTCTGAGATTGCATGTCCCTTGCACATTCAGAGATTGTGTGTCCCTGCCACTTCTGAAATTGTTTGTCTCTGCCACATTCTGATATTGCGCAACCTTATCAGTCTTCGCCATTGATTCCCACGAATGGGTCTGGGACCAGAGGTGCTAGGAACCCCGCAAGAGCACATTGTTTTGCAGGAAGGGAACCGACATCAGGTAATGATGGCACCTGTGCACCTTATGTGGTGCTGCACTTGCGCCAGCCAGTAACTGACGTGGCCGCCCTCCAGGGATGGTGTTAAGGATTTAGCATGGTATGCTCCTCCCAAATAGAGGAGCACAGAAACTCTAAATTGTGTCCTAAAATATGTGCTCCTTTAAACCTTGGCTGTGCTCCTACCCATCTTCTTTTTAATTTACTAGTTCATTAACACTTTCTTGCTTGTAATAAAGGTTCTGAGTAATTTATGTGCAATAACCATTTTGTTGCCCATTGCCTATGTGTTATTGAGGTCTAAGCACACGGCAGTGTGACACCTTAATGTGCATTACTGATGCCATCAAATGTTAAATGCACCCACCCAATCACTACTACACATTGAATCTCCAAGCACCATGGTCACCTGCAGACAGTTGGACAGACACACACACCACTGATTTCTTCACCCACCTCTGGCTCATAGTCCACAGCCACCTGTCCGGACCACACCACCTGGGCTCCCATATCAGTTTAACATTTCCCTCCCTATAACTGTGGCATGATTGTTCCTGAATTGCTTTGTTTTCCCATGTAAACAATACAGGTCTAGATCTGGAACAGTTTCCTGTAGACTGTACTGTACATTTGCCTGTAAAATACAGGGATATGTTTAGATCTTGGAGCCCTGCACCACTTCATCCCATGTGCTGACCAACTGCATTCGGTAGAGACCCCAGCAAGACTACCAAGTCTACAAGTATTCTTGTATTTTTAAAGAGCAATTGACATCTTCAGGCCTAGGCAGGCAACTTGTACTGAGTAGCTGCCTGCTAGAGGAGCTTTTGTAGACCAAAATGACAATTTTTTGTTACTTAATAAAATAATAACTTACATTTAGAAGCTCAGCTCATAACATCAAAGTACGAGCCGAGCTGTTACCAAGTGCTGCAGCAGAAACAGCACTTTGATGATGACATATACTCGTGAAGAGGGCTGCATGCATGCTATATGTATAACATTGAGATCGGGGGGAGGTGCATCTCAATATACATACAGTGCCTTTGTCTGCAGTTTTACATGTGTGGGGTTAATATATAATATATACTCTAGCCCCATACATGTAAAAGTGCAGACAAAGGTACTGTATGTATATTTAGACGTCCCCCCTTCCCTCTGTCTCAATGTTATTTATATAGTGTGCCTGCAGCCCCATTCCTGAGTATGTAATCGATGTGTTATTTTTAGGGTCGGGGCTGCAGAATTCGGCTTCGACTCAGCTCGTACTTGTAAGTTATGAGCCAAGCTTTCAATTATAAGTTATTAATTACTTAACTAAAAATGTTCATTCTGGTCTAGAAAAGCTCCTCGGGCAGGCAGCTACTTAGTACAAGCTGCCTGCCCCAAACGTGTCAGTTGCTCTTTAAGGTAAATTGAGAAACTGTGTCCAGGAAAACTGTATCCAGAGATTTGCGTTGTGTACACAGAGATGTAAACCAAGCAATTCATCTTCCATATCCTGAACTAGTCTTTCATATTCACCATTTAACAATTTCCAACAAAAGCATACATTAAATCAATTACATATCATTCAAACTTTTGGTGGCCTACAGTTCGAAGTATAAAACAAAAGGCAATATTTTTTTATTTTTTCAATATTCCAAAGACAACCTGTTGAAATTAGGCAACTCTCTAAACACACACACACACACACACGGAAATACCTACCTATCAGGCTTCCCTCGATACATGCAGGACACCCCATGATTGTTGGTCTCGCTGTCTTGCTGCTTCTTCTGGCTTACCTGTTTCTGTGATTTGTCTTTAATTTTCATTTTTATCCCTCTGTGATCTTTGTTCTTTCCTTCCGGTTTTGCTTCTTACTCTGGTCTTTCTGCCTCACCTTTGCTCTTATTCTTTCATCTTCCTCTGGCCACAATTCCTCTGTTCCGGTGTCAACTGTTTTTTTTTTTTTCCTTTCTTTTGTCTATGGACTTTAAAATATATTATCTTTTCTTCTTTGCTTGTTCACCTACTTTTAATCCACCTGTGTTCAATACACTCAGTCTCCCTCCCTGTTATTCTTTCCCACTACTGTTTGCCACCTGCCCATAAACGCGCTCTAATCCACGCATGTTCAGTCCCTCCCTGCCTGCACATATGCAAATTAGTCTGCTAGCTGCACTCATGCTCTTTCCCTACCTGCCTGCCAACTCACCCACTAACTTGTGCCAGTATGCTTGTTCCTTGCCAGCATGTCAAAGTGCACACTAACTTGCTAGCTACCCACTCACTTGATCCTATTAGCCCACCAATTAACGTAGCAGCTGCCCGCTAACCCAGTTGTTTGCTGATCTAACTTTGAACTCCACCCAAGTAATAAAAAAAAGCCTGATTTGTATCCCAGTGCCCCTGCTGACCCCCCACCACCACCACCACCACCCCGCTGCCAGGATCTCCCGCCCGTATTAACTGTGCTCCAAAAAGGCAGGAGGAGCACAGATAACTGAATATTTTACAAAGAAAGTGTGCTCCTGTAATCACTGGCTGTGCTCAGAGCATGGAGCACACCCTTAACGCTATCCATGCCACCCTCAGCCTCTCAATTCTGTTCTTCCTGCCATCGACTGCATACCATGGAACCAGTAGCAGCACCTCAGTTTGAACTGCATCAGCATTCTCAGTTCACAACTTTGCTTTTCTTCATCTTAGTTTTTATTTTCCAACAATGCTAAGACCTGAAAAGAAAAAGGATACTAAGAAACTGCTTCCTATCATGTGTTGTGTTCCTTGTGGGAAATAGATGGTGATGATGGACCAGCATACAATGTGCACAGCCTGCCTTGGCTCAGATAACAACATGGATGAGTGTGACATCTGCTTCTCGATGGACCACCACATGCTTGAAACCATGCAATGAGGTGGGGTACCTTCAGAAGCAGGTGTCGCACTCATTTGGCCAAGGTACAGTCTCTGCGCCTTTCCCCTGGGACCCTTCCCGCACTTTTGCTGTCAAGGAAGCACAGGATCTTCCTCAACCTCACCTTGCTGAGGTGTCTAAGGCCCTGGAGAGTAGGTCTGGGGGACAAGCATTTCCTTCTGGGCGTCTGGTTGCAACCCCCCCCCCCAAACAAGTCTGTCTGCCCTGGGCAGTGTACATCCCTGATGGTGAGGCCAAAGCTGCACCTCTGGTCTTCCTCGGACACCTCAGTGTCATTGCCTGGTGCCACCCCAGTTTCTGGCACCATTCGTGGTGTTGGTGAGTGGGGTGGCACTAGCCACAACATCGGGCCCCCTTGCAACACGGTTTGTGGTGTTTGGAGAGGGACCACCATTGGGGCTGTGTGGTGTCTCATTGCTGAGATGGAAGGGGTTCTCTACTCTTGTGTCATTAGTGATGCTGGGGGGGACGACACTGCCCCCTGCAATGCCAATGGTGTTAAGTCCTGAGTCTGACTCTGAGCATACCGTTGGTGATGGTATCATTGCCGGGATCATCCCAGTGCCACTCTAGGCATCAGATCAGTCCACGGTGCTTCTTTGGGGTCATGTCAGGCCCGGCACCAAGAACAGCACGGGCTGCAATAACAGGGGTGAACCCCTTCCAGGCCTGTTGTCAGCCCTGAGCCCATTAACAGAGGAGGCACCAGGTTGGAGTCTGACGATGGCTGGGAGGTGGTGTTCTTCCTGGAGCCGTGTGCTGATATTATCAGTGGTGGGAACTGGGGCCGCCATATGGGGGCTGTAAAGCTCCGCTCTCACCACCTGGGGGAATCTCCCATGGGCTCTAACTGATTTGTTCCTCAGATGTAGAATGACCCTATTCGGGCAGTCTTGACAGGCCCTCCCCTCTTGGGAGGTCCCCTTTGCAACCCTGCATCCCTGGCAAAGGTCCTAGAGAGCCTGGTACTCTCTTACCTCCTGTACTGTTGCCTCCCTTGCCAGAGCTGTCTGGATACATGGGCCCTGAAGAGCCATTACCTTGTCTCAACACAGAGAGGTGGTTGGTACCTTAGAGCACTGCCACAGGGAGTCTGACAGGGTCCACTTAGGACCCCTTCCTCCAGTGCCGCCACCCTCTGGTTTCAGCACCTCATCTTTGTCAGTGTCCTCCTTCGAAGACAGCAAATCAACCGTACACTTGACCCTGGCTTCTGAATACACTGTGTACCAGAGATTCCTGATGAACATTCTTGAGGTGCTGTAAGTTTATTTATTTATTTATTGAATTCTGATAACTGGGTAGGTCCACTGAGACATTACAGTCCCTTTTTCAGGGGCAACTCGGGACAGACAACAGCTACGTATGTGATGCAGAGTAGAAGAAATACAAAGGCTAACAAGGGAGTACTAACACAGGTACATTCAACAGGGATACAAGTTCAGTGTCACATCAGGAGAAATTTAGAGCTAAAAAGACAATGTAAATAACATCAGGTCAATTAAAGTACAGTACAGTGAATATAACAGTCCTGGCTAATTATCAGTCAATCACTGAGGAATTGAGATTAAATCAAATAATGGAAATTCATCCTTACGGGCAGGAAAGCTGTCAGTGAAAAACAGGTACAAGGAGAGGGGACAAGGAGGTGACATGAGATATGGTGTTTGAATTGTGGGAGAGAAGTGCTGGAGAGAATCGCATGCGGGAGGGAATTCCAGGTGGATGTGTCAGAATAGGCAAAGGATCTCCTGCCAACTGAGTGGTGGGAGTTACCAGTAGGTGGCTTGAGGCAGATCGTAGAGTATGCTGGTGCTGTAAGTTCCACCTAGTTGTGCTGGAAGTTAGCTTATATTCATGTTACAACCCCATATCCTTGGAGCTGGGACTCCTTGGAGCTTTCAGCGATGACTTAGCAGTCATCCCTCCTTGGCCTAGGGCCTTTGAAGACTCATCAAGGTTGGTATGGAGGTGTCCCTTTTCCTCTCCTCCAGCACTCAGGGACTTCCAGCTAGGGTATTACACACCAATGTGGTCTACAGGGGCAGGGCCGATACACCCTATGTATCACTGACCTCCCAAGGCTGATTCTGCTCAAGCAGATAACTTGGGCAAGAAGGTGTTTTCCTCAGCACATGTCATGATGTGCATTGCTGCACTTCAGGCATGTCAGACAGCCTTCAAACAGCGCCAGATACCGAAGGTCAGCTCCTAGCTGAAATGTCAAAAAGTGAGTTAGTTGGGAAATCATTTGCCTTTCTGCTAAAGGCTTGGAGATGGCAAGGCATCAATCAAGGGCATCCTGCGGTACCAGTGAGATGGCTTACAGGCTTGTAGGAACAGCAGTCTGCATCAGGATGATGGCATGGCTTTGCCTTTGCAAGCTGGCACATTTGACCTGACATAAGGTGCTAAACCACACTTCCAAGGGGCTCATTGTTCTCCTAGAGTCAGGCGGGAGGTGCCAGGGATGCCGTCGTGCTCCTGTGCCACTGGAGCTCTGGTCTGACCCCGATCAGTCTCCTGTCCCATCAGACCCATAAAGAGCCCCTGCCCCTCAGGTGTTCTCCCCCATGCAGAGGCTGAAATCTCTGTTTCTCTCAGGGTTAGCCAGCTCCTCCGTCATGCAATAGGGTGGCTTGGTACTCAGACCCATCAGTGGGAACTGATGGTGAAGACTGATTCCTGGAAGATATGAAACTTGCGTACTTTCTGTAAGTCTTGATCTTCTGAAATGTTTTCTCCATTGATTACCACGCCCTGCTCACCATCCCCTGCTCAGACAGAGCAAGGGCTTCTGAGCAGCTCACCCTACTGGTGTTAGCAGCACCAGTGGGTTTTCCATGGGCATGCCCCCAGTAATACCATCCCCTTTGTGAAGCCCCAGTCTCACCCAAAAAAAAAAAGGGGGGGTGAATATCTGTCATGAACTTTCACCAACCCCCAAAATTGGGGGGGGGTTGTTGTGGAAGGGAGTTCCTTCCTCCCTTTTTCTTTCTTGTCGTCCTTCTCTCTGCCTGGGGTATATCCCTTTTAACCCCAGGAAATCTTACTGTATTCTGACATATGCAGTATGGTCTCACCATAGGACTGCCCCGGAGCCAAAATGGTTAATAGAACCTATGCAAATGATGGAATGCTAGGCTCAAGATCGGTTTTCAAACAGCTGTCCCTGGAATACATACTGCAACCGTCAGATTCTTTACCCTGCTTGCCTAAATAAGATGCCTCAGAGAGCTTGCCTTCATCTTTGTTGAAGATTTTATTTTCTCTGTTTTTTAAAGTACCAGTTATATCTTTTCATTTCTAAAGCACTGTTCTTGGTTATTACAGGTAGATGAGTCTAGATTTAGTGATGTTCTGGTAAGTTTTTCAGCTCCTTGCTGGTTGCTTGCAACCTGGAAGAAACTGAGCTTTGTTTACATTTTGAGGTAAAATTTCTTTAAAATTTACTTCTCTGGTAGTCGGTTTCTTATTTACATTTATTTTGCGTTACTTAGCTGGGGTAACTCTCGGTTTCACTGTGGTCACTGAACCGACCACAAAAAAAAAAAAAAAAATGGGATAACCATAAAAGTTTTATTTAATAGTGTGTGTATTTGGCTCAGAGAAACCGTCTTTTTTTTTTTTTTTTAGATTATGTCACAGACACCCAAGAAAATAACTGGCCCTACAGGGTTTCAGCATTGTACAGAGTGTGGTGAACCATTAGCAAAAGCTGATCCACACTTAGTTTGTGTTTTCTGCCTAGGGTTTGACCACCTGATCGCAGATTGTGAGATCTGTAAAAATTTTCCGCAGTTGACGCTTGATAGGCAGTTGAACCGACTGAGGGAAGAGACGTCCAATAAGGCTGCTGACCCAGCCTTGGATAAACTGACCCCTTCTCATTCAAAAGAAAAACCCAAGGAACCGGACGAACAGCCGTCTGACAAGGGTGAAGGTTCCCTTGGAAGGAAGCGAACCTCGGAAAGTGCCGCTAAACCAGCAACTGCTACGAAAATAAAAAAGAAGGAAAAGCACTTGGGGAAGGAACTGCAATCGTCAAATCCTGCAGTACCTACTGCTGAGGAGATTGCTAATGCTATTAGAATAATTCATTAGCTGCAAACTGGTGCTGGTTCGCTTCCGCGACTTAGTATCACATTATCCATCGGTTCAAATTTCAGGTTCCTCTTTGGTTCCCGGGTCTCTTGAACACTACACTGATGTTTATGGTGATGATGAAGAGGATTATGATGAGGACTTTGGGGAGCCCCCTGAACTGGATGTTTCCCCTGATCCTCAGCTCCCTGATTCCCCTGATTGGGGACCTGAGGATTTTGCTTTCATGAAGCAAGTGGCACAAACTCTGGACTGCTCCACCCAAGAATCTGCAGAGGAGGAGGAGAAGGAGGAGGAGGAACCAGCTTACATGGAAATGATGGATGTACCAGCAACAAAGAGGTTACTGTTACCCATCCATAAGTCTCTAAAGAGACAGGCCACTAGGATTTTGCACCCCCCCCCCCCCTTCTATTCCCCAAGTTGACAAGAAGATGGATAGAAAATACTGTGTTGCCATGGCAGGAGCTGAATTCCTCTTTGGGCATCCCAGTCATGAAGGGGTGGTGCAGGTTGCTGCAAGTGATAAGGCAGGCATTCCTCTAGCATCACATCCTTCGGATAAAGATTATAGGAAAATGGACTGTATGGCTAAGAAAACTTATTTGGATTCTTCTCTGGCCATTAGGCAGGTCACTTACATGGCCTATGTTTCCAGATACCAGAAGAGTCTCTGAAACATGGTTTTTGAGATTGCTAAGTCCTACCCTGCCCCCATGGTATCTGACCTAGCTGAGGCTGCAAAAAGGGGCATAGAAGCCTCTGAATACCAGTTTAGAATGGCAGTGGATGCCAGTGGCATTGCAGCCAGACTTATGGCAACTTCAGTGTCCCTGCAGAGGTTTGCTTGACTCGGGGCCACCAACCTATCCCAGGACACCCAGGCGAAGGCCCTGGATTTCCCTTGTGAGCCCACATCTGTCTTTGGTGAATAGACAGAGGCCTACATGAAAAAGATTGATGAATACAAGGTGACTTACAAGAGTGCTGCCCCTACGGAAATAGCAGCAACACCTCAGAAGTACCAGAGTAGCAGGGGTAGGGGTAGAACCCACTACAGACCTTTCTTCCAGACTTGGGCTCTCACAGCCTCCCAGTCACAGAGATGGTATTTCAGAGGCAGGGGCAGAAGGGGCGGCAGTCGGGCTGGCCTCAGTCCCCAACTGAGTGCACAAGCAAAGCAGACCCCCTGAGGGGTCTGCCAGGGCCACCTCCCCACTCCCAGTGGTGGGCAGGCTGGCTTACTATCTCCAGGCTTGAAGTTCTATTACCACAGACAAGTGGGTCCTGGAGATAGTGAGCCAGGGTCTTGCTCTCAGCTTCAAGGTTTTGCCCAAGCTGAGGGCAAGAATTTTCAGACCTGCCACCCCATCAGAAACAATCCTATTGGAGGCGGAGGTAGCAAAACTTCTGCAGGAGAAGGCAGTAGAGCCCATCCCCTTGACCCAAAGGAGAAAGGGACTGTACTCAAGATACTTCCGCACTGTAAAGAAAACAGGGGAGTGGTGACCCATACTGATCTCAGACATCTAAACAAATGGTCACCCTGGCTACCATCCTGCCTACACTCAGGCAGGGAGATTGGCTGGCATCTCTAGACCTAAAGGATGCCTACTTCCACATTCCTATCAGGCACTCCCACAGAAAGTACCTCAGGGTCAGATTGCCTTCAGGCCATTACCAGTTCAGAGTCATGCCTTTCGACCGACTTCTGCTCCAAGAGTGTTTACAAAGTGCCTAACAGTAGTGGTAGTGCACTTAAGGAGGCTCTGTAGTCTTACCCAGAGTCCCGGGAGAGACCAGCGTCGGGACCTTGCAAGACGGGACTGAGGTCCCGACCCCTGAGGCGGAGGGTGACTGCAGGGGTGTGGTCTTTGCCTTCAGGGTACTCAAGGCTAGTGTGGAAGTACCCAAGCCCTGCTTTCCATTCCACAACATTGGGGTTTTGGCGGGAGTGGAAGAGTCCTGCCACCCAGATGAGTGGTGAGAATGGCAGGAGGAGTGGTCAGAGCCCCCTGAGTTGGAACCCGAGCAGGTCTTTTTGTGGTACGGGGACCGGGAGCGTGAACGCCCCTTGGACCTACCCCGGTCCTTTTCTTGGGACTTATGCTGGTCCATGTCCTTTTTCTTGTCCTTGTGTTTCGAGGAACGAGAAGAAGAGGCAGATTTCTCAGCTGGTGAGCCCTGCATAATGGTCACCTGCTGTTCTAGAATGTGGGCCTTTAGTGCTTTAAGGCAGCGTATCCAAGTCCGGCCGATAAAGCCGCTGCAAATGGAGCAGGCCTTGGTATCGTGGTCGGGCCCCAGGCAGAAGACACAGGCCTCGTGCTTATCCTTGGCTGGAATCTGATGACCGCAGGCACACTTGGTCCTCTTCTTCTAAGTAGAAGAAACCGATGACGGTGAAGAAGACATGCAGATGAGTAAAACAGGAACGAAAAGCAGACTTTTTGATGAAAAAACAAGAAAATAATACTAGTCTTTGCTGAAAACACTAGAGTAGTTCTAGAAGGCAACAGAAGAGCCGAAGTAGACAGGTCTGTGGCGGGAAAAGAATTGAGATGGGGCTGGGGACCACCCCCTGATATACCATTGGCCGACACTGGGGCAGAGCCAGCTTCGGGGCGGTCCCCGCTGAAGACTGTTAACTAGAAGGTTTCTGTGGGGTCCTTGTACCTGGCGACATTGTCCTTATGGTAATAGCCTGCTGCAAGAGCTCCCACTCAAAGTAAGATCATGGATTTAGGAAGGGGCATAGCACAGTGATGGCTCTGGGGTTCGGTTAATGAGCATTAGTACTTGATGCCTGTGAGGCAAGGTCAATGACTGGTGCAGTGTTTGTTGCCCTGACCAGGGCCTTCGATGTGGTGGATCACAGGATATTGTTAGACAAACTGGAATATCAGGCACCAATTTGGTGTGTTTAGTAAGTTACCTAAAAAATTAAGTGCTGCAGGGGAGGATAGGGAATGCTCTGGGTGTCTGAACCACTGGAGGTGACTGCTGGATGATTTGCCCAAGACTCTTACAGGAGTGAAACGTCCATTGTATGCCGATGATATGGTCATCCTTGACTTGGGTCCTTCTCTGTCGGAGATGCAAAACAAATTACTGGCAGGTTAAAGCAATAACTGCCTTGTTAACAAAACATAACTTAAGGCTGAATGAAACTAAAACCAGAATTATGCTGTTTGGCACGGCACAGAGACTGGCCTAAGTCAGGGATGACATACGGGTATATGCTGTAATGGTCAGCTACTTTCCACAGAAAATACTTTCAAGTATCTTGGCCTCTATTTAGATTCCAACTTGAATAGTTTGGAGCAACTAAATGAGATAAGGAAAAAAATAAATCAGAAACTGGGTGCTCAGACCCATAAGTGGGAATAAGTGGTGAAGATTGATTCTTGGAAGACATGAAAATTACATACTCACCATAATTGTTGATCTTCCAGAATATCTTCACCACTTATTCACACACCCATCCACCAGAGGGGGGCAACAAAGATGATCCAGGGTATGCAGGGATTCCCTGTGAGGATCGGCTGGTAGCTTTGAATATGTACTCATTGGAAACCAGGATGGAGGGAGGGAGTCGACATGATAGAAGCATTTAAGTTCTTAACGGGCATAAACAAAGTGCCTGACACAGAGGAACTCTTCTCTAGGGTCACCAGCACAATGACAAGAGGACATGAATGGAAACTTCAGAGAGGGAAGTTTCAGGAGGGATCTGAAGAAGTCCCACTTCACTGAGAGAGAGTGGTGGAGCCATGCAATAGTCTGCCAGCAGAGGTGTTGAGGGCAGCGTCTGTGACAAGCTTCAAGAGTTGGTGGGACAGAGCTAGAGCACAATTATGAGACAACACAACTGGTACGAAATATTAATTAGGGTGGGAGGTAGTCCCTGGGATATTCATTAGGTCCAGGGCATTCTCGATGGACTCTAGGTGTCCTGTTGCTTTCTATGTTTCATGCCGTGCTCAGCATGAGTCAGATGTCTGGGCAGCTCACCCTGTTTTCCTCTCTGTTTGTTTTCTTCTTTCCTGTCCTTCTGGCTTCCCTTGCCCTCTTTTTTTCCCTAGCTCCATAGGAGCTTGTTTTAACCATAAAAGGGGGCTTTTGGGTCTTGTCCTAACAAAAAAAATGATCTCCTTCAGCTAATTACTACCTTAATATGTGCAGCTGCTTCCCACCCCTGCACAAAGGTTTCTTTAGCCTCTGAGAGGCCCTGCTAGCCTACTCCCAGTTGTTCTGGGCTGCATATTTCTGTAGTTTTTCTCCTTAATTCTTATCCTTTTTTCTTTCCAGTGGCAAGGGGTGCCCTGTTTTCCCCTTTTTCCTTGGTTTTCCAAAATATAAAAAAAAAAACTGTAAAAATATGGGGGTCAAGAGGTCTCTGATCCCTGTCTCTCCAGAGCCCCTTTTGGCTCCTGCTTCCATCTGTCTGCCCAGATGGCCTGAGGCTGTGTTTCTAAACCCACTACCACAGGCCCTTTCCTCCACCCTCTCGTTTGGTAATCAGGTTTTATTTCTTTTAGGATTTTATATCCTATATCCTTTTTTCTATCCCTTTGAGCAATTTTAGCCCCTCTTCTTTCTTTTCTCTCCCACTTTGTTTCTCTCCTGGCTAACAGAACTGAGGAAGGCAGAGGACCGGCGTCTGTTACTGGCCAGTCCACAAGCGCCACATCATATGTGTGTCTCATGGGCAGTGCCTTCACCGACGTCAACCCCCTAGCCATAAGCTGCAACCAGTTTTGTTCCTCTGGGGTTTTGGTGCCTCCAGCACAGACCCGTAAGTGTGAATAAGTGGTGAAGATATTCTGAAAGATCAACAGTTACGGTGAGTATGTAGTTTTCCTTTTTGCATTGAGATCTTTCTACACTACCCACCACTGCTGTTTATATTTGAAAATGGAAATACTACCACCTCAAATGATAATAAACTTCAGTACTGCTGTTTTTGCTTACAGAATGTACTGTAATTTAACTCCAAATATTCATTTTTCATAATGTATACATAAATCTGCAGTTTATTCTACATGGAAGAAAAGGGGAAATTGTTTAACAAGGAGAGACACACTAAGCGGAAGCTTGTTTCCAGGTGCGACCTGGGAGCATAAGAAAGTTAAATAACTTGCTCAGGGTCACACAGTATGCAAGTGGGGGGCTGTGGGATTCAAACCTAGGTCTCCAAGTTTGCAGCTCACAGCCTTAAACCACTGCGCTATACTGCCTTCCTTAGCTTTGACATGGAAAGATATTGTTAACTCTGTCAGAAAGGTCATTTACTTGGTGTGCGCCTTCCATTTTTAATGGTTTAGCCACAATTTTTGTTGCGCAAAGTGTACAACATTTTAGAAATCTCTTGAGGAGAAACTACCTAAAGAACTTCAAATAATCCCATTTTGATACTTTCTAGAAAATGTATATCATGTACGCTTTTACGGTACTTGTACTTGATTTTGTATTCATTTTGTTTGTTTGGTATTGTCATCATATGTCAGGCATGACTGAAAAAGGTCTGTGCCCAATTTACCACCTGGTTAAAATTAAAAAATGAAAATGAAATGATCATCACTGCCCTTGGTGTTCTAATGGCAGATTTAGTTTTCTGCTGAAGAGACTGGTTTCCCTGGAGTCCTGCTCCAGCCTCTGTGGCTTAGTTTACTTAACTTTGACTATCGTTCTGTTATTTTGTAAAATTCATTCATATATTCGATAATCTGCTCTAGTTTAGCTTAGTTTTAAAAAAAATTTTTTCACCGGTTCTGTTCCAGTTCCTGAACCTGGAGAACTGCTATTTTCACTGGTTCCCTGTTCCCGTTCCTGGTTGTAAATTACTTGAAAATAAAGCAATTTTGTTTAAATTGGACTTTATTTTATATATTTTTTTTTCAAATGTAACCACTAAAAATAATTTTTATCTTACTCTCTGACAAATTGGCATGACAAGAAGTCCTAACAAGAAGCGGGGTCCACAGGATTTAAAAATGTAGACACTGCAAGAATTGATTGGCAAAAGTAGGCAGCCACAACCTTTGCTTAGATTATTTGAATCCAAATTGTGGTTTTAAAGTTCTGTCTCTCTTTCTTCATAGCAGTCTCTTGCTCCCAAAGAGACTTAAAAAAGCTGTATACCACTCATACAGTATGTATTGAAACTTAGGTGTTAAGGACAGTACCACTAGAGGTAAAAAGTGCGATTCAGATGGCTCTTCTTCTCCACAGCAGTCTCGGGCACCCAAGTAGACTTAAGCTGCAAAATACTCACAGCTGTTGTATCTGGCAACCAAGGAGAGAGAAAAAATGCACAACTGTCTTCCAGTAAGGAGCATAAGGCTTCCAGCAGGAAGGCTCTGATGCCCCTGATGTCAGTCTTTAAAAAGGCTTTCTGAACACCAGCTAAATTTTTCAGCTGGCAAAGAAAAATAAAGAGAAGGCATCTTCAGGTTCTCCTGCCCAAAAACTGACAGGGATTCCAGTACAAGAGAACAACGTGCCCTCTTCAGAGGACAGTAAGTAAATATGACAATTTTTCTAAGCAAAGCAGAGCTTTGAAAAAAATTGCCTCTACTTCCCCTCCTAGTCTCCAGTGCAGGAAGTATTGGAGGAGGAAGAGAAAAAATAGATGATCTGTTGAATTTACTGTTTGTTGAATCATAGTGGATATAGAGGGGCAGAATTCATGAGTATGCTGGCTCTTGCCTCAGTGAAAAGAAGAGAAGCTTCACCAAGCACATGCTGTAAAAGCTAGTTTGGAAGCTGCTAAATACCAATTTGAAATTGCTCTTGATGTAAATCACACTTTATATAGGAAACTAGCAAATTCTGTGGACCCGATTCACAAAGGGGAATGCACGGCTTGTGTCCAGCCTGGTGCTGCGCCAACCACTTTGGCGCACCTTGCGTCAAGTTCAAGAAGGTTACGTGCATTTGCAGCACTTCACTCTGTTTACGGCAGCTTGTGCCAGACATGTGGCGCAAGCCCCGTAAAAGGGTAGGCAGCAGTAGACCAAAAAAAGCTGGTCTACCATCGTGTCAGTGATTCACCGGTTCTTGAGTCCCGACTGGTAGCTGGGGACCTCCACAAGACCAGCGCACCCTGTGTTTAGCACACCCGGGGCTTGCAACTGTCCAAACATTTTGTGAATCGGGCCCAGTATCTTTTAGGAGATTTGCATGGCTTAGAACAACTGGGTTGTCGCAGGATATGCAAAACAAGGCAGCTGATTTCCCATTTGAGATACCTCATTATTTGGTGACTAAACAGAAGTATACAAAAAATTTATGAGCAAAAAGAAACTGTAAAAAGTAAACCTGTTCACAGCAGACTGTATGTTCACCATGGATGCACAGTTCAGTGGGGCACAGCAAGTCAGAAGGGCAGCCATATAACAATCTGCATCAGATCCCCAGCCCAGGCAAAGCCCAGTCTCTGACAAATGTGTCCATGTCGCCCATTGCCAGTGAGAGGGTGCCTGTCTTATTACCTTAAATGCAAAAGAAAGCTGTCCAGCACCTCCTCAGCAGGCACTGGCATCAGAGAGCACTAAGCAACAATTAGTGCCAGTATCAAGCAAGTTGGTACAAACACTGGGGTAGCGGAAAGAAATGGGCAGTCTCAGAAAGGATATTCCCATCCTTATGTCTCTTCTTACAGTGGTTCTGACCATAGATGCAACCCCCACCTGTGCGAAAAGAACCATAGATGTAAATTAGTACCCTCAGAAAAGAACAGAGCACAGCAGCCTGTTAGAATTTGGAGCAGTGCTCCTTTTCATGAAGTCCTTTTCCTCCCCATTTCAGAGTCAAACAGTCCTCATAAAGACAGACAGTACAACATCTAGGTATCCCATTAACATGCACTACAAATCTGAATACCTGAATCACTACGACTAGCTTGTTCATTCTCCGTTTTAAAAAGAATGTTAAATCTTTTCTGCTTAAGCAGTGCATTTGTAATTGTTTTGGACTGTATGGAGCTATATTTATTAGTTTGTAAGTCTTATTCAGTTTTGTATTGTACTTCCAGGTTGAGCCTGAAAATGGACCCTCAGTCCAGTGCTCTTACCCAGTTTAACTAACTAACTAACTAAAGGGAGGCACCTGGCCATCAAAACTCTGTATGGAGTTGATGAGGATCTGGAACCTGGTTTACAGCTTAAATGCAAACCTCTCTGCAGTACAGTACACATAAGAGGAGACTACAAGCAGATTCATTAAGCAGGATGGGGACATGTAACATAAGAGTGGTTTCTAAATTAAAAAGTTCTAGACTTAGTATTTCAAACGTACTCACTGGAGACCAGAAGGGAGAGGGGAGATATGACAGAGACCTTCAAGTTCCTAAAAGGAATTAACAAAATGAACTGTAGGGAGCTATTTAGCTTAAATGCTAGCACACGGTCACATGGACAGGCATGGAAATTAATAGGAGGGAGGTTCAGAAGGGACACAAGGAAGTATTATTTTACAGAAAGGGTGGTGGAGCCATGGAACAGTCTACCAGCCGATGATTTTGTCTGCCAACCACTACACAAGCACCTCCTCATCACCAGCTAGTAGTATGGCATGCCTGTATTTATTGAAAGCTTAGTAACAGGGATAGGCATGGTGAGTCAAAGCTTACTGCTAGGTGTGACATGGGGGGGTGAGAGAACTGTGAAGCAAAGCTGACCATCTGTGAACTACAAATGATTTAAAAGAAGACACTCGTAACCATAAGACAGTATATGTACATGTAAATACAGTGTATACTAAATCATGTAAGAGAGTTCGGTCTTTCAGAAACTGGACTTGAATTTGAAAATCAGGCTTTCTGCAGAAAATCAGAGAAACTGCTATATGGCAGATAAACTATGCCAGCTAAATTTAGAAGCTCAGAATTTTGGGACTGTTGTAAAAAAAACACCTGTGATGGTTTATAGAGTATCTAGAATGATTAGAAATAAACAACCCTGATTGGCTAAAATGGTGTCATGATCCATGATTTAAATTTAAAAGCACTGCATACAAAATGTTAATGCAGTATTGTACTGTTGTACTGAGCCACCATGCCAGTTCAATACACCGAATTCAAAACGTAGAACTATAAAGATGATAAAAGATGGTGTGGAATGCAGTATAGTTAAAGCACTCTAGACCATTCAGAGCCCTCTTTTTTTTCCTGCAAGACACTTATTTTGTAAAGAGTGTCTTCATGCGCAGGTGCCCTAGAAAAATGCACTTTCAGGGTAAGTTTTTTAAATGCTTAATATGGTATCTATCACCCTTAATCAGTAATATATTAATACTGCCATGGAGGCCAGTCTTGTGGTTCTAAGAGTGGTCTCGCATGCATTTTACGGGTATGAGAACCATGAGCCGAAGAATGGTGCACTTTAGGGCTCAAGTGATAATGGTTGTCACAGTAACCCTCGAGAGTGAAGCTCAAGAAAGTTACATTGGCAACCATTTTACAAGAACCTACAACCAAAGCCCCTGGAATTCTGTGATTTCACAGCCACAGAATATTCTGCAGAACTTGTATCCTGCCACAGAATTTACGTAGTGCTATATAATTCATTTTCCATTTAGAATGTATAGTTTTTCCATAATGCCTGGCTCCCTTTCCCTCCTTGTTAAACCTGAAGCCCTTCCTCTATGCTCAACTTGTGATGCTGTCACTAGCATCACATCATATTTTTAGGGCTGTGAGCGGAGCCTACAGCTGTTTTGGGATCGCTCAGTAGCTCTAAAAATGGCCGATCGTGGAACCTTCCATTGGACTTTTGGAAGTATCCTTCCAAAAGTCCAGTGGAGCTTGAAACTCTCCGCCATGATTGGCCGCTATGGAATAACAGCCACACTATATCAGCTGTTACTTCCACATTCTGTGGCATGAACTGCACATGTGCAACTCATGCGCATGTGCGGTTCTGCTAGCACTGTCGTGTTATGAATGGCAAAATGCCATTTACTGCAACTGCACATGTCCGACTGCCACACATGTGCAGTTGTGTCGCCACCAGCACTGGCAACAAAGAAAACACGCCAGCATCGGGGTCCCCAATGCCAGTGTCGGCATCATGTAGCCCCACTCATTCATATGGCACACTGGGAGCCCACCTCAGTGTGCCCAAATGTGTTTTTTTTTTTTCCCCCTGCTGACATCAGGGTCCCCAATCCCCATATCGGCATTATGACGCCCCCCCCCACTCATGTGGCACACTGGGAGCCCACCCCAGTGTGCCCAAATATTTTTCCCCTGCCATACATTGGGGTCCCCAATCCCTGTCTTTGGCATTATGTTGCACCCCCCACTATGTTGGCTTTTTTGTTTGTACCTGTGAACAAAGAAAACGGTCCCCAACGTGTTTTTCTGTGGTTTTATCTGTAAAAGAAAATGGTCCCTTATCGTCACCCCAGTCCCCTCCCCACCCTCCCACTGAGCACCCACCTCCCCACACCTTACCCCCATACTTACCTCTGGAGATCGGTGCTGTCATCTTCTCTGGACTGGGACACATCTGCACTCTTCAAAGTCGAACCACAAACTGAAGAATCAAAGGTAAGTGTGCTATAATGCCATTCAATGGGTTTTTCAACTTATTTTGATAAGCCATTTTTTGGAATTTTAACCCTAAATTTTCAATATGGGTTTCTTGGGACCCCACCTCATGAAAACTTTCACTGTCATTTCTTTACTCTGTCCGGAACTGTGATTTCGCGGTCGCTGCATGGAATCACCTTTTGGGACCAATTCACAAAATGACAGTGGCACTGTTCATGAGGTGGGGTCCCAAAAACTCATGTTGCAAATTTGGTGAAAGAATTCCAAAAAATGACTGTGTTACGAGTGTGCATTGCACAGTTTCTATGCACGCTCCTAACTTTGCCAATTTGTAATATTTTCCCTCCACATTTTCAACATTGCCATTTTTGCACACCTCCTTTTAAACAGTATAGCTGTCATTTATCATATCCTGCCTGAAACATGTTTTCGTACATGTGGTGCAGAATGCTGCAGTCGCTCTGCAAAATCACCTTTTGGGATAAGTGAACAAAATGACACTGGCACTCTTCTTGAGGAGGGGTCCCAAAAAGACCATGTTGAAAATGTGGTGCAACACCTCACAAAAATGGCCAAGTTACATCTGGATGTTCAATAATTTCTACGCACATGTGTAACTTTGCTCACTTGGCGGCTCGTCACAGCCCTTGTGGCTCTGGCCAGAACTTGTTATCAATGGCAGGACTGTATTCTGCCACAGAAATGAATAATTTGTGATGCAAGAATTAACAAACACCGTTGCAGAAACGTACAAGCCTTGCAGCAATAATCAAGACAGAAGTGCAGTGGAAAACTAGGGGCCTTGCCTACAGCTAGCATAATTCAGTGATCTTCCTGGACATAAAGTCTCCACCACTCATTCACACTAATGGGAGTACATCGGAGGTGCTAGGACCCAGCGCGAACAAACGTTTTCAGGAGGACCAGCACCTGAGATGGCACCACAAGCCTGGCGCGTGCGGTAATGACTATCTCAGCATCGACCCTCCAACCGCCTCAGTTCCTTTTTTCTTGCCATCAAGTGCGCTTCAGTGACGACATCGCTCACCCTCCAGGAGTCAAACTTCAAACTAGCAGCTTAGTTTTCAGTTTATTGTTTTGTATTTTATCTTCGATAAATACCGATTATATTATTAAATTCTACTTATAAGAGAGAAGTCTTCAGCTCTCCATTGACTGAGTCGACCATGAGTGGGGCAGGTGACAGTAGGGAGGCTTCATATAAAAGCTGTTCAGCCAGCGGGGCCGGGTCTGTTCCGCCGCCCTCCCCGGAGTGGGGGTCTGACAATGGACGTTCCAGTGCTCAGGGAGATGGGCAGTCTCCCTGAAAGCATAAAAAGAAACAGTCCCATTCTCAGCACCGTTCGGCCTTGAGTTCTTCTTCGGCACACGGGTCAAAGAAGAAACGGCATCACTCGAGGTCACCCTCTGATACGTCTGCGCATAGACTGTCCGTTATTAGGGCCAGGCACCCGGTCTCCACCTCTGTCGGAGTTGCCGGTTTCTGTCTCTGATGGCTGACCTCTTTGGCACTGGAGCCCCTCTCCACCTATTGGAGGAGCTTCCGATGAGCAGTTTCACCAGTGGGCTGTTCTTATGGAGCAGTGGGCTTGGAGGTTGGCCCGATTGCCCGAACCGGCCAGTCCGACACTGGGGCCTTCGGGCCCTTCGTTTCTGGGATGGCAGGCAGGACGATTAGGTCTTCCTAGTCATGCGGCGCCTTCTTCGGTGCTGTCGACTCCACACACTGGTGTCTTTCCCATTCACATGGCTGTGGCGCAGGGGTCTACACCGATGCTTTTATCTCCTGCCATTTTTTATCCTGTAACTTCAAATCCCAGTTCTCAGACTTCTGTGACATTGCTGTCATCTGCGGTGCCGAGGTCCTTTGCGGTGCCACAGGCTCTGTTGGTGCCGGCAGCGGGGCTGGTGGCAGCGCCGGGTGTGGCGCCATGCTATCCGTTGGCTCCTGTGATGCCGGCGTCAGGTGTGGTATTGTGCTCCTTGTCAGCGCTGTGTGCGACGCCATTTTCTGTGACTGCTCTTTCTTTGTTCTTGGCGCCGTTTTCTTTGACGGTGCCGGGGATAGGTGTGGCGCCATCTAGTTTCCAGAGGTTTTCGACTCAGATTCTTTCTCCTTCTCTTCTTCCTCCTGGTTTTTACTCCATTCCTGTCTATACAGTCTCTCCTGGACTGTCAGGAGATGATATTGAGCCTGATCCAGATCTTAGACTGGGTGATGATGTTGATGCTGACACTGCCTTGGGGGCAGGGATCAATCCTCCTGCAGAGCCTGTTATTGAGGACCTTTCCTTTAAGTCTCTGCTCAAGAATTTAAATTCTACCCTTTCTCTCCAGACCACAGAAATCGATCCTGGGAAGCTTTTGCATCTCCAATATCTTCATGTCCTGGAAATCCCTATGGATTTAACCCCTCCGGTACAGCCCTCTTTCGAGACCATTTCATAGATGGTGTGGAAGAATACAGCTCTTATTCCTTCTGTGGCTAAGTCCATATATAGAAAATATGCCGCTCCCAAGGATCACCTCCATCTTGGCCTCACAAGCCTTTGCTGATGCCATTGTGGTCCTGGCAGAGAATGATAAGGCTGTTCTCCCTCTGGAATCTAATGCCCACCCTATAAACAAAGAATCTCTCAAGATAGACACCTTAGGTAAGAGAGTCTTTGCTGCCTCAACCCTGGGCATGCACATTGCCAGCTGCCAGGGCTATTTTTCTCAATATGAATATGTTCTTTGGCATTTGCTCAAAGCAATGGTAGAAGCTCTGCCCCGAATCGTAGGTTAACTCAGAGCTACTTCAAACCATAAGTAGGGGTATCAAGTCCAATAACCAACAGGTTAAAACTGCAATGGATGCCTTCAATACCCCTTCCCGGGCGGTGGCGGTTGGCATCTGCACCCATTGCCACTCTTGGCTGCATACTTCAGGCTTCACGAATGACGCCCAGCAGCAAGTCATGGCCTTACCTATCAACGGTATGTATCTGTTCGGACCTCAGGTGGAGCAAGCACTAGAGGCCACACAGAAGACTAGATCTGTCATTAAGACAGCCAGACCTATGCCCGCCCCTTCCGAGGGGGTGGAAACAAGTGCCAGTTTCACAACCGTCAGTCCTTTTGGGGCAAAGGCAGAGGAGGTTTTAACAGAAATCAGACCCCTCAGCCGCGCAAAAGAAAGCATGGCAGAAGGCACAAGGCCCAAAAGTGCCCAGTGCCACCTTCTGAGTTTCCGGCCCAGGTCCCACCTCAGCTGCCTGAAGGGGACTCCTCCTCAGCAGTGGGAGGACGTCTGACTCGGTTCTACAACCACTGGAAATCTAAAACATCAGACAAATGGGTCCTAAGGATAATCCGTGAGGGGATTCTCTCTCAGTCTTTCAGAAACCCTTCCGGATCATCCTCCCAAACGACAGCCCAGGATGTCGGCGGTACAGTCGGACCTTCTTGCTTCCAAGGTACAAGGCCTTCTGAACAACAGGGCAGTAGAAGTAGTTCCGCTGGATCAACGAAACAGTTTTCTACTCTCATTACTTTCTGGTCCCAAAGAAAACCGGCGGCATGTGCCCCATTCTGGATTCCAGAAAGTTAAACAAGTTTCTAAACAAAGAGAAGTTCAAAATGATATCACTTGGTACCCTGCTATCTTTGATTCATCGACACGATTGGCTAGCCTCCCTGGACATGCAGGATGCCTACCGACACATTCTCATACACCCAAAGCACCACAAATACCTAAGGTTCATGGCATTGGGTCAACACGATCAGTTCAGAGTCCTGCCCTTTGGGCTATCCTCGGTGCCTCGAGTTTTTACAAGGTGTTGTGCAGTTCTCGTGGTGCACCTCAGGAAAATCGGAATACAAGTGTTCCCATGTCTGAACGACTGGCTTCTAGCAAGTCCATCCAGGCAAGAAAATCTGGAGGCCGTGGCCACGGCCTCAGACTTCCTCACGTCCATGGGAGTCCTGCTGAACCTCAACAAGATGCAGTTGCAGCCCTCCCAGAAGCTCCTCTTCATAGGAACTCTTCTGGACACCTCCTGTGCAAAGGCTTTTCTTCCAGAGGACAAAAGGAGCGATATCTTACAGATGGCCCAATACATAGGAGAACACAGCTCAGTTCGAGCTATCTCGATGCAGTGGATGCTGGGCCTCATGGCATCCTCGGTGTTGACTGTACCCTTGGCTCATTTTCACATGAGAACCTCTCAGTGGATGCTCAGTGGTCCCCAACCACTTGCCCTCAGTCCTTTCTCATCAAGGTAACGGAACCTCTAAAAAGGTCGCTCACCTGGTGGTCTCAGGAGGACAACCTTCTGGAAGGATATCCCTTCGCCCCTGTGTATCATCAATCTCCATTACCACAGAAGTGTCTCTGATGGGTTGGGGAGCTCACTGCCAGGATCTCCATACCTAGGGTGCGTGGACTCAGGACGAGTTTCAACTTCACATAAACGTCCTGGAAATGAGAGCCGTCCTCTATGTAGTCTGAGATGTTGGAGGACATACTCTGTCACAAGAACATTCTCCTTCAAACAGACAACAAGGCAGTGATGTACTACATCAACAAACTCATTATGCAGGGAAGCAATGAGAGAGTGGGAATGGTGCATGGAGCACAAGGCTCTGATTCAGGCAGTTTACCTGCCAGGAGTACAAAGCGAGCTGGCAGACCATCTCAGCAGAACGGATCCTCACAAGTGGTCTCTCAACTTAACTGTCGTTCAGTCACTCTTCAAAGAGTGGGGAACTCCAGATCTGGACCTTTTTGCGTCCCCACTCAACGCAAAACTGCCTCGCTTCTGCTCCAGAAATCCAGGACCTGGCATTTTTTATCAGGATGCGTTCAGGCTGAGGTGGACAAAACGCTTTCTCTTAACTCTTTCATCTCCGGGGCAGTTCAAAGGTTGGACCTCACTGCAATTTGTCAGAATACAGCAAGACTCCATTAGAAGAAACAACATTACTAAGGTGAGTAATTTTTTCATCTATCCTCGTATGTTTTCTGATGCAGTCTCTGCACCATTTTGGTTGCCCTTCTCTGGACTGCCTCAATTTGGTTAATGTCCTTGTGAAGGTGTGGCCTCCAGTACTGCATGCAATACTCCAGATGGGGCCTAACCAGTGTCTTGTAAAAAGGGATTATTACCTCCCTCTTCCGACTTGTGATACCCCTACTATTATACCCCAACATCCCCCTGGCCACCTACTGCTCAAATTGGAGTCCCAGGGGGGGCAGAACGATTCTCATTGCCCCCTTCTGGCCTCGACAGCTATGGTTCCTACTACTCAACAGACTATCGGAACCCCCTGCCCCCAGAAAATGCTTCCCCTTCAGACGAACCTTCTGACCCAGGGTCCTGTAGTCCATCCCAACCTGAGGTCACTTCACCTTCGGCTCCTGAAGAGACTGAAGTGAATAGGTTCAATGTTTCTCGTAGAGTTTCAGATAGCTTTTGGTTGCATGTAAGCCGGCCACTAGAAAAACCTATACAGCTAATTGGAAACGTTTCTCTGTCTGGTGTGCGATATCCTCCTGGAATCCTTTTTCCTGCCCACCGAATAAAGACATGGAGTATCTCTTAGACCTCTCAAACACAGGTCTGCAATACTCCACAGTCAAAGTTCATCTTTGTGCCATTTCGGCATATCATGAGCTGGTACTTTCCATATCGCTGGCTCAGTTGCTCATAGTTAAGAGGTTTCTTAGCAGTATTCTGCATACTAGACCTCGTAGTAGACGTCCAGTTGCAGCCTGGGATATTACCATTGTGCTAGACATGCTCACTCGTAAATCTTTTGAGCCTCTAGCTACTTGCGAGCTGAAGTTCCTCACTTGGAAAACGGCCTTCCTGGTGACCATTATTTCGGCCCGTAGAGTTTCTGAAATACACGCACTGGTCACAGACCCCCGTACACTGTATTTCACAAGGACAAAGTAGTTCTTAGGACTCATCCTAAGTTTCTCCCTAAGGTTGTCTCAGAATTCCATCTACATCAACCTTTAGTCCTTCCTACCTATTTCGCGAACTTCCAGAATGAAGGGGAGCGTACCCTTCATTCACTGAACGTTAAGAGAACATTGCTGTTCTATCTAGATAGAATGAAGGAAATTTGCAAGGCTCAACAGCTGTTTGTTTCCTTCAGCGAGACCCGGCTGGGTCAACCTGTTGCCATCAGGTGCATTTCAGCATGGCTGGTGGCATGCCTCTGTGGCACAGGTCAAGTTGGAAGGCAGAGTGTACGCTTACTCTACCAGAGCAGTCGCGGCATCTCTGGTGGAAATCTGTAACATGCCCATTGCAGATATTCGCACTGCGGCTACCTGGAGCTTTGTGCATACGTTCGTTAAGCACTATGCCTTGGATTTCCATGCCAGACAACATCTGTCATTTGGCAGGAACATTGTTAATGGACTTCTGTCCTAAGCACGTGAGCTCTCTATCTCCCGCTGCCCATCTCGGAGGATTATTTAGCTCGGTGCTCTAACATTAGTGTGAATGAGTGGTGGAGAGTTTATGTCCAGGAAGATATGGAAATTACGTACCTACCGTAATTCTTGATCTTCTTGGACGGAGTCTCCACCACTCATTCACATGCCCACCCACCTTCCCTCCGAGCTCACTTCTCTGTTTATGGTCTTCACTCCCTCAATGGCTGAGCTGTGAAGACTTTATTGTTGACCCTTCTTACACGGGTCATTCGGACTATCTTATGTCCAATTTTTAGGTTAGTCCTTTCTAGATTAGTTACGCTGCACCTCCTCGGAAAAAAGGTACTGAGTTGGTTGGAGGGTTGACGCTGAGATAGTCATTACCACATGTGCCAGGCTCGTGGTGCTGCTTCCTCGCGGCTCCATCTCAGGCGCCGGCCCTCCTGAGAAAGTCTGCACCCGCTGAGTCCTTGCGGCTCCGGCGTACTCCCATTAATGTGAATGAGTGATGGAGACTCCGTCCAAGAAGATCAAGAATTACGGTAGATACGTAATTTCCATTTCCCCGCCATCTGTTGTGTAAGCAATAAGACATGATGGTGTGTGCATCACGCTGTGATAATCGCAGTCCCAGGGGTGTAGTAAGTCATGACACCACAGGCCAGTTGCCTGTAACCCCTGGGAGTGTGGTTACCACAGGGTAATGCACATCCCGCAGTGCCTTATTGCATGGATAAAATAGGTATCTAGGTGCTATAAATTTAAAAAAAAGAAAGATTTTACAAACAAAGAATTAATAAAAAAATGTATATAAACTAGTTAAGAAAAGGTCAGATAGGTCCTTCACCAGTAAGTGCCATGAGGGGGCACTGGCTTATGATGGGTTTTGCTGATCTTCTGTGATCTGTCCATTTTTTGCTTTATGTTAGTAGTAAAAGTAGTCATTGGGTCTCTATTTTTTTACTTTTTAAGCTTCTTTTTTCAAATTACTTGAAAAAAGTTGGTCTACAACAGGAGAGCGGCTGCCTAACAGTGCTGGTAAGTCAGATGTGTGCATTACTCTGGGCTGTGGCAAGACAAAGATTTTTTTATAGTCTTGCTGGCAGCATGCTACCACCTGTGGTAGTGAGTTTAGTGAATGTACCAATAGTCTCTGTCTCTCTAGTTCATTTCAGCTGCTACATTGCGAGTGAGTGAGCAAGCAAAAAGGCAGCACACAGCCGTGGAGTAAAAGCTGCATGGTCAATGGAGTGAAAGACACCATGGCAGTTTGTTTTTAGTGGCAGCAACCTACTGTAGGATTTGAAGGAGATTCATCGGCGTGTCTTGAAGCAATTGGGTTCTGATGATGGATTACATTTTTCAATTGTGAATCTTGTGTATGAATGGGGATTATGACAGTATTTACTCGTGTTGGAATTATACTTTATGAGATTTGGGAGCTGGGGGGAGGGTCCATAAAGGGTCCTATCTTTAAATTGTGTCCCCCTCCCATTATAAGTCAATGGCAGTGATGTGTGAGCTACCGGGGCTCAATTCAGAGCTACCGGGGCCGAGGCCTAGCAAACCCCCCTGTAATTCCAACACTGGGTTTACTCAAGCTAGCAGCTAAACTAGTGTGTGTTTTTGTGCATCAGAATAACAAAAAAAGGAGTAGCTTGGGTAAGTGATTTAAAAAAAAAAACACTTCGAGAGTGTGAGCCAAAACACGTTTAAAGTTATTTTGTCTATCTGCCAGTTCACCAGTTAGGCCTGCCAGTGTCCAGCTCAGAGACATGCATGTTGGTGTGATTCAGTGGTTGACAGTTTAAAAAAAAAAAGAGAAATAGAAGGTTTATTTGAAGTACAGAGAGATAGATACTCAAAGAAAACGTTTTTAGTGGTCTGGTTGGTGGTAATGATACAGATAATTTTTTTCTTGATTTGAATGCTGCCTCAAGAAAAATGAAAATTCTAAATGACTGCACCTTGATTGCTCAGGTACTGCATCCTGTTCAGTAGGACTTTTTTTTTTTTACAGTGTATTATGCTCCTATAATGCATTGGTTCTAGCCAATAAGGATGTAGGATTTTCCCTACCCATTTTATGATATATACAGAGAAGAATAATATGCAAATGTTCCTTTCTCTGTAAATGTTCTGTTTTCTCTCTGATAGATACAGTAAGTTCCAAATTGGAGCACTGTGACACAAGTGGTAGCCTTTTACGAGACTATGACACAGGCAAAACAATGCAATAACACGATGACACTAGCAGGAGAGGTGCAACTGAGTCATAATAGAACCTTTGTAACCACAATATTCCCTGTCTCCATACATTGAAACTAGTATAGCAAACATCAGATTTATGCAGAACGAAGTTTCTAGGCCCATGTATAGCATAAAGTTAAAGTATGGGTGCCCATACACAACGAGCTTGTGTTTCCATCGAGGGACTGAGATACCAGGGTATGGACCTCGAGAGTGAAGCTCGAGAGGTCCATGCTGGTATCTCAACCCCGAGATGGAACACTCGACGAGTTGTATATCAGCACCCATACTTTATTTTTTTATAGTATATGATTGCCCAAAGTTGTATTTCTGGAGTTTTTAGTCTCTCAAGGTTTCTTACCTTGTGTTCACGCTGCCGCTTGTCATCAACACCTCAGTCTGCTACAGTGCTCATCGGTTCCCTTCCAGTCCTGAGAGATTTGTGGCAGGGGTTCATGTATTAAGAGAAAAAAATGTAAATTTTTGCAGTTTGGTAACACAGAGCCAACTTGGCACTCGGTTTTGACATCATCCCTGTGTACCACTCGCTAAGAGGTGCTGCCAAGCTTGTTTTGATTCCTGGTTTGAAGAGTTCCGTTTCATCCAATTAGGTGGTGGTAGAAAGTGTGGGCCTGATGAATGTTAATGAGAGACTGATGAACATTAATTGTAAAATGTGCACAATAACTTTTAGAACATGCACAGTAACTTTTAGAATGTGCACAACAACTTTTGGAACGGGCACAGCAGCATTTGAGCAGCCAATGATTCCTATATATAATAAGCCCAAACCATATACTGTAAGGTATTTTTATACACCTGAGATCTATGATGACCTCCCAAATCATGAAAGCGAAGCCTGAGCGGTATGGAAGGTTATCATGAACTGTGGGTGTTTTGAAAATAACGCTCCCACCTTCCAATATTTTATTTCATAAAATGGGTAGAACATTTTGTGCACCCTAATTGGTTAATAGGCACATTTTGCCATTTCTGTATCACTGCACGTTTTCAATGAGGAGTTAATACATCTGGGTAATGAGCTCCCCCACTGAGGTAGAGAGGCACAGCCCAAAGCTGTCAATCAGCATGGAATTCTGGGCATGTAAGGATTCAGAAGACAGCAACAGCCCAATCTTTGCTATGCCACTGAAAGGGGTGGGAGCATGGATAGAGCTCTCAAGAAGAATTCGAGGTTCTAGTCCCGTTTGTTATTTTGCCTGAATTGTGTGATTCAGAGGCAGGTTGGGACTACCTGCTAACAGGTGCGCCCAAATTTAGAAATCCGTGCCTGTTAAGCCACAGAAGCTTTCAAACTGTCAAACTTGCTAGCAAAAATCTCATCAGTGCCTACAGTGCCTGGTTGAGAACCACCTGCCTTAGAAAGGGTGTTCATTGTGTTGGCATTTCTGGTAGGAGCCTACCACAGTAGGTCTGTGTCCTGGTGCCTCACTTAAGTAAGGGAGTTTTCTTTTTTTGTTGTTTTGAGGGGCTTAGTCAGTTTGTCAGGTGGGGGGAGGGGTCACATTTTTTTTGTCATTTTACCTTTCAAACAACATGAAGTCTTGCTGTATTCTGACAATAGCAGTGAGTCCCAACCTTCGAACTGCCCCGGAGATGAAAGAGTTAACTTTCCATGCCAGGCATGGAACGCTGAGCTCGAGCTCGGTTGAGACTCTGTCTGTTGCTGTTTGAACTCAAACCATCAGATTCTTTACTCCGCCACTGGAGATTTCTTCTTTTGCTTGGTTCAATTTAGAAACATAGAAACATAGACTTTGACGGCAGATAAGGACCGCTAGGCCCATCTAGTCTGCCCATTTCCCTACCTACAGGATAGGCCGCAGATCCTAGTTAACCAACAGCCTATTTCTTCCTACCCCCCACAAGAATTGCCTTATGTCTGTCCCATGCATTCTTGAATTCTCCCACAGTTTTAGACCCCACAACCTCCTCAGGAAGGCTGTTCCATGCATCCACTACCTCTCTGTGAAATAATACTTCTCACATTGCCCCTGAACCGCCTCCTTCTATCTTTAAATTGTGTCCCTTGTTCTTGCAAGTCTCTTTTCTGAAAGATGCTACCCTCTTGGACTTTGTTGATTCCACTGAGGTACTTAAAAGTTTCTATCATGTCCCCCCTCTCCCTTCTTTCCTCAAGGGTATACATATTAAGCTCCTTTAGTCTCTCCTCATACGGCTTCTCTTGCAGACCCTGCACCATTTTAGTTGCCCTCCTCTGGACTGCCTCTGTCTATGTCCTTGTGGAGATGGGGTCTCCAGATCTGGACACAGTACTCCAGATGGGGTCTCACCAACTGTCTGTACAGAGGGATAACAACTTCCTGTTTTCTGCTGATGATGCCTCTCCCTATACATCCCAGTATACCCCCAGCCCTCCCTACTGCCTTCTCACATTGCTTGCTAACCTTAAGGTCATCTGATATGATTACCCCCAGGTCCCTTTCCTTTTTTGTTGTTGTTACTACCTCCCCACCCATTGTGTATTCTTCCCCTGGGTTCTTATTTCCCAGGTGCATTATTTTTCACTTCTTTGCATTGAATCCTAGCTGCCATACTTCTGACCATTCCTCCAACCTTGCCAAGTCCCTTTTCATCCTTTCCACGCCTCCTTGTGTATCAACCCTGTTGCAGATCTTTGTGTCATCTGCAAAAAGGCATACTTTTCCTTCCAGTCCTCTGCAATGTCACTGATGAAGACATTAAAAAGGACTGGACCCAATACTGAACTCCTCATGGTACCCCACTAGTAACCCCCTTCTTCAGATGGACTCCATTTACAATTACCTTCTGTGTCCTGTTGTCCAGCCAATGTTTTACCCAGGCTATCACCCTGGGTCCCACTCCCAGGCTGGTTAATTTGACTATTAATCTTTTGTGTGGGACTGTGTCAAATGCCTTGCTAAAGTCTAGGTAGGCCATGTCCACAGCTCCTCCCTGGTCTACTACTTTGGTCACCCAGTCAAAGAAATCTATTAGATTCGTATGACATGACCTTCCCACTGTGAATCCATACTGCCTTGGGTCCTATGCTCCACTGGCCTCTAGATACTCGACTATTCTTTCCTTCAGAAGTGACTCCATCACTTTCCCTACCACAGAGGTCAGACTGACAGGTCTGTAGTTTCCTGCCTCTGTCTTGGACCCACTTTTGTGAAGGGGAATCACATCCACCTTCCTCCAATCCTCGGGTACCACACCATCCTCCCATGATTTATTAAAAAGAGTAGCCAGTTTCACTAGTTCCTCCCTTAATTCTTTTAGAATTCTAGGGTGAATTCCATCTGGACCCATTGCTTTGTCCACCTTCAGTTTTAGAAGTCCTTGCAGAACCCTTTCTTCTGTGAAAGGACTGGGATCGACCCCCCTATCAAGAGTGCTTCTGTTAATTGGATTAGGCACTTCCTCCTCCTCTTTTGTGAATACTGAGCAGAAATATTCGTTCAGTATTCCTGCTTTTCACTGTCCCCTCTGCCCACCCACCGCTCATTCTATTCAGCCTCACTATCCCTCCTTTGTCTTTCGCGCCGCTGATGTACCTATAAAAGGTTTTATCCCTTCTTAACTGAGTTGGCTATCTTTTCCTCAGTTTGGGTCTTTGCTATTCTGACTTCCTCCCTGCTTCCTTCTGCCTTAACTGGTACAGATCTCTGTCCTGCTCCTTCTGTGTTTCCTTATACTTCCGGAATGCTATCTTTTTCTTCCTGACTTTCACAGCCACCTCTTTTGAGAACCATAGTGGCTTTTTTTTTCGTTTTGATTTGTTTATTTGCTTCACACAAAGGCTTGTTGCCTCTGTGATGGCAGTTTTGATAATTCCCCATTGTTGCTCCACACCTCCTTCTAGCCTGTTTGCTAGTGCTTTTCTGAGGCACTCTCCCATCTTGCTAAAATCAGCCCTCCTAAAGTCCAGTACCCTCACTTTTGTATGGCTTGACTCTGTAGCTGGGTTAACGTGAACCACACTGTTTGATGGTCACTTGTCCCCAGATGGCAACCTACTTCTAGATCTGAGATCCTCTCACTGCCCCATTTGAGAGCACGAGGTCTAAGATTGCTCACTCATGAGTGGGTTCCAAAACTAGCTGTCTAATGCCTGCCACCTGTAGGGCATCAAGAATGGCCCTGCTCTTGGATGTGGCTGCAGCAAATGTGCTCCAGTTAACATCTGGCATATTCAGGTCTCCCATCAACAGTATCTCCCTTTTCTGCCATTCTAAGAATGCCTTCTATCATATCCTTGTCCATTCCTTCCCTGACATGGGGTCTACACAACCCTGTGCGGATTGTGGTGCCCTTTCCAGTCTCCAAGGTGACCCACAGTGCCTCCTCTCCTCCCTGTTTACTCTTTTGTTCAGTTGCTTTTATCCCTTCCTTGTGAGAGCTACTCCTCCCCTCTTCTCCCCTGCCTGTCTCTCCTGTAGGTTATGTACCCTGGTATGTTAACATCCCAGTCATGGTTCTCTGTGTACCATGTTTCTGTGACTGCTACGATATCCAGGCATCCTCTTCCATTAAGGCCATCAGCTCAGGAGCTTGTTGCCCAGACTACGGCATTGGTACTCATTACCCTCCATTTCCTGATGGCCTTACTCCTTTTGCCCCATCTCTGTCCTTCTTGCCTTTGTCACTTTCTCCATTTACCCTGCCCTTCTCCCTATCGACACCTCTATGTTGGTGTTTGCCACTACTACTGTGTGATTATTTGGGGGCTAGGATTTTCCTGCTCCTTTCCAGTGCCTCCCTTGGCTAGTTTAAAAGCTTGCCAATGAAGCATTTAAACCTATCACCTAGGATCCTGGTTCCCCTCCCGGACAGATGCAGCCCATCATGCCAGTATAGGCTTGCATCACTCCAGGTGGACCCCCAGTCCCCAATGAAGCCAAACCCCTGAGCTCCACACCAGTTTTTCAACCACTGATTGAATCCCATGGTGCTGCACACCCTAGCCTCTCCTATGCCATAGATGGGTAGCACCTCCGAGAAGGTTACCGTGCGTGCTACTTGACTAAGGCCCCTCCCTAATTCCACAAACTCTTCCTGCACTTTTCTAATCCCTTTCTTATTTTATTTCCTAATTTGTCGGTTAAAGTACAGCTTTTCTCGGTTTTTGACCGAATTTAAACCGTAACCTGTTGGTTCAGTCTCTTGTCTGTGGTATTCGTGAGTACTAGATAGGTTTATATTGTTTTCTATTCTGTGTGGCGAGCCTGACTCTGTGGAAATGATGGATATCCCAGAGTCTAGGAGGTTGTCTATTCCCTTACACAAATCTTTTGGGAAACAGACATTTAAGATTTTAAAGACTCCTAATACTATACCTCCTGTGGATAAAGGAATGGACAAGAGGTATACTTTGTCAGGCTCAGATACGGAGTTCCTTGCATAACAATGCAGCCATGTTGGGGTAGTGCAGGCTGCAGCCTGTGATAAGGCAAATATTCCCTTGGCTTCACACCCCCCAGACAAGGACTCCAGGAGGATTGATGCCATGGCAAAGAAACAGTACATGGCAGCATCCTTGGGACTCAGACAGGCCAACTATATGGCCTATACTGCTAAGTATCAGAAATCCAGATGAGACACTGTCATGGCTTTAGCAAAACAGGTCACTGGCCAGCTTGCCAAGGAGCTGGAGCAGGTGGCTAATGATGGTATTGAGGCATCCAAGGTGCAATTCCATGCTGCAGTGGACTCCAATGATGTTTCATCTAGAGTCATGGCTACATCTGTGGCATTTCGTAGAATGGCTTGGCTCAGATGTACTAGCCTGTCACAGGATACCCAGACTAAGGCCATGTATTTTCCTGTTGTGGGTAACTCTGTGTTTGGGGAGCAAACAGAGAATTACATGAAGAAAATGGATGAATATAGGACCACCTATAGGAGTGCCCAGGCCAAGGAAAGGCAAGCCACTCCTCAGAGGCAGCATCCGAGGGACAGGGGCAGGCCTTTTCATAGGCCTTTCTACCTAGCCCAGGCCTCCTCTTCTGCCTATGCTCAGAGGGGGTTCTTTAGAGGGAGAGGCATAAGGGGTACAATCAGACCTGCTTTCACCCCTCAGCCTAAACCCCTTGCCAAACAGGCACCCTGATGGGATTGCCAGGGCCGATTCTCCACCACCTGTAGGGGGCAGGCTGGCTTACTTTGTCCAGGACTGGAAGTCTCTAACATCAGACAAATGGGTCCTGGAAGTAGTAAGCCAGGGACTGGTTCTTAGCTTCAGAAAATTTCCAAAGCTGAGAACCAGATCCTTTCCACCTACAAATGCCTCAGAGGCACTTGCCCTAGAGGCAGAGGTCTCTTCCCTCCTGACTCTCAGAGCTGTGGAAAGGGTTCCACCCCTACACCAAGGCAAAGCATTGTACTCCAGGTACTTCCTTACCCCCAAAAAGACAGGAGAATGGCGGCCCATCCTGGATCTCAGATACTTAAACAAGCACCTTTTACAGCCAAAATTCAAAATGGTGACTCTGGGAATAATTCTACCCTCTCTAAGGCCAGGGGACTGGCTGAGTCTCCCTGGACCTCAAGGATGCCTACTTCATATTCTCATCAGAAGCTCCCATCGAAAGTACCTCAGGTTCGAGCTGCCCTCAGGCCATTACCAATTCAGAGCAATGCCCTTCGGCCTAACCTCTGCTCCAAGGGTGTTCACAAAATGCCTGGCAGTAGTAGTTGCTTCTCTAAGAAGGCAAAGGATTGCCATCTTCCCATACCTAGACAACTGGCTTATAGTAGGTCAGTCCCCAGACCAAGTCAAGTTACACTTACAGATAACTCAGCAACTGCTCTCCTCTCTAGGTTTCCTTCTGAATCTTTCAAAGTCAGTTCTAGAGCCTGTTCAGCTCCTCACCTTCATAGGCACAGAGCTAGATACAGAAAAGGCCAGAGCCTTCCTTCCCCTGGACAGGGCAAGGACCCTTATCACACTGGCCTCTTCATTCACCCTACAGGTGTCTCGTCCAGCAAGACATTTTCTGCTGCTCCTGGGGCACATGGCTGCTTCTACAGCAGTGGTGCAGGGAGCAAGATTTCAGATGAGGGATATTCAGTTCCACTTGAGAGACTTTTGGTCTCAGAAAAAGGACCCTCTGACCAAACTGATTCCAGTGACTCGAACCCCGATCCAGGCCTTGCAGTGGTGGCAGTATCAGAACAATCTAAGACAGGAGTTCCTTTGTCCTCAGTCTCACTCTTTAATCCTTACCAGATGCCTCCCTCTTGGGTGGGGGCCCACTTGAGACCTGACCACCCAAGGTTGTGGTCCCCTCAGGAATCTCTGCTTCACATCAGTCTGTTGGAACTCGGAGCAGTATTTCTAGCACTTCAAGCCTTTTCCAAGTCTGTTCAGAACAAAGTTATTCAGATCAGAACAGACAATACCACCACAATGTGGTATATCACCAAGCACGGAGGCACTCGGTCTACGGCCTTGTGCGCAGAAGCAATGAAGTTGTAGTCTCTGGCTTATTCCCTGAACACCTCCCTCACAGCAGTACATCTCCCAGGCAAGGACAATGTCCTGGCAGATGCTCTCAGCAAGATATCTCAGGGCCATCACGAATGGTCACTGGGTCCCCTGGTTTTGAAGGTGATATTCTCCAGATGGGGCACCTTACAGATAGATCTTTTTGCAGCCCCAGACAATCACCAACTTCCCCTTTTTTGCTGCAGGCCCCCAGTGTTGGGCTCAGTCCCCCTGGATGCCTTAGTTCTCAGTTAGGAAGGGAAGTTCCTGTATGCTTTTCCCCCCTTCCCTCTCCTGTTCAAAGTGCTAGTCAAAATCAGGTCTCAACCCTGCAAGGTGATCCTGATGCTCCAGACTGGGCCAGACAGCCCTGGTATCCTCTCCTATTGTCCTTAACAGTCCACCTTCCCCTGTCTCTTCCCAGGAATTACAACCTGTAAGCCTGTGCTCAGGGGAGGGTTTGGTACCCGAATCTCAAATCTCTCAATCTCAAGGCCTCGCTCTTGAAGAGTTAGAGTTTGCTGATTTACACCTCTCCCAAGGTGTTATGGATATTCTAAAGGCTTCTAGGAAGCCTTCAACCAGAACTACTTATAATTCCAAGTTGAAAAGATTTTCCATATGGTGCTCTGGGAAGCATATTTCCCCAGAGTCTGCTGATCTGCCCACAATCCTTGACTATATGGTCCATCTGAATAGCTTGGGACTCAGACCAGCTACACTAAGGGTGCATCTGGCAGCTGTCTCTGCTTTCATTTCAGCAGGTAAGCCCTCTTCGCTTTCAGCTCACCCTGAATTTTCCAAGTTTTTCAAGGGATTGCTTCATACCAGTCCGCCATTCAGGGATCCTAACATTTGCATTGCTCAGCTTATGCAACCCCCTTTTGAACCTTTGTCCTCAGCAGAGCTTAAGTACTTAACTTCGAAAACTGTGTTCCTGGTGGCCATCACTTCTGCCAGGCGCATAAGTGAGTTACAAGCCTGGTCAGTGGAGCCTGATTTTGTCTCTTTCCATAGAGATAAGGTGGTCCTCAGGACTAACAGGAAGTTATTGCCTAAGGTGGTTTCAGACTTCCACCTTAACCAATCTGTTTCTCTTCCTGTGTACTTCACTGACCATTCTTCCTCTGGTGAGAGGAGGCTGCACAGTTTAGATGTGAAAAGAGCCCTTAGCTACTACATAGAACGTACCAAGGGTCACAGGTTTGACTCCCTCCAACTGTTCCTCACTTATGGTGAGGTTAGTAAGGAAAACCTGCCACTAAAAAATCCATTGCCAGGTGGATTGTCTCTTGCATTCAATTTTGCTATGAAAAACTGGGTAAGGTTCCACCCTCAGGCCTGAGGGCTCACTCTACCAGAGGTACAGCTGCTTCCCTAGCTGCTGCCAGGGATATCTCTAAGATAGGAATATGTCAAGCAGCTACCTGGAAAACAGTTCACACTTTTACCAAGCATTACTCCCTGGATATCCAGGCTAGGAGTGATGCTTGGTTTGGCACAGCTGTGCTTCAGAGCCTATTTCCTAAGTAGGTTCTGTCCCTCCTCCATGGAGGTACTGCTTGGTAGTCTGCTATTGTCAGAATACAGCAAGACTTCATGTTGTTTGAAGAAAAAATTACTCACCTTAGTAATGTTGTTTCTTCTAATGGAGTCTTGCTGTATTCTCCTCCCGCCTTCCCTCTCAGAACCTTTGTTTTGGGATGTGGGTGGGCAGTAGCAGCTAGCACTCAGGAGTGCCCCACCTTTTTGTTATCACCCTCTTTCTTTGGGTGAGTGGGTGTTGTGTTTATTTCATTTTTGGGTTTCCTGACTTGAGTCTTTGTTTTGGGACCAAAAAATCTGTTTTTATGTTAGTAGCCAGTTGGCTAGTGTAGGTTTACAGCTTCCACACAGGACCTCAGTGAGTTTAGCTCGTAAAGATCTGACAGTTTGAGTTCAAACAGCAACAGACAGAGTCTCAACCGAGCTCGAGCTCAGCGTTCCATGCCTGGCATGGAAAGTTAACTCTTTCATCTCCGGGGCAGTTCGAAGGTTGGGACTCACTGCTATTGTCAGAATACAACAAGACTCCATTAGAAGAAACAACATTACTAAGGTGAGTAATTTTTTCTTTTCTTCCTTACTGTGGTGCCTAGTGCAGTTACTTGCCCTCCTGTATCCCCAGAAGGCTCATCAGCAGACATTTGAAGGACAGATTGCCTCTCCTGCACTATGGGATTGTGTATTAGAAGGCAGTTTAAAGTCTGTCAGTATGGTGGGGGACCTCTGCTCTTGGATCTCATAGTGTCCTTTTCCTTGTGCAGCCTGATCATTCCTCAGCTGGACTTTAGGATGCCCAGCAGATAGGTTTGCTCTGTCTATGTGAGGCTGTCTGCTACTGGTCTTTTTCTACCATCACTGCATGGACTTTAGGCTCTCCCTGTGCTGTGGGGACTTTAGCTGTGTTTCCACAGTTTATTTGATAGAGTTTGCATTTTTAGGGTAAACGGGCATATCCTGGTTGACGGGATTCATTGTTTCCCAACACACGGCACTGGGGGCTCTTTTGTTTGCCATCTGTGAGGCATTCCCTGACTGCCTGCCAGACTGTCTAGGCTTGGGCACCTACTCTCTGTCATGGCTTCTTTACGAGGTAAGGCCTGTGTAACAGGCATCAGATGCTGCGCGGACACCAATGACTGTGGTCAGCTCCCTCACCAACCTCCATTCTGTTCTTCCTGCCATCGAAAGCACATCATAGGATCACCTTTGAGCACACCTTGTCATCACCAAAGTGTTTTTGTTGCTGCATCTCTGTATTTTTTCTGCTTTACGGTGTCATCTTTATTTATTTTACTGCACTATGCTGAAAGGAAAGTCTGGAGGAGCCGTGTGTAAGAAGAAAGTCAGAAAGCCACCCATCATGCATCGTTGCCCCTTTGGAGAAAAATGGCTATAACAGACCAGCATCAGACCTGTGCAGCCTGCCTTGAATCGGAGCACAACATGGATGCGTGCTTCTCTGTGGACCACCATATGTTGTAGAACCACGCATTAAACTGGGTTGTCCAATCTGCACCTTGGGAGGCAGGTGTTGCATGCGTGCATCCAAGGTAAGGTCTCTAGGCACTTCACATGGGCCGCTTCCAGGGACTTCTGGTTCCATAGAAATAGAGACTTCTTAACTTACTGTGCTGTGGCAATGGAGACCCTGGTGGTAGGTTCTGGTGGACGTCTGGCTCCTTCTGAGTGGCCAACTGAGAACCTTTCACAGTCTGCCTGCCCTGAGCAGTAGACATCCCGAGTGGCGATGCTGAAACTATATGCTCAGTCATCACTGGTGGACACTTGGACATCCTCCGGTGTCACCCATTCGCAATAGACACAAGAAGTAACCCAAAGGATGACACCAGGCCTCCCCCAACACTGTTCGCAGTGTCAGCAGAGGGACCAGCACCAAGACTGTTGTCCATCTTGATGCCAACTCGGAGAATATCCCTGACTGAGGAAGGGAATGGCTCAGCACATGGTAATTGTAATGGCTGTAGTGTTGATTCTAGGCCTTACTCTGAATGACGTGTCAACAAAAGTGTTGTCTCGGAGGTCATCCTCGACTCCGGTGCTGCCCGTGACACCGAAGAGGGCAACATCATTAAGGATGGTGTCAACAGCGATGTTGGGAGGAGCCCTTTCTCTGAGGACATTGCTAGACCAGAGCACGGTGCCAGAGGTGGTGCCGACTTAGATTCGATGATGACTAGGAGCTGGGCTTCTCTTTGGAGCTGCTAGAAGACACAGTCACCGATGTGGACCAGGGTTACCCCATGGGACCAGAACGGCTCTGGTCTCCTCTCCTGGAGGGTTGCCCCCAAGGACACCAATCAGGTCACTCCGTGCATGTAGAAGGACACCATTTGGGTGACTCTGATAGGTCCTCCTATCGAGCAAGGTCTCCTGTTTTGCAGCCCAGACAGAGGCCCTCAAGACCTGGAGTCTCAACCCCTGTGGATGGCCCTCATTAATAGGCCCTGCTAATGAGGGAACAACACTATAGGTCGGAGCCTTAAGGGATCTGACACAGGAAGCCTAACAGGTCCCAGTTGAGGCCCTTCTTCCCATGCCAACCCTGCCCGGAGTCAGTGCCTCGTCTTCATCCACATCCTCCTTTGAGGGCAGTGAATCATCCATCCACCTGGCCTCTTCTGCTGAGTGCGCCCTGTACCAGCAATTCTTGGTGGAGATGCTTCAGGTACTCTCGGCCTATACAAGCCATGATCCAGCAACACTGCCATTGAGACTCCTAGGAGTTCCCAAAATCAGCACTGTGGTCATTCCTCCTTGGCCCAGAGCCATGGAGGAGGCATCCAGGGCCTTGTGGAGGCGTCCTTCTGCCACTCCAGTTATCCTCATCGACCTGCTGTTGTGGTGCTGCACACCCTCAGGGTCTAACATCAACCCCAGTTTAGGGCTTCAGGTGCTGCAGACCCTGTCAAGCTATGAAGCCTCGAGCGTGTCCAACCTCCAGACACTGCTTCTGTTCTGACTGGTGCTCTGGGTAGAAAGGTTGTCAACTTGGCATGTGCCCTTATGTATGTATCAGCCCACCATGCCCATTTGGTGACCTACAGTCATCACCTGTGGTTGCAGCTGCATTGCCTGCTGTCTGCATTGCCTATGAGTGCGGGAGGACCAGCAAGCCATCGACCTTTCCACCCGGGGTCTGGAGGTAACATGGCACCAAGGTAGAGCATCTTATGATGCCAACAAGGTAGCCCCCAGACCAGTGAGAACTGCAGTCTGCATTTGGCGGACAGCTTGGCTTCACCTGTCTCACCTGGCACCTTCACTGCTTAATTTGCATTTCCAGGGGGCTCATTTCTTCTCCTCTATAGTCATGCAGAAACTGTCAGGGAACCCTCCTGCTCCTGTGCCACAGGAGCCCTCGCCTGACCATGACCAGTTTCAGGTCTCCTCAGACTTGTGAGGAGCCCCTGCCCTCAGATGTTCTCCCCCATGCAAAGGGTTGAGGGTATCTTCTACCCGTAGTGTGAGCCAGCTACTCCCTAACAAAGGGAAGCTTGGTACTCTGACCCATAAGTGGGAATCACTGGTGAAGACTGATTCTTGGAAGATATGAAAGTTACGTACTTACCATAACTGCAAATCTTCGAGAATATCTTCACCACTGATCAACACACCCACCTACCATTCCCCGCTTTAGCAGAATCAGGGCCTCTGGGCATCTCACACTGTTTTCTGACAACTCATTGCTTCTGCTGTGTGCCTCTTCCCAGATGCTTCATCTCTTGTAGAGGGAGCCTGTTTTTCAAAAATTAGCCTGGGACCCACTCCATGGTTCCCACTCCACCCAAAAAATATATAATAAAAAAAACTGGGGTGAGGGCTGTCTACTAGGGCCCCATGCCAACCAAAAAAAACACACGCACCAGTTTTTTTTTCCCCTGCTCCTTTCCCCATTGGGGTGGCATAGGCTAACTGTTTAAAAAAAAAAATAAAACAGTTCCCTGGGGGGCACGGCCGTCCAGATTCAAGATTGACTCTTAAATTCACAGCTCCATACATCGGGCAAAAAATTCCCCTACATACTGGGACAGAAGATAAAAGTAATCTAGCTCCATGGTTGCAGCAGCCCTATTCTCAGTACACAGGTTGGCTTCAGTGCCTCAAAATCATTAGTGGTATTCTCCCCTCCACCAAGGCCTACTCCCCCTGGAACCATTGTTCTCCAGATAAGTCGTGCAACCTTCTGGGTCCAATAGTGAGGTGAGGTCTAGTCCCAGATTCCCTCGAGGCCCCTCCCACCTACCTTGTCAAATGTGGTTTACATTCGGCGGGTAAGTGCCTCAGCTAAAGCAAGAACCAGGCTTCACGCACATTCAAGGTGACAAAGCTGTATCTCACCTCGAACATGTGAACTCCATGGTAGCCATGGTTCTCCCTCCCTGCCAGAACTGACTTTCTGGATCACCCAGGTGGGAGAAATCGCTGCCTGTACCTCCATCAGCAAGAAGCTGTTCCTCAGTGTGAGTATATGAGAGTGTAGACCCTCTCAAACGTACCACATGAATGTGCAGGCTGAGACTGAAATCAGCAAAAGTGCATTTAGTACGGTGATCCAGCCAGTAATTGCCCAGAGGTACAAGAAACACCAAAAGATACTGCAGCTGGTGGTGCTTCTTCTTGGGTCTATCCTGTCCAACCTGCCCAAAGTAACAGAAGGAATTTTTTTAAAGGGCGTTTAAACCACAGTCCAGAGCTGTCACCTGCGGACAGCCCTCCTTCTCGAACCTGTGAGAGGGAGCGGGAAGAGCTGCACAAGGGTGCAGTTTACTGCATAATGGCTGCTTTCCTCAAGAGCCACTGCTACCACTACAGAGTGCCTTCTTCTGACTCCTGCACCCCTGAAGAGGTTGCTGCCCTGTGTAATCAGCATCCTGTCTTTTCCATGGGGAGTCCATAAAGTGGAGACTGTATATTTCCCTTTATTCTTTGAGATCACCTAGCTTGGAGCACATATCCTGTCATACAGCTCAGATCCAAACATTAAGCTGCTAGACCAGATACCAGGGGTCAAGTACACAACATACAGCTTAAAAGAAAAAAAAGAAAGGAATGAATGTGCCTTGACCCGAACCGAGATGGCCGCTTAATCTAGATCCCCTCTACCTCTCAATCTTCAGTCCACACTGATCCTTCCTTTGTATCGTCTGTTTTGATCCCTTCAGCTCTCGTTCATTAGTCCATCATAACAGCACTATGAGGAACCTCTTTTTTTTCTAAACTGGAGCACTAGAAACCAAGATACACTGAAGGACAATTGTCTGTGAGTACCTTGGAGACTGCGACAACAAGCAGTGTTCACACGACTCCTTCAAGACATGAACAAACTAAAGGCTGCATCACTACAAACTGCTTAGTCTCCTTATAAACTGGACTTAAGAGTTCAATAAAAGGGATGGAAAACGGAGGCTCACAAGGTGGCCATACTATAATTGCTGGCCACAGTGAGGGAACAAAGCAGAGTCATCCACCATCAACAAGACAATGTGAATGAGCTGGAAAACCACAGCTACAGAGATAATCTGAGAAGTGTCAGCCTCTCCTGAGGGCGCCGAATTAAAGGATGCAGCTACCTTCCTGCAGCATGCCCTTACGATGGTGCCCTTCTGATGCTGTTCCAACTGAAAGGGGACCACAGATTTAACACTGAACAAGCGCATTGATCACTTGAGCCCCACCTCAAAAAGGCGTGTCTAACATCTACATTGGCCAAATGTTTACATTTCATAATAAAAAAGGTGATCATGAGGCAGTTACAAGAGCTGGGGAAGTTATTCTGGCAGGATTACAAAAAACACATATATCAAGAGTTTTTAAAAGCATTATCATACATGAGGAGAGAAAAAACAGAAACCAGACACATTATGCACCACCTGGGCCCTCCAGTTCTCCTTCAGATACCTTGCTGCAATGAGGGTCATCCACAGTGGTGTTACCCTGAATTTTGCCTCCCTGGTGGCACTCATGGACTTTATCCAGAAGTACTGACCAAAAACAGATGAGAACACCACAGTGTGGAGCAGCAACTAACCCTGAAACCTCCATGGTGGGTGTGGATACCAGTCCCCAATCGCAGGATAGCAGCAACCGCTATGGAGATCAAAAGGCCTGGTCCCTGCCTTTTTGCAGTCACAAACAACAACTGAACCACCAAAGAAGAAAAAAAGATTTACCCACAGAGATCCAAGACCCACAGAGGAATCTGAGGGATCTTCCGATGGTCTGGGTGCAATTGTTGCCAAGAATAAATATGCACCTTTGACTATCCTCTCCTGCTTCCACAGCGAGTACCACCCTAGAGGAGATGCAGCAACCAACCTTGGTGGCAGTCTCTCCATCCCTCACCACCCCTGCACTCTCGGAGGAGTTACCAGAGAAATCCTGGGCATTGGTAATTGCAGTAGGAGCCCCTCTCCCACTTATGATTCCATCTGAGCCTTCAGCAGGGTCACAAGTGTCGGCAGTAGCAGTTGATCCGCACCAACAAATTTACCCTCCTCTGGGAAGCACCCTGTGGTCCGGATGAGTTTGTAAGTACACCTTTCTGGCTTGTAAATAACTGAGGCAGTTGAGGGGAAAAATCGGGGAGTCAAGAGGGAGTTCTTTGTTGGTTGGTTGTATAGGGCTTTGGCACTGTCACAAGGGGCCCTGAGTTGGGCCACACATGACCCGAACCCGGCCCCTGCTGCTCCAACCTGGCTTCTCTACATTGCCTGAATTAAAGGCGTAAAACAATTGATCCCCTTCTGTAGCACTTAACTGAGTGACCCAATACCTGTTGGCCTGTCTGGTCACTCCACTTTATTGGACAGTAGTCTGCTGCAACACCCTTGTTTAACAACTCGTAGCTCTGTGTCTAGCCTACCTTCCACTCCATTGGTCAAGTTGTTACACACGGCAGGTCAGCTCAGTTCCAATCACAGATATTACAAGATGCATCAGATTAAGATTCCAGCACACTATCTGAATCTTATTTCCACTCAGGCACCCCCCCAACAACCCCTTGGGCCCCCTTGTTCAGGAATTGGTGCCCCCTCAGAGAACAACTTTCCTTCTGTTAACTGTGCTTCATGGGAGACACATGTATCTGTACAATAATTGGTCATTTGGGACTCTGGGTCTGTCCAGAGGGGCACAGGGTTTTCCACGGTTATCTTGATGGACTGTTGGACTACCCTGCTCATATCCCTCTTTTCACCTACAGAATTCAGGTCTCTCCTGATGTCTCTCTTTCTACAACTGCAGGGGTGCGCCACAACAACCCCTATTTGTTTTCCTGACAGAGAGTGATAGGTTACTTATTGGAGGGGCCATATCACGGTTCTGGTGAATATTTGTGTTTGCCGTCTTGAACTATAAGACTCGTGGACTCAGTAATATTTGTTGAATGTAGTTTCTTACTCAGAGACTGTTCAATTACTCTACTGATATTGTAACTGTTTTCAAGTATTTAAAGCATTATATTACAGTAAATACTTTTACGTTTAGAAGAGCCTGAGGTAGCCCATGTGCTCATGTAGGGAGATTGCCACCTGCCTGCCTGTCTAACATAGAATTTCATTTGCTGGACCATCTGAATGTTTGTTTTAAGTACAGATCAAGTGGTACAGCCACCCAAGGCGAGACGCTGACCTCCTGCATCTCTTTGGCTGTTTTCTGCCCTCCCCTTCTCTGGCATAGGGCACCTACGGGTGGTGAGACAGAGGCTGGTGCAGCATAGCCACATGTGGAGGCTTACTCTCACTCCTTACTTTTTTCCATCTGCAGTGCCTTCACTCACAGAGCCCAGTGAGACAGGGTAGCTGTGAGAGCACCCCCTCTTACATTAAATAAATCTGTGGTTCGTAATTCACAAAAGGCTTGTCCTTACCCTGCCTAGGTCTCATTAGGCATGATGCCTGACCAGAGGGCCTGTCATGGGTGTTCAAGCGTTGTGAGCTATGGAACAATTTAAAATATGCAGGCACGTGAGGCTTCCCTTAGCAGCTACTTGCAACTCAAATAGCCTGACTGTTAAATATGTGTGTTACTGTTGTTTGGATTGGGGAGTGGGGAGCTAGATCATTCAGTCTCACAGCTAATTGCAGTCTGTTATGGTGACTCAGGTGTTGGTATCTCCTAACTTCTCAGCATGCTCCATTGACATGCCTTTGGGAAGACGCTGGAAGGCCTCATGCCACTCTTTTTGGCTATCTTATTTCCATCTTTTTCCCAAAGCAGCTCAGTTGTATTTACTGTTTGACAGTCTATTTTTCTCTTTTTATATTGTTCAGTATTTGCTATAGAGGTGAACAGTGTAGCTGTGTAACGGATCATAGTTTCCCCTGGTATTATTTCCTCCTTTGCCCTCTTCACTCCTGCTATGTACAAAGCTTCCTTCCCCTGCCAGCTCTTGCTCTGCTTGGCTTCAGACCTTGGGCTTGGTTGAACCTGCACTTACCCAGACCCGCTCACCCACTCTCCTTCCTTATGGGTGATACGATCTGTCATACATGGAAAGTCTACAGCCTCAATTTACCAGTCAAAAGGAAGCAGGTACTGTTTTATCTCCAAAGGCTCAAATCCAGTGTAGCCTTTCTCTAGGAAATACTGCTTAGAGCAGATTGTCTAACTCCAGGAATTCTTCAATATGAGTAACTCTAGCAGTCAGCCTCCTGAGTTTTATTGAGATCTTGGATTAACACCTTTGAGCAGAATACTCTTTCATATGTTCCACATCAAGTATGACACAAACAAGAATACAGATATGTTCTACAGATACAGCAAGAAACCGTTGAAAACTGTCTCCAGGTATAAATTATAACAATAGTTACGCAATCTAAGCACGTACAGGGTGCAGAGTCAAAACAAAGGCTAACATTTCCCTAGGTAATGATAATGTAACATGAGGACGCTTGTTTAAAAAGGACAATTGTACAACTAACAACATAGGCAGATAATTGGATTGTGCCTGAGTCAAAGAAAGAAGGAAGGTCTCGTACCAGTAGAGGTACCAATAGAGAGGGGCGGAGGAGGGAGAAGGCAAGCAGAGGTGGGGGGTAGGATGGGGATAGATAGGAGGGAAAGGGAAGAATAGCTATGTAGTCAAAGTGGAATAAAGTGGGGAGAAGGATGGGTGGAGGAGAGTAGGGAAGAGGAGATGGTGTGGGTAGTGGGGTGATGATAAAGATGTATTAAGGGGACAGTGAGGAAAGAGGTGTGGAATGCCGGAGGGGCAAAAAAGAGAAGAGGAGGTGGAGGGAGGTAGGAGGGAAAATAAATAATTTAGGCAGGGTTAGAAAGTCCATGAAAGTGTTGCCCATGAAACTGCCCCGGAAATGAATGGAACTTTATGCTATTGATGGAACATCTGTTGGCTTGTGCCTCCATTCAAACTGCTGCTCTTACCAACTACTGCATTCTATAAAGCTCAGATTCAAACACCATGAAGTCTTGCTATATTATGACAATTAGCAGTTAGCCACAGCACCTGAACTGCCCCGGAGAGGAAGGAGTTAACTCCAGGCTGACTGGAGTTCCAAGCGCGAGCGCTTTGCTGAAAGCTCTATCTGGCTAGTTTCAAACTGAAACTGTCAGATTCTTTACTCCGCTTCACTGAACAGTCGCTCCGGAGATCTGCTCCTTCAGCTCGGTTAATTTCTCGGTTCAAACGAGTGTTTTGGTTCATTTTAACCCGGCAATAAGTATTTATTTTACCACATTTGGTTCAAAGCTCTATCTGGTAAACCGTAAGTACAGGATTTTAAAGTCTGTGTGAAGTGAATGCTATCGGTTCGGTTTGAACCGATCGGTTTACTAAAAAACAATTTTAAATAATAGCTTGGGCTTTAGAGTGCGGTTCCGGTTCTTATCGGTTCTAAAAACCTATCTCTTAAATTGGGTTTTCAAATACCCGTGACACGGTTAGGAACCGACAAAGGGTGTCTTGCCTGGCACTGCCATAAAAAGGGCAGAAGTTTGGATGAAGCTGGCATTATGTCTAGAAACCCAAAGAAAACCGGGCCCACTGGGTTTCAACACTGTGATGTTTGTGGGAAGCTTTGCCAAGGCTGACCCACACCCACATGTGTTTATTGTCTGAGGCTGACCACCTCTGTCAGACTGCCAGATGTAGAATTTCCTGCAGCCACCCTGGAGAAAAGATTGGGCGGCTCAGGGCAGAGAGCAAAAAGTCCGCTGACCGGATGGCCAGCCCGGTCCAGCACCCACTGGACCAGAGGGAGTGCCCTCTGACCAGGGCGAGACTTCCTCGGGCAAAAGGAAGGCTGGTTCTGAGGAACCAGTCCCAGTAAAAAAATCTAAGAAATCAGCAGGTCTGGAGTGCAAGATTGCCTCAACAAATGCTGCAGAGATAGCTAAAGCCATACAGATTGTCCAGTCACTGTCTCAGGGACCGGCCGAACCACCAACAGCTGGCAAAAGGTTGGTTCGTTCGGTTCCAGTGGTTCAAGAGTATGATGTTGAGGAATTTTATGAACCACAGGAGGAGAAGATTTTGATCATTATGTATGTGGCTGGGAGGGTCTGGACGTGCCCATTGAACGGACATTTCTCCAGACAGACCATTAGAATCTCCCCTATGCTGTCTGAGTCCCCTTCTCATTTTATGTTTTACAAAAAGGTTGCAGAAACCCTCCAGCTTCCCTTGGAAGAGGCTGTGGATGAGCAAGAGGAGCCTGATTATGTTGAGATGATGGATATCCCAGAGTCTAGGAGGTTGTCTATTCCTTTGCATAAGTCATTTAGGAAGCAAACAACAACAATTTTAAAAAATCCTCATTCTGTCCCTCCTGTAGATAAAAAAATGGACAGAAGGTATACTTTATCAGGCCCTGATACAGACTTCCTCACTGAGCAGTGTAGTCATGTAGGTGTGGTACAAGCTGCAGCCTGTGACAAGGCTAATATCCCCCTGGCCTCACATCCTCCTGATAAGGATTCCAGGAAGATCGATGCCATGGCGAAAAAGCAGTATATGGCAGCTTCTTTGGGACTCAGGCAGGCAAATTATATGGCTTATGTGGCTAGATATCAGAAATCTAGATGGGATACAGTGTTGCAGTTAGCCAAGCAGGCCCATGGCCAGCTGGCTAGTGAATTGGAACAGGTGGCTGCTGATGGCATTGAAGCCTCTAAAGTTCAATTTCATACTGCTGTAGACGTTAATGATGTTTCCTCTAGGGTCATGGCCACTTCTGTAGCTTTCCGTGAGGTTGGCATGGCTCAGGTGCACTAATCTGTCACAGGATACTCAGTCAAAGGCTATGGATTTTCCTGTGGTGGGAAATTCTCTGTTTGGAGAGCAAGCGGAAAATTATATGAAAAGATGGATGAATACAGAACTACCTACAAAAGTGCCCAGGCCAAGGGCGGCATGCCACTCCACAGAGGCACACTCCCAGAGGTAGGGGCAGGCCTTTCACAGGCCTTTTATCAATCCCAAGCCTCCTCTGCTTTTGCACAGAGGGTTTTCAGAGGCAGAGTAGGCGGGCGCAGGTAAGCCGTCCCCACCCCTCAGCCTAAGGCTACTGCCAAGCAGGCACCCTGATGGGGTGCCCAGCGATTCTCCTGTACCAGTTGGAGGCAGGTTGGCTTATTTCAGCCAGAACTGGGTGTCCCTAACCCGGACAAATGGGTTCTGGGTAGTAAGCCAGGGTCTGGTTCTCAGCTTCAAACAGTTTCAAAGATGAGAACCAGACATTTTCCTACTGCAGCCCTTTAGAGGCCCTTGCTTTGGAAGCAGAGGTCTCTTCCCTCCTAGACTGCAAAGCAGTGGAAGGGTTCCTCCTTGTCACCAGGGCAGGGGCTGTACTCCAGATACTTTCTTACCCCAAAAAAGACAGGAGAATGGCGGCCCATTCTAGACTTAAGGTACCTGAACAAGCATCTTTTGAAACCAAAGTTCAAAATGTTAACTCTGGCAATGATTTTGCCCTCCCTCAGGCCAGGGGACTGGCTAGCCTCCCTGGACCTCAAGGATGCCTATTTTCATGTCCTGATCAGGCCTTCTCACTGAAAATACCTCAGGTTCGAACTGCCCTCAGGTCACTACCAGTTCAGAGCAATGCCCTTGGTCTTACCTCTGCTCCAAGGGTATTCACAAAATGTCTAGCTGTGGTAGTGGCTCATTTAAGAAGGCAAGGGTTGCTGTGTTTCCCTACCTGGACGACTGGCTCATTGTGGGTCAGTCCCAGATCAGGTAAAATCCCACTTGCAAGTCACCCAGCAGCTTCTCACTTCCTGGGATTCCTGCTGAATTTACCAAAGTCAGTTCTAGAACCAGTTCAGGTACTAACTTTCATAGGTGCGGAATTGGACACAAAGTTGGCCAGGGCATTTCTCCCTCGGAAAGGGTAGAAACTGATTGCCTGGCATCCTCTTCACCCTGCGGGTCACTCTCGACCAGCAAGGCACTCTGCAACTTCTAGGGCACATGGCTGCCTCCACAGCTGTAGTGCAAGGGCAAGATTCCAGATGAGAGACATTCAGTTTCATTTGAGGGCCTATTGGTCCCAAAGGAGGACCCCTTACCAAATTGGTCCCAGTGACCCAACTCTGATTCTAGCTCTTCAGTGGTGGCAGGATCAGAGCAATCTAAGACAAGGGTCCCTTCATTCCCATTTCTCATTCCCTCACCCTCACCACGGATGCCTCCTTGCTGGGGTGGGGCGTGCACTGGCGACCTTTCCACTCAGGGAGTGGTCCCCAGAATCTCTGCTCCACATCAACCTATTGGAACTCAGAGATGTCTTTTAGCTCTTCAGGTTTTCTCAGCATCTGTCCAGAACAAAGTAGTTCAGGTCAGGACAGACAATACCACAACAATGTGGTACATCAACAAGCAGGGGGCACTCGGTCATCAGCCTTGTGCACCGAAGCAATGAAGTTGTGGTCTCTGGCTTACTCCTGAACACCTCCCTAGTAGCAGTTCACCTTCCAGGAAGGACAATGTCCTAGCGGATGCCCTCAGCAGGATTTCTCAGGGTCATCACAATGGTCTTTGAATCCCTAGTGCTGGGGTCAGTCTTTGCCAGATGGGGCACTCCTCAGATAGATCTTTTTGCAGCCCCAGACAACCACCAACTTCCTCTGTTCTGTTGCAGACCTCCAGTAATGGGCTCAGTCCCCTGGATGCCTTTCTGTTGGATTGGGAAGGGAAGTTCCCATGCCTTTCCCCTTCCCCTTCTCTTCAGGTGTTAGTAAAATCAGATCCCAGCCCTGCAAAGTGATTCTGATTGCACCAGACTGAGCCAGGCAACCTGGTACCCACTGCTTCTGTCCCTGACAGTCCACCCTCCCTGGACCTTCCCAGGGTCCACAACCTGCTGACTTGTGCCCAGGGGAGAGTTTGGTATCGGACCTCAAATCCTCCACCTCAAGGCTTGGCTCTTGAGGAGTTAAATTGCTGATTTACACCTTTCTCAAGGTGTCCTTGATATTTAAAAGGCCTCTAAGAAGCCTTCCACTAGGGCCACTTATAATTCCAAATGGAAGAGGTTCTCCATCTGGTGTTCTGGGAAGCAAATTGTCCCAGAATCTGCTGATTTGCCCATTTGCTGGACTACTTGGTCCATCTTAATTCCTTAGGCCTCAGGCCAGCTACATAAAGGTTCATCTGGCAGCTGTCTCTGCTTTTATATCAGCAGGAAAGCCTGCCTCCTTTCTTCTCACCCTGTGTTTTCCAAGTTTTTAAGGGATCACTTCACACTAACCCTCCTTTTCGGGACCCAGCCCTGCCTGGGACCTTAATGTTTGCATTGCTCAGTTAATGCAACCCCTTTGAACCTCTGTCTTCAGCAGACCTTAAGTTCCTAACTTGGAAAACTGTTTTCCTAGTGGCCATCACTTCTGCCAGACGCATAAGTGAGTTACAAGCCCTGTCAGTGGAAAAGGATTTTATTTCTTTTCACAGAGATAAGGTAGTCCTCAGGACTAACAGAAAGTTTTTACCTAAAGTGGTTTCAGATTTCCATCTTAACCAATCCATCTCCCTTCCAGTATTTTCACTGAGCATTCTTCCTCGGGTGAGAGGAGATTGCACAGTTTGGACGTCAAAGAGCTTTAAGCTACTATTTGGAGCACCAAGGGTCACAGGTTCGAATCCTCCAACTCTTCCTTACCTATGGCGAGGTTGGCAAGGAAACCTGCCACTAAGAGGACAATTGCCAGGTGGATTGTCTCTTGTATCCAATTTGCTACCAAAACTAGGTAGAGAACCCCCTCAGGACTGAGGGCCCATTCCACCAGGGGTACAGCTGCATCTCTAGCGGCTGCTAGAGATATTCCCATTCTGAAATCTGTCAAGCTGCTACCTGGAAACAGTTCACACCTTTGCAAGCATTACTCCCTGGATGTCAGTCCAGGAGAGATGCTCAGTTTGCTTCAGCCATTAACTGAAGCCTATTTCCTAAGTAGGTTCTGGCCCTCCTCCATGGAGGTACTGCTGTGTAATCTGCTAATTGTCATAATATGCAAGACTTCATGGTGTTTGAAGAAAAATTACTCACCTTAGTAATTGCTTTTCTTCTCATGGAGTCTTGCTATGTCTCTTTCCACCCAACCTGCCCCTCTCAGAACTTCTACTTGGTAAGGGTTGGCAAATTAGTGCAAGCACTGTATTCGTGCCGTTATAGCTCTTTTCCCTTTTCCCTTTTCTTTAGGATTAGGAAAACTAGGTATTTCTGTTTTTGGTTGTATGTTTGGCCCCCCTCCTGGACTTCTGTCTTTTGGGAAGGGGGGCCTAATAGTGCTTGTTAGGGATGATGTTGTTGTTGTTGCTGTTTCTGTTATTGTTATTCTACTAGTAGGTAGCCATTTGGCTAGTGTAGGGTTTTTTCCACACAGACTTTTGCTTAGTGTTGGCTCCGTAAAGATCTGACAGTTTCAGTTTGCAACTAGCCAGATAGAGCTTTCAGCAAGGCGCTCGCGCTTGGAACTCCAGTCAGCCTGGAGTTAACTCCTTCCTCTCCGGGGCAGTTCAGGTGCTGTGGCTAACTGCTAATTGTCATAATATAGCAAGACTCTATGAGAAGAAAAGCAATTACTAAGGTGAGTAATTTTTTCTTTCATTCTCTGCCTGCCTTATTAGACGCCTAGAAGACTTCTTCTCAGCATGACTGAGAAAAATTTTTTTTTGATAAAAATTAAGTATAACGTTTTGTTTCATTACTGCTGCCCTTAGTAGTTTTAGCAACTTTTTAGTTTATTTATTGAATTGTGTTGACCGGTAGTAGAAGTCCCTTTTCAGGGGCGACCGGGGAGATATAGATGGTAGCAACTGAAACTGAACCACATTAAGCTGTTGGTGCTATTTTTAGTGAATGGGGAAATTTGGCCAGGACACTGGTGAAATCCCCAACTCTTTTTGATAAGTGCCATGGGATCTTTAACATCCACCTGAACTACCACCAATCCAGGATGATGGGACCTCGGTTTAACGTCTCATCCGAAAGACGGCACCTCAGAAGTACAGCACCCCCCTCATGCTTCACTACAGTGTCAGTATTGGGATATTAACCCAAGTGACAGATGTGGGAACTGAACCCACAGCCCTCTGATCTCCTGGCCTCAGAGGCGAGTGTGCTACCTACTGAGCCACTGAAACTGACAAGTTTAGTTTGCGCTAGTTTTTCGGTTCCTCATCAGTTTGCAGTAACCACTGAGAAACCAATTAGGCAGTTTTATTTAGTGTTAAATTCATTGTTATTTCATAGTTTTAAATCTAAGTTGCATTTTCTTAATGAGTTTATAGCAGTTGTTTTATTTTAGTTAAAATCACGTTTTTTCCTCGGTTGAGGAACTGACTGCTAGCATACTTTAAAACCACTTGATAGTGTTTAACCATTTTCTGCTTGGTTGGTAAACCGATCTGGGTTTATTTATTTGCGTTTTTTTCCTAGTAAATGTAGTGGTGATGTCCGAGAAGCCTAAAAAGAAGACTGGGCTGCCTGGATTTAAAAATTGTGTTCAGTGTGGGGATGTTTTTGCCAAAGCAGATAAACATGGTTTGTTTATTGTGCCTTGGAGATGAACACTTCAAATCTAACTGTGAAATCTACAAAACCTTTCCCCAGAACAAAATTGAGAAATGCCTTCAGTGTTTCTAAAGAAAAAATGTCTAACTTCAGTTCTGGATCTGAACGATCTGACCACAGAACCTAAGGAAAAGTCTAAGGGTGTAGATCCTAACGCCCCTGAAAAAGGCGAGACAGCCAAACTTAAAAGACCGGGTGAACCAGTAAAAGATTCAGTTCCTTTAAAGAAACAAGATAAGAAGAAACATATTGGCTCCCCAGCTAGAAAAGCAATGGGGCTCCCAGTATCTCAGTCCAATTTGCCTACTGCTGAACAGGTAGTACAGGCTTTAGAAATTTTAAAAGCCTTACAGACAGGACAAGCACTGGTTCAACTGCAACCGGTCCATCGGTTTCGGGTACTGTCCCCTCAGTACAAAGTACAGTGTTACTTGAACCTTCTCTTGAGAAATATATAGAAGAAGAGGAGGAAGAGGGAGTTGAACCGGAGGTGTCCCCGGAGCAGGAGTTTGAATCTCCACCTAGGGCATCAGAGGATTATTTCTCACATTTCACCTTTGTGAGGCAGTTTGTGGAGGCACTGGATTTTACACCATATGAACCAGAACAGGATGAGGATGAATTGCAATTCCTTGACATGATGGGGTTAACCCTTGCTGTGCCACGGACTGATATAGCAGTCCAGAATCCCTATACATCCTAATTCTGTCGACAGCCTAAGGGTTAACACCCACAAAAGGAATCATGTTACCTATTAATAAATTCTTGAAAAAAACAGGTGGTAAAGGTACTGGAAACCCCAAACTCTGTACCACTTGTGGATAAAAAGGCTGACAAAAAGTACCAGTTGGTCCCTCTGGGTGCTGAGTTTTTATTATCTCACCCAGATCCAGAAGGGGTAGTTCAGACAGCTGCTTGTGTCAGGGCCAAGGTGCCACTGGCCACCCATTCTCTAGAAAAGGATTCCAGAAAACTGGATGGAATGGCAAATAAAGGATACCTGGCAGCTTCCCTGGGAATCAGGGAAGACAATTACATGGCTTACGCAGCCCAGTACTAGAAGACCTTGTGGACTTCTGTTATGGCCATGGCAGATAAAGCTTCACGAGGTTTCGCAGCTGATTTAATGGAAACTGCTAACTGTGGCTTAGTAGCCACAAAATACCAGTTCCAGATGGCTGTGGATGCAAATGACAGTGCAGCCAAATGGATGGCTCTAACCATTGCCTTGAGGAGGTTTGCCTGGCTCAGAGCAACCAACCTTACACAGGATATTCAGAATAAGGCCATGGATTTCCCTGTCAAGAAACATTCCCTTTTTGTGATAAGACTGAGGCATACATGAAAAAGTAGACAAATACAAGTCCACTTGTAAGAGTAACTCGGCAAAAGAAAAGGCCTCAACTACCTGTAGGCTACATGGAAGATAAGAGTAGAGGTAAGGGTTATGGTAGACCCTTTTTTTCAGGCACAAGCTACCACTGGGTACCAGCAAAGGGGTTACTTCAGGGGTAGAGGCCATAGGGGCTCCAGAAGATTGGACCAATCCCCTCAGACTGCCACCCAAGGAAACAAAACCCTGATGTGCCATTCAGGGTCGCCTCCTCAATCCCAGTGGGGGGTAGGCTGACTCGCTACTTGTAAAACTGTAAACCATCACCACAGACAAGTGAGTGCTAGAAGTAATGAGTCAGGGATTAGCCATCAGTTTCAAAACCTTCCCCAAACTGAGACCAAGGTATTTTGGTGCCCCAAGCCCCTCAGAGAGGGCACTACTAGAAAAAGAAGTGTTCACTCTGTTGGCATCAAAAGCAGTAGAACCAGTCCCTTCCTTCCAAAGGGGAAGAGATTTCTATTCCAGATACTTCCTAACCTCAAAGAAAAATGGGGAGTGGCGACCCAGTCTAGATCTGAGAACTTTAAACAAGTGTCTCATAAAGCCAAAGTTCCGGATGGTAACTTTGGCAATGATTCTTCCAACACTACAACAAGGAAACTGGTTGGCATCACTAGACTTAAAGAATGCTTATTTTCACATTCCCATAAGGGAATTCCACAGTAAGTACCTGAGGTTCAGACTACTTTCAGGTCATCACCACTTCACAGCTCTGCCTTTCGGCCTAACCTCAGCTCCCAGGGTGTTCACAAAATGCTTGGCAGTAGTGGTGGCACATCTAAGGAGGCAGGGCATATCTGTATTTCCATACCTGGGTGACTGGCTAGTCATGGGGCAATCACCCCAACAGGTAAGAGAATCTCTCTGGATTACCCAGGAGACATTGGAGTCTCTGGGATTCCTCATAAACATCCAGAAGTCTGTGTAACAGACTGTCCAGGTCCTGTATTTCATAGGGGTAGAATTGGACACTCCACAGGGACAAGCTTTCCTCCCTGAGGACAGGGTGAACAACATCCTGCACATTGCAGGAATCAAGGTCAGGAAAACATTTCCTTCAGTTGCTGGGACACATGGCTGCAGCCACCAGTACAGTGCAGGGCTGCAGATTCCAAATGAGTGACACACACTTTCACCTCAGGACACACTGGTGCCAAAAAAGGGATTCTCTCTCAAAAATGGTGCCTGTGTCATGGCCCCTAACACAGGCCCTGCAGTGGTGGCAGGACAGATCCAACCTAAGGGAGGGATTTCCATTCAAAAAGGAATCTCCTACCCTAGTGCTCACAACAGATGCCTCACTCCTGGGGTGGGGAGCACATCAAGAGGAACACACAGTGCACTGCACTTGGTCTCCCAAAGAGTCACTACTGAATATAAATCTCCTGGAGCTTAGGGCAGTGCTCGTAGTGCTGCAATCCTTTGCATCCCTGATAAGGGACAAAGTGGTACAAGTCAGAACAGGCAGTACCACCACAATGTATCACACCAGCAAGCAGGGAGGGACAAATAATAAAAAACTTTATTTATATAGTGCTTTTCAAAATATATCAAAGTGCTGTACAAAAAGTAATGATAAAATCATAAAGAATTAAAACACAATTCCATAGTTTCATATTCCAGAATAAAAACAATTCAGTCAGTTATAAGATAGCACTAAATGCCAGTTGAAACAAACATGTCTTAAGGGCAGTCTTGAAGCTCTCCACTGTCAGGCACTCACGAACCCAACAAGGCAGAGAATTCCATAGGGTAGGAGCCATAAATGAAAATGCCCTAGCACCCGTTGTTTTTAGTCGAACCCTGGGAATCTCCAACAATCCTTCACCGGTCGAGCAGAGCGGTTGGAGGGGACAGTAAGGATGCAGGACATCTTGCAGGTAGCCCAGTCCCAGTCCATTTAGGGCTTTATAGGTCATCAAGCCGACCTTAAAGGTGATCCACCACTGAACTGGCAGCCAGAGCAGTTCGCGCATCACAGGTATAATATGACTGAATCGGGATGATCCAGACAAAAGCCTTGCTGCAGCGTTCTGCACGAGGCGTATATCAACCCCTGGAAGCTCTAGGTACAGGGAGTTTTTTTTTTAGTTGTTTAACCAGGAGTAGCACACTAAGCTGAAAGCTTTTTTACAGGAGCGACCTGGGAGCACAGGGAAGTTAAGTGACTTGCTCAGGGTCACACAGTATGCAAGTGGAAGCTGTAGGATTCAAACCCAGGTCTGGTCTGCTGGATGTCACCAGATTTGCAGCTCAGAGCCTTAAACCACTGCGCTATACTGCCTCCAAGTTACAGTAATCAAGACGAGAGGTTACAAAGGCATGAATCAGAGTTGGCAAGTTGTTGGATGGAACTAGGTGCTTAATCCGGGTGATATTTCTCAGATGGAAAAAAGAGGACTTGGCGACGGCAGACACCTGAACACTGAGTGTCAAACCGTTAAGAATTACCCCCAGATTTCACACCTGTTCGGAGGCTGGTAACTGGGACCCTCCAAGTCAAAGACCTGAAGGGTAACCCATCCCTGACCTCTCTATCCAGCGACCAGGATCCACCGCCAACACCTCGACTTTGTCGGAATTAAGCTTCAACCGGCTGGAATTCATCCAGTCCTGGATTTCTGCAAGGCAGTTATTAAAGACTGAGAGCGCACTATCCTGGTCAGGTGCAAAGGACAGGTACAGCTGTGTGTCATCTGCCTAACAGTGAAACATCAGCTCATACCATTGCTCAATGTCTCCCAATGGCAGCATATACACCAAGAACAACAGGGGGAACAGCATGGAGCCCTGCATCACCCCATAAGACAGAAAGAAAGCCTCAGAGGAATAAACCCCCGAGACCACCTTCTGCGATCTACCAGTGAGAAACTAATAAAACCATCTGAGGACTGTACCAGACAGGCCATCGATGGCATGCAGGTGATCCAGGAGCACCTCATCGTCCACGGTGTCAAAAGCTGAAGAGAGATACAGAAGAAAAAATTACTCACCTTAGTAATGTTGTTTCTTCTAATGGAGTCTTGCTATATTATGACAATTGCAGTTTGTCCCACCATTAGAACTGCTCCGGAGGTGAAAGAGTTAACTTCCATGCCAGGCATGGAACTTAGAGCTCGAGCTCGGTTAGAAAAGCTCTGTCTGGAATATTTAAAACTGAAACTGTCAGATCTTTACGAGCAAAACTCACTAAGGTTCTGTGTGGAAGCTGTAACCTACACTAGCCAACTGGCTACTTAAATATTAACACATTTTCCTGGACCCAACACCAAGACTCGAGTCAGGGGACCAGAGAATAAGATAAGATAAAATAAAACACAACACCCGAACACCCCAAAAAAGAAGGGGTGGAAAACATAAAATGGGCATCAACAAGTGCCAACACTGGACTGCCCACCCCATACCCAAAGTAGAAGTTCTGAGAGGGGCAGGCTGGGGGGGAGGTCATAATATAGCAAGACTCCATTAGAAGAAACACCATTACTAAGGTGAGTAATTTTTTCTTCAAACAACATGAAGTCTTGCTATATTATGGCAATTGCAGACTACACAGCAGTACCTCCATGGAGGAGGGACAGAACCTACTTAGGGAATAGGCTGTGAAGCACGGTTGTGCCAAACCGAGCATCCCTCCTGGCCTGGATATCCAGGGAGTAATGCTTGGTGAAAGTGTGTACTGTTTTCCAAGTAGCTGCTTGACATATCTCTAAGATAGGGATGTCTCTGGCAGCAGCTAGAGACGCAGCTGTACCTCGGTAGAGTGAGCCCTCAGGCCTGAAGGAGGAACCTTACAGTTTTGATAGCAAAATTGGATACAAGAGACAATCCACCTGGCAATGGATCTCTTAGTGGCAGGTTTCCTTTCCCAACCTCACCATAAGTGAGAAATAGTTGGAGGAGTCAAACTTGTGACCCTTGGTACGCTCTATGTAGTAACTTAGGGCCCTCTTAACATCTAGCTGTGCAACCTCCTCTCACCAGAGGAGGAATGGTCAGTGAAGAACACTGGAAGAGAAATAGATTGATTAGGTGAAATCTGAAACCACCTTAGGCAAAACTCCAGTTAGTCCTGAGGACTACCTTATCCCTGTGAAAGGAAATAAAGTCAGTCTCCACTGACAAAGCTTGTAACTCACTCTATGCGCCTGGCAGAAGTGATGGCTACTAAACACAGTTTTCCAAGTCAAGTACTTAAGCTCTGCCGAAGACAGAGGTTCAAAGGGGGGTTGCATCAGCTGAGCAATGCAAACATTAAGATCCCAGGCAGGGGCAGGGTCCCTGAATGGTGGATTAGTATGAAGCAATCCCTTGAAAAACTTGGAAAATACAGGGTGAGCGGAAAGAGAAGAGGGCTTTCCTGCTGAAATAAAAGCAGAGACAGCTGCCAAATGCACTTTCAGGGTAGCTGGTCTCAGTCCCAAAGAATTAAGATGGACCATATAGTCCAAAACAGTGGGCAAATCAGCAGATTCCGGGGAAATATGCTTCCCAGAACACCATATGGAAAACCTTTTCCATTTAGAGTTATAAGTAGCCTTAGTGGAAGGCTTCCTAGAAGCTTTCAAGATTTTGAGAACACCTTGAGAAAGGTGTAGGTCAGCAACTCTAACTCCTCAAGAGCCAGGCCTTGAGGTTGAGGATTGAGATTCGGATACCAAACTCTCCCTAGGCACAGGTTAACAGATTGTGGTTCCTGGGAGACACAGGGAAGATGGACTGCTAAGGACAGAAGGAGTGGGTACCAGGGCTGCCTGGCCCAGTCTGGAGCAATCAGAATCATCTTGCAGGGCTGAGATCTGATTTTGACTAGCACCTTGAACAGGAGAGGGAAGGGGGGAAAGGCATAGAGAAACGTCGCTTCCCAATCGAGGAGAAAGGCATCCAGGGGGACTGAGCCCAACACTGGGGGCCTGCAACAAAACAGTGGAAGTTGATGATTGTCTGGGGCTGCAAAAAGATCTATCTGAGGGGTGCCCCATCTGGCAAAAACTATCCCCAGTACTCGGGGATCCAGTGACCAGTCGTGATGGCCCTGGGAAATCCTGCTGAGAGCATCTGCCAGGACATTGTCCTTGCCTGGGAGGTGAACTACTATGAGGGAAGTGTTCAGGGAATAAGCCAGAGACCACAACTTCATTGCCTTGGTGCACAAGGCCGAAGACTGAGTGCCCCCTTGTTTGTTGATGTACCACATTGTAGTGGTGTTGTCTGTTCTGACCTGTACCACTTTGTTCTGAACAGATGCAGAAAAAACCTGAAGTGCTAGAAAAACAGCTCTGAGTTCCAACAGATTGATGTGGAGCAGAGATTCCTGAGGGGACCACAATCCCTGAGTGGAGAGGTCGCCCATGTGAGCTCCCCATCCCAAAAGGGACGCATCTGTAGTAAGGGTCAAGGAGTGAGATAGAGGGATGAAGGGAACCCCTTGTCTCAGATTGCTCCAATCCTGCCACCACTGAAGGGCCTGGATCAGGGTTCGAGTCACTGGGATCAACTTGGATAGGGGATCTTTTCTTTGAGACCAAAAGGCTCTCAAATGGAACTGAATGTCCCTCATCTGAAATCTTGCTCCTTGCACTACAGCTGTGGAAGCAGCTATGTGTCCTAGGAGGTGTAGGAAATGCCTTGCTGGTCGAGAGATCTGCAGAGTGAAGGAGGAGGCCAGGGCCACCAGGGTCCTTACCCTTTCTAGGGGAAGGAAGGCTCTGGCCTGCTTTGTGTCCAATTCTGCACCTATAAAGGTGAGTACCTGGACAGGTTCCAGAACTGACTTTGGGAGATTGAGAAGAAAACCCAGAGAGGTAAGCAGCTGCTGGGTAACTTGCAGGTGTGATTTGACCTGGTCTGGAGACTGACCCACAATGAGCCAGTCGCTCAGGTAGGGAAAGATGGCAATCTTTTGCCTTCTTAAATGAGCAACTGCTACTGCCAGGCATTTTGTGAATACCCTTGGGGCAGAGGTAAGGCCGAAGGGCATTGCTCTGAACTGGTAATGGCCTGAGGGCATTTCGAATCTGAGGTACTTTCGGTGGGAGCTTCTGATAAGAACATGGAAGTAGGCATCCTTGAGGTCCAGGGAAGCTAGCCAGTCCCTGGCCTTAGGGAGGGTAAAATCATTCCCAGAGTCACCATTTTGAATTTTGGTTTTAAAAGGTGCTTGTTCAGATATCTTAGGTCCAGGATGGGCCGCCATTCTCCTGTCTTTTGGGGTAAGGAAGTACCTGGAGTACAGACCCTTGCCCTGGTGTAGGGGAGAAACCCTTTCTACAGCTCTGAGAGCCAGGAGGGTTGAGACTTCTGTTTCCAAAGCAAAAGTCTCTAGAGGATTTGCAGGTGGAAAAGATCTGATTCTCATTTTTGGAAATGTTTTGAAGCTGAGAACCAGACCCTGGCTTACTACTTCCAGGACCCACTTGTCTGATGTTAAAGACTCCCAGTCCTGGATGAAGTAAGCCAGCCTGCCCCCTACAGGTAATGGAGAACCGGCCCTGGGCATCCCATTAGGGTGCCTGTTTGGCAGGGGCTTTAGGCTGAGGGGTGGGAGCAGGCCTGCTTGCACCCGTCTGCCTCTCTCCTCTGAAGAACCCCTCAGGCGTGAGCTGAAGGAGGCCTGGGTTTGTAAAGGTCTGTGAAAAGGCCTGCCTCTACCCCTGGGGGCTGCCTCTGAGGAGTGGCTTGCCGTTCCTTGGCTTGTGCACTCCTATAAGTGGTTCTATATTCATCCATTTTCTTCATATAATTCTCTGTCTGCTCCCCAAACAGAGAATTTCCCTACAGGAAAATCCATAGCCTTAGCCTGGGTATCCTGTGACAAACTAGTACACCTGAGCCAAGCCAATCTACGAAAAGCCACAGATGTAGCCATGACTCTAGAGGATACATCATTAGAATCCACTGCAGCATGGAATTGCACTTAGATGCCTCAATACCATCAGCAGCCACCTGCTCCAGCTCCTGGCAAGCTGGCCAGGGGCCTGTTTGGCTAAAGCCATGACAGTATCCCATCTAGATTTCTGGTATCTTGCCACATAAGCCATATAATTTGCTTGTCTGAGTCCCAAGGATGCTGCCATGTATTGTTTTTAGCCATGGCATCAATCTTCCTGGAGTCCTTGTCAGGAGGATGTGAAGCCAGAATATTAGCCTTGTCACAGGCTGCAGCCTGAAGTACCCCAACATGGCTGCATTGCTGTGAAAGAAATTCTGTATCAGGACCTGACAAAGTGTACCTCCTGTCCATCTTTTTGTCCACAGGAGGCACAGAATTAGGAGCTTTAAAATTTTTATTGTTTGTTTCCTAAATGATTTATGTAAAGGAATAGACAATCTCCTGGACTCTGGGATATCCATCATCTCTACAAAGTCAGGCTCCTCTTGCTCATCCACAGCTTCCTCCAATGGAAGCTGGAGGGTTCAACAACTTTTTATAAAACAGAAAATGAGAAGGGACTCAGAAAGCCTAGGGGGAGATTCTCCTAAAGGTCTGTCTGGGGAGATGTCTGGTTCAATGGGCACATCCAGACTTTCAAAGTCACATTCACACTGTTCATAATCATCCTCCCCCTCCTCTGGTTCATAAAACTCTATATCATATTCTTGAACTGGTGGAACCGGCCGAACCGACCTTTTGCCAGATAGTGGCGGTTCGGACGGAACCGGAGAAAATGACTGGACAATTTGGATTGCTTTGGCTATCTCTGCAGCAGTTGGAGAAGGAATTTTTGACTCCACACCTGCTGATTTTCTAGTTCTCTTTGCTGGAACTGGCTCCTCTGAGTCAGCTTTACGTTTGCCCAAGGAAGTCTCGCCCTGGTCAGAGGGCACTCCCTCCGGTTCGGTTGGCACTGAACCAGGCTGGCCATCCGGGTCAGTGGACTTTTTGGCCTCTCGTTCCCTGAGCCTACCAACTCTCTTATCTAGGGTAGCTGCAGGGAAATTCTTGCAAATCTGGCAGTCTGCATTGAGGTGGTCAAACCCCAGACAATAAACACATGTGGTGTGTGGGTCAGCCTTGGCGAAGGCTTCCCCACAGACACTACAGTGCTGAAACCCAGCGGGCCCGGTTTTTCTTTTGGGTTTCTCAGACATAATGCCAGCCCCTAACCAAAAACTTGCCCTTTTCCGGCGAGTGCCAGGCAAGACACCCTTAACCGGTTCCCAACCGTGTCACGGGTAAATGGAAAAACACGTAATGAAATCCGTTTTTTTTAGAACCGATAAGAACCGGGAACTGCACTCTAAAAAGCTTTTAAATGCTTCAGAATAAAGTTTTAAAACAACCTGATCGGTTCAAACCGAACCGATAAACATTTACAAGTTCCACACAGAAATAAACCTGTCTATTACTTACAATACCACAGACAGAGCTTGAACCGATCAGTTTGCGGTTAAAATAATAATAATCGCGGTTGAATTTAACCGAAAAAAACTCTTTTAAACCGAGTTGTAGGAGGAATCTCCGGAGCAACTGTTCAGTGAGGCGGAGTAAAGAATCTGACAGTTTCAGTTTGAAATATTCCAGACAGAGCTTTTCTAACCGAGCTCGTGCTCTAAGTTCCATGCCTGGCATGGAAGTTAACTCTCTCACCTCCGGAGCAGTTCTAATGGTGGGACAAACTGCAATTGTCATAATATAGCAAGACTTCATGTTGTTTGAAATGCCAAGATGGTGCAGGATCTCTGATCTTTTGCAATTAGGAGATCATTGAGCACCCGAACCAGAGCAGTCTCGATACTATGCCTTTTACGAAATCTGGACTGAAGAGGGTCATAGATGTCATGGATGGTAAGATGGTTCTCCAACTGTAGGGCCACGACCTTCTCATAACCTTCCCCTCAACGGGAAGATTAGAGATTGGATGGTAGTTGGCGGGACAGTCTAGGTCAAGCTGGGATTTCTTGAGAAGGGGAGTCACCACTGCTTCCTTTAGGGAGCAAAGAAACTCGCCAATCTCCAGTGAACGCCAGACTATTTCTGCCAGGACCTGGCCGATGACATCAATTTAGCCTAATAAAAGGCGAGTAGGGCCTGGATCCAAACTGCACGTGCTCGGGCACATATCCTTGAGAAGCTGCATGACATCCTCGAGCTGTAGTTGATTGAACTCCATCCAGCAAAATCGAGGTGTCGAAACCTCCAGCAGACCACCATCCCCCTGCCCCGCAGAACAAATTGAATGTATCCCTGACCTGATGCCGGCAACCTTATCAGCAAAGAATTGAGCAAACTCCTCACACTTTTCGTAAGAAAATGCTTTCCAAACTTGTAGACAGGCTGGATTGCAAAGTCTGTCAACAGTTCAGAAGAGATGAGATGGTCGATTTTGAGCTGCAGCAATCTCCCTGGACAGGAATTCTGCCTTCTTACAGGTGATTGCCGACTGATAGAAACATAGACTTTGACGGCAGATAAGGACCACTTGGCCCACCCAGTCTGCCCATTTCCCCACCTATTGGATAAGCTGCAGATTCTAGTTAACCAACAGCCTACTTCTTGCAACCCCCCACTATAATTGCCTTATGTCTGTCCCATGCATGTTTGAATTCCCCCACTGTTTTAGACCCCACAACCTCTCCATGAAGGCGGTTCCATGTGTCCACCACTCTCTCCGTGAAAAAGAATTTCCTCACACTACCCCTGAGCCGTCCCCTTCTAACTTTAAATTGTGCCCTCTTGTTCTTACACATCTCTTTTTCTGAAAGATGCTACCCTCCTGGACTTTGTTGATTCCCTTGAGGTACTTAAAAGTTTCTATCATGTCCCCCCGTCCCTCCTTTCATCAAGGGTATACATATTAAGCTCTCTCAGTCTCTCTTCATATGGTTTCTGATGTAGACCCTGCACCATTTTAGTTGCCCTCCTCTGGACTGCTTCCATCCTGTCTCTGTCCTTGCATAGATGAGGTCTCCAAAACTGCATGCAGTACTCCAGATGGGGTCTCACCAACTGTCTGTACACAGGGGATAACCACTTCCCTTTTTCTACTTGTGATGCCCCTACCTATGCATCCCAGTATCCCCCTGGCTCTCCTTACTGACTTCTCACATTGCTTACCTGCCTTTAGGTCATCTGATATGACTACACCCAGATCCCTTTCCATTACTGTTGTTGTTAGTACCTCCCCTGCTATTGTGTACTCTTCTCCTGGATTTTTATTTCCCATGTGCATTACTTTGCACTTCTTTGCATTGAATCTAAGTTGCCATATGTTTGACCATTCCTCCAACCTTGCCAAGTCCCTTCTCATCCTTTCTACCCCCCTTGTGTATCAACTCTGTTACAGATCTTTGTGTCATTTGCAAAGAGGCATACCTTTCCTTCCAGACCCTCTGCAATGTCACCTATAAAGACGTCAAAGAAGATTGGACTCAGTACTGAGCCCTGAGGTACTCCATTAGTAACCCCCCCCCTTTCTTCAGAATGTGTTCCATTCACTATTACCTTCTGTGTCCTGTTTTTCAGCCAGTTTGCTACCCAGGCTACTACCCTGGGACCCACTCCCAGGCTGACTAACTTGATTATTAATCTTTTGTGCGGGACTGTGTCAAATGCCTTGCTAAAGTCTAGGTAGGCCATATCCACAGCCCCTCCCTAGTCTATTACTTTGGTCACCCAGTCAAAGAAATCGATTAGATTCATCTGACATGACCTTCCTGCTGTGAATCCATGCTGCTTTGGGTCCTGTGCCCCGCTGGCCTCTAGGTACTGAACTATTCTTTCTTTCAGAAGTAATGCCATCATTTTCCGCACCACTGAGGTCAAACTAACAGGTCTGTAGTTTCCTGCTTCTGCCTTGCTCCCACTTCTGTGAAGGGGAATCATATCTGCCCTCCTCCAGTCCTCAGGTACTACCCCGTCCTCCCATGATTTGTTAAAAAGTGTGGTCAGTGGTGTCACTAGGTCCTCCCTTAGTTCTTTTAGGATTCTAGGGTGAATCCAGTCGGGCCTCATTGCTTTGTCCACCTTGAGTTTTAGGAGTTCTTTCAGGACTCTCTCTTCTGTAAATGGACTGGCGTCAACCCCACTACCCAGAGTGCTTCTATTGTTTGGTTTAGGTAACTCCTTCTCTTCTTGTTTTGTGAATACTGAGCAAAGTATTCATTCAGTATCTCTGCCTTTTCACTGTCTCCCTCTGCCCACCTCCCCTCTCCTTTATTAATCTTCACTATCCCTCCCTTAACCTTTCTGTGCTCCCTAATGTACCTATAAAAGGTTTTATCCCCCTCTTAACTGAGTTGGCTATCTTTTCCTCGGTTTGGGCCTTTGCTTTTCTGACTGCCTTCCCCACTTCTTTCTGCTTTTATTGATAGAGTTCCCTGTCATGCTCCTTCTGTGATTCCTTATACTTTTTGATAGTCCCTAAAGTGTACCATCAGTTTAAGACTGTCAGCATCCAAGCCAGTTTTCCGCTAAATACGTTCTAACCTTCGACCTAGTCGCCTCAACTCCTTCAAGGCCCTGTCGAACCATGGGGACCGAGGGCAGAGGGTGAGAGATCGAACACGGATGGGAGTCAGGGCATCCAGGGCACCCACCACAGCATGATTATAGGCTTGTAGGAGGCTCATGGGTCCCTCGCTTGTATCTGATAATCCCGATAGGTCCAGCTCCACCAAAATCCATCTGGGGTCACGCCCCGCAAAGGGCGGTATTGGACCATCTCCACAGGGGCAGGTCTGTAAGGGGGAGCACAGAGACTGAACCATATGGAGTGGTGGTCAGACCAACCGACCGGCTCCACCACCAGGTTGGAGGTCTCCATCCCCAGGAGGAAAATCAGGTCCAATGAGTGGCCATGAATATGAGTTGCAGAGGTAACAACCTGTGTGAAGCCCAATGAAAGCATAAGTTGGAGGAAGTCTTGACCAAATAGCAAGAGTTCATTGTTAACCCGGCATTGAAGTCACCCAGCACCATCAGTCTGGGGGACTCCAATACCATGTCGACAATGAAGTCCGCAACTTCCTGCAGGAACATCTTCTCAGCTCCGGGTGGACGGTAGATGAGAATGATCCTGCACCCCACACCCGCGGCTACAACACACTCGAATGATCTGATTCCCTCAGCTGGCACATCCACAAGGTTAAATCCTGATTTAAAACAAATTGCTTACACCCCCGCCCCTGTGGTCCGACCTCACACAGTGTATCACCAAGAAACCGGCTGGAATTGCCCCTGCCAAAACAGGGCCAGCATTATCAGCCAGCCAGCTCTCGGTGATGCAAGCCAAATCAGATGTCCCAACAAGATCGGATATCACAGCCGTCTTGTTCTTAATTGATCTAGCATTGCATAACACGGTGCGAGTCGGACAGGATACCGAGACCGACCGCACTACTGGCCCTCTAAGAGTGGAGCCCTTGTGTAGGGGCACCAAACAAGGTGAGCCTCAATCAGGAATCCATTTCACCCCAGGGCACCTCCTGGTTCTCACTACTCCAATCCGGCTGCCCCGCTCAGCCCCCTCTCCCAGGTCCGAGACCCCCTCCCCTTTGCCTTCTACCGACTATCCTCAACGCTCTGCAATGGTCGTAAACCATCGCAGATAGTGGGGGACAGTCAAAGGGGTGGAGGTTGTGGAGCTCAGAAGAGGAGTAGCACGTGACAGGGAGAGCGATCTGCCAACATATGCTGACAAAACCAGCACTCCAGCCCATAATTATAACCAAAATAACACACAAACACCCACTCCACAATATAATAATAATACATTTATTTATAAGGCGCCTTAAAGACCAAGGTGCCTGACAATTTAAAAACAGAATCAATCAAAAATACATTATCAATAAAATATTCACCGAAAAGGAAGATTAATCGTTAAAAGCCTGGCGCCACAAAACAGTTTTTAAAGCTTGTTTAAATCCTACCACAGTTGTGCACTCCCGTAACCAGCAGGGCAGAGAATTCCAAAGGGTAGGGGCTGCATACATAAATGCTCTCGCCCCTGATGACTTAAAACCCACCCTTGGAATCTCTAGCAACCCCTCGTCAGCCAAGCAGAGTGATCGTCCAGGGCAGTAAGGATGAAGGAGCTCTTTCAAGTAGTCTGGACCCAGTCTGTGTAGGGCTTTAAAAGTCAGCAGACCAACTTTAAAGGTGATCCGCCACTGTATTGGCAGCCAGTGCAGTTCGCGCAGCACCAGTGAAATAATGACACGAACGAGCAGTTCCCATCAAAAGCCAGGCTGCCACGTTCTGCATCAGCTGCAAGTGGTGGATTTCCACCCCAGAGAGCCCTAGGTAAAGGGAGTTGCAATAATCTAAGTGCAAGGACACAAAGGCGTGAACTATAATAAATAAACCACACACTCCTCCCCACCCCCCAACTTAAGTAAGTTAGAATAAACAAACACTCCCTCCAACTAAAACAAAAAATCCTCTCAGTTCGGGAGGAAAACAGAATAAATATACAAAATTAAAGTTAAAACAACTTAAATTAATAGTCCAGCTGTTGATCTCTTTTGCTGAGGCTTTCACCCCACAGCAAACAACTGTTAAATGTCCAGTAGACGAAAAACAGTCTCTCACTCCGGTAATTCTCCGATCTATAAAGGTTCTGTACAAAGCAAATTTATAAGGGGATTCTCTCACCACCCCCAGTAGAAACTAACGGCAGATGAGGACCAGACAATCCCCCATCCTTTCAAAACAGTTCTTTCTCCAGAGGTTTTTTATCCACAGACAAGAAAGAGAAAACCACATCCAACTCGAAGGAGTCACCTAGATAGTCTCACCAGTGGCTGCAGTAGGGGAGAGCAACCTCCCCTGAACTGGGGCCCCCAAAAGAAAACCCACCAGTCTCCAATTGAGGGACACCCTAGGGGACCAGAACTCTCCTGCCCACCAAGGTCCGACCTGCTCTGTACAGAAGCAATGAAGATTTGGAGTCTAGCAGGGACAGCGCTAGACAGGGCAAAAAGGGAAAAAGTTGCAGCTTGCCCAGAAATGACCCACTTTCCACAGGACAGTGGGTCCAAAGTGGTGCACCTGTCTCTAACAATAGCTGAAAGATGAAAAACTAAACAATAGAAAAGTATTTTCACTCAACAAATTTAAGCTTCTGTACTGGTGAAATCTGTACTTACGATTAGGTTTTGACCCAGTTGTTTCTCATTTTGACCCACATTTTTTACACCTATGGGTCTAATTTGACCCATGTTTTAAAACCCCTAGCGCTGTCACTGGAGTCTAGCATACTCCTTGCAAGCATCCCTAGTAGTTATCCACCTCCCAGGAAAAGCCAACACCCTGGCAGATGCACTCAGCAGAATCAACCAAAACCACCACGAGTGGTCTCTCAACAGACAAGTACTGGAAGTGGTGTTTCAAAGGTGGGGTACACCAGAGATAGATCTCTTTGCCTCAGAAGAGAATCACCAGTTGCCCAAGTTCTGCTGCAGGCCTCCAGCAAGGGGGTCGCTGCCAGTGGATGTCCTGGTGCTAGACCGGTCAGGGAAAACTTTGTATGCATTTCCCCCATTCCCTTTGTTGCTCAGGGTCCTGATCAAGCTCAAGTCCCAGCCAGCTACCATGATTCTGATAGCTCCAGATTGGGCCAGAAAGCCTTGGTACTCACTGCTGCACTCTCTGTCAGTGGCCCAGCCCATACACCTCCCTCAGAGGCACAATCTTCTGACCTCCTCCCAGGGGAGGATTCTGTTTCCGAACCTCAGGTCACTCAAGACTTAAAGCATGGCTCTTGAGGACCTAGAGTATGCTGACCTACACCTTTCAGAAGGTGTGCTCAGGGTTCTGAGGGGTTCTAGGAAACCCTCTATGAAAAAAAACTGTGCTTCCAAATGGAAAAGATTTTCCATATGATGTGCCACCAGAGATATACAACCATCCAAAGCAGGGTTACCGGTCTTGTTAGACTACTTGACCCATTTGCATTCAATGGGACTACAGTCTGCTACCCTTAAAGTCCATTTGGCATCTGTCTCTGCCTATCTTTCGGCTGGTAAGGGTGTCTCTCTGGCTGCTAATCTTATATTCAAGAAATATTTCAAAGGACTGGCTCATCTGCAACCCCCCTCACAGGGAACCGGTGCCCTCCTGGGACCTAAATGCCTGTATTGCCAAGCTCATGGAACCTCCATTTGAGCCCTTGGCTATGGCCCACCTGAAATGTGTCCCTTGGAAAGCTGTTTCCTTAGTGGCCGTTACAGCAGCCAGAAGAATAAGTGATTTACAGGCCCTGTGCGTGGAGCAGAACTACGTCTTCTTCCACAGGGACAAGGTGGTGCTCAGGACAAACAGGACATACCTTCCAAAAGTAGTCTCTGACTTTCACCTTAATCTATCACTTTGCCAGTCTTTTTTATGCAACATTCTAGTTCAGGGGAGCGCAGGCTGCATAGCCTAGTTGTAAAAAGGGCTCTCAACTATTATATTGAGCATACCAAGACACATAGGTAGGACAGGCAACAGCTGTTCCTGACCTGTGGTGATGTAGGGAAAAGAAAGCCAGCTTCGAAAAGGGCAATTGCATGCTGGATAGTAGCATGCATCCATTTCTGTTACAGCAAAGCTGGGTGTTAAGGAGCCCCCAGTATGCCTGAGAGCACGTTACACAAGGGGCACAGCTGCTTAGCAGCTGCTACAATAGCAGCAGCCAGGGATGTTCCCCTCTTGGAAATCTGTAAAGCAGCTACATGGAGAACAGTACACACGTTTCCAAAGTACTACAGTTTGGACACCCAGTCCAGAAGTGATGCCAGGTTTGGCACAGCAGTGCTGCAGAGCCTGTTCCGTAAATAGGGTTCTGGGCCCACCTCCAAAGGTACTGTTTTGTAGCCTGCTAGGGTTAATCATATTGAAGAATTCCTGGGGTTGGAAGAAAAAAATTACTAGCCGCAGTAATTTTGTTTCTTCCAAGGTATTCTTCAACATGATTAACTCACCCACCCTACCTCCCCTTCCAGAATCAGTTAGCCTCTGCAATACAGCTGGTACTTCTTCTGTTCTGTTGGCCATTCACTGGTACTGTTAAGTTTTAAACCAAGCAGCCCTGTTTTCTTGTTGTTGGCCCCATTTTGGGCATTGCCATTGGCATGAGTTAAAGGGGGTAATTATTATTATAACTGGTTAGTGATGATTATCAACTGTGGGCAGAAGCTGTCATAATCCATTATACATGGGTGATTATACACAGCCGTGTATAATAGAGTTTGATTATACACTTATGTATATAATCACCTGTGTATAATGGAGTTTGATTTTACACATATGTGATCACCCATGTATAACGGAGTTTGATTAAGCGCCTTTTGCAAAAATTCTAAAATCACTCTAATGCTAGCACTACTGGCTCCTTGCTCTGTCAGCTCATGCTGTCAACTTGATTGTGCTAACCTCACTGAAACTGCTGAGGGGAATCTAACTTGCGTGCAGCTGAAGAATGACACATTCCTCACAGAAACAAAAAATAACCAGTGGTCTACTAACGTCTGTCTACCCACTTAAAAAATTACACATTCATCACCATTTCAGTAACCTAATGACCTAGAAAGACAAAAATTGATAGAGCAGCAAGAAAATAGAAACACTGTAAGAAAAACCATGACAGATGTTAGGCTGTTCAACAAGTACCTGCCGACAATAAATAAATAAATAAACATGGTGAAGTGTGTGTCAACTCAGATTTTATGCACACCCTCAGTGTGCGATGCATTGATAAACCCCTTGAGCTTCATTCTCGGTGTTTACGAGGCATCACACACCTCGGATGTGCATAAAATAGAGAATAATATGTGGGGTGGCCTGTGTAACAAGATTTTACACACACACACACACACACACACACAGACACGAGTTGTGGGATGCTACATAAACCCCAAGGGCTAACCCACAGGGGTTTGTGAAAGCATCCACAATGAGATAATAATGTAAATCGAAACTTTACACAAGTCACCCATATTTTATTTTTAATAATTGCTGGCATGCGCTTTTTTGCCTCAGCAATTATAGAAAATAAAATGAAGAACATGGAAAGCAAATGCAGGCAGCCGTGGAGCAGTCCGGTTTCTGTGCAGTCCCTAAGTTACAGTACCCCATTTATTCGAGGGATAAAGAAATGGGCTTTTCATTTTAAACATTGATTAGATGTATTTTTAATTTTTATTTTGAAACTGACTACCCAGCGGCAGTTGTGGTGAGCTGGCGCATGATTGCTGAGAGGGCTCTCCAGCGCGTGACAAGTTTCCGTTTTTATTTTTTTTAAATTTTATTGCAGGGTCAGAGGGAGAGGTTTTTTTTTTTTTCACAGAAAGCAACTTACCGCTAAGATTGAGGGGGGAAGTCTGTGGCCAAGAGGTAAGGTACCCTACAGAAGAAAATTTGGCAACTGCCGTACGTGCTGCTTGAGGAAACCAGCGTGTTTGCTGTTATAACTAGCCAGCTGGTTATACCGGCAATTATAATCAGTTTCCCTATGGGGGAAAAGTGCACGTCAATAATTATATCCTCATTACACACACTTCCCCATGCATTATTCTATATATAATTATTATTATTGCTTTGAACTCATTGGTTACTAGAATAGCTTGGTTAAGGGGTCTTATTGCTGGCTCCAGTGAATCTGAGCATTATAGAACGCAGCAGTTGGTAAGGGCAGCAGTTTGAATGGAGGCACAAGCCAGTAGATGTTCCATCATTAGCATAAAGTTCCATGCATCTCCGGGGCAGTGCAACTCAGGAGGCTAACTGCTAGAGTTAATCATATTGAACACTACCTTGGAAGAAACAAGATTACTGTGGTGAGTAATTTTTTCATTCACGCCTTTCACATAACTGAATGGAAAAAACAATCTCGGTATCTGCTCCCACCTGTAAAGCGGTGTAGCCATGTTGGTTCTCAAAGCTCTCAGATGGTTACCCATCACTGTAGAACAAGACCCCAAGTTTGCTGAATTCTAGCTATGACAGAAATTCCCTCTGGCCTCTTCCTTCTGGTTAATATTTATGCCCCCAATACAGATGAGCCAGCCTTCTTTTATGAGATGGCACAGTGTATAGCAACTCTGTTGATTAACACCCTCTCAATCCTTATGAGGGGAGATTTCAGTCTCACGCTGATACCCTGTCTTGACAGAAGTAACTCTCAGGTTGAATCCCACATCAAAAGCTCCCAAGTTGCCTCTCTACTTATGTAAGATCAAGGCCTCTGAGATGTGTGGCAGCTATTTCACCCACAGGACAGGGATTAACCCTTCCACTCAGCTGTGCATGATACTTCCAACAGGCTTAATCTCTGGCTAACCTCCTCCTAAATTGGCAGGCTGCTGTCAGCTCTATAGGCTTGCCTCTGGTAGTTTCTGATCACATCCCTGTTCAGCTCCATTTCATATTGGGGGACCTCATACCCAAATCTCCATCCTGTAGGCTCAACCACCTTTTAATGAAAGATCCAGAATTTATACCCTGGATCCAAAAGGAGACAGTTCTCTTTCTAGGACTCAGTGATCCACAAGACACTCTAAGTGGGACGACATGGGAAGCTTTTAAGGACACTGTACGAGGCAAGATAATCAGCTTTGCCACCCGCCGACGATGCAAACGCGAACAGTGCCTTTACAACTTGGAGTAGGAGCTTAAGGTGAAAGAGACCCAGCATAAGTCAGACCCTCACCCCAACCCTAATTCTGAACTCAACCACTCCATTATTAAACTCTGCATAGAAATTAATACACTTCTTGCAAGGAAAACAGCACAGCTATTGAGAAGGGAAGAAAGAAAGAGCGGGGAAGGTGCTGGCGTATAATCTTTGTAAACAGCAGTCAGAAAGATACATTGCAGGCTTGCAAGATCAATCCGGCTGGGTGTGCACATCCCCCAAGGAGGTTAATACCCTAATGAAACAGTTTTATGCCTCCCTAGTACTCATCCCCTAATCCTCCTGATTCTCATAATGTCAATACTTTTCAAACAACATGAAGTCTTGCTGTATTCTGACGATTGCAGTGATTCCCAACCTTTGAACAAGGAGTTAACTTTACCTGCAGGGCATGGAACGCTGAGCTTGAGCTCTGTTGATGTCTCTGTATGGAGTGTTTTGAACTTAAACCATCAGATTCTTTACTCCACCTCACTGAACGTTCGTTCCGGAGATTTCTCCTTCAGCTCGGTTCGAAAGTCGATTAAAGTTTTCAGTTTTCGTCGGTTTTAAACTGAAAAAAAGTATCCACCTAGTCGGTTCAGTCTCTGTCTGTGGTGCCGTGAGTACTAGATAGGAATTGTTCAATTTTTCTGTGTGGAACTTGTAAAAGTGCGGTCGGTTAGGCTGAACCGGCCATTTGATTGTGAATTTTGTTATACTTAGTGTGTGGTTACCGGTTCTTATCGGTTCTAAAAAAACTGTGTTTTTAACGGTTTTTCCAATACCCATGACACGGTTAGGAACCAGTAAGGGAGTCTTGTCTGGCGGTTGCCGAAAAAAGAGTAAGTTTGGTTAGGTTGGCCATGTCTGAGAAACCCAAGAAAAAAGACGGGTCCACTGGGTTTCAACACTGCAGTGAGTGTGGGGAGGTCTTTCCTAAGGCCGATCCCCACACCACCTGTGTTTATTGTCTGGGGATTGACCACCTCGATTCAGACTGCCAAATATGTAAAAATTTTTCCCAAATCTACCCTTGAGAAGAGATTAGGTAGACTGAGGGAAAAGGAGGCCGAGAAGTCCGCTGACCCGAATGGCCATCCCAGTTCGGTTTTGACTGAACCAGAAGGAGTGCCCTCTGACCAGGGCGATACTTTTTCGGATGAAAGGAGAGCCAATTCCAAGGGATCAGTTCTGACAAAAAGAAAGCGCAAAGATAAATCGACCGGTTCGGATCCAGAAGTTCATGTTCCGACCGCTGAAGAGATAGCCAGGGCGATTCAGATTGTTGAATTGCTCCGTCCGGTTCCGACCGATCCGGCTCCTTCTGACAGGGGTTCGGTTCGGTTGGTTCCCCCGGTTCAAGAGTATACCCCTGAAGATTTTTATGAACCAGAATTTAAAGAGGAAGGGGAATTTGAGGATTATGATGTAAGTGAAGGTTTGGATGTGCCTGTGGAACTGGACATCTCCCCAGACAGACCTTCAGGTGTTTCCCCTCCTAGGCTTTCTGAGTCCCCTTCTCACTTTATGTTTTACAGAAAGGTGGCTGAAACCCTCCAGCTTCCTATGGAGGAGGCTGTGGAAGATCAAGGGGAGCCTGATTATGTAGAGATGATGGATATCCCAGAGTCCAGGAGACTGTCTATTCCCCTCCATAAATCTTTTGGGAAACAGACACTAAAAATCTTAATCTCCTAACACTATAGCTCCTGTGGATAGAAGAATGGACAAGAGGTATACACTTTCAGGCTCAGACACAGAGTTCTTATATCAACAATGCAGCCATGCTGGGGTAGTGCAGGCTGCTGCCTGTGACAAGGCAAATATTTCCTTGGCTTCACACCCCCCTGACAAGGACTCCAGGAAGATTGATGCCATGGCAAAGCAGTAGTACATGGCATCTTCTTTGGGACTCAGGCAGGCGAATTAGATGGCCTATACAGCCAGGTACCAGAAGTCCAGGTGGGACACTGTACTGGCACTGGCTAAACAGGCCTCCCCCCAGCTAGCCAAGGAGCTGGAGGCGGTGGCTGCAGATGGGATTGAGGCATCTAAGGTTCCGTTTCATGCTGCTGTGAACTTTAATGATGTTTCATCAAGAGTTATGGCTACATCTGTGGCTCTTCGGAGGATGGCTTGGCTCAGATGTACTAGCCTCTCTCAGGACACCCAGGCTAAGGCCATGGATTTTCCTGCGGTGGGTAATTCTCTGGGGAGCAGTTAGAGAATTACATGAAGAAAATTGATGAGTACAGGACCACTTACAGGAGTGCTCAGGCCAAAGAAAGGCAGGCAACTCCTCAAAGGCAGCAGTCTAGGGGCAGGGGCATGCCTTTTCAAAGGCCTTTTTACCAAGCACAGGCCTCTTCTTCCTTTTCTCAGAGGAGGTTCTTCAGAGGGAGAGGCAGAAGGAGGATGAGCAGGGCTACATCCACTCCTCAGCCTAAAGCCCCTGCCAAGCAGACACCCTGATGGGCTTGCCCGGGTCGACTCTTCTATTCCAGTAGGGGGCAGGCTGGCTTACTTTGTCCAGGACTGGAAGTCTATTACATCAGACAAGTGGGTCCTGGAAGTGGTAAGCCAGGGACTGGGTCTCAGCTTCAAAAAAATTCCAAAGATGAGAGCCAGATCTTTTCCACCTGCAAATCTCTTGGAAACCCTTGCCCTAGAGGCAGAGGTTTCTTCTCTCCTAGCTTTAAGAGCTATAGAGAGAGTACCTACCCTACACTGGGGCAAAGGACTGTACTCCAGGTACTTTCTGACCCCCAAAAAGACATAGGAGTGGTGACCCATCCTAGACCTAAGATTTCTAAACTAACATCTTTTAAAACCAAAGTTCAAGATGATAACTCTGGGAATAATCCTTCCTTCTCTAAGGCCACGGGACTGGCTAGCCTCCCTGGACCTCAAAGATGCCTACTTTCACATTCCCATCAGGTGCTCCCACAGAAAGTACCTCAGGTTCGAGTTGCCCTCAGGCCACTATCATTTCAGAGCAATGCATTTTGGCCTAACCTCAGCCCCAAGGGTTTTCACAAAGTGCCTGGCAGTAGTAGTTGCCTTTCTAAGAAGGTAAAAGATTTCCATTTTTCCTTATCTGGATGATTGGCTAATAGTGGGTCAGTCTCCAGACCAAGTCAAGTCTCTCCTTCAAGTGACGCAGCAAGTGCTCACTTCTCTAGGATTTCTTCTCAACCTTCCCAAGTCAGTTCTCGAACCAGTCCAGCTTCTTACCTTTATAGGGGCAGAACTGGACACACTCAGAGCAAGAGCCTTTCTTCTTCTAGAAAGGGCAAGGGCTATTATGGAACTAGCTTCTTCCTTCAGATATCTCGACCAGCAAGGCATTTCCTCCAGCTCTTGGGCCACATGGCAGCTTCAGCAGCAGTGGTCCAAGGGGCAAGATTCCAGATGAGGGATATTCAGTTCCACCTGAGAGCTTTTTGGTCTCAGAGAAAGGACTCCCTTACCAAACTGATTCCAGTGACTCTGACCTTGATCCAAGCCCTCCAATGGTGGCAGGATCAGGACAATTTAAGACGAGTGTTCCTTTTGTTACTGAGCCTTGTTCAGTGGTCCTTACCATGGACGCTTCTCTTCTGGGCTGGGGAGCCCATCTGGGGTCCCTCAGTGCCCAGAGGCTGTGGTCCCCCCAAGAATCCCTTCTCCATATCAATCTCCTAGAGCTCAGGGCAGTTTTTCTGGCTCTAAAAGTGTTCTCACAGTCAGTACAGAACAAGGTGGTTCAAGTCAGAACAGACAACACCTCGACCATGTGGTACATCAACAAGCAGGGAGGCACTCGGTCCATGGCCTTGTGCACAGAAGCCATGAAGTTGTGATCCCTGGCTTATTCCTTGCAAACCTCTCTGGTAGCAGTTCACCTTCCAGGCAAGGACAATGTGCTAGTAGATGCACTGAGCAGGATTTCTCAGGGTCATCACGAATGGTCCCTGGACCCTCAGGTTTTGAAAGTGATTTTTTCAAGGTGGGGCACTCCAGAGATAGATCTGTTTGCAGCCCCAGACAATCACCAACTCCCTCTCTTTTGTTGCAGACCTCCAGTACTGGGCTCTCTCCCTCTGGATGCCTTGATCCTCAATTGGGAGGGGAAGTTTCTGTATGCCTTCCCCCCTTCCCTCTCCTGTTCAAAGTTTTGGTAAAAATAAGGTCTCAACCATGCAAGGTGATTCTGATTGCTCCAGATTGAGCCAGACAGTCCTGGTACCCCCTGTTGCGGCCCCTAGCCCATCTTCCCCTGTCCCTTCCCAGGAATTACAACCCGTTAACATCCTCTCAGGTAAGGATTTGGTACCCCAATCTTCAGTCTCTCAATCTCAAAGCATGGCTCTTGAAGAGTTAGAGTTTGCAGATCTGCATCTTTCCCAAGGGGTTCTGGATATCCTCAAGGCTTCTCGAAAGCCCTCCACCAGAAAGACTTACAACTCCAAATGGAAAAGATTCAGCATTTGGTGTTCTAAGAAGCATATTTCTCCAGACACTGCTGAATTGCCTACAGTTCTGGATTATATGGTCCATCTTAATGGCCTAGGCCTCAGACCAGCTACTCTCAAGGTATACTTGTCAGCTGTTTCTGCGTTTTTGTCTGTGGGGAAGCCTTCCTCACTATCTTTCCATCCTGTGTTCTGTAAATTTTTTAAAGGATTTGCTTCATACCAATCACCCTTTTAGAGACCCTGCCCCTGCCTGGGATTTGAATGTTTGCATTGCTCAACTTATGCAACCCCCCTTTGAGCCTATGTCTTCAGCAGTGCTTAAGTACTTGACTTGGAAAACTGTGTTCCTGGTAGCCAATACCTCTGCCAGGCATATCAGTGAATTGCAAGCCCTGTCAGTGGAACCTGATTTTATCTCCTTTCACAGGGATAAAGTGGTCCTTAGAACCAATAGAAGGTTCTTGCCCAAAGTGGTTTCAGACTTCCATTTAAGCCAGTCTATGTCTCTCCCTGTTTTCTTCACTGATAATTCTTCTTCAGGAGAGAGGAGGCTACACAGTTTAGATATCAAAATAGCCCTTAGTTACTACATAGAGCGTACCAAGGGTCACAGGTTTGACTCCCTCCAGTTGTTCCTCACTTATGGAGAAGTGGGAAAGGGCAAACCTGCCACCAAAAGATCTATTGCCAGGTGGATTGTGTCTTGTATATAATTCTGCTATGAAAAACTGGGAAAAACTCCACCCTCAGGCCTGAGGGCTCATTCCTCAAGAGGTACAGCTGCTTCCCTGGCTGCGGCCAGGGATATCCCTCTCTTAGAAATTTGTCAAGTAGCCACCTGGAAAACAGGCCATACCTTTACCAAGCATTACTCTCTAGATATGCAGGCTAGGAGTGATGCTTGGTTTGGCACAGCAGTACTTCAGAGCCTATTCCCAAAGTAGGTTCTGTCCCTCCTCCTTGGAGGTACTGCTTGGTAGTCTGCAATTGTCAGAATACAGCAAGAATTCATGTTGTTTGAAGAAAAAAATTACTCACCTTAGTAATTATATTTCTTCTAATGGAGTCTTGCTGTATTCTGACTTCCCTCCCTGCTCCCTCTCAGAACCTGTTTTTGGGAAGTGGGTGGGCAGGTGCAGTGTTGCACCCCAGGGGTGTTTTTTGCTTGCACCCTCCTTTTTGTTTGGGTGCTTATTATTATTGTTGTTTTTAGTACATTGGGTTTTGTTTTTGGGTTTCCTGACTTGAGTCTTCCTTGGGAATCCAAAACTTTTTCAGCCAGTTGGCTAGTAGAATTTTTACAATTTCCACATAGAATTTTTAGTTTACTTGGGCTCTTAAGAATCTGACGGTTTAAGTTCAAAACACTCCAGACAGAGGCTTCAACCAAGCTCGAGCTCAACGTTCCATGCCCTGCAGGGAAAGTCAACTCCTTCTTCTCCGGTAGAGTTCAAAGGTTGGGAATCACTGCAATTGTTAGAATACAGCAAGACTCCATTAGAAGAAATATAATTACTAAGGTGAGTAATTTTTTCTTTTGGACTCCCTGTCTCTAGAAGCACCACTTACCACAGAAGAGATTAAACATGCTCTCCTCTTACTAAACTCTGGTAAGGTCCCAGGAGAGGATGGTTATCCCACTGAGTTCTTTAAACTGCTAGCTATGTTGATCTGCCCCTTACTAAGTCTGGTATATGCCAAGACAGAGCATACAGGATCACTCCCGCCCACAATGCGAGAGGCCACTATTACTATCCTTCCAAAGAAGGGCAAAGGACCCACCTTTTTTTTGCAGCCTCTATCTCTCTATCTGACTTATTAATGTAGACAGCAAGATATATGCAAAAGTCCTGGCCTCCAGGTTGGATTCACTATTGCCTTGGCTGGTGCATCTTCCCAGGTGGACTTTGTTAAAGGGCGAGTTAGCTCTAATCATGTCCACTCCCTAATGAATGTCATGCACATAGTTCAGAATTACCATACCCCAGCAGCTGCTGTGGCTATAGAGTTTGAAAAAGCATTTGATTCTGTCAACTGGTGCTACCTGCACCTAGTACTAACCCACCTGAGACTGGACAACCATTTTTGCTCCTGGATCCAGTCAGTCTACTCCTTTCCCATGGCCAAAGTTCTCACCAACTCCCATTTAATAGAGCCATTTCCTCTGGCAAAAGGCACCAGGCAGAGATGCCCACTATCTTTCCTGCTGTTCAGGTTAGCAGTGGAACCCCTTGCAGCAGCAGTCTAGCAAATGCCAAACATCAAGGATATCTCAGTGGGGTCCACTACTATTGCTAATGATGCTGTATGCAAATGACTTGCTGGTTCTACTGGGTGACACTAACACTGCCACTCAGCCCTTGCCAACCTTTCTGGCCCAGTTCACCTCCCTGTCAGGGCTAAAGGTGACCCAATCAAAAACTGAGATCCTGCCTCTTATCAGGATGTACACCTCCCCACAATTTAAATTGCTGGGGCTTCGATGGGCACCTAAAGGGATCTCATATCTAGGGTTAAAGATCACTCCTGACATTGCAAAAATGTGTGAGGCTAACCTCGTTTCTCCTGCTACAGGAGGTCAAAATGGAATGTGACAGGTGGAGGACACGCCACCCTGGCTGGAAAAATCTCATCCCTTAAAAAGGTCAAGGCTCATCTTTCGTGCTTTGTCACACATCCCTCTTGCCATTCCTCAGAAATGGTTAACCAAGCTAGACAAGATAATAGAGAATTTCATCTGGGAAAGTTCTTGGCTGAGATACAGTCATAATAAGCGAAGATCCCACTGGTTGGTTGGGGGGGGGGACTTCTCTGGGTCACAGGATATTTATGGGCCTTCTGAGCCACACAGACAATACACTGCTTTCATGCTTCCTCTCTGGAAACCCCACATTGGGTCAGGATGGAGACTGCTCAAAACCAGAGGTGACCTCTCACCTCCGTTATATTTACTCCCATACATAGGGGAAGAAGACACCACCCCACCATTGGTCCCTTAGTGAATTATTGGTTCAAAATGCATAGGTGGTTGGGTACCAATCCCAAACAATTAGAATACACACTATTATGGGGCAACCCATCTACCAAAGTGGACAACAAAACCCTCTTCTGGTCCTCATGGAAAGTGAAAGGCCTACTAGTACTAAAAGACATATTGGAAAGGGGGAGAGAAGAATGGCAGTTGATTGTTTTCAAAACTTGCAATCTAATTGGGGGATCCCAAGATAGGACTTCTGGAGATTTCTCCAAATTTACTGTGCAGTGCAACCTATCCTCCGAGGGGCACTGTAACTCATCATCTGCTAAGTTTTGTCAAAATGTAACCAATGAACTATTCATCACTGTACCTTATCATCTGCCAAGTTATTGCCTTACCTGTATCCAATGGAATATAATTGTAGTCTGACTGTATTGTATTGTATTATATTGTATGGTATGGTATTGTGTTATATTGTCTTGTATTGTACTGTATTGTATTGTATTTAAGCAATAAGGTACAACCAGGGGTTACATCAGTGTTCTAGTTAATCACCCCTGAAGTAGTAATGCAGCACGAGGCACAGCCGGGTGCCATATTGCCCCAGGGGGTGAGTAACTTGAAAATTAACATAACCCCTGGGAGTACCTTATTGCTATTATTGTAATTGGGTTCAGTTTTTCTTGCTGTTTTCTAACTACACACAGTATTTATTTTAGTTATTCTTAACCCTTGACGTAAAATAGTCCCTACGCCAAAGGTTTACATGGGGAAAACAAATCTGTTCTTTGGCTGTGAGTCAGCAGTGAGTCTGCTGTGTGTTTGTGTGTGGGGCGGGGACTTCATTCTGCTCAGCTGTGGTGCGACTCTTTCATTCAAAATTGATATTCAAAAGCCTATTGCTTTAGCCTGCTGGTAACAGTACATCAAAGGAGTGTCCTACAAAAGAGTTTAGTTTAGTAAATGCTGTATCCCATCATCTAGCACAGCTCAGCCATAGAAACAGGAAAATGTAACAGTTCAGTGTTTAATTTGACCTTTCTTTCAAACATGGGTAAATGATTCCTGGCACTGTCAGCCTTGCTCTAATGGTTGCCATCAGTTCCAGACATAGAATGTTGCAGATGTAAGTAGGATCTTGATTCTTTAAATCAATACTCAAGTGATCAGGCTCTACAAGTATGTTAATAAGGAGATTAACATAAGGCTCTGAGAATGCTGACAGCCAATCAGATTTCAGCATTCTCGAGACCCTTATATTTAGGTTAGTGTACAGTTTCCTATTCGTAACAAGGCTATTCAAACAAAATGAAGTCTTGCTGTATTCTGACAATCTGCAGTTAGCCCCAGCCTTTAAACTGCCCTGGAGAGTATAGGGTTAATTTTCTATGCAGTGCATAGAATGTTGAGCTCAAGCTCGGTTGAGGTCTCTGTCTGCAACACTTTGAAACCCAACCGCCAAATTCTTTACTGCGCCTCACTGAACAGTCGCTCCGGAGATTTCTCCTTCTGCTCAGTTCAAAGTCGGTTAAAGTTGTCGGTTTTATTCCGAATATAATTCCGCATTGTCTGTTCAGGCTCTGTCTGCGGTACCGTGAGTACTTACATAGTTTCTTTGATTATTGTGGAAATGGTAAACTTGTATTTCGATCGGTTCAGCTGAACCGATCCCTTATATTGAATTCTTGTTTACTTTCTTATTGTGTGGTTACTGGTCCTTATCGGTTTAAAAAAAAACGTGTTTCAACGTTTTTTTTCCAATACCCGTAACACGGTTAGAAACCGATAAAGGAGTCTTGCCTGGCGGTTGCCGAAAAAAAGGGTAAGTTTGGTTAGGTTGGCCATGTCTGAGAAACCCAAGAAAAAAGACGGGCACACTGGGTTTCAACACTGCAGTGAGTGTGGGGAGGTCTTTGCTAAGGCTGATCTCCACACCACCTGTGTTTATTGTCTGGGGTTTGACCACCTCGATATAGACTGCCAAATTTGTAAAAATTTTCCTAAGTCTATCCTGGAAAAAAGATTAGGTAGACTTAAGGAAAAGGAAGCCGAGAAGTCCGCTGACCCGGATGCCAGCCCAGTTCGGTTCTGACCGAACCAGAAGGAGTGCCCTCTGACCAGGGTGATACTTATTCGGGCAAGAGGAGAGCCGATCCTGAGGGATCGGTTCCTACAAAAAGAAAACACAAAGTGAAAGTGACCGGTTCGGAACCAGAGGTTCATGTTCCGACCACTGAGGAAATAGCCAGAGCAATTCGGATTGTTGAATCGCTTTGCCCGGTTCCGACCGATCCGGCGTATTTTGGCAGGAGTTCGGTTCAGTTGGTTTCCCCCGGTTCAAGATTATACCCCTGAAGAATTTTATGAACCGGAGTTTGAGGAGGAGAGGGATTTTGAGGATGACGGTGATGATGGTGAAAGTCTGGATGTGCCTGTGGAACTGGACATCTCCCCAGACAGACCTTCTGGTGTTTCCCCTCTTAGGCTCTCTGAGTCCCTTCCCCACTATCTGTTTTACTGAAAAGTGGCTGAAACCCTCCAGCTTCCTATGGAGGAGGCTGTGGAGGATCAGGAGTAGCCTGATTTTGTTGAAATGATGGACATCCCAGAGTCCAGGAGACTGTCTATTCCCCTTCATAAGTCCTTTGGGAAGCAGACACAAAAAATCCTAAAGTCTCCTAATTCTGTACCTCCTGTTGATAGAAGGATGGATAAGAGGTACACCTTATCAGGCTCAGATACTGAGTTTTTATACCAACAATGCAGCCATGTTGGGTAGTGCAGGCTGCAGCCTGTGACAAGGCAAATATTCCCTTGGCTTCACACCCCCCAGACAAAGACTCCAGGAAGATGGATGCCATGGCTAAGAAACAGTACATGGCATCCTCCTTGGGACTCAGGCAGGCTAACTATATGGCCTATACAGCCAGGTAGCAGAAGTCCAGGTGGGACGCTGTACTGGCACTGGCTAAACCGGCCTCCCCCCAGCTGGCCAAGGAGCTAGAGGAGGTGGCTACTGATGGGATTGAGGCATCAAAGGTACAATTTCATGCTGCTGTGTACTCCAGTGATGTGTCATCAAGAGTCCTGGCTACATCTGTGGCTCTTCGGAGAATGGCTTGGCTCAGGTGTACTAGCCTCTCGTAGGACACCCAGGCTAAGGCCATGGATTTTCCTGTGGTGGGTAATTCTCTGTTTGGGGACCAGACAGAGAATTACATGAAGGAAATGGATGAGTACAGGACCACTTATAGGAGTGCTCAGGCCAAGGAGATGCAGGCAACTCCTCAAAGGCAGCAATCTAGGGGCAGGGGCAGGCCTTTTCATAGGCCTACCAAGCACAGGCATCTTCTCCCTTTTCACAGAGTGGGTTCTTCAGAGGGAGAGGCAGAAGGAAGATGAGCAGGGCTACATCCACTCCTCAGCCTAAGGCCCCTGCCAAGCAGACACCCTGATGGGTCTGCCCGGGTCGACTCTCCTATCCTTGTAGGGGGCAGGCTGGCTTACTTCATCCAGGACTGGATGTCTGTTACTTCAGACAAGTGGGTCCTGGAAGTAGTAAGCCAGGGACTGGTTCTCAGTTTCAAAAAATTTCTGAAGATGAGAGCCAGATCTTTTCCACCTGCTGGTCTCTCCAAAACCCTTGCCCTAGAGGCAGAGGTTTCATCACTTCTGGCCTTAAAAGCCATAGAGAGAGTTCCCGCCCTACACCGGGGTGAAGGTCTGTACTCCAGGTACTTCCTTACCCCAAAAAAGACAGGGGAGTGGTGACCCATCCTAGATCTAAGATACCTGAACAAACATCTTTTAAAACCAAGGTTCAAGATGGTGACTCTGGGAATAATTCTTCCCTCTCTAAGGCCAGGGGACTGGCTAGCCTCCCTGGACCTCAAAGATGCCTACTTTCACATTCCTATCAGGTGCTCCCACAGAAAGTAGCTCAGGTTCAAGTTGCCCTCAGGCCATTATTAGTTCAAAGCAATGCCCTTTGGTCTAATGTCAGCTCCAAGGGTTTTCACAAAGTGCCTGGCAGTAGTAGTTGCCTTTTTAAGAAGGCAAAAGATTTCCATTTTTCCATATCTGGATGACTGGCTCCTAGTGGGTCAGTCTTCAGACCAAGTCAAGTCAGACCTGCAAATGACCCAGCAAGTGCTCACTTCCCTGGGATTTCTTCTCAGCCTCCCCAAGTCAGTTCTCGAACCGGTGCAGCTTCTTACCTTTATAGAGGCAGAGCTAGATACTGTCAAAGCAAGTGCCTTTCTTCCCCTGGAAAGGGCAAGAGTTCTTACAGAACTGGCTTCCTCCTTCAGCCTTCAGGTGTTCCGACCAGCAAGGTATTTCCTTCAACTCTTGGGCCACACGGCAGCTTCTGCAGCAGTGGTCCAAGGGCAAGATTCCAGATGAGGGACATTCAGTTCCATCTGAGCGCCTTTTGGTCCCAAAGGAAGTATCCTTTTACCAAACTGCTGATTTCAGTGACTCGGACACTGATCCAAGCTCTTCAGTGGTGGCAGGATCAGGACAATTTAAGGCAAGGAGTCTCATTCGGTGGTTCTTACCACGGATGCTTCCCTTTTGGGTTGGGGAGCCCATCTGGGGGCTCTCACAGCCAAGGAATCCCTTCTTCATATCAATCTCCTAGAACTCAGGGCAGTTTTTCTGGCCCTGCAAGCCTTCTCTCAGTCAGTGCAGAACAAGGTGGTTCAGGTCAGAACAGACAACATCACCACCATGTGGTACATCAACAAGCAGGGTGGCACTTTGTCCATGGCCTTGTGCATGGAAGCCATAAAATTGTGGTCCCTGGCTTATTCTCTGCAGACCTCTCTAATAGCAGTCTACCTTCAAGGGAAGGACAATGTGCTAGCAGATGCACTGAGCAGGATCTCCCAGGGCCATCACGAATGGACCCTCGACCCTCTAGTATTAAAAGTGATTCAAACAACCTGAAGTCTTGCTGTATTCTGACTATTGCAGTTAGGTCCTGCCTTTCAACTGCCCCGGAGAACAAAGAGTTAACTTTCCATGACCAGCATGGAACGTTCAGCGCGAGCTCGGTTGAAGCCTCTGTCTGCTGTTGTTTACACTCCAACCGTCAGATTCTTTACTCCGCCTCACTGAACAGTCGCTCCAGAAATTTCTCCTTTGCTCGGTTCAAAAAAGTCGGTTAAAATGTCGTTTTTTAGCTCGGTTTCTACCGAATTTCTGCTACTGAACCTGTCGGTTTAAGTCTCTGTCTGTGGTACCGTGAGTACTAGATAGGTTTTGCATTTAGTATCTGTGTGGAACTTGTAAATATTGGATCGGTTCGGTTTGAACCAATCAGATTGGTCTTAAAAAGTTGTTGAATTTATTAGAGTGTGATAACCGGTCCGTATCGGTAGTTAAAAAAGCGGATTTAATTATGTTTTTTTCCCAAGACCCGTAACATGGTCAGGAACCGATAGGGGTCTCTTGCCTGGTGGAATGCCAAAAAAAGGGTAAGTTTTGGATAGGATTGGCCATGTCTGAGAAACCCAAGAAAAAAAATGGGCCCACTGGGTTTCAGCACTGTAGTATGTGTGGGGAAGCCTTTGCTAAGGCTGATCCCCACACCACCTGTGTTTGTCTGGGGTTTGACCACTTCGATTCAGACTGCCAAATTTGTAGAAGTTTTCCCAAGCTACCCTGGATAAGAGATTAGGTAGACTGAGGGAAGGGAGGCGAGAGTCCAGCTGACCTGGATGGCCAGCCGGTTCGGTTCGACCGAACCAGGAGAAGTGCCCTCTGACCAGGCGAAACTTCTTCGGGCAGAAGGAAGCGATTCTGAAGTCGGTTCGGTTAAGCGAAAGAAGAAAAAATCATCTAGTTGGATCCACAAATTAGTTCTTCGCCGCTGATGAGATAACCAAAGCGATAAGGATAGTTCAGTCGCTAACTTTGGTTCCGGCCGAACCGGCACCATCTGGCAGGGGCTCAGTTCGGTTGGTTCCCCTGGTTCCGGACTATACTTTAGAAGAATTTTATGAACCGGAGGAGGAGGAGGAGAGAGAGTATGAGGATAATGATGATGATAGTGATTATGAAAGTCTGGATGTGCCTATTGACCCGGACATCTCCCCGGGCAGACCTTCAGGTGTTTCTCCTCCTAGGCTTTCTGAGTCCCCTTCCCACTTTGTTTTACAAAAAAAAAAAATGGCTGAAACCCTCCAGCTTCCAATGGTAGAAGCAGTAGAGGATCAGGAGGAGCCTGATTTTGTTGAGATGATGGACATCCCAGAGACCAGAAGATTGTCTGTTCCCCTCCATAAATCTTTTGGGAAACAGACATTTAAAATTCTAAAAACTCCCAATTCCATACCTCCTATGGACAGAAGGATGGACAAGAGGTATACCCTTTCAGGCTCGGACACGGAGTTCCTTTCCCAGGAATGCAGCCATGTTGGGGTAGTGCAGGCTGCTGCCTGTGATAAGGCAAACATTCCCTTGGCATCACACCCCCCAGAAGAACTCCAGGAGGATTGATGCCATGGCAAAGAAGCAGTACATGGCAGCATCTTTGGGGCTCAGGCAGGCTAATTATATGGCCTACACAGCTAGATACCAGAAGTCCAGGTGGGACACTGTGCTGGCTCTGGCTAAACAGGCCCCTGACCAGCTTGCCAAGGAGCTGGAGCAGGTGGCTGCGGATGGGATTGAGGCATCCAAGGTGCAATTCTAGGGACATGGATATGTTGTTCATCCACACTGTCTGGCAGGTTCCTTGCCGCTTTAAATCTTGCCGGAAGGTCTTCAAGCTGGCTCCTCCCACCCACCCGGGTGGTAAAACTCTCGGCTCCGCCCCATGACGCCAGATCTTCCTTACCGCTTGGAAGCTCAGGTTCTCTCCTTAACACTCTGCATAAAAGACTGGTTCCTAATTCTTCGAATTTTCGAAATCAAAAGGTTTTTTGCTAAAAAGACTTCGGTCTTCTCTCCCTCACGGCTGCGATGGACAAATCGACTCCCGGTTTCCGGAGATGCCCTTGCAGACAGAAAGATGTCTCGGACGGATCGCACTCCACATGTGTCTACTGTAGGCCTTGAGCACGACCGCGGGCTTAGAGCCTGTGCTCTTCTTTTCGACTCGTCTCGAAGACCGTGCTGCCTGTTTACAGCTGGGGCATCGAGAAAAGATTTCCTCCGGTTAAATCTAAAGAGGCCGGTTGGCGGTGTCCATGGCGGCGGGCTCGGCGGATCAGCTCGAGCAGATGATCGCCCTCGAAGAGGCGGCGGGCAGACTCTCCCTCGGCTCGACATTTGTCGCTCTCTCTCGGTGCCCTCGTATTCAGCTTCTTTTAGGAGCTGTCTGACCCTCTCGACGAAAGGTGAGGGTCCAACTCTTCTGGACCTTTTCTCAGTCCAAAAGAGACAAAGTAAGTCTCACCATCGGCGCTCTTGGGGCGGGAAGATCCCCTCCTAGTTGTCGACAGTCGGCCCGATGACCCCTCCAGCTTCGACCACTGGCTTCACGGTGTCCCGTCAGGCCAGTTGACCAGACTCCGTCGGCGCGGTCGAGGTTTTCTCAACCCGTTAGATGGGTTGTCGGCTGAAGCTGAAATCCCTCTCGGTTCCCGGTGGGGAGTTGAGGATCCGTCGGCTCGTCTGTGCCTCGGTTCCGGGCAATCAGTGGGAATAAATCCGAACCGAGAGTGCGATTCGACACCTCCTCACCGTCCTCGGCCTAGCGAGGTTCCGATCTCCGGACTTCTTGGCGGTCCAGCGATCCGCCGTCGTCATAAGCGGTCTGGCTACGGCAGCGGCGCTGCCGCTCTTCCTCTTCCTCCTCCTCGGACGAGGAGACTTGGCGCAAGTTGCGTCGGAGGTATGAGAACTCATGTGGCAACAGCTCCTTCTGACCGGGAATAAGCCGACCTCGTCGTCTTCCCAACCATTAATAGCTGTCACGGGCTGACGAAACAACCCCTCGTTGTAGCCGAGGCCTGTTCCCAGCCGGTTGTTAAATAAATCCAGCTGCCCACCGATTCTGGTGAAACCTCCGCCTCCACAGCCGTTAGTTGTGGCTCCGACCAAGAAATTCTCGGTCGGCTCGGGGACTGCCCATGGGCTGTCTGTCACCCTCACTCCGGATAGACCTCGGCAGGTGGAGGGTGGCTCAGGCCCGAGGCAGCTCTTTGAGGACTCTTCCGAGTCTGAGGACGATTCCTCCCTCTTCTCCAAGCGAATGGACTTGGAGTCCTCAGGAGGACAGTCAGTGGACGATAGCCTTCGTCCTTCCTAGGATTCTTCTGCTCATCTCGAGTCCACGGGATGAGCTCGAACCCGTTCTAAGCGGGCCAGGTATCCCCTCATGGAGATTCTGGACGAGGGATTCCCCTCGGAGACACTTTCGGTGGCGAGGCCATAGTGAGTCCGGCCTTGGAACTTTGTAGCGCCCTGCTTCCTGCCCTGTGCCTTCAGCCAGGATGGCCAAGAAGTATCACGGTCTACGGTTCCCTGTCGGTTTTGGAACACCCTCTGCTGAGGGTTGGTTACCGACAGCGTTTTCGGCGCGTCGAGGCGCCGAGGATGTGGACAAACCTCCCGACAAGGAATCCAGAAATTGGATTATGCGGTGAAAAGTCTATGCGTCCTCTCTCGGCCTCGTCAGGCCAGTTCGGCCATCCTCATGGCACATTTTCTCCTGCCCTGTTGGGCTCCCTGGATGAGTCCCTCATCTTCCAGCGGATCTGCAGACTACGGTCAGGCAGGTGCGGGACCAGGAGCAGGGCAGTGGCCAAACAGCAGCTCAGACTGCTTTGGACATTGGGGACTCATGTGCCAGGTCTGTAAGCGCCGCAGTGGCCATCTGCGTCGTCGGGCTTGGCTGAGGATATCCACCTTTACTTCGGATACCCAGCACAAGTTGGCGGATGTTCCCTTTTGAGGACTGACCTCTTCCAGCCCTGGGGTGGAAGGTCACCTGCAGAGGATCGAGAAGTCCAATGCTGCCTTGGACTCGGTCTCTTCCGCTCAGAAGGACCAAGGCGCAAGCCACAGCCTAAGCCCTTTTGTCCTTCCTACTTCCAACCGCCCATGTAGCGTCAGGGCCAGCAGGCTCGGGCTTGGCATCCCAAACCCAAGCCGTCGGCTTCCTCCAACAGGAAGCAGGGAGGTAAAGGCCAGGAGGTCCCTCGGCGGTCCCTCCTCAAGCCTGCCCAGTGATGGGCGGGGGTGTCACCCCATCCCGTCACCTCACCCCTGGTTTCCCCTGTGAGAGGCGGCTCCGACACTTCCTTTCCGCCTAGTCCGTTATTACCACGGACAGGTGGGTACTGAAGGTGGTGGAAAAGAGCCTGCCTCTAGAATTCGAGCAGGCCCCGCCGTCAGATCCGCCAGCGCCTCGGGGGCCTCGGGGTCCGCAGCCTCACTGTCGGCTCATTGAGCCGACGCCAGCTATCCTCCTCAAAAGGAGGTGATCAGGAGGTAGCAGGACCCCCCTCAGGCTCCAGGTTTGTGTCCAGGTACTTCCTGGTTCCGAAGCGGACGAGGGCTGGCGCCCCATTCTCGACCTACGACCTGAACAAGTTCCTAAGGTCTCGAACCTTCAGGATGGTCACTCGGCGCAGATAATACCATCTCTGGAACACGGCATGTGGTTCTGCTCTCTGGACCTGCAGGGCGCGTTCTTTCACGTCCCTATCCGTCCGTCACATCGGAGATTCCTTCACTTTCGGCGGAGGATCCTCTTGATTCGAGCCATGCCCTCGGCCTGTCTCCAGCTCCCAGGGTCTTCACCAAATGCATTGCAGTGGTGACAGCTTTCCTGCGGCCAAAGGGGTCCGGTGTACCCTTACCTGCACGATTGGCTGACAGCCTCAGACAGGAGGTGAAGCGGTCAGAGATCTGGCCCTCAGGTTTGCTCTCAAGTCGGCCTTCTCATCAGCAGGCCAGAGTCGGAACTCGAGCGAAGCAGGTGATTCGGTTTATCGGGGTGAGCTCGACTCTCTTGAGCCAAACACGGCTCCGGCGGACAGGGGCCGAGGTTCTTACCTCCTTTGCCCAATCATTTCTGGTTGGGCAATCGCGCCTGCCGGGACTTCCTCGTCTCCTGGGTCTCATGGCGGCCTGCACCAGCGTGGTCCGTTGGAGCGCGCTGGCGCATCGCCCTCTTCAGTGAGGGACTGGCCAGCCAGTGGTCACCACTGCGATCCATTGGACCAGCTGGTGGTGGTGACCCAGGAGATGTGGGCGCTCTCCGATGGTGGACCGTTCCATCTCATCTGCAGGAGGTATCCCGTTTGTCCGCCCGAGCGGCGGTCTCTCTATCGACGATGCCTCTCTGATGGGTTGGGGTGCCCATCTGGGGAACACCCGAGCGCCACGGCCTCTGGTCCCAGGGAGTCCTGATGGCACATCAACCTGCTGGAGCTCGGCGGTCCGCTAGCTCTCTCACGCCTTTGCTCCGTTTCTCTGGGGTCAAGTGGTCGAGTCAGGCGGACAATACCACGACCATATACTACCTAAACCGCCAGGCGGGGACAGCGTTCCATGCTTCTATGCAGAGCTCTCCGCATTTAGTCACTCATGGCAGCCTGGAGGTGGATCTCCTAGCCATTCATGTGGAAGGCCTCAACACCCTGCCGATGCCCTGGGCGGATAGGGCTGCATCTCGAGTGGTCTCTCCTGCGGAGGTAGTACAAGATCTGTTCTCCCACTGGGCACACCTCAGGTGGACCTGTTTGCCTCAGGAGAATACGAAGCTGAGGCTGTTTCATGCCCGCCCCCTCAGCAGGGCTCACACTGCAGGGGATGCCTTCTCGAGGCTGTGGACCCAGGGCCTCTTTCGCCTTTCCCCATTCCCTTGATTCACGAGGTGCTTCTCAAGGCAAGGAGGGACAAGGCGCAGGTGATCTGATAGCCCCAGACTGGCCCCAGATTGGTACCAGATCTCCTCAGCCTCAGCTCCAGGCTCCCGAGGCAGCTTCCAGCTCACCGAACCTGCTCTCAGTCAATCAGGTGAAGGTTTTCCATCCGGACCTTCAGTCCCTGCACCTGGCTGACCCTGGTTCCTGAGCGACTGAGTTCCAGGCCTTGGAGTGCTCGGCCGGGTCTCAATGTTGTTGGGCGTCCGTAAAAGTCGACCAGAATGCTATGCCTTCAAATGGAAGAGATTTTCCATTTGGTGTCAGAAAGAGGCTTGGACCTTCCTCCTGTTCTTTGGCAAGCATTTGGACTATTTATGGTCCCTTTTGAGTCAAGGCCAGGGAGTCGGCGACCTAAAGGTGCACCAGGCATCATCTCTGCCTACTGGTTTGCGGGCAGGGGCAGTCGGTGAGCAGGAGAGGTGGTCGGACGCTTTTCAAAGGCCTTGATCACATTTCCCTCGCGATGCGAGAACCTCCACCTCCGTGGGATTTACTGCTGGTACTGGCAAAGCTCATGGGCAAGCCATTCGAACCAATGCTAGTGTGAACTCTCTCACCTGTCGTGGAGCCGCCTTCTTGGTGGCTATCCGTCAGCCAGAAGGATGGGAGAACTCAGGCGCTCTCCATTGAGTCTCCTTACCTGGTCTCCACAGGGACAAGGTTGACCTCTCGCCCCACCGAAATTCCTTCCGAAGGTGGTGTCAGTTTACCTTAACCAGGTGTTGACTCTGCCGGTGTTCTACCCCAATCACACCTGGGAGGCAGACCAGGCTCCATGCATGGTTCAGAAGGTTGCACAACATTATAAGAGCGCCACGGCTGAAGTCGAGGAAAGTTCACCAGCTGTTTGTCACCTCGCTGAAGCCGCACCTGGCAGACCTGCAGCCAAGCGGACGATAGGCAGGTGGGTCACCTCCTGCATAGATCTCTGCTATAAGTTGGCGGGCATGGAGCCTCCCAGAGGATAAGAGCTCATTCTACCCGTCATACTGCTGCATCGGTGACTGCTTCCAGGGCATCCCTATCCAGGAAATCTGCAGGGCTGCTACCTGAAGTCAGCACACACCTTTATTACCATTACCACATCGACCTTGAGTCACGCCGGGATGCTGGTTTTGGGGCCTCGATTCTCAGTCTCTATTTCCTAAGTAGGGATGCGCCTTGCCTCCCTCCTCCGGAAAACTGCTAGGAGTCTGCCAGACAGTGTGGATGAACAACATATCCATGTCCTAGAAATACAGGTTACTCACCTGTAACAGGAGTTCTAGGAATGGTATATGTTGTTCATCCTACACTCCTCGACCTCCCGGCTTTGGCGCACAACCTGAGCTTCCAGCGGGCCAGATCTGGCGTCATGGGGCGGGCCGAGAGTTTACCACCGGGTGGGTTGGAGGAGCCAACGAAGACCTTCCGGCAAGATTTAAAGCAGCAAGGAACCTGCCAGACAGTGTGGATAAACAACATATACCATTCCTAGAACTCCTGTTACAGGTGAGTAACCTGTATTTTCATGCTGCTGTGGACTCCAATGATGTTTCATCTAGAGTTATGGCTACATTTGTGGCCCCTCGGAGGATGGCTTGGCTCAGATGTACTAGCCTATCACAGGATACCCAGGCTAAGGCCATGGATTTCCCTGCTTTTGGTAATTCTCTGTTTGGGGAGCAGACAGAGAACTACATGAAAAAGATGGATGAGTAGAGGACCACCTGCAGGAGTGCTCAGGCCAAAGAAAGGCAAGCCACTCCTCAGAGACAGCATTCCAGGGGCAGGGGCAGGCCCTTTCAAAGGCCTTTTTACCAAGCCCAGGCCTCCTCTTCTGCTTATGCTCAGAGGGGGTTCTTCAGAGGGAGTGGCAGATGGGGAATGAGCAGGCCTGCTTCCACCCCTCAGCCTAAAGCCCCTGCCAAGCAGACACCCTGATGGGTCTGCCCGGGCCTCTTCTCCAATACCTGTAGGGGGCAGGCTAGCTTACTTTGTCCAGGACTGGAAGTCTTTGACATCAGACAAGTGGGTCCTGGAACTAGTAAGCCAGAGACTGGTTCTCAGCTTCAAAAAATTTCCCAAGATGAGAACCAGATCCTTTCCACCTGCAAGTCCATCAGAGACCCTTGCCCTAGAGGCAGAAGTTTCTTCCCTCCTGGCTCTCAGAGCCATAGAAATGGTTCCTACCCTACACAGGGGCAAAGGATTGTACTCCAGGTACTTCCTAACCAAAAACAGGAGAATGGTGGCCCATCCTGGATCTAAGATATCTGAACAAGCACCTTTTAAAATCAAAATTCAAAATGGTGACTCTGGGAATAATTCTACCCTCTCTAATGCCAGGGGACTGGCTAGCCTCCCTGGACCTCAAAGATGCCTATTTTCACATTCCCATCAGGTGCTCCCACAGAAAGTACCTCAGTTTCGAGTTGCCCTCAAGCCACTACCAATTCAGAGCAATGCCCTTTGGCCTAACATCAGCCCCAAGGGTGTTCACAAAGTGCCTGGCAGTAGTGGTTGCTTTCCTAAGGAGAAAAAAGATCTCCTTCTTTTCATACTTGGACGACTGGCTCATAGTGGGTCAGTCTCCAGGCCAAATCAAGTCACATCTGCAAATAACTCAGCAAGTGCTCACTTCCTTAGGATTCCTCCTCAACCTTCCAAAGTCAGTTCTCGAGCCAGTACAGCTCCTCACCTTTATAGGGGCAGAGCTGGATACAATAAGGCAAAAGCCTTCCTTCCCTGGACAGGGCAAGGACCCTTATAGAACTGGCCTCTTCATTCACCCTTCAGGTGTCTCGACCAGCAAGGCATTTCCTGCAACTCCTGGGCCACATGGCAGCCTCTACAGCAGTGGTCCAGGGGTCAAGATTCCAGATGAGGGACATTCAGTTCCACTTAAGAGCCTTCTGGTCCCAAAGAAAGGATTCCCTTACCAAACTAGTCCCAGTGACTCGAACCCTGATCCAGGCTTTGCAATGGTGGCAGGATCAAGACAGTTTGAGACAGGGAGTTCCTTTTGTCACTCAGTCTCATTCAGTGATACTCACCACAGATGCCTCCCTGCTGAGCTGGGGAGCCCACTTGGGGGATCTTACCACCCAAGGGCTGTGGTCACCTCAAAATCTCTGCTTCACATCAATCTCTTAGAACTCAGAGCAGTGTTTCTGGCACTGCAAGCCTTTCCAAATCTGTACAGAACAAGGTGGTACAGATCAGAACGAACAATACCATCACAATGTGGTACATCAACAAGCAAGGAGGCACTCGGTCACGGCTTTGTGCACAGAAGCAATGAAGTTGTGGTCTCTGGCCTATTCCCTGCAAGCCTCTCTGATAGCAGTTCACCTCCCAGGGAAGGACAGTGTCTTAGCAGATGCTCTCAGCAGGATATCCCAGGGCCATCATGAATGGACCCTAGATCCCCTAGTTTTGGAAGTGATTTTCTCGAGATGGGGCACTCCACAGATAGATCTTTTTGCAGCCCCAGACAATCATCAACTTCCTCTCTTTAGTTGCAGACCCCCAGTCTTGGGCTCAGTCCCCCTGGATGCTCTGAATCTGAATTGGGAAGGGAAGTTCCTGTATGCTTTTCCCCCTTCCCTCTCCTGTTCAAAGTGTTAGTCAAGATCAGGTCTCAACCATGCAAAGTGATTCTGATTGCTCCAGACTGGGCCAGACAGCCTTGGTACCCACTGTTGCTGTCCTTAACAGTCCACCTTCCCCTGTCTCTTCCCAGGAATTACAACCTGTTGACATCCTCTCAGTGGAGAATTTGGTATCCGAATCTCAATCTCAAGGCCTGGCTCTTGAAGAGTTAGAGTTTGCTGATCTGCACCTCTCTCAAGGGGTTCTGGATATCCTTAAGGCTTCTCAAAAAGCCTTCCACCAGAAAGACTTACAACTCCAAGTTGAAAAGGTTCACTATTTGGTGCCCTAATAAGCATATTTCTCCAGAATCTGCTGGGTTGCCTACAGTCCTGGACTATACGGTTCATCTTAATGGCTTGGGACTTAGGCCAGCTCCACTTAAAGTGCATCTGTCACCTGTTTCTGCCTTCTTGTCAGTAGGCAAGCCCTCTCCTCTGTCAGCCCATTCTGTGTTTTGTAAGTTCTTCAAGGGATTGCTGCACACCAATCCACCAATCCCCCCTTTAGGGACCCTGCTCCTGCTTAGGACCTTAATGTTTGCATTGCTCAGCTTATGCAACCAGCCTTTGTCCTCTGCAGAGTTTAAGTACTTGACTTGGAAAACTGTGTTTTTGGTAACCATTACCTCTGCCAGGCGTATCAGTGAATTGCAAGCCCTGTCAGTGGAGCCTGATTTCATCTCTTTCCATAGAGATAAAGTGGTCCTAAGAACTAACAGGAAGTTTTTGCCTAAGGTGGTTTCAGATTTCCACCTTAATCAGTCTATGTCTCTCCCTGTTTTCTTCACTGACCATTCCTCCTCTGGAGAGAGGAGGCTGCACAGCTTGGATGTTAAAAGGGCCCTCAGCTGCTACATAGAGTGCACCAAAGGTCACAGGTTTGAGTCCCTCCAGTTGTTCCTCACATATGGAGAGGTCGGTAAAGGCAAACCTGCCACTAAAAGATCTGTTGCCAGGTGGATTGTCAGTTGTATACAATTCTGCTATGAAAAACTGGGTAGAACCCCACCCTCAGGCCTGAGGGCTCACTCTACTAGAGGTACAGCTGCTTCCCTGGCTGCTGCCAGGGATATTCCTATCTTAGAAATTTGTCAAGCAGCCACCTGGAAAACAGTCTATACATTCACCAAGCATTACTCTCTGGATATCCAGGCTAGGAGTGATGCTCGGTTTGGCACAGCAGTACTTCAGAGCCTATTCCCAAAGTAGGTTCTGTGCCTCCTCCATGGAGGTACTGCTTGGTAGTCTGTAATAGTCAGAATACAGCAAGACTTCATGTTGTTTGAAGGAAAAATTACTCACCTTAGTAATGTTCTTTCTTCTAATGGAGTCTTGCTGTATTCTGACCTCCCCCCCCCCCGCCTTCCCTCTCAGAACCTGGTTTTTGGGATGTGGGTGGGCAGGAGCAGTGTTGGCACCCTAGAGGTGCCCCTTTTTCACCCTCCTTGATTTTGGGTGTGTGTTGTGTTTTGTTTTTTGGGTTTCCTGACTTGAGTCTTTGCTTTGAAACCAAAAACCCCTTTTTTAATAAATGTAGTTGCCTGTTGACTAGTGTGAGTTTTACAGTTTCCACACAGAACTTCTAGTGAGTATTGCTCGTAAAGATCTGACGGTTGGAGTTTAAACAACAGCAGACAGAGGCTTCAACCGAGCTCGTGCTGAACGTTCCATGCTGGCCATGGAAAGTTAACTCTTTGTTCTCCGGGGCAGTTGAAAGGCAGGACCTAACTGCAATAGTCAGAATACAGCAAGACTCCATTAGAAGAAACAACATTACTAAGGTAAATATTTTTTTCTTTTCTCAAGGTGGGGCACTCCAGAGATAGATCTCTTTGCAGCCCCAGACAATCACCAACTTCCTCTGTTTTGTTGCAGACCCCGGTCTTGGGCTCAGTTCCTCTGGATGCTCTAATGTTGAACTGGGAAGGGAAATTTCTCTGTGCCTTCCCTCCCTTTCCTCTACTGTTCAAGGTTCTGGTCAAAGTGAGGTCACAACCCTGCAAAGTGATTCTGATTGCTCCAGATTGAGCAAGGCAACCCTGGTACCTCCTCTTACTGTGCCTGGCAGTTCATCTTCCTCTGTCTCTTCCCAGGAATTACAACCTGTTAACCTCCTCTCAGGGGAGGATTTGGTACCCCAATCTTTGGTCCCTCAATCTCAAGGCATGGCTCTTGAAGTGCTAGAGTATGCAGATTTGCATCAGTCCCAAGGCGTTCTGGATATTCTCAAAGCCTCTCGAAAGCCTGCTACCAGAAAGACTTATGACTCCAAATGGAAAAGATTCGGCATTTGGTGTTCCAAGAAGCATACAGTATATCCCCAGACCCTGCTGAATTGCCTACAGTTCTGGATTATTGGGTCCATCTTAATGGTCTAGGCCTCAGACCAGCTACTGTCAAGGTACACTTGTCAGCTGTTTCTGCTTTTCTGTCAGTGGGAAAGCCTTCCTCACTGTCATCTCACCCTGTATTCTGCAAGTTTTTCAAGAGATTGCTTCATACCAATCCTCCCTTTAGGGATCCTGCCCCTGCCTGGGACTTATGTGTTTGCATTGCTCAACTGATGCAACCCCCATTTGAACCTGTGTCTTCAGCAGAGCTAAAGTACTTGACTTGGAAAACTGTGCTTTTGGTAGCCATTACCTCTGCCAGACATATCAGTGAATTGGAAGCCCTGTCAGTGGAACCTGATTTTATCTCATTCCATAGAGATAAAGAGGTCCTTAGACCCAAAAGGAGGTTCTGGCCCAAAGTGGTTTCAGACTTCCATTTAAATCAGTTCATGTCTCTCCCTGTTTTCTTCACTGATCATTCTTCCTCAGGGGAGAGGAGGCTGCACAGTTTAGATGTTAAAAGAGCCCTTAACTACTACATAGAGCGTACCAAGGGTCACAAGTTTGATTCCCTCCAGTTGTTCCTCACTTATGGGGAAGTGGGTAAGGGCAAACCTGCCACCAAGAGAACTATTGCCAGGTGGATTGTTTCTTGTGTGCAATTCTGCTAGGAGAAACTGGGAAAAATTCTACCCTCAGGCCTGAGGGCTCATTCCACAAGAGGTACAGCTGCTTCCCTGGCTGCGGCCAGGGATATCCCTCTTAGAAATTTGTCAAGCACAGCCACCTGGAAAACAGTCCATACCTTTACCAAGCATTACTGTCTGGATATCCAGGCTAGGAGTGATGCTCGGTTTGGCACAGCAGTACTTCAGAGCCTATTCCCAAAGTAGGTTCTATCCCTCCTCCATGGAGGTACTGCTTGGTAGTCTGCAGATAGTCAGAATACAGCAAGAGTTCATGTTGTTTGAAGAAAAAATTACTCACCTTAGTAATTGTGTTTCTTCTAATGGAGTCTTGCTGTATTCTGACCTCCCTCCCTGCCTCCCCTCTCAGAACCTGTTTTTGGGAAGTGGGTGGGCAGGTGCAGCGTTGCACCCAAGGGGTGTCTTCAGCACACTCTCCTTTTTACTTGGGTGCTTATATTATAATCTTTGTTTGGATAGGTTTTGGGTTTTGGGTTTCCTGACTTGAGTCTTCCTTTGGGAATCCAAAACTTTTTGTTGCCAGTTGGCTAGTTAAAATTCTTTTACAATTTCCACATAGTGAGTGTTTGCTCATAAGAATCTGGTGGTTGGGTTTCAAGGTGCTGCAGACAGAGACCTCAACCAAGCTCGAGCTCAACGTTCTATGCACTGCATAGAAAATTAACCTTATACTCTCCGGGACAGTTTAAAGGCTGGGGCTAACTGCAGATTGTCAGAATACAGCAAGGCTCCATTTGAAGAAACACAGTTACTAAGGTGAGTAATTTTTTCTTCTTAACCCGAGTGGTTACTATGATGACTGCTGACCTCAAGAGCGAAGTTCGAGAGGTCTATCAGCCATCATAGTAACCACGAGGGTCAAGAATAGCCTTGTTATGAATAGGAAACTATACACTGTTCTATATGGTGTATAGTAGCTTCTCAAAAGAAGTGGAACACACACAAAAAAAGACAATGTGACAGGTTGTCAGCTCCAAACAGTTTACTGTGTTATTCAGCTCTTTCACATGCATAAATTTTTCAATCAGTAATGTAAACAGATGATAGGGATTTTGAATGCCACACTCTCCACTTTGGACGGAACATTGTCAGCTAGCTTCTCATCCTGTAAAGATAAAAAAAAAAGAAAAAGTGCACTTCCTTTCGATGAAACATGCTGTACTGCTTTGTAGCTATGCTGGCTTTAAACATAGGTCAACACAGATTCATTTATGGGCTGAGTCCCCACCCCCCGCCACCCATTTGTCACGCTCCAATAATTAATGTAGAAACCAAACCACCAACACCAGCCCAACTCTGTAAGTCCCCTCCCGTACACAGATAACTCACACCCCCACACCCTCAACCCCGTTTTGTCTGAGGATTTGATAGGCTGCATTGAATGATCGAAAAGTTAACCAATGGAAAATACCTTAGTTAGAGTCGGAAGATGAATCTTCTATTACTGCTACTGTCTTCCATTCTGGGACACCAGCCAGGCTTACAAACTGCACAGTAACACCTCCGTTAAAAATGCAGACACCTCCGAAGATTTGGATGTTGCCCAACTCACTGAAGAGTTGCTGGCTCATTTGTTCATAACACGCTTGGACTGTGGACTGAGTCACTGACGAGCAGTGGGGTACAAGGTGAGAGTCTGAATTTGTAGCACTACTGTCAAAAATAGCTGAATTTCTTTTCTGTTTGCCATCTGAAAGGAACGAATAGTTATTTAATGGATTGCAGGTTTCTGTGACCAGAAACCTGCGCAACTTCAGTCGGGGGTATGTTGTTGTCTACAAGCCTCTGGATTGAATTTTTCCCCATTGAGTGGTCTGTCACTTTCTTAGTGTCGGGTAGGCCAGCTGCTACTTTTATTTTCCGCATCATAGAGTGGATTTTGTTTTCGTCAACTGTCATTAAACGGAACCAGTATGAAATGCCGGCCTTGTGGTCCAATTTAGGGGCTAAGTAAAAAGGTGCATCGGGTTCCAACATCTGGGGTGGTCTTCCTAATTTGTATTTCAGATAGGCTGTGATAGGGTCTCTTTCTGAGTTTTGGCTTTGATACATTCATGGCTTTACAGTCCATACATCCATGGCATTTTTACCGGAGCAGGTCTTTGTCTGCTGCTGATTGTATTCAAGATAAGGTGTGCCTTCCATGTCTGTGCAAAGCTGCAGGTCTCCCCACTTGAGGTTATACTGCTCTGTTGTATGAAGAGCAAAATATAGCCCAACATTAAAAAAACATTACATTCAGTAGGGCGGTTGGGCTCTGGAGACCAAGAGTGCCCCTGCTATACAATTTATCTGTCTCACTGTCTGTGAGTGCTTCAGCACGGTTAGGCTTATTGCCTTTACCCAACTTCTTGAGATACTTTTGCTTGGCTGTTAATGTTTTTCAGGTTTCTGCACATTTGTATATTAGCTGTTTTTTGCCAAACTTTTCCAAATAACGGCCAGTGCTACCCAGCATACCACGAAGGGTAGATGGCTCATATTCTGTTCCATCTAGTCACTTTGCTTTATATATAAAATCAGCCAGCAGGGGATCTAGTTCATTGACGGGGATGTCCTGCAGTGCCCTATGCTAGTCCCTGTCCCTCAGGAAACTGTGGATTTGCCTAATGTCATTGTCAGTTTTTTTGCAGTTTTTGCATTCTCTTGCTCTAAAATGAATTTTTCACGCTCCAAGATGGTTTGGAATAGACCGCGGCTGACATTGCTAGTTCAGAATAATTAGTCTTAATGTTGTTACCGCTGTTACCTTTGTGGATGACACTACTGTGTGCTGGCTTCTAGTTGATTTGTTTTTTTAATTTTTTTTCTCTCTGCTTACAAATGGAATGGAATGCGACTGTGATAGCCTGTTTTGTGGGTAGTAGTGCTCGGGGACACAACAGTTTGACGTTCGTGGTGCAGCAGAACGAAAAGTCATTCTGCTGTACTACGGACGTCATTACTGCAGCAGAATAACATTTTGCAGGACATCGATTTCAGGTTAGAACTGCGTTCTACTATAGACTATAATAATTTATTGTATTGTATATCTGTACCTAACTCTGTAATACTAGTTTTTGTTGTGCTCAACTCTAAACTCTTTGAAAATAGGCTCTGCCTAAAGGGTTTTATGTAAAATAAAAATGAAACTAACTCCAGCCCCCCTTTGATGCTGCCCCATTGGCTGTGGAAAGGGAGAGGTATTGCAGGGCTCATCTGTGGTGCAGTAAGGAATTGCATCCTCAGCCAATCCATGCAGTCCAAAAAGAGTTGGGACAAAGCACTAAATATTAACATACCTGAGCAGGAATGGGAAACAAGCTGGGCCTTCTGTCACAGGTCCTTTACAGATACTCACAGTAGACGCATACAAAATAGGATCCTTCACCCCTGGTACTGGACCCCAGCCATACTACATAGGATGAGCCTGCTACCAAATGACAACTGTTGGAAATGTGGAGTGTGAAAGGGAGCTCTATTACACATTCTCTGTTCCTGTCCACCCATCCAGCCTCGTGGAGGGAAGTGTTCCACATTGGAATGGAGGTATTGCAGTGTAACATACCCCTTTGGGCACCTCTCTTACTACCGGGACTGACCCGGACAGCTCTGCACATCACACCTGCAGGACACAGATGCCTCACCTTCTATAGTATGCAAGCCAGGTGCCTAATACTGTGCAGGTGGTGCACCGTGGGGATACCCTCCCCAAAGAATTGATGGTCAGCTTGTCACAGACACACTAGACCATTTATCCCTTGTAGCCAGTGACACCCTCAAAAAGTACTACACCTGTTGATTGCCTTACCTCTTCTGTCTGACTCCCAAGACAGGGATAGGGTGATGTAATTCTCAGCTGAGCTCTCTCCTATTAGTGGGTGAAAACCAAGAAACACTGCTGTATCACCTCTGTTACAGCTGTGGTTATGTTATTTCAGGTAGCCCATGGAGGTCCTTATTTACAATCTAGGAGCCCGCTGCCTTAATTCTTAAGATACTCTGTGCATTATATATACCATCATTGTATTGACCTCTGTATACTGCATATGCTTCTGGATTGTGTACTGTAAATAAAATATGCCAATATAGAGGATTATATATGAGCAGTCATACATAACAAGGATATACTTGTATCAAGAGGTTTCCTTGCCAACAGATGACCTCGAGAGCGCAGCTTGAGAGGTACTCTGTTACCAAGGGAACCTCAAGATACAAGAATTTCCTTGTTTGTGTATGACTGCTCATACTCAATCTTTTATAGTGTATGGGCAGTCACAGCATAGAAAATCACACAAAACCAGTTGGAGAAGACAGCAGAGAATAGAAATTTTAGCATTTTCTTTTTTTTAACTAACACAGTGTGCTGCAGATGTTTCTGCAAGTTCAAGTTTTAGAAAGACAGCAACTTCCAGCTTAACTGGATTAAGGAAAGCAACTCTGTGGCAGCCTCCAAGTTGTTATGTAAGGATTAAGCCATGAGAAAGCATGGGTCTACTGTGGAATTTATCCATGGTTGGGGAAGGGGTGGACCACGAGGCCGAAGGCCGAGTGGGTCCAACCAACCAACCATGGATTAATTCCACTGTAGACCCATCCTTTTGAGTGGCTTAATCCTCTTGTAACATGGCAATGAGTGTATGACTAATAGTCTTTGAATAAATGAGTACAACCACACTGATTTACTTTCAGAATACCGTATGTTGAGCTGTTACACATGATCTCTATACACTTGAAAACAATTGGAACACACCTATTGGAAATATCGTGGCTGCTATTTCACTTTTGTTACAATAACTTTCATTACAAGCTTTAAGCTTTCTAACATCAAAACATATTTTACAACTTTTCAAAAACTTGCAATTCACTTTCTATTCTAGGTGCTTTGATTTTCCTCTCTGTGTATTAGAAGACATGAGCTGCACTGCATGATGGGAGTGTGCTATGGTACATTTTAGTTTTCTTCCTCCAGTTCCGTTGCAGACCAATAGGTGGCAGTCAAACAATCCTTAGTAGCACAAGCACTGTTTCTCCAAATGTACTGAATTAAGCCACTCTGAAAGACACTTTATTGAACAACTACTATTTTGCTGAATTTTATTTTCACTTTTTTCCCCTCTAAACTATCTAACTCAGCAGGACATAGAACAACATAACGTTTACTGCTTTCACCTTTGAAATACTTGTTTTCACTACTATTGTTAGTCTGTTTCTTTGATTTCTTTTTGTTTCTCTCAATTTATTTTTCTTTTCACCCACAGAAGTATCCTCTCTCTTTAATTTTGCTTTGTTTATCTCACTGTCTGTTATTTTTGCTTTCGCTTATAGCAGCTACATGCTCATCTTTACAACTGTGTATTCACCAAGAAAAGGCTAGGCCAGATAATGTTATTCAGTCATCCACAATGCATTGCACCCACAGTTGCTTAGAAAACAGTAGATCAGAAGGGATGGTAACAGTATGTAACTGTTCACTTCTAAAGAAATATTGTTGCAGCATAATTAACAGTATATGTGGAGTTTAAATGTACAATCTTTAGTAACTCATGGACTTCTTTTGCAGTTACAACATAGAACAATCTTGAAAAAGTCAAAAACCCTGTGCCAGGAAAATCCTTAGCAAATATAAGCTGGGACAACTACACAGTGCAAACTATTTGCATATTGCTTTCATTTGTATACTGCTTCTTGCCTGTAGTGGATTGCCAAGGTATTACATCACAAACCATGATCTACTATGGTATTAGACCATGGTTTCTACTGTACCACATGGTGTGTTTGCACCTATCTGAGTGCTTCATTTTGTTTTTCTTTTTTATGCCATGTTACAAGTTTCTATGTACCATACACTGTAAAAGAGTAACTGCAAAAAAGTTCCCTCTGTTGGCATACTAATTGCTCATTAGGAGTTGTTTTGCAGTTTTCTGCTACTTGGCATACTTGTGCCATCTCAGTTGTAGGGGGTGGGGGTCTAATTCTTGTATTCCCCTTTTTAACTGGACTGCCAGAACATATAGAATAGTGGATGGGTGACCATCCACAACAAGGCTGTTTTTTCATCGAGGGAGTTGATGACATCATGGTCTTCCTGATGTCATCAACTCCCTTGATGGAAAACCTGCCTTGGTTGTGGATGGTCACCCATCCACTGTTTCATAAAGTATATTGTTAGGGCTTCTTTCTTTTTTTTATGATGCTGGTTACCTTCTGTTTTTTTTTTATTCGGTGTTCCTGTTCCAATTGGCTTCTGCTTCTCCATGCTGCCAGTGCCGCTCGTTTTGGCTTCACTGCGCTCCTGCTGACTGCTGCTTCTTCCCACACCCTCTATTTTAGAAGCACTGTTTATTTATTTATTTTATCATTTAACATTTTCTACACCTTTTTCGGACAGCCCATCCAGTCAACCCCAGCCCGTCACCGGAATTACAGGGCTTATCTTTATGCTCCGCCCGGGAGCAGTGCCTGCAGGGAGTCGGTCATCATCCTGCTGCCAGTAATTTTCCCCTCCAGTTTTCTCGCAGGGGCAGGAGCGCATGCGCATGGCAGCATGCATGCACCTTACAGCCCCAGTAAAGACCCCCTTCCACCCACCGCATTGGCCTAATGCCTGTCATCCTCTAAGCCTGTGCTGTCCCCAGCCTCCACCAGGAGGCAGACATCAGCTGAGGGATGCCGCTACACCTCCTCGGAGAGGAGAGCTGCCTTCCAGCAGCTCCATCCAGCTCCACTCCCACCATTGCCGACCTCCGACGGCCCCGGCTCGTTTCTGAACCCAGATTGTCAGCGTTCCACGAGGTAAGGTGTCCAGCGCCTTAGCCCTCAGTGCCACCGGGCTGGCAGAAGCACTGTTTATTTTTTAAAATAAAAAAAAATGCTTTTGTGCCACAAGGCCGTATGAGACTATTTTGTGCCAGTAGAAGGAAGATTCCCCGGGAAGATCTCGACCTGTATTCTTTGTCTAATGTTATCTCAACGCCTGTAAACATTATGTAAATAATGATTGTTCTCACTGTCATAATGTGTTGTAACTACCATACACTACAATGTGAATTTGTATCCACTGCTGTATTTCCCTGTATTGCCACCTTGTGGCCTAGGTCATGACTGAAAATGGTCCACTGGATCAGTGTACGTACCTGGTTACCAAAAATATAAATAAATAAAGATCCAGTGCTCCACGACCGCCATGTTTTTATTGTTTTTTCGCCATTACAGCTAGTCGAGTCAGTCAATCAGGAGGTAGAACAATAGTACAACAACTTTTTTTTACCTTTGAACTGTCCTACAACAGGATTTTAAAAGCCACTGATTTCAATCTACAATAAGCCCTAACCATATACTATAGCATGTTTACAGGGCTGCTGCCTTAGTTCCACTTCCATTTTGCTGTCTGGCTAGTGGTGTCTTGAGGCTGTGGCTCTATACCCAAACTACTTATCTGTGCCACCTTAGTGTGCCCCTTCTCTGTCTATAAGTTGGTAGTTGGGTTTCATTTTGTTGTTTCTTTTGTTTCCTGTATCCTTTTCCCCATCCCTTTAAGTTGGGAGTTTATAAAGCCCACTTTTATTTTTTCCCCACTTTGTTTTTCTCTCTCTCCTGGTGAGCAGACCTGAGGTTGGTGAGGGAGCTGGCAGTGGTTACTGGCTAGCATGTAGCACCATGTGGGGGCATGCAGGCACTGTGCCCAGTAGCTGTTGCCAGCCCCCTGGCCAAAGCTTTGTTCCCATGGGGTTTTAGTGCTTCTGGCCCAGACCCATACTTGGTACTCATTGGTGAAGATATTGTGGAAGATCACAGTTACAGTAAGTACAGTACATATCGTTCATGTGTGGCTTGATATGCAGTTGTGCATGGCATGCCACAGGAGAGAGGAGCTCAGGCAGTTGAAGTTGCAGCACTTCACTCTGAACACTCATCAGCAGACAGCCCAGTACATCACACTGACTTTCAACGAGGTCAGCAGAAACCACAAATGGAATGAACCACATAAAGAGCAGTACGGGGTTACAGTTATGAGCTCTCTTAACAAACCTATGTGTCCAGTGACCACATTGAAAAAATATTTGTGCAAGCTCCCCCCAACCCACTGACATTTTACCTCCACCCATGCAGGTTCTAGATATCGGACTATGAAACCATTGACATCTGGTATTCGAGAGGGCCCTTAGGAGTCAGTTACTTAACTCGTCTTATGCCACTAAACTAGGCACCTTCAGCAGTGGACAGGCAGTCAAAACATAATATCTATACAGCTCTGCATCCTTACCAGGCACCATTTTCTGAACAGCAGCAGTCATCATGCAGCACGTCCACACTGCAGTCCTAGTGACGCAAGCAATAATGCAAGCACTGAAAATCAGCCCGCCATGTTCACCATTACAATGAAGCAGTTCAGCAGAACCAACACAAGCAGTAGCCCATTCCTGCTAAACAAGTGCTACACAAAAAAGGTGGAATTCATTCATTTTACCAGATAACTTTATTTTTGGACAATCCAGTCCCCATGTTTTATTACTTGCCCCCTCTCCCAGTTTAAGGGACTGTTTTCTCCAAAAGTTGTGAAAAAAGTTAAATTCATTTTTAATTGTCCACCTGCTTCATGTTGTCTAATGTGTTACTGAAAATGTTCTACGCATTTTATAAGTGTAATTAGACACTCTGAGGGTGGATTATTACCTGATAAGAGCACTTCCTCGGTGCTAAAGGCATGAGGCACTTGCTTTTATCAGGCAATGACTCAAACTTGTCGTGTCTTATTGCCTACTTATATAATAACTGCTATCGTTTTTATTTATTTATTTTTTATTCATTTCTAAAAGTGTTCTACAAAATCAGTTAACAGACATCAGTGGGTCTGAGAGCCACAACTGTGGATGAGCAGGGATTTAATGTTGAATTTTTGGGGAAAGGGGTGGTGGGAGAGATGTTTGGAAAATGAAATAAAATGGCATTAGCCACTTTTTTCAACATTATAAGAATCCTGTTATATGCGAGTATCACCTCACAATCTGAGAGTATTTTGCGTTTTCTTTTTCTTTCTTTCTTTTTGGAATGGGTAAGCATGGTGCCAGGAAATGTATTTTCAAAGTTCTTAAAGGGGCACGAAGCAAAATAGTTGATAACCATGTGTATAGCTACCACGTGAGTTAATATCAATGCTTTTTTAAGAGAGACTGTTAATTTTGAAGTGCCCACGGCCCACTGAAAATATTACACTCACCTTTTTTATATATTTATCTTAATGCAGCTAACAGGAAATCATCTGGATCATGCAAGTGCAAGTCTTCAGGCTGAGAAAAGACTTAAACCAGAGTTTCTTCCACTGCAGCCTGAAATAGATGTTCCTTACAGTTTTCTAAGGGACACTGCGGGAAATAGTCGACCACGTTCTCGTGCATCTTCCTATACCACACCCTTGCATATGTCCTCCAGTACCCAGTGATCACAGCAAAGCGTGGTTCAAGGTTCATTTGGATAATCTTTGTACAGAAACAAGCCATATACTGTACTAATGTGTAAGAATGCAATTAAATTTTATGTTTAAAGTGTTTAACTTGTGTTTTTAAAATGTGTATATTTATTTTTATAACTTACATTTATATTCAGAAACCTTTAAATGTGTTCCTCAAAGTTCATATAGCAAAACCAGTTTGTATTGTTTGGGGGTTTTATTAATTATCTTTTCTACTCATTTCTATGTAATATTTTTTTTTTTAAATGTTAAAGAATGACACATTTTAGGTAATTTTCCACAGACTTAAAAAAAAATCAATAAGCCATTTTAGTCTCTATCTATCAAAGTTGTTTCATACTTGTCTGTTTTAAAGCCAGAGCGCAATACTTTAATAGGATTGAGAAAGCTATTTGAAATGTATGCCAATGATTCCTGTCATTTCATGGCAGCCCTGCCATGGTTCACTGAGCCCCCTCTTCCCTCTTGTCAGCTGAACTGAAGACAAGCATTTAGTTGCAAACTTTAAGCAGGTTGTGCAAAACAGAAATGATGTGACTGCGTCTCCTCCTGCACAGTAATGTCATTCCTGGTCAATGTGAGAAGGTCAGGTTGCTCCTTGTAAAGCTACATGATACCACTTGCCCATTTGAACATGTTGAGTTAACTGCTGGCTCTGGTCCCAGCAGACCCCTAAACCTCATCCTTTTATTGGTCTGTGTTTGATAAGAAAGGTAGAACAACTGTGCTGGGAGGATTTCAGCTGATATGTGTATGTGCTTAACAAGGACAGTTCCCAAACCAGTGTTGCAGGTAATACATTTAGAACAAGCTTTGAGACTTTTCGGGTAATGGCTGGTTTGACCTTCAGAACCGGCTCCTTTTTGTGTTGTTCTTGGGACCCAAGAGTGACGCCCATCTTTGCTGCTGACAGCATGTGAAGCAAGGCCATTGCCCTGCATTTTCTGCCTTGTAGCACACAAAAGTAAAATCGAATGTCAGGCAGAGATGTCGGGGAGCTGACAAGACGCCCCAGTGACATTTCAGCTCGAAAGAGCAAGTGTCTTGCAACCAAGTGGTCAAATATCAAATAATAGGTCAAGCAGGAAGGAGCTGAGCTCTAACCACAAGGAGGTTTCTTCTGGTAACTTACTTGACAAGCTTTTGCGAGCTTTGTGACTTAACAAAGTGATGTTCTGATGGGTATCGCTAGTCAGTCTGTTCTATATCCCCTTCAAAAGATTAGACATTGACATTGATTAAACTCTTTAACCCTTAAACCTTCTATCATGTTCACAAAAAATACCACTCGGTGCAGGTTGCCACAGTGTGGTCGAAGTACAAGAATATTTCCCTAAATGATGTGCATTTTGACTCTGTACAATTCCACAGTTCGTAGCACCTACTGTACTTGCTGTACACAGTTTGCTTGCTTATAAAAATCATTATTTGCATAGCATGCAAGTTACATCTCTTTGACCTCTTTACAGCATGAACTGGGAATGAAGCAGAAAAAAAATCAGGCAAAGTTTCTTTGCTGCTTTGGGCTTTATTCAAAATATGCGAAGCATGTACTTATGGAGGGGCATAGATGTTAAATACGCTCAAATCTATATATATGTAAATGTATATAACTATTTCTTTACTCAAAAATGTTTTCGTTCCCCTTTATGTTTATTCATACATTTTCAGTTTCTGAATAATGTTACTAGGTGGTTCTTGGTTAAATGACTGAAAGACATACTCAAATTATCTTGTGCCTTTGTGTGTGCTTCTGTAATGCAGTTTATCCAGAATGTGCTTTTGGAGATGTAAAGTAACAGATCTTAAGAACACTCAGGCTGGTTAAATCAATTCAGAAACTTGAAGATACTGGTTATTGGCTTGTGTTTATTCTGAACATGGAGAAGAATTTAATTAATGTAATACATATTAGTCAATTCCCTGCTTTTAAACCTCACCTTACGTCCATCAGCAGATCAATATGTATTTTAATCCTTTTCCCTTTTTAGGCATCATTTTAAAGTCTTGCAGAACAGAGCCACTGGTTTCACAATCATTAATTGCCATTATCAGCCCTTTTATTTTCTGAACATCAGCAGTTTCTATAAATTTTCCTTTTATCAGTGTGGTAAATTATCCATTCTTGCTCACCACATTGGCTAGTATTTCTCCAACAATTACATACATTTCAAACCCATCTTGATAAAAACCAAATTCCGCTTTATTAAATAGTGTTTTTCGTCTGAAGTGTTTGTGGTTCAGCAAAGTATGGTTTACATTTAAGCAGCAGTTTTGACATTAATTGTAAATGGAGTTGAACAATGATATTTTTTCCTCCTTGTGCAGGATTTTTCTGTTATTGATGATTTAGAGGTCTGAGAATACCACAAAGGACAAGTATGTAAAGTAGCAGCATGACCGGGAGGGACGATTGCGCTGTTTCCTTGTTTTTCTGTCCAAGTGACCTCACAGTTTGTTAACATTAATTGACACATGGATCACACAATCTCCAGATCAGGGCATTGCTTTTCTGAGATACCAGTAGGTGTGCACAACCCCATCTGACTTAGAAATACCATAGCTGACATAGGTGGTGGAACCTGTGGGTGAAAGGTGGTGGCAGCCCCTCCACTTTAGCCCAAGAGCATTCAGATTGCCCCTTTAATGCATGCAAGGTCTGAAGGGAAGCAATCATGGTCTCTAGTTATCACTACAGCCCTTCCCCCCCCCCACACACACACAAACACTCCCCCCCCAGTTCCAGCACCCCTGATAGTTGATGTGACAAAGAAGATGAGATAAGTATATCAAAACAAACAGTATTGCACAGCATAGAAAGAGCCTGGAGAAGCAATTTCAGTGGGTTTGCAGATTATTTTAGTTAAGTCACCCGAATCCGAGCCCTGATCCTGCTTGAGGACCTGACCACACTGGTGCATGCTTTCGTCACTTCCAGGCTAGACTACTGTAATGCCCTGTACCTAGGGTTATCTGGAAGCAATCTCTGTAGGCTACAGCTGGTGCAGAACATGGCGGCAAGACTGATGACTGGGGTGAGATGATGTGAGCATATCACCCCAGTCCTCCACTGACTGCACTGGCTGCCGGTCAGGTGGAGGATTGTCTTCAAGGTAGGGCTCCTGACCTACAAGACCCTGCACAAAAGGGGACCTGTCTATCTGCAAGATCTCCTTGTCCCCCACCATCCACCCCGGGCACTCCGTTCTGCTGGGGAGGCCTCCTTGGAGTTCCCAGGGTTAGGTTGTGGCATTCTGGGGACAGGTCATTCTTGGTGGTGGCACCTACCCTGTGGAACTCCTTTCCTGCTTATCTAATGGAGGCTTCCTTGGTAGAAGCCTTTAAAAAGGGCTTAAAAACGCGTTTGTTCCAGCAAGCGTTTATTGATTGATTGTTATTTTAACGGGATAGATTGATGAATTTTAAATCCACTCCCAGCTGAATTATTGTATATATATTGTTGTTTGTTTTACTGTACAGCACCCAGAGTCCCTGGAAATGGGAGCTTTTATAAATAAAATATCCTTTCTTTCTTTCTTTCTTTCTTTCTTTCTATCTATCTATCTATCTATCTATCTATCTATCTCCATTTAAAACAGAGCAGGCTGCAGTGCTGCTTTATGTATAGTATCCACATATGAAAGAAATACAGCATGCAGAATTAAACACTCATGGGAAGGTTTATGTGGAGTATCTGCTTTGCTTACTGAATGCCCTAAAAATACAGGACTCTATTTAACAACACTTGATATGTCTTTGTTGCTTTTTACTCGGAAACTACAGAAGCGCAGAAAGTGCTGTTAAGCCAGGTCCATACAATGCCTTTGCATTACTTAATTTAAATGATACAGTAACATCATGTACAGAACTAAAAGTGTGTTTGTCTGAAGGAGGATAAACACTGATGCTAATTATTAAAAGGAACATATAACACAAAATCCTGTATGCTCCATATTTGTTCATTTTTGTTCAATAAATGGTATCTAGAGCCAGTCCATCTGTCTATATTTACAGTCTCAAAAACTTAATATCGACTGCAAACCTTTACACCAAATTCAGATTTTATAAGAGGATAACAAAAAAAAAAAAAAAAAAAAAGCTGCTTAGTGAAATTGTTGCTCAGTAAACCAGAATTCAGTTCTTTCTTTATTTTGCTTTCATTTGCTTTACCAGGATTCTTTGTCTTTGGTATTGGAAACTAACCATGTAGTAGAGTTCCTGTAATATTGTATACAGCTTTAATTGGCACATAGTTGGGTTGTGCTGTGCTACAGGAATATAAGTTCAAGTATCAGTACTGATAAGTGGAATTGCAGATTTTATCAGGCAGTTTAAGTGATTGTTGCTTAAACTCTTTCAAATACACTTCATGGCATGTTGTATTCATACATTTGTTTGTGTGTTTCTCAAGTTCGTTGTCCTAGATCAGTACTATTTATTTCATATTAAATATTGTTAATAAAAATATGGATCGTTATACTACACATACTTTCTGCAGTTTCAAAATATTAAACATCTCACATTCTGTTTAGTGACCAAGGAATCAATAAATTGACATAAAATTAGCCACCAAATGCGGAATCCCTCTGTTTTGCTCAGTTACATACTTTGACAACAAGAATGACAAGCTTCTGGTTCAAAATCAATGCTCAACATAATTAGTTTTCAGTAAGCCAGTGCAACCCTGATTTATTTAGGCCTATTACTTTTTTAAAATGTTTTATGTATTCAGATGTTTATAGAATATTATAACTCAATGCTGATTCAACAGATCAGTGTGTAGTATCTGCTATCCAAGAGGACATTTTATGACCATAAGAGGACCTTGCATGTGCATTTGAAAATGTGGAATGCTTCACTTATCAAATGGGGGCATCTGTCTTTTATATTTTTCAATTGTTTTTAAAGGGACACTGTCAACCTGTTTTTCATCATATTATTTCTTGTTAAAAACCAACATTTTATGATTGCTTACCTGCTCTAAAATTAATTGATGTTGCTGTTAGTTTTGTCTGTCTCCTTGTTTAGTAGAACTGAACTACATGATAATGTATATTTATACACAACCTTGTTTTGTTTACAAACCTGGATCTGTTCTTATTGCATACCTCCTGAGCATTAGAAACATCCCCACACAGTGCAGTCACTCATGATGCAATAGCCACCTAAACTCCCACACTGCATCATGAGTGGCAAGACTGTGTTGGGCATGTTCCTAATTCCAGGAAAGATGCAGCTGGAGCTGATCAAGGAATATAAACAAACCTGTGTTTGTGTAGTAACACCAGTATGGTGGGCAGTCTGTTTTTCACTTTTTTTTAAGAAAATAAGAGTCAGAATCAAACTACTAGCTACGTCAGCAATCTTTACAGAATGTTGGCAGTCATAAAATGTTTTTTTTAAACTAGGGACACTTTGAGACCTAAGGTGGTTGATGTCACACTTGGACCACTGATTATGATCCCTGTATAAATTTTGTTGTAAATATAAGAAATTAATGTATGATGACTGTGGCAGAGGAAAAGGCTGTCTTACTGGAACTGACACATCAAGACCCCCCGAGACATAGTTCAGAGGACAGGAGGTGGTTTGAGTCTGCAGCTACTTAAAATGCAATTCCTTTGTTCAATCTTCTTTGAATGCAGGAACCAAAGTATCCACTTTATAATGCCCTCAGGGAGATCCTTTGACTTGCATAGTTGCCATGAAGGATTTGTGGGGAGGGGTGTCGGAGAGAGGCCAGAATGGACATTGAAGAGGTTTGATGTCTGAGCCAGGGAGGACCCAGACGAATTTGGAAGGTCAAATTCACATTCCCAGGAAACCTTGGGAGGACATCACAGAACCTGTTTGTGTGTGTGTGTGTGTGTGTGTGTGGAAGAACAAAAAACTGTTCTGACCAGTTACCCTGAGGAGAGGAAATTGAGTATGTCACTTATCATTTTTTTTTAAATCTTGTTGGGACATCCTGTGTGGTAACATATAACTTTTAATACACCAAGGCAGAGTTTAATGATCTCAGAGAGGAGGCCGGCTCAGAACTCTTCTGTCCAACTGAGCAAGTCTTAGAGACACACAAGACAATATTAACTGACTAAGGGAGAATCATCACAGCACTGAAAGAGAGTAAGATTAGACCAGTCTGAATGTATGTATTGTAGAAACTTGCACTTTAAACCTATTTATTTTAAGACTATATGTGTTGGGATATATTTTTGTTCTATAATTATTGTTCTGTTTTGATATTTTTAAAGAAAAGAGATATGTTTTCAATGGAACTGTCTGGAGTGCCTTGACGTTTTTTCATTTAAGTGGAGCTTTTAAAGGTTACAAGTAACACTGTGTATGGGCTCACTGTATACCAAACTGGGAAATGGATAGAGTTCTCTAAAGTCTTGCATAGAGTTCTAAGGGTTCATTTGAAAGACCTGGTTGGGTGCCTGTAGGCAAAGATATCTGGCCTCCTGAAGACAGGATTATCTGAGCCTGATAATTGGGTACGCTAACAAGAGGTTATCAGTTTGAATCCCTCCAGAGCTTGAGACTAAGGTGACTTGAACCCACAAAACAGACAAGAGGGCTACCTTGTTCTGTTCACTGTACACAAATCATACATTCAGAGGTTGGCACTTTGGGAGTAGAGTGCTGACCGGCTAAGCAAGTTTGTGACAGATTGGTTGGCAGCGGTGGCATAAAAAGTTTGGTGGTAAAAGCTTCATTGTTCAGTGTGTTAGCTTGAAACCGTTCAGCTCACTTGGAAAAAAGAAAGGCAGTGTTTTATTTCAAAAAGAAACAGAACTATATCCCTTGACTTGCAGTTAAGTTCCCACCCATTTTATTTTTTACTCTGAAGTGCCAGTCAGAATAGTATTAGTAGTTAGGGAAGAAGAAAATGGCATCCGGCTACAGCAAGCACACTGTAGATTTCTTAAAGCAGTTGTGCGGGGACAGGGGAGTCCCATTTGGGGTGAAAGCCAGTAAGCAGAACCTCATGGAGGTCCTGATGGTAGCAGATACCCAGGGCAGCGAGTCACCAATCGTGACTGAAAGGGACCAGACCTCGAGTGTGGCAGAACTAGTGGCCAGTGAGAGGTCCCGAGCCGATGAGGTGGACAGCAGGGCCACTGTCCATGAAGGGCCACAGCAGCAGGGACAAGTCACCAGTATCCTGAATCCAAAAGTTCTCAGGTTGCAACTTGAGTTGCGTAGGATGGAGCTGGAGTCCTAGGAGAGGAGAGAAAGGGAACAGCAAGAGGCAGATCATGAGGCAGAGCGACAACAGAGGGAGGCAGACCGTGAGCGCCAGTGAGAGGCAGAGGAAAAAGAGCGAGAACACAGAGAGGCGGAGAGGAGAGAGGAGTGCCAGTGGCAATGCGAACTGGAGAAGCTACGACTCCAACCAGCTGCACCAGGGCAGGTAAGTGACTTGGGTTTAACTGGGACTGCAGGACTGGGTTACAAACTGAACTCCCAATTAATAGCAGAGTTTAAGGACGGGGAGGACATGGACGCATTTTTTAATTCTTTTGAAAAAGTTTGTATTCTGGCTAAAATTCCTAGAGAGTCCTGGAGCTTCCAGCTATCCCTGCTACTTACTGGAAACACTCGGGATGCATTGGGTCAAATGGACAATGAAGATAGCAATGATTACAGCAAGTTAAAAGCTGCACTGTTAAAAAAGTTTGACTTAACTGCTGAATCATACAGAGCTAAGTTCTATAAGCTCAGGAGAAGCTCTGATATGAGCTACAAGGACCTAGCCACAAAACAACATCAGTTTTTAAAATGGTGGGAAGGAATTGAGGCAAACACGTTGATAAAATTGAAAATGTGATTTTATTAGAACAGTTTTATTGAGCATGCCCAGCAGAGTTAAAAATCTGGCTAGAGGACCAAGATCCAAAAACGGTGCAAGAGGCTGCTGAACTCTCGGACCGCTATGCCAAGAGCAGACCTGCTCTGAGAGTGAATGGGGCAAGTGTGGCAGGCCAGAAAGGGAAAAGTGCGCCTTCAGGGCAGCTAAAACCCTCACTGCCTCCACCGAAACCAGTTAGCCCCAAGTTTCAAAGAAATTATTTTTCTGAAGTAAGAAATGTTTGTTAGTTATGTAAAGAAACTGGGCACATTGCCAGGCAGTGTCCAAGAAGGGCAAGCAATGATACATAAAGTGGTACCAGAAAGGAAGTGCGTTGTTTGCGTGTCCCTGGAAGCATGCCAGTGGACATGAGGGAACACATACACCCAGTCATGGTAAATGGCATATAGGCACAGGGGTTAAGGGACACAGGGGCATCCCTGACATTGGTCAAAGGGGTTCTGATACAGCCTGGTCAGCTTATACCAAATAAATACGTGACTGTACAGGACTTTGCGGGTGAAGAGAAAATATTGCCACTGGCCAGTGTTCTTTTGGACTGGGGTGAAACGGGGAACTGTGCAACAGGTCGCTGTAGCTAACACATTAGCAGTGGATGTGATCCTGGGTAACAATCTCCAGCAGGGGGTGGTATGTGCAGTTACCCATAGTCAAGTGGCCAGGGAAAATTGTAGTTCCCTGAGCCCCCCAGAAGCCATTGGGGAAGATATTGAGAGGCTGGCTCCCCAGCCTGTGTCTCCAGTGGGGGAGACTGATAAAAAGGGGGTAGAAATTTCCCCAGTAGCAAGTAACCACATAACTACAGAGGGTTACTCCAAAGAGGGAGGGGTGACCTCTTGTAAGAGGGTTGAGACTGACAGTGATCCTGAGGGCCCTGATGCTAGTGCTAGGGGCCCTAGTTTAGTGACTGAAGGGGACCTGTCCCATGCCTTGGGAAGGTGTGAGGGGTTCGCAACTGCTCAGAGAAGTGACCCTAGTTTAGAGAAGCTGAGGGCTTGGGCAGACTTGGATGGTGCACAGGGAGGTGAAGGCAGACATAAGGTTTATTGGGAAAATGGACTTATGTATACACAGGCAGTACAGATGGGGGGGGGGATGCTAGGCAGGCAGCTTGTCATTCCCCAGGGATATTGTGAGCAGTTGCTCAAGGTTGCCCATGATATTTCCTTGTCTGGTCATCTGGGAATTGCGCGCACAATGCAGCAGTTGGCCCAGAATTTCTACTGGCCTAACTTCACCCAGCAGGTGAAGGAGTATTGCAAGTCTTGTCACTGGTGCCAAGAAATAGGGAAGGTGAGCAAGAAAACCCAAGCCACCCTGCTCCCCTTGCCCATAGTGGAGGAGCCATTCCAGAGGGTGGGAATGGATATTGTGGGGCCTTTAAATACCCCCAGCCCCTCAGGGAAAGGTTCATCCTGACTGTGGTGGATTATGCCACCTGGTACCCAGAGGCAGTCATCCTATCCTCACTGAGGACAAAGTGGCAGATGCCTTGCTTGGGATTTTCTCCCATGTTGGGTTTCCACAGGAGGTAATCACCGACCAAGCGGGTTCCTTCATGTTGGACCTAATGAAATGTCTATGGAAGAAGTGTGGGGTGGTGCAGAGATGCACGACACCGTATCACCCACAAGCCAATGGGCTTGTGGAATGCTTCAGTGGTACCCTAAAGCCAATGCTCCGGGCATTTGCTGAACAGTGTGGGAGGGACTGGGAGAAATATCTTCCACACCTGTTGTTCGCATACAGGGAGGTGCCCCAAGAGTCGACAGGATTTTCCCCCTTCAAACTCTTGTATGGACGCCGGGTACATGGGCCCCTAGACTTGATCTGGGAGGACTGGGAAGGCAAGTACGCCACCCAGGAAACTCCCATTATGGATTACGTCCTAAGGTTTAGAGAAAGGCTGAAGGAGCTTATGGGGACAGCCCAGAACAACCTGGCAGCTGCCCAACAGAAACAAAAAGTATGGTACGACTGCAGAGCCAGAGCTCACTTGTACATGGTGGGTCAGGAAGTCATGGTCCTTATTCCAATCCGGAAAGACAAGCTGCAAGCTGAGTGGGCAGGACCATACAAAGTGGTTAGAAAGGTAAATGACGTAAACTACATTGTGGAGTTACCTGACTGTAGACAGACAGCAAGGATGTACCATGTCAACATGATGAAGCCATATGCCAATAGGGCTGACACGGTGTTCACAGTGTGTAGTCATGGGAGGGGTGGATGAAGGAGACCCCCTTCTGGACTTGCTGGAAGAGAGTAAGTGGGAGTCCTCTGTGGAGGCAATAAAAAATTGTCTCCCCAGCTGACCCCAGACCAGATCCAGAAAGTGAGGGAGGTTTTAGCAGACTTTGCCCCATTGTTTAGCACCAAGCCTGGACTAACCCCCTTAGCAACACACGATGTGGAGACACGGACACAGACGCCCATATGTCTGACAGCATATCGGGTGTCAGAGGCTGTCCAAAAGGACATTAGGAGGGAAGTGGAGGAGATGCTGGATTTAGGGGTAATCCAGAGATCCCACAGTCCCTGGGCCTCACCTGTAGTCCTTGTACCCAAACCAGATGGCTCAACTCGTTTCTGTGTAGACTATTATGGGCTGAATGCAGTCATGAAGTCAGACGCCCACCCGATGCCCCGGATGGACGAACTCCTGGACATGGGGGTGACCTACCTTATGACCATTGACCTGACAAAGGGGTATTGGCAGGTAGAGTTGACGGACAGAGCTAGGGAAAGGTCAGCCTTCATCACTCTGATAGGCTTATTTGAGTTCAAAGTAATGCCTTTCGGAATGAAGAACGCCTCGGCCACTTTCCAAAGGTTGTTGAACCAGGTGTTAAATGGTGCTGTGGAGTATACCGTGGCGTACCTGGATGACATTGCCATCTTCAGTACCAGCTGGGAGGAATACCTTTCGCACCTTAGGGAAGTGCCGGGCAGAATACAGAGTGCCGGGCTCACTGTCAAAGCCGAGAAGTGACAGGTGGCCATGGGAGAAGTGGCATACCTTGAGCATGTGGTAGGCTGGGGACAGCTCCATCTTAACCAGATAAAAATAGAGATAATACAGGTATGGCCCAGACCAGAAACTCAGAAGCAGGTCAGGAGTTTTCTCGGGACAGCAGGGTACTACAAAAAGTTTGTACCTAATTTCAGTGCCCTGGCTGCTCCCCTGTCTGACCTGACAAAAAAACTGATGCCCAAGAAAATTATCTGAGGTCCAGCCTGTGAGGCTGCCTTTACCAAACTGAAGGAGGCACTGTGCAGTGCTCCTGTTTTGACAAGTCCGGACTATAGCAAAACTTTTATAGTTCAGATGGATGCCTCAGACATGGGTATTGGGGCAGTACTAAGCCAGGCATCCAGCGAAGGGAGGGACCACCCCATAGCCTACCTGAGCCGAAAGCTGCTCCCCAGGTAACAAGCGTACTCCATGGTGGAAAAGGAATGTCTTGCCCTAGTGTGGGCCCTAAAGAAATTGGAGCCATACTTGTATGGGCAGCCTTTTGTGGTGCAGACTGACCACAACCCCCTGGTTTGGTTGACGCAGATGGGGAAGAACAATGGCAAACTGCTCAGATGGAGTCTTGCTTTACAACAGTATGATCTGAAAATCGTACATAGGGCTGGAGCCAAGAATAAGAACTCAGATGGGTTGTCCCGTGTGTATGAGGGATGAACTGATTTGGGAAGCTCATCCCATGTAGGGGATAGATCCCCTAAATTCAGTCTAGGTGGGGAGGAATTGTCACACTTGGACCACTGATTCTGATCCCTGTATAAATTTTGTTGTAAATATAAGAAATTAATGTATGATGACTGTGGCAGAGGAAAAGGCTGTCTTACTGGAACTAACACATCAAGACTCCCCCAGAGATAGTTCAAAGGACAGGAGGTGGTTTGAGTCTGCAGCTATTTACAATGCAATTCTTTTGTTCAATCTTCTTTGAAGGCAGGAACCAAAGTATCCACTTTATAATGCCCTCAGGGAGATCCTTTGACTTGCATAGTTGCCATGAAGGACTTGGGAGGGGTGTTGGAGAGAGGCCAGAATGGACATTGAAGAGGTTTGATGTCTGAGCCAATGGAGGACCCAGACACATTTGGAAGGCCAAATACACATTCCTAAGAAGCCTTGGGAGGACATCACAGAACCTGTTTGTGTGTGTGTGTGTGTGTGTGTGGCAGAACAAAAACCAGTTCTGACCAGTTACCCTGAGGAGATGAAATTGAGTATGTCACTTATTTTTTTTTTTTTTAAATCTTGTTGGGACATTCTGTGTGGTATCATATAACTTTTAATACACCAAGACGGAGTTTAATGATCTCAGAGAGGAGGCCGGCTCAGAACTCTTTTAACCAACTGAGGAGCAAGCCTTAGAGACACACAAGACAATATTAACTGACTGAGGGAGAATCATCACAGCACTGAAAGAGAGTAAGATTAGACCAGTCTGAATGTATGTAGTGTAGAAACTTGTACTTTAAACCTATTTGTTTTAAGGCTGTATGTGTCAGGGATATATTTTGTTCTGTAATTATTGATCTTCCCTTGTCAATCTTCATTCATTACTTCCTGGGTGTAAGCCGGAGGTGCGCACTCGTCACGGGAACTTTTTTTTTTTTTTTTTAAAAGTTTGCACTAACGGCACCGCCCTCGAGAGTGGCGTCATGCTTGAGGCGGCCGTTAGTGGCAAACTCCTCCTCCAACTCAGTTCTGTTTCTCCCGCCGTCGAGGCAGCACCTGTTTAGGTAGACAAAAGTTTTTCTACCTCATGTAGTTCCGACTCCTGTTTTCCTTCGCACTCAACGCCATTCGGTAAGACTGTTCTTTTTTCTATCATACGGCGTCGGGTGTGTTTTCCTACTGTGTTTTATCTTATTAGTTTAGCGTGATGTCTCCGGTTCGGGCTAAGCACTTTTGAGCGGGCGTGCCCTATCGTCGGTGCTCCTGTGGCCACGACATTTCTCCGTCTTGAACCCGGCATGGCGTTTGCCTTCGTTGCCTGGGACCCAACCATGACATGGATTCGTGCGACGCCTGTTTCTCGATGGACCGCCGTGTCCTCGAAGTCCGTGCGTTCAAGTTCGGCAAAGCCCCGCCGACCTTCGGGGGACGACGTCGCTCAAGGGATTCTCAGGTAAGGTCTCTAGGCCCTTCCCGGGTCCCCTCCGGGCCTACTCTGATCCGAGGAGGAGGGTGGTCTCGTCTTTCTTGCGAGGAGGCCCTTCTGCGGTGTCGGGGGAGCATCGTAGTCCCTCCCGGGGCAGCGCCGCGACCGCCTCGGCAGTCACCTGTCGAGGTGCAGGCTCCCCGTCGAGGCCCTCGGCTCTTGGGCCTGCTTGCAGGTGGACCTCGACGCCGCCTTCCGGCGCTGTTTGGATCGGCGCCGTTCGCGTGCCTGTATTCCGGGTGCATCAGCAGCGCCCGTTCACAACAGCGGTGATCAAAACGCGCCGCTTTGGGTCCGGCTTTTTGATTTGCAGCGCGGTGATCGCCAACTGCGCCATTGGCCAGTGCTACTTGTAGCACTTAGCGCCCGTTTGCAGCGCCGATAGTCGTAAGCGGCGCGCTGTCAGCGATGCCGCCTCGCCTCCCGCGCCGGCTGGCTAATCTTGCCTCCTCGCGGTGCCAGGTCGGTTTCGGCACGGGAGCAGTGCCGTTGTCCTACTGGTGCCGTGGGGTTGGGAGTCGGGCCTGGCTGCTGCCAGCGTTGAAGCGGCGGCGGCGCCGCCATTGGTACCGGGGCCGTTCGCGGCGCCGTGGCCTCTGGGACCCCTGGGGTTGCCAGCATTTATGTCCAGCTGGTCTCATCTTCCTCAGAGGATGATGACTCAGACGTGGACCCATCCTGGCACCCCCACTCTTCGGGGTCTGGGTCCCCTGTGGCTAGAGGTACCAGGCGGCGCAGCGGGCCCCTCCCTCTGTACCCCCTTCCGTCGTCTCCTGAGGGCTCCCCGGCTGGGAGTGGCTGGGGGTCTCAGGGGGCAGGCATGGGGTGATGGAGGGGGAGGCTGCCCTCTCTGGAGGGCCAGTGACAGCTACCCCCCAGGGTGCTGTTGCCCCCTCTGGGGACAGGGGAACGCTGCTGTCGAGGAGGAGGGCCCTCTCGGAGTCCATGGGGTTGAGGGGCAGAGGGTCTGGCTCTCGGTCTTCTGTGGCCACCTCGGGGGAGGTGGCCAGGAGTCGTAGCGCAGAACCCCGCCCTTCCCTCCGGGGCTCTAGGGTGCCCTCCGGCAGCGTTCTTGCAGACTGCCCTTCTGGATCCATGCAGTCCCCCGGCGTCGTCACAGGGGAGGTTCTCCATCTGGGCTCTTCCAGGCTCCGCTTCCCCAGAGTTCCGTTCTGCGGCCTGGTCTGTTGTCCGGGATCCCTCCAGCTAGGGCTCCGTTCCCCGGATTCCAGAGCCCTGGCAGAGAGCTGTTGCCTCCTCGGAGGTGCCCCTCTCCTACCTCTCTGCCTTCACCACCCCCGCTCCCAGGCCACGTCGGTCCTACGGGTCCGTTATCCTGGGAGCAGTTCAGGGGTTCTGCGGCGGCCTTCCCCTCATATGTTAGGTACATGCATGAGCGGGTCTTTCGACTCTCCCCACCGCCGCAAGAGTCCTCTGGACATTCCAGCTCCCCATCATCCTTGTCTCCCTCCTCTGAGGGAGAGGAACCCCCTGCTCATCTTTCCTCCGATGCTGATTTCACTGAATATCAGCGTTTCCTCTCGAGGATGGTGAGGGATCTTCGGATTTCCTATGTTCGGAGAGACAATACCGAATGGGAGACGTGAGAATTCCTTGGTGAATTCAGTGCCCAGCATTTGGTGGTACCTTCCTGGCCTATCCCCTTCCAGGAGGCGTCTATCCGGTCCTGGCAGTCCCCAGCCGCTTCTTCTCCAGCCCCGGCTGACTGTCAGCGTAGGTATTGTGCACCCTCAGAGTCTCTAGGTACCCTTCCCAACCCCCCCTCTGGTTTGGTCTACCTAGACACTCCTTCCGGGCGCTGCTGCCTGGCGCACGACCGCCCACCGGATCCGGACTCTCTCCAGTTCGACCGTTGGGGGCGAAGAGTGTTCTCTTCTTCTCGTGCGGTTGCCTGTATTGCATCTCATCAGGCTCACCACACTGCCTACAACCGGCACTTGTGGTCGATGATGTCCCAGCTGTTGGCATCAATGCCTGACACGGAGCAAACCAGACAGGCCGTTGCCCTCTCCGCGGTAGGCCTGGAGCTGGCAAGACACCAAGCAAAGGCATCTTACGACGTCAATGAGGTGGCTTCCAGGCTTCAGGGGACAGCGATCTGCATCAGGCGGGCGGCATGGCTTCCTCTCTAGGTTGTCACCCTGGCCTGGCATGGGTGATTCGCTCCCACCTTCTGGGACCCGCCTTTTCCTCCTCTCGAGCTAGGAGACTTTGCAGGGGCTCCCTCCATCTCCTCGTCCTCGGGAGGCACCTCCTAGCTCTTCTCCCAGTTAGGCTTTCTGAATAAGTCAGGGTCTTCTCCTTCTGTTTCTCACCAACAGGAGGCTGGGGGTCTTGTTCCCTCAGGGTATTTTACGGGGAGAAGAGGAGCTTGGTACTCACCCAGGAAGTAATGAATGGTGAAGATTGACAAGGGAAGATATGAAAATTACGTACCTACCGTAATTCTTGATCTTCTCTTGTATCTTCACCATTCATTACTTACACCCGCCCACCATCCCCTCAGTGGCCTCCTCCTGTGGCTTCTCCACCTCCCGTCTCCTTCCTCTCTCTGCAAAAGAAAAAAAGGAGGGAAAATTACTCCAGTTTTTCCCCCCCAAAAAATTTTTTTTATATCTATATCCTTAAAGGGGGATCCTTATTTCTCCAGAAAAATAATTTACTCTAAGATTCTTGGGCCTTTTTCCTGGAATTGCGATATGGTGATCAGGCTGCACAACTATCTCTTGCCATACCTTCTGGCAGATACTTCTGGGGTTTTAGCCTGTCTCTGGCTATACAGTTTTGATCCTGCAATTCCCTGCTACCAGCTGTTAAGCCCTAGAATCTCAAACCCCCCCTTTATTCTTGCTTGCAGAGCAGAGGAGACGGTACGACTATTTTTTCTTTAAAAAAAAAAAAAAAAAAAAACTGAGGGAACTCTCTCCGACTGCTATAAGGCAATCTCTAATTTAAGGTCATGCTCCTAAGCCGGCAGGCTATGCTCTGTAAAAAAAAAAAAAAAAAAAAGATGGAAAAACAAGGGCGAAGAAAATCCTTCTTGTAATATTTTGATGATCGGTTTTTCCCTTCTAGTGTCCTCCTGGACAGTTTTACACAGAAGCAGTGCTGACCATAACCAATCTTAAGCAGCCTAAGCCTCTGGCCTGCCTTGGCAAGTCCGGCTGAGTTCCATTTCTATACCTATAAACCGCCTGAAAGGCCTAGATTTTCCATTTCTAAACCCTTGAGCAGCTCTCACATGCTGCCTGGGATTTATCCTTCCCTCCTCGGGTGTCCTCCAGTTAAAGGCCTTTCCTCGGCCAGGAGCCCGAAGTGGGGATCAAGGACCATGGCATGTTGAAGATGAGGACTATGCCCTCCTGAGTCTGTCTAGCGGGTTCGGTGAACCTTCTCTTCAGCTCTATCACCAGGGGATTCTTGCTTCCCTGTTAATCGAGCCTTAAGCTATCAGCTAACTATGCTCGTTAGGCATTCTGGTCCCTTCAACATCTCATCTTTCTCTTTTCTTCTTCTTCTTCTTTCTTCCTTATTACCTTCCTTCTCTCTCTCCTCCTAGAGTCGCCCAGGTAAGGAGGCCCTGCGGTCCCTAGGTTAGGGATACTCTTATCTCCTCTGTCCTTCCTCCATCAGCTTCTTCCTTTTTCAGTTCATTCTTCCTTACTTTGCTATCCCTTGGCTATCTTGCCTCGCTATCTCTATCTCTATGCTTTCACTTTTTGCCTCTCCGGCTCACAGAACTGAGTTGGAGGAGGAGTTGGTCGCCACTAACGGCCGCCCCTTGCGCATGACGTCACTCTCGAGGGCGGTGCCGTTAGTGCAAACTTTTAAAAAAAAAAAAAGCTCCCGTGATGAGTGCGCGCCTCTGGCTTACACCCAGGAAGTAATGAATGGTGAAGATACAAGAGAAGATCAAGAATTACGGTAGGTACGTAATTTTCATTTCTGTTTTGATATTTTTATAGTAAAGAGATATTTTTTTACAATGGAACTGTCTGGAGTGCCTTGACATTTCTTTTTATTTAAGTGGAGCTTTTAAAGGTTATAAGTAACACTGTGTATGGGCTCATTGTATACCAAACTGGGAAATGGATAGATTTCTCTAAAGTCTTGCATAGAGTTCTAAGGGTTCATTTGAAAGACCTGGTTGGGTGCCCGTAGGCAAAGATATTTGGCCCCTCCAAAGACAGAATTATCTGAGCCTGATAATTGGGTACGCTAACAAGAGGTTATCAGTTTGAATCCCCCCAGAGCTTGAGACTAAGGTGACTTGAACCCACAAAACAGACAAGTGGGCTACCTTGTTCTGTTCACTGTACACAAATCATACGCTCAGAGGTTGGCACTTTGGGAGTAGAAGGCTGACTGGCTAAGCAACTTTGTGACAGTTGACAGTGTCCCTTAAACTGTTTCATTATAAATCATCAAAGATAGCTTAATAATTTATAATACAGTTATGTGGCACCCAGATTGTCTCTTATGCCTGTTTCACGTCTTGCATCCTTATGATGCAAGAACTGCTCGTCCAGTTCTCTCACCTTAAGACTACACTTTTACAGACATAAAAGGTACTATGAAAGTCATGTATGTGTATAGTAAAAGCTGGATAGGAACTGTTGAATAAAGAGGAAGAAACACTGAAACGCTATTGCTGAAGCATTTAAGTACTTTTCATAAGTAACTTACAATAAGCGGGGTGCCAAAGGGGCTTGTCCTGGGCCCAGTACTCTTTAATGTGTTCATTTGTGACATTGGAGGAGGGGTCCAGGGCAAGATGTGTCTATTTGTGGATGATACCAATGTATGTGGCAGGGTGGCTAGTGAATTGGGTATAAGGCAATTGAAAAGGGACTTGGAGAAGTTAGAATGGTGGTAAAATTTAACATCAAAAAGTGCAAGGTAATGCACTTAGGTGAGTGGGAATCCATAGATTGCTTATTAGATTGGGGGGGGGTGTTACAACTGGAGCAGACCTCAGAGGAGAAGGATCTAGGAGCTATAATTAATGACTACCTCAATACCTCTGCCCAGTGCAACACGGCATATGGGAAAGCCTTTCTCAAGCAGACAGAAGTAAGTGATCATACTCCTGAACAGGTTCTTCATGAGACCATACCTGAAGTGCTGCATGCAGTTCTGGAACCATCATCTACACATGGATAAAGATTGCTTGGAATTAATCCAGAGGAGAGCAGCTAAAATGATTCATGGCCAGGGGGGAGGACTTATGAGGAAAGACTGTTTGACCTCATTATGTACTTACTAGAGGCAGGGGCCATGATCAAAGCCTTCAAGTACCTGAAGGATATAAACAAGGTGGACTGCCAGCAACAGTTTCAGCTTAATGATTCGTCCATCACCATGGGGCAATAACACTAAGCTACTTGGGGGGGGGGAATTTGAGAGGTACATATAGAATTACTGTGCATGGGAGAGTGGTGGAAGAGTGGAACCATCTGCTAAAGGAGCTGCCAAGTTTTAAGCTGATTGCAAGTTTCAAGAGAGGTTGGGGTAGCCACACAGGACTGGTGAAGTTGATGGGGGAGGGTCTGAGGCTTATGAGGGCAGTTGGTTGGCCTATGGAGAACTGAGGAATGATTTATCTGCTTAAGACTTGGCCAGTACTCGGCTGGTGAGAATCTACAGTGGCATCAGCCCAGATGCAACCCAGTAAGGCTGCAGTACATCACAAAATGCTGCAGTGAACAGTGTAATTCAATGGCAACTAAGTCCTTTTGTCATACACTATTTTATGACATGCCATTTGCCGTAAGTTACTGCATTGCATCAGTGCTGGTTCCACTGTAGGTATGAACTGGGCAGACTGGCTGGACCATGAGTCTTTTTCTGTCGCTGATCATCTCTGTTTACACTTCTTAGACTGTCAGATGGCCGGGGGGGGGGTTAATGAAAGTCATCATTTTAACTGAGATGTCATACTAGGTTTGCCAGCAAATTAATTAAATGCCATTTGTTAACATATGTTGTTGTGTAATGTAGCAAAGGACCAGAAATGAGTCTGATAAGAAACAGTATCCAATAGTTTGACTCTTTTATACAGCAGATGGCTGTTGTAACTAGCAGATCTGTTTTGTGTTTTTTCTTAGCTGCCCAGCTCCATTAATCCAGTGATAAAGTTATTCTCTTCCAAAGGGCATCGTCTAGCACTGGCTCTTCTAAGACAGAGCACTCCTAACTCATTATAGTACTGCTCAAGGAAGCCAAGCTTTCTGCGTGCTGTAATGAGGTGCATTTTATAATGAAGATGATTTTGAGAGGATTTATTGTGGATGGGGGTTGAGAGGCCTTATATACTGTAACTGATTGTGAGATATCAGAGAGATTTATGATGAGGGTGGAGTGTACTAAACAGATGGTTTCCTTTACATTTTCTTTGTTTTTGGTGCTGCTCCACTTTTCATTTTGTCCTTTGGCATTACAAGTAGAACCTTGACACTTTTTCATCTGCAACATACAACAAGTCTTAGTCTGGAGCCACTTATGATATTACATGCTTAAGTAGCACTTACCTAAAGTAAATGTTTTGTAAATGGTCAGCATGAAAAAGTATTCCCTTCTCTACACAAACCAAAAAAGGCAAGGGTGTCATTTTAAAAGACCTGGCCTTTGATACTATGACTGTGTATTAAAGGAGAGCTGTTTCATTTGTTGGGGCTCATTTCTTGTCTGTTCTATTCACATTTAATTTTTCTGCCTGGTATTTATTTTTCTAGACTAAAGAAGAGGATTACAGTCTTTTTTACCACTGAGTAGGAGTCGTAATGGCAAGGCTGTGTTGGAATAAGTGGGTAGATCCATGGGCATGTGTGGTTATTTACAAACTAGTGTTCCTTGGGCAACTAAATTGATAGACATGTACCCCAGGGAGCTCTGCTCCCTGTAGTCTATGAAGCCAAGCCAGTCAGCTTAACTTGAGTAGTGGGGAAAATAATGGAATCACTACTGAAGGAAAGGATTGTGGAACAGCCTGTAACCAGTGACCTGAGGCAGCATGAATTCACTGAGGTGAGGTCATGTCAAACAGATTCAATAGATTTCTTTGACTGGGTGACCAGGGAAGTAGATAAGGTTGGAGTGGTGGATGTGACCTACCTAGAGTTCAGTAAGGCCTTCAACACCGTTCCACATAGGAGATTCGTAAACAAGCTGGGCAGCCTGGGAGTGGCCTCAAAAGTGGTAAAATGGGTAAGGAATTGGTTGGGGGATATACGACAGAGGGTGGTGGTAAATGGAGTTCACTCAGAGGAAGGAAGGGTGTTCAGCAGGGTGACACAAGGTTCAGTACTGGGACCGGTCCTCTTTCATGTCTTTATAAGCGACATTGCAGAGGGGCTTGAAGGAAAGGTATGCCTTTTTGCAGATGACACACAAAGCTGCAGTAGGGTAGACATTCCAGGGTGTGTGTAAAAAAAAAAAAATGCATGGGGATCTAAGAAAGCTTGAAAAATGGTCACAAGTGTGGCAACTAAGTTTCAATGCGAATAAGTGCAAAATCATGCATTTAGGGCATAGAAATCCTGGAGCAGAATACAAGAAGGGTGGAGTGGAACTGATGACCACCAAACAGGATAGGGACCTGGGTAATCATATCTTCAAACAACATGAAGTCTTGCTATATTATGACTATTGCAGTTTGCCCCAGCCTCAGAACTGCTCCGGAGGTGAAAGACTTAACTTCCATGCAGAGCATGGAGTTTAGAGTGCAAGCTCAGTTCAGAAGCTCTGTTTGGCTGGTTTCAAACCGAAACCGTCAGATTCTTTACTCCGCCTCACTGAACAGTCGCTCCAGAGATTCCTCCTGTTGCTTGGTTCATTTCTTCGGTTTAAAGCGCTATTTCTTGGTTTAATTTAACCACAATTTCATTATTTTAACCGCAAAACCGATCGGTTCAGGCTCTGTCTATGGTAATCATAAGTAATAGATAGGGTTTTTTCTGTGTGGAACTTGTAAAGTATTATCGGTTAGATTGAACCCGATCGAGTTATGTTAAATATAAGTTTAAAACCTTTTAAGGCTTTTTAAGTCAGTTCCGGTTCTTATCGGTTTTAAAAAGCGGTTTCATTACATTTTTCCACGACCCGTGACACGGTTTGGAACCGATAAGGGTGTCTTGCCTGGCACTGCCATCAAAGGGCAAGTTGGTTGGTTAGGCTGGCATCATGTCTGAGAAACCCAAAAGAAAACCGGGTCCACTGGGTTTCAACACTGTAGTGTCGTGGGAAGCCTTTGCCAAGGCTGACCCACACACTACATGTCTATTGTCTGGGGTTTGACCACCTCAATTCAGACTGCCAGATTTGTAAAATTTCCTGCAGCCACCCTGGACAAGAGAGTGGGCAGGCTCCAGGGAGCAGGCCAAAGTCCGCTGACCGGATGGCCAGCCCGTTGGTGCCAACTGAACTCGAGGGAGTGCCCTCTGACCAGGCGAGACTTCCTCGCCAACGAAAAAGCTGGCTCTGAGGAGCCAGTTCCAGCAAAGAAATCTAAAAATCAGCAGGTTTGGAGTCCAAAATTCTTCTCCAACTGCTGCTGAGATAGCCAGGCGATACAGATTGTCCAGTCCTCGTCCCCGGTTCCCTCCAAACCGCCACTGTCTGGCAAAAGGTCGGTTCATTCGGTTCCAGTGGTTCAGGATTATGATATAGAAGAGTTCTATGAACCAGAGGAGGGGGATGAGGATTATGATCAGAGTGAATGTGACTTTGAAAGTCTGGATGTGCCCATTGAACCGGACATCTCTCCAGACAGACCTTCAGGTGAGTCTCCCCCTAGGCTTTCTGAGTCCCCTTCTCATTTTTTGTTTTATAAAAAAGTTGCTGAGACCCTCCAGCTTCCCTTACAGGAGGCTTTGGATGAGCAAGAGGAGCCTGACTATGTGGAGATGATGGATATCCCAGAGTCCAGGAGGTTGTCCATCCCTTTACATAAATCTTTTAGAAAACAAACAATAAAAATTTTAAAAGCTCCTAATTCTGTGCCTCCCGTGGATAAAAAGATGGACAGACGGTACACTTTGTCAGGTCCTGATACAGACTTTCTTTCACAGCAATGCAGTCATGTTGCGGTAGTTCAGGCTGCAGCCTGTGATAAAGCTAATATTCCACTGGCTTCACATCCTCCTGACAAGGATTCCAGGAAGATTGATGCCATGGCCAAAAAACAATACATGGCAGCATCCTTGGGACTCAGACAAGCTAACTATATGGCTTATGTTGCAAGATACCAGAAATCTAGATTGGATACTGTCATGGCCTTAGCCAAACAGGTCCTAGCCAGCTACTAAGGAGCTGGAGCAGGTGGCTCTTGATGGTATTGAGGCATCTAGGTGCAATTCCATGCTGCAGTGGATTCCTAACGATGTGTCCTCTAGAGTCATGGCTACATCTGTGGCTTTTCACAGATGGGCCTGGCTCAGCTGTACTACTTTGTCACAGGATACCCAGTCTAAGGCTATGGATTTTCCTGTGGTGGGAAATTCTCTGTTTGGGGAGCAGACAGAGAATTATATGAAGAAAATGGATGAATATAGAACCACTTACAGGAATGCAAAGCCAAGGAACGGCAAGCCACTCCTCAGAGGCAGCCCCCAGGGTAGGGGTAGGCCTTTCACAGGCCTTTACTCAGACTCAGGCCCCTCTCTCTTCAGCCTATGTACAGAGGGGTTCTTCAGAGGGAGGCAGGCAGGGTTCGAGCAGGCCTGCTCCACCCCTCAGCCTAAAGCCCCTGCCAAACAGGCACCCTGATGGGATGCCCAGGGTCGGCTCTCCACTACCTGTAGGGGCAGATTGGCTCACTTCGGGCCAGGACTGGCAGTCTTTAACTTCAGACAGGTGGGTCCTGGAAGTAGTGAGCCAGGGTCTGATTCTCAGCTTCAAGAAATTTCCAAAGATGAGAGCCAGATCTTTCCACCTGCAAACCCTTTAGAGACTCTTGCTTTGGAAAAGAAGTCTCAACCCTCCTGGCTCTCAGAGCTGTAGAAAAGGTTTCTCCCTTCACCAGGGCAAGGGTCTGTACTCCAGGTACTTCCTTACCCCAAAAAGACAGGAGAGTGGTGGCCTATCCTGGATCTAAGATATCTAAACAAGCACCTTTAAAGCCAAAGTTCAAAATGGTGACACTGGGAATGATTTTACCTCCCTAAGGCCAGGGACTGGCTAGCCTCCTGGACCTCAAAGATGCCTACTTCCATGTTCTTATCAGAAGCTCCCATCGAAAGTACCTCAGATTCGAACTGCCCTCAGGCCATTATCAGTTCAGAGCAATGCCCTTGGCCTCACTTCTGCCCAGGGTGTTCACAAAGTGTCTGGCAGTAGCAGTCGCTCACCCTAAGAAGGCAAAGGATTGCTATTTTTCCTACCTGGACGACTGGCTCATTGTGGGTCAAGTCTCCAGACCAGGTCAAATCACACCTGCTAGTTACCCAGCAGCTGCTTACCTCTCTGGGATTTCTTCTCAATCTTCCAAAGTCAGTTTGGAACCTGTCCAGGTACTCACCTTTATAGGCGCAGAACTGGATACCAAGCAGGCCAGAGCCTTCCTTCCCTTGGAAAGGGTAAGGACCTTAGTGGCCCTGGCCGCCTCCTTCACTCTGCAGGTCTCTCGACCAGCAAGGCATTTCCTGCACCTCCTAGGGCACATGGCTGCCTCCACAGCTGTGGTGCAAGGAGCAAGATTTTAGATGAGGGACATTCAGTTCCATTTGAGAGCTTTCTGGTCTCAAAGAAAAGATCTTCTATCCAAGTTAATCCCAGTGACTCGAACCCTGATCCAGGCCCTTCAGTGGTGGCAGGATCAGAGCAATCTGAGACAGGGGGTGCCTTTTTTCCCTCTATCCCATTCCTTGACGCTTACTACAGATGCATCCCTCTTGGGATGGGGAGCTCACATGGGCGACCTCTCCACCCAGGGATTATGATCCCCGCAGGAATCTCTGCTCCACATCAATCTGTTGGAACTCAGAGCTGTTTTTCTAGCACTTCAGGTTTTCTCTGCATCTGTTCAGAACAAGGTGGTACAGATCAGAACAGACAACACCACTACAATGTAGTACATCAACAAACAGGGGGGCACTCGGTCTTCGGCTTTGTGCACCGAGGCGATGAAGTTGTGGTCTCTGGCTTACTCCCTGAACACTTCCCTCATAGCAGTTCACCTCCCAGGCAAGGACAATGTCCTGGCAGATGTCCTCAGCAGGATTTCCCAGGGCCATCACGAATGGTCACTGGATCCCCTAGTACTGGGGATAGTGTTTGCCAGATGGGGCACTCCTCAGATAGATCTTTTCGCAGCCCCAGACAATTATCAACTTCCACTGTTTTGTTGCAGGCCCCAGTGTTGGGCTCAGTTCCCTGGATGCCTTTCTCCTCGATTGGGAAGGAAGTTTCTTTATGCCTTTCCCCTTCCTCTCCTGTTCAAAGTACTAGTCAAAATCAGGTCTCAGCCCTGCAAAATGATCCTGATTGCTCCAGACTGGGCCAGACAGCCCTGGTACCCACTCCTTCTGTCCTTAGCAGTCCATCTTCCCCTGTGTCTCCCCAGGAATCACAATCTGTTAACCTGTGCTCAGGGGAGAGTTTGGTATCCGAATCTCAAATCCCTCAACCTCAAGGCTTGGCTCTTGAGCGGTTAGAGTTTGCTGATTTGCAACTTTCTCAAAGTGTTCTCGAAATCCTGAAGGCTGCTGGGAAGCCCTTCCACCAGGGCTACCTATAACTCCAAGTGGAAAAGGTTTTCCATATGGTGTTCTGGGAAGCATGTTTCCCCAGAATCTGCTGATCTACCCACTGTATTGGACTACATGGTCCATCTTAATTCTTTGGGACTGAGACCAGCCACCCTGAAAGTGCACTTGGCTGCTGTCTCTGCCTTCATTTCAGCAGGGAAGCCCTCTTCTCTTTCTGCTTATCCTGTATTTTCCAAGTTTTTTAAAGGATTGCTTCACACCAATCCTCCATTCAGGGACCCTGCCTCGGCTTGGGATCTTAATGTATGCATTGCTCAGCTAATGCAACCCCTTTGAGCCTCTGTCTTCGGCAGAGCTTAAGTATTTGACTTGGAAAACTGTATTTCTGGTAGCCATCACTTCTGCCAGGCATATAAGTGAGTTACAGGCTTTATCAGTAGAAACTGACTTTATCTCCTTTCACAGGGATAAAGTGGTCCTCAGGACTAACAGGAAGTTTTTGCCTAAGGTGGTTTCAGATTTCCACCTTAACCAATCTATTTCACTTCCAGTGTTCTTCACTGACCATTCCTCCTCTGGTGAGAGGAGGCTGCTCAGCTTAGATGTTAAGAGGGCCCTAAGTTACTACACAGAGCGTACCAAGGTTCACAGGTTTGACTCCCTCCAACTGTTTCTCACTTATGGTGAGGTTGGGAAAGGGAGACCTGCCACTAAAAGATCCATTGCCAGGTGGATCGTTTCTTGTATCCAATTTTGCTATCAAAAGCTGGGTAAGGTTCCCCTCAGGCCTGAGGGCTCACTCTACCAGAGGTACAGCTGCATCTCTAGCTGCTGCTAGAGACATCCCTATCTTGGAGATATGTCAGGCAGCTACTTGGAAGACAGTACACACTTTCACCAAGCATTACTCCCTGGATATTCAGTCCAGGAGGGATGCTCGGTTAACACAACCGTGCTTCAGAGCCTATTCCTAAGTAGGTTCTGTCCCTCCTCCATGGAGGTACTGCTGTGTAGTCTGCAATAGTCATAATATAGCAAGACTTCATGTTGTTTGAAGAAAAAATTACTCACCTTAGTAATGTTGTTTCTTCTAATGGAGTCTTGCTATATTATGACCTCCCCAGCCTGCCCCTCTCAGAACTCCTACTTTGGGGTATGGGGTGGGTAGTCCTCTGTTGGCATTTATTGATGCCCTCTTTCATGTTTGGGTGTTGTGTTTTAGTTATTTTATCTTAATTTTCTGGTCCACTGACTTGAGTCTTTGTGTTGGGACCAGCAAAAATGTGTTAATATATTAGTAGCCAGTTGGCTAGTGTAGGTTACAGCTTCCACACAGAACCTTAGTGAGTTTTTGCTCGTAAAGATCTGATGGTTTTGGTTTGAAACCAGCCAAACAGAGCTTCTGAACCGAGCTCGCGCTCTAAACTCCATGCTCTGCATGGAAGTTAACTCTTTCACTTCCGGAGCAGTTCTAAGGCTGGGGCAAACTGCAATAGTCATAATATAGCAAGACTCCATTAGAAGAAACAACATTACTAAGGTGAGTAATTTTTTTCTTATGACCTAAACATGGCCAAACAGTGTACCAAGGCAGTGGTAAGCTAGGATGCATAGAGAGGGATGTCACTAGCAGAAAGAAGGAGGTGGTGATACTGCTGTATAAATCATTGCTGAGACCTTATCTAGAGTACTGTGTCCAGTACTGGAGACCACATCTTCAGAAGGACATAGATAGGGTAGAGGTGGTCCAGAGAAAAGCAACTAACATGGTGCACGGTCTGCACCAATGACCCCATGAGGAGAGACTAAAGGACCTCAATATGTACACCCTGGAAGAAAGGAGGTAAAGAGGTGATATGATAGAGACTTTCAGATACCTCACAGGTATAAATAAGGTACGAGAGGGGAGCATTTTTCAGAAAAAAAGATGCTGAAGAACAAGGGGGCATGCTATGAAGCTGGAGAAGGGAAAACTCTTGGGGGGGGGGGATGTGAGGAAGTACTTCTTCACAGAAAGAGTAGTGGATGCCTGGAACAGCCTTCCAGCAGAAGTGGTGGGGAAAAAACTGTAATGGGATTCAAGAAAACATGGGATAGGCAAAGGGGAAGCTTGATGGTTAGGGAGAGGAGGGCTATGTTGGAGATCAAGTAGAGTCTGTGGTATTACAGTAGGTAGGGAAAATGGACAGAGTGGGTGGGCCAAGTGGCCTTATCTGCCGTCAATTGCTATGTTTCTATAAAGCCTGTAGGTTTGAGTACTTAGTGTGCTCTTTAAGAGCTTTGAGACAGCAGGCCACTGAGGGTTCTTCGGCGGAGCTAGCAGCTTTGATCTAACCAGCCCAGGAAGGAGCAGGCCAGTTGGGTCAATGGCAGAGAAGGTGCAACATATCCCCAGATTAACTGAACATTCCTGCTCTTTGAAAATCCCTGGGAATCATGATGGGATCATTCTGCATCGATGCCCCTCAGTAGGGAAATGTCCCCACTTAAAAAGATTCCTGGGGACAACTCTGCAATAAAAGAGATGAAAGCAAGGAGGCTGGAGACAACCTAATAACATAAAAATGGAACTGACAAAGAGACCAGTAATAAAGTAGTAACATAAAGTTTTAAGCATGTAACTGTGACAGGTTGAGTAACTACAATAATTGGCACCCAGTGCCAACCCTTGCAAGAAGGCAGAGAGTCAAGAAGTAAATATTTAATGGTGAACTGCTTGTATTTCTGAAAAGAACTTCTGAAGAAGCTTCTGAAGAAGGACCTGGTTGGTTCGAAAGCTAAAGCACTTTGTTCTTTTCTGTAACATCCATGTTGGTCCAATAAAAGGTATCAAATCATTTGTTTCTGGCTCTGAAAAGAACTAAGGCAGGGCTGGGTTAGGAAAGGAGTGCAGACGTAGTTTCTGGGAAGTCAAATGTGTGTGCTCCCTGGGTCATTGTCACCACGATACAAAACTCCCAGGGCCACTTAGCCATCTTCTGCCCCAACCTCTACAAATGACCTGCAGTGTGGTAGAAAAGGGGAAAATACTGTATTAGTCTGAATACATTTACTAGAGTATCTGCTATGAGAAAGCATTCCCAGGTAATGAGAAAACCCTGTAAGTTGTTGTGAGAGAGCCCTAAATTGACTGAAAAGATTTAATTTAATCTAGAAATCACCTAAACTCCCTGGGTTGCCTAGTAGCCCCAACTTTAAGTAAAGCACTTGATTCTGATGGGACAGCACCCCTTGTCGGGTATCAATTTTCCCCCCATGGGGAGAATATATAAACCAAAGTTGAATTGCTAACATCTGAATTCTAATTGTATCATGCATTTTGTACCAGACCAACAGTGATGTAATAATATGCTCATGAAGCTAACATCAGGAAACTTCTAACTGAACTTTTATATTTGTGGTGGGCAATCAGTTATTTCAGAAACAATGTTGTTTGCTAACCCAGATTGATTTGTAGTCAAGCACTTACCTGAAGAATTCCCCCCCCCCCCACAGGTCACTACAAGCTCGGAAGGTCAAGTAATATGGTTGGGTATGTGTCTCCACCCTGAAAATGAACTGTACCATTTGAACCCGAAGACCAGGAAGAGGGCTTACATGTGGGGGCATTTTCTTGGATTTCTTGGTGCCTTCTGGGGTCTTTAACATATTGTGGTACTCAATGTGAATACAAATCTAAAATCAAGTGATTTTAAGCTGCATGTACAAGATCTTCAAGGGAATCTCTTGCAGCAGGTCTTACACTTGGGATGTCCACCAGAGGGCATTCTTCACGGTAGTTTTCACCAGCAGTGTTGACTGAGGGCCACCCATGATAACGTCAGTCCATGCATATATATAAATATGTGGGCAGTCCCAGCAGCCTAGGCTCTTTACCTGCCATCCCCCAGTTTGCTTCATATGCTGCTTTTGCCACAAGTGTGTCGACGCTATCTTTGACAAGGGAAGTTTCCTTTTATTGTCTTTTCTTATGTACAGTTCGGATTCCCTTTTTCCATAGGTGCCCTTGTGGAGGAAAAATCTACTGATTTGACAACTACTTTATCTGCGTTGGTGTCTGGGAGCTCCCCTCAACATTCAATCCTGTTCTCACTGCCAGGAATTCAACCAAGCTACATGTCGTTGATGACTACAGGAACTAGAATTGCACATCATGAAGCAGAAGGTGGCTCTCCTAGAAAAGGAATTGCAGTCCCACTCCTCTTCATCTTGGTCCCCATCGATGAGCTCCCAGGCATCCTAGTCGAAGCACCATTCTTCATCCAAGCACAAGCACCAAAACAAGGATGAGGCCTCAAGTGACAAAGGTAAGGACCTGCAGCAGTCAATGGCTTCCCCCTCCGGACGCTCGTCGATGACTTGGGCCTCTCCTGCTCCAGTGCAAAAAACACAGATGGTCTTGGTGGCCTTGTCCCACAGCTTTCAGGCCTCCCAAAAAGATCAAGAGCTTCCTCCATCAATGAGCACCTTGCCAGTGCTCTCATCGCCGCACCTTTCCATGGCATTGTCGGGCTTGCATACAGAGCAGGCCCCACCGTTGATAAGTTCTTGATCCTCGTTAATGACCCATTCCTCCAGCATGGGACTGAGTCCTTCATTGACAACCTCTGCCTTTCGGCATTCATTGACTTCTCCATTTTCTGACCCTTTTCAATCCTCTCACATGGGTCAGGGTTTGCCTTCAATGGACTTACCAACCTTGCCACCACCATCACGGTCCCTTTTTTATGGCTGCTCATTGGTCCAGGCCTTGGGCATTCTTTCTCAGGCTTCGGGCTCCCTGCCCCATCCACAACCCGTGCCCATACCCTCAGTGATGTCCCCCTCTCGCATGGGGTCCACCAACATTACTCGTCCTGCTTCTTCAGCCTCATCAATGGCCCCTGCCATCGACGTGGCCTCAGTGGTCAAGACGTGTTGGAGGTCATGCAGGCCATGCAACAGCCTCCACCTTCACCCCCCCTCATTTTGTCACCCCCTCCCAGAAAGAGGGTTCACCATATGCCTTCCCCTCCTTCCTCACCATGGAGAAAAAGGATTTGGATGTAGATTATATGGATGAGGAAGAAGAGGAGGACTCCACTGGCATCGATGGGGTGCATACCCCCTCTAGCTCCTCTACTGTGTCCTCGGTGGGGGAGGATCTCAGGCTCTGTACCCCCTGCTCTCCTCCAGATGACCCAATTTTCTTAAAGATAATTACCCAACTACAGTAGATCATGGGGTTCACAACCACTGAACAAGACCAGCAACACCGAAACCTGGCTGAATAGTTGGACTTACCAGAGGACTCAGCCACTGTGGTTCCTCCACTCATCCAGGCTTATCAGGATGCCATTTCTGCAGCATGGCACCATCCTTACACAGTTCCTCCTGTTTCTAAGGAGGCGGATCACCTTTACCAGGCCCCTACCGATCACCCCCTGTTTTTGCCATGGCTCCCCAGGCAGATTTGATGGTCATAAATGTAGCTCATGATAAGACCAAACATCCCAAGCACCTAAATACTCTGCTTCCTGACAGGGAGTCCAGAAAACTGGACATGATAGAAAAACAAGTATATGCCTTATTCACCCTGGTCATGCGTGTCCTGAACTACATGGGGCATATGCTCAAGGACCAGAAAACATTTAGGGACACAGCCTCTGAAGTGGCTGCCAAAATTCCCCAATCCATAGACATTTACTCCTTTCTGGCCACCTTTAAGACAGGTGCCAGTATCATGCAGCATCTTCTTCGTACAGGCTACAATGCCTTAGACATCTCCCTGTGTGCCTCAGCAGTGGGTTTATCCCTCCAACACCACACCTGGCTTTGCATCTCAGGTTTTACACCTGATGTGCAACAGTCTATTTTAAATGCTCCCCTTTAGTGGCCACAAGCTCTTTGTCACAGAAACAGAAGGCATCCTTAATGACTTGCAGGCCTCAGGCTGTACTCTCCTTATGGTCCACACAATGTACTATGCTCAACCATCTTCCTCTCAGAGGCTGTCCTTTCAGTTCTGGCGTGCCTCTCGACAGAAAGCTCTGGCCCACCAGCCACCCAGAAGGTGACCAGCCCAGCCTCTTGGCAGTGCCCCTGCCTCAGCTACCAAAGGCAGCAGAGCCACCCTTACCATGGCCACTGACACCGCCACTACCTTTTGACTCCTCCACCAGCCTCCCCTGCCATCCTCCACAGGCTCTCGAAGGAAGTGGATGGCCATTTCTCTCTCCATGTAGAGGCTGAGCAACAGATTACAATGGACAAATGGGCGCTACAGATTATTTTTCAAACAACATGAAGTCTTGATGTATTCTGACTATTGCAGTGATCTCCAACCTTTGAACTGCCCCGGAGAACAAAGAGTTAACTTTCCATGCAAGGCATGGAATGCTGAGCTCGAGCTCAGTTGAAGCCTCTGTCTGCTGTTGTTTGAACCCCAACCATCAGATTCTTTACTCCGCCTCACTGAACAGTCGCTCCGGAGATTTCTCCTTCGCTCGGTTCAAAAAAGTCGGTTAAAGTGTAGTTTTTCAATTTCTGCTTCTAACCTGTCGGTTTAAGTCTCTGTCTGTGGTACCGTGAGTACTAGATAGGTTTTCTATATTAGTTTTCTGTGTGGAACTTTAAACATTGGATTGGTTCGGTTTGAACCAATCAGGTTTGTGTAAAAAAAACTTCTGTCTTTATTAGAGTGTGGTAACCGGTCTGTATCGGTTCTAAGAAACCCGGATTTCATTACGTTTTTTTCCAAGACCCGTAACACGGTCAGGAACCGATAGGGGTGTCTTGCCTGGCGGATTGCTGAAAAAAGGGTATGTTTTGGATTAGGATTGGCCATGTCGGAGAAACCCCAAGAAAAAGACGGGCCCACTGGGTTTCAACACTGTAGTGTGTGTGGGGAAGCCTTTGCTAAGGCTGACCCCCACACCACCTGTGTTTATTGTCTGGGGTTTGACCACCTCAATTCAGACTGCCAAATTTGTAAAAGTTTTCCCAAAGCTACCCTGGGTAAGAGAGTAGGTAGACTGAGGGAAAGGGAGGCCGAGAAGTCCGCTGACCCGGATGGCCGGCCCGGTTCGATTCCGACTGAACCACAAGGAGTGCCCTCTGACCAGGGCGAAACTTCTTCAGGCAAAAGGAGAACTGATTCTGAGGAGTCGGTTCTGGTTAAAAGAAAAAGAAGGGATAAATCATCCGGTTCAGATCCACAAGTTCTTTCTCCAATCGCTGATGAGATAGCCAGAGCGATAAGGATAGTTCAATCGCTAACTTCAGTTCCGGCCGAACTGGCACCATCGGTCAGGGGCTCGGTTCGGTCGGTTCCCCCGGTTTTGGATTATACTTTAGAAGAATTTTATGAACCGGAGGAGGAGGAGGGAGAGTATGAAGATAATGATGATGATGGTGATTATGAAAGTCTGGATGTGCCTATTGACCCAGACATCTCCCCAGACAGACCTTCAGGCGTTTCTCCTCCTAGGCTTTCTGAGTCCCCTTCCCACTTTATGTTTTACAAGAAAGTGGCTGAAACCCTCCAGCTCCCTATGGAAGAAGCAGTAGAGGATCAGGAGGAGCCTGATTTTGTTGAGATGATGGACATCCCAGAGTCCAGGAGATTATCTATTCCCCTCCATAAATCTTTTGGGAAACAGACATTTAAAATTCTAAAAACTCCTAATTCCATACCTCCTGTGGACAGAAGAATGGACAAGAGGTATACTTTTTCAGGCTCAGACACGGAGTTCCTTTCCCAGCAATGCAGCCATGTTGGGGTAGTGCAGGCTGCTACCTGTGATAAGGCAAATATTCCCTTGGCTTCACACCCCCCAGACAAGGACTCCAGGAGGATTGATGCCATGGCAAAGAAACAGTACATGGCAGCATCTTTGGGACTCAGGCAGGCTAATTATATGGCCTACACAGCTAGATACCAGAAGTCCAGGTGGGACACTGTGATGGCTCTAGCTAAACAGGCCCCTGACCAGCTTGCCAAGCAGCTGGAGCGGGTGGCTGCAGATGGGATTGAGGCATCAAAGGTGCAGTTTCATGCTGCTGTGGACTCCAATGATGTTTCATCTAGAGTCATGGCTACATCTGTGGCCCTTCAGAGGATGTCTTGGCTCAAATGTACTAGCCTGTCACAGGATACCCAGGCTAAGGCCATGGATTTTTCTGTCATTGGTAATTCTCTGGGGAGCAGACAGAGAATTACATGAAGAAAATGGATGAATACAGGACCACCTACAGAAGTGCTCAGGCCAAAGAAAGGCAAGCCACTCCTCAGAGGCAGCATTCCAGGGGCAGGGGCAGGCCTTTTTAGCAAGCCCAGGCCTCCTCTTCTGCTTTTGCTCAGAGGGGGTTCTTTAGAGGGAGAGGCAGACGGGCTAGGAGCAGGCCTGCTTCCACCCCTCAGCCTAAAGCCCCTGCCAAGCAGACACACTGATGGGTCTGCCTGGGCCGATTCTCCACTACCTGTAGGGGGCAGGCTGGCTTACTTTGTCCAGGACTGGAAGTCTTTAACATCAGACAAGTTGGTCCTGGAAGTAGTAAGCCAGGAACTGGTTCTCAGCTTCAAAAAATTTCGCAAGATGAGAACCAGGTCCTTTCCACCTGCAAATCCTTCAGAGGCCCTTGCCCTAGAGGCAGAGGTTTCTTCCCTCTTGGCTCTCAGAGCCACAGAAAGGGTTCCTACCCTAAACAGAGGCAAATGATTGTACTCCAGGTACTTTCTAAACCCCAAAAAGACAGGAGAATGGCAGCCCATCCTGGATCTGAGATACCTAAACAAGCACCTTTTAAAGCCAAAATTCAAAATGGTGACTCTGGGAATAATTCTGCCCTCTCTAAGGCCAGGGGACTGGCTAGCCTCCCTGGACCTCAAGGATGCCTATTTTCACATTCCCATGAGGTGCTCCACAGAAAGTACCTCAGGTTCGAGTTGCCCTCAGGCCACTATCAATTCAGAGCAATGCCCTTTGGTCTAACATCAGCCCCAAGGTGTTCACAAAGTGCCTGGCAATAGTGGTTGCTTTCCTAAGGAGAAAAAAGATCTCCATCTTTCCATACCTGGACGACTGGCTCATAGTAGGTCAGTCTCCAGACCAAGTCAAGTCACATCTTCAGATAACTCAGCAACTGCTCACTTCCTTAGGGTTCCTCCTAAACCTTCCAAAGTCAGTTCTAAAGCCACTGCAACTCCTCACCTTTATAGGGGCGGAGCTGGATACAATAAGAGAAAAGGCCTTCCTTACCCCGGACAGGGCAAGGACACTAATAGAACTGGCCTCTTCTTTCACCCTTCAGGTGTCTCGACCAGCAAGGCACTTCTTGCAGCTCCTGGGCCACATGGCAGCCTCTACAGCAGTGGTCCAGGGGGCAAGATTTCAGATGAGGGACATTCAGCTCCACTTGATGACCTTCTGGTCCCAGAGAAAGGATTCCCTGACCAAACTAGTCCCAGTGACTCAAACCCTGATCCAGGCTTTGCAATGGTGGCAGGATCAGGACAATTTAAGGCAAGGAGTTCCTTTTGTCACTCAGTCTCATTCTCATTCTCTAATCCTCACCACGGACGCCTCCCTCTTGGGCTGGGGAGCCCACTTGGGGGATCTTACCACCCAAGGGCTGTGGTCACCTCAAGAATCTCTGCTTCACATCAATCTCTTGGAACTCAGAGCAGTGTTTCTGGCACTATAAGCTTTTTCCAAGTCTGTTCAGAACAAAGTAGTCCAGATCAGAACAGACAATACCACCACAATGTGGTACATCAACAAGCAAGGGGGGCACTCGGTCTACAGCCTTGTGCACAGAAGCAATGAAGTTGTGGTCTCTGGCCTATTCCCTGCAAACCTCTCTCACTGCAGTTCACCTCCCAGGGAAGGACAATGTCCTGGCAGATGCTCTCAGCAGGATATCTCAGGGCCACCACGAATGGTCCCTAGATCCCCTAGTTTTGGAAGTGATTTTCTCCAGATGGGGCACTCCTCAGATAGATCTTTTTGCAGCCCCAAACAATCACCAACTTCCTCTTTTTCGCTGCAGACCCCCAGTATTGGGCTCAGTCCCCCTGGATGCTCTGGTACTCAGTTGGGAGGGGAAGTTCCTGTATGCTTCCCGCTTTCCCTCTCCTGTTCAAGGTACTAGTCAAGATCAGGTCTCAACCCTGCAAAGTGATTCTGATCGCTCCAGACTGGGCCAGACAGCCCTGGTACCCACTGTTGCTGTCCTTAGCAATCCACCTTCCCCTGTCTCTTCCCAGGAATTACAACCTGTTGACATCCTCTCAGGGGAGGGTTTGGTATCCGAATCTCAAATCTCTCAATCTCAAGGCTTGGCTCTTGAAGAGTTAGAGTTTGCTGATCTGCACCTCTCTCAAGGTGTCCTGGATATTCTAAAGGCCTCTCGAAAGCCTTCCACCAGAAAGACTTACAACTCCAAATGGAAAAGGTTCACTATTTGGTGCTCTGGTAAGCATATTTCTCCAGAATTTGCTGGGTTGCCTACAGTCCTGGACTATATGGTTCATCTCAATGGCTTGGGACTCAGACCAGCTACACTCAAAGTACATTTGGCAGCTGTTTCTGCTTTTTTGTCACTAGGCAAGCCCTCTTCTCTTTCAGCCCATCCTGTATTTTGCAAATTCTTCAAGGGACTGTTGCACACCAATCCTCCCTACAGGGACCCTGCTCCTGCTTGGAACCTCAATGTTTGCATTACTCAGCTTATGCAACCCCCTTTTGAGCCTTTGTCCTCTGCAGAGCTTACGTACTTGACTTGGAAAACTGTGTTTTTGGTAACCATTACCTCTGCCAGGCACAACAGTGAATTGCAAGCCCTGTCAGTGGAGCCTGATTTCATCTCTTTCCATAGAGTTAAAGTGGTCCTAAGAACTAACAGGAAATTTTTGCCTAAGGTGGTTTCAGATTTGCACCTTAATCAGTCTATGTCTCTTCCTGTTTTCTTCACAGACCATTCCTCCTCTGGAGAGAGGAGGTTGCATAGCTTGGATGTTAAGAGGGCCCTTAGCTACTACATAGAGCGCACCAAGGGTCACAGGTTTGACTCCCTCCAGTTGTTCCTCACTTATGGAGAGGTCGCTAAGGGAAAACCTGCCACTAAAAGATCTATTGCCAGGTGGATTGTCTCTTGTATACAATTCTGCTGTGAAAAATTGGGTAGAATCCCACCCTCAGGCCTGAGGGCTCACTCTACTAGAGGTACAGCTGCTTCCCTGGCTGCTGCCAGGGATATTTCTATCTTAGAGATTTGTCAAGCAGCCACCTGGAAAACAGTCCATACTTTCACCAAGCATTACTCTCTGGATATCCAGGCTAGGAGTGATGCTCGGTTTGGCACAGCAGTACTTCAGAGCCTATTCCCAAAGTAGGTTCTGTCCCTCCTCCATGGAGGTACTGCTTGGTAGTCTGCAATAGTCAGAATACATCAAGACTTCATGTTGTTTGAAGAAAAAATTACTCACCTTAGTAATGTTGTTTCTTCTAACGGAGTCTTGATGTATTCTGACCCTCCCCCCGCCTCCCCTCTCAGAACCTGTTTTTTGGGATGTGGGTAGGCAGAAGCAATGTTGGCACCTAGAGGTGCCCCCTTTTTTTCCTCACCCTCCTTTATTTTGGGTGTGTGTTGTGTTTTGTTTTTTGGGTTTCCTGACTTGAGTCTTTTGCTTTGAAACCAAAAAAAACCCTTTTTTTTTATCAAATTACTTGCCAGTTGGCTAGTGTGAGTTTACAGTTTCCACACAGAACTCCCAGTGAGTATAGCTTGTAAAGATCTGAAGGTTGGGGTTCAAACAGCAGCAGACAGAGGCTTCAACCAAGCTCGAGCTCAGCGTTCCATGCCTTGCATGGAAAGTTTACTCTTTGTTCTCCGGGGCAGTTCAAAGGTTGGAGATCACTGCAATAGTCAGAATACATCAAGACTCCATTAGAAGAAACAACATTACTAATGTGAGTAATTTTTTCTTACGGGCCATACTCTAGAGCTTACAGCCACTGCCACTCCACACCTGCCTTGACAGCTATTGTACCCACTCAACCATGTTCCTGTCCTGATGGATGAACTCCACTCTTCAATTCAAAAGCAGACAGTTGAACCTGTGTTTCCAACCGAGCTTGGCCAGGGCTTTTACTCACATTTCTTTCTGGTTCCCAAGCGTACGGGTGATCTCCGCCCTATTCTGGATCTCAACTGGTTCATCAACTACAAGAGATTTTGCATGGTCACTCTGCAAACAGTCTTGCCCCTTTTAAACCAAGGAGATTGGCTGTGCGTCCTAGACATGAAAGATGCATACTTTCATATCAAAATACACACTGCCCATCGGCAGTACCTCTGGTTCCAACTTCTAGGATACCATTACCAATTCCATGCCTTGCCTGTCAGCCTTTCCTCAACCCAAAGGGTCTTCACAAATTGTCTGCCGGTGGTAGCCACGGCCCTTCATCACAGAGGACACTACATAGTCCCATTCTTGGACAACTGGCTCATAAAGGCCTCGTCTCAGGACAAATTGCTCCACTCACTCACATGCACCCTGGAGCTCTTTCAGGAACTAGGCATAACAGTAAATGTGGCTAAGTCCCACATGGAGCCATCTCAATGCCTCCAGGACATAGGAACAGTCTTAGATACTGTACAAGACAGGGCATTCCTTCCAGAGGACAGCATTTAAAAGCTCCTCTCCCTTGCACAGTGGTGCTTTTCTGCTCCCCACATTACCACACGCCAGTTCATGTGGCTCCTGGGTCACATTTCCACCATGCCATATGCCTGTTTACACATGCGCCTGGTTCAGTGGGCGCTTCACCACCATTGGCACCAAATGACAGGGGACTTCGAGGACTCCATTCCCGTCACCTCAGCCATCTGGCAAGCCCTCGACTGGTGGCTAGATCCTGCACACCACAGCTTCAGTGTGCCCTTCCAATCCACCCTCCCAGCACTCAAACTCTAGTGACGGATGCATCCACACTTGGTTTGGGTGGCCATCTTGGTCTGCACCAAATGCAGGGCCATTGGGGGCTGGATGCAGCGTCTCTCCACATCAACATTCTAGAGATATGGGCCATCAGTCTGGTTCTTCAGCCTTTCCTTGTCCCTGGTGCCCTGCTGATCCAATTAGACAACACTTACATAGTGTTTTACTTCAACAAACGAGGGGGCATGAAGTCACAAGCTCTGTGCCAAGAGACCATGAAGGTTTGGCATCAGGCCCTTTCCCTTCACCTTCACCTAGTATCAGTCCATGTTCCCAGAGCCCAGAACATAGTGGCGGATCACCTAAACAATCATGCACAAGGTTATGAGTGGACATTGATCATGGAGGTTCTCCAAGACATGTTCCAACCGTGGGGGACTCCGGACATCAATCTGTTTGCCTCTCTGAACAATCACAGACTTCCTCAGTATTGCTCATTCATCCCAGTCTCAGCCAGTAACTCCATGGAAGACCTGTTCCTCTCCAGGCACAGGCACTTCTTATATGCTTTCCCGCCAGTTCCACTCATCCGAGTGTTACTCAAGCTTCAGTTGGAGAGAGCCTCTCTGATCGCCCCATTCTGGCTATGTCAGATCTGGTTCCCCCTCCTCCAGCAACTGTCAGTAATGGATCCCCTTTTCTTCCATCCCGATCTACTCATGTAGCATCACGGGAGACTCCTCCATCCCAGTCTCTGATCCCTACATCTGCATGCTTGGATCCTGAGGACATCTTCAGAGCTCAATATCATGTCTCGTCTTCTGCGGTCATGATTCTTCTGGCCTCCAGGAAACCTTCCACCAGAAAGACGTATGCTGCCCAGTGGAAATGGTTTGCCATATGGGCTGCTGACAGGAGCCTGAATCCTTACTTCTGCCCTTTATCTAACATTTTGGACTACCTTTCCACCTTGTCCAGTCAGGGCTTAAGTTACTTTTCTATCAAAGTGCATTTGGCCACTATCTTGACTTTCCATGCACCCATTGGTGAACACCAGGTCGCGCAGCTGGACCTTGCCAAGATGTTTCTGAGAGGTCTTTTGCATCTCAAGGCTCCTGTCTGGAATCTGGTTCTGCCCTGCGACCTCAATGTTATACTACCTGTGATATGCACTACCTTGCTTGGAAGACCCTTTTCAAACAACATGAAGTCTTGCTATATTATGACTATTGCAGTTTGCCCCAGCCTTAGAACTGCTCCGGAGGTGAAAGAGTTAACTTCCATGCAGAGCATGGAGCTTAGAGCGCGAGCTCGGTTCAGAAGCTCTGTTTGGCTGGTTTCAAACGAAGCCGTCAGATTCTTCTCCGCCTCACTGAACAGTCGCTCCGGAGATTCCTCCTGTTGCTCGGTTCATTTCTTCGTTTAAAGCGCTATTCTCAGTTTAATTTAACCGCGGTTTCATTATTTTAACCGCCAAAACCGATCGTTCAGGCTCTGTCTATGGTAATCATAAGTAATAGATTGGGTTTTTCTGTGTGGAACTTGTAAAGTATTATCGGTTTGGTTGAACCGATCGAGTTGTGTTAATTATAAGTTTAAAGCCTTTTAAGGCTTTTGAAATCTCAGTTCCCGGTTCTTATCGGTTCTAAAAACCCGGATTTCATTACGTTTTTTTCCATGACCCGTGACACGGTTTGGAACCGATAAGGGTGTCTTGCCTGGCACTGCCATCAAAAGGGCAAGTTGGTTGGTTAGGCTGGCATCATGTCTGAGAAACCCAAAAGAAAACGGGCCCACTGGGTTTCAACACTGTAGTGTCTGTGGGGAAGCCTTTGCCAAGGCTGACCCACGCACTACATGTCTATTGTCTGGGGTTTGACCACCTCAATTCAGACTGCCAGATTTGTAAAATTTCCTGCAGCCACCCTGGACAAGAGAGTGGGCAGGCTCAGGGAACGAGGTCAAAAGTCCGCTGACCTGGATGGAGCCAGCCCGGTTCGGGTGCCAACCGGAACTGGAGGGAGTGCCTCTGACCAGGGCGAGACTTTCGGCAATTAAGAGCTGGCTCTGAGGAGCCAGTTCCAGCAAAGAAATCAAAAATCAGCAGGTTTGAGTCCAAAATTCCTTCTCCAACTGCTGCTGAGATAGCCAGGGCAATACAGATTGTCCAGTCCCTGTTCCCGGTTCCCTCTGAACTGCCACTGTTTGGCAAAAGGTCGGTTCCAGTGGTTCAGGATTATGATATAGAAGAGTTCTATGAATCAGAGGAGGGGGATGAGGATTATGATCAGTGTGAATGTGATTTTGAAAGTCTGGATGTGCCCATTGAACCGGACATCTCCCCAGACAGACCTTCAGGTGAGTCTCCCCCTAGGCTTTCTGAGTCCCCTTCTCATTTTTTGTTTTATAAAAAGTTGCTGAGACCCTCCAGCTTCCCTTAGAGGACGTTGGATGAGCAAGAGGAGCCTGACTATGTGGAGATGATGGATATCCCAGAGTCCAGGAGGTTGTCCATCCCGTTACATAAATCCTTTAGAAAACAAACAGTAAAAATTTTAAAAGCTCCTAATTCTGTGCCTCCCGTGGATAAAAAGATGGATAGGAGGTACACTTTGTCATGTCCTGATACAGATTTTCTTTCACAGCAATGCAGTCATGTTGGGGTAGTTCAGGCTGCAGCCTGTGATAAAGCTAATATTCCACTGGCTTCACATCCTCCTGACAAGGATTCCAGGAAGATTGATGCCATGGCCAAAAAACAATACATGGCAGCATCCTTGGGACTCAGACAAGCTAACTATATGGCTTATGTTGCAAGATACCAGAAATCTAGATGGGATACTGTCATGGCCTTAGCCAAACAGGTCCCTGGCCAGCTCGCAAAGGAGCTGGAGCAGGTGGCTCTTGATGGTATTGCGGCATCTAAGGTGCAATTCCATGCTGCAGTGGATTCTAATGATGTATCCTCTAGAGTCATGGCTACATCTGTGGCTTTTCGCAGATGGGCCTGGCTCAGGTGTACTACTTTGTCACAGGATACCCAGTCTAAGGCTATGGATTTTCCTGTGGTGGGAAATTCTCTGTTTGGGGAGCAGACAGAGAATTATATGAAGAAAATGGATGAATATAGAACCACTTACAGGAGTGCACAAGGAACGGCAAGTCACTCCTCAGAGGCAGCCCCCAAGGGGTAGGGGTAGGCCTTTTCACAGGCCTTTTTACCAGACTCAGGCCCCCTTCTCTTCAGCCTATGTACAGAGGGGGTTCTTCAGAGGGAGAGGCAGACGGGGTTCGAGCAGGCCTGCTCCCACCCCTCAGCCTAAAGCCCCTGCCAAACAGGCACCCTGATGGGATGCCCAGGGTCGGCTCTCCACTACCTGTACGGGGCAGGTTGGCTCACTTCGTCCAGGACTGGCAGTCTTTAACTTCAGACAGGTGGGTCCTGGGAAGTAGTGAGCCAGGGTCTGGTTCTCAGCTTCAAGAAATTTCTGAGGATGAGAGCCAGATCTTTTCCACCTACAAACCCTTTAGAGACTCTGGCTTTGGAAAAAGAAGTCTCAACCCTCCTGGCTCTCAGAGCTGTAGAAAAGGTTTCTCCCCTTCACCAGGGCAAGGGTCTGTACTCCAGGTACTTCCTTACCCCAAAAAGACAGGAGAGTGGCGGCCTATCCTGGATCTAAGATATCTAAACAAGCACCTTTTAAAGCCAAAGTTCAAAATGGTGACACTGGGAATGATTTTACCCTCCCTAAGGCCAGGGGACTGCCTCGCCTCCCTGGACCTCAAAGATGCCTACTTCCATGTTCTTATCAGAAGCTCCCATTGAAAGTACCTCAGATTCGAACTGCCCTCAGGCCATTATCAGTTCAGAGCAATGCCCTTCGGCCTTACTTCTGCCCCAAGCGTGTTCACAAAGTGTCTGGCAGTAGCAGTCACTCACCTAAGAAGGCAAAAGATTGCCATTTTTCCCTACCTGGACGACTGGCTCATTGTGGGCAGTCTCCAGACCAGGTCAAATCACACCTGCTAGTTACTCAGCAGCTGCTTACCTCTCTGGGGTTTCTTCTCAATCTTCCAAAGTCAGTTTTGGAACCTGTCCAGGTACTCACCTTTATAGGCGCAGAACTGGATACAAAGCAGGCCAGAGCCTTTCTTCCCTTGGAAAGGGTAAGGACCTTAGTGGCCCTGGCTGCCTCCTTCACTCTGCAGGTTTCTCAACCAGCAAGGCATTTCCTGCAGCTCCTAGGGCACATGGTTGCCTCCACAGCCGTGGTGCAAGGAGCAAGATTTCAGATGAGGGACATTCAGTTCCATTTGAGAGCTTTCTGGTCTCAAAGAAGAGATCCTCTAGCCAAATTAATCCCAGTGACTCGAATCCTGATCCAGGCCCTTCAGTGGTGGCAGGATCAGAGCAATCTGAGACAGGGGGTGCCTTTCATCCCTCTGTCCCATTCCTTGACCCTTACTACAGATGCATCCCTCTTGGGATGGGGAGCTCACATGGGTGACCTCTCCACCCAGGGATTATGGTCCCTCAGGAATCTCTGCTCCACATCAATCTGTTGGAACTCAGAGCTGTTTTCTAGCACTTCAGGTTTTCTCTGCATCTGTTCAGAACAAGGTGGTACAGGTCAGAACAGACAACACCACTATAATGTGGTACATCAACAAACAAGGGGCACTCGGTCTTGACCTTGTGCACCAAGGCAATGAAGTTGTGGTCTCTGGCTTACTCCCTGAACACTTCCCTCATAGCAGTTCACCTCCCAGGCAAGGACAATGTCTTGGCAGATGCCCTCAGCAGGATTTCCCAGGGCCATCACGAATGGTCACTGGATCCCCTAGTACTGAGGATAGTGTTTGCCAGATGGGGCACTCCTCAGATTGATCTTTTCGCAGCCCCAGACAATTATCAACTTCCACTGTTTTGTTGCAGGCCCCCAGTGTTGGGCTCAGTTCCCCTGGATGCCTTTCTCCTCGATTGGGAAGGGAAGTTTCTTTATGCCTTTCCCCCCTTCCCTCTCCTGTTCAAAGTACTAGTCAAAATCAGGTCTCAGCCCTGCAAATGATCCTGATTTGCTCCAGACTGGGCCAGGCAGCCCTGGTACCCACTCCTTCTGTCCTTAGCAGTCCATCTTCCCCTGTGTCTCCCCAGGAACCACAATCTGTTAACCTGTGCTCAGGGGAGAGTTTGGTATCCGAATCTCAAATCCCTCAACCTCAAGGCTTGGCTCTTGAGCAGTTAGAGTTTGCTGATTTGCAACTTTCTCAAAGTGTTCTCGAAATCCTGAAGGCTGCTAGGAAGCCTTCCACCAGGGCTACCTATAACTCCAAGTGGAAAAGGTTTTCCATATGGTGTTCTGGGAAGCATGTTTCCCCAGAATCTGCTGATCTTCCTACTGTATTGGACTACATGGTCCATCTTAATTCTTTGGGACTGAGACCAGCCACCCTGAAAGTGCACTTGGCTGCTGTCTCTGCCTTCATTTCAGCAGGAAAGCCCTCTTCTCTCTGCTCATCCTGTATTTTCTAAGTTTTTAAAGGATTGCTTCACACCAATCCCCATTCAGGGACCCTGCCCCGGCTTGGGATCTTAATGTATGCATTGCTCAGCTAATGCAACCCCTTTGAGCCTCTGTCTTCGGCAGAGCTTAAGTATTTGACTTGGAAAACTGTATTTCTGGTAGCCATCACTTCTGCCAGGCGTATAAGTGAGTTACAGGCTTTATCAGTAGAAACTGACTTTATCTCCTTTCACAGGGATAAAGTGGTCCTCAGGACTAACAGGAAGTTTTTGCCTAAGGTGGTTTCAGATTTCCACCTTAACCAGTCTATTTCACTTCCAGTGTTCTTCACTGACCATTCCTCCTCTGGTGAGAGGAGGCTGCACAGCAGATGTTAAGAGGCCCTAAGTTACTACATAGGCGTACCAAGGGTCAGGTTTGACTCCTCCAACTGTTTCTCACTTATGGTGAGTTTGGGAAAGGAGACCTGCCACTAAAAGATCCATTGCCAGGTGGATCGTTTCTTGTGTATAATTTTGCTATCAAACACTGGGTAGGTCTCCTTCAGGCCTGAGGGCTCACTCTACCAGAGGTACAGCTGCATCTCTAGCTGCTAGAGACATCCCTATCTTGGAGATATGTCAGGCAGCTACTTGGAAGACAGTACACTCTTCACAAGCATTACTCCTGGATATTCAGGCCAGGAGGGATGCTCGGCTTGAACAGCCGTGTTCAGAGCCTATTCCTAAGTAGATTCTGTCCCTCCTCCATGGAGGTACTGCTGTGTGTCTGCAATAGTCATAATATAGCAAGACTTCATGTTGTTTGAAGAAAAATTACTCACCTTAGTAATGTTGTTTCTTCTAATGGAGTCTTACTATATTATGACCTCCCCCCCAGCCTGCCCCTCTCAGAACTCCTACTTTGGGGTATGGGGTGGGTAGTCCTCTGTTGGCATTTATTGATGCCCTCTTTCAAGTTTGGGTGTTGTGTTCATTTAGTTATTTTGTCTTAATTTTTCTGGTCCACTGACTTGAGTCTTTGTGTTGGGACCAGTAAAAATGTGTTAATATATTAGTAGCCAGTTGGCTAGTGTAGGTTACAGCTTCCACACAGAACCTTAGTGAGTTTTTGCTCGTAAAGATCTGACGGTTTCGGTTTGAAACCAGCCAAACAGAGCTTCTGAACCGAGCTCACGCTCTAAACTCCATGCTCTGCATGGAAGTTAACTCTTTCACCTCCGGAGCAGTTCTAAGGCTGGGGCAAACTGCAATAGTCATAATATAGCAAGACTCCATTAGAAGAAACAACATTACTAAGGTGAGTAATTTTTTCTTCCTGGTGGTTGTCACCTCAGCCAGACACATCTCAGAACTTCAGGCCCTCATGTGCCATCCGCCTTACCTTGTCTTTCATAAGGACAGAGTATCTCTCCACATGAATCCCAGATTCCTTCCGAAAGTCATTTCAGCATTCACTCTAAACCAGTCTACTCACTTACCTGTCCTCTATCCTGATCATACAAACCCAGGTGAGACCCTTTTCCACACGCTGGATATGCGCTGCATCATGTGATATTACATCACTCCCACAATTCCAAGCAGCTCTTCATTGCATTTGCTCCCAGGAAGGAAGGCAACCCTGTCACGACACAAACATTGTCTAACTGGTTAACACACTGTATAACCGATTGCTACACCAAATTCCACAAGTCTCTCCCTGGCGCTGTGCACGCCCACTCTGCCAGAGCTGTCTCTACCTTGGCTGCATTCTTTAGGGGCGTATCAATACCTGATATATGTAACACTGCCACGTGGTCTACAGTTCACACATTTACCAGACACTACAGTACTGACATGGCCCTTTGCTGCACCGTTCTCCAGGGCCTCCTGTCCTAACCACCCTTCCTACTCAACTGCTTGGGAATCATCCCAAGTTTAAGACCTGCTGCAAGAGATTCCCTGAAAGAAGATAGTACAGTTTTGTACTTACTGTAATGGTAGATCTTTGAGAGGATCTCTTGCAGCAGATCACGATCTCACCCTCCTTTCCCCACCTTCTCTGGGACAGCCATCTTCTGCTTCTGTTCTCAATGTCATACTGGGCGATACCTCAGGCCTCCTCAGTTCCTCTTGCTGTCCTGCTCTGCAAACTGGTCACCGGCCAGGAACTGAGGTTGCCGGAGCCACCCACGTATTTATACATATGCATGGTCTGACGTCATCAGGGGCGGCCCCCTGTCAACACTGCTGAAGATCTACCATTATAGAAGTGCAAAACTATACTTTTTACAGAATTTATTTGAAAATTGGTAACCATAAAAGGCACATTGAGCCAAAGCTCATTTCCAGGTGCGACCTGGTGGAGGGGGATGGGGATACAATCAAGCAAATACAATAGTATGGATGCATACCACACAAATAAAATGCAAAGAAAGGTAGTACAGCGTGGTGCAAAATAACAATTGTGGATGTCTGGAACAATGAGCCGCTCTACATCCTGAGATAAAATGTAACAACTGGTTGAGCATATCAGTGCAATGAAACTAGGAAATGTAAAATCCAACCCCGAAGAGAGAAACTGAATTAGGGAGGGTAGAGAAACAAAGTCCAGGTCAGGTAGGGAGCTGACCAGTGTAGGAAAGAGAGCAGGAGTTTAAGTTGGTGCTTAAAGAAGGTTGGGGAGGGTGAGAGATGTATGGAGGTGGGGAGGAGGTTCCAGAGGGAGGAACATCGATAGGAGAAGATTGTCTGCCCAGCAAAGGAATGAGAGTGGGGAGGGAGAAAGTGCAGGGATCCCTAGGGCAAAGGGAGTGTGAGGCAACTGGAAAGAGGGAGAGATGAGTGTGGATTGGTACAAGGGCAGTGCTTCAGAACAGATTTTGGAATTGAAAGATGCACAGTGGTGCGGGTGCTAGGAGTGAAGGGGGATGATGGTGAGGTTAGAGTAGAGGGAGTAATGTTGAGTGCAAGGGGGTGAGTTTGTAGTAAAATGACAGAAGGCATTACAGAGGGTTTCCAATCTGGCAAGAGAAGTGGAGGGGATGGTACTGTAGACCACATCCTCATAGTCAAAGACTGGGAGCACCATTTTGGTAATCGGCTCCAGGCAGTTATTCCAGGACAGGCAAGCTTTATTATGGTACCGGCTACCAAGCTTGGGGTAGAGTTTGGCATGGATGGCATCAATGTGGGCAGAGAAATCAAGCCTGCTGTCTAGTCACACACCGAGATACTTGAAGGAATGAACCACTTCAAGGGGGGAACCATCCAGGGTGGTGGAGGGAGGGGAGGGAAGCAAGCCTGGCCAGTTTCTGGCTGGATCCAAAGTTTATGGACACAGTTTTTGCAGAACATTGTGGAAATCTTGCCAGAGCAAGGCTTCCACGGCCTCAGCTGATGGACCTGAGGTGTAGAGAACTGTTATTTGCATACATGTGAATATGCGAGGTGATATAAGCAGAGAGGAGGTCATCGGAGACGAGAATGGGACCCAGGATGGAGCCCTGTGGGACCCCAGTCTGGACTGGGAGTGAAGGGGACAGGACACCACCTACCTGGCCCAAGAGGTAGGAACAGAACCATTCAGCAGCGGGGGCTGAGATGCCAGCAGAACTCAGCTTGGTCAGGAGGACCAGGTGGCCACTGAATGAAAGGCTTTGGCCAGATCGATTAAAATAGCTGTCATGATGTGCCCCTGATCTATCCCAGAGAGGATGGAGTCAGTGACACTTAGCAGGGAGGAGATGGTGGAAGGGTGCTTCTGAAAATCAGATGAAGGGGGAGAGGAAGTTGGAGGAGTGGTGGAAGTCAGAGAGACGGGAGTAGTTCAATTTCTCTTGCACTTTTGCAAGATTGGGGAGGAGGGAGATAGGATGGAACATCTTCCCCAGCTCAGTCTTCACCATTCATTACTGGTGGGTATAAACCTGAGTCACCAAACCCCATGGGAGCATATAGCTTTAAGCTTTTTTCCCCAGGAAGATGGACTGGTTTTGCAGATGGTGCCACTCTCTAGGCTAATGCATTACGTGGCACTCACGGGTTGGCCAGTAGCCAACGCCAGCCCCCCAGTCTCCTTAGTTCTTCTGTCGGATCTCATGGGAGCTGAAGCTGTATTTGAAAATTTAGCTGCATCAGTTCTGCCACTGCATTTACTCGATACAGTCCTCCTGGAAGCCGGTAACATTTTCCCTTTTTGTTTTCTTTGTTTTCTATTAAGTGTGGCATTGAGTATTGTTTCTTCATTTTTTGTCCAAACGGTCATGTCTGGTTCAGGGCCTAGTTCCAGTAAATCCAAGGCAGGGCATGCCCTTACGTGTCAGTGCCTCTGTGGCAAGCCAATCACCGTAACGGACTGCCATGAACACTGTCTTATCTGCCTGGGTCCGTCTCAAGATATGGATACCTACAACAACTACTTCTCCATGGACCGCTGGGTCCTCAAAATACAAGTGTTGAAGGTGGGTCAAAAACTTCCCACCTTCAAAGGGTGGCACCGTTCTTGGGACACCAAGGCCTGGTCGTTGGGCCCTTTCCCTCGTGTCTCCCTCTGGTACTATACATACCGAGGGGGAGCCGGTCTCTGCTACTCCTAGTCTCGTTGGTATGGGAGGCCTGCACAAAAGGTCTGTGGGACAGTCGGCCTCTTCCGGGTGGGGGTTGGCTGAACACCCCTCAGTCTTCAAAAAAATTGCAGCGCTAGAGGTAATCAGGGGGTGCTTCTTAAGAGGTAGGCAGCCCCAGTAGTAATACAATTCCAAAAGTCAGGAGTACTCCAGCCACAGTTAGATTGAGAAACTTGCAGGATTCAAAGTTTTCTAAAGCAAAAATAGCTTTATTTTGCAAATTGTGCTAAACAGGCAAAGCGCTGAGGTGTACCTGCTTTCTTTTGGTGACTAAATCATTTGCAATAAAGCTATTTTTTGCTCTGAAAAACTCTGAATCCTGCAAATTTCTCGATCTAACTGTGGCTGGAGTGCTTCTGACTTTTGGAATTGCACCCCTCACAGCCCATTGCCCCCTCAGGAGCATGGATACCCCTGGTGTCGCGGTCACAGCTATACACTGGGCCCCAGCTGGTGGAGCTCTCAGAGCTGCCTTCTGGTACCACTTTGGCTCCTGATACTGCCCTCTGTGTCAGTGAGCAAAGTGGTGCTAGCTCCAGGTCCCTTTCCAGTGCCATTCACGGTACCAGGAGAGGGAGATTCTCTGGGTAGCCTCCCTGGAGATCTCTTTGATCTCCACCTCTTCAGAGGAGGAGGATTGGGTTGATCCCGACTGGCTGCTCAGCTCCCTGGAGCCTCGGGACTTTCCTCCACCCAGCTTTAGGGCCTCCAGTACTATGGAGTCTGCTGCTGCCTTTCTTGGGGCCGCCGCCTCCTCTACATCCTCTGGTGAAGCATGTGGTGCCAGTGCCGCTACCGGTGCCTACTCCAGCGATGGGGAGGAGGTCAGCGTCGAGGGCGGTGCTGGGTCAGGGTCCCATGGTGGCTCTGGGGCTGGGTCGGATGCCAGCACTGTTAGCAGTGCCAGATCAGACCTCGGCACCGGCGCAGGTTCTGGCACCATTTCCGATGCCGGGGCTGCCACAGTACACCTGACTTCGAGTACTAGGGTCCTCCCGAGGAGCAGGTCCCTGTCAGGTGAGGTGGGGGTGGAGAGGCCGAGGTTGGCACAGGCCCTTTTCCAAAGTGGTTGGTGGCTCTGGGAGGAGCCGAAGTGCTCACCCTTCCCTCCTCACCTCTCAGGAACTGTTAGGGCCTGCAGTTTTGGGGGTTAGAGGCCACCAGCAAGGGTCAAGCCAGCTCTGATCACCCCATCTGAGGGCCCCCCCAAGGGCACCACCCTGTCCGCCCCATCTAGTTGAGCATCCTTCGGTGGGTGAATTGCGCAGCCTCCTCCCCTGGGAGGGGTCTCCTGCTCACTGTCTCGCAGCCTTAGCAGAGGACCTACTCTGGCCCATCAGAGCTTTTCTCCTCCTCCTCCTCTTCCTTTACCTCCTCCTCCTCTCCCAGGCCTCTTTTGCCCTACGGGGCCCATGACCTGGGAACAGTTCATTGCGTCAGTGGCTGCATTCCCTCAATACCTGAGAGCCCTGGATGAGGTCATCTTTAGAACTGAACTGCCAGTCATGCCAGTCTCTGAATCAAGCTCCTTGGCCTCTTCATCTTCCTCCTCCAAGGAAGAGGATCCCTCCATCCATCTGCCCTCTGACACTGATTTTACCAGGTATCAGCGGTTCCTGTCAGAGATGCTGGAGGAGCTCTGTATTTCACACTTTGCAAGCCACAGTCCTGCCTGTACAATGCATGCATTGCTTGGAGAATACATTGTTACAACCTTGTCATACCTCCATGTCCTACACCCTTCAAGGAAATGTCACACTGGGTCTGGCATTGTCCCCCCGCCCCTCTCCAGCCGTGAGGGACTGTTGGTGCAGGTATTGTGCACCCCTGAGGTCTCCAGGTGCTATACTAACCCCTCTTCGGGAGTGGAGCTCCTGGACACCCCTTCTGGGCATTATTGTCCAAAACACGATCCCTCCACCGAATCTGACTCAACTGAGTTTGACCGCTGGGGTATAAGTGTCTTCTCGGCAATGCACCTTTTTCTGTGCATCTTGGCACATCAGGCTGCTTATGCCAGGCACCTGTGGATAATGCTGGGCCAACTCTTGGCATCTATGCCTGATTCAGAGGCTACCAGGCAGGCCATTAGCCTTTCTGCCCATGATCTGGAGCTGGTGAGACACCAAGCAAGAGCATCTTATGGTGCTGATGAGGTAGCTTCCAGACTGGCAGGAACTGCAGTCTGAATCAGGAGGATGGCATGGTTTCTCCTCTCAAGGTTGTCACTCCTGGCCTGGTGAAGGGTGATTGCCTCTGCTTTCCAGGGGGCTCACTTCTTCTCTTGCAGGGTGAGGTGCAAATTAGCAGGGTGCCATCCATCTCCCTGGAATCGGGTGTCTCCACCTTGCCCTGATTAGTCTTTGGCCTCAGCAGGCCCATAAGGGGCCCTGGCCTCTCTGTGTTCTCCCCCACAGGAGGCTGAGGGAAACTTCTACCCTGAAGGAGGTGCCATCACCACTTACGTGGTGCTTGGTACTCACCCACCAGTAATGATTGGTGAAGATTGCTCTAGGGAAGCTATGAAAATTACATACTCACCATAATTTCTGATCTTCTGATATCTTCAGATATCTTCACCATTTATTACTGCTTCCCTCCCACCTTCCCCTCAGGGCCAGACCGCTGGGTGGTACCGCCTCCCTATTAGTCTTCTCCCTTTGGGAGGCCAGTCTTGCTGGTACCTCCTAGCACACCAAGCACAGCTCTTGAGTGTGTCTGGGGAGAAGGTGAGCAGGGATGCTCCCCTCTCTTGTGTTGGCCCTTGCGGCTTCGAGCTGTGTATTAGACAGAGGACTCCTCCTTATTGTGACAGCAGCATGTGCCTGTTTTTTTTCTCTCCATCTGTCTAGATGGATAACCACTTGGCTGTTTCCATCATGCCAACCTCCCATATGTGCCTAGTTTGGCGGTTCTGCACCCTTGAGTCCCTATCCTCTGGCTTCTCGAGTCCTGGGGTCCCTCATGTCCTCTCTTCTAGTGGTACCTTTAGGGCCCTGTTCTATGTTTTCACCTCTTTTTTTTTTGGTATCCCAGTTTCTGGTTTATCCACAGGGCAAGATCCCCACGGACCCCCTTTTCCAGGGATTCCCTACTCCCTTTTCTGAAGGGGATGAAGTTTTCTCAACCCCCCCCACCACCACCACTTTTGCTTAGTGGTGGTGGGGTCCAAGGGGTTATGCCTTCTGGCTGGAAGGCATGCTGGCTAACTGCAGACCAGGTGCACCTTCTTGTCCATGGATACCTTGCCCCGTGAGTGTTTTCCCACCCCTCTGCAGGGAGAGGGGGAGAGAGGAACTCTTAATGGGGCCTTTTTCCTGTGCCTGAGTCAAAAAAAAAAGTGGCAAACTTCGAAGGTGAAGAGGGCAGGGAGCTTCTGTTCCTCTTTCCCTGGCAAATGGCCATCTCTCTGTTAACTCCCTTAGAACCTTCTCTTAGGGGCTACTGGGACAGTAATTCTCTGTCACTCCTTGAGGTCCTTCCTCTGCTCTGCTGGACCTAGGACTGTTTCAGCATTCTGGAGCAGGACATGTTCTTTTGACTATGGTCTACAGCAAAGCCTCTTTACCACCCTAATAGGGATGTTTGTCCCTATTCTAGGGTTACAAACCTAGGTCTTCCTGGACATAAGTCTCCACCACTCATTCACACTATTGGGATCTGCACTGGAGGCACTAGGACCCATCGGGAGCAAACTTTTTGCTGGAGGGTCGGCGCCAGAGATGGCACTGTGAGGAACGGTGCAGCGAGCCCTAGCTCATGCGGTAACGACTATCTCAGCGTCGACCCTCCAACCGCCTCAGTTCCTTTTTTCCCGCCATCGAGTGCACTTCAGTGACGATGTCGCTCGCCTGTCGGGAGTCAAACTAGCAGCATAGTTTTCAGTTTTTATTATTTTGTAATATTATCTTGATACAGTATCACTTAAATTTATTCTTATTTTTAAAATAAAATACAATAAAGAAATCTCAGCCTACCTTGACGGAGTCGACCATGAGCAGGTCAGGTGACAGTAGGGAGACTTCGTATGAAAGCTGTTCAGTCAGTCGGGCTGGATCCGGTCCACCGTCTTCTCCGGAGGGAGGGTCTGACAACGGTCAGTCCAATGCCCGGGGGGATGGGTGGTACCCCCGGAAGCATAAAAATAAACAGTCGCACTCTCTGCACCGTTCCGCCTCGAGCTCTTCTTCGGCCCACAGGTCTAAAAAGAGAAGGCATCACTCGAAGTCGCCCTCTGATATGTCTGTGCGTAGACGCTCAGTTATCGGGGCTAGTTGCCGGTCTCCTCCTTCAGAGTCGTCAACCTCTGCTTCTGGTAGCCAACGGCTTCGACATCGGAGCCCTACCCTGCCCGCAGGTAGGTCTTCAGATGAACAGATCTTCCTGGACATAAGTCTCCACCACTCATTCACACTATTGGGAACTGCGCCAGAAGTATCAGGACCCATCGAGCAAACTTTTTGCTGGAGGGTCGGCGCAGAGATGGCGCCGCGAGGCACAGCGCCGTGAGCGCTCAGTCACAAGCGTACGACTATCTCGGCGTCGACCTCCAACTGCCTCAGTTCTTTTTTCCCCGCTTTCGCCGGTGCGCGCTTCAGTGACCACGCCGCCGCTGTCGGAGTCAAACTTCAAACTGCAGCTTAGTTTTCAGTTTTATTATTTATATAGTATTATCACGATACAGTATCGCTTAAGTTATTCTTATTTTTAAATTAAAACGATAAAGAAGTCTCGGCCTACTTTGACGGAGTCGACCATGAGCAGGTCAGGTGACGGTAGGGAGACTTCGTATGAAAGCTGTTCAGTCAATCGGGCTGGGTCTGGTCCACCGCCTTCTCCGGAAGGGGGGTCTGACAACGGGCAGTCCAATGCCGGGGGATGGGCGGTCCCCGTGGAAGCATAAAGCCAAACGGTCGCATTCTCGGCACCGTTCGGTCTCGAGCTCTTCTTCGGCCCGCAGGTCTAAAAAGAGAAGGCATCACTCGAGGTCGCCCTCTGATACGTCTGTGCGTAGGCGTTCGGTTATCGGGGCTAGTTGCCAGCCTCCTCCTTCGGAGTCGCCGGCAGTGGCTTCTGATGGCCGACGTCTTCGACATCAGAGTCCTACCCCGCCTGCAGGTAGGTCTTCAGATGAGCAGTTTCATCAGTGGGCCGCCCTTATGGAGCAATGGGCTTGGAGGTTGGTTCGGCTACCTGGCTCGGTCGCTCGTGGGCCTTCAGGCTCTCTGGGCAATGGGGTAGGGCGTTGACTTTTCCTGGTCACGCAGCACCTTCTTCGTGCCGGCTGACCGCTTAGGTGTCTCTCCTCACATGGCTTTGGGCACAGGGGCCACACCGATGCCCTTATCTCCTGTTTCTTTTCCTTCAAAGCCTGTTTTTCGGTCTCTGGGGAGTACCCGCACCTGCAGGTCTCGCGCGGGCTGTCCTCGCATCGCCTCTAGGCACCGCGTGTCTTCTCGCGTCAGCCTGCGGGCGCCATGCAGCCACGCAGCACCGTCTTCTGCGCCTGCGGCGCGCTGCTCTCGTGCCGTGGTGGTTCTCGCATCGTTTCAGCGCCGGGGTTTCAGGGACTTCTTTGTCTCTTTTCCTCCTTCCTCTTCTAGCTTTCATCTCTTTCCTGTCCATACAGTCCCTCCTGGACTGTCAGGAGATGACGTTGAGCCTGACCCAGACCTTCGGCTGGGTGATGAAGTGACTAAACAGGATCTTTTATTGCTCAGAGCCTGTGGTCGAGGACCTGTCCTTTAAGTCTCTGTTGAAGAATCTGAGCTCCACTCTTTCTCTCCAGACTACAGACATCGATCCTGGGAAGCTGTTAAGACTCCAATATCTTCATGCTTCGGAGATCCCTATGGATTTGACTCCTCCGATTCAACCTTCCTTCGAGACGCTGTCTCAAATGGTATGGAATAATCCTGCTCTTACCCCTTCGGTGGTTAAATCCATTGATAGGAAATACTCAGCTCCCAAGGATCGTCCCATCTTGGCATCCCAAGCCTTTGCGGATCCTATTGTAGTCCTGGCAGAAAATGACAAGGTAGTTCTTCCTCAAACTACTACAGCTCAACCTATCAACAAAGAGTCTCGTAAGATAGACACATTAGGTAAGAGAGTCTTTGCTGCGTCCACTCTAAGTATGCGTATTGCCAGTTACCAGGGTTATTTTTCCCAGTATGAGTATATCCTGTGGCATTCTATCACAAATGGTTGAAGCTCTTCCGACTCAGACTCAAAGCCAGAGCTTCTTCAAACCATTACCAGAGGTATTGAATCTAATAACCAGCAGGTCAAAGCAGCCATGGATGCTTTCGATACTGCTGCTCGTTCAGCAGCTGCTGGTATTTGTACTCGCCGTCACTCCTGGCTGCATACTTCGGGCCTCACGAATGATGCACAACAGCAGGTGATGGCGTTGCCCTTTGACGGCTCTTATCTTTTCGGTCCTCAGGTAGAGCAAGCTCTAGAAGCTACACAAAAAGACTAGGTCAGCCATTAAGCTGGCTCGACCTCCTCCTGTCCCTTCTCGAGGGCATGTCAGTAAATGGCAATTTCATAATCGTCAGTCCTTTCGGGCAGAGGCAGAGGAAGTTTTCATAAGAACCAACCTGCCCAACCTCAAAAGAAGGCGCAACAGAAAGCGCAAGGGCCCAAAGTGCCCAGCGCTACCTTATGAGTTGCCGGCCCAAGTCCCATCTCAACTGCCCGAGATGGACTTTTCCTTTCCGGTGGGAGGTCATCTGATGCACTTCTACAGCCAGTGGAAGTCCATAACCTCAGACAAATGGGTCCTTCAGATAATTCGCGAGGGGTATTCTCTCAATTTTCTGGAGACCCCTCCAGATCGTCCTCCCAAATGACAGCCCAGGCTGTCAACCCTTCAGTCAGACCTTCTCGCCGCTGAGATTCAGGGCCTTCTGCACAACAGGGCAGTAGAAGTGGTGCCTCTGCATCAGCAAAACACGGGGTTCTACTCCCACTACTTTCTGGTTCCAAAGAAGTCCGGGGGAATGCGCCCCATTCTAGACCTCAGAAAGTTAAACAAATTTCTCCCCAGGGAGAAATTCAAAATGATTTCTCTGGGAACCCTGTTACCCTTGCTTCATCAACACGACTGGCTAGCCTCCCTGGACATGCAGGATGCTTACCAGCACATTCCTATTCACCCGAGGCATCACAAATTCCTGAGGTTTGTGGCTCTGGGTCAACACTATCAGTTCAGATTCCTGCCCTTTGGGCTATCCTCGGCGCCGCGAGTCTTTACAAAGTGTTGTGCAGTTCTCGTGGCGCATTCAGGAAACTTCGTATCCAGGTGTTTCCCTACCTGGATGACTGGCTCCTAGCAAGCCCTTCCAGACAAGGAACTCTGGACACCGTACAGACGGCCTCTCATCTTCTTACGTCCATGGGAGTTCTGCTGAACCTCAAGAAGTCTCAGTTGCAGCCCTCCCAGAGACTCCTTTTTATAGGGACTCTTCTGGACACCTCTTGTGTGAAGGCTTTCCTTCCAGAAGACAGAAGGAATGATATCCTTCAGATGGCCCGTTACATTGGAGAGAACAGATCAGTTACAGCTCTCTCGATGCAACGTATGTTAGGCCTCATGGCATCCTCAGTGTTCACTGTACCCCTAGCACGGCTGCACATGAGAACCACTCAATGGATGCTCAATGGTCTCCAACCACTCACCCGCAGTCTTATCCCATCAAGGTGACAGAACCCTTACAGAGGTCCCTCACCTGGTGGTCTCAAGAGAGCAATCTCCTGGAAGGATTTCCCCTTTGCTCCGCTGGATCATCAGATCTCCATTACCACAGATGCATCGTTAATGGGGTGGGGAGCTCACTGTTGCGCTCTCCACACTCAAGGGGTGTGGACTCGACTCGAGTCCCAGCTTCACATAAACGTCCTAGAGATGAGAGCCATCCTTTATGCGGTCCGAGTGTTGAAGGACATTCTCTGTCACAAGACCGTTCTCCTTCAAACGGACAACAAAGCAGTGAGGTACTACATCAACAAGAAGGGCGGTGCTCACTCTTACCCCTTATGCAGGGAAGCGATGAGGGTGTGGGAATGGTGCTTGGAACACAAAGCTCTAATTCAAGTGGTTTACCTGCCAGGTGTACAAAACGTCTTGGCAGACTATCTCAGCAGAACAGAGGCAGATCCTCACAAGTGGTCTCTCAACTCAGTCATAGTTCAGTCACTATTCGAAGAGTGGGGAACTCCAGACCTGGACCTTTTTGCATCCCCACTCAATGCAAAACTGCCTCTCTTCTGCTCCAGAATTCCAGGGCCTGGCATTTTCTGTCAGGATGCGTTCAGGCTGCAGTGGACAAAACGCTTTCTTTACGCCTTTACGCCTCTTCCTCTACTTCAGAGAGTACTCCTCAAGTTCGAGTCTCAGGGGACCAAGATGATTCTCATTGCTCCCTTTTGGCCTCGACAACTCTGGTTTCCACTTGCTCAACAATATGTTGGCAGTTCCTCTGAGACCACTCCCCCTGCAGGTGAACCTGTTGACTCAGGGTCCGGTGGTCCATCCCAACCTGAGATCGCTTCATCTTCACGCTTGGCTCCTGAAGAGGTAGAAGTGAACTGGTTCAACGTCTCTTGAAGAGTTTCAGACATTTTTCTGGCTGCTCGGAAGCCAGCCACTCGGAAAACTTACACATCTAAGTGGAAGCGTTTTGCTGCTTGGTGCAAAGTCCTCTTTGAATCCCTTTTCCTGTCCACCAGACAAGGTTTTAGAGTACCTTTGGACCTCTCAAATTCAGGTCTTCAGTACTCTACAGTCAAAGTTCACCTTAGTGCCATTTCAGCATATCATGAGCGGTCTGTTCTTTGTCTCTGGCTCAGTTACCTATGGTTAAGAGATTTCTTAAAGGAATTCTGCATACCAGACCTCCTATAAGATGTCCAGTTGCAGCCTGGGACATTAACCTTAGGCTAGACATGCTCACTTGGAAACCTTTCGAACCTCTGGCTACCTGTGAGCTAAAATTTCACCTGGAAGACTGCCTTCCTAGTGGCCATTACATCAGCCTGTAGGGTCTCTGAGATGCATGCCCTGGTCACAGACCTCCAGATACTGTGTTCCATAAGGACAAAGTAGTTCTTCATACTCATCCTAAATTTCTTCCTCAAGGTTGTGTCAGAATTCCATCTAAACCAACCTTGGTCCTTCCTCTTACTTATGGACTTCCAAAATGAGGAGAATGTTCTCTTCATTCTTTGATGTTAAGAGGGCTTTCGCTTCTATCTCGATAGAACCAAGAATTTTCGCAAGGCCCAACAACTTTTCGTTTCCTTCAGTGAGACCCAGCTGGGTCAACCTGTCGCTATCAGATGTATCTCATCATGGCTAGTGGCATGTCTTCGACACTGCTATTCCATGGCACAGGTTAAATTGGAAGGTAGGGCTTACGCTCACTCTACCAGAGCGGTCGCGGCATCCCTAGTGGAAATTCACAACGTGCCTATTGCAGACATCTGCAATGCCGCCACCTGGAGCTCAGTGCATACTTTCATTAAGCATTATGCATTGGATGTTCATGCCAGGTGACATTCCACCTTTGGCAGAACTATCCTTAATGGACTCCTGTCCTAGAAACGTGAGCTCTTGGTCTATCCTGCCGCCCTCTCGGGGGATTATTAGCTCGGTACTCTCCCAATAGTGTGAATGAGTGGTGGAGACTTATGTCCAGGAAGATAGAAAATGACGGAGTCTGTGTAATTCTTGATCTTCTGGATGAGTCTCCACCACTCATTCACACGCCCACCCTCCATCCCCCAGTCACTACTGTGTTGGTCTCACTCCCTCAAATCTTTAGGCGTGAAGACTTCTTTGTTGACCCTTCTTACACGGGTCGCCCGGACTATCTTATGTCCGGGCCTAAGGTTAGGTTACCTTTAGTTTAGTTGCGCTGCACCTCCTTGGTAAAAAAGGAACTGAGGCGGTTGGAGGGTCGATGCCGAGATAGTCATTGCCGCGCGAGCTAGGGCACGCGGCTCCATCTCTGGCACCGACCCTCCAGCAAAAAGTTTGCTCCCGATGGGTCCTAGTGCCTCCAGCGCAGTTCCCAATAGTGTGAATGAGTGGTGGAGACTCGTCCAAGAAGATCAAGAATTACGGTAGGTACGCAATTTTCATTTTCATCAGTGGGCCGCTGTTACGAAACAATGGGCTCGGAGGTTGGTTCAGCTACATGGCTCGGTCGCTCGTGGGCCTTCGGGCTCTCTGGGCGACCGGGTGGGGCAGTTGGACCTTCCTGGTCGTGCGGCACCTTCTTCGGTGCCATCTACTCCGTGCTTAGGTGTCCCCCTCACTGGCCAAGGCATGGGGCCACACCGATGCCCTTATCTCCTGCTCTTCTTCCTTCAAAACCTGTTTTTCAGAGTCTGGGAGGGTTTTCGGTGCCCTTGGCATCATGTGGCCTCTCGGCACCGTCCTCGGCGTCAATGCTGCGCTCGGCGCTGTCTTCGGCGATGTGCGACTCTTGGCACCGTCCTCGGTGACTTGCAGGCTTCGGGCGCTTATGTTTGGCATCATGTAGCCTCGCTGCATCAAGCTCGTGCCGCGCCTCCTCAGAGCCGGCAGCTCTCGGGACCTCTTTTCACTTGTTTCTCTTCCTCCTCTTCTGAATTTCATTCCTTTCCTGTCCATACAGTCCCTCCTGGACTGTCAGGAGATGACGTTGAGCCTGACCCAGACCTTCGGTTGGGTGATGAAGTGGATGGCAAGGATCTATTACTGCCACAGAGCCTGTGGTTGAGGACCTATCCTTAAGTCTCTGTTGAAAATCTGAGTTCCACACTTTCTCTCCAGACTACAGACATCGATCCTGGGAAATTGTTGAGACTCCAATATCTTCATGCCTCGGAGATCCCTACGGATTTGACTCCTCTGATTCAGCCTTCCTTCGAGACGCTGTCTCAAATGGTATGGAATAATCCTGCTCTTACCCCTTCGGTGGCTAAATCCATTGATAGGAAATATTCAGCCCCCAAGGATCGTCCCATTTTGGCATCTCAAGCCTTTGCGGATCCTATTGTAATCCTGGCCGAGAATGATAAAGTCATTCTTCCTCAAGCTACTACAGCTCGACCTATTAACAAAGAATCTCATAAGATAGACACCTTAGGTAAGAGAGTCTTTGCTGCTTCTACCCTAAGTATGCGTATTGCCAGTTACCAAGGCTATTTTTCTCAGTATGAGTATATCCTGTGGCATTCTATTAAACAGATGGTTGAAGCCCTACTGGAGTTGGATTCAAAGCCAGAGCTTCTTCATACCATTACCAGAGGTATTGAATCTAATAACCAGCAGGTTAAAGCAGCCATGGATGCTTTTGACACTGCTTCCCATTCAGCGGCTGTTGGTATTTGCACCCGGCGTCATTCCTGGCTGCGCACTTCAGGCTTTTCGAATGACGTGCAGCAGCAGGTGATGGCATTGCCCTTTGATGGTGCATATCTTTTTGGCCCTCAGGTAGAGCAAGCTCTAGAAGCTACACAAAAGACTAGGTCAGCCATTAAGTTGGCTCGACCCCCTCCTGCCCCCTCTCGAGGGCATGCCAGTAAACAACAGTTTCATAATCACTGGTCCTTTCGAGGCAGAGGCAGAGGAAGTTTCCATAAGAACCAACCTGCCCAACCTCAAAAGAAGGCACAACAGAAAGCGCAAGGGCCCAAAGCGCCCAGCGCTACCTTATGAATTGCTGGCCCAATTTCCATCTCAGCTGCCCGAGGTGGACTTTTCCTCTCCGGTGGGAGGTCATCTGATGCTCTTCTACAACCAGTGGAAGTCCATAACCTCAGACAAATGGGTCCTTTGGATAATTCGCAAGGGGTATTCACTCAATCTTGTGGAGACCCCTCCGGATCGTCCCCCCAAATGGCAGCCCAAGCTGTCAACTCTTCAGTCAGACCTTCTCGCCACCGAGATTCAGGGCCTTCTGAACAACAGGGCAGTAGAAGTGGTGCCACTGCACCAATGAAACATGGGGTTCTACTCCCATTACTTTCTGGTTCCAAAGAAGTCCGTGGAATGCGCCCCATTCTAGATCTCAGAAAGCTAAACAAATTTCTCCCCAAGGAGAAATTCAAAATGATTTCTCTGGGAACCCTGTTACCTCTGCTCCACCAACATGACTGGTTAGCCTCCCTAGATATACAGGACACTTACCAGCACATTCCTGTTCACCCGAGGCATCACAAATTCCTGAGGTTTGTGGCTCTGGGACAGCACTATCAGTTCAGATTCCTGCCCTTTGGGCTATCCTCGGCGCCGCGAGTTTTTACAAAATATTGTGCAGTTCTCGCAGCGCACCTCAGAAAGGTTGGAATTCAGGTGTTTCCTTATCTGGACGATTGGCTTTTAGCAAGCCCTTCCAGGCAAGGGACTCTGGACGCCATGGAGATGGCCTCGCTCTTCCTTACGTCCATGGGAGTTCTGCTCAACCTCAAGAAATCGCAACTGCAGCCCTCCCAGAGGATCCTTTTTATAGGGACTCTTCTGGACACCTCCTGTGCGAAGGCTTTTCTTCCAGAAGACAGGAGGAACGATATCCTTCAGATGGCCCGTCACATCGGGGAAAACAGCTCAGTCACAGCTCTCTCGATGCACGGATGCTAGGCCTCATGGCATCCTCAGTATTCACTGTACCCCTAGCACGTCTGCACATGAGAACCACCCAGTGGATGCTCAGTACTCAGTGGTCCCCAACCACTCACCCGCAGTCCTATCTCATCAAGGTGACAGAACCTCTAAGGAGGTCACTCACCTGGTGGTCTCAAGAGAGCAATCTCCTGGAGGGGTATCCCTTTGCTCCTCTGGACCATCAGATCTCCATTACCATGGACGCATACCTACTGGGGTGGGGAGCTCACTGTCAGGCTCTCCACACTCAAGGTGTGTGGACTCAAGTCGAGTCCCAGCTCCACATAAACGTCCTAGAAATGAGAGCCGTCCTTTATGCGGTCCGAGCTTTGAAGGACATTCTGTGTCACAAGAACATTCTCCTTCAAACAGACAACAGAGCAGTGATGTATTACATCAACAAGCAGGGCGGTGCTCACTCTTACCCCTTATGCAGAGGAGCAATGAGGGTATGGGAATGGTGCTTGGAGCATGAGGCTCTAATTCAAGTGGTCTACCTGCCAGGTGTTCAGAACGAACTGGCAGACCATCTCAGCAGAACAGAGACAGACCCTCACAAGTGGTCTCTCGACTCAACCATAGTTCAGTCACTATTCGAAGAGTGGGGAGCTCCAGACCTGGACCTTTTTACATCCCCACTCATTGCAAAACTGCCTCTCTTCTGCTCCAGAAATCCAGGGCCTGGCATTTTCTTTCAGGATGCGTTCAGGCTGCGGTGGACAAAACGCTTTCTTTACGCCTTTCCGCCTCTTCCTCTAATTCAGAGGGTACTCCTCAAGTTCGAATCCCAGGGGGACAAGATGATTCTCATTGCTCCCTTTTGGCCTCGGCAGCTGTGGTTTCCACTGCTCAACAATATGTTGGCAGTTCCTCCGAGACCACTTCCTGCAGATGAACCTTTGACTCAGGGACCGTGGTCCATCCCAATCTGAGATCACTTCACCTTCATGCTTGGCTCCTGAAGAGGTCAAAGTAAACTGGTTCAATGTCTCTCGAAGAGTTTCAGATATTCTTCTGGCTGCATGGAAGCCAACCACTTGGAAAACTTACACAGCCAAGTGGAAGTGTTTTTCGCTCTGGTGTGCAGAGTCCTCTTTGAATCCCTTTTCCTGTCCACCAGATAAGGTTTTAGAGTACCTTTCAGACCTCTCAAATTCGGGTCTGCAGTACTCTACAGTCAAAGTTCATCTTAGTGCCATTTCAGCATATCATGAGCCCGTTATTTCCTTAACTCTGGCTCAGTTACCTATGGTTAAGAGATTTCTTAAGGGGATTCTGCATACCAGACCTCCTACAAGATGTCCAGTCACAGCCTGGGACATTAATCTTGTGCTCGACATGCTCACTCGGAAACCTTTCGAACCTCTGGCTACCTGTGAGCTAAAATTTCTCACTTGGAAGACTGCCTTCCTAGTGGCCATTACCTCAGCCCGCAGGGTCTCTGAGATACATGCCCTGGTCACAGACCCTCCGTATACTGTGTTCCATAAGGACAAAGTAGTTCTTCGTACTCATCCTAAATTTCTTCCTAAGGGTTGTGTCAGAATTTCATCTAAACCAACCTTTGGTCCTTTCCTCTTATTTTGCGGACTTCCAAAATGAAGGGGAACGTTCTCTTCATTCTTTGGATGTTAAGAGGGCCTTGCATTTCTATCTAGATAGAACCAAGGATTTTCGCAAAGCTCAGCAACTGTTCATTTCCTTCAGTGAGACCCGGCTGGGTCAACCTGTTGCTATCAGATGTATCTCATCATGGCTAGTGGCGTGCCTTCATCACTGCTATTCCATGGCGCAGGTTAAGTTGGAGGGTTGAGTTTACGCTCACTCTACCAGAGTGGTCATGGCATCCCTAGCGGAAATCTGCAACGTGCCCATTGCAGACATCTGCAATGCAGCCACCTGGAGCTCAGTGCATACTTCCGTTAAACATTATGCACTAGATGTCCATGCCAGATGACATTCTTCCTTTGGCAGAGCCATCCTCAATGGACTTCTGTCCTAGAAACGTGAGCTCTTGGTCTTTCCTGCCGCCCTCTCTGGGGATTATTAGCTCGGTACTCTCCAATAATGTGAATGAGTGGTGGAGACTTATGTCCAGGAAGATATGAAAAGCACGTATCTACCGTATTCTTGATCTCTTTGGACGAGTCTCCACCACTCATTCACACGCCCACCTCCATCCCCCGAGCTCACTCTTTTGTTGGTCTTCACTCCCTCAAATCTTTAGGCCGTGAAGACTTCTTTATTGACCCTTCTTACACGGGTCGCCCGGACTATCTTATGTCCGGTTTTTAGGTTAGGCTACCCTTCTGGGTTAGTTACGCTGCAACTCCTTGGTAAAAAAGGTACTGAGGTGGTTGGAGGGTCAACGCCGAGATAGTCGTTACCGCATGAGCTAGGGCTCGCGGCGCCGTTCCTCGCGGCGCCATCTCTGGCGCCAACCCTCCAGCAAAAAGTTTGCTCCTGATGGGTCCTAGTGCCTCTGGCGCAGATCCCAATAGTGTGAATGAGTGGTGGAGACTCGTCCAAGAAGATCAAGAATTATGGTAGATACGTAATTTTCATTTCCTCCCCCCATCTCTCTCCCCCCTCCCCCTTCTATTTTCCCTCTTTCTCTCTCTCCTTCTCTCTGTCACTTTCCCT